>OX336390.1:468492236-469742236 GCA_946902985.2 Meconema thalassinum | reverse complement strand
TTAGACACTTCAGTGTGGGGTACCATAATATGTCATGCATTTAACGTCCTCTTTAACTGCAGGAGGTTTAGACACTTCTGTTTGGGGTATCATAATATGAATAAGAAGGGGCTGGCATGTAAGGACTCTCTAATGCCCACCAATAGTGCCGTAATTCCTTCCCGCAACTTTGGACAGAGTAGGCATTACCAACAACGCCATGCAGACATCCAAGCGTTTAAGACGTTATGCTGCAGGAAAGTAGTGATGACGTTTTCGACATACTGCAAAATATAAAAGAACTCGGGAGATATACTGTAGCAGAAATAGCTCTCAAAGAGAATTCACGCCATTTGCAACGTCGTTCGTAATATCAGACACGAAATAGCAACCAAGGAAATGGCCAGGGATATCGAAAATAATGTTTGTTGTCGATGCTGTCAAATGGAGGTTTAAAACACTTTCGTGATCAACGCTATGTAATTGATGTTATTGTTTTAGTCTGCTAACCTGTGACATTGTGAAAAGTGTAGTAGAGTGGGTAACTGTAACATTAGGGTCTAGTATGAGGTAGGTGCCTGGGGAAGTGAAATAAGTTATCAGTCAGGCATTTTCGAAGGAGTAAGTGAGGAAAACCCCACCAAAACATAGGTTGGCCGCTGTGTTCGCCGTGATTCGAACCTCGGATATCCGAACTTGCAGCAGGTCCCCACCGCGATCTGCTACGCGTCTAGGTAATATGTAGAGGAAGGAGGGGATGCGAAGTTAACTATTGTTGTTGTTGCTGTTTTATTTAGGGCCGCGTGAGGCAAAACTGACGAGAGGTGGTTTCGATTCCCACCTCAGCCATCTAGGAAGTGGTTTTCCGTGGCTTCCCACTTCTACTCCAGGCCACGGCCGTCTCTTTCCCAATCCTCGCCTGAATTACAAACACACTCACTAATACAGCCATCACAATAACAAATTCCACACGCACACACACACACCCAAGTACACAGGGCTACAGACCACGATGTCACAAAGCCCCTAAACAAATCAACAATAGCAACAACTGTTTTGTTTAGGGGCTTGAACGTCGTGTTCATTAGCCCTGTGCACTTGGATATATTTGTAGAAACATTGCTATTGTGGAGTCTGTTAAAGTATGTGTTTGTAATTTGGAAGTATGATTTACGATGAGGTAAATTTTGAGGTAAATACTGTACCATCCCGGCATTTTCCTGGAGTGGAAGTGGGGGCCACGGAAAACCAGCTCTTCTCAGCTTAGCCTCCAATCCTAAGACCAGAATTAAGTTTACTGGCAGAGCCAGAGTCCTCGATGATTTCTTCGAACCCTTTGATCTCATTCAAAATATTACACAGATAAGGTCGTGAGTCAGAGATGATACTCGTCTGACCTTCCATAGCAAGTTAATGGTAAATAGTGAGTTATCAATCTAGTCTATTACACGTCACAACAAACTTGACATTCTAGCTTTTGGTTAATTGGTGGTCAGTGAAATGTAAGCTGGAAGACCTTGGGAAATTCTGCGTGCTCCTCACTGGCTCGTGTGAATGGGACTCGGAGCTCATCTCCCACCTGAGGTCTATAGGCTCCGTGCATATACAGAAGTGTTGCTGTAAGTGGACGTTCCGAGAATTTATGTGCTGCGATCAGCTGAGTATTGATGTACATCGAAAAATGTGCGAGCATTAATTTATTCTATTATTTTATACAGTAACGATGTGTAAACGTTGTGTAGTATTGTTGGTTGCAATAATAGATTTTGTAACACACAGAACAACGTAATATTCTACATAGATTCCCTTCACGAACTAACAGAATTGATTTGAAAACACGGTGGATACTGACGGTGAATAACAAGCAGTAAGTTTAAAATGTGTATTTGGGATTTATTAAGCATATCTCTAACTTGGTTTGTTGATGTTTAAAGTTAGTTTGAATTTTCAGCAAAAGTTTGAGGTCACGAAAACTATAGGTCATTCATATGGAAAACAAGTTAACCTAAGGGTGAAAATACGCTTGCATACTTACGCTGAACTGCTTCCGAAAGCCAATTTTAAAGCTCATTATCTCGTCCCCCTAGAAAAACTTTTAGATATTTTGATATTTAGATTAATTCATGTGTATTTTCATTCTGTCTTTATTAATGTATACATCGTTACACCACAACATCACCTCCTTAATGTCTTGGAAATTTTCCTCAACACTTCATCGGGGATTGATGTTAAAAGTTAGTTTAGACATTAAAGAAACGTTTGTGTCCACAAAATCTATAGGCCATCGCTTTGGATAACGGGTTAATCTACGGTTGAAAAATACTTGCTTACACCGTACTTCTCCTACGCCACCATTTCGAATCCCTCCAATTCGGTCCCCTCGAAAAATTTAGAATGTTTTGGACCCTTATAGCGATCTTGTGAATATCAGCTTCACTAGTACTAAGTTTCATATTTCTAGGATGTCTGGAAATTCCTCATTGAATCCGTTTATTTTCAGAATTTACCTGCACATCACTCCACTTCGGCCATAGTAGCATCCACGAGCTTGTAAGTTTGTCCACTCGTAGAACGACTCGGCGGTGCTTTTCTCGCTCCAACGTATGGAGCCTCTAGGGGGAGTGTATTACGTATTTGGCTTGCATTAGTTCGTCAACTTTGCCACCAGAGGAACCTGCTTACTTTCACACATTCTAAAATAAGCATGGTAAGAGAAACAGTCAGACAACATCTAGCGGTGCAAGAAATGTGGTGTAAGCTGATCAGTATGAAGTTAACTCTTCGCTGCTTTCCATAGAACTCTCACCAGGCTCTCGGAAATACAGTACATTTGTGCAAGGGAGGGTTGGTATAAGAATATTCAGAGAATCAATTAAATTATGTACTTGGAAATAACCCTACAGACGATCACTATATCCTTTCAATTTTACATAAATGATGGAGGAATAGCAGCTACAAATGTAGTTATACCATACAGGAATTGACTGGTCTCCCTGAAAACAGCAATGCAAGCAAGCTTGTAGTTTAACGTGACCGTTAATCTCGAGATCATGAGCCACGGGACCTCCTTTTTACGTGGAATCCGAACCACAGGACATGGCATTTCACTTCGAAAATCTCACATGCATTGACCGGGAATCGAACCCGGACCGCCTTGGTGAGAGGCATACAGCTAGACCGCTGAGCCACCACGCCCCAAACAGCAATGCTCCTGTACCTGTATTAACCTACGGTCTGGCCTGAATATGTGAATATCTGTTAAAAAAAGACCTTGTAACTTGTTGTTAATTCATTTGAGGAACATGAGACATCTTGGTTATCAGCCTCGTGCAGTTGGGTGTGTGTTGAACTTGTCTGATAACCTATGTTTATGTGATAACTGTACTAGGGTGTGTAAATGTATTCGGGACAGGGTTGAGATAGGCGTCCCGGGACTTGAAGTAGGGTACTATCCAGGCATTTTCCTGGAGAGAGTATAGAGAAACCAAGGGAAGAACACACTCAAGATAGCCACTGTAAGCGCCGGGATTCGAACCTCGTATCTCCGGACTTGCTGCAATTCCCCATTGTGGTTGTGGTGAGGGATTTAGGGGTATTTTCACTGCCACCATCCAGTCTCATTCTTTCATACTGTGACCAAGACCTAAGCAAGGAACAGTCTCTGCTACTGTTCTATCATTCCCATCTTCTAAGATTCCGACAGTTGTTCACATTGATTCGCTGAGTAATTTCTTGATTCACGTTATTCTTCGCGAACGATACACTGCACTAAATGTGGCACGAAGATGACCTTACATCGTACGTACCGTGATGTGAAATTATCAAGATAGGTGTCCGATTTTCAGACTTCCTAGTCTCGCTAAGCAGTATCGTGCATTATTTCAACGAGCAGCCCCGAGGCATTATCTCTACTTAGTATAATACCAAGTCCCCGATTCTTGGATGTTACGGGTAAACTCGAGAACCACTGGATGGATTTTGATGCGGTTTTCACCATTCTGTAAAGGATATCTCAAGGATGATTTCTTTAGAAAATAATTTATTTATGATCAAAGGAAGCCGAGCAGTAACGATTTCAGTGAAAAAGTCAAAAGAAAACCTGGCATCCGAGCGCTATTTAAGCTTACGCTGGGCAAACCGTTAAAAATATCAATATACTATGAGTGTAAGAATTGTTCAGCATGAAAAGTTCTGCAAAAAAATATGCCGGGAGGGCATATCTCTACCTTCAATACATCGCCTACCGTACTTTAAGTGTTTTTAGACTGGACGGAAGGGAGATTTGAGTTACATGCACCTCGCCATTCTTAAATTACATCTGACAAGAATTCGTTGCACATGCATCTCCATGATAATATAATTAGTCCAGTCAGTGATTTTAACCCATCATGCTGAGACGTAAAACGGATATAGGTCCTAGTTCATTGACATCGAAAATAAAGGCGCTTATCACGTAATGCATTCATAACTGTTCCCGGGCGAAGCCGGGGTGGGTTGCTAGTTTATAATAAAACATTTTCTCTTGTTGTATGGTCCCGTCATTTAATATCGCAATAGACTAACATTTCATGCCACTAAATCGTTTGGCCAAATACAAATTATACCTAAACCAGATATTTTAATGGCGTTTTGGGTTCAAACTTGATGTTGCAGGGAGCAGCCGCCAAGTAGTGTTTATTTGGATTGATTCCGAAACAGATCAAAAATCAACTGAAAACTTCAGGAATATACTGGACGCCTACCCACCTAAATTGTGTTACCAGTAGTTAACATTGTGTAGAGACTAAAATTCTTGGTTGTCATCCATGTGGTCCGGGTTCAATTCCCGGCTCTGGCAAGAAATTTAAGTCTGGTCTGGGCGATGGAATGGACCAAATTCCATAATAAAAGTGCTCTGTTCCTTCACACTTCTATTCCAGGCAAATGCTGAGATGGTTCCTAACAGTCGCCTCACCCCCCCCCCCCCCCAGTTCTCGCCTCATTAACAAATAGGCCGACACACACCACTATATAGACCGTAATGACATAGGTTATCAAACAAATTCTACACACACCGAAGGATACGGGGCTGAAATGATCACGATGTTCAAGCCCCCGTAACAAAACGACAGCAACAACCTCTTGGGATATATCATGTCTTCGATTGCTTCCTAGGATTCTCGTCCTTTTGTCGCCAACGTTATCCCTGGACTATTACTTGAACTGATAGCGGCAGGACTTGTCCTCGTTCCTGACCACAACAATGTCTAAAACTACGTATGTGGCTGTGAACAAACATTTTAAAACTAATATTTTTTTCTTACGGCCCATGACTTTGTGTTTTAAGCACACAAGGTTAAAATAGCGGTCGATCAATAGTGTGATTGATGTTACATGAGTCGATGGCGTGTTGTGGATGTCTCGTTGCACACTTCGGCCATCAAGAATTCTCAATCTGGACTCTCTCGCTCCAATCAATCAAAGATATAGCGTGCGCTGGCACATTAGCTGAGATTCTTTGCAAGGAAAACAAGAAGAGATCATGAATTAGTAAGTATGCTTTTCAGCTGAAACGTATACTTTGATCAGTCCAAAGGGCGGCATTCAGACAGGATTCCATTCTTCTGTTTTGTCAGGAAATATTGATCCGTTACAATATAACTCTCAATGATGCTCACGGCGAGTGGTTGGAGTAATTTACCGCTATGTTTGATTAGCATCTGTTCCTTAGGATTAGGGAAACACCCATTACAATTAATTGGGTAGCTGCGACAACACTGGAGCAAGTTCAACATGTGGAATGCCTTGGATGCATACTACCTTGATCTGTTGGAACAATGCTATCGAAATTAGATCCC
The DNA here is from genome assembly GCA_946902985.2 of Meconema thalassinum. Taxonomy (NCBI): domain Eukaryota; kingdom Metazoa; phylum Arthropoda; class Insecta; order Orthoptera; family Tettigoniidae; genus Meconema; species Meconema thalassinum. The sequence goes on along the minus strand of OX336390.1, from coordinate 469,736,420 downwards.
GCACTGAACAGGCAAGATCATGAACAAACTTCTGTGCAACAGAGACTTTAATATTGCTCTTCATATCCGTTTGTTGCGGTGTTATAGCTTCTCTATCCTGCTGTATGGTGCTGAATCCTGGGCCCTCGCAGAGAACACCAGCAAGAAACTTGAAGCCTTTGAGATGTGGTGCTACAGACGCCTGCTTAGAATATCATGGATCGATAGAGTACGTAACACTGAAGTGCTCGAACGCATAAAGAACTGGTGATCGTGGATAACATCGAAAGGAAACAACTTGAATACTTTGGCCATATCACTCGCAATGATTAATGTAAACGTCTTCAGCTCATCATTGGAGAAAACATTGAAGGTATGAGAGGCAGAGGAAAGAGGGAAATATCTTGGCCAAAGAACCTACGCAAATTGTATGGAATCAACACTCCTGTACTAGTCCGAGTAACTAAAAGTAAGCAAGAAGACACTCTGATGACAGACAATATCCAACGAGGATATGGATAAGAAGGCTAGGAAGAAGAAGAGGCTCTGGACGTTCCCTTTTCCACCTTCATTTCATGGTTTTCAAGTCGTCAATCCTCATTTTTCGAGAGTTCTTTCTTTCTGTCGTTTATTTCTTTATTTGTTTATTTTATTATTTCCTCTCCTCGTAAGTTAGAAGTAAGACAGTAGTTGTTTGAGGGGCTTGGGACATGTGCGCTTGGGTGTGTGTTCAGTATGCCTGATAACACTGGTCAACAGCATTTCTTGTCGCAAATAATGTGAATGGTGTCCTTAGCAAAGTCGTGGGTGAATAATTCAGGTGTATGAAACACTAGCAGAAGTACCCGCTCTTCGAACGGTCTTTGGTATTAATAACCAGACGCTATCAATTAAGCTACTGTTGCAATGGTTAGGGGCTAGTCATTTCTTCATAAGTTTATCAGAACGAAGTTAGTTTTCTGGGTATATCGCAGACACTGTTAAGTTAAGGGCCATAAAATGTGGTTTTCGGAGACCCTTTAAAGACTCCCTAGTTTTGTGTCACACATTGAGAAGCGCAACGTATGCTTTGGTCGTCCTTCTAGTATAATTTTTATTTTTCTCCTATTTTAGCATGTATTTTGAAAAGTTGTTCCTTATACCCGCACTTCTACGAGAAGTACGTTGAAGAGTTTTATAAATGACAAGCTGTACCCGGCATGCGTTGCAATGCCAATCAAAGAAAGTGTTGGCGTTGAAATTCTGTTTCTTGAAGTGCTTTTGGATACACAACATGTTAACTGCCTCTAAGCTATCATAAAATGGATTTTCTAATTTAGAACCATTCGAGGGAGCGTGCACAACAACTTTCAAAATATTTCATCGCTGTCACTCATTTGTTGAATCTAATCGTACGCTACCTATTGTGAAATGGATTTACTAAGTCGAAACCCTTCCCTGGCGTGTACACAATGACTCATCAATGATTCATCGCAATCGGATGAATGGTATATGCACGTATAGGGGTTTTTGTTTAAACGATTCGTGCGCTGTCACTCATTTGTTGTATCTACTCGTGCGCTACCTATTGAGAAATGTATTACTAAGTCGAAGCCCTTCCCTGGCGTGTACACAATAACTCATCAAGGTTTCATCGCAATCGAAGAATGTTATATGAACGCAATACGGTAGGGAATTTTGTTGAAACGCTTCGCGCGTCGTCACCCATTTGTTGCATCTACTCTTGCGCTACTTATTGTGAAATGGATTTACTAAGTCCCCTTCCCTGGCGGGTACAAAATAACTGATCAATGTTTTATCGCAATCGGATGAATCGTATATGAACGCATACCTGATTTTGTTTAAACGATTCGCACTCCGTCACTCATTTGTTGAATCTACTCGTGCGCTACCTACTGTAAAATGTATTTACTAAGTTAGAAACCGTCACGTAAGTGTCCACAACATCTCACCCAAGTTTCATCGCTATCGTCGTTCATTTGTCGAATCTACTCGTGTGCTACCTACTGTGAAATGTATTTACTAAGCCAGAAACCTTCCTTGGAGTGTCAACCATATTTCACCCAAGTTTCACCGCTAACGGCAGAATGGTATATGACCTTATACGGGACTTTGTTGAAACGCTTCGCGCGTCGTCCCTCATTTGTTGAATCAACTTGTGCGCTGCATATTGTATAGGGGATTTACTAAGCCAGAAATTTTCCATGACGTGTACACAACATCTCACCCAAGTTTCATAGGTACGGACGAATGGTACATGTATGCATACGGGACTTGGTTGAAACGCTTCGCGTGTCGTCGCTCATTTGTTGATTCTACTCTTGCGCTACATATTGTAATATGGATGTACTCAGCCAGAAACCTTCCCTGGAGTGTACACAACATCTCACCCAAGTTTCATCGCAATCGGATGAATGGTATGTGAACGTATACGGGACGTTGTCGAAACGCTTCGCGCGTAGTCACTCATTTGTTGCACATAAACGTGCGCTTCGTATTGTAAAATGGATTTACTTAGCCAGAAACCTTTCCTGGAGTGTACACAACAATTCACCAAACATTTATCACTATCAGACGAATGGTATATGACTTTATACGGGACTTTGTTGAAACGCTTCGCGTGTCATCGCTCATTTGTTGAATCTACTGGTGCGCTACCTATTGTAAAATGTATGTACTAAGCCAGAAACCTTCCCTGGAGTGTACACAGCATCTCACCCAAGTTTCATCGCTATCGGATGAATGGTATATGAAATTAAATGGGACTTTGTTGAAACGCTTCGCGCGCCGTTGCTAATTTGTTGATTCTACTCGTGCTCTACCTATTTTTAAAGGGATTTACTAAGCTAGAAACCTTCCCTGGAGTGCACACAAAATCTCAGCCTAGTTTCATCGCTATCGGACGAATGGTATATGAACGCAAACGTGACTTTGTTGAAATGGTTCGCGCGTCGTAGCTCATTTGTTGAATCTAATCGTGCGCTGCCTATTGTAAAGTGGATGTACTAAGCCAGAAAATTTCCCTGCAGTGTACACAACATTTTACGCAAGTTTCATAGCTATCGGACGAATGGTATATGAATGCATTCGGGACTTTGTTGAAATGCTTCGCGCATCGTCGCTCATTTGTTGAATCTACGCGTGCGCTACCTATTGTAAAATGGATTTACTAAGTCAGAAACCTTCCTTGGAGTGTACTCAACATCTCACCCAAGTTTCATCGCTATCGGACGAATGGTATATGAATGCATACGGGACTTTGTTGAAATGCTTCGCGCATCGTCGCTCATTTGTTGAATCTACGCGTGCGCTACCTATTGTAAAATGGATTTACAAAGTCAGAAACCTTCCTTGGAGTGTACTCAACATCTCACCCAAGTTTCATCGCAATCGGACGAATGGTATATGAACACATACGGGACTTTGTTGAAATGCTTCGCGCATCGTCGCTCATTTGTTGAATCTACGCGTGCGCTACCTATTGTAAAATGGATTTACTAAGTCAGAAACCTTCCTTGGAGTGTACTCAACATCTCACCCAAGTTTCATCGCTATCGGACGAATGGTATATGAACACATACGGGACTTTGTTGAAATGCTTCGCGCATCGTCGCTCATTTGTTGAATCTACGCGTGCGCTACCTATTGTAAAATGGATTTACTAAGTCAGAAACCTTCCTTGGAGTGTACTCAACATCTCACCCAAGTTTCATCGCTATCGGACGAATGGTATATGAACACATACGGGACTTTGTTGAAATGCTTCGCGCATCGTCGCTCATTTGTTGAATCTACGCGTGCGCTACCTATTGTAAAATGGATTTACTAAGTCAGAAACCATCCTTGGAGTGTACTCAACATCTCACCCAAGTTTCATCGCAATCGGACGAATGGTATATGAACACATACGGGACTTGTTTGAAACGCTTCGCGCATCGTCACTCATTTGTTGAATCTACGCGTGCGCTACCTATTGTAAAATGGATTTACTAAGTCAGAAACCTTCCTTAGAGTGTACTCAACATCTCACCCAAGTTTCATCGCAATCGGTTGAGTGGTATATGAATGCATAGGAGACATACACACCCACAGACAAACTATCACGTAAGATTGATTTTTATATATATAGATTGGTGTATTGACTCATTGTCAAAATAACAAATTTTACGATGCTCCAAGCACCCGAACATGAATTATAGGCGTACATAAACATAAAGATACATGTATATCAACCACACAGTATTAAACAAAATCATCTTTACGATGCTCCCGTTTGTCGACAAAAATATGATTAGTTAAAATGTGCCCTCAAACTAAATTCGCCTAACGTGTACTTCCTGACGTGAAAATAATATTGCATACCTCGTAGACGAAACGCAATATATGTCAAACTGACCCTCACCGTTGTGGAAAGTCCACATTTGAAAATAATGTTGCTGTTTGGAGATATAATAGACCTTCTGTACAACATATCGCATATCGTACGTGTAAGTCACGGGTAAAAATTGTAGGGTACCCCTTGACCCCCTTAATCGCATTGTTGAATTTTACAGTCTATGTTTGATTCCACGATAAGCTTATAGCCATTTGCATACTTTCACAGAAATTTAATTAATTGAGTGGCATTGCTTCTGACAGAAATAGATGGAAAGTTGGAGGTCACTTCTTGTGATAGGCCTACTGTTGTCATGGTTACCGGCTTGCATTACTTCATTAGTTTCGTCTTGTTCTTCTTCTTTCGGATGGGCCAGCTAAGGACCACGACGTTCAACTTTTCAGCTTGGCGAGGGACTTGATGTTTGCCCAATATTCGCGCATTCTCTGGCTATGTTGCTCCTTTCTGTCTTTTGTCCAGATGATGCCGGTTTTCTTACAGGGTGGTCTGTCCTGAATACTCTTCTGTTTAAGTATCTTTCTGAGATGTGATCGGCTTCTAATATCACTTTTCACTATCTTCAGTTCTTGGATTTCCTTCTTAACTACTGTTAGCGACGGTGTCACGCTCTTTTTATTCCCCCAGTAGTTGAGAAGCCGGTTGGTTAGTTTTGTTGGGTTCATCCATGAGACATGTCCGTAGAAAGCCAGACGTCTTTTCCTGGTCACATATGTGATTTTCTCAGTATATCTATATAGCTCCTTATTTGGTCTTCTTCTGTACTCATCATCTATTTACTAGTTTATTAAATGAAATTAGTTTTCTGGGAATATCTCAGAAACGTGGTTTTAGAGCCTTAAAATATAGTAGCCACCGAGGGGGTGAAAATGAGTTTTGTCTCGTCCTTGTACGCCATAATATAATCATAATCTTAATAATAATTTAATAATATAGGGATAGGGATATAATAGACCTTTAGTACGCCACCCGCCCGTGTAAATCAAGTGAAAACATTCAAGAGTACCTCTTGACCCCCATAAGCGCATTATATACGTATTGATGAATTTTACAGCTTAAGTTGGTTCCGCGATAACCTTAAAGCCGTTTGCGAACGTTCACAGTAATATAATTGCGTCTTACATAAATAGATGGACTTCTGAGATTGTGTTGCCATGGTTGCCGGTTCGCATCCTTTCAATAGCTTAATAAATGAAATTAGTTTTCTGGGTATATCTCAAAAACTGTTGGTTTTAGGACCTTAAAATGTGGTTTTCGGGGCCCGTAGGGCTCCCGAGTTTTGTTCCTCATATTGAGACGCTGAAAATGAGCTTTTTCTCGTCTTTCTACGCCCATTTCAGCATGCATTTTGAGGGGGTAGGCCCTCTTATGTGAGATTTTCGATGTGAAATGCCATGTCCTGTGGTTCGGATTCCACGTAAAACGGAGGTCCCGTGGCTTATGATCGCGAGATTAATGGTCACGTTAAACTACAAGCTTCTTCTTCTTCCTCTTTTATGAGAGGTATGGAGGAAAGTTACATCAATGATTACTTTCGTGCCGCTGATGTACATCTGTACCAAATTTTACGTTTATCCACTCAGCCGTTCTCGAGTGATGCGCGTGCAAAGTTGTACACAGACAAACAAACAGACAAACAGACAGACAGACAAAATTTTGTTTTTGCGCGCAACCGTCATAGACCAGTCTGAAACGCGTTAATAACTCAAATTTCCGTGGAAATTCAGAAAAAAAAAAAAAAAACAGACAAGTTTTCATTTTTATATATATAGAGATTATTCCTGTACAAGTCATCAAACTGGAGTATGCACGAGTATAGGAAGCAATTTGATAGCCCTGTCTCCTAAGCGAGGTGGAAGGTAGCAGGCAGACTAATACTGTAGGCTTGCTTGTTTGTGAAGCGTCGTGTGTTGCCAGTGCGGGACGAGGTGTCAGGTGCTGAGAATACGTCTATTTCACTGCGTAGTGGCTAGCATTATTGGCTGTCACCGTGGAGGACCGGATTCGATTCTCGGCTCTGCAAATATATTTTATTCTGGTATGAGGGCTGGAAAAGTGTACACTCATCCTCGTGAGAAAAAATTACAAAGAGGTGGGTTCGATTCCTTCCTCAGCCATCCTGGAAGTGGTTTTCTGTGGTTTACTACTTCTACTCTAGGCAAATGCCGGGATTGTACTGTACTCGTAAAAATCAAGGAGGTACTCGCTGGTCATCCAAAGCGAAGCTGGATTTTTGTAAAATGAAAGTCCCGGCTAAAGATCATATCACAGTCCCGCCAGTGAGCTCTCCAAGATTATACACAGTAAGCTTGAAACATGTTATGCATATAACAAACTAGCTTTTATGCGAAATTGTGCAAACGTACCTGCTTTTCTCGGAGCTTTGTCGGAAGGGAAAAGGACATCCTATCTATTTTATAGAGTAATAAAGGAACGCCGAACAAACGTGTAGAAAAATATAAATTTATTAATATAACTAAATAACAATCAATAATCTACATAACAACCTAAAATTAAATATACATTTACGCCACTGACACTAAAATAAAAACTCCTAACATTCATACAAGCGTAAACTGTGGAAAAATAAAAGCATTGTGTCGTCTGCAAATGTTAAAAAGAAATCTCTACATTTTACTGCTGCTCCTTCAAAGCGAGCATTCCATTTAAATTACTGGCATATTTCAGTCGCGTGTCCGTGAACAAAACTGGACTGGTTATGCCATAGCCTTCTTGTTCGTCCTTCACAACGCAGGTGTGAGAACTTCATTCATTTGTTTTGCCTGAACCTGTCAGAAACAGGATCTGCTCGTTTCTCAGCTGGCGTGGTCGCCTCTAGACACACAATGCTTGCAATGAACACGCTAAACGCAGTTCTCGCGTTTCATAAAATAAAGTTTACAAAAACTGTTCTATTTCAGCTAATTCTAGTTGAAACTCATTCATACTTGAAACAATCACTCTTACATTTGCTATCGTTGTTCATGACCAACGATACTAGCATACACACAATATTAACAATACAATTTCAAACACTCATTTGAAAAACATTCACGCTCTCTAGCTATAACCTAAGTCAAAAACATTTAATAATAATTATTATTAACAAAATTAAAAACCCTTAATATTAACAAATAGAAATGTTTACTCACTATATACAAGTGTCTATCGCTTCTAAGAATTAATCTTGAGCGATACGGCCGCGTTAGTTTAATCATCAACGCTCCTTTCTCATAGTATCAATTACTATAGCTTTCTATTTACACAATGCTTGATCAATGCTTGTTATATCAAGTTAATAGACATTATCGGTATACCAATGACCGATCATTGGCCGGCCCCGTGGTGTTGGGGTAGCGCCCCTGCCTCTCACCGGAGGCCCCGGGTTCGATCCCCGGCTCCGTCAGGGATTTTAAAACTGACGTGAGGGTTGGAACGGGGTGCACTCAGCCTCGTGAGGACAATTGAGTAGCTGTCTGACAGTGAGACAGCGCCCCGATCACGAAAACCGAGATTAACGGCCGAGGGGACCCGACGCGCTGATCACGCATCACCCCAATATCTGCAGGCCGAATGGCTGGGCAGCGGTCGCTTGGTCGGCCTTAGCCCGTCATGGGCTGGATAGTGCCAGGGGTTGACTTTGTTTGTTTTTTTTGAATGACCGATCATTCAATATGAGTTCATTGTTGTTACAACTCCAGTTTAATAAAGTTAATAATAATTTAGGGGACAGGGACATTATATCTTTTCCTAATGAAGTTCCGCCAATAAACGACATTCGTGTCGCAGATCTGATCACAATAGAAGTCTTCACTAACTCTCCTTAAAATACAACAATGCTACTTTTATACAATCCTCAGTACTACATGACAATGAATACGGTAATCCCCTTCGTATTACAAACAACTATTTATGGCAAAATCCTCCATAACTCTCCACTATAAAACTCACATGTCACTAACACACTTGTTATCAACAATGGTTCCACTGTACTGGTGTAGCTTTCTCCTAGCTTAGATCTTATTGTTGTTCCAACTCCACAACTTATCAATGAACAGCGATATCTGTTCTACAATTACACTGATCTTCTCAAACGATGGTATTCATAGATTTTTCATGGTTTACTAAACAAAATTACTCAGACATAAAACACCATGTCTCCAAATATTTAATAAAAATAAACATGTTTCCTCATACTGGTCATTTCTAAAAGGTGCACGGTTGCAATACTACGTTGACACATAACGTAGTGTTACACGTGTGCCTTGATAACACCTCCTGTTATCTTATCGTTCAATAAGGATGGATCACAACCGGAAAAGGTTTTAACTAAACTTTCCTAAGATCGAATAAATTATCTTTCAAAAGATATGTCTCAAATCATTACATTTAATGAAGAGCAATGCCTTCCTTCAATTCACTATTGATTTGTCATTAACTGAATGTATCTTCATTTTACACAAAGAATGTTCATAACTATTCACTTTCACGTCGTATTCATAACGAATGTAGCTTGCTAGATCACCGAATTGTTTATAATATTACGTGATATTTCATATTATACCACTCGTAGATTTCTTCTCCTAATTATAAATTTCTTCTTACAGAAAGAACACCCAAGTTCATTTTAAACAAAATGAATTTATTGAATGTCCTAGACTAAATGTCTGAAGTACAGAATAAAAATCGAAATCGTTGAATAATGACTTCCTTAAATATTTTCCCAATCGAAAATAAATTTCTCAAACGTTTACTTCAGTTCAGAATCTGAATCATAAAATATTTAACAAGTATAGATGATAACTGACTTTCATCTTATACAGACTTGAAGAATAACGTTTACATTTGTTGAAATCAAACCCAGTCCGCTCCATCGGATACAAGCTGCGACCTCGAGAATGGAAAGGATTCCTTCTCGGCATATTCGTCTCCTCCTGGTATCGAACTTCGTTCCTCGGACTTGAATTCTATCTCGAACAATCATCGGGCTGATATCTTCTGTCTTCCGCTGATGCCTCTTCAATCGCCGACATCTCTAGAAGTTCCTCCATCATTATTGAGCAATATATTCTGGATAGCATCATCGTTACAAAATGAATTCGTAAGTTGAATGTCGATTCACTATCGTAGATGTTAAAGTTCATTTGGTTGGTCAATGAAAGATTATATCTGCTCATAGTCGAGAATGAATGTACATGAAAATACATTAAATGTACTGGATGGAAGTGTATATAATACATCATGTTGTCTCGGCATTATATCTATCTAGATGTTATAGATCTTCCAATTGTTTCTTAACGTTGTTCCATCGTTGCTATCACATCCTTGTCTTAATATATCCCAAACGCGTAATAGTTTAATTCATCATCACACACATACTTAAAAAGTCATAAACCAATTCCACTTCATAATTGTCTGTAGCCAGCATAATGTTCATACACAATAAAGTCACAATGTTCATACAATATCTCTGTACTTACTTCGTGCTGCAACGTGGACTTGCATGGGTTTAAGTCGCACTGCACTAAAATAGTATTCACCGCTCGGAGTTGAGTAACTTTGTCAGACAACACAAAGTCTCTAATAACTCTGAAAATACTCGATGGATTTTAATGAATCTTCTTGTGGTGAAGCCTTATCACTGGATAAGTAAAATCAAAACTCTTATATCTCGACAAAGTCGAACACTTGTCCGCTATTAAGTAAAATATCCACCGCTCAACTTCACCTAGTATGATGTGGGGCTCTCGAAACTATTGGCCGGTAACACCGCTGCCTCTTGTGTCACGTAGAACCTCACTCTGTATCACGTCTACGGGAATGAACTACCTCCGGACGATACGTCTAGTCGCTATGAAGTCAGTCGAGAGAAGAACACTCTTGGCTGTCGTTCCCCCTTCAACTCGTCTGAAATTTACGCCATAGTTGATCCCGTGCAGTTAGTGGTGCGTACTTGTAATAATGCTTATTACGGTGAAATTCCTCCGTTTAACGTCATTCAAAGTAGTAGTAATATCTTCTTTTAATTTTCTTGATGTTTTCAATGGAGTAAAATTGTTACATAGGGCTTAAATGGCATAGTTAATCACATTAACTAGGTAAAAATCCATGTCTGCTTCCATAAACCCTCCTCTCATTGGCTGAAAGCATATATCCAGTGATATATTTCATAACAATTAATTGGTAATATTTCGCGCTATTTCCTTGTTGCTATGCACTTTCCAATGATCTAGAATATTCTGGGCGTCTCTGATCACGTGATGGGTTTCTCCCATAGCTTGCGTTCGCTAACAAATCTCGCCTTGAGCAAACTTCCAAAATTTATATTCCAATGTTAAACTGTATCATGGGTTGGATAATAACATCATTTTCATCATAAATCATCCAAATTTCGGTTGCAGTACCTAACATAGGGCAACCTTCATCTCCAGATACTACCTCAATTTCAAATACACACACTAGTACAGACATCACAGTGGCACAGGTTATCATACAAATTTTACACACACCTAAGTTCGCGGGGCCTGCATGATCACGATGTCGCAATGCCCCTAAAAGAATCAACAAAAACAACCTATTAGATTCCATGGCCACACGACTGGAAGAGGTTGTGCACAAAGGTCGTAGAGGACCAGTCAATTACCCTTTTCATGTTACCAAACAGGTCCACCCGCTGTCAAAAATGCCGTGATAAAACAAAGGAAGTTACGTGACTCGCCATCAACAGTATGTCAGTGTAGGAATAACAATACACTCTAAAATATTTCACGTTACCTAGACTTGAACTCTTGATACCGGAGGCGAGTGGTAGAGTTCACCATTTAGCACGTGCGCCTACCGCTACTGCCCATTTGGAAGTAGGCCACTTCACAAAACAACCGTCGGACAAAATATAGTGCACACATTACGACTAATGTGAAACTGGACCGATATACAGTATTATGTCCCAGGTCGAGAGACGTAACAAGTCACGTCCTGTGACCGTATAAGGACAATGAAATAGATCGTAATTCGACAGCGCCAGATTGCAACTCCTATCCTTCCTCCTGTAAGTGTTGCGGGCAAGTATATCTTTCAGGGAACGTTCCTTTTCTGTGTCAGTGACTGTACGCGTCTGCAGTCGAACCTGTAGTGTGTCTGTCTTCTTAATTGGTGGATTGAATACCATCCTCCGGTGAATTTTCCCCACCAATCTTCATTTTCTATTCCTTCCTACGCAATTGTCTATTGGCACAGGCTAGAGTAAAATGTGGCTTTTCACCGACGACTCAGTCCCACTCATGGCTGTGATTATATGGAAGCTTCTGAGGTATGAGTGGCGTTGATTAATGGCCTTCAGGGCACAACCAGTGTCTGTGGATGTTGTGAAAGGTTCTACTGATAGGGTTAGCGCTGCTATACTGGCTCAGTGAGGAAAGCAATAGCAAACTACCTCACTCCTCACCTTGCCTAGTACGTCTCAATATAGCGTATTTGGTTTTTTGTGCGTTTCTACCCACATAACATACCGTACGGTGGTACTTTTTGAGCATCCGGGATGACTACCTAAAGACAGATTCCTTTCTATGCTTGATATTTGATTATACTCTATTTAATTTTTAGCCTACTTTCGATTTTTGCAAAAAATGGAAGTAGACTTATGAGATTAACACAGGGCCAAAAAGTGTGTGTCTGTCTGTGTGTCTATTTGTGTGTGTGTGTGTGTGTGTGAGAGAGAGAGTGTGTGTACTCTGAATGTCTGTCCCCCCCCCCCTTATCAATTCAAACACGGTGAAACCGAATAGAACGAAATTTGGTACAGAGGTAGCACTAGCAAAGGGCACCTCAGTGTCATGTTTTATATCGACGCCATCTTGACGGAAACGTAATGACCTCCCAAATGTTCAAAGCTTAAATCAAATTACGACCAACCTAATAATCTGATCTCTACCAAATTTTGCAACATTATACCTTTATGTATGAAGGATCTTTTGACCAAACTTCAAGGTCATCAGCCCAATAATTTGTGGATAGCGGCCATGTATGTGTGCAAATCGATTCCCCCTATCTATTCAAACACGGTGAAACCGAATTGAATGAAATTTGGTACAGAGGTAGCACTCATAAAAGGCAACTTAGTGTCATGTTTTATATCGTCGCCATCTTGACGGAAACGTAATGGCGGCCATCCCAATGTTAAAAGCTTAAATCAAATTACGATCAAGCTAATCATCAAATCTCTACCAAATTTTGCAACAACATACCTTTATGTGAGAAATGTTCTTTGAGCAAGCTATAAGGTAATCAGTCCAATAGTTTGCATATGGCGGCCATGTATGTGTGCAAATCAATTACCCATATCATTTCAAACACGGTAAAACAGAATTGAACGACATTTTTCACAGAGGTAGCACTAGCAAAGGACACCTCAGTGTCATGTTTTATATCTCCGCCATATTGATGGAAACGGAATGGTGGCCACCCAAATGTTAAAAGCTTAAATCATATTACGACCAAACTAATCATTTGATCTCTACCAAATTTTGCAACAACATACCTTTTTGTGGGAAGCATTTTTGACTGAACTACAAGGTAATCAGCCCAATAGTTTGCTGATAGCGGCCATGTATGTGTGCAAATCGATTCGCCATATCATTTCAAACACGGTGAAACCGAATTGAATGAAATTTTGTACAGAGGTAGCACTAGCAAAGGGCACATCATATTCGTGTTTAATATCCGTATAACACGTTGTATTTCAACAAGCTACTACAACCAATATCCAATTATACTCCTTGAAAAGGACAAAGAGTTAAAACTTTACCCATGCATTTAGGAGAAAGTACGCTATATGTTCTTTACTGAACATCTTGTTATAAATGTGTTATTGTACACTTTTAGAAATCAGAAAACATATATCACTAACTCCTGACACGATTATCGGTTTTATTACTAGCAGAATTTATGATCCACTCACCTGCCTTGATGTCGTCGAGAACGTACCCCGCCTCCTTGAGTCCTTCCAAAACGGAAGGCAGGAGGTCGGCCAGGTAACCATGAGTAAGCACGGCAGCCGCGATCCTCTCCTCGGTTTCCTTTTGGTACCTGGCGGCCTCTTCGTGCTGTTCCAATCTCCTTTCCTACAATACGTGAAACAAATTCTTTCTGTAAATGAGGGATTGGTTCTGAAAGACAAATTTCCAATGTATTGACTCCTCAGTTCATTATCGTCCATTTTATCTTGATGACCTACCTTTTCTTCTCTTAGGATTTACTAATGTTACATGATACACAGCATATAAGCACTAGTTCCTTTTCAATTGCTTACCTTCTCTTCCCGGAGTCTTCTTTCTTGTTCCTCCAGACGCAGCTCTTCTGCCTTCTCACCCGCACGTAGTTCGAGGTAGCGCCGTTGTTGTGCACGTATCGCTGCTAGCTCTTCCTCCTCCAGAACCTCCATCATAGCTTGCTCTATCGTCTTACCTACAAGTACCTCCAGAATTGGTTGAACCTCTATGTCGAAGTCAAACAACTGCAAATGAGAAGAAGAAAATTTAGATTGCCAGAAATTTGAAATTGCGTAACTTGTACCATTGGGGACTACGGATATGTTGGCCATCTCCGAGTACTTGTGTCAGGTTAACCTGTGTTATAGTAATGTCCATCACAGTGTGCGTAATGATACTGGGTAAGGCATCCCGGAATTTACCATCTTGCTTTTACTTGGTGTGAATGTGAAATTTCCCGGGAAAAGTTCATACTGAGTGTGGCCGCATTGAGAACCGTTATGAATGGCTCAGTTCCCAGTCTAACACATGGGATGTGAGAATTAATGGAATCCAGGGAATCAAAGAATGTTAGTATAAACACAGTATTTGTTCCGACTGAAGCATTTCGCACAAGGGCTCCTTATTTACGAAGAAATGGGTTGGAATTTCTCCTGGAGCAAAATGGAATAAAATCACCCACCGCTCAAGAGTTGGACATATTTAAGTCAAGGAAGAAGTTACTGTTCCGGGTGCAGAAAATCCTGTTGGGATGAACATTTCTCCAAGAGAAATATGATACCTAATCAGGAGCAATGGTAATGATATGACATCCAACGATACAGCTTAGCTATTGAAGTGAAAGGGATTTGCTGCGGAAACGGATAGAAGTAACTCGTTGCGTGTTCATAGTGGCTAACTCATCACTTTAGAACAACAGAGCTACTCGCGAGAACGTATCGCCTTGATGTTGACGATATTAATTTCTGATGACTCAAAAAGAAAGGGTTCTGTAAGTATCAATGGGAGAGCAAATATTCAGTGATATTGACAATTCTGCTAATAGGCCGACATAAAGCGACCAAAGGAAAACTCTTCTGTTATAAGGTGTTCTTCATAAGCTGTTTGGTATTCAGGGAAGGTAGAGGTTGCTAGTAGGTGATTCTTCGTGTCACTTGGTGTTCCTCAATGGGTCACTACATTATATGGGAGCGATAATTACAAGGTATTTCACAGGAATTATTTGCTAGATGCTGTTCCTTAGAAAGTCGCTAGCTGGTTACGCAGAACTCGTTAAGTGTTTCTTTGATGGTCTAAAGCAGGATGGGTTACGAAATTTGCTCTCGTAAAGAGTCTTTTTAAGCATGCAAAGGTTCACCAGGATGACACGCACATCCTCCTCCACATTTCAAGCAAAACCCTCTACGCCTCATCTCAGCAGTGGAACGAACCAGCCAGGAACAAGCAGTTCAGGTACGGCCACATGATAAGCGGTGTCTAGCTTGTTCTACCTCGCACGCGAGCAGCACACTACGTCGTAATTTTGTACTGCTTGTCCATCTGTGAACCAAAGCATGCTCTCTTTTTCCCGTATTTTATCGCATTTCTGTGTTCTTTGTACCTCGTGTCCATTCTTCTATCACTTTGACCAATGTGATTTGCATGACGCCCGGTGTAGAAGTGGTTAATCGTGGTTTCCTACTTCATGTTCAGACTAATTCTGGGATGGTACCTAAATTAAGGTCACGGGTCATTCTACCCAAATTCTAACCCTAAATAAATATTCACATACTAGTACAGCCATCACAATGACACAGGTTATCAGATAGATTTTATACATACCCAAGTACACGGTGATACATAACCGCATTGTCACAAAGTACCTAAATGAATCTACAAGAACCCCTTTGTTCTTTTGTTCCCAGCAGGAGAGCCATCTGAGTACACAAGGGTGTGTGATGATGATCGTTCGCACTCCAGAAGTTTCGTATGAGTTTGAGAAGATTCACTAAAGGTGAATCGTTGAATTCAAATACCATCTTATTTTACTCCTTTTGATCCACTTTCTGATAGCTGTATACTTACATCGCCGGGGTAGATCTGCGTCTCGACGTCCATTCCCGTCTTAGCGGGCACGTACAGCGGAGAGACGGGCCTGTCAAGGAAGAGGTCTGTCTGCACGCCCACATGGGATTCGGTCGGCCGGTCAAACAGCTGCAAGAAACAAGCGTACATTACATTGCTGTATTGCGCATTTTAGTTCAATACACTGCTTAAGGCACCAGGTAATAGAAGCTGAGGGTACGAGTAAGGTTTGATCATGGCACGCCCGTTTGAGTCTCTATATGTTTTCTTTCTTTGTGCATTACGAGAAATAGTACCTGCAAGTCTAATATGAAACGTCCAATCAAAACAAACAAAAACGTGCATTTCCAAATTAGGGTATGGTCTAAGGCTCTGCCACATGAGGGGATGTGCCAAAGCCACGTATTTAGTTTTAAATCAATTTGAGATTTCTTCAAAAATGGAAGTATCATGATATGCTGCACCGGATGGCCGCAGTTTATTGCATTTACTCAGAAAATGGTGTATCATTCAGAAAAATAGTTTTGGCAACATAGTTTCAGATTTTGATGCATAATCCGTAAGAAAATTGTTGCCATGTTTTATTGTTGTATTCTTTTAAAATAATATCCTCAATATTTACACAATATCACTGTAATGGAGTTTGATGACTTACATATTTTCCCCCAGAAATGTTCGTGCCTTTGTTATTTCATATTTCCAGAAGCTCATTTTGATCACTAGATGGCTTTCGTTTAAGGATTTTTAATTGGTAGTTGGTGAAATCGACATCTAATCTAAACACTCTGCTCGATCATATCTTTACTAATTCACATGTACTGTACTTCTCAACTGACGAGCCGGGTATTACACTCAATATCAATAGATGGATATGACAAAATTGAAAGTGAATATGTGGTAAGTTTGAAATTGACTGTTGTTTATATGATGGTTTGTAGATGAAAGTTTGTTTAAACTTCAATTTATGTTTACACTTCATTAGCCATACGAAATGTTGACGATCTCGCCAAGACATAACAGGCTACTTGGCTCAATGGGAGACTATTTAAGAAAGTTACAAGTTGTCAAAAATTACCTGTTTTGCAGTTAGGTCCCTACTTTTTTCAATCATGTTCGTCTTACACACAATTGTTATGATGTCTCTTAGTTTTCCCCTCTTGTTTTAACGAATCTACTAAACATCCACTATTTATTTACCTTGAAGCGTAACAGTCTACTCTCGTAACAACCTCCAATTTCCAGCTCTTAGATGTAGAATGGATATTTCTCCGTAACAAGTCTTCTATTTCCTTTCCCAAGCAGCTACCATACAATGAAACAAGCAGAGTTTGGTGGCAGCCTTCTAGAATTATTCGTCAATAACATGTAGGCCCTATAGTGGAACGAAGTTTAAATGCCTTTCAATCAGTCAACACGATTGTACCCAAATTGTAACCTTAACCTGAAAAAATTGCATGAGTCGTATTTATTTATTTATTTATTTATTTATTTATTTATTTATTTATTTATTTATTTAGCGTATGATGAAAACAACCTATAACTATTTACATATCCAGTGGAAGATAAGCACAGAGTAGGCTAAATACATATTATCATGTATATACAAAGCAATTTACGAAGCTTGAGAGGAAAAATAACAGGAATAAAACAATATATTTAGACATCACTATCTACCTGACAACTTCGACAGTTCTATTGTAAACATTGAGTGTGAGTGATGTACGTCTCACTAAATATGAATGTCTAATTCCGCTACCCACTTCACTGCTTCCGGTGTTGCTGAGTTGAGGTCTTCCATGGTGCCAGAGAAAGCACGGAGTGGGCATTCCTGCACTACATGCTTCATTGTTTGGCGAACCTCCCCACAGATGAGTCGTATTAATTCGCTTGGATAACCAGTTTCGATCGTCAAGCGATCATCATCAGGTCCTTTACATTCAAGCTATTAAATCTATGTCTACGAATACGTGGATGAATACAATATTTTAGTTGCAGATTATTCTAATCTTGTGTGACTTGTCCTCCGGAATTGTTAGTAAGTTACTAGGAGATGCTTTGTTATGATAATGTTAGTGGCTGTTAACCTCCGAGTTTATCTGTTTCGTGTGATAATCTGTAGTGGTTAGTAAATGGTCAGGGTGGTGTTTGTAACTTAGATTAAACCTGATTATTTGTGTGATGCAGTGTCCATTCCCGTACACCTTCTGTCACAATTCACTGCCCGAGCTGAACTGAAAGGTATTTTTCTTGTAGGACAGGCCCCTCGCTATCTCTCCACCTTTAATGGTCTGGCCTCGCATTACTGTCTATATTTGTCTCGCTTGTGATATATTTATGCAAGCGAGGTCTAGATACGTCCAGACAAAGTGTATGTGTAAGCATTCTGGACATCTTCAATTATTAAAGACCAATTTCCATTTCCAGCACGCATAAACTAAACAGTCCTCTTCAAGAGCAAACGGTTTATTGTGAATATCTTGAGCTCTTAAATACCGCCGTGATATCGGTCTTAGTCTATTGAAGATATTCTAGGTATTATATAATACGACCTGTTCCATAAAAATGTTTCCTCTGATGTTGTCCCGCTTATCTAGCCTTATATACTGTATAGCCAGGCGTGTAACCTATGGTGGTATTTTACAAGAATCCGACCAGGCTCTGGCTGACTGCCTAACGTATGTACATACATACTGTTACTGTTGTTTTGGGTTGAACATGGCCGCCAATTGCTGGGGCACTGCATGGAGTCTAGTGCATTGTGCCTACTGGATTCTTTGCAGTGAACTAGTAATAGGTGGCAGAGCTGTTTTATGAGTGTGTTATGTTTTTTAAGAGAGAATATTTCTTAGTATAAAACGAAGAAGATTGTTATGTTTTATTAGTGAGATGGAAAATTGTGTATGATCTGTTGATTAAAGAAAAGCAAACTTTAGTAGACCATATAATGAAAGTATTTAAAAGAAATAAAGGAAAGGTTTGTCTAGCAAGATTAGTATGAAGAAAATACCTGTTGTACTCGTAGTAATTCCTTGTGTGCATAACACCATTACCAAGTGACCCCTATAACCTCTTCACCCCCTAGAGAAAGTTACAAATTGCACCCCAATATGGGGAACGAACAGGAGGAGTTAAGAAATATGGCGACTACAATGAAAGATAATCAGTATAACGTAGGTACAGTGCATGCTAGATAAGAAAAGTGAGGTTAAATTGGAAGATTAAAGGTGATTATGAATTGTTGGAAGAAGAGAGTGAGAGTGATGGGGAGGTTAAAGAAGAAAGGGTTGGAAATATAATTGAGGTAGAAACTTTAAACAGTGTGTAAATGAATATTAAGAAATTGGCGACTTTCAACGAGACGGGAAAGACTTATTTGAAACCAAAAGTGTCGTAGAAGGAAAGAGAGATCAGAGAGGTTTGAGCAATATATTGTCAAATATAATATTACCGGTAGAAAAAGGAATGGGGGAGGTTATGGAATCTGTTATGGTCCATACGCTCATGGACAAGATGACAGAGCTGAGTGGGGAGCAGGGTAAGAAAAAAGATTCAACTAAAACTGAAATTACAGAGCTGAGTGAGGAGCAGAGTAAGAAAATTGATTCAATTAAAACTGAAATGACTGAGATGAGTGAGCAAACCAGTAACGTTGTTAAGAAGGTTGAGTCTATCTGAGAGTCACTAGAGCAGAAGATGACTGATATTAACATTAAAATTCAGGAAAGTAACAGGACCACGAACACAAGAATAGACAAACTGATCAAAGAGATCCAGGAAGATAAGATTGCAATGATCAGCAGGATAGAGAAAGTGAAGGAGATATGTGAAGTATGTGATACTAGAGTAGCTAAAATAAAAGGAAATAACAGAAAACAAAATGAGGAAGTGAAGAAGATAAGAGAAATTAGGAAGCAGAAATTGTCTATAAATGAGAATGTAGACTTTGAGAATGAGAAGGTTGATTCAATAAGAGAGTCACTTGAGCATAAGAAGCAGGAAAATCATCAGAGGGCTGGGAGGCGTCAGAAGGTGATACTGAAGATGATGAAGAAGAAAATGATGGACAAGAGGGAGAACAAGGTGAAGGAGGACACGGTCTAATGGAGGAGGATAAGACTGAAGACAAGGATGAGGATGAGATAGAGGACAAGATGAAGGAAAGGATGGAGGACAAGATAGAGGAGGAGGAAGACAACATACAGGAAGAAGAGAAGGTGAAGAAGCAGTGGAGGAGGAGGACAAGGTGGACGAGGAGGACAGGCAGGAGGACAAGGTTGAGGAAGAAAAGGATGAGATGGAAGGCAAAGATAAGGAGTAGGAAGAGGACGGGGCGTCAGGCAGATGGAGATAAGAGAGTGAAGGATCAGAAGAAGAAAAAGGAAAAGAAGATAAAAGAGATAAAGTGAAAGAGGAAAGAAAAGATAAGAAGAAAGGAACTGTTAAGCAAGATAAGGCAGATAAGGAAAAAGAGGAGGAAAATGAGGAAGGGAAGGAAAGAGAAGCAGGAAGGGTAGGCGAAGAATAAATAGAAGGGAAAGGAGAAGAATGAGAAACAGAAGAAAAGGAAGAGCAAGGAGGAATTGAAGAAGGAGGGCAAGTAGAAGAACGTGAAGACGGAAAGGAAGCAGATGAAGGAAGGAAAACGGTAGAAGAGAAAGGAGAAAGGAAGGAGGAAGAAGGTGAAGCGGAAGAATGAAAGAAGGCAGGTGAAATGGAAGAAAGTGAAGAAGAAAAATAAGCAGATGAGGAAGGGAAAAAGAAGGTGAAGAAGGAAAGGAAGGAGATGAAGGAAGCAAGGAGGTAGAAGAGAAAGGAGAAAGGAAGGAGGGAGAAGGTGAATCGGAAGAAGGAAAGAAAGCAGGTGATATGGAAGAAGCAGCTGAGGAAGAAAATGAGTGACGAGATGGAGAACAAGTTGAAGGAGGACAAGGTGGTAATGAAGAGGAAGAAGATAAAGAAGCGATGGATAAGGAAGACGAGGAGGACAGGCAGGATGATACGGTGGATAATGAAAAGGATGAGATGGAAGATAGGAAAAGGAGGAGGAGAACCTATAGAAATGATTGAAATAATAGTCACTGAAACTCCGGCGACACAGAGGCCGATTTTCTTCTAAGAGGAGTAGGCGGTACTGAAGTTTTCGAGAAAAGTGTGTAAAGGTGATTAGAAGGCTCACTATGATTTTGGAACACTTAAAGCAATGAGGTGTCTTGGAAGAACAGGTTTAAGTATATAGTTTATTTTACTATGTGTGTGCTAATGTAAATATAGTGATTACTGCTAGTTTAAGTTAGTGTATGTTTCAATTTATATATGTACTAGCTGTAGTACCCGGCTTCGCCCGGTGGAATGATGATAATGTTTTAAGGTCTCCTTAGAAATATAATGGACTTAAAATCTAAGTCATTTGCCCCCGAAGACAATGAGGGAGTAATATCTAGGTCATTTGCCCTTTTGATAAGGATGATAATAAAAACTACTGTTGAATTGACACGTCAAACTTACAAACTACCGTAATAGAAATACATATTTCAAAATTCACAGGCGAGGATGACTTATTGTGTGTGGTGATTAATGGTGTAATGGGCGTAACATCTACTGTAGGTCATTTGCTCTTATGATGAGGATGATAAGGGAAACTACTACCGGTATTGAATTGACACTTCAACGTATAATGTACACAATGTACTGTAATAAAAATAACTATATGGCGGCTTCGGTGGCGTATTTGGTAGCATGCTGAGCTTCTATGCCCAAGATAGCGGGTTCAAACCCGGCCGAAGCCGTCGGATATTTTAAGAGCGTTAAAAATCCGTCAGTATGCCTTTCTTCGGAGGGGAAGTAAAGCTGGCGGTCCCATGTCAGATTTATGGCATGTTATTGAACCTTCCACTAATTACACCTGTGTGAAGCTAAATTGGATAGGTAAACAACGCTCATAGATGTCTACGTCCGTTGCCAAGAGCCGACTGCAGTGGCGTCTAGTAGCTAAGTTCCAAACTTGGCCTAGTAGTCGTTGACGGTGGCGCTTGGCGTCAGAAGTACGAACTATTTGAAGAATTCTAAGTTGCAGTTTGTACTTAAATTAAAAAACAGATAACACACACTAATACAGTCATCACAATTAACACCGGTTATGAGACAGATTCTACACACACCCAAAGTACACGGGGCTACATGACCGCGTTGTCGCAGCCCCTAAACTTAAGAACCAACCAACCAAAAATAAATATTTTAAAAATCACAGTCGAGAAAGACTTTATGCGGCGGTGATTATAGGTATGATGCGCGTAACATCTAGGTCATTTGCACTTATGATAATAATAAGGTAATGAAAAAATGACTACTAAACGAACATGGTGTTATTTTAAAGCTAATATAGGTAATTCAGGTGTCTAGCTTCGATGTCTTCCAAAGTCTCAACCTTATTTTCTGGCTTAGGCCTGTACTGGATGCGTCTAGTGAAAGAGCGTACTGCTCGGCAAAGACAACGAATATAGGTCCAAGCTGCACGAACCTGAGATGAACGCAGATGATGACGAAATATGATGACACACGTTCGGGGTTCCCCGTCCTATACAGATTGACCGGGAATCACTCACTGTTTCGCAACGGCCCTGTGCTGGCATCAGCATAGACAGCAGGAGATAACACGGAGGGGGCTCTGGAAAGAACCTCATGATGAATCAGCAAGCTATTCTCACAACTGACCCCCCCCAGGGTCTCACAACTTGTGGGACGTGGGTTGGCGACCACGGAACCCCCAGATGAGTCTGGCATCGCTTCTACTTCCTGGTGCCGGGCTCATTTCAGTTCTCTTTCCTGTCGGCCTCCCTTGGTCAACTCTTGTTCTCTTCCGACCCAGACTGTATTAGGGTATCCGAGGGCTAGGGAGTCTTTCAATTTCCCGCCTTAATTGGCTTTGTCTCATCTTTCCTGATACCCTCATTCTTCGAGGGGTCTGCCTTCTTTTCCTTTTCATAATATCTCCTGTCTTCTGCTCAAGGCCCTCAAAGAGGCAGGGTGTGTGTAGACCCACCACTTCTGGTACACCCTCAAGGGCTCATGACTGGTGAGTTAGGAAGCTGGCAACCCCGAGGAATTCCTAAGCTACATGCAGGGAATGGAGTGGTATGTCAGAAATTTCAAGTGGACAGTGTTACGCATCGGGTTCCAAAGGGTAAGTATACACACTTTGTTTTCGATCGGTGAACGATGTAGATTTGTACCAAAGGGCCTTAATGCGGGAAATGGAGTGGTCTGTCCGAAATTTCGAGTGGACAGTGTTACTCGTCGAGTTCCAAACGGTAATTATGTAAAATCTGGTTGAGCAGGGAATGGGATGGTCTGTCCGAAATGTTAAGTGGTCAGTGGTACTCGCAGGGTTCCAAAGGGTAAATATACAAATTTTGGTTGAGATCGGTGAAACGGTGTGGATTTGGACCAAAGGGCCTAAATGCAGGGAATGGGGTGGTCTGTCCGAAATTTCAAGTGGACAGTGTTACTCGCAGGGTTCCAAAGGTTAAATATACAACTTTTGGTTCAGATCGGTGAAACGGTGTAGATTTGTGCAAAAGGGCCTAAATGCAGGGCATGGGGTGGTCTGTCCGAAATTTAATGTTGATGGGGTTACCCGCAGGGTTCCAAAGGGTAAGTATACAAATTTTGGTTCAGATCGGTGAAACGGTGTAGATTTGTATACATAACAGACAGACAGACAGACAGACAGACAGACAAACTTTGTGCTTTATATATATAGATTATATTTTTTTATGTGATTCTTACGTGTTTCACGCGTAAGAATCTCATGGGGCGGGGGCGGCGATTGTCACTATCCTTTTGGGTTGAACATGGCCGCCTATTGCTGGGGCACTGCATGCAGTCTAGTGCATTGTGCCTACTGGATTCTTTGCAGTGAACTAGTAATAGGTGGCAGAGGGCTTTGGATATTGAAGCTGTTTTATGAGTGTGTTATTTATTTATTTATTTATTTATTTATTTATTTATTTATTTATTTATTTATTTATTTATTTATTTATTTATTTATCGTATGGCTTTTAGTGCCGGGAGTGTCCGAGGACATTTTCGGCTCGCCTGAGTCTGTAGCTGCTTCCAGCGGACACCCTAAAGGGTGAGCTACAAGTTCCGTTCAATTTCAAGTAGTTCCAACTTTCGCCACCAGATATCAATGATACCTAGTGGTGAACGTTGGAACTTTGATAAAGCGTTCTGACGAAATCTAACCTAACAAATTTTGCTTTACACAAGTTTAGTCTGTGAAAGGATCTTTTACATGCCATAAATCTATGACATGGGACCGCCGGCTTTACTTCCCCTCCGAAGGAAGGCATACTTAAGGATTTCCAACGCTCTTAAAAAATCCGACGACTTCGGCCGGGTTTGAAGAGACTTGGTTAGTAATAATACGAAGAAGATTGTTATGTTTTGTTAATGAGATGGAACATTGTGTATGATCTGTTGATGAAAGTAAAGCAAACTTTAGTGGACCATATAATGAAAGGATATAAAAGAAATAAAGGAATGGTTTGTCTAACAAGATGCGTATGTTGTAGTATTACCTTGTGTCCAACTGACCCTTATAACCTCCTCACCACCCCTTAAGAGAAGTTACAGTACATACAGGGTGAACGTAAAATGCCGCTCTTGGAGGTCGGCATGCGGTTCCTCGTCGAAATTCACGACAAAAGTTTATCTTGCAAAACCTAGTCCCGCCAATAGGTTTAACGAAAATGCGTGTTAAGAAACGAGGCTCTGGCAACGCTGTAACTGCATGCAGCGTGGCCAAAAATTGGTCACAGGAACTCGGCACTCTGCCGAAGCTGTCTCATTAGCTCAGTATGTTGGTCACTAGTCGTGGCCGAGTGAGGTGCGCGTGTGCGAGTTGTGTGATCGCTTTGGAAGAGTGTACGTTTCCTAATACCGGTGCTTCCGATAGTTCCACGGGTGTACTGACCTTCCGTGTGTCATTCGGACAATACTTTTTCAAGTAGTGTTCCAGATAGGACAACAAATCAAGAAACCCAGAAAACCCCGCTGAAAATCATGTCCGGATACCAGAGGAAAAACACCGTATGCTGTCAATGGGACAGGCAGAGTTCTCGCCCCACACCAGGAGAAATTCACCGCTGGATTAGCGATACCCTCCGGTTGACTGTTGACCAAGTAGAAGCCATCCAGTTAAATGCGCAAGAAAGAACCATGTACATCAAGGTAATCAGCATATCTACTTATCAAAAATTGCTAAATACTTTTGAAGCTCCTATTAAATTTCAGTATGATTCAGGAGAGGTAACTAATGTTAAGATCTCCACAGCGGATTCAAATTTTACCACAGTGCTTATATTTAATGACCCAACGGAAGTTCCCCCTGAAATGTTCAAATCCGTCCTGTCGAAATATGGCACTGTGAGTGACGTCAGGAAAGAACAATAGTCTTCTGCTTATCAGTTCCCGGTGTATAATGGATACGTGCAGTCACTATGGAAATCAAACAAGATATCCCCTCCACTGAGACCTATGGTGGCCATTCTGGCTATATATCGTATAATGGACAGAAACATACCTGTTTAATTTGCAATTCGAACACTCATCTCCGTATAAACTGCCCAAAGTAAATGATTCCCCTCGGTATTACTCCTACCCAACAAAGACTTGTACAATACTCCGATGTTGTGACACAACAAACGTCACATGAAAACATGCTTATTGATCAGTCAGCTGGGACACCGGCAGACGTGGCCTCATCCACCCATGACGCAGACCACGTACCTTGCACTGAACAGATCAGCGAGCTACATAGTGCCCCTGCAACTTAGGCCACCTGTATTGCAGCCATAGAGTCCACTATTCCGTCACTACAGGCTGCTCCAGAAATTTTGCCTTCACTGCCCCCACCTACTCTACCTACCGACTCACTGAAGCAAGTTGATCGGGGTTCCTAAGAAGATTAAAACAA
The DNA here is from genome assembly GCA_946902985.2 of Meconema thalassinum. Taxonomy (NCBI): domain Eukaryota; kingdom Metazoa; phylum Arthropoda; class Insecta; order Orthoptera; family Tettigoniidae; genus Meconema; species Meconema thalassinum. The sequence goes on along the minus strand of OX336390.1, from coordinate 469,710,742 downwards.
ATGCCTCGATCACTGTACCAGCCCCGAAGAATCAAACTGGTTCTACACACGTTCCCCTAGTTGTGGAAAAGAAACAAAATCTTCCTTCTATGTCATCTAGGGACCCACGAACGCTCTCCAACGCTGACAGCCGGCCCATGAATGGCACTCATAAGGAACTTTCTCACCCTAATTTGACATAGTGCACCAGTATATTTCACACCCGTGTCTATCTTCCTTTTATTCCTTCTTCTTCTTCTCGAGTTCACCTTCCAGTATGCCTAGCACAGCTTTTATACTCCTCCTAATGGCGCAATTTCTCACTGTGGCCACTGTGAATATCAATGTAATAGAATGTCCCCTGAAATTTCAACTGTTGGAGAGATTCCTTCGAGATGCAGACATTGACATTGCTTTCATTCAAGAAGTTGCTATATCCTACCTTCCCATATCTGCCTTTTACAAACAATACATCAATACCGGTACTAATAATAGAGGAACCGGTTTTCTCATACGACATGATATCCAACTCGAAGGTGTGCTATGTCATCCATCAGGACGCATAATATCTGGGCACAAACAATACCACCCTGATAAATGTATATGCCCCATCCGGGTCAAGCAAACGTGTGGAACGGAAAATGTTCTTTCAACAGAGTATACTGCCTCATCTGTACGACGTTAAGGAAAAACTTATTCTTGCAGGGGATTTCAACTGTATTCAACGCCTAGAGGATTCCACTAGTCCATACCAAGGTGCCAACCCGGTTCTCAGGACCCTCCTTACTTCCTTACACCTCATTGATGCTGTGGATAGTTTAAGGATGCCCCTGTCCCATTACACCTGTATAAGTCACAACTCCTCATAACGAATTGACCGAATCTACTTTTCCCAAGAACTTATCCATCCCAGGCGATATGAAGTGATACCTGCCAGTTTCACTAACCATCATGCAGTCGTATATACAATCTCTTACCCCCATCCCGTTTATCACATAGGAAGAGGTTATTGGAAATTGAATTTCTCGCTGTTACTGGAGGAGGAATGCCAAGATATTTTCAGACAAAACTGGAATCAATGGGTCCAACAAAAATGCAACTTTCGCGACTGTGCAGACTGGTGGGATATTTTAGTTAAACCAGGAATCCGCCACGTCTTTAAGAACATATCCTACCAAAGAGGTCGGGAAAGACGGGATACAGTGGAATTTTACTATCGAGTTCTTTGCCAGCTCCAACAAAGATCTGATGCTGGAGAGCGTATCTCTGACCAGATTCGGGAACTTAAAACCGAGCTCCTGTCTCTACAGCAACGAACGCTCGCTCATATAAACGTGGCTTTAAAAGATCGTACAGCGCTCCCGGACGAAAGTGCAAATGTATACCATATCGTCAAAGGCCAACGTGAGCGCCAACGTAAATATATCCACCGCCTCCGCACCAGTACTGGAAGAGTCGTCACCTCCCCTGACGCAATACGTAGTGAAATATCATTATTTTATCAGCAGTTCTACGCTAAGGCTCCAATTGATCCACAGCAGGTGACCCTGTTGCTTTCATCTTGCAGTACCCAACTATCTCCGGACAACAAAACTCTGCTCAGCGCGGATATTACGGATGAAGAGATTCACTCTGTGGTTAAGCACCTCCCAAATATCCGCTCACCTGGAATTGATGGCCTGCCATATGAACTGTATAAACACTTCTGGCCTCTCATTGGCAAAGAATTTTGTCACGTCTTGCGTACCATTCTCCAACGTCGTGCTCTTTGTCAATCCCATCACGAGGGTACCATAGTCCTCATACCAAAAACATCCTCTCCCATGGCAGTTGGAGACTTCCGACCAGTTACTCTGCTCTGCAGTGATTATAAAGTCCTTATGAAAGTACTTGCATGCCGATTGAAGACTGTTCTACGTGATATTATTGGTGATGAACAATGTTGCAGTATTCCTGGAAGAACCCTGTTAACGAACTTAGCGATGCTACGGGACCTACACCTAAAAACCGAAGTGCTCCCCACTGAGCCAATGAGCTTTCTCACCTTAGACCTTGATAAATAATTTCGACTGCATCAGTCATGAATACTTGTACATGGTCTTGCAGCACTTTGAATTTCCTGCAATCCTTGTTGACTACATTCGTATGATAAATTGTAATGCTACGTCTCGAGTGCTCGTCAACGGTTTTCTTTCCCCTCTGATTCCAATACAACGAACAGTTAGACAAGGATGTTCCCTTTCCATGCTACTTTTTGTCATTGGCCTTGAACCGTTCATTCGGACTACCCAGGTGAAGCTACAGGGTTACAAACTGTCCACACATGTTTTCGGCATGTGCGCCTATGCTGATGACGTATCAATATTGATCCGCAATAATGAAGACATCTCTCACATCGATAGCGTCCTTCAGCTCAACCATATTGCCTCTGGAGCACCATCGAACCCCCTGAAAACTGCTTTGCTTCCGCTCAATACTAACTCAGTGATTACCCAACAGCCCTGGTTCCGGATGGTAAATGAAGTGAAAATTCTTGGCATTACCTGGAAGCAATCGCTTCTGGACACAGTGCAAGCAAACTGGACTAAGGTCATTGCCAAAGTTAGGGGAGTGCTGATCCAATTTGGTCAAATAAACCTCAATATAGTGCAACGGGTCATGGTCCTCAACGTGTTTGCGCTCTCTAAAATATGGTATGTCGCACAACTTTTCCCACTTCCCAAAATGTTCGAGAGCCAATTGTCAAAATATACAGGTTGGTTTATTTGGCAAGGATTTTTGTTTCGAGTACAACGGGAACAGTTGTATCTCCCATCCCGGCAAGGCGGGCTAGGGCTAACAGCTCATGGCATGAAATGCCGTGCACTCCTCTGCAAGAACGATATCACCATCCTTTCCCAACATGACACTTTTACGAACGCGCTATACAAAGATCTTCGAAACACAGCCCGTGGTTGTGATAGAGCTTTGCCAAAGATTTTTAGGGACCATCAACAGGACCTTCTGGAAACTGTTCGCCAAATTCCTTCAGGCACTGTTCCAACGACAAAAAGTATTTATACCCTGTTGCGGCAAGTGGTACACTCCAAACCGCGCATCGAGGCCACCACCCTCTACGTCCATTGGCCCACTGTTTGGAAAAATTTTGGGGCTATGACCATTTCTTCTGCTGTACACTCCCAGGTTTCTATCCTTCTCAACAATCTCATCCCAACGGCCCTACGGCGATATAACATCCGTCTTGAATCTTACCCATGGTGTACTATATGTGGTCAAACTGATACGGCGCTACATCGCTTCACAACATGTACGCGAGTTGCCTCCACGTGGCTGTGGTGTAAGGGACACGTATGTCAACTATTAAATGTGCCCACGGGTGACCTTGATGACAGGAAGTTGATTCGTTTGTCGGTGACCGCCTTCCTCCAAATTAAACAGACTGCCATTGTGTGGATAATGCGACAATATGTGCACTTCGTGATGGACAATGATCAACATTTCTCGTTCAGGGATCTCATGTATCACCTGCAGAAAGAGCGCTGGAAGCTTAGTGAAAGTGGACAATTGTACGATAAATATGGACACTATCCGTATATCCGTATTGATGTTAGAATTAAACGTTTAAATTATACGCCAATTCAATACATAAACAAATATATATTTTATATATTAGTACATGTTTCGACCCACAGTGGGGTCATCCTCAGCCTAGAAAGAAAATCAATTAAGAATTGGAAAACTAAAATGGCATATGCGCCTTAAATCTAAATTAAAATGAAAATTAAAGATAATAATTGATAAAATATAGTAATAAAAATGGATATCCTTACAAAGTAGTATTAATTAAATAAATATAAGATTGGTCTTTTAACAATAATTTTAAAAAAGTAGCTAGAAATAAGAACTATTAGACGGTGAGTGTAAGAATGTTAAGCTTTAAATTTTTTATCAAAATATACACAAAATAATTTAGAAAATCAATAAAATAATTCAGCTCGGCCCTTGAGTTAAATAACTTGAATCCTCTTCAATACGGAGACTATTAACGATTTTTAAAAGGTGGCAACCAGTATTATGATGACATGAAATAACCTCGTTGTATGGGATGTAGAAATTGGGAAATTCGTACAAGAATTTGAGTTGAAATGCCCAATATGGATATGTGGCAATTCAAATAAATGTCCAAAACGTTGAGAAGAGAAACCGGGATTCTTGAGATGGAATTGCGGTATCAGAAGTTCCACTTTAAATTTGCCAAACAGTGTTAGGTTATGTATATGCTGATTTAATGCAACCGTCGTGTTGAAAATTCTCCCGTAGTACCATATGTACTGCATACATTAAGTATTTATCAAATCAATGAATTATAGGAGGCATGTCATTATTCGTAATCTAGGTGAATTCACATATGGTATGTACTGCATACATATGGTACTACGGGAGAATTTTCAACACGACGGTTGCATTAAATCAGCATATACATAACCTAACACTGTTTGGCAAATTTAAAGTGGAACTTCTGATACCGCAATTCCATCTCAAGAATCCCGGTTTCTCTTCTCAACGTTTTGGACATTTATTTGAATTGCCACATATCCATATTGGGCATTTCAACTCAAATTCTTGTACGAATTTCCCAATTTCTACATCCCATACAACGAGGTTATTTCATGTCATCATAATACTGGTTGCCACCTTTTAAAAATCGTTAATAGTCTCCGTATTGAAGAGGATTCAAGTTATTTAACTCAAGGGCCGAGCTGAATTATTTTATTGATTTTCTAAATTATTTTGTGTATATTTTGATAAAAAATTTAAAGCTTAACATTCTTACACTCACCGTCTAATAGTTCTTATTTCTAACTACTTTTTTAAAATTATTGTTAAAAGACCAATCTTATATTTATTTAATTAATACTACTTTGTAAGGATATCCATTTTTATTACTATATTTTATCAATTATTATCTTTAATTTTCATTTTAATTTAGATTTAAGGCGCATATGCCATTTTAGTTTTCCAATTCTTAATTGATTTTCTTTCTAGGCTGAGGATGACCCCACTGTGGGTCGAAACATGTACTAATATATAAAATATATATTTGTTTATGTATTGATTTGGCGTATAATTTAAACGTTTAATGTAATAGTATGGTATTTATCATTTTCTGAAAATTCTGAAATTCTGCAAAGAGCTAAAAAAAAAGTGAAAAAACAAAGTGAGACGAGGTAATGCTATAAATGCCGGTTGTGCGGACGAGCCGATGTTCGAGTCGCGTTCGCCCCAATTTTTTTCGGGTAATGTATCAAATTGCATCCAATGTACACCTCCACTATGCAATACACTATGTCTTACCGTTACAGTTACCTGAATTTAATCATTCAAACGTAACATGAACTTTTTATTTATTTAGTCAATTTTCCCTCCAGGTTGGTGGTTCCCACGGACTCAGCGAGGGAACTCACCACTATCACCTCTATGGGCAGTGTCCTGGAGCCTGGAACATCTGGTCGGGATGGAGACAACTGGGGAGGTGTGATCAGCACTTCGCCCAGGCGGCCTCACCTGCAAAGCGAACAGGGGCCTCATGAGGGATGGGAAGGGATGGGAGATAGGGATGGAGAGGCGAGGAAGAGGGAAGGAGGCGGCCGTGGCCTTACAGTAGGTACTGTACCCTCATTCTCATGACTGGAATGCCTTTATGGGAAGGTAATATGTTATCACTTGTGAACATGGAGAGCGATACAGGATCATATGTTTCGCGACCCACAAGTTGACTTTGGATAGCGGTCAGGCCGAGAGAAGCGGGGCGCATGCGTTGCCAGTACTGACGTCACTGTTGATTGGTCAGTGGTATTGATTGTTTTATCGACCAACAACAAGAGATAAAGTATGCCCATAAAACGGGAATAAAAGTTTTTTACATGTTCTGGTGTATTTTGACATGTCTGCAATTATAGCAGGTGTCGTATTATTAACTACTTTCAAATAATTGAAAGCTCAGAAACACGGAAATAAGATATTTGTATCTTATCAGTACGAATTTTGAGCGCTCGTAGCGCGACGGTCGGTGCCATCGCAGACGCGAGCTTGCCTGCACAACGGAGAGATTATATTGGATTGTATCACGCACGAATACACATATATCGAGTTACACCTGTGATCGGCGGGTAATATCACGTGAATCGTGAGTGACAGTTCGTTTTGGGTAGATTGTACTACCACTGTACAGCAGGGAGATTCCTAGTGTCGGAGAGGACTCCAGTTTCAGTATCGCCTGGGCTATTGCGAACGAAATGAAAATGCAGTTTGTCTTCTTAGATAACTGTTCATTATAGGCCAGCCTTATATTGTTCTTGAAGAGTGTATTTGCTTTTACAAGCATATGGACATGATGTTCATTCAGTTTCAATTCATCGCATTGGAACTGCCTGTATAGATACACTCATCTTGTGTGTGTTGTGAGATTAATTAGCGCCTCTATCCGAGAAGCATTTCTCAATACGAGTGCATGGATATTGAAACTACAACATCATATACAAGGCCTAACTTATGTGTGTGTGACCTCACAACCATGTTGAGCAATTTCATGTCGAGAGGAAAGGCTGTTATGTGTTTTTTGATTTAACCATGGGCGGTTAGGCGCGATAGACATGAGTGTCACTGTACGGGCGAGGTCACGTTTATTTTGATGATATCGGCATTGCGGCTCGCGCTGGTGAGTGTCTGTGAACACAGCTGTTGTATCGCAGTACAGTGTGTTTCACAATTAACCGGTTTCGCGAGGCCAGTGAACTTTGTTATTCGAGCCGATATGGACGTCACTGCGTGCTGCGGTTGGTAGGACGTTATCAGAAAATGAAAGGAACTGTCGTTGGTATTAGAGTGGAACATTCAGTCAGGATGGGAGATGTCTGGAGACCCAGGGTTCGTTTCTCGTTTTCCTGGACAGTGAAGACCCCTATTGCCTACAGGGAGGAAATAGTCATGAAGGACATGACTGTGTTCTTTCGTGATCTACAAGAATCATCTAAGGTACAGAATTAACCCACTTCAATCGTAGCTAAGCATGTTTATTCTAACGTTGTCACACTGCCACATATTTTTTCTATATATATAGGATTTTTGTAGAATATCTAAGAATGGAGTTTAGGTTTGATCCTAGTGTCAAGTCTGATTCTATTCTGGACAGGGTTTTGATTCTACTTAAAGGATGCACCCATTGTAATTAAATGTATTGTAGTTTAATTTTCTTTTGGTGGCTGTAAATTCAAGTTCATTTAATGGGGAATTTATTTAATGTAGAGAAGAGGAACTTTAGGCCACTCAAGATTCGTCATTCCTCGTGTTCGTTTTTTATTTATATAGTAAATGAACACTAGTTTTATGTCTTTATATGACATTACTCAAGTTTGGGTAGACTCAATTTGGAGTTTCTACTACAGTGCGTCTACTAAGAAGACTGTTACACACTCGAAAGTGAAATTTCAGTATTCAGGTTGATTTTCGAATACTGCAGTAAGCTTTTTGAAGCAGGTTCAGTGAAGAAAGCGGATTTCTTTTGATTTTCTTGGAATTTATTCCGAACTTTGACTTGATCCATGTAGTTTCTTCAGTATTTTTTTGAGATTCTACATTACGATTGCTTTGATAGATTCGTTTAAGATCCATTATAGATGGACTATACAGGTGTTTTTAAACACAGTTTGAAGACCTTTGCATACATTCACCCTATTTTATTAACGCGAATCCCAGACTAGATTTATGTGGAGGCAGATCTATCGCCAAAGTTGTAATTGTTATTTAATACTTATTGAAAGCTAAGCATATTGATCGTGAATAATAATAACAATATAAGAGCAATTGAAATAATAATTTAACAGTGATTAATTGAATTGTAAAGAAACTTGTATAATTTAGCAATACTATTTCATTGTGAATTGATCTGTTAAATAAGCCGAATTCTTCGTTCACCAAGGGAGGTGATTAATTGAAGCACTAAAATTATAGTAGTGCCTGATAATATAAACTATATGAATGCTTAGTGTAGCATGATACTTAATGGTAAAGCCATGTAAAGGCTAACGTACTTTATTATTAAAAGGGTATTCAATGGAATATTCCAAGTTGTAGTATGAATAACAATCCACTTAGATGGATTTTGAAAGTAAGAATGGTTATGGCTTAATGCATTTTATTTCAGTATCGGTTCACGTTAATAGTCTGTTGTGGAAATAATGCATTTTAGGCATGTTGAATTAAACCTACCTGGTAAAATTTTCGAATATTTGTATCACTGCAATGCTTAACAGGCGTTATAATAATCACTAATTCCGATCTGGTGATGACTGTTCATTTAAAGGGGATGTAAAAATTAAATTAAAGAATTTAACTTTGACTTAGCTTAATTGCTTGGTCAGAAGAGATAAATAAAACCAGAAAAACACAGCAACCACAAAATATAGTAAAACACATGGAAGGTGTCACTTCTGAATCCTACGAAAAACACTAAGAAGGTGTTACAAAATGACTGTACATTTGTATTATAGCTTTAGATAATTATATTTCAGGGTATAAATTTGTATGTCTAGTAAATATGAAAATTTTCAGGGATTCTATTTAAATGTTTCAATTGTTGTCAACATTTATATTGAACCATGTAAATGATTTTGTTCATATATTTGGGTAAAATGCAGTCAATAACATTGATGAATGTGGGGGCTGGCATTTGTCTCCAATGTTCATGAAACTTCGGTTGGAAGTTGGGCACTCTGCCTTAAATTATAATATAGTGACTTACACTATATTTTCCTTTCCTGAATAAATTTTTTTAGTCAATTTTTAATCTTCGAAGTGTGATACTTTATAGAAACGATAAGAGAACACGCTAAGAAGGCCTGTGGTGGGTATTTCAGTGGTTTTCCACACACCAGAGATTGCGTTCATCGTTATTCTTGTGCCTTTGAGCTCACCGTGGTTTTTCTTAACGTAGTCTCAGTTAGGAATTCCTGTACCCCATCTCCTCGTCTCATGTTGGGTAGAATCTGGGGGATTTTATAGCCGGGGTTTCCAGGTTCTACGATCCAGTTGTCATCGTGGGATTCCAACATGCTGATGGTAGGTATTTCGGGTACAGTACCACCCCGGCATTTGCCCAAAGACGAAGTGGGAAACAACGGAAAACCACTTCGAGGATGGCTGAGGTGGGAATCGAACCCCCTCTACTCATTTGGACCACCCGAGGCTGAGTAGACCCCGTTCTAGTCCTCATACCACTCTTCAAATTTCGTGGCAGAGTCGGGAATCGAACCCAGGACCTCCGGGGCGGCAGCTAACCATGCTGACCGCTACGCTGCAGAGGCGACCACATAAACTTCTTACGAAGGTAAACGACCCCTTGTTTCGTCCATGGCACAAATAAACATAATAGTGGATACAGTAATATCGTCTCTATCCAATACTGTAGGTAGCCTACACTAGATTGCCCATTATGCTACGCACCATAATTCCATAGTGTACGTTTGACGTCCAGTCTTACCTTCACAGAGCCGGTACGTACACTTAAGAGCAACGCCTTCACGTCACAGCAGATGTTCAAAGCGACCTCCTTGCATTTGCAAACACTTCGCCACTCGTTGGAGCTTACTTTGCCGGGCTCTATGAAACACACCTGCATCCAATATTACCGATGCAGCATGCACGCGAGCTATTAGGTCTTGTACGTCCATGGGTGGAGTACTAGAAACTTGTTCCTTTAAGTGTCCCCACAAATAAAAATCTAGTGGATTAAGGTCCGTCGAACGTGGCGGCCAGAACATTGGTCCTCCATGACCAATCTATTTCCCTGAACATGCTTCATTTAAACAGTTACGCACAGTCATTCCAAAGTGTGGCGGTGCAACATCATGCTGAAACCATAGCTGTCGCCGAACACCAAGTGGAACGTACGATAGAAGGGGTAATAAACTTGTCTGGCAGTAAGTAAGGGCCATAAAGCACTCCTCCCTCGATTCCAACCCACAAGCTTATGCCCAAGCGTTCCTGAAAGCCACGTTCACGGGTGACATGTGGGTTGTGGTCAGACCAATAATGACTGTTGTGATGGTTGAAAATACCTTTCCGAGTGAAGCTACATTCGTCACTCCATAGCACATTCTTGATAAAATATTCGTTATCTTTAACTTATTGCAAATGCAATTCACAGAACTGTACTCGTTGAATGTGGTCTTCTGGCCGCTGATGTTGAGTTAACGTGTAAAGATATGGATTCAGTTCTTCGTCGTGCAACACGTCAACAACCAGTGTTGGAGATACCTTGAACTGCCTTGCAATATCACGGGTACTTCGTCTAGGTGATTGGTGAACGCTTTTCAAGAATTGTGTCCTCCGTTTTTGGAGTAGGCTACGTCTAGTCCTTGGACGACCTTTGTCCACTACTTGTGGGCGAAGATTACCGGTTTCCCACAGGCGTTGCTCAAGGCGGCGAAAAACATTCTTATCGGGATGGCGCCTTTGAGGGTACCGTGCCGCATACTCACGAGCAGCACCCAACACTAAAAGCATATCAACGTATTCACCATTTGTGAACTCCATCATGAAGCCACCCTACATGAACTATGGTTGTGAAATGTGTGGTTAGTCGACTCATGCATGCCGTTTATGGATCACACTGTGCGTTCTTTTTTCCGTTATCGTTTTACGGACTAAGCGAGGATCCCACCATTACCACCACTGAGGGCAGTGTCCTGGAGCTTGGGACTCTGCGTTGTGGATACAACTGGGGAGTGTGACTAGCACTTTGTCCAGGCGGCCTCACCTGCAAAGCGAACGGGGGCCTGATGAAGGGATGGGAACAGTGGGAGGGTTAGGCAAGGAAAGGGAAAGGAGGCGGCCGTGGCCTTACGGTAGGTACCATCCCAGCATTTGCCCGAAGACGAAGTGGGAAACCACGGAAAACCATTTCGAGGATGGCTGAGGTGGGAATCAGCCCCCTCTACTCATTTGGACCACCCGAGGCTGAGTAGACCCCGTACCAGTCCTCAGACCACTTTTCAAATTTCGTGGCAGAGCCAGGAATCGAACCGCGGACCTCCGGGGTGGGAGCTAATCACGCTGACCACTACGCAACGGAGGTGACTCACACTGTCATGTGACAAAGTGATGTGATGTCATGCTTACAAACGCAGTTAAACCACGGGAACTGACGTAACACGCAAAAAAAACTGACGTAGATTCGAGGCGTAGCTCGATGGTGCATGTGGGTTTGATAACCCAACAGTCTACTCAGTGAGCTGGACGATTAGTACGGTATTGCAGGATGTACACATTTCTCTGTACATTCCGATGCGCTTCAGTGTGTGACAGTGTTGCCAGCTCCTCGCTTTCATACTTGTGGTTTTAAACAGCACCCGATAAAATTTTGCTATAGAAACTTTTGTCTTGCAATTGGATGAGGAATCGCATGCCGACCTCCAAGTGCGGCATTTTACGTTCACCCTGTATATACATAGATACGTAGATACACAGTCAAGTACTCACCTCCTCCAGGTACTTCTCGGTCTGGACAGTCTCGTGCCGCCGTCCAGTGACGGGTGGAGGGGTGCCGATTCGTAACTTCGCATTTCGCGTTTGCTGGTCCTGGGCTCGTCTCCTGGCGAGTGCTCTCCGCCTGGCTTCTTGCTGCCGTGCCGCCTGCGACTCGCCGTCCGTCTGCAAGCACCATGCCAACACGTCATGATACTTTGTATAATAGAACAATTTTCAAATAAATAAATAAATAAATAAATAAATAAACACATACATTTCAAGTCAGTTTCATGGTTGTATATAGTTCACGCAAGATTTACAAGGGAGAGTCATTCGGTGTCCATGAATATAATATGACATCACATCTACCAACCAGTACATGGAGTAAAAGTAGGCCTAGATCATTACATAAAACAAAAATATAATTGGTTCACCCCCAATGCAAATTTTAACGGTATATTACATTGCTGAAATATTGGTTCCTTTACATTACGATTTTGCTTGTTTATACAGTATTCAGAGTGGTCCACCAGCCCCTTATTATTTAGTTCTATGAAACCCAACTAACATTACATTACACCTGATGGTCGATATTGCTCTGCACTCTGCCTGTGTGACAGCAATATAATTGAGCCATGGGTCTAGCAAGGAAAAGACGACCCTAAAGATGTCCGCGCTAAATACTAAGGACCATTCTACTAACATGTGATTTATTGCTCCTTGAAAGAACACACATATACGTAATACGATCGAATTAATAGTTACGCTACGAGATCTGTAATAATAGAAAGTTAAATTAACACCATAAACCATGATTGAAGGCTTTCACAGGGATAATAACGCTTGAGGTGGGATGGCCACTGTAACTAGTACACGTGTAGCACACGCACTATCCACGTTGTAAGAATCAATGGGAGAGCAAATATTCAGTGACATCAACAATTCTGCTAATAGGCCTACATAAAGAGACTCAACTGCAAACATCAGCGAGATCCTTCAGAATACACATTCAAGACAGAACATCAGCAGCAATTAAAGCCATATACACCATCAAGAACGTCACTGCGCTGTCACTTGAAACTGCTTTACTCCTGTTTGAAGCGAAAATAATCCCAATACTCACCTATGGACCGGAGTTAATCTGGGATAAGCTAAGTCTTAAAGACTTAAGATCAATAGAGAAAATAAAAGCGAGATTTCTGAAGGCAACCCTCGGAATCTCAAAATACGCGCCGTCCCGACTTGCATATACTCTAGCCAGAGAATCCTTCCTTCTGGAAGACCTAAGATTGAAAATGGCCCTTCCATCGACTCCACAATGGGTCCACGTTATGGCAGAGAGGAAGGAAAAGCAAGAAGACATATGGCCTGAGTTCTATAGCACAGAAGCAATGATCGACAGAGGATGGACTAAACCGAATCAAGAACTAAGACACCTGCTAACAAGCTTAGCTGTCCATGGCTATCTTCACAAGATTTGCAGGAAGATACAATATCACACTGATTACACACTATGTGATGAGTTTTGTGACAGGTATCATATACTTGCATGCTAAACGCGATTGAAATCCTTAAAGGAATACAGTAAATCAAATTGACAATTCTATTTATGTATGTACTACTATGCATGTTTATGCGCATTTCCTTTAATAAAATAAAGAGACTAAACGAAAACTGTTCTGTTATAAGGTGTTCTTCATAAGCTGTTTGGTATTCAGGGAAGGTAGAGGTTGCTAGTAGGTGGATTTTTAGGTAAATAAATATTTTTTTATGTAAATACATATTTTAAGAACTTTTTCTATAAATATATAAATTCCTGCTTTTTACTTATTAGCACATAAGAAGACATAATATTTACATTTAAAAAGATCAGTAAGCCAGATGCTTCCAACTAGTTTATTGCATTTTTGTTCTGTGTTACTTCAACGGGAAAGAACCTGGGAGCTATCTAATCATCATGCAAGGCGTATGTCAGCTTGCAACTGTGTTATTCTTAACTTGTCGCCCCGTGCCACTCACTGTGGAAGCCGAGGATTTCCAGATAATTTTACTTCTGATGGAGGCGTGGGAAAGCAATCAAGGACGAACAGCGATCTCAAGTTACACAACACCTCAAGGACAAGAAACATAGCCGCGATAATAGTCTGGCATTTGTGATGGACAACCTGAAGATGTATCTCGTTGAGTATTGTAATTCTTCAGTAGTCAATGAGGCATAGCATAAATTGCATTCGTGAGTACTTCATATTGTTTATATTCACATTAATAAACTAAATTACATAATTAAATATTTTAACTTTTTTGTTACATATTTCAGGTATTTTTAATACATAAAAAATAAATATTTTCCCGATTTTTTAGCACCTAAAAATCCGAGCCCTAGTGAGAACGGGTAGAATGGTACTTCAAATCCAGCCATAGGCAAATATTTTTGAACGACAGCCCGTGCTCTGTTTTGGCGGGGATGCAATATTAAGCCACATTGCCACATGTATTAACTTACGATGTATTCCTGTGAAGAGGACGTTGAATTTTGCTGATTTATAAAGAAAATACGATCGAATCAGCAGGTTGTTCCACGTGACCTGTAATGGCAGAAAGTTGAAAAATCTGACATGGATATTAACATAACATATCGAAGTGTTGCTCCGGAGGTCCGGCTCTGCCAAGAAAATTAATGCTGCTCTGGGGCTGGAACGGGGTACACTAAGCCTCGAGGGGCAAAACTGAAAAGAGATGGGATCGATTCCCGCCTTAGCCACCCTGGATGTGGTTTTCTGTAGTTTCCCACTTCTACTTCAGGCTAATGCAGGGACGGTTTCTAACTTAAGACCACGGCCGCCTCCTTCCCAATCTTCACCTTAATTGCTAATACAAAAATTAATACAGATACCGCTTTACACAGGTTATCAGTGAACTTCTACACACACACAAGTACACTGTCTAAATGACTGCAATGTTCTAGCCCCTCAAATGAAACAACAGCTACATATCGAAGGAGATTCTGATCGCCAGTGATCGCATCGAAGTATACATATTCCTGAGAAATGCTCTTGGTATTATTTTGTTATTAAATTCTAACAAAAGTCGCCTCCGTTGCGTAGTGGTCAGCGTGATTAACTGCCACCCGGGAGGTCCTGGGTTCGATTCCCAAAGTTCAAGTATGCAGTCTTACCCACAGGGTTCCAAAAGGTAAGTAAGTAAAATTCGGTTCAGTTTGGTGAAACAGTGCAGATTTTTATAAATAACAGACAAACAGACAGACAAACGTTCTGCTTTATATATACAGTATATCTATTATATAATGTGTGTGTATGTATTTATGACTATTTATGTAAATATGTATGTATTCATGTGTGTCTGTAAGTATGTAAGCATGCATGTATTGTGCCCAATTAGACACGGCTGACTGGCATCGAACCGGGGTCTTTATCACAAAGAAGACCAGGCCCATGATTCTGCGCAGAATCGAATCATTGATCTCTGAGGGGGAACAGCCAAATTGAACCCGAGGAACAATGAGTTATAACTGCATATAATTATAACAGCATGATTTCACGGCCAGAACGGGAATATTATAGCTTTAAAGGTGGATTATTGCAGAAAATACAAGCCTATGTACGTTTAAGATGCTAAGAGCTCGAGAAAGCGAGCCAGCTTGACATTTTGACAAAGCGAAGTTGAAAATGGGTGGAGTAGACGTGGCGCCTATGCACTACTTTCGGCGTGGCTGGAGGCTGAAGGCCGTGATTAACGACTAAGAAAATCCCCCTTCAACAAGGCGAAACAGTGGAGTGGGGGTGGTCGCCCACAGAAATTAATTAATTACGGCCAAATGGAGCAATGAATTGAGATGAAACTTACACCCAGATGCATGTATTCTAGGAAAGATAATTTAGGAGTGTTCTCACGCCTAAATTAAAGCCTGCATCTATAAAGGAACCTATGCACAGACCTAACCCGCGGCAGAGTCAGGATTTGTAAAGGAGCCAGAGGTGAAGAACCGGGGTAGCATCATGACGCCGTGGAAGAAAGCAATTAATTATAATTAATTGGCCGAAGCAATTGCCTGCACGCGAGTGAATTTGGAACCTCCATGCATTGACGAATAAGGATCATACTTCATTTTGTCTGAAAATGTATTATTTTAAGAAAAGAGTCGCTCCTGGAAATCCAGTGAACTACTTTTCATCAGGAAGCTTTATATGGGGGGAGCTGGAGCGGAGAGTCAGTTCGTCTTGACTCAACTCGTGTGGTGACACGCTGTCGGATCACGCAAGAAAGTGCGCAGAATTTATAAAGTATTGACGCTCAAATGTACTTGCAGTGAACAATGAAAGGCGCATCATGCAGCTTAATAACAGTAATTCTGCATCATATAATAATTAGTCTACAGTAGTCGTATAAGCAACAGTATACGCGAGTATAGAATCAGTACAGCGTAGAGATAATTTAGGATGAGGTTTACAGACAATGAGCATAACCAGGAAGTGTTATCATGGGTAAAATAAAACATACTATTGTAATGAACACTACAGTTACGGGAGCCTGGGAGGCATCACAAGTAGTTGTGACCTAGGATTGAACAACTTTGCAGTAGAGGAGACATAAACTGTAGGTGACGGGAGACGAACACACACACACGCAAGATAGACTTTCAAGGAGACCAGCGGTTGTCAGGAGTTAGCTGCATCGCATCTCTGAGGTCAGGCGGTAGTGGGAATCCGATCAAGGATCCGTGTGCGAAAATTATGTATACAAGTTATATTACAGTGATCTTTAAAAGTGTTTATGTTTATATGGTAAAAGAATGTGCATTGTGTTAAAGTGAAAATGCCAGTAGTGAAAAATATAATTACCATGTGTAAAGTATATGCAATGTGTCGTGTGAAAAATATCATGATGGCTCAAAACAAGCATTATGGCAGGCGAAGGGCTGGCAAGCTGGACTAACCCAGCTAAAATGAAAGTGAGGACAAATTTAATATGTTGATATGATTTAATAGCTCACCATACAATGAAGCATTCCCTCAGCGATTAAGAATTAACAGTCATTTGTGTACGAGATCACATCCCTCGTATTTTGGTAAAAATATGGCTTTGAGGATGACATGCTTACGGCCGTTTAGGCGTAAAACATTGATGAAAGTAACGGTAACGTTAAATAGTAATAATAATATTAATCTGGGGTCGGTAACAAGGATAAATATATAAATCAGCATATCAGGCCTATAGTACGTGCAAAGTGTGTCATATCTAGCGTAAAAATACTGTGTTATTGTGAAAAGTAAGAAATAAAGTTAAATATCGAGATAAAGAGAGCTTTTCAGTGTAATTGAAATGTTAAATAAATGTTTTATTATGATATATTCTACAGGGTTGTATTTGAGAGCCATTAAGATAGTTAATGTATGCCAGTAAATTGATAATTGTTTTGGAGCTACGTAGAACTTTGGCTGATGAGTAAATGTATAGAGGACGTGAGTGTTTTAAGAATTGAGTCATCTGTAAGAAATATTGTTTGAGCCGCGATCAGCGAGCATGTAACGTAGAATCAAGAGATTTACGTCAATAAGTTGCGGGAATCATCCGAAAATAGTTCGCGCGTTGTCGAATCTAGTCGGCTAAATCTTCGAAGCTGCGATATAGTATTGCCTTAGAGCATACGTGTGTATTCACAACAGAGTTGGGACAGAGTCTGTCTGTATCCACTGTTAGCAGAGTCTTCGCCACCAGGGATAACTGCTAGAGACCCTAGGTAGGCCAATATATTAATTGATCTGCCCTTAGAGGTAAGACAAATGTTTCGTCGTGTAGGAAACGTTGATTTCCTCTTGTTATGCATGCCCGTCCAATGAGATAACTGTGAAACTCATCTGAGACGCGCGTAAAGCCACTGATGTCGACCATAGAACGGCAAAGCTATTTCGTGATCCATCCCTTGCCTTGAATAGTAATTAGGAGCCGAGCTGAGCCCATTAAATACTCTAAATGTAGGTATTAAATAATTAGATTGACTCAATTCGTAAGGACACGCCCCATTCAGGGTACATCTAACACAGCTGCACCATTGAGTGAACATGACCGTGCGGGGAGTCAGGCGGGGTAGCAGGTATAGTCCACTAACCCGGCAGCCATCTTACCGAGGACGGCCCATGACTAATCCATTGTTCGCACGAAAGGAAGTCAATAGACCTGATCCTTTTATTTTAAGATTGTAGTGGGACACTGAAGAATCTCGATATTTCGAAAAGTAATTAAGATGTGCTTTATATGATGGTATCAATTGAATTAGATGCACTATTTCCATACATATGCAATGTTGGAATGGAGTAATCGGATAACATTTGGCCCAGTTATTCTCTGAGGAGGAATTAACTGCACCAAATAAATAGAGGCATTTTTGTAAAGAGTATTTACCCAGTTCACACTAATTTATTCATACGGGTAGCGTAATTTGAATGAGATGACACGTTTGTAACGATAATGTTTTAACTAGACCCAGAAAATCGTTGTATGGTGAAGCTATAAAATATCTATATTTATGTGTATTTTGGATGGGAAAGTGTACCACTTCAGCGTTTGAAACTTATGGGAAAAGAATACGATTCGCACGAGACAACACTTATTAAACAAGGCATAAGCTAATGAATTAATGTTATTTTAAAGTAAATGTTCCGTGTAAAACGGATAAATGTTTGATAATTGCAGATTTAATGTCATTTAAATATAATTTGTGTTTGTTGTGTTGTGATATTCCAATTTGTGTTAAATTGTGCCACGCGAAGAACAATATGGACACTCGCAAATGTCAAAGAGTATCAACAATAGGATGTTTAGGATAGACTTGAGTGTGGTGGAGCACCAATCTTGAGGAGAAGAGACTCACAGATAATTTTGATTTTTGTAGGGGGAAATAAATGTAAAGTATTTTTTGTGTTATATGTTGTTTTGCCATGAATTACTACCATTAAATGTTATTCTTAGGAATATGTTGTTTCTTTCAAGTAGAGTAGTCACCTGACAGACTCAAATCCTGAATATGTGCTCGTATAGTGGGTTGAACGCCCCATACCTCGAAAGACAGTGAGTTAGCTGGGATACGAACACATCTTCCATATGATGACGAATGGGTACAGTATGTATGATGTAAATGTGCATGCATGTACAGTATACCACACACATTCACACAAAAACACACTAATACACGCATCACACAGAGACACACACACAAACACACACACCAGAAGGAAGACTGCGATGCTCTAAGCTCTAAATGAAATCACAATAACAACACTGACCAATCAAGTTTTCAGCAACTACTGTTGGTGGTGTTGTGTGGCGGTCGTGAAATGTCTAATTCGTGGAATAACAATAGTAGCTTAGGACAGGCGTAGCACTACTCTTGTATATTTATGTGGCAAATGTACTTAAGTTATCCACCATAATGTGCTGACCTAGCTGTGCATAAAGCAATTATTACTGTATACGTATTAGTATGCCCTAGCATATCAAATGTTCAGGCTGTATCTTGATAGCGCGCTTCAATAGACCATACATACCAATAAATTACTGTCCGTCACAAACAGTAACTGGATTATTACAATTGTGTGATGGTAAAATATAAGTCTTTCGATCAAGTTTTACCTACAAATTAACAGTGACATGTGGAGAATATAATGGGATTATTATTGAAGTACGTACTCGCAGAGAATACTGCGTCAGTCCGCGGTAATTAAATACACACGCCACAACAAGCTTATTATAAATATCAGTTAAAGGAAGGAGGTGCTCATTCATCCAATGGGTGTAACTGGAAGAAGAAAATGAAGGTATGAGAATGAACCAGAGTCAAACAAAGCACCGAGTCATGCATAATGCCTCACCTAGCACCAAGGAATGCAAACGTGAGGGCTGATGAGGACTGTCACACTCCGTTCAGGCGTTATCATTAGACGATTATAATAATAATACAGATAACGCACAATGTGCAGATTTCATACAATTAACCTCGACAGAAGTCAGTTATGGAGGATTTTCTTTTGTCACAGTGAATGACGTGGTATCTATCACGATTATGGAGTACTTGTGGAGAAACTAGAGATCATGAAGAAAACCAGTCCTGTCTCTGTTTTGTCCAACACAAATGTCACATGTACCGACCGATATTTGAACTCGGAATGAGCCACAGACGGTAGGTTACACTCACTCACTCGCTCAGAAGGCTTCTATGGGACACGATGATCCCGCACCAAACTCACAAAATGCCTCCACTGAACTCTGTTTTGGGGAAGTTCTTGCCAGTTGTCCACATTCAGATGTCTACAAAGTTTAGAGACTTCATTTTTCCAGGAACCTCATGGTCTTCCTACTGACCTTTTCCCTCTTGGTTCTTTAAACATTTGTAAGACCATCCTATAATCTCCCGTCCTTAGTAAATTACCAGTATTCTGGAGTTAATGATGTTGAGTATTGGTGATTGCTGTGATAGTGTATGTCTTTATTTGATCATTCTTTTCAGCTTTGAGATGCGGAGTCAAAAAATGCTCCAAAGATTTTCCTATACACTTTATTTTCGAAAACCTGCAACTGGTGTTCTTCCAGTTTTCCTAACCTCCACGATTCTGCACCATAAGTTAGAAATGGCCTAATGATGGTATTGTATATTTTCAGTTTTGTATTTCCCGTCAAAAAATCTGGAACCTAATAAAAACTGCACAGAGTAGTACACTTTGTTAGCATTCTGTATTCTATATAACTTTAATTTCCACTTTTCTATGTTTCTCTTCATCAATCATGACTCCTAAGAACTTGAAATGTTTGTCCCGCTCAAAACTATGCTTGCCAGTAAGAAGAGGTAACCGATTCCCAAACACAGACGGTAGGATACTATCTTTTTTCAAGCAAATTGACCACTTAGGATCACGCAACAACTTTATTGTTTTTCTTTTCCTTTGCCTGGAGTTTCCCCTGTCTCCAATATTCCTTCATGCGTCCACTGGCGTGTTTCCTTTGATCTTCTGTCCAAGCTCGTCCACTTTTCTTAGGTTTTCCTTATTCTTGAAACCATTCCAGATTTTTCACTTTACCCTTAAATTCACTTTTTTCTAGCATCTGAGACTCTGTGTTGTTCAACTTTTCTAAATCTTTCCTAACTTCCTTAGTCCAGGTTGTAGTGGTCTTCTTATTCCAGAGATAGTCGAATATTTGTTCGGTTAGTCTTTATTTGTTCATTCTGTATAGATGTCCGAGGAATATCAGCTTCCTCTTCCTCATAGTCTCTGAGATTCTTTTCACTCTCTGGTAGACTTCTCTGTTGCTTCGCAGTTTCAGTCTGAACTGCACCATTGTTTTTTTTTAGAATTATCCTTCTAGGACTCCTAGTTTTAGAGGCTATAGTTCATCGTGAGGCATACACTGGCAAAGAGACATCCTGTTTTTACGACAGTGTTATAATGCCTTATTTTGGTATTCCAAGAGATGCATTTCTTGGTGTAGCTATATTTTGTTAATCCATATGCTCTTTCCAGTTTTAGAATTCGATTTCCAACAGCTGCTTTTTCTAACCCATTCTCCTGTATAGTCTCTCCTAGGTACTTAAACGTTTTGACCCTTTCAATTCGTCCTATCTCCGTAGTAAGGAAGTTTGATCCATGTTTGTCATTTGTCATAAATTTTGTCTTTTCAACTGAGATCCTTAGTCCGGTTTGGCAAGCGATCTTTTCCAAGAGGTTGATTTGTATGGTTGCTTCCTCCGTGGTTTCCAATAGTACTGAAAAATCATCTGCAAACTCCAGGCAGTAGACTTTAATTCCTACCGACTTTCTCCAGAGGTAGATTGGGTTTATTCCTCGACTCTTCAGTTCCGATTTCCAAATTCTCACAAACTTCTCTAGGACACAGTTCAATAGGATTCGCGATAGGCCTCACTCCTGTCTTAATTTCAAACGGACGAGAGAGCTCTCCCATGAACTTCACCGTGGAAGTTGTGATATTATTGGGTGCCGATGACCTCTTAGTTCCGCCCCTTAAAACAACAATATAACATATAACTGTTATTATTATTATTCAAGTGTTCACCAGGCCGTTGGGTATAATACACCATGTCATCGCCAATTGTTTCAAGATGAAGTGGAATCCTTCATATTGGTAGGTTGAGGAACGAACGAACTATGGAGAAGGACTCTAAAATGATTGCTTTCTGCATACTGCTATGGTTATAGTGGAGCCCTAGTTTATCGAGGTTGGCCCTCAGCGACTTCGGTATGACTCCACTTGAAGAGATTATGACGGGAAATGCAGTAACAAATTCCTGTCGCCACATTTGTTGGATCTCTTCAGCCAGACGCATGCATTTGGTCACTTTCTCAGCATAAATGTGTTGGATATTATTTTTCTATTTATCTTATGGCTTTTAGTGCCAGGAGTGTCCGAAGGGGAGAGGGATAGGCAGATGACCTCGTAGTTCCACACCTTAAAAAACAACAATAACTAACTAGCCTAACTATTGTCCGAGGACATGTTCGGCTCGCCAGAGGCTGTAGCTGCTTCAACCGGACACCCATAGGGTGAGCTTCAAGTTCCGTTCAATTTCAAGTAGTTCGAACTTTCGCTACCAGATGTCACTGATACCTAGTGGTGAACGTTGGAACTTTGATAGAGCGTCCCAATGAAATCTAACCTAGAAATTTAGCTTCACACAAGTTTAGTCTGTGGAAGTATCTTTTACATGCCATAAATCTATGACCCGAATCTAACCAAGAAATTTAGCTCCACGCAAGTTGAGTCTGTGGAATGATCTTTTAAATGCCATAAATCTATGACATGGGACCGCCGGCTTTACTTCATCTCCGAAGGAAGGCAAACTGAAGGATTTAAGCGCTCCTAAAAATCCGACAACTTCGGCAGGGTTTGAATCCACTATCTTGGGAACAGCAGTTCAGCATGCTACTATCTACGCCACCGAAGCCGCTGTGGATAGCCGTTGGATATTATGCGAGTTAGGAACTGCGATGTCTATTAGAAGGGTTATCTTCTGCACTTTACCAATATATCCTGTTTGCTGATATAGAACTATCTGCGATCACTGACGTGTCACAGAGTAGCTTGTGTGTATTGTTCTCCAGAACAGCATCAGGAATATATATGAATTCGAATTTAAATTTATTGTTTGTTTTTCTTATACAGGCCACTAAGGCTACAAAGCCTCTTTATGCAGCTCTCTTCGTTCATAGGTCGGTTAAATACAATACAATAAATGAAGAAAGAGAAAAAACTTAACATAAACATTCCGTTGACAATAGAAGTTTTTGTTATTACATCTGAATAATCGTTGTATTTTTGCTGTTGCAAAATTATTCCCTACTACTGTAATATCTTTAGCTTAGAATATTATTTAAGTTATGAAATTTTACTATCAACTTACATGGCTCGTAAATAGTACAAAAGAATCATATTTAAAACAATTTAATGTTCACATTGATCATGATAATTGTATAGCTGATGGATTACCATGAAGGGAGTGTTTTATCGTTCCAGTGGGAAGTCCTGAATACTGGTGCAATTTATATTTATTCCAGAGATAACTAGCTGAAATACGGAATGATCATTTGCATTTTTCGGTTGTATGATGAGGTATGTGGAGCATTTGTACAGTGTGTCTATTCGCACGGTTAGCCTATGCACTGACTGCATGGGAGTTAGTGTGCAGTAAATATATGATTTATTTTTATCACAGTCAGAGTCATGGCATACTGTCGTCATTAATTTAACTTTAGCTACCAAATATGGACGTAAAATGGAGTTATATGAGACTCTCTTGGTACATTGAGAACAAACCGCAAGCAAGCATTTTGCATTCTTTGCAATTTTGTATTGAGGACCTCTCCCAGATCATGGTCAAATATTCGTAATATCAAACTGTCAAACTCTGTATCAGTCTCTTCCGTACAGTTTGCGGCAAATAGAAGCAAGTTCGCCTATTTTGATATAATGACGATGCAACTCTTTTCATGTTTGAGTGATACTGCCACGATAATCAAGTGTCAAAAATAACTCCCAGATTTCTTACTGCTGACTGGTACGGTACGTTTTGGGATGCAAGCTGTAGAGGTGGTACTGGATCGGGTAGGAAACTGAGTAATTTGGTATAGCCGATGATGATGGGTTATGTTTTTTTGAAGTTAAGTATTAGATTATGATCGAGTGCGTCCTGAGAGATTGGCTTTGAATGTCACTGTCAATTAGGGCTACGTTAAAATGAGTGGATTTCAGATCCGTATGTATATATGGATGTAGGTCGTCAATGTACATATGATGTTGACAAAATTTAAGGACAGATAGAAGGTCATTTATATACACGGAGAACAGGAGTGGACCAGGACCAAATCCTGGGGCACACCTGTTGTTACTTCATACCATTCTGAAGCATTGTGTCTGCTAGGACTGCTCTCTGACATCTGCCTGTTAGTTAAGACCTTAACCAGTTCGTTACTGACTTTGAAAAGTCTAGACATCTTAATTTAACTAGTAGGATCTCGTGGTGAACTCTGTCAAAAGCTTTGCTGAAATCGAATAAAGATAATATAGTTATTTCCTTCCGGTCCATTGCTTGATGAATGTCGTCTGTGACTTTGATAAGAGCTGTCAGAGAAGTATGTTTAGATTTATATCCAAATTGATTCGGGTTTAGGATATTGTTGGAATTTATTTATCCATAAAATTGATCAAAGGCAATCCGTTCTAACGCTTTATACTCATAGGTCTAATGTCACTACAGTTTAAAGTGTTCGTGACTTTTGGTATTGCTTTGATGTTGGATTTTTTCTATTGTTCGCATGAATACCCTTTTGCAAGCTATATTTAAATATGCGCATTAAAACTGGCATGATGAGGTCCATATTCGTTTTCAATAGCGTAATGGGTTTTGAACTTATCCTAAATATGGCTAAATGAATGTCCTCTGTATATATATGGCCAAATTGAATTTCTTCCCGTATGTCAGTAAATTATTCCCTGCAGTGAGCAACAGTTGCTGTCTACAATAGTTGGCACGTTTAAATAATGCTTATTAAGCTCATCAGCGCTCATTGATGGGTTACTGCTTTTGTATCTGAATTTTCCAACACCGAGAGTTCTTACAGCTCTCCACAAACCCCGAGAAGTTTTAACTGAATTAGTTAGCGAATAAGTGTAACGTATCTTTGTATTACGGATAACTTGCTGGGTTCTGTTGCGTAAGACCTACAATGTCCTCGTGTTTGTGTGTTCTGTTGCACTTCTTTCTGGCTCTATTTCGAGATTTTATAACTCTTTTATTTCTGTGTTAATTCAGGCAGCTGGTGCATGCCTGTCATTAGCCGAGGACACTAGGGCATGGAGATCATATAAATCAATTAAAAATGTGTTGAAAGTTTCGACCTTTTCATCTATACTCTGCTGCTCGAGGACAGTGTGCCATGGGACTGAGATGGCATCAGCCTTAAACCTTTCGTAATTAAACCTGCTGAAGTCTAGAAAAGTCCGAATACTGAACTTATATTTTGGAGTTGACAGGGTATATACTGTGTATAAGAGATCATGTGCTGAGAAGCCAGAAGCAGCTGTTTGGCCAAACTCAATCGCGTGCTCATCGCAGTTGGATGCTATTAGATCCAGAGTAGAAGAGGAGGTTGCAGTGTAATGTGTATCTTGATACGGGAGCCACGACAGATTGCAAGTATTTAGAGTTTCTACTATGTTTTTCGTTTCAAAAGTATCCGACCCAAAATGGGCATTGATATCGCCACCTAATATTACATATTTATAACTAAAAATGTGTGTAAACATGTCATTTAATAGTAGTTCCATGAAACCGGCTATGGGTGTTCTATATACACAAATAAATAGTACCTTAGTATATTTATGGCAGATGTCTACGAAGAGGTACTCAGGTGTGAAATTCTCATTATTTGGGGATTTGCAGATAGCCCGGCACTTAATGTGCAGTCGAACATACACTGCTACTCCACCCACTTCTCTACGTTGTCCGTCATTGCGATATATATTATATCCTGCCAAGGTTACAGATGAATCAATAATGAAATTATTGAATCATGTTTCACTAACAGTGATTACATCAATAACGGAGTTTACAAAATCTGCGAAATATTCTAGCAATTCAAGTGACTACGTGTTCAGGTGAGTTACTTTAAAATCATTGGGTAATCTACTGTATCAGCTATATCACAAAGATAAGCATGCGTATCATACTCATTTGTTAATTGAAAGTTATTGTAGAATTGTTATACAAGAAATATCAAAAAATACAAAATCTAAAACTTAAGCTATTCTCTACATATTAATTAATATTAGTATTTTGGCTCGAGACCATAGTTAAAGTTCCACCAGTAACCATATTATACGTTTGTGCTTGCACTTGTAACTTTGATCAGTTAAGTACGATCAAACTGGCACGTATGAGGGTCCTTTACGTACATTTATTCAAAATGTCAAATTCTCTGAGTGTTTTCACACAATGCCTTGTTTCACCAATGCGGACCAGAATAACGCCATCTGCAGTCCAGACACCATGTAACCCAAAGTGGATTACTGCTTGTTTAACTATATTTGTCCGGATTTTCGTCAGATATTCCCTAACAGTTATGCCGGTATTCGTTGCGAATTTCTTCGACCTGAAGAGTGCTGCTTGATCTGCATAGGACACTAACCGCACTATTATTGGCAGCTTCTTTCCAGCATTCCGTAATCCTACACGATGAGATCGGTCTATTTTTTGGGATCGATTGTCACATTCAACTTGGCAGCACGTCCATTACACACCTGTTAGTGTCCTCGCCTGGAGTTTCTAGAATACTAAAAATTCTCAAGTTATTTCGACGCAGGTACTGCTCAAGATGAACAGTGCAGTAGTTCAGTATCTGCTCAAGTTGATTTATAGTGTCGTCTCGCCTGGCAAGTTCCTGTCTGAGTTCGGTGATGACCTGGATGTTCAAATCTATGGTTTATTTTAGTTTATCAACTCGATCCACGAGCTCCTCGATGAGGTTCATATTACTGAGTAGGTTTAAATTGTCAGCTGAGTCTCGGCGCATATCCTGCGTAGTTTGGTTGTGGTCCGCTGAAGGAAAAGGAGTGCCACTGTCCTTCAAGTCTCTTTTGTGCCGTCAGCTTAGCTAGCATAGCGACAAACACCACCCTGACTGCGATCCACAGTCTTCGATATTGATCTCCTGAGCTACTCACTGCTCCGTTCCTCTCTTGGGCACCAAGGTCGTCTGCTTTCACTTGCTAGCGCTGTCCACCCTTCGTTTGTTCCCAAACTCCGCGCTCCCCACTGCGGTCAACTGCCTTCTTTTGTTTGTGTTTGAACGTCATGTTTTAAGTTTTCAACGCTAACCTCGCACACACAATTTAATACTTATTTATCAAAATAACAGGAATATCAACTTACTGCGTTTATCACCGATCGTTCTGCTGTTGATTTACTTCTGACTGATCACTCTTGCAATGCACTGCTTCTACTTTGTCACCTTCTAAAATCAATTCTCGCTAAGAACTTTCACTCACGTCCACCATTAGAGAGAGAGAATATTGATAATAGGAAAAACATTATTACTTAAGCAGTGCTTCTTTGTAAGGTTCAGGTGGATTGTCTTGCCTATTTGGTCATGCCTCTTCAAGTAAAGTAGATGCATTTGTTGGACAGCCCCCCTGAGATACTCTGGATGATCTCTGATTCGCGGTAGCATTTCGTACATTTGTCATCTGATATATCTGCCTTAATGATGCATTTGAGGCAGTTCCTTGTTGCCACCACTTGATCTTGTGTCGTGACCATGAACCCCACAGTCTCAGGAAATCGATCCGCAGGGGTCAGCCTTCTGTTCGACGCATGTATGTCGACACATTCCTTACTGAGATCATATGGATGACAGCCGTGCTGTGTTTTCTTAGTCCACAAGATTGTTGGTTCTTTGCTCTTCTGTCGTGGGTAGCTGCACATACTTGGCATGGAGAAGGTCCAATGGCGAGTACGTGACATCCACCTTAATAACAGCCTGATGCAGGGTGTTGAGGCGTTGATTGTGCATCGCCACTGATCCTCAATGATGTTGTGATCAATTCTCTTTGACTGTTGGAGACCAAGATACTTGTAACTCACAGTTTGTTCTATGGGCTTAATGTCACATTGATTTTCGATTACAAATCCTCGGGCTTCTAACTTTCCCTGCCGGAGGGTAAGAATACGAAAAGGAAGCTGTGATAGCAACCAGATTATCTACATGCTTTTCCTAGAGTACGTATAACTTTATATCATCCATGTACATCAAATGTGAGAAATGATGGATTATTGTACCATAGAGCTTAATCCGAAAGTCTCTGCATGTCGCATTCAACAACGATGATAGCGGGTTCAACGAAGGCAGAATCACAAAGGACTCAGACTGTCTCCTTGAAAAATGCCTCTCTTGATCGGAATGAATTTTGACTCAATCGAAGTACCACCATGTTGTTTATACAAATTAGTCCCTCAAGATAGCATTGTTTGCAATGCTGTAATTAACACTGAATAAACTTCATATATATTGAGGACTCAGAGTAAACGGAACTGAATGAAAAGCATTCCTGAAATCAATGTAGGTCACATAGAGATTATTATTATTATTATTATCATTATCATTATCAAGCGTATGGCACATAGATTCATTACATGCACATTGTAGATTGAAGACAAATGATATACCGTACTAAATCTTTCGAGTTTATGCCGAGTAAATACCACAAAGAAGGCTCATATTCTGAACATCTTACAGATTATTCTCGCGACTTTGGAAAAGCAAGGTAGTGCTACTATGCTAATTAGACTAAAGATTCGAGTATAGTGCCACCATTTTTAATTACTGCATATAATTCCTCCGTTCATGACTAATAATAATAATGATAATAATAATAATAACAATGAAGATATTTTGGGAGAAGAAAAGATCACCATCGTTTGCGAAATGAGTTCTCTCGCGCTCCTTATATGGACATAACGATGTGAAAAGAAATACCAGCTTAGGACAAGCATAGATATATCGATGTGTAATTAGTGGCATATATACGAGGTTAAAATGACTTGTCCTGGGCGGAAGCGAACATCGTCGAGGAACATCGTTGCCAACAGCAATGTTTTCTTCAGTATATGTAGAATCTGTTTAGTGTTATTGTGATGACTGCGCTACGCTTGAGATTGTGACTAGACTTGATAATTAAATGACCTTAGCCTTCAATTAGATGTTTCAACATCAGATTAGACCCGGCAATTGAACTCAAAATCTCGAGTTAGTTGTCTCAATTCACTGCCAACAAAAAGAGGCTACGCAGAGAGTGATATCCGCTCAACCTAGCTGGTCAAAAGTCAACTTAATCATATGTTTCTAATGTGGAATTGAGTTGCTTCCTGAAATGTTTGAATATATAGGGAACAACTCTCCCCTAAGCAAGATTCACACAACATTCAGACTTCAGTCGCCGCTAAGAGTACATTTTTCTAGTTTCTGGAGCTCTGTCTGATTTTAAATTTCCGAGGTGAATTTTCTTTATTACCTTTATGTTCGACGATGTCGAAATGAAAATATTGTGTGTCAAAAAACTGTATTATAATGGGTGTCATCATAGTACTACTTTTCATTATGATACAGTTTCTCCAACCAATCAGAGCTCATTCATTGACCAATTAGGAAGCCTAAGGATAGATTCGCACATGCGCTCAAAATCCAACATGTCGGACATGCATTGCATGATTTGAAAGTTGACAATGTGTATTGGATCAACCATTGTAGTTACAATCCCGCACACAAATACAAAATCATCACAAACCTTTACGGTAACAAGAACTATGAAATATGCATGAAATGTAGGAATCTACGTCCAGAAGTTTGCAACACACCATTGTACCATAGCCTATAACGACATGGAAAGTGTGCACCATCCGTAATTTTTGCATAACCAAATTGAAGAATATTGCAAAATAAATAGCACTGTACCTTAATATCCGCAACTCCAATTTCTACACAGTATGATTTCGCCGACAATTTTAGTGAATGTTGTGGATGACATAAAACACACCAGAACGTCATGAAGGAAGAAAGCGCATGACATTATATCCACAGAAATTATATTCCAGCTCTCTGTTCAGTAAAGGGATTTATTATGCGAAGCTTTTCCGCAAGATGTCATGATTGTTCTATTTGGGATACGCTTAGATTGATTTGCTTCCGTTGACATTCTATATGCATCGACTTAGAATAATAACTATTTGATAATACGATACATTTTAATTTTAAAGCATTTGTAACAGCCTATTTCATGTTATTTGACCAAAATAACAAAATGATCTTACATATACCTGTGCGCTATCTGTTGGTGCGACTCCAGGATAAACAATGTTTCAAAGCTTGGGAATTAGTTATTGGGTAGAGAGCAAATGCTGAGCCCACACAATTCCCAAGAATAAGGAGGCAACCGACAGAATCTCGACGGATATTTACGAATATTTATGTTAGAACATATATTGTGGTGTTTGAAGCCATATTTTCAGTGTTGCCTTAGTAAACAAGAGTTTAGTGCTTTTCAGTCGGTCAACACGAATGTACCCAAAAGAGATGGGTTATGCCCTAATCCTGAAATAAATTACATGAGATTAATAAAACACTAGGATGACCAGTTTCGATCGTCAAGCGATCATCATCAGATCCAATACACTTAGGCTATAAAATCTATGTTTGAAATACAGGTCGATCGAAACTGGTCATCCTAGTGTTTTATTAATCTCATGTAATTTATTTCAGGATTAGGGCATAACCCATCTCTTTTGGGTACATTCGTGTTGACCGACTGAAAAGCACTAAACTCTTGTTAGAACATATAATAAAGTTATAATTATCGTCGAACATAAACAGTCGTATGCAACTCGCCTATAATGGTGATTAAAACACTCGTATTGCCATTATTGGCTCGTTGCATAATGTACTATTAAGTTGCTCAAAGGGTAGATTATGGATTGTACCTATGCGCTTGATAAGCTTAGACTTTATTTAATATATAGTTATCCCGGTATTTATTTCTACAACAGTTTAAGGGAACCGGGACGTGTGATAGGCTCAAAAATGTCAATTTTGGTTTAGCTTAAAAACAACTCCCATCTTTCCTGAAGAATTTTCTGTGTCAATTATTGTGCTGAAGTGAGATTTGATGCAATAAAATTAGGTATAAACATAATGTTTTAAAGCTATACTGTAGCTACTAGCCAAACATTCTTTTTGTGTTTTCAATTAGTCATATTTTTTGAAACTTCATGTACCATTTTCTCAGAAACTATCGGATCAAAGTATTTGAAACTTGGTAGTCTCTAAGACACTATATAGATATACTAGTGTAAGTACATTTATTCAGGTATCTTGATTAGTTCATGGATCTCAGTTCGAAAGGCACTGACAATTTTACAGAAAATTTCAGTTTTCAACTAGGATGTACAACAGAACAGAAACTCTACTCATGCAAATAATAGGACAATACTTTTACTTCAGTAGCCCAACAATGATTTAAATACTATGCACGCAACGTTTGTTGGGTCTGGTTTGAGTATTTGCTCAGATAAAGGGACATGAGTTAAGGGAATTTTTAACAAGACTTTTTCTTTTAACACTTGTATTTGTATTTGTAATGCTCTCTCTGACACAAAATATTCAATACAGAAGCTTGAAATTCTACCCAAATAATGGCAAATGTACTCTATATACACAAAAAGGAAATTCAAGGAAATATCTATTTTAGTTTCTGAGATGTGTAACTAAATATCGGAAGCTACATTTTTCTATCGATTCACACGTCCCGGTTCCCTTAAGGACGCAGATTGAAGAACTATCTACAAATATTCACAAAACAAAGCAAAACTCTTGTGTTAGGCAATGTACTATACTACCATTACTGGTATAAGAA
The DNA here is from genome assembly GCA_946902985.2 of Meconema thalassinum. Taxonomy (NCBI): domain Eukaryota; kingdom Metazoa; phylum Arthropoda; class Insecta; order Orthoptera; family Tettigoniidae; genus Meconema; species Meconema thalassinum. The sequence continues at coordinate 469,679,254 of OX336390.1, read as the reverse complement.
AGGCCCAGTGCTCAAACGAGGGGAAGTGGCACCAATAGCATAACAACACTCACATTTCGTGGCCCTTTACGATCCTAACGGAATGTATGTCAAGGTTTTAGGCCGTTAACGATTTCCAATCAGTCAGCATCTCTTGTGTTGTGACCAGTGGTTTTGTTTACGTCTATAGGACATAGGCACGCATATTCTGCCCAATGTAATTGACGTCCGAAACGGGGAAGGAGCTTACGGTCAGCTGATTCCAATATGGCGGCGAGATAGTGACGAGAAGTAAGCAAGACAGTGATTGGGTGTGCGTTTGTTATGGCTTCTAATTTATGATGGCAAAATACTACATATTTTCTTTCATTGATAGAAATAATTTTATAATCAATTTAAATGCAGTGCTTAATTACTACCTGTCAAAAATATTACCCACATGTAGATAGTTAATTTACTGTCTGCTGTTACATATATGAAGCCTGTACTTGGGAGCCTAGCGGTATCGATATTTTTATTAATTTCACAATATATATATCTTACATAACACAAAGGACGACTCCCTGATAATAAATTGAATCCAGCAACCCTGAATTTGCATGAATGTTTTGGGTTCAAAGAAGCGTTACTTGGGATGTTCAAATCATATTGACCTACATACTTGCTGTTCAAAGGCAAGAATATAAATTTATTAATCTCTTGCCACAGGCAAGTTAAAATGGAGGCATCCTCTTTATCAATATATTTAATTAAATATTTAAAATACAGATATTTAACAAAGCTGGAGTCCCCATTTTAACTTGTCATAACCAAACGGAACAAATCAAAAACTACACTTTAAGCCAAATCAAATTCACTCCTCAGCTCGACATAAACCATAATACCAAGTAAAACCTATAGAAAACATACTCTCCTTACTGTTGTACAACTTTCAAACCAACTATTCGCACTCAAAACTGTAAAACCCTGAAATGGGAACTAATTAAAGTTAGAATAGCCTAGGCCGATCAGGTCTCCTGCTACATTACTGCATATGTATACTTAACATCACTATAACTTCCAAATTACGGCTAAGTGACCTATCTGCCTGAGTAGTATAGGTGTTACCGGCCTGCCTGGGATGATGGGTCACCAAACAGGTACTTAAAACTAATATTTTACACATTAATCAACTAAATTCAACAGTAAGGAGATCATAGCCAAAAACACATTTAAACCAAATCATACTTCAATATTGCAAATATTGACCTACATACTTGCTGTTCAAGGGCAAGAATATAAATTCTCTGGCAAATTAAGGCTAGGAACAGCTTTTTTTCTTACGTTTTCTAACCATTCGGCTATTGTCAATCGGAAGAACCCCTAAAATAAGTTTACGAAGAGCGGATTACATTCTATGTAGGCCTGCGGCACAGAAGTATTAGGCTACAAGTTTATCAGTATTTTTGATGTAGCTAAATCCTTGTGAATACAAATTAGAGACAATAACTATCAATAATCAACAGTACCGGTGCTTATGCTGTGGGAAGAAGTCGTCTTCACAAAAATGCAGACTTCACACTGTCATGTAACGTGTAACACGTTTTCCAATTGACAGCGCCGAAGCCCATCTTTCTCTCTGAACTTTTTGTACAGGAAAGTAGTGAAGAGATTTCGTACCCGCTTTATACGATTTGCAACCGTATACAGTACCTCCTCGAATTTGACAAATTCCTTTCTGTTTCCATCACGACATCAATGCTTCACCATGCTCACCAGTCACTATGTTACAGCTTCAACATTCTACCGCGTGGCTGCGCCATCCAACTTTTCTGACGTCAATAGCATACTGTGATTCATTCAGTGGAGCGGCAGCAACCTGAAAGTGAGATGAGGAAACATCTTCCTCACAAACCTCTTATGTAACATGCCATCGAGACCCCCTCCACTCTATATAAACTTAGGGATTATTCGGGGGTGATATCTGAATGGTGATTATACATTTTCAATTTCACCGCATCACATCAAGAGCTGTCACCAATATATTTGGTTACTGTATAACTTCCGTGTTGGTATTCTTTGACGGGATCTCGTGAATCAAGTTTGAGGAGTATTTTCTGGGTTTGAAAACAGAAATTATGTAGGGTTAATATTCTATAGACAAATTATATTTGTATGAATTTTGAACAATTTGAGATTACAATATATTCGTCAGTTTTCTTCCCGTAAAATACATGAGTCAACAAGTTGCAAAACTAGACAATATGGTTAAATTTGGCTTATATCTTTAGTATTTATAAAAGAAAAGGAACTGATTTGAGGTTTTGGTTGCTTCAAAAATGCCTCTTCAGACACGGAAGTAGCAAACCCAATAGCACAGATTGATTAAGCGCTCAGAAGTAGTGTTTGGAACAGTTACTCACGTAACCGTCAAGAGGGCTGCACCATCATATACATATTGAGAAGGCTGTGGATGTCCATGTGTACGGCATCTTTGATTTTCGATTGTCTCTTTTTTATTGGATATGTTCCTTGTAAAAGAAGAAGGATTGTTTCAGTAAAATACGAGCAGACATTAGCCTCTCCTTTGAAATAAATATAGTTTTGTATTTTATTATCTGTGGGGAGAGCTTGCCTTCATAATTGAGGACAGAACAAGTAGTGTAAACCACAATTAATGTGGAGGTCTTAAGCTATTAGGTTGTGCTGAGTACAAATACTGCAAGTCATGCATATGGAAATTAAAGCATATGATACCAGCGGGACTCGAACCCATGACCTCCGGTTTTGTACACAGATGCTCTGACTACTGAACTATAGGGGAACTTTAATTCTCACATGGCCATGTTACATCTATGACGCTGGCCTGTCAACTATTGCCCGCTGAGGACTATCATTCTTATCAATCTTCTTAACAGATGCAGATGTTGTGTTATGAAACTATACGACTCAATATCTAGTATGGATAACATTTCCGATTTACCACTGTTACCTCCTCAAATCACTAGTATTCCCTTGGGGTAACTTGTGTTAAATTGAACTATCGACGTAAATATTAGGTGACAGTGTTGTTCGAAGACCCAACATACATCATTTGAAATATGGGTCCAACATTATTCGTTTGAGTTGTAAGCCTAATTGTCTTCTAGTTTACAAATACAGGCGACAAGTTTGAAGGCACATCAGTTGTTGGAGGTATAATGACTTTATAACAAGGGATTATTGGAAGGATGTCGGCAGTCCTTCATAAAACATCGCTGCAGTACGAATGTAGTGGAAGAATACTATCCATCACTTGTGGAACTGACGTCGATAGCACGCAATATGTACAGGCACTGATGTTGTTCTGAAAACTGCAGATTACCAGTTATTTAACATTTAATGCCTTCTCATCATAGCTGTTTTAGGAAGAAATGGTCAACGAACTGTTCAAAGAATAGAGTTTGTCAATGGGAACTTTATTATACTTTTAGTTGCTGTTATTGCTTCATGGTATATCCTTGTGCTTATGTGCGTTATAACATTTGTATGATAATCTATGTATTTATGGTGTCTGTATAAAAATGATGAGATCACTTGTAAGAATAATCAATAAAATGTACTGTATTGTAAATCTATTGTATGGTATACTGGGCCCAGTTGCACAGCTGAACAACGTCACATGAATTAGAGCCTGAAAGTGATCCTCCGATTTGAGCGCTAACAGTATACGGAACTTGAATAATCACGCGTCACATCTGATGACTTATCGGGCAATCTGGTATGGGGCGTTTTTCTTCCATTAAAGGAGGAGTTGATGTTACTGAAAACTTTCTTTTCAGTGACGTATCGTCCAATATTTTTCCATGATCGGTACCACAGTGGTAGATAAAATGTAAAAGTGTGAAAGAAGAAAGATGAATTTAGAGTGTTGAGCTATAACTCACGGTGCAAAGGATAATAAAACGAAGTAACCGTTAATTATCAGCAAAATGTCATATACCTTTTCGGGCGAAATAATATGCACTTGGTAGTTTGCCTTTGACAGCGGACTATTCTGTTGAGTACCTTAGTTTTACAATATGATACAGTACTATATACCATGAAGAGTACTTCACGTGATGAGGGTAAATGTTTAATAGTCTACATTTAAGTAATCCTTAAGGTTAGGTTTGGAGCTTTGGAACAGGGAAGAAAACAAATACTTCTATTTGCAGAATAAAATGCCTAGGTATTTCTGTTTACATCAGAATTATAGCATCTAATTTACTATGACATGTTCAAAGGGTTCTTAGATAACAATATAACATTTGTATCTGAGGTCACTCATATTTCACAGTTACTTCAATGCATGCATGGTCCACTAACTGTTCACAACTAAGTCTAAAAGTTTGTGCCATATGTGCTTGTGCGTCAGAAGAGGAAACAGGTGCAAATTATAAAATACTTGGTGATAGTTATATCAGCACAATACTAACCTGAGATAGTAATTTGGCGTATCCAAAATATGGATTCCACTTTGGCGGCTAGTTGCGAACAAAGATTAGCTCTTAGGAAACGAACTACAGTACATACACTTCATACAGGCAAATATATTTAAATAGGACCTATTTAATCAATGCTTAGTATCTGTGGAACAGCAAATACCACACTACCCATCGACAATAATGGCACGTGAACATACTGAGTTGAGTATGAACTGAACTGGTGACCAGGGAAATTTTATATTCACGATTACGGTAAATTTTTTATGTGAAAATGTTTGAATTGTAGGTACTGGGAACTCTTTAACTAAAAATTGATGGAGAATATTTGGAAGTTTAAATTCAGAATCTAATTTTGAATAAGCGATGATTGTGTTCCTCTTATCTGGTAGTAATTTCTTAGTATTCCAGTGGAGGTAAGCTTCTGTATAGCTGCCTCGGTGAAGAGATATACTGTATATTTAAAGTCGAAGAGCAATGCCTCACATAGTAAAGTCGACAGACTACTACCTATCTATGACACCATACTCACTCGTTTCATAACGTGTCGTTACGGAACGGGTTACCAGGGAACATTTATATTCAAGAGTACAATAAAATTTGTATCTGGAAATGTTTGAATTGAAGGTCTTCTTCTGTGGTGTTCAATCCGAAGATTGGTTTGTAGCAGCTTTCCATGAACTCCGGTCTGTGGCTAGTCTCTTCATGTCCAAGTAATTAGCACAACCTTTGTCGTGAATGATTTGGTTTATGTATCCCAGCCGTGGTCTACCTCTACAGTTCTTTCCCTCCACATTGCCCTCCAGTATTGTGTGCAGAAGGCTTTCATGCCTCAAGATATGTCCAATCCAATTGTCTCTTCGGTGAGTAAGCATATTCCATAAACATGGCTTCTCTCCAATCCTCTTCAGCGTTTCTTCATTACTGATTTTGTCCACCCATGGAATTTTTAGTATTTTCCTGTAGCATCACATTTCAAAGGCTACTATTCGTTTCTTATCAGCCAAGCTAAGAGTCCAGGTTTCACTACCATACAACAGTACGCTCAACACATATATCTTCACAAGACGTTTCCTGAGGCTCATACTAATCTTTTTGCATGTAAAGAGCTTTCCTTTCTTGTTGAATGCTATTTTGGCTTGGCTGATGCGGCTGACTATTTCTCTTCTACTTCTTCCATCTGCTGTTATTTTGCTACCAAGGTAAGTGAACTCCTGTACATTTGTCAGCTGTTCTCCATTTAAAGTACAACGAGGAGGTTCATACTGCCGGCTACAGAGAAGAACTTTGGTTTTCATTTTGTTGATCTTCATGTTATATTTGTTAAAGGTGGATTCCATTTCTGCTAATGCATAATTCAAATCATCTTCGTTTTCTGCCAGGACTGCGATATCATCCGCAAAGCGAAGCATGGTAATTCTTTCTCCTTGAATCTTGAGACCTCCAGTCATTGTCAAATTATCATTTACTTCATCTATTGCTTTTTGGATGTATGCATTAAAAAGAATTGTGAGAGCGAACAACCTTGCCGAACTCCTTGCTTAATGTTGGCCTCTGTTGTGGAATCTGCACATCGTATAACGGCTATCTCGTCTTCATACAATTTCCAAATTGTCCTCCTGTCCTTGTACTTAACACCCAGTTCTTTTAACACCATGAATAGTCTATTCCACGCAACCTTATCAAATGCCTTCTCCAGGTCTACGAAAGCAATGAATGTATCAAGATCTTTTCTTACTCGTTCCTCTATAATCATTCTTAAAGCTAGGATTGCTTCTCGAGTCCCTCTACCCTTCCTGAATCCAAATTGATCTTCTGTCAACGCCAACTCTACCTTTCCTTCAATGCGTTTCAAGATAATGCTGGTGAGTATATTAGAAGCATGGGTTACAAGGCTTAATGTGCGATATTGGTCACATCTATTAGCAGATGATTTCTTTGGAATGGGCACTATGACACATTTCCTAATGTCCGATGGGATATGTACTTGGACGAAAAACCAAATACATTGGTCTATTTGGTACATGTTTCATAGGGCTAACGTTATTGACGCCAGAGATATAACTCTGAATCAGTTTGGGGGAAGTAATTTTCTTTATAGATGATATATTCTTTCTCTCACACAATTTATATCTTCTAAATTGAATTCCTAAACGCTATGGCTGAAGTGTGATTCACATAGGACAGAAATTCTATCAAGTAGACTGTTCGTTACGGTCCCTTACAAAATTCATCATCATTTAGGAACTTCGTACCGTGTGTGAATAATCCATTATCTATCGACTAGAGGTTTTGTGCTATTTGCGTCCACATCTTCAATTATTTAGTTACAGGTTCTACAGCTACGCTACACTAGTCTACCAGTTACATTAGATCTGAAGAGAAACATTTTAATAACTAAGCTACATTTGTTAAACTATGCATTTTAGATAATATTTATGATATATATATATATATATTTAGAATAATGCATTCATGAGTAAATTGATGCAGTTTGTACATCTTAGGCTTGCTTGCATATTGTACTAATCTACCTATATTACTCTAAATGCATAATGCACAAAATGGTTACATGTAAAGAGTATTAACTGTATTTAGAATGCACTAGTAATATTGATGAGAAACTGTTAAACCATTAATGAGGAAATTATCACATTTTAAGGCAGTCATATATGAAAGATCATGTTCGAAGAAGGACTCCCTCAGGCAGACAGCGATATATACGCTCACTAGATTCTTTAAAAATATTTTTCTGAGACATGACATCGTTATTATTTAAATTATCTCAGACAATCCCCACCAACACAAAACTAATTTATAAGTTGGACCTGGTGTTAACTTTGCTCTTCGACTACAACATTCGAAATTATTTTCAATTTGCTCTGATATAACACTCAATTAAAACAACATCCACGGTGGTAAATTAGAGTCAGAAGAACTGGACATTTTAGAGTGTGTTTTAGCAGTAACCGCAACCCTGTTGTCGGTGGACCAAGATTGGTTGTCACTCGTAAGAGTTTAGTCCGCGGGTTAAGTTTCATGCTTGGCTGCTACAATAATGAACATGCAACAGACGTCAGTATGGCAGGGAAGTGCTTGCACTATGACAGAGCCTGGTTGCAGTTCAATTAGCAAACTGGAAAACTGTTCAGAAATTAAAATACGCATTGAACATCGATCCAATGGCTATTAAGAATACGCGGTAATCACACAATAATTATGTACCGTAACTGATGAATAAAATATGTTGTTTTCAAAAAAAGGATTATGTTGATCTTCTGTAATTAATAAATTAATAGTCTATGTGTCTCGCATTGATAGTTTGCGTCCCGTTAAATAACATGATTAGGCAGTTGAAATAAGGCTAATATGTTATTTTACTAAATACATATACTGCAATATTATTCATTTCAAAAAAATGAGAAAATTGATTTCAGTTTGATTGTCAATGAACAGCTTGCAATGGAAAATCTGCTTTCCTCTTTTAATACCTCTGACAACGTACGTGGGTATATTTTTTGTATTTATTTATTTACACTGTTGACGCCCACATTGAAGCACCAAAATCAAACCTTATATACAAAGTCTTCAAATACTAAGTTCTGTTCTTAATTCTTGATAATTTTTCCTTTCCCAATACTCCTTCATTCTGGAAAATCTTGCAGCTCGTTCTTCTGCTGATATAACATATTGCTTACTCTGTGAAATTTTGAATGTTAGTCGAGTGTATTTGTTATTCAGAAGCCGTTTCTCCTCTCTATGTCCAATGATGCTTAGTAATTTTCAATTCGTCTAAATCCATTTGTATTTCTATAAACCATGTGATTTTTGTTTTACTGTTCCAAAAGAAGTCAAAAAGTTGTTTCAGGAGTCTAGGATTTGGCAAGCGGGATATGTGTCCAAAAAAACGCAATCCTTCGTTTTCGCATCGTGTCAAAGATAGATTCATTTTCCTTGTAAAGTATTGAATTGGGCAAAAGTCTCCACTGGCCCTCAACCTGGTGTTTTTATTGATTATTGTCCGAAGAATCCGTCTATCAACCTTCTGTAGTTTGTCAGTTGTTGATCGGGTGTTTAGTTTAAATAAAGTTTCACTTGCATATGTTGCTTCTGGCTTAACGATGGAGAAATAATGACGAAGTTTAGAATTAATCGAAATAGGCTGTTTCTTATATGTTGGCCAGGTAATCTGTTGTGCTCGTCGCAATTTTAGTGTTCTACTATCTGTTGATGCTCTTTCATTGGCATTCCAAGTCATGATCTCACCAAGATATTTAATTTTTTTCACAATCCTTATTTTCTGGGCATTATGCAGTACAATATGTGATGTGTCAACTTGAAAGATGGCATCATTTCTGTTTTCTCAGAAATTTTCAACCCAACCTTTGCTGCTAATCGATCCAATTTCTCTACCTGAAATTTAGCTTCTTTGATACTAGTTGCTAATAATGCTAGATCGTCTGCAAAGGCGAGACAATTTAGTCGAATATTTCTTCCAATCTTAACATTCGGTGGATAAACCTTATTCCATTGTCGCATAACTTTTTCCAGCACACAATTAAACAACAATGGAGATAATCCATCTCCCTGCCGAAGACCAGTATGGATTTCAAATGAACAGAGGTTTCACTTCTAAACCTAACTCTAGATTCGGTATTCTTAAGAGTGACCGCAATAAGGTTAACAAGTTTTCGATGTTTTCGTTGCCCTCGCACAAGGTGTCTGGTTTGATATAGTTCTCCATGCCTCCCTGTCCCGAGCTAATCATTTCATATCTATATAACTACCACACCCTTCATCCGAGGGAATCTGTTTAACATAACCTTGGTCTACCCCTACAGTTCTTGTCCTCGACCATTCCTTCCATAACTAAGCTTGCTATTCCTGTGGGTCTTAGTATGTGTCCTACCAACCTATCTCTTATCTGCATTAGCAGTCGCCAGGAACATCTCTCCTCTCCAGCTCGTCTTAATACTCCATCGTTTGTAACCCTATCTACCCATCTGTTCTTCAAAAATGACTTCTATCTATATTCGATGTCAACAGATCCTTTTTTTTTTTTGAAATGCTTTCCTTGCCTGAGCCAACCTACTTTTTATATCAACTTTGCTTCGTCCATCACTGGTTATTTTGCTTCCTAAGTAACAGAAGTCTCCTACTTCCATTAGATTTTCATCTGCCAATTTGATGTCCATAGAGGTTTCTGATTTATTTCGGCTGCATTCCAATATTTTTGTTTTACATTTATTAATTTTCATCATGAATTCTTTCCTCAAGACGGAGTCCATACCATTCAAAAACTCATTCAAATCCTCAGGCGTGTCGGCCAAGATGACAATGTCATTAGCAAATCTCAGAGTTGAAATTATTTCTCCTCGAATCTTCACTCCCACTTTAATTCTTTCTCCAATTTCCTTCATTGCGTGTTCCATGTAAAGATTAAAAAGTATGGGTGATAAGTTGCTGCCTTACCTTACACCTTTCTGAATACCAGCTTCTCTCTCTTATCCTTCAGCTCGAATGGCTATTGTCTGGTTTATTCCAATCGTTTTCAAAATGTCAAACAATTTAGTCCAATCAACGTTATCAAAAGCCTTTTCTAAGTCTACAAATGCCATGAACGTTCTCTTATCTTTCTTTATTCTACCTTCTGAACCGTTTTTATCAGGTTCATTATTTTTTTTTGTCATATTATTATTATTATTATTATTATTATTATTATTATTATCATCATTTCCTTCATGTCGCATTATTGTGACATACGTTTCTCTGTCTTACCTACTGCGTTCAAACTTTGTAATTCTGCGTAAATGTTTCGTCAGATGGTGAAACTTTTCACCCCTACTGACACAGTTTTACCATTGGTTGAAGCATAACTTGTTGCTAAGCTTTGCTTCTCCCATTGGCCCCCTTTATGTTCTGGAAAGGGGATGTTTCTACGACTTATTTTTCTCGGAGCGCGTTACTGCTTTCCTTTAGAGAAGGTTGCTTACTTCCAGTTTGAGCCGTCATGTAAGACGGACGTGTGTGCACCCAGAAAGCAACTAAAAGTAAGTACGATTCGGTCATTGAATTTATCTAAGTTGAGATCATTTTAAATTTCTACTTATCCATTTTTTATTTTATTTTTGTGTCTCCTTTGATTCACTTACTATTTCCCTTTCTTATGATAATGTGAATTCGATCCATGAACCCAAGTCCCTTCGCCTTTGTTTACGTTAGTTCAGCGAAGCCTCTGTGTTTATTTGTCATCCCTACCTTTCATGTAATCAGTTTTATTTTTACTCAAATCTCTCAGGTCTGAAATATATGCTATTTTTTCTGCGAGGCTTTCTAACGCTCTGTATTACGTCACAAATTGATGTGCACTCTTTCGAGGCATCTTTCATTTGATTGTCGTATCAGAGTTTGTATTTTTGGGTCAAGGTATCATTGGAGTAACGGAGCCATGTCTCATTTCGCCTCCAAGTTGATCCTTCCCTCTGTTTAAGGAAAAGTGTGTGAGCGATGGTCTTTGTGTTAGTCACTGTCCATTCGCCATGCCTTAATTCCTTTGTTTCTTCGTATGTCGTTATATTTAGACATTACTACCTCTATGTAAGCCTATATTTTCCTACAAAGCATATTTCTTAGCTGATTGATTTTTCCTTTCATTTCCTGTCCCGGTAATGTCAATTAATTTAATGTAATGCTCATTTTCCTTTATTTTTATGTGTTAATTTTGTGTTGCTTCCTCTGACTTCGTTATATTACGTAACTCCGTGTCATCCCCCCACCCCTGTTTCCTACATACGCACTCCTCCAATCCCTACCACTTTCACCCCCCTACCCCATGATTTCACAACATCATGAGCGTCTGAGTTCTGTTTTTGACGCGGGGCTATTCTAGTCCAGGTCATCCTCGTAAGTAGAGGTGTTCTCTTATTCGACCCGTTCATACTCTCTACCTTTTTTTGTATTTTAAATTTTGATAATCGAGTCGCGCTTACGTTTTAGTTGCACATTGATTGTAAGTACATTTTAATTAATCTTGTTTCATCTTTGTTTGTGTTTAAGTCCATTTATGCACTTTTCTCTTGATATTGTTTTTGTGTACCCCTTTCTTAGGTACCATCTTTAATTTAATTTAATTTTGTTTGTTATTAAGTGACTTTAATTCAAGTCTACCTTTCATTTTGTGTTTAGATTTAATCCTTACTCTTATGCGCACCTGTTTTAGTTTGCTTTAAATACATTAGTAAGTAGTTAAAAAAAACATTTGCACCGCTTGTGCTTTTACGTTAAACAAAGTATCAGAGGCATGGTGAATACATTGGAAGCGAAAACAACAACTTAAACAGGATCGCTAAGGAGCGGGGAAAGGATGTCTCTTTCGATGCGTGCTGGGCCCAAGATTCCGGATCGAAAGAAAGATACTTTCCAAAAAAGGAAACGAATGAATTGTTTAAAACAAATCAAAAGCGGAATTAAATTTATCTAATTGATCGAAAAACCCAGAAGCGTGTAGGTCGTGACTGCGTTACAGTACGAAGCCAAGACCGACGAAATCGAACGAGAGATGAGGGAACTTAAAATTACAAATGAAAGAGGGCGAAACCAAAGTGAACTACTTACTAATGTATTTAAAGCAAACTAAAACAGGTGCGCATAAGAGTAAGGATTAAATCTAAACACAAAATGAAAGGTAGACTTGAATTAAAGTCACTTAATAACAAACAAAATTAAATTAAATTAAAGATGGTACCTAAGAAAGGGGTACACAAAAACAATATCAAGAGAAAAGTGCATAAATGGGCTTAAACACAAACAAAGATGAAACAAGATTAATTAAAATGTACTTACAATCAATGTGCAACTAAAACGTAAGCGCGACTCGATAATCAAAATTTAAAATACAAAAAAAGGTAGAGAGTATGAACGGGTCGAATAAGAGAACACCTCTACTTACGAGGATGACCTGGACTAGAACAGCCCCGCGTCAAAAACAGAACTCAGACGTTCATGATGTTGTGAAATCATGGGGTAGGGGGGGGGGGGTGAAAGTGGTAGGGATTGGAGGAGTGCGTATGTAGGAAACAGGGGTGGGGGGATGACACGGAGTTACGTAATATAACGAAGCCAGAGGAAGCAACACAAAATTAACACATAAAAATAAAGGAAAATGAGCATTACATTAAATTAATTGACATTACCGGGACAGGAAATGAAAGGAAAAATCAATCAGCTAAGAAATATGCTTTGTAGGAAAATATAGGCTTACATAGAGGTAGTAATGTCTAAATATAACGACATACGAAGAAACAAAGGAATTAAGGCATGGCGAATGGATAGTGACTAACACAAAGACCATCGCTCACACACTTTTCCTAAAACAGAGGGAAGGATCAACTTGGAGGCGAAATGAGACATGGCTCCGTTACTCCAATGATACCTTGACCCAAAAATACAAACTCTGATACGACAATCAAATGAAAGATGCCTCGAAAGAGTGCACATCAATTTGTGACGTAATACAGAGCGTTAGAAAGCCTCGCAGAAAAAGTAGCGTATATTTCAGACCTGAGAGATTTGAGTAAAAATAAAACTGATTACATGAAAGGTAGGGATGACAAATAAACACAGAGGCTTCGCTGAACTAACGTAAACAAAGGCGAAGGGACTTGGGTTCATGGATCGAATTCACATTATCATAAGAAAGGGAAATAGTAAGTGAATCAAAGGAGACACAAAAATAAAATAAAAAATGGATAAGTAGAAATTTAAAATGATCTCAACTTAGATAAATTCAATGACCGAATCGTACTTACTTTTAGTTGCTTTCTGGGTGCACACACGTCCGTCTTACATGACGGCTCAAACTGGAAGGAAGCAACCTTCTCTAAAGGAAAGCAGTAACGCGCTCCGAGAAAAATAAGTCGTAGAAACATCCCCTTTCCAGAACATAAAGGGGGCCAATGGGAGAAGCAAAGCTTAGCAACAAGTTATGCTTCAACCAATGGTAAAACTGTGTCAGTAGGGGTGAAAAGTTTCACCATCTGACGAAACATTTACGCAGAATTACAAAGTTTGAACGCAGTAGGTAAGACAGAGAAACGTATGTCACAATAATGCGACATGAAGGAAATGATGATAATAATAATAATAATAATAATAATAATAATAATAATAATAATAATAATATGACAAAAAAAATAATGAACCTGATAAAAACGGTTCACTTCCAAAATCAGCCTAAGACTTAGTACAGCTTCCCTTGTTCCTACATTTCTCCTGAAACCAAACTGGTCTTCAACCAACTCTGTTCCTATCTGGCTTTCCATCCTCTTGTAAATTATTCTCGACAGGATCTTTGAAGCATGAGTAATCAAGCTGATTGTACGGTAATCTTCACAACTGTCAGCTCCCACTTTCTTCGGTATAGGGATCATAACATTCTTCTTGAAATCAGAGGGTACCTCACCTGTCTCATAAACCCTACACACCAAGTGAAATAACCTGATCAGACCTTCTTCTCCTATGCAGCTTAGCAACTCAATCGGTATATCATCTATGCCTGGTGCTTTGTTCCTGCTTAAGTCTTCCAATGCTCTGTCAAATTCTGATCTTAATATTAAATCTCCTTTCGCATCCTCATCAATTTTCTCTTCCCTTTCCATTACATGATTCTCAATCTCCTTTCCCTTATACATGGGTTGGTTTTTTAGTTTTGGCACCAATGCTTCAGTGCCAAGTTGGAACAATGTAGGGCGCTGCCACTTTTACCGACGGTTGCTGCCCTGCATCCCCTCCCTCAGAGCACATGACCTCACCCGTCCTCACCACCGCTCGTGCGCAGTCGCGCCTGTTAGATGAGTAGTGTGAGACCAGCGCTCGCGAAGGACAGTCGCAATGTTTTCCAAGCAGGAGCAGAGAACGTGGATAAAAATTCAGTGGCCTAGGGGTCTCAATGCTGAATAGTGTCACCGAGGATTGCAAACACTCTATGTATGCCTTCCATCTCTCAACTTTTCTTCCCTATCTCTTAGAGGCTTTCCATCTGTGTCCTTAATATTACAGCACTTAGTCTTCTTTTCCCCAAAATTATCCTTAATCCTTCGATAAGCGGTGTCTACTTTTCATAATTTCAGACAATTTTCTATACCTGCACATTTCTCTTTCAACCAGTCTCCTTTCACTTCCTTGCACTTCTGGTTAAGCTCATTTCTCAGACGTCTGTATTCTGCTTTCCCCTTTACATCTCTTACATTATTGTGTCTCCGCCTTTCATCCATCAATTCTAGTATATCCTGTGTGATCCACAGTATTCTACCTATTCTTTATTTCCTACCAATGTTTTCTTCTGCGGATTTTGTTATTTCATTCTTCAAAAGTGCCCATTCGTCTCCAATTTGAAGTTTGTTTAAGGGTTTTCATTAGTCCTTCCTTTATACTCTTCTTGAATCTTTCGTTTACATCCTTCTCTTTCAGTCTGTATATAGCCCACCTGCATTGTCAAAGGAAAACATTCCATGTTACGAACATGGGCCGTGTAACGTGTACCGAAGGCTTCTGAAGATTTAACACCAGACCTATTCTGAACTCCAGTTCCTTGAGCTCAGATTTGCCCACATTTTATTGTATCGTTCCATGTGTAATATCTCTGTACCTCAACATACAGCAGAGTGCTTTCGAAATCACGTCTTGTGTAAATTTTGGAAAAGGTAGTGAGTGTGGCTTTTGGAGGAGTGTATACTCGATCGTAGAAATTATTTTCAGTGAAATAGACTGGTTCACAATTCTGTAATTGCACATTGAGTTATGTGACGGCGGGATGCCGTTAGTGTTTATGAAATTGATCGTAACTTGATCGCTACCATTATTTAGTAATCGCTACTGTGGTGTTACAAAATTAAAGGTGGTATTAGAAGGCGCTATCTCGCACTAATTTTCGTTATTGTAGTTCTAAAACATAGAAAGTTATTTATTTTTAAATTATGATATAGATATATCTTGAAAGAGGGATGACGGTTTAGATTTCTAATGTTCTTATAGTGTTTAGATATATCTTGACAAAGGGATGACCGTTTCGATTTCTAATGTTTTTATCGTGTTTTAATAATAATGTTATTGGATTTATGTTCCTTTAAACTACTCTGGCGTTTAGAAACCCCAGGGTGCTAGAATTTTGCCCCGAAGGGTATCATTAACGTGCCAGTAAATCTACTCACACGGCTCCCTTTCATTTGCGCATCCTCAAATGACAGGATACGAACCTGTAACCTTGGGCCCAGAAAGCCAGTACGTTACCGCTGGGCCACGCAGCCAGTCTATCGTGTTTTATATAATAAATGGATTGGCATTGCCTCTAACAGGGATAGATGGAAAATTGGATGTCATGTCTTGAGCTATTGTTGCCATTGATGCGGTCTTGCGATTAGTTCATCAGTTTATCAGAGCGTAATGTTGCCATGGATACGGACTTGTGATTAGTTCATCAGTTTATGAGAGCGTAGATAGATTTCTGGGAATATAGTGGCAGATGACCTCGTAGTTCTGCCCCTTAAAACAACAATAACTAACTAATTTCTGGGAATATCTTTTAAACGATTGGTGTATTTTGGTGACTTTTCAGTCATGTTGCCCGTTCCACGGGAACAGTGATTCATTTCTTGATGAAAGGTAGCCTATGTGTTAATCCAGGGTATAATCTATCTCCATTTCAAATTTCATCCAAATCCGTCCAGCCGATTTAGTGTGGTGGTAACAAACTAAAACACTCATATAAACTTTCACAATTATCATCTATATAGGGATATAGGGATACCAGCAATCCCTGTAGCTACTTATATAGCCTACTTTAAAGCAGCGTGTGATTTTTAGATTCCCTCTCAGAGTCTGGAATATGAGACCAAACTTTTAACTTAACACCATTTTAGAGAGCAACTTAAAATAACTCAACAGCTCTGCCAGCTATTAACGTACATGCTGCTGGGCATGCTGGCAGTTGTTGTTTTAAGGATTAAAATCAAGATCATCTACCCCTAAAACGTGTGCTTGGTGTTAGTAATATACAACGAGCTTATTCCAAGTTCCAGTATGAATACTTCAGCTATGTCGATTGATACATTGCAGATGTAAGATAGATTTCCCTGAACTTACATAACCGACACTAAAGTCAAACTACGAACTACTTGAGTCTTGGAGACAGTAAAGGGATATCACGATTAGGCCTATGCTGTTTTGTCACAACTTATATCTTAGATTAACTTAACGATGGCTAAATCTGATTCTGCAACAGTGTTTCCTACTGTAACAATTTTACTGTTTGCCGAATCGATCTCGCTCATGGAAATGCATATTAATGTTAGTTTAAGGGCGTATTTACAAGAAAGAAATTGAGATATTAAAACCAGAGAGGTTTATATCCCGTGTGAGTGCCTGGAGAGTCCTTCCGCAAGTCCCTACTCATACTCGACTGAGACGCACTGGGAGAGGGTGTTGGGAGAAAGTACTTCCACGGACCACACGTCGGTCGAACATGATGTTTCCGTACGGGACTGGTCCATCTTGTCTGAAACAAAAGAGACAAAATTGTCAGGACCTAGATCAAAATCAGTTTACCTAGGTACAGGGTTTTATACAATGTCACTGAAGTTCCTTCGGCTTCCTTTAGGCATTGGTTTATAACACTATACGAATAAGAATTAAATGTGAGTAAACTACTGTATTCAGCAGACTCTGATATATTAAGCCAACATGTGCAGTATTATATTGATCTGTAAAACAATGAACATGGATGTCGGAGGGTGATAGGGGAGATGAGCCCACAGATACGTAGGTTAGGAACCTATGCTCTAACTCACAATTTTGCTCCTCAAGTCAAATTGGCTGCTTGATTTTAAATAGTAAATAACAGCTGCTAACAACACGCATGCTATTTCAGAAGGCTTGAAAGTCCGCTTGGGGTATTTAGAGTGATAACCCCTGTAGACCCTGGACCCTCGAATACCAGTGAAAAATCTATGCTTCCAAAGGAAATCAAAATGTTCTGACCACCGTCTTGGAAATGATGAGTCCACTAGTCCACTGGAGTGAAAAACTCGCAACTGGATTGTGATGTCTAAAAAGCATCATTTTTATGATTAAATACATAAAATAGCATGTATCCTATTTGATTTGGGAATAGTGATTTGCAGTTCAATATTCTGCCTGAATATACTTATAATTAAGGGGCATATGACCCCTTCAAACAAATACTAATTAACTGACTGACTAACTAACATGCTTGTGATTATTTCCTTCATTTTCTGATGTCTACTTTCTCCATTATTTCATACCTGTATTAAAAGGGCGTTTCTTAAATACCAAACTTTTAAGAACCTTAAAGCACGAACGACCAGAGAGCTGCCTACGGTCTCATTTTGAAATCTAATTCTACATATTACTATTGAATATAAAGCTATTCTCTAAGACAATTTCTATATTTCTAAAAAATAATAATCCAGAAGCATATTCAGAACATGACACATAGAGGACTTCGATTGTTGCTTATTAGGGTTAAGGATATTATTGTCAGCTGTCCATCAGATCGTTCTGCAGAAAATTGGACACATCAAAGAGCAAAATTAGACCAAAAACAAGCATCAATCTAAATGACATGGCCAAGCATATGATATCTACCTCAAAGGTTTCAGTTGAAAATCATCATAGAAGACACGTAAAGCAACTCTTCAAGGAAAAGAAACGTTTGGCTCTGCGATCCTCTGAATTCTCTGTCCCATTTCAACCACCAGAAACTAAGCAGGCCATAAAAAGTTTAAAACCTGGGAAAGTGGCAGGTGCTGATGGTATATATCCAGAGTTCATTCTACATCTTGGACCAGCTGCTGTCAAATGGCTTACTAACTTCTTCACAAACATTCTAGAGGCAGGTCACCTACCTTTACTCTTCAAGAAGACAAAAATAGTAGCAGTATTAAAAACATCTAAGGGCCCAACAAAAGTTGGAGAGTTACCGGCCAATAGCACTCCTCAGTGTCACAATGGAGCTTCTGGAAAGGCTGATACATAACAGGATCTCTGCGACAATCAATCAGAATATTCCATTCGAGTAGGCTGGATTCAGACCTGGACGTGGATGTGATGAACAGGTTTTAGCACTAGTTACCAATATTGAAAATGGCTTTGAGAACAAATTGGAAAGCACGGGTGTCTTCTTAGATCTGACAGCTGCATATGACACCGTGTGGCAAGATAAGCTCCTTCTGAAATTTATCAGTATCATCCCTTGCCTGAAACTCACCACATTACTCAGTAACATGCTGAGTAATAGGTATTTTCAGATATTTTCAGAAGACTCCAGGAGTAAAGTACATAGGATAAATGGTGGACTCCCTCAGGGCTTTGTATTGGCCCCTCTAGTATTCAACCTGTGCTCATATGATCTCCCTGCAACCAAATCCAAAACATTCGTCCATGCAGATGGCATCGCATTGGTCGCCCAACACCAACGCTTCGATGAGCCTGAGTCGATGCTTACATCAGACTTAAAGATCCTAGACAGCTACTTTCGTCAGAACAACCTTAGACGAAACCCTCAGAAAACTGTTGTGTCTACCTTCCACTTGCGGAATAGAAGTTCTGGGTACAAACCAACCATTCCATTCAGAGGAGAGAATCTACAATACTGTAGTAACCCAAAATACCTGGAAGTCACCCTGGACAGGTCGTTCACCTACAAGAATCACCTCTGCAATGTGTCAGCCAAGATCAAGACCAGGAATAACATCCTTCAAAAGCTGGCGGGTACATCCAGGGGTGTTAATGCTCAAATCCTGAGATCCACTGCTCTTTCACTTTCTAATTCGGTCGCTGAATATTGTTGCTCAACTTGGCTTAACAGTGCTCACATTGGACTAGTAGACACCCAGCTGAACCAGGCAATGCGTATCATTACAGGGCGCATCCGACCTACTAACACACACTGTATTCCCACCCTAAGCCACATACCACCTCCATCCCTAAGATCACAGTCACTGTTTCACTTATGGAAGAAAATAGAAAACAATCCTCACCTCCCTATTCATTCTGATATAGCAGCTTCTCCAACCAAACGACTGAAATCCAGACACCCTTCTTGGCGTACTGCAATGAATCTACAGGACACCTCCTTTAATGTATCGGACGCCTTGAAAGAACAATGGCATCTGCAATCCTCGTTAGCAAATCATCACATCATTAAGAACCCCTGAAAGTGCCCTGATGGATTTTCTCTTCCCAGACGACAGTGGAGGACTTTAAACCCTATTGGGACCGGCTAAGGTAGATGTGGAGCCACTCTCTTCAAATGGGTATGGAAGTAATCACCTAAATGTGACTGCGGAGAAGAGGAACAGACAGTGGACCACATAACGTGCATACAGAGGCTCTATAGATGACTTACACTGTGTCTCAAGCAAAGCCCTTCTCTGGCTCTCAACTTTTAACATGGAACTCTAGTTATGAACTTGAGATGGTAGTTGTACTGTATATATTGTACATAATATTGTATTCATCATACGCTAAATAAATTATGGACGATATAAACACATGTGTGCAAAATTATCCGTGTTCCCTTCTTCTGTACGCTGATGACCTCAAGATATACAGAAAAATTTCCAGTTCTGACTACGACGCTGACCTCCAGGAAGCAGTGAATACATGTAGTGATTGGTTCAACAAATGGAAGTTATCTCCAAATCCGAAAAAGTGCTTCAATGTGTCTTTCTCACTACTGAAATCTGGAAATCAGGTGGACTATAAAATATGTGGAAATAAATTGGATACGGTTTCTCAGGTAAGAGATGTAGGTGTTATTCACGATGATAAACTGACATTCTCTCCCCACATTGACCATATCAAATCTCGCGCAATGCGCAGTCTCGGCATTCTATACAGATTCACAGAAATTAAAGACCTCAATGCACTTAAATTATACTTCACCACATATGTTCGAAGTGAAATGCCATGTCCTGTGGTTCGGATTCCACGTAAAAAGGAGGTCCCGTGGCTCATGATCTCAAGATTAACGGTCACGTTAAACTACAAGCTTCCTTCCTTTTTTTTCTCTTCTCCAATTTGGTCTACTTCGGCTATAACCAATATTTCTAAATTGAACAGTGTCTTTAATTTCTTCATATCAATTGTCAAAGTTCACAATCCTTCACTTTGCCAAATCCGACATTCTAAATCAGCTCAATTTAATCGACCTGAGAAGCCGTCTACAATTTACTGACCTGTGTTTCCTACATACAATTATGAATGGTTACACAAACTGTAACATGCTCTTAAGCTACTTCCCACTCCATGTTCACTCCCGTTGAACACGTCAGAACCATTTACACCACATACCTCGCCCACGTCTTGAAGTACAGAAGTGCTCTATTTTCCACCGTCTACCTACCCTTAGCAACTACCTTCCAAATATTGACATATTCTCTCCCTATCGAACATTCAAACTGAACATTAGAAGATCCCTTTCGTCCTCAATTCCTATTCCCTCATCCTCCTAATCACCCACTACCCCAATTATTCCCTGCGTCCTTCCCGAGATTTGTCCCTTACTGCCATCACTGCCAATTGTTACCTGTTAATGTTGTTGTTGTTGTTTTTGTTAATATGATTTGAAATTGTTAAAATATTAGTGTAAAATGACCTTTTCATGGTTGTATCTAATAATTATTAAATAAATTAAATTATTATTATTATTATTATTATTATTATTATTATTATTATTATCACTTTAACTGATTGTAGCTCGCATCAAACGATACATTTTGGATGGAAAAATCATTATTATTATTATTATTATTATTATTATCAGTTTTCTATAGTATATTGTATACTGTATTATTTTCGACTATATATTAACATTTCATATGGCTCGAGGAATATACGTAAGTTTAGCGAGGTGTTATTTTGTAACTTAAGGGAAGGGGACTTGGCGACTGCGAGGCTGGGTTAACGACGTGTCACAGCAAGGTGCCGCTGGAAATACCTCCAAGACAACGACGGTTGCTCGACTTCTGAGAATCGGGTCAGGGTGAACGGCCCAGAAGTAGGTCAACTGCCACGCGTCCACAACGAGAATACAAAGACCATGACGTATGTAGCATCATGAAGCCGTTTCAAACCATTTGACGTCAGGCCCGGTGCGGGGACATTCAAGAGCCCACGCGGGATAGGTGAACCAACGAAAAGGAAGGAAGAGGAGACCGGCAATTTGGGGGAAGCTGCCCATGATTGGTTCTAGGTCGCCACACGGAGTATCCCATGGAGGGATATATGACGAAGTCTATAACAACTCATACTGAATTAACTTATCCCCAATCTTCAGTAGAAATTTTGATTTCGAAGTCGACAGCACGGTGCTCATCCATGTGGTCAAGGATGAATTGATGGATGAAAGGCGAAAACACAAAAAGGTAAGAGATGAAAAGGGGAATGCAGAATACAGACGACTGAGAAATGAGGTTAACATGAAGTGCAAGGAAGCGAAAGAAGAATGGCTGAAAGAGAAATGTACAGGTATAGAAAATTGTCTGAAATCAGGAGAAGTAGATACTGTACCCAACTGGGGTTGGTACAGGATATGAACTTCGTATCTCTGAGATGAAAAGAGGTTCAGTTACAAGCTAGCCATGAGGAAATAAGAAGTGATTCAGGCAATGACGCATAGCATTGACAAGCCTTATCTGAAGTCACAGAATGCAAGCTGTGTGTGAATCATGAGGACAGTCACGCTGTGATGAATCAACCAGAGCAGATTAGCAGGGGAATCACCGCAGAGTGTTACCATAAGCATTTTTTGACAATCATGGATTGCCTCCCAACACCTCAAAATTGTGAAATAACCCGTTTTCGCGGAGACAACGCAAAATTACATAAATATATTTACGTAGAACAGAATAATCCAGGGAATTATGAATTAAACAAGACTTAAATCGAATAATTTAGCTCCAGGGAAAAAGCCCTTGCGAAGCAGTTACGTCATTAGGCGGAGCTAAGAGGAGGTCCTGGGAAGGAGAAAATAAAACTCATTCGCCCACACAGCTGAGGAGCCTTGCAGATTTAATTTAAAATAAATAGACGATCGATTTTCGGGAAACAAGATGATAATGTAACGTTTGAATTATAGGAAACATAATGATATATTTTTCAAAAACGTGCGACGTCTATTTCAAAAGATAGTTCCAAGAAGAAGACGAAAGTAATTTATTTTTGCAAGTTCCCAATATATAGCCGAGGTTTCAACCAGAGTGCATGCAGTATTCGTCAGCCCAGTGAGGCGTTAGGCTGTATCAGAAGCAGTTTCACCATCAGCAAGCGTAGAGGCACTACACGCAGTCTCATAAAATGCAGAAACGCTGCATCATATCAGTCGAAATTCAGTCAATCCCGGAGAGGCTCAGCGCAAATTCGCACCGTACATAAGTATACAGTACGCAGTATTATCAGGTTGCCTGGACGAAAGTAAAAACTCATTACACTCCTGTATGGAGATATCACAGCGAGTAACTCAGTTGGTTACCAACCGCTAAAATGGATCGTGTTAAGACAAATTAACAAATCGTCAGTTTCCGCGGTTTCAACAAATGTTTGTATGTGCGTGGTAATATAAATACGTCACGTCAAAAAATACTGTTGTCTGTAAGTGATCACTAAAGCACTTGTGTTAGATCAAATAAAATTGTACGCTACACGGAAACCATGACAAAATAAGTTGCGTCGCGTCAAATTCTAGAACATTAATCAGCTAGAAACATCAGTCCAGATCAGTAGAGACATTACGCTGGAAATCATAGGTTCGAGACTATAGATAGGTCTTCGTGAAAGTCAAGTAAAAGACCACAGTATTAAGGGTCAGATATTGGAACGAAATCCAAAAATTCAAGTAAATGGACACGGGTTCGAGACCAAAAGCGAATTCAGTGAACTTTAGCGAAGATACAGTGTGTCAAACAGGGACGTAGCCGGAAAAACATTCTCGTAGGAGAAAGAAGAAAAAGCATGTCGCAGATATAAAAAGGACAGATTACGGTCGTGAAGTAAGCAGGCCATAGGTTCGATAGACCGCTACATAAGTGTAGGGCAAGAGAAGAATGCAAATCGCTTATAAAAAGACTATAGAGAAAGCCGAAATAGACTGTTAAAAGGACAGTGCAGAGACTAAATCCAGTGAAGAACTAGGAGCCGTTCGAGTTATCAAGCGTCCAATGCAGGGTCTTAGGATCTCATCAGGGCGTCGATCACCGATAGGAAGTGCCAAAGATCACTGAGATATGGTGGAAAAATAGTTCTGTGTAAATAATTTAAAAGATATATGTGTTTAGTGTTAATACAGTGTTTTTATAGAATAAAGTGTTTAAATATAAGTGAAGGTCGATTGGGCCTAAGTGAAATGAAATTTACGAAGAAAAGTGCCATGGAAAAGTGTTAATTATGCCGTAGATGGGTGAATCCTTCTAAGGATGAAGCAGGAGAAGCACACTGGTGAGTCATGATTTTCCATTAAAATTTGCAGCCGTACGATGTACTGACCCAGTGAAATCAGTCGTGACTAGGGAGTTTAACGATTGATTCACCGGGTAGTTAGATGCACTAATGTGATTGAAATGTTGGGATAATAATAAATGCCTGCGAGAATGACCTCGCAAAATAAATATAAAATATGGGATCAGTAATATAAAGTAATAAAAACCCAAGAAATGAAATAATTAGTAATAAATGACTTGGAGGAAGGAACCGAAAATAATAACCTAAATGGCTTAAAATTTTGCTATAAATCAGGCTATGAAATAAATATGCATCATAATGAAGTCGTTAAAAGTCGATATGAAAAGGAAAAATAAAAATAGTTTGATTTTATACTATATAATTAAATGGTGAATAACAAAAAGTTGTAATAAAAATAATTGAAATCTGAGATTGTAATAATAAAAATAACTATTATCGAGTTGTCATACTTTAAAAATAAAGTGGTGGTAAAAATTATAATAAGGAACTCAAGTAATGAAAACGGAACGAAATAAATAATATCCTGACGTATTTTTGTAAAAAAAATGATCGATTAGTAAATCTCTAAAGTAATTGGTGAATAAAAAAAACAAGGAAAAACGTATTATTGCAGGCTATCAAGCCGAAGTTATGAGAATAAAATAATAGGAAGACCGAGGTCTTGCCGCTATAAATGAAAGATTATATAAGATATTAAATAAACCGCAAGTATCCAAGCAAGAAATCGTGTTGCCGAAAAGGCCAAATAATAAAATAAATGTAGCTTCAAGCTAATAAATATGCGTCAATCAGGATATGTTTATTCGGGAGATGGAAAGTATCGTCGAAATATTGTGGATGAAAGATTCCCATTAATGTATTGTTGTTGTATGAAAACGTCGTATTATATTGGGTAGGTGAAATTCCCATTAAAGTATTGCCATAGTGAAGCGTCGGAAATAATAGTTACAAGTAAGACCGTGAAGGCATTGTTATAAATAAAGTATGTGAATGCACAAGTAGGACCATGAAGGCATTGTTATAAATAAAATATTGTAGGCAATAATCGTCGAAATAAAGCATCGTGTGCGAATGTACAAGTAAGTCCAAAAAGGCGTTGTTATGAATATAGTGTTGTGATAAGACGTCATACAAGTTATTATTAAAATTGGTGTAGTCAACTATTATACATCCTCTCCGGAATAAGAAATGTATATCCTGTAAACACGAAATGTTATGATAATAATAATAATATTGAAAGCAGGAACAAATAGCCGCTTTAGAAGTGAAATATAAGTCTTGGGGATGATATGGTTAAACAGTAAATATCATTGTAAACGCAAGGCGGTCGGCGAGACGCCATAAATCAAGTGAAGTGTCACAGGAAGAAGGAGGTCGCTGTTAAAACCTGACCTACCATATCGAGAGATACATTTTAACGAGTTCCGCGGTCAATTAGGGTCTAGCAAATACTAGGAATAAAGAGGCCACTATATGAAAGTTTTTATTAAAAGATGCGAGCTTAAAATGGTCTATAAAATCATGATGGTGGGATTGAGACAATTCTCCAGAATATAACTTTGAAGCATTTATATAGATTTTGACGGATTTTGTCAAATACTTTTATTGTTAATAAAAGGATTCCTTCCTCAAAAAGAATGAAATAACGGGTTATGAAACAATGTAGTTTTAAAATGAATGGAGATCCCACTATAATAAATAACACAGTACATGGTACGCTGCTGAGAAAGATCACCTGATGCATGGAGAGTAACTGGTGGAATAAGGGTTCGATCCACAGACATGGCATGTTCTTGTACAGTATTTTTAAATGTTTAAAATCTAAGGCTTTGTGAAGAATTCGTATTAAGGTCCAAAGGACTAATTAAATGATAAATAAATAATGTTTATGTAAACATAAAAGAAACCCTGAAGGGTAAAGATTGAAATGAATGTAAATGTCCAAAGCCTTGGAGAGATTATATGACTTAAATGATAGGCGCACTCGACGCCTGAGTAAAATATACTATAAATAGTAATAATTTAATTTAAGCAAGACAAAATAGTTACAAAGGTCGTGGAATAATGAAGTGACATTATAGTGAATTCGATGAATTTTAACAAAGTGATTTTTAGTTTTGAGTGACACTTGAAGATACTATGCCAAGTGATTGATTTTTGACATGTTTTGAGTGAATCTATTCTTCTTCTATGAAATAAATTATGTAAATTATAATGTTGACTTTTTCCACAAATCATTGTGAAACTTGAGTATTCCATATCGTATGTTAAGTCAGCAGTGGAGGGAACGTTACACGCCCCGATGCCACAGCAGCAAAAAGCCGAGTGCTGACTAACCATCCTCCGTATAAACGGGCACATAGGGGATACATATAATGCGTGCTAGATATGGATACTAGGTCACAGGGAAAGTCGGTCAAATTAAAGATAAAGTAAAGATTAAATACGGGAGAGGTAAATGACCGCAACCCGCCGAACCTATATAAATTTAAGGAGATATGCCCCCCTTCATAAACTCTTCTTTGGCGCCCATATTTAGGGGCGGGCATTTCTAGGAAAAAAATAGAGAAAAACTCGAGTTTTCCGGGGAAAAAATTGGAAAATTTCGAAACATTTTCAAAGTAAGATTTCAAAATGTCTTGCTTAAAGTTTGTTGAGGTTTTGAAGAGGGACGTGTGGACGGATTCGTACGCGTACACACCCGTTTAACACTTTACCTCAAAAATAAAGGAAAAATACAAGCATGTCGGGTCGAACCCAGATTTAGCTTGTGTGCATGATTCATCCTTGGAGGGTAGTAGCCCATCTTTTCTCAAATAATTGGAAAAAGAATGGCTACGACGGAAGAGATGAAAGGTCTCTTGGAAGCAATAAACAATAGACTTCTAGAAAATAGGGACGAAACTAAAAAGGACTTGGAAGTAATAAACAATAAGCTTCAAGGAAATAGGGATGAGAGTAAAAAGGACTTGGAAGTTTTAAACAATAAACTTCAAGAAAATAGCGAAGTTTTAAACAATAAACTTCAAGAAAATACAGAAGTTTTATACAATAAACTTCAAGAAAGTAGGGATGAAATCAGTAAGGGTAGGATGGAATGTCAATAGAATTTTGAAACAATGAACAATAGATTATGTGAATTAAATAATAAAGTTGACGCCGTAAAGGCAAATGTAAATGATAGTATTGTAAAAATACAGGGAAGTATTGATACTATTAAAGATGATGTAAACCATATCTCAGGCGAACAGGCAGAGGTTAAGTCGGGCTTAGATGAGATCGATGTGAAAATTAACGATATCAAAACCGGAACAAGAGAGCAAATAGATAGTAAATTCAAAGCAATAGAGAAATCGTTCGGAGACACGTTAGATCTTAGACTAGAAATGAATAAGGTCGATTTCCAGGAATTTAAGAACGATGTAACGAAGCAACTAGCGAACAATGAAAAACAATGCGAAAATTCCACACAGGAGTTAAAAAGGGAAATGAATGATTTATCGAAACAAATCCAAGAAAGTAATGAACAAAGGAAGTTCGATATGGATAAAATAAGTCAAAGAACAGACATACAAGTAAAGGAAGATAGAGAGTGTATAGATCAAAGGTTAGATGAGCAGGATAAAGCATGGGAAACCACGTTAGGTAAACGTATAGAACCCATACAGTCATTAATAAAGACACAGGGAGAAATTGTTGAGAAACAGGGGGAAAACATCGATAAGCAACAATCCCAAATTGAAGAAATCATAAATGGTATAAATGCTTTGAAAATTAGCATAGGGGAAACAAATAAGAAAGTAGAACAAAACCAGGGAGATCTGGCAAGGATAAAGAAGGCCCAGGAGAAACCCCAAGGGGAAATAAAATCTATAAGACGTGATCTTAAAGAAGTAGAGAAATGCGTATAGCAAAATTTAGAAAACGCAAAAGAGGAAGTAGAAACAAAAGTACAACTTAAATTTAAAAAGAAAGAACAACAGATCCTCGAAACCAAGAAGGAAATAAAGGAAGAATTTGATATATTCAAGGAAAGCTTGAAAGAAAGACAAGAAGAAATAGGAAAAAGAACAGAGGACAACGAGGACCGTATGAATAAAATAAAACAAGAATCATTTGCTAGGATCGAGAGACTCGAAGGAAGGGTAAATCAAAGTGAAACGAGAATGATTGCTATCGAAGGAATTAGTGGGAGAGATCATAAGTCAAATCGGGGAAGTACAGAGGACTTAAGAGACACATGGGGAGAAACGAAACCCCAAAACATATTTAAGAACTATCCAGAAGGAGAAAGTCAATTCAAAACGCCAGGGCAACCTGTATTCACGTCTACCCCTTTTAATAATAACAATAATAATGAAGTCCAGAACCAGGTGATAACAATTCTTAGATCAGACTCTGATAAACCCAGAACGTTTTCGGGAAACGTGTCTTCTCTAACGCCTAAATATTGGTTAAAAGAGGTATTCGAATACCTAAAGGACACACGAGTTGCACCTGAACGTCAATTAAGAGCAATTGAAAAATTAATGGATGGCGATTGTTTAACATGGTTTAGAAGTTTTAGGTATACTTTCAACACCGTGGACGAGTTCAAAGACACATTCTTAAAAAGGTATTGGGCAGCAGACGTCCAACAAAATTTAAGGCTGATCTCTATTCCAAAAAGTATAATACGAATACGCCTACACGCTATTCCGAATATTTCACTGCACAGCTGTGCAAATTTAGAGAAATAGACTGCGCAACATCAGAAAATGACTTATGTCTGGCAATAACAAAGCAGTTATCGTTTGAAATACAAAGAATTCTAATCTCATCGAATGCGAAGACAGCAATTGAAGTAGAAAGCGTCTTACGCCAATTGGACATGATTACTGCACATATGTCACCACGATAACACAGAACAGTAGAACATGCGCACGTGACTGAAGCCCAGACCGGAAATATTGAAAGGTCAAGAAATTATAAAGCAACGGGTACGGAGGAAATAAGAGGTGAACAAAATACACCAGGATATGACCCAAGAGAACAGAATACACCGCATAGGAGAAACTATAAAGGGAATTATAAGGGTAATTACAAAGGAAATTATAACCCAGGTAATAACAAAAATAGAGGATACTATGGATCGAAACCCGGGAATCAGAAGGGAGCACCAAATGAAAGGCCATACCAGGGAAGAAGGTGGAACCCAAATTACCATAGAAATACTCAGCAAAGAGATAATGACACTGATTATCAGGCTGAAATTGAAGAACGCAGAGTAATAACCCAGAGGTATTACGATGAAAGAGGAGATGAATATAATCAGCCTCATAAAGTGAAATGGAGTAATGCGATGGAAAGAAGAACCTCACCAGATATTCATGATATGAGAGGAGCAGAGAGCTTGGAACTCCAAGAACACAATCAGAGATCCCAGCGTGAGGATCCTGAGGAAAAAACCGCCAAAATTTGAAGGGTTAGAAAGAGATGAAAATTGAGGATGGAATACTATTCAAGTAGTAAATTGGATTGAAAGGCCCGAGGAACTAATAGAGGAAATAAAAGAAGGTCCAGTCGCTATAAAAAAAGAGTTACCAATAATATTAATAAGAATCGAGGGTACTCTAGTTCGAAGCTTGTTACATACAGGAACGGTTTGCTTAGTAACCCAAGCACTTTTAAATGAGTTAGAGAGAAAGGGGAAAGTACTAAAGATACCTATATCAGTGATTAAAATAAAAGGAATAATTCCAGAAAAGAGTTTGGTATGCAAATATCAAGTGTTCTTAGAGTTGAAAATCGGAAATTTATTGTTGTCTCAAAGCTTTTTGTTAGTGAACAAGCTACCGTACAAAATAATTTTGGGCATTGATTTTATATGAGAACATAAATTCATGATTGACTTGTCCCAGAATTGCATTAAATTTAAAAACGAAGAACAGAACTCGGAAATTGATATCTCATCACAGAAGGCAGAACCTAGAGAGGGCGAACAAATATGGAACATAGAAGAAGAGAATTACAGGAATGTAACGGAAGAAGAAATACTATTCTTAGAAAGGGAATTGAGTACACTTGCTGCAAATATCGAAAAGGAAGCAGAAATCGAATTCGAAGAAAGCCTTAAAGAAAAACTAGAAGAAGGTAACATGTCGGCAGAAGGCGATTAAAAATTTCAAGTATGCCTTCCAAGTAAATGACTGGACGCCATTTCGCCAAAACCCTTATCCAGTAGCCGAAAAACATTTTAAACAAACGAAGGAAGCACTTAAAAAATGATGGAAGATGGGGTGATAGAGAAAGTAGCTACGCCTTATGTAAGCCCATTGGTCGTGGTAAACAAACCAGATGGATCAGTGGGAGTATGTTTGGATGCCAGGAATTTAAACTCAAGGATAATTCCAGAAAATGATGCAGCACCTCCAATTAAAGAAATTTTGAGAAAATTTCAAGGGAAAAAATATTTACAAATATTGATTTAACAAGTTCTTACCACCATTTGGAGTTGGAAGACAAAACAAGCCTATTAACAGGATTTCAATTTGAACAACAAACCATGTGTTTTCGAAGGTTACCATTCGGATTGAAAACGGGAGGGACAGCGTTAATTAGAGCGTTAGACAGAAACCTCTCTGAAGATGTAAAAGACTGTACGATTAGATATGTCGATGACATCTTATTAACATCAGAATATATGGAAGAACATTTGGAAAATGTGAGTAAATTATTAAAGGATTTGGAACAAGCTAATTTTAAAGTAAACTTCAAGAAATCAATTTTTTGCCAGAGGCAAGTGACGTTTTTGGGTCACGTGATCGACCAACACGGAGTCAGGCAGAACCCATGTAAATTAGAATCAATCAAAAATATTCCAAAGCCAACCAAAGTAAAAAATATAAGACAGTTTCCGCGGTTTCAACAAAAGTTTGTATGTGCGTGGTAATATAAATACGTCACGTCAAAAAAGTACTGTTGTTTGTAAGTGATCACTAAAGCACTTGTGCTAGATCAAATAAAATTGTACGCTACACGGAAACCATGACAAAATATGTTGCGTCGCGTCAAATTCTAGAACATTAATCAGCTAGAAACATCAGTCCAGATCAGTAGAGACATTACCCTAGAAATCATCGGGTCGAGACTATAGATAGGTCTTCGGGAAAGTCAAGTAAAAGACCACAGTATTAAGGGTCAGATATTGGAACGAAATCCAAAAATTCAAGTAAATGGACACGGGTTCGAGACCAAAAGAAAATTCAGTGAACTTTAGCGAAGCTACAGTGTGTCAAACAGGGACGTAGCCAGAAAAACATTCTCGTAGGAGAAAGAAGAAAAAGCATGTCGCAATTATAAAAAGGACAGATTACGGTCAAGAAGTAACCAGGCCATAGGTTCGATAGACTGCTACATAAGTGTAGGGCAAGTGAAAAATGCAAATCGCTTGTAAAAAGAGGATAAAGAAAGCCGAAATAGACTGTTAAAAGGACAGTGCAGAGACTAAATCCAGTGAAGAACTAGGAGCCGTTCGAGTTATCACGCGTCCAATGCAGGGTCTTAGGATCTTATCAGGGCGTCGATCCCGATAGGAAGTGCCGAAGATCACTGAGATATGGTGGAAACATAGTTCTGTGTAAATAATTTAAAAGATATGTGTGTTTAGTGTTAATAGAGTGTTTTTATAGAATAATAATGTGTTGAAATATAAGTGAAGGTCGATTGGGCCAATGTGAAATGAAATTCACGAAGAAAAGTGCCTTGGAAAAGTGTTAATTATGCCGTTGATGGGTGAATCCTTCTAAGGATGAAGCAGGAGAAGCACACTGGTGAGTCATGATTTTTCATTAAAATTTGCAGCCGTACGATGCACTGATCCAGTGAAATCAGTCGTGACTAGGGAGTTTAACGATTGATTCACCGGGTAGTTAGATGCACTAATGTGATTGAAATGTTGGGATAATAATAAATGCCTGCGAGAATGACCTCGCAAAATAAATATAAAATATGGTATCAGTAATATAAAGTAATAAAACCCCAAGAAATGAAATAATTAGTAATAAATGACTTGGAGGAAGGAACCGAAAATAATAACCTAAATGGCTTAAAATTTTGCTATAGTAAAATCAGGCTATGAAATAAATATGCATCATAATGAAGTCGTTAAAAGTCGATATGAAAAGGAAAAATAAAAATAGTTTGATTTTATACTATATAATTAAATGGTGAATAACAAAAAGTTGTAATAAAAATAATTGAAATCTGAGATTGTAATAATAAAAATAACTATTATCGAGTTGTCATACTTTAAAAATAAAGTGGTGGTAAAAATTATAATAAGGAACTCAAGTAATGAAAACGGAACGAAATAAATAATATCCTGACGTATTTTTGTAAAAAAAAATGATCGATTAGTAAATCTCTAAAGTAATTGGTGAATAAAAAAAACAAGGAAAAACGTATTATTGCAGGCTATCAAGCCGAAGTTATGAGAATAAAATAATAGGAAGACCGAGGTCTTGCCGCTATAAATGAAAGATTATATAAGATATTAAATAAACCGCAAGTATCCAAGCAAGAAATCGTGTTGCCGAAAAGGCCAAATAATAAAATAAATGTAGCTTCAAGCTAATAAATATGCGTCAATCAGGATATGTTTATTCGGGAGATGGAAAGTATCGTCGAAATATTGTGGATGAAAGATTCCCATTAATGTATTGTTGTTGTATGAAAACGTCGTATTATATTGGGTAGGTGAAATTCCCATTAAATGATTGCCATAGTGAAGCGTCGAAATTAATAGTTACAAGGAAGACCGTGATCGCATTGTTATAAATAAAATATTGTAGGCAATAATCGTCGAAATAAAGCATCGTGTGCGAATGTACAAGTAAGTCCAAAAAGGCGTTTTATGAATATAGTGTTGTGATAAGACGTCATACAAGTTATTATTAATGTTGGTGTAGTCAACTATTATACATCCTCTCCGGAATAAGAAATGAATATCCTGTAAACACGAAATGTTATGATAATAATAATAATATTGAAAGCAGGAACAAATAGCCGCTTTAGAAGTGAAATATAAGTCTTGGGGATGATATGGTTAAACAGTAAATATCATTGTAAACGCAAGGCGGTCGGCGAGACGCCATAAATCAAGTGAAGTGTCACAGGAAGAAGGAGGTCGCTGTTAAAACCTGACCTACCCTATCGAGAGATACATTTTAACGAGTTCCGCGGTCAATTAGGGTCTAGTAAAGACTAGGAATAAAGAGGCCACTATATGAAAGTTTTTATTAAAAGATGCGAGCTTAAAATAATCTATAAAATCATGATGCTGGGATTGAGACAATTCTCCAGAATATAACTTTGAAGCATTTATATAGATTTTGACGGATTTTGTCAAATACTTTTATTGTTAATAAAAGGATTCCTTCCTCAAAAAGAATGAAATAACGGGTTATGAAACAATGTAGTTTTAAAATGAATAGATATCCCACTATAATAAATAACACAGTGCATGGCACGCTGCTGAGAAAGATCACCTGATGCATGGAGAGTAACTGGTGGAATAAGGGTTCGTTCCACAGACATGGCATGTTCTTGTACAGTATTTTTAAATGTTTAAAATCTAAGGCTTTGTGAAGAATTCGTATTAAGGTCCAGAGGACTAAATAAATGATAAATAAATAATGTTTATGTAAACATAAAAGAAACCCTGAAAGGTAAAGATTGAAATGAATGTAAATGTCCAAAGTCTTGGAGAGATTATATGACTTAAATGATAGGCGCGCTCGACGCCTGAGTAAAATATACTATAAATAGTAATAATTTAATTTAAGCAAGACAAAATAGTTGCAAAGGTCGTGGAACAATGAAGTGACATTATAGTGAATTTGATGAATTTTTAACAAAGTGATTTTTAGTTTTGAGTGACACTTGAAGAGACTATGCCAAGTGATTGATTTGTGACATGTTTTGAGTGAATCTATTCTTCTTCTATGAAATAAATTAAGTAAATTATAATGTTGAGTTTTTCCTCAAATCCTTGTGAACCTTGAGTATTCCAAATCGGATGTTAAGTCAGCAGTGGAGGGAACGTTACACGCCCAGATGCCGCAGCAGCAAAAAGCCGAGTGCTGACTAACCATCCTCCGTATAAACGGGCCCAATACAGCTTATCGAAGGATTAAGAATACTTTTGGGGAAAAGAAGACTGAGTGCTGTAATATTAAGGACACAAATGGAAAGCCTCTGACAGATATGGAAGAAAAGGTTGAGAGATGGAAAGCTTATATAGAGTGTTTGTATAAGGGAAAGGAGATTGAGAATCATGTAATGGAAAGGGAGGAGGAAATTGATGAGGATGCAAAAGTTAACTTAATATTGAGATCAGAATTTGACATAGCATTGGAAGACTTAAGTAGAAGCAAAGCACCAGGCATAGATGATATACCGATTGAGTTGCTACGCTGTATAGGAGAAGAAGGTCTGATCAGGTTATTTCACTTGGTGTGTAGGATTTATGAGACAGATGAGGTACCCTCTGATTTCAAGAAAAATGTTATCATCCCTATACCGAAGAAAGTGGGAGCTGACAGATGTGAAGATTACCGTACAATCAGCTTGATTACTCATGCTTCAAAGATCCTGTCAAGAATAATTTACAAGAGGATGGGAAGCCAGATAGAAACAGAGTTGGGTGAAGACCAATTTGGTTTCAGGAGAAATGTAGGAACAAGGGAAGGTGTACTAAGTCTTAGGCTAATTTTGGAAGGTAGAATAAGGAAAGATAAGAGTACGTTCATGGCATTTGTTGACATACAAAAGGCTTTTGATAACGTTGATTGGACTAAATTGTTTGATATTTTGAAAACGATTGGAATAAAGTACAGGGATAGGAGGGTGATCTACAATCTATACATAAACCAGACAGCAGTCATTCGAGCTGAAGGACATGAGAGAGAAGCTGGTATTCAGAAAGGTGTAAGTCAAGGCTACAACTTATCACCCATACTTTTCAATCTTTACATTGAACAAGCAATGAAGGAAATTGGAGAATAATTTAAAGTGGGAGTGAAGATTCAAGGAGAAATAATTTCAACTCGGAGATTTGCCGATGACATTGTCATCTTGGCCGTGTGCCTGAGGATTTTAAAGAGTATTTGAATGGTATGGACTCCGTATTGAGGAAGGAATTCATGATGAAAATAAATAAATAAATGTAAAACAAAAATACTGAAATGCAGCCGAAAGAAATCAGAAACCTCTATGGACATCAAATTGGCAGGTGAAAAGCTGAAGGAAGTAGGAGACTTCTGTTACTTAGGAAGCAAAATAACCAGTGATGCACGAAGCAAGGAGGATATAAAAAGTAGTTTGGCTCAGGCAAGGAAAGCATTTCTACAGAAAAGGAATCTGTTGACATCGAATATAGATTTAGGTATTAGGAAGTCATTTTTGAAAGCCTTTGTCTGGAGAGTAGCACTCTATGGAAGAGAAACTTGTACTATTGGTGCAGCAGGAAAGAAGAAAATAGAGGCGTTTGAAATGTGGTGTTACAGGAGAATGATGAAGATCAGATTGGTAGATAGGGTGACACACGAAGAGGTATTAAGACGAGTGGGAGAGGAGAGATGTTTCTGGCGACTGCTAATGAAGAGAAGAGATAGGTTGGTAGGACACATACTAAGACACCCAGGAATAGCAAGCTTAGTTATGGAAGGAAGGGTCGAGGACAAGAACTGTAGGGGTAGACCAAGGTTAGAATATGTTAAAAAATTGCCTCGGATGTTGGGTGTGGTAACTATGTACAGATGAAACAATTAGCTCAGGACAGGGAGGTATGGACAGCTGCATCAAACCAGTCGAAAGACTGAAGACTCAAACAACAACAAGGATGATAGGCGAATTCACGTCTGACTCCTAATTGGTGATTGATCTGGCTATTCACCATAAAATGTGATTCAAGGAATTACATTCCATTACAGCCAATAAAACAGCAGACATATCTCGTCTCTGTTTGGTTATCTACATTAAATTTCACAACATCGCTACAAGGAAGGAAGATGTACGACTTCAGAGGAAAACAAACGCCGCATCGTCACGCCAAACTACAAGATCGAGAGGTCGACCCCTGTGAGCCAACTAATCTCGAATTACCCAGGATCTCTATATTAATTAATTCATCGGCACGTAAATTACAGCTTTGCAAGTAACTCTAATATTTAGAATCACCTCCGCCTTGGTATCTTCGCCGAGCCTAGTAAATTAAGTAAATTCACCTTTAAGTATTATTATTTGTAGTAATTCTCATGTTTTTTGCCTTTTTTTTCAATTTTGAAAAAATAGGCTTATGAGATCACCTTTTGTCCGTGTGTGTGTGTGCGTGTGTGTGTGTGTGTGTGAGGTGTGTGTGTGTCCCCCTAATAAAATCTAAACGGCTGGAGCGATTTCAATGAAACTCGGTAAGTTCATAGCACTATTCCCGGCGACCTCGACCGTACCCTTCAAATTTTGGTACGTCCCACCAATCCAACATGGCGACTGTGCGAAATATTTTACTAGCATTCAATATCTCCGAAACTATTACCGATATCGCCCTGAAATTGTGTACGATGATAAAGGGAACTAATAGAAATTCAGCTATGAGACTTTCAAAAACCTGGTGACTACAAAACCAACATGGCGGTCAAGCGAATTTGAGACTTTAAAATAGACTTTTCTCGCGATATAACTATCCAAACGTAATGAAACTTGGTCCAGCAAATGTTTATACACATTGTAATGCACTGGAGTCTAATTTAGTTCAATTGTTTACATAACCTCAAAATGGCGGCTGTGCGAAATATTTCACTGACATTCTATATCTCCGAAACTATTACAGATATCACCCTGCAATTTTGTACAGTGATAAAGGGTACTAATACAAGTTAACCTATGTATATTTCATAAACCTGTAAAGCACAAAACGAACATGGCGACTAAGCGAATTTGAAATATTTTAATAGACTTTTCTCGTGATTTAACTCTCTGAGCGCAGTGAAATGTGGTAAAGTAAATGATTTTGCAGATTGTAATGCACTGCCATCTAATTTAATTCAATTGTTTACATGACCTTAAGATGGCGGCTGTGCGAAATTTTAAAATTAAGTTTTTATTTCTTGTGTCGTAATCATGCGATCGAAGTGAAACTTTGAATAATGAACCTAGGCAATAATTGTCCTTGAATGGTACATACATCTATGGCCTATTCATATAACAATCCTAAATGGCGAGCTTCCGAAATATTTAGACGGTTCTCAATATCTATGAATCTTTTACAGCAACCAAACTGAATTGTTTTATGTTCATAGAGACTATGAACATATGTTCACCTATAGAACTTCAGTAACCTGGTGAGCACAAATCCAACATGGCGGCGACGCGAAGAATAAATATTTAAATGGACGTTTCTCGCGAATTAACTATCCGAGTGCCGTGAAACGTTGCACGTTAAATGCTTAAACAAATGTTGATCCACTGGCATCTAATTTATTTCAATTGTTTGCATAATCACAAGATGGCTGCTGTGCGTAATTTTAAAATCTCGTTTTTACTTCTTGTGTTCTAATCATGCGATTGAAGTTTGAATACCACACGTACACATTAATATTAATGTAATAGTACAAAAATAAAAATCCAACCTGGCGACAATCTGAAATATTTAGACGGTTCTCAATATCTACGAATCTGTTACAGCAATTAAACTGAAATTTTGTATGTTGATAGTGGCAATTAACATGAGTAGGAAATATGAAAATAGGCTGTCTAGTTCTTCACGGAACTACTTGTTTTAAATTATAATTAAATTACATCTACTATCAAATGCAGGCCTTTTCATTCTCTGTAGTTAGAGATAGCATTAAGTCATCCCCAATTTCTAAAGCAAGTACCATCCCGGTTTAAGACGGAGCCTGAGAAGCGCAGGTCTCAGGTGCTCTACCAGAGGTGTAAGTGAAAAATTTTGGTCATTGGAGGTAAACAATGACCATGCCGCCCAACACATAATCAATGTAATCGCCTTTCAATCAATCATGATGATGATGATGATGATAATTGTTGTTTTAAGGGGCCTAACATCTAGGTTATCGGCCCCTGATGGTTTGGGTGATCGTGAAGATGAAAAATGAAAAGCGAACTTAAAACTAAAACTAACTACTAACCTACATACTAGAAGAAGAAATGGAAAACTAAAGGAGTATAAGGCAAATAAAAGGACAGAAGGAAAAGAAATGCCCTCAACCCTCGGAGAAGGCGGATTGAGGGACTTGGAAGGAAGGAGAGCCATGAAAGGCATATAGGAAAGTGAAAGAGGAGAGGGTCCGCCCCAAAGGTAAGGGACAAAAGGGGAAAACGGACCCAGCTCAGGAATCCATCGGGGTCGCCAACTCCCGAACTCACCAGCCGTGAGCCCCTGAGGGTGTAGCATTATCTAGGGTGCACCAGAAGTGGTGGGGCTACATACACCCTGCCTCCTTAAGGGCCTAGAGCACAAGGCAGGAGGTAAAAGGAAGAGAAAAAGAAGGCTGACCCCTCGCAGAAGGAGGGTATCAGAAAGGATGAGACAAGGGCCAATTAAGGCGGGAAAGGAAGAGACTCCCTAGGCCTCGGATACCCTAATACCGTCGGGGTCGGAAGAGAACAAGAGTTGACCAAGTGAGGTCGACAGGAAAGAAGACGGAGAGGAGCCCGGCACAAGTAAGTGGAAGCAATGCCGGACTCAGCTGGGGCCCCGTGGTCGCCAACCCACGCCCACAAGATGTGAGCCCCTGGGGGGGTTTCAATCAATCAAAGCAGTTATTAGCTTTATTTATAAAACTCATATTTCATTTGTCACACTAGATTGGGACTGTTGTGGTTTGTCCTCACTCCCGTGAGAAAACCGATTCAATAATATTGGTTGTTATTCCGGGTGCCTTATTGCTGGGTATGTTTTGATTGTCCTTATTTCTTTGTCCATTGTTACTAGGTCATCTGTATCACTAACATTTTCCCTTTTACTTGCACTATCACTGTCACTGGATTTGCTGGGTATGTTTTGATTGTCCTTACTTCTTTGTCCATTGTTACTAGGTCATCTGTATCACTAACATTTTCCCTTTTACTTGCACTATCACTGTCACTGGATTTGAGTTTGTCAGCTGCAATTATTGGGATCGACACCTCAACATGGTCAAAAAATTGTTGTTCACTTGGCTCGTCATTGGGTATGAGCCTTTCCTCGAGTTAGGCTAATAGTTCGGCTTCTTCTATGTCCGTGTTAGCTGTCCAGTTATTGTTTTTAAGTTGGGGAATTTTGATCTCACTTGTCTTTAATTCGTTCACCATTTTCCAAAGGAAGTTGTTTTCGGCTTTTAAATTCTGGGGTTCGGTACCGGTATTCCAAGTTTGGTTATTGTAGTTATTTATTTGTCTCTTGATAGTTATTTTTAATTCATTATAATTTCTCTTAATGGTCGGGTTCCCCGTTTGCTGTCTCATCTTTCTTAACCTGCTCTTATATTTTATTTGGACAGCTATTGTATCAGGAAGTTTTTGGTTTCTGAACCATTTTCGCCCATTTTCATTTACGCCCATTTACTTTTCTTCCTCTTGTACCAATTATCTGAATTGTTCTCTCTTCTTCTCGGTTATTACTGACCAGAATAACTGAGCAGATCAGTGGACATTTCTTTAATTACCGATCAGATTCGTTCTTAGTAACTCTTTACAGTCGTTACTATACCGCATCGTGATTAGTGATCCCTCTCTTTCCTATATCTATGCTACTCCGTTACAAGTGACAACTCCTTGTTTGTTTCTGGGCTGTTCTTCTGTATTTATAAAGTAGGGTGGACGTGTTTTTTTAGAGCTTCCGCTCCCATTTTCGGGATGCCTTGCTCCCTTCTTCCTTTTTGTTAATATTTAACATTTCTCTTTGAGAAATGCTCGTACCTGACGTGATTTAATTAAATCCTTGTTCCTTTAATCTTTATTATGTGAGATTCGCTTCACATCCATGTCATCAAGGTAAGGTCTCAAAATATTTCTTTGTTTTGTATCTGTGTATCCTTCCTGTGGAAAACTATGGTGCTTTGCCATGTATGTTCACCGTTTGTATGTTTGTTTCATTTGAGTGCAGTCATTTTTCACCTTTACATCCCCCCTCCATTTTATGTACCGTATGTATTATTGTGTGTGTTACGGCTTTATAGCTTACTGTGCGGTTTTCTTCTTCCAGGGGTCAATTGGTTCCGTGTTCGAGCAACGCACTTGTTCGCAAGTCTGTCCGCTCGGGGACGCAATTATGACCCGTGACTTCACCGATCTCTATCAATCAGGCAATGAACCTCAATTCATTCATTTACCTTCGTACCAATGATTACGTTTTATTCACGTAAGTCATTGTGTTCATCTAATTGTCCCTTTTGTGTAACGTATCTCCCTTCGCTGCACTCACCTTGATTTCTATATCCTTACCGTAACTTACCTTGATGGATTTTACATTATACTGTACGTTACCCTTCAGGTATTCATTTTAATCGTCGATTGATCTGTCGTCACATATTTAGTTCAGTCACGTCCGTCCTACGACTATTTGCTTTATTAATTTTTGTCCCTCCTATCTTCTAGGCCATTCGGAATACCGTACAATTCCTTGTCGGTATGCCCCTTTTCCTGACTCCCTTGTCTAGCCTCTTAATGTCTTATTTACGAACTTAATTTTGCACCGTGTGTGCATACTAATTCATTAACGTACCCCGCTCTCTGTTATATCTATGACAAAAATTTCACGCACATTCATGCATTCTACTTACAGTAACTACATGTCTTATTATTTTCACTTAACCTAACAATTTAGAATGAATCGCTTCCTCGTCAGCACTTTATTATCTTTCTTGATGAATACACTACTGTGAACCTCATTACATCTACGTGGTCTCTGAGCCATTCATTCCTTAGATCTTCTGCATCTTTATTTTTCTTCTTCTATTTTGGTTCTTGGCTAGGCCCATGGTCCATTGTATGTACGGTATCATATTGAACTTACATCCACTGCCATGTGAATGAACGTTCAGTACACGCCTCTGATAGATTTCTCTCCCTTTCGATCTCTCTTTATTCTGGTCTTATCTCCTCCTAGTCCTGTTACGTGGGTCCAGCGAAGGATTAAGCTACTCGTTTCCACTGCTGATACAACATATGCGAAGTAAGACCGTTTCATTTCTCAAGTTTGATATTATTAGTCACTCTGATGGGTGTTTGGATACTTGTAGTGGGATTTTGAAAAGCTTTATCGGCTGCCGAGGCGTTGTTTATTTCGTCTGGTCTGACACAAAATTGAGTTTAAGTTATTTTTTAATGATACAAACCCAGTATGATTGGTTACAATCCACTTTTCTCGTTTGTTTTGTTTCATTAGTGGTACAAAATTTGATTTTTACCTTAACCGGATTATGATCAGAATTAGTGGCGCAAATTGTTTCCAATTCCATTTGTTCCGTTATGTCTTGCGTTAGAACTATATCTAACATGTCAGGTTGGTAATATGATTTGTGGGGAACATAGGTGAATTTGTCCGGAGCCATAGAGTTAATTTGATTTTTACTGCACTACTTGGCTAATTCAATACCTACGGTGTTGGCGATGCGTGACTTCCAGATAGGGTTTTTTGATTTTAAGTCACCCGCTATTAGTACTGATGGCGCTGAGTTAAATACAGAGAACCAACTCATTTTCAAACAGTCTCTTCCCTGGAGGTTTGTAAACTGATAATAACTATATGTCACCTCTATTTGTCTTAATATTTATCTCCGTCACCTCCAGTTCTAATAGCCTTGGTAGATAAAACTCATTGTGGGG
This sequence comes from Meconema thalassinum, assembly GCA_946902985.2. Classification (NCBI taxonomy): domain Eukaryota; kingdom Metazoa; phylum Arthropoda; class Insecta; order Orthoptera; family Tettigoniidae; genus Meconema; species Meconema thalassinum. The sequence continues at coordinate 469,637,435 of OX336390.1, read as the reverse complement.
TATTTTGTGTATAATCGAGATAGTCGTACCTCTACCATGTAGCCTATGCTACGATCGTTACGATATGTTTTGTAGCCTTTGATATTTAACTTTTTTGGTAGCGACGAGGTGGGTTTCCTGCAGCATTAGTATGTACGGGTTACATTCATCCAATAGTAGGTTCAATCTTTCCTTCCTGCTGTCACCGTTTATGTCTTCAGCATTCCAGTACATAATAGAGATATTGCTGTTGATAATATTACTTCTTGTAGGGTGTCTATCCATGAAGGTTAGCAATTAAGCTTAGAACTGTTTCACCCAGGGTGTGTCCTTCGGGCGGAAACAATAAGTTGAAGAGAATCTTATTGATTTTATCAAGTAAGCCACTAAGTGAAATGTTTTTATAAGAATCTTATACCTTTCAAGTGATTTGCTGTCCTTGAGCATTTCGATAGTTTCTTCCCTCGTTGACGGCAATTTGACAAAATTTTCCGTACTGGCTTTAATTTCTATCCTATAAGTTGGGATATTAATCTGGGCAGATGACCTCGTAGTTCCGCCCCTTAAAACAACAATAACTAACTAACTAACTAGGATATTAACCTTTTCTCCATTGATTGCTTTGTTGTAATGCAATGTTGGTTTCTTTCCCTTGTAATTTTTGTTTACTGTTTGCCTCTTTATTAGGATGTCGGTTTTCCCGCGCTTTTATAATACCTTGCACCCACAACAGTTTGCTGTATGATTTTGACCACAATCACAACATTGAAATTGCGACCTGATATTAATTTCACATTCTGGTGTTCCATGCTTCCCTTGGCATACTACCCTACCAGCGAATTGTTACCGGTGGCGGAAATCGGAACTAATGCGCTCCGCCCAGCCACACGCCTGCGATAGACGTGCAATTGTCGCCAGCGAAACCTCTTCGCATGTCATTTGTGTGCCTGATTCATGCTGGGTCATGTGCTGTTCGGTGTGTTCTCATTGTATGACTGTACATACATTCCTCTCTTGCCCCGCAACCGCTCGCTGCAGCCATAACGAGGCGGGATGACGTAATGTATACACTACAGGCCTGCTCCACGTCTAGTGGTAACAATCCCCTGGTAGGGTAGTACACACCTTGGTGCTAAGTGGCAATGAGTTTTCGTATGGCCAGGTTTCTGACACCTCTTACACTGAACAGGTCCATTAAAACTCCGGTAAGCCTCCACTGTGATAATCATGTCAAATAGTGTCGTTTCTTGATATATCTTCACGAGTTTTTGCCATTTTTAAGGTGACTATGAACAATGGTATTTCTTTTCTTATTAAATGAATTCTCGTCGTCGTTGGTATTTTCCAAATCAGCATTTGTTATTCGGTAGTTTCTTGGCATTTGTGTGACCGATTTTACAGGATACCCTTCCTTTATTAATTCACCTTGAATTTCCAGTTGAGGAGTATTATTTTCCAGGTTTCTAATAACCAACGAAACTCAAGTGATTCCCCACCTGTCAAGTATGTAAAAAAAAATGGACTTTGGTGTCCTCAAGGCCATCTATTACCGCTGTAAAGTATTGTAAGTCTGATAGTTGATATATAATTGTATTTCGGTTTACCTGCTGTGCAACAATGTTGCCTTGAATTAGTTGTTTTTATGAACAATATTCTTTCATTGTAGGGGAGTAAGTCGTCCTTTATTATTATAGGCGGTGGCTTTACATTTTTCTGCCTTACTACGTGATTCTGTTGTTGAGGTTAATTTTCCCCTGAGGTAATTCTTGTTACTGCCTGGTCATTTAGGGTTTCATATCTGTTACTTGTTGCAAGTTTGTTCCTTTATTCAATATTTGAGCAATGTACTCGTGGAGCATTATGATAATGGTTTGTTATAAGTCCTTCGTTATCGACTGTTTTATATTATTTCGGACTTTTCCGGTTGAAATTTTGAATAATGTCCCCTTTGGCTGAACTTGTTCAGTGATGATGGTGTAGATTCCTGTTATACATTTTTTTTGAGGTTTCATCAGGTGTCCCCACTTGACATGTGTCATTTCCTATTGTTAAATCTTGGTCTCCATTAGTTCATGGCTTTCAGCTTCTCGTTCGTCGTCATTCTGGTTAAATCGTTGCTGTTCCACAGCGTGTACTTCTTGATAAAAGAAGTCCTAGAATTATTAAAATCCAGCGTCTTTGGAGGCTTGATAATGTTGCCAACAAGTAGGCATTCATGTCCTTTTTCTCTACTTACAACTTCAGTTTTAGTTTGCTGCGAATGAGCGCAGGATGCTCCACTTGATCGAGGGTCCCGTCCGACATTTTGTTTAGACTTTGGTTGTTCAGTCTTCCTGTAGCTTTCAGGTTTTTTAATTTTGTTGATATTTCCAGAATTTATAGAAGTTCTTTCTGGGTTCTTAGTGGTCTGTTTGGTATCTTCGTTGGTTCTGCTTATTTTATTGAAAGAGACCACTGTCCCACCGTCCTCATTAATGTCTTTCATGTTGCCGATGCTTTTAATCCTTGATAAACCTGAACTCATGACTAGGCCAAAGGCCCGAAGACCAGCCGGACGGGTTTCAGCTGTGTAGGAGCGAGCCCCTTTATTCCGTTTTGGCGTCATCTCAGCGTTCAGCGAAGAAAAACGCACCTACTGCTAAGCTCGCACACCTTCAATGCGTAACACTACATGCATGGACTAGACGTTTTATATGCGAATAGTCTGTATGTTACCTCCGACAGGTGTTAAAATGAAACCTATGCACAGAAACAGCTGTTTGTAAAAAATTAAAATCTTCACCACTGATTTCATGCATGTGCACCACTTATTGAAATGTCAACTATCTGTGAATGAATTTTTAAAACTTCCTCGATTTGGCCAAAGATAGAGTGCACGGGCTCCCTGTATTCCTGGTTTCTACTGCCATCTGTTGGTAAAGACGTAGAAATTTCGGAATTGAACGTACGTCGTGATATTTTATCATGGCGTTACTTGAGCCTCCGTGGCTTAGGCGGCAGCACGCAGGCCTCTCACCGCTGGGTCCGTGGTTCAAATCCCGGTCACTCCATGTGACATCTGTGCTGGACAGAACGGAGGCAGACAGGTTTTTCTCCGGTTACTCCGGTTTTTCCTGTCAAAATTTCATTCCAGCAACACTCTCCACTATCATTTCATTTCATCTGTCATTCATTTAATCATTGCCCCAGAGGAGTGCGTCAGGCCTCGGCAGCCGGCACAGTTCATATCCTCGCCGCTAGATGGGGGCTTCATTCATTCCATTCCTGACCCGGTCGGAGACTGGAAGCAGGCTGTGGATTTTTTTAAATCATGGCGTAACTTGATATCAGGGAGTAACTTGACTCTACTATCTCTCTATATATATTTATTATTATTATTTGTTATGTCTTCTCGTCAAGCGAGCATCGAAAACATACAAGACCAAATAGCTCTACAAAACACTACCAAACCCACAAAGAGACCCACTAACAGTCACTGCCCTCCAAAGCTATCTATGAACAAAACCTTTGTCGAGGACGTGGAAGCGTTTTGAACTTATCTAATGCATCATGGCGTGCACACACGTGCATTGCGTTGTATATAGAGGATCCAACTAACCTTCGGGTTGAATTTCTACCATACAGTCAGTATGAATTTTCATGGGCAATTGCAATACCATAATCATCAATATACTGTAAAGAGATACTGTGAATTCTCTGTCACGTTGCATAAGGCTGCAACAAAAATCGCCGTCCAAATTCCTTAATTTAGTGATAAGTCGCTTAAGTTGGTATCACTAATATTGGTCTCACTACTGTTGACTTCCATCTAAATTGTATGAGCGCAGAATGCGACACAAGCTGCCAAGTGAGTTTCTTGACCTACGACAACAGTAATCGATGAAGTTTCTGACCCAATGACGCACACGCACGTACTGTCAGCCATTAGGCAAGCTATTGGTTTCAAATATATGGCCTTGAATCTTGTATCCTATAGCAGGAATACTGACAATATGAGGAGGTCTCGCGTTACTGGTAAGTGATAACAGTTACTTTTTGAACTGACTACAACGTCGTACTTTAAGAGTTAGAAAGTGAGGAAAATGCTCGTTACATTATGAACATGGAGCAATCGGTTGTCAATGGCACGTGGGAATAGAACCCGTCGATTTTTTGCCTCACAAGACTGAGTGTGTCTCGTTCTAACCCTCAAACGAAACGTATTTCTTTTTAGCAGAGCCGGGAAACAAACCCTTGAATCAGGAGACTCAATACTTAGCACTAGACCATAGAAAACGGTTCGGTTAAGTTGAAAGGAGTGACGTGAAATGGAAGAAAAAAATACAGATTTAGTTAAAAGTATTTTGGAAATTGAGATTTGATATTGCTCTTTTAGAGATGGTGGGCGAAGCAGTGCTGGCCCACAGCTAGACCGTTTACGGCCAATAATCCTATCGAGCGCAAACTCGGAGGCCATTGGTTTCCCGCATTATTCAAGGTGTGCGGTCAGTGCCACTATTGGGGGTCGACACACCCTACATGCAAGCTACAGTCTTATCGGCATTTTTCAAGGCCAATTAGTGCTATAAAGCTATAATCGCAGTTTGTGAAAGTGACACGATCAAACTTGACCTTTCCGTCTCGGTAAACTGGTAGGCGAATCTCGTGTTGCAACTGTAAACGATAGTATTTATAAAATGCTAATCATACGGCAAATCATGATGCGTGAATAACATTAACAAACGCCGCTACCATACTACCACACGTCAATCCCCACATCTCACTAACCGAAGAGAGTAGCAACAGGTGACCTTTGACAGCGGCCAATCTAAGTATGGTTTATCCTTAGGTTTATCCGTACTCACTACAGACAAATATCGGAATGGAATCTTACTTCAAGTTCTGGGGCACCTAACCTAACTGTTAAACACACTCGCTACAGAGAAGGATTATATCCTACTATAGATATCACTGGTTACGATTGTGGATTCTAGAGAATACCGTGGAATCGCAGACTCATCTAAAATGTTGGCACACATTATTTCAGAGTTCTTCCTCGCGCGGTTCTTTCTTTTCTTTCTGCGAGTAGCCAACTTAGATGGTAAGGGGTCTAGAAAACTAGAAAAGTAAATGGAATATTTGAAACTCGCTTAGCCGCAATGTTGGTTTTGTGCTCATCACGTCTCTGAAAGCCACATATAATTTATATGAATTTCTTCTGTAATCTTCTATCACCGTGGAGAATTTCGGGTTGATTTCCTTAACAGTTCTTAAAACAATGATTACTAATTAAAATATTCCGACACGTAGCCGCCATGTTAAATTGGTGACACTATCCAAAATTAGAAACGAACTAGGGGCCCAGAGTAATAAAGTCTCTACCAAGTTTCATTAAAATCCCTCCATCCAGTCAGTAATTTCTTGGGACACATACATAGACTACATATTCCAAAACTGATCTCATCAGACTACATTATATGAAGAAAATAGGCTTAAATAGATAAAGTATAAGATAATTATAAATATCCGTGTGGTATTACACAAATCAATCAGGAATGAAATGAAATTCAACCACAGAAATTAATTATGAGTATAAATCCTTTCTGTGCGAGTTTGAAGACTTGTAGAATAGCGGGTATTCCCAATCTCTTACATTTACAGGTATTTCGAAATTATCAGGTCCATAATACGATAAATATACGATTATTATTGAATTGTGCCAGAATTCAATCGAAAGACTCGTCTTATAGTAAATAGCCTTTTCGATATTGAATCATTACCTGAATGGAGCATTTTCAGGTGCCACTCGATATCGCTGCATAGGTATGTATGCTTGAATTCTTTATTGTCAGATACGCTCCACTACTGAGAATATAATAATTAACAATAAAATGTACGAGTATAAACAAAACAAAAACATAATATCATAATATCACTCTTTCTCGGTTGGTGTATGAACTCACGTAAGAGCCTCCTGTTATTGAAGACCTCAGATTGCAGCTGCTCCTGCAATGCTAGTACAGTCTCGGCGCTTGGCTCTCCCCCTGACCGTCTCCTCGTTCGATTCCAGGCCTCCGATCCAATCTTGTTCATCTCCCCGTTCGTCTGGAAGGTCTCCTAGTCGATCTCCATATTCGTAATCATTACAGTTCGTGATGTTCTCTGTTGGATTGTGCACTCTGAAGTAGCTGCGTAGATTTTGCTTTTTCTGCTAATCATTTTAGGTCACTCCACTGGTAGGTATTCCCACGACCATGATCCAGGTTGCATTTCCCTCTACATATTTAGCAAGTAACCATGCCTCCTTCTATGAATCAAATGTCTCTCCTAACCAAATGTTCATGGTGTTCGTCACGTTCATATTGCACAACATCTAAAATCGAAGTTATAGTTCAAAACAACGTTTCCTTTTCAAAACTGTCTCTTTCCAAGACGTATTAACAGTTTCTTTCACAGCGTATACAATTATATTCACTCTTTCGCCCTTATCACAAACACGCTTCACGACTCGTATCGACAACCCTTTGTCTGACAAAGACAATGGTCTCTACTTGAAATATTCCTTTAAAGCTTTCAAAATCGCACCAAAAACTTCGTGCTTCGCACAATACACTTGCACAATTGTGTAACAGCGTTTCACATATATATCCTATTTCTTCACAAATTACATTTGTGCAATCACTCGTGCACCGCGTGTGTGGAGCAATCAGACCGCACGTCTGCTCCGTTCAAGAGTCGCTATAATAGTCTTCGATACAATGGCATCTTGTCCTTCTTCTCCCTTCTAGAACAAAGCGTGGCACCCCAAGTTGGCGCGTAAACATGACTTGGACATGAATATAATTAATTCTGTCTCTGGGCGTTAATTACCTTATGAAAACTCTTCCTGATAGTTCATTAAATAATTCCATCTAATTATTTCTAGTCTTCAATTTCTTAATAATGATTTAATTAGCACAATCGTCAACATAATATTCATTTTCTCAATTCGCCCATTGGTTCTTGCAATCACGTGATCTTCCCTTAGCAAAAAAGCTATCACCTTTCTCTCGTAATGCGTGTAGTCTATCTCACAGGATAACCAATCAAATCAACCCTTTCTTCTAGTTGACTACTTTCAGCTAACAAGCTCCTCATTGGACAACGCCTTCTTACTGCAATTCTGTGTGTCAAAACCAGTCCAATGTCCCTTTTCCAGTTTCATTCAAATGACTTCTCTCCTTGGTTAAATTTTACATATGACTCAGGCATATCTCGTATCACGAATTCGGGTACAGTACTAAAGAGTTAACACATAGACTATGCTTACTTGTATACATTTTTAACAAAAAAATCCTGACTAACGATCCAGGCTTGCGGTAAGATCCACGCCTCCTGCGAATGTGGTAAGATTCATTATAACTTTTTCTGGTTGGTGTACTCCTTGGAATACACGTTCAGTCAGAGTTAGCTCTTGCTGCTATTTGTTCCTTCATTTATTCAATTTCTTTCTTCGCACACACCAACAGTTATCCCTTTACATTTCATTATTTTTCTCTTTGAGCAGGAATTTATTGTGTCTTTGAGTCTGTTCTAGATATGTATCTTCCATGGAGAACCTAGCGGCATCTTGCAGCAAACTTCTGAAGTTCCTCAATCTCTCTCTGCTCAAGAGGACTTTCTCACAAATCCACCAGGCGTTGTCCTTGTCGCCAGCTAACATCTCTTCGAAGACACTGCTCCATGAAGAAAGATTATTTTAAGAAGTGTTTTTTCTTTTTGTTATGTTTCCCCTTCTGACATATACGCTCTTGTCTTTTACCCCCTCTCCCTCGTTCTCCCTGGTCCCTTCGCGCGCCGTTCAGCTCTCTCACTTCTAGTCCGGTCGTCAAGTGTACAGTGCAGATCCCTCCCAAGGGCCAGCCTCCTGTCATAATGAGACATTTTTAAAATAGACGCCATGTCTACATTTTAATGCTAACGGTCACAAGGAACAATCACCTGATCATCATGAAAAAGCTAAGTACAAACCTTCAATGATATTAGACTCATTTTAATGGTTTTAAAATGCCAAACGCTTTTAATATAATTTTATAGACAATAGGTGGAATTGCTCACTATTGTGCAATAACCTTCTTCGTGGGATTTTCTTTGTCAGGCTTTAGCTATCTAAGCTGGCTTTATAACATGTAATCTAGTACTTCTTGTACGAAATAAATGGGAATAACTACCTACAACGTGGGATTTAATTCAAATTAACCGCTGTCTATAAACTTAGATTTTTCCACCGTGGGAACGTTTTTGCCCTATTTAACTGTCATCATAGTTCTGGAACTTTCCACATGAACCAATCTTTCTACCAGTTAAGCCATCTAGTATTTTCCATACCAAATAAGGGAATACTTTTCCACACAGGGGGATTCATGTTAAATTAACTGATATTCAAAACTTAATTTGTTTTCCACCGTGGGAACATTACTGCATCATTTAACTGCAACCCACAAACTTTCCAACGCAATAAACTTATTCAAACTCAAATTAAACTAAGTGTTCTCCATAACTGCAATAACTTTCTCTTGTTCTACGAACTTACATACTCTACAATAGTGAAGTTTTTCAACTTATCAACAAACTATCAGTGCTTCGAATTTGTGTGTGCTAACTATCTTCCGCGCCGCGTTCGATGAGAGCAATAATTCTGGCCAGGACTTTATCCTAATGTTCCTAACCCCACTTCCCAAATACCTTTTACTAACAAAATTTAAGTTAAACCCTTCATCTAGCTAAAACACAAAGAGGCCTCGCTTATAATTAAGCGCCCTGCCAACTTTGTTCCACTTCTCATATAATCATTCTGCTTAAACATGTGGCTAGTCCACATTTTAATATGTATTATTCTTCCCTTCTAAAACTAGGGAATTTTACTTTTTCTAATTATAAAAGAGTTAGCTAATTGTGTAACCCAGGCTTCACAAAAGGTGACCTGCCCTATTAGAGTTTAAAATCTCTTAAGTTCTGTGTAAATATCAGTAGTTCTAGAAACTTGTTTTCTCTTCCTGCTTGTTCAGGAACCGTTGATTTCTAATCTTACCCTTGTACCTTATTGTTTTTTTTCTCTCCAGGCTTCTTTAATACGACCTGTACATTTTTTATGTCACATCTAGTAATTTCTGTTTAAAAATAGCGGTGACCTCCGCTTGTAATTCTATATTTTCCTCCTGCTGCAAACAGGAATTTAATCTATTTGTTTATAGCCCGTTGGCTTAAGTGTATTCAAATAATGCTTGCATCTTACCTAACTAAGTTATCAAAGTTGTATTTACTTTACCATTGTCATTACAAACCTCAACTTTCTTAATTGGAAGCACACTTTTAAAATCTTTGTGAGGTTTTGGTGCTCGTAATAGGTTCTAAACCTTAAAACTGTTAATTGTTAAGCGTAAACTTCACCTTTCTAGAAGCCTGGGGTTTCAAAAAGTTGTTAACAAACAAATTTTCTCTTAACTTAAAATAAGATTCGAAATCTAATAAGTGTTAAATGTCTTAAATTCTCGTTTGTTAAATAAATTATTTCTATCTTTTTGTTTTATCTCTCTCGCTAGAATTACGGTTGGGCAGGACCTTCTCTTCCCTGATTCTTCCCCTAATCTTAAGTTCTATTTACGAAAAAAATAATTCAAATAACAACGTTTTCAAAGTTTCTCTTAGCTGTTACAGCTAATTCTAGCAAACCATCATGACAAGTATAGCTAGCTCCGCCAGCTTCCTACTTGTAGAGATTTTCTCTCTGATTTATGTTTTGCTTTCAAAATCTCAGTTTTGTTTAAGTTAGGTCTGAGGTTTTCCTCTTTTCCACTAATTACACCTGTGTGAAACTAAATTGGATAGGTTAAGAATGTAAACAACGCTCTTAGGTTGCTACGTTCGTTGCCAAGAGCCGACTGCGGTGGCGTCTAGTAGCTAGTTCTGAACTAGGCCTAGTAGTCGTTGACGGTGGCGTTTGGCGGCAAAAGTAGGAACTATTTGAAAATTCAAAGTTGCAGTCTCTACTTGAATTAAAAAACAGATACACACACTAATACAGTCATCACAATTAACACCGGTTATCAGACAGATTCTACACACACCCAAAGTACACGGGGCTACATGACCGCGTTGTCGCAGCCCCTAAACTAAGGAACCAACCAACCAACCAGGTTTTCCTCTGTTCTAAACTTTTAGTCGGCATCCTGCTGGGTAAAAGCTTAGCTTACCTTCATTGCAACAATTGGTATTCTTATAGTATTTTCACAAAAACCAGTAAAAATATTGCTAAAAGCACTAAAGTCACTTGATCCCTTCCCCCTCTGGAAGCATTCGATTGTTTTGCCAGAGATCAAACAGTGTCCAGAATTTAAAAAAATATCACGGCAAATTCAAATTATTCCAGCCTTTCAAAACGTTCAGTAAAATCTAACCCTTTTGAAGGAAAAAATAGTAAATCGTTTTCCTTTAGCATACTTTGTCTTGCCAGAGTACCACCCGTCCCCATAGTACCGGAATACCGGCTTGGGAGGGAATGAGCACTCACCGAGCGCTGGCAGGCAACCTCAATTCATGCTGCGCTCTCCGCTTGCCTTGTACAGGTCCCCTCTAAAGTTAGGTGTTTCATAGGTTTAGCACAGCGAAATTCCTCTTTATATCAACATTTACTTAAAACTTAGTGCTGGATTCTCTTCCTATCTGCCAATACTTGTCTCTACTCCTAAACCCATCTCCTTTTCTCTCTCATCATCTTCCCATAGGCAGTGTTAACCCTCAGCAAAAACCTACGACTGGTGGCATTCAGAGGTGATTAAGCCATTCTAAATTACCTCTTCCGCAACACTTTTTGCAAAGGAAGATAAATTACTCACAAAATGCATGGCATCTTTGAGACGCAAAACTCGTTTCTATTGGCGATGTCAGTATTTTCTGAGAACATGGTAGGTAACTAGTTAGCAGTATAAGAAGTTGTTGTTCTATTAGTGGCTAGGGGAAGCCCATGTACTTGGGTGTGTCCGGCAACCTGTGTTTTTGAGGTGACTGTAGTAGTGTGTGTAGCTGTAATAATTGAGATCGGGAATGGGGTGGGCACCACGGGACTCGGAATAAGGTAATATCCCTGGCGGGAGTGTGGAAAACCCGGGGAAAACTCTGCATAGCCGCTGTCAGCGTCGGGATTCGAACGTCCAATCTCCGAACTTGCTGCAGCTCTTCTTCGTGGTAGTAGTGAGAATTTTAACGCGCAAAGCTACTTGGCGGAGTCAATTGTAAGCACATGCGTAGCCGCCGTAGCTCAGTGTTCAAGAAATTTCAACTAGCTTGCTGCTGCATTATTCCGCCTTTTAAAAATTAATGACTCCAAGAAATTTTTTCTTTGCCTCGTTGCGTAGTGGCTAGCATTCTTAGCTGTCACCACGGAGGCCTGTTTTCGATTCTCGGCTCTATCAAGAAATTTAATTCTGGTCTGAAGGCTAGAACGGGGTATACTCAGCCTCGTGAGACTAAACTGAGAAGAGGCGGATTCGATTCCTACCTCAGCCTTCCTGGAAGTGGTTTTCCACGGTTTCCCCACTTCTACCCCAGGCAAATAATGGGATTGTACCTAACTTAATGCCACGGTCGCTTTCTACCCAAATCCTACCTCAATCACAAATACACACGCACTAGTACAGACATCACAGTGTCACAGGTTATCAGATAAATTCTACACCCACCCAAGTACATGGGGCTACATGACTACGATGTCGCAATGTTCCTAAAAGAATCAACAACAATAACAAATTTGTTATTTTTTGCTGTATTGGAGTTTGGGACATCTTAGTCATCAGTTCTGAACTTGGTTACTAGATGCCACCACAGTCGGCTCCTGGCGACGAGCATTGGAACCTAAGAGCGTTAGTCAAATTTAACCTATAAGTTAGCTTCACACAAGTGTAATTAGTGGAAGATTCTTTTATGCTCAAGTGGAGCATTAATTTGCACATATAGAAGCACATCTAAAAGAACAGTTTATTCTTTGCTATAATCTGTAAGTGATTCTGTCCTCTTTACGCATGTCAATATGTGATATTTGTCACAGGTCTGCCCGCACAGCACACATTGACAATCTTCAGTCGGCTTATGGTATTTTTTGATATTGCATATCTTGTGATGGAATCCGTGAATTGCAGTTATTGTGATAACATGTCTCTGGGACTGGCATTCCTTCCTCCATCCGTCATCCATCATTGCTGAGGTGGTGTAGAACTCCAATTCTATCCCCGTTTTCTTTTTTTCTCGACTGTTAACGAGATCCTGTTAGGGTCCTATAGATGGCAGCCTGTGGTGTAGTCTAACATCCTCTATGAAGTAGGTATCCCTCATTAGTTCATAAACTAGTCGTGATGGCGCTGTTTTTGCGACTCCTAGTACTCTTTTCACGAACAATGTCTTGATTTTTTCAATTCTTTTCAAGTCGCCTATCTTTAGTTTTTCCCAAACTAAACCAATGCCATATGTAACGACTGGCGCCACTACCGTTTTAAATAACTACATCGCTGTGTTCGTCGATAAATTTGTTATGTTCGGAACATCGTAAGAGGCTCTGTTAGCTGCTGGCTGGCCCCGTGGTGTTGGGGTAGCCCGCCTGTCTCTCACCCGGAGGCCACAGGTTCGATTCTCGGCTCCATCAGGGATTTTAGAAACTGACATGTGGGCTGGAACGGGATGTACTCAGCCTCGTGATGACAATTGAGTAGCTGTCTGACAGTGAGGCAGCGCCCCGGTCACAAAACCAAGATTAACGGCCGAGGGGACCCGAAGCACTGACCACGCGTCATCCCAATATCTGCTGGCCAAATGGCTGGGTAGCGGTCGCTTGGTAGGCCTAGGCCCTCATGCGCTGTAGTGCCAGGGGTTATTTATATATTCTGATAGCTGCTGCTGCTGCTCTCTCCTGGATGTGCATACTCAAGGAAGTTATAGTTGTCTGTATCGTAACTCCTAGGTATTCATAGTGTCCTACGACCCGAAGAGTCTCATTGAATAGGCCTAGAGTTAGAGCGTTTCTAGCTGTTGTTTTTCCACCATTCCGAAATGTCATTTGTACTGACTTCTCTTTATTTATGTCCATGTCATTTATCCTTGCCCTAATCTCTAATCTGTGTAGTGTATCTTGAACATCCTCTATTTTCTTCGATCCTATCACCATATCATCTGCATATAGAATTATATCTGCTGTTGAATTTTCTTCTATGATGCTTGTTGCATCAGCTGTGTAGATGTTAAACAGCGTGGGGCTTAAAGGGTCGCCTTGTAGGACTCCGTTTATTTGTATGATTTTATCAGAGATTTCGATATTATTATTTATCTGGATGATGTTTCGTTTAAGGCAGGATTCAATCGTTCTCACTAGGGAATCTCCCTCTTTAGTCATTAGTTTCAGTTTTTCAATCAGTATCTCTCTGTTAACTGAGTCAAACGCTCTTTTGAAGTCGACGAACACTGCGTAGTATTTTTCTCCTGGGTGTCTCAAGGTATCTTCTATTTGCTCCAATAAATGTTGCTCCTACCCTTCATGAAGCCAAATAGACAATCTGGTATGCTCTCTTCTACCACTTCTAGTAGCCGATTATTGAGCATCGTCGTGAAGACTTTAAACGAGGTGTTCTCCAACGCCACTCCTCAGAAAGATTCGGTGGATGTCAAGTCTCCTTTCTCTTTATAAATAATCTTCATCATCGCCGTTGTCCAACTTTCAGGAATTATTCCTGTCTGCAAACACTTGCTCATTAGGTCTGTCCATAGATCTTCCATGTTATCGAGGGATTCTTTGATATGCTCCATGTATATATTATCTGGACCTGCCGCTTTCTTATTTTTCATTCCGTTGATTGCTTGTCTAGAGCTCCGTGGTAGCTAATAGTTCAAGATTGTTTATTGGCTCTATCTCTTCCACGTAATATGCTTGGTCCTTGTTTTCTTTGTTCAGTATCCCGGAGAAGTGCGCTTCCCATTCCTTCATATGTACCCTCCTTCTGTGTTAGCGATTTTCTTCCTCATTGCTATAAAAGGGTCTTTTTTTTATCTCCCGCATTTTTTTCTTTTCTCTCAATGTGCTCCCCTCTTTTTCTTTGTAGTGTAGACTTGTACTCCCTTCTTTTTCTTGCGTAAATTTCTAGGTATTCCTGTTGTCAGTATTTTTGTGCTGTGGGTAGTGCTCTCAGCGTTTCTTTCCTTTCTTTGTAGCATTCATGGTCAAACCATATATGAGCATGCCTTTTGTTTCTAATTTTGGTGGCGTTTAGGATTATATCTGTAATTAATTCTAGTGCTTTCTCCAGTTTTCCCTCTCCTAATAGGTTCCGGCCTTCATCTATATTGTCTTTGCTCTGTTCGATTATTTCTTGATCTAATTTCCCAGCATACATAATAGGTTCATTTGCTGGTTTCCTCATTTGTCGTATTTCAATGTCAAAGAATGTCATCATGGGGATATGTTTCCTTATTGGGGCTGTTGATGACGACCATAATCCCTCTTGTTTTCGCAATTTTACATCCCCACCCTTATAGAAAACTAGGTCAATTGTCTGGATCAATTATATGTGAAATATGTTGGTATGTCTGGTTTGTTTGCTATTCTGAAGTCGACTTCTTCTAGAGTTTCTAGTAGTAGGAGTGTTTTGTTGTTATGCTTGTCAAGTCTACAATTTAGATCTCCGTATCTAGTATATTTTTTTGTCCTTGTTCTATGTCTTTAATACTATGTCTAATATGTTTTCAATGGGTATGCGTGGCTGGGATATATACACCTATCAGCGTTACTGTAGTGGTTTTGACTATTATCAAGTTTTCTTGATTATTCTTTCAATGTTCCCTGTTGTCCCCTTCGGGAAGCAACTGACACTTCCATATCCTCTCCGAAAGAAGGCATACTGAGAGATTTTTAACGCTCTTAAAAATTTGATGACCGGCCGGGTTTGAACCCACGTTCTTGGGCATAAAAGCTCAGCAAATCAGACTGTAGTCCAACTTCCTTACAGGCCTGCTTAGCAATGCTGGTATATTCCATGGAATATAAGTTTTGTTATAGTCAGCAGTCACTGCACTTTGCTTTCTTTCTTTCTTTCTTTCTTTCTTTCTTTCTTTCTTTCAATTAGTTCTTTTATTTCCCTTCTCGCATACACCTTTCATGTATTTCCGTTTCTTTGTACACTTGCTTATTCTGTTTTAAAGTCTGTTTCAGATGTGCATTCTCCTTGTAAAGTTTACGCCACTGCTCTACATGCGGCAATTCGTTGAACCCCTTGATTCCAGTCATCTCAAGAACTATGACTGCAAGTTCTACAACTTTGAAGCAGATGTCGCCCTTGTTGTTATCTGCAATCTCCATGAAGACTTTTATTCTATGCATTGAAACTGTATTTTTTTTTTTGTGTGTTTCATATGTTTCCTACAATGTATATCTTCTTTTGTTTCCCCCTCCCTTCCTTTTGCTGCTCTGGCTACACGAGTATCTGGATATATCGTTCATTCCTACTGTGGTGCTATAGTATGACAGTCTAGCTCTCTTCTCAGGAGAAGCTTTCTTCTCAACCACGTGTTGAATTTTTTAAATGGACGTCATTTCTTAAAGTTTGTGTAACGGTCAGCTGGAAACATCTGCTCTACAATGAAAGATAAGTAACATTCTACGGTGATTTTAAACCACATTTTTAAGTTTTTTAAACAGTTTTAGAAGCTCTTAATGAAGCTAAAGACATTATTTGAATTTTCGCAATATTGTGCAACATTGTGCAATCTTCCAACTGCCCTCCGTGGGAAATTTCTCTGTCATGTTTAAGCTAACTAAGCTTGCTACTAAAAGTCATGAAACCTAGTGCTTCTTGTACGAAATAAGGGGATACCTTCCCTACAACGAGTGATTTTTGCTAAACTAATAGCTGTCTGAAAACATAACTTTGCTATCTTCGGGGATTTCTACTTGCCCTATTCAACTGTAATTACATCTCTGGAAATTTCCATTCGCAATATACTCCAAACTGTAAAAGACTATACTCAGAAACGTTAAATTACTGTGTAGCGGTGCTCGTCACTGTTTCCAGTAGTATATGTATTCCAAGAATTGGATTTTCACGACGCCATTCAGTTATCAACTAACAGTTCAAAACTTCTGTGGTCAATAACTGTATGGTCAGCGAGTTCCACGCATGTTGTTTTAAGGAAATAAACTCCTCAGAAACTTCTCCCAGTATCCTGTCTTTATGTCTAATCGAAACAGAGCTCTGACCATCTCTATGCAGCCTATATATAGAACCAAATTGAAATATTAAGGTCAGCGGTATTGACAACTCGGCTCCTAGAGTGCCCTTGTCCCACACTGTTCGTTGTTAAGGTCATAAGACGCCATTGGAGATGAATACGACCTTACTTTGATGCTTTCATTTCATTCACTGTCTAAGGAGGAACAGCAGACATAGAATGTGCAATAATATGTTTTACCCATTTGACCTCCACGGTCAGATAAAATTACTTCGATTCCAAGAGGAACTTTCTATTAGCCCAGTGCAATTAGACGGAAAAAAGGCCAAACCTGGAAATTTAGAATAACAAAACTGGATATGAAAAGATAGTTGTAAGTACGTTTAAATAAGACAATCCTAAAAGTCCCAAGGCCTCCATGATGGGATACCTGAAATATCCTGGAAAAACCTGGAAAAACTGGATTTTTCCTGGAACGCTTATAAATTACGAACGAGTGGTCAGAATCTGGTTGTTTTGGGCTTATTAATATTTATTTGTAAGAAGAATAATATTTTAGGTACCGGTACCCAGGAAAAACAAAATTGGTACACTGTAAAAAGACTTTTGAATTTTTTGCGCTTTTTTTTTGTAAAAAAAAATCCGAATTTTGACAAAATTATGACCAGCTTCCATGCCAAAATGCAGTCACATACACGCAAAAAATTATCGGCGATGATAAAATTAATTCTTTACTGTATAAAAGCCTAAAAAGTTCGAAAACACGGTGTTCGCTGCCTGGAATAAGGCTACAATGGTCGTAAATCGAAGTCCGAAAAATGCTCAATTTATCGCTCTTTCTCGTGTTTTTCTTATTTGTCGTCTTATATGCTGAAACGTACGCTATTTTGTGGTAAATTGCATCTTCTTTACGTCCTTTTACAATCCCCCTCCCCCCCCCCCCCCCCTTCCTTTTACTTCCCACACAGAAACACACATACATGCAGTAACAAAATCTACTACACTAGAAACAATCCCATAAAGAATAGGCGCAAATATAACAATCACAGTATTGCTGAACGCGGGCGACTTCTGAACAATGCGAGCCGGCGCGCTGCTTCATTGTTCGCTGTGAGCGTGCGTTGGATAGTTCGCGTCGTTTTTATTTGTTTAAATGGATAAGTGTTATTTGTGTGATTTCGCGGGTAACAAAGGCGGTGGTGCTTTGGTGACATGTGGTGTTAGCGGTATACGAACAATTGTGAATTCCAGCCTGATTAGAAAGGACGGCGTACATTTACGGTTCGGCGAGAAAACTTCGGTAGTGTTGCACAGTGCCTGAAGGAAGATCTACACAAAACGACCAAAACCTCCCGAAGCCCTGACAGAAGAAGAAGAAGAAGTATTTCGACCGAAAAGACAATCAGGAGACTATGTGTTCGATTTTAAAACTCAGTGTCTTTTTTGTGAAGAAAAAATAGACTACGCTCATCCTGCTCGCAATCCGTTCAGCAAAGTAGAGTACACTGAGTTTATTGACGCCCTCAGTGGAGAAGCTGAGAAGAGGAATGACGACTGGGGACGAAAGGTTGAATTAAATTTGAGTGCCTTGACGGATTTGGTAGCCGCTGAAGGAAGATATCACCGGAAGTGCTGCGCATATTTCAAACGCCCGGCTCTTCTGTCCCAGGCAACGCGCACAACAAAGGCAGAAAAGAAGATGCCCACAAAAAATCAGCATTTGATTTTTTGCGCCAAGAGCTAGAAAAAGAATCTGCCGATTGCCGTACATACATAAGTTATTCTTTCCACATTATATAATTCTTTAAGCGTCTACTTCATTACGGTAGTACACCTTTGTGCCAATGAAAATTGACTACAGCTTTGTATTTCTAAATAACGTTAACTTGATTATATTAGCTATCTATTTAAAACAACTCAGTGTATTTTTTGCATCATGAATCCTACAAAAGAAATCAAATCATATTTTTTTGTAATTTAACATAAAATTGTCGTAAGAAGCATACATTGATTGGACTTGAGTGTTGGGAAAAAAGGCGGCAGGGTTGAGGGGGGGAGGGGGGGAGGGGAGATGGATGAGATTGGATAGAGTGCCGTACCTATTTGTGAATAAAAAAGAAAAAATCATGGCTAAGCATATCTATGAAAACAAAAACAAAAACAAGATACAATCGGTAACACCGGGGTTCGCGATTTATGCCCATTGTAGCCATAGTCCAGGCAACGAACACCGTGTTTTCGGACTTTTTAGGCTTTTTTACAGTGAATAATTAATTTTATCATCGCTGATAATTAGCTGCGGGTATGTTACTGCATTTTGGCATGGAAGCTGGTCATATTTTGTCGAAATTCGGATTTTTTATCTAAAAAAGCGCAAAAAATCATTTTTCTACAGTGTACCATTTTTTCCCCTGGGTACCTAAAATATTATTCTGCATACAAATAATTATTAATAAGCCAAAATAAACAGATTCTGACCACTGGTTCGCGATTTATAAGCGTTTCAGGAAAATTCCAGGTTTCTCCAGGTTTTTCAAGGATATTTCAGGTATCCCATCAAGGAGGCCATGGGACTTTTAGGATTATCTTATTTAAAGGTACTTACAACTATTTTTTCATATCCGGACTTGTTATTCTAAATTTCCGGTTAAAACTCTAATTGCACTGGGGCATATGCGACGGTGTCTTCCACTTGTGATTCTAAAGAGAACTGGCTGCGAGGCCGTTGTCCTAGGTTCGCATGGCTCTAAAGTATCTACCTGGAGACCTTCGCCCTTCATCTAGCTTTAAATAATATACAGTATAAAATACTGTACTATAACATGATCTTTCCTTGAATTTTCAAAAACTGAGATTTTTTCAAACTACGAGTATATCGCATCCACTGAGTTCAGCTGGGATTTATGTACTCTGGAATGTTTGAGCTACGTCATGTCTGACCTAGTGATCTCCATGTGCCTAAATGTGTTCATAGCATTGATACGATGTCAAATGAGATAACTGCTCATGCATATTGAGTGCGCCTCCAAGGGAACGGAAGGGTCGATGTGTGTTGACTGGTCAGTAAGCTAACCCCCACCACGGTCTGCTATCTGTGGGCCGCGATCTCTGCTCCGTGTAGCACGCTATGGTTTTCCGGTCGACCTGAGGAAAAATCGATCTTAAGAAATTCCAGAGAAAGCTAATGGAGCACTGCCTTGATAGTGTCTCCTGAAGCTCTAATGTTCTCAACCATGGTCTTGGCCTGATAGCCCTGATACGGAGCTAGTCTGGGGGAGAGAGTTAAACTGGGAATTGAGTGTCGTATCAGTGATAATAATAAAGAATAGTCTATTTTAAGGAAAATGGTAGTGAACTGCAATACGTCAACTACTTTCGCTTTTACTAGGCCCTGCAGGTCCGGGTTCGATCACCAGCTCTCCCTAGAAATTTAATTCTGGTCTGAGTTCTGGAACGCGTTATACTCAGCCTCAATATCTACGAATCAATTACAGCAATCAAACTAAAATGTTGTATTTTGATAGAGGCAATTATAAGTAGGATATATGAAAATAGGCTGTATAGTTCTCCACGGAACTACTTGTTTTTCTATGAAACAGAGACCATGAACGCTAGCTGGTCGCTGCTATAACGAGTCCTGCGTGGGAATGCAAAGCTAAGCACCTATATACTGGAGTGAATAGTAGATAAGCTAAAGGATAATTTCCAAATAATGACGATAAATTGAAATTCATTCAGGTATTTCAAATCTTTGAAAACTGTGGTAGTTCTTTATGAATGTTTGCTTTGCATATATTGAAACTGTGCTCGTATGAGCTATGGAAATATAGACAAATTTGACACCTGCTTAGATGTTTTACTTTTAAATAATTTATTCAAAAATTGAAATTAGTGTAAATATCTTATTTTTTTAAATATCGTGTATTCAGTCTAAAGCGAATTTATGGAACAGCGTTCAATGTGATCTACTGTATAACACAAAACGACGTTTTCTTAACTATTCAAGTAAATATGTTGTATAACTCTGTTGAAATAACGTAAAAAAAGACCCTGTGGTGAGTGTATGTATGTATGTATAACTGCAAGTTTCCATCCTTCCCTTCCATCCTTCCTTCCTTCCCTTCCTTCCTTCCTTTGCTTCCTTCCTTCCATCCTCCCTTCCTTCCCTTCCTTCCTTCAATCCTTCCTTCCTTTCCTTCCTTCCTTCCTTCCCTTCCTTCCTTCTATCCTTCCTTCCTTCCTACCTTCCATCCTTCCTTCACTTCTTTCCTTCCTTCCTTCCTTCCCATCCTTCCTTCCCTACCATCCTTCCCCCCTTCCTTCCCTTCCATCCATCCTTCCTTCTTTCCCTTCTATCCTTCCTTCCCTTCCTTCCTTCCTTCACTACCATCCTTCCCCCCTTCCTTCCCTTCCTTCCTTCCCTTCCATCCTTCCTTCCCTTCCTTTACATCCTTCCTTCCCTTCCATCCTCCCTTCCCTTCCTTTACATCCTTCCTTCCCTTCCATCCTCCCTTCCCTTCCTTCCTTCCTTTACATCCTTCCTACCCTTCCATCCTCCCTTCCCTTCCTTCCTTTGTATCCTTCCTTCCCTTCCATCCTCCCTTCCCTTCGTTCCTTCCCTTCCATCCACGCCCCTTCCTTCCCTTCCATCCTTCCTTCCCTTCTATCCTTCCTTCCCTTCCTTCCTTTACATCCTTCCTTCCCTTCCATCCACCCCCCTTCCTTCCCTTCCTTCCCTTCCATCCTTCCTTCCCTTCTATCCTTCCTTCCCTTGCATCCTTCCTTCCCTTCCTTCCCTTCGTTCCTTCCCTTCCATCCACCCCCCTTCCTTCCCTTCCTTCCCTCCCATCCTCCCTTCCCTTCCATCCTCCCCCCCCCTTCCTTCCCTTCCTTCCTTCCCTTCCACCCTCCCTTCCCTTCCATCTTTCCACCCTTCCTCCCCTTTCTTCCTTCACTTCCTTCCTTCTAGTAGCTATGAATATTCGAGAAACAATGCAGAGACTGCGCAAATAGTGATACCCACAAAATCTATCGAAATATTCTCAAGGCCAAGAGGAATAAAAAAAATAAATACGGTGACTTGTCTGTCCAGACGTCCTGCTGAGTGGCAGATGGCTGTTAATAATGCAGACTGCGACAAGAAATGGTCGATATTTGCTCAGGCTGCGTGGTTTGATGAGCAACGTTGTAAAAACCAACTCCTCAGGAAGAAGAGATGGCTAACAAAATGATGACTATCACCACGAATAGTATTGTGGAGTCAATACTCCGATCTTAAAGCAGCATCTAATGTTTTGCTAAATTGTTCAAGAATTATTGTTGACATGCATGGAGAAGCGTAACATTTTTCCTGATAAAAGTAGCCACTAAATGCATCGATATATGAACACGTCACAGCGACTTAAGAAACCCGTGACACCACTCCAAGGCATTTTAAGAGCATAATTTTTACTATGGCGGCTTCGGTGGCGTAGTTGGTAGCATGCCGGGCTTCTATGCCCAAGAACGCGGGTTCAAATCCGGCCGAAGTCGTCGGATTTTTAAGAGCGTTAAAAATCCCTCAGTATGCCTTCCTTCGGGAGGGAAGTAAAGCCGGCGGCCCCATGTCATAGATTTATGGCATGTTAAAGAACCTTCCACTAATCACACCTGTGTGAAGCTAAATTGTATAGGTTAAGAATGTAAACAACGCTCTTAGGTTCCTACGTTCGTTGCCAAAAGCCGACTGCGGTGGTGTCTGGTAGCTAAGTTCTGAACTAGTAGTCGTTGACGGTGGCGTTTGGCAGCAAAAATAGGAACTATTTGAAAAATTCAAAAGTCTGTGCCCTTACTTGAATTAAAAAACAGATAACACACACTAATACTGTCATCACAATTAACACCGGTTATCAGACAGATTCTACACACACTCAAAGTATACGGGGCTACATGACCGCGTTGTCGCAGCCCTTAAACTTAAGAACCAACCAATTTTACTATAGATTCCATGAATTGTATTTTCACGACCGAAATTATGAGAACCTGAACCTCGTTTCAACTCTACAGAAACACACTATTCCCTCTTACGGAGCTTCGAACATACCGTACGCAAGTTGTTCTTGTTAGGTCAGGTAATGCACAAAAGGTACAAGCCATATAGATGGAAGTTAGACTTGAACCCATGATCTCAGACATTTTAATTCGCGAACTTCCATCTGCGTGGTTTACTATTTGAGCATTACACGACCTAATAGTTTAAAGTCTTCACTTCTCATAATTTTCACTGCTCATGAGATGGAGTTGTGCCACTTTAAAATACGTATAGATCTATGCTTATCTTCTCCATTTTGAACGATTTAAGGCATCTTGAGGGGTGGCGTTAACATATTCCATATCCTCTCTGTCACGATATATCCACCGTTTCTTAGATCAACTACGTGGTTGCCGGTCAGACACGGCGTCTTCTTTGCTCCGTAAGTCGTGTTCATACCACCTGAGGCAGTGATGTCCTACTACCCCTGCGGTGGGCAAATGCATCTCAGCAGTGCAGTAGGCTCCGTAAAAATTGCTCTGCGGGACTACATTTGCCCGTTACAGGGGCATTTGGTAACCGTTGTTATTAATTCGTTTCAGGTACCACGAGACTTGAAACAAGGTGCCAATTCATCATTTTCCTGGAGGGATTGTGGAAAATCTCCTGGAGAAATCACACTCAGGATAGCTATTGTCAGCGCCGGGATTCGAATTTCCAATCTCCGGATGGTGACGGTGAGCGATTTAACGCACACGACTACGCAACGGGGAGAACTCCAGTAGCAGTATGGAGCAGGCAAGTCATATCTGCCATATGTTACTAAATCAGTTTATTGTTTATCACTGTTATCACAACTATGAATTCTGAATTAGGGTTAATAAAACTCGGGAATGGATGCTTACTTTACAATGTGGTTCAATGTACAAATGGGCGGCTTCTGTGGCGTGCGTGGTAGCATGCTGAGCTTCTATGCCCAAGATAGCGGGTTCAAACACGACCGAAGCCGTCGGATTATTTAAGAGCGTTAAAAATCCCTCAGTATGCCTTCCTTCGGAGGGGAAGTAAAGCCGGCAGCCCCATGTCATAGATTTATGGCATGTTAAAGAACCTTCCACTAATTACACCTGTGTGTAGCTAAATTGGATAGGTTAAGAATGTAAACAACGCTCTTAGGTTTCTACGTTCGTTGCCAAGAGCCGACAGCGGTGGCGTCTAGTAGCTAAGATCTGAAATAGGCCTAGTAGTCGTTGACGGTGGTGTTTGGCGGCAAAAGTAGGAACTATTTGAAAAATTCTAAGTTGCAGTCTGTATTTAAATTAAAAAACAGTTACACATACTAATACAGCCATCACAATAAATTAACACCGGTTATCAGACAGATTCTACACACACCCAAAGTATACGGGGCTACATGACCGCGTTATCGCAGCCCCTAAACTGAGGAACCAACCAACCAACCAACCAATGTCCAAATGCCAGTTTTGACGGGACCCCTGAAGAACTAATTTTCCTTTCCCTAATTAGGTCCACAATACAAGGGTTCAATGTAACTTATGTTTATTCTGAACCTCGTTTTATACTCGACAGAAACACACTATTCCCTCCTACGAAGCTTCGCAGATACCGTATGGAAGTTGTTCTTGTAGTCAAGTACCGCAGACAATTGTACTGTAGCTCAATTAGGAGGTTTTCGTTTCTAATATCACCTTTCTTTCTCAATCTGGGTGCCATGTCTTTTTCTTTGTTTGTTCATTTGATTATTATTTTCGCACAAAGTACACACAATTATAATATCTATACAAGTTGTATGGGCAATTTAACATCACAGTATAAGTTGTTAGTTAGTTAGTTAGTTAGTTATTGTTGTTTTAAGGGGCGGTACAAATGTTGATTAAACAAAGTTGAGGTGGATCCCTAAATATGAAAAGAGGCAAATAATAATAATAAAACAAAAATGGGTTAAAACTAATAAATATATAAACTAATATAATTATATACAAAAATGTACAGACAATTCATAGTTTTTCAAGTAAGTACACACTTGAAGATTTAGATTAATTGCCCACTCTCACTTATGAAGCGGATGACGAGATCAGCAGCCACCACGTCATCAGCTAATGTAAGTTTGAGTGTCATCTGCAAAACAAGGTTTCTTCGCAGATCAGAAAGATACACAAATTCGGTTAAAATGTGGGCCACGGTGAAAACATCTCCACAGGTAAAGAAGTAGGGGGTCTTCCCTCTCTTAGACACTAGAGAGTGGATCTTGCATAATCTATCCTTAGTCTACGTCTACACAAAATGACGGACTCGCTTAGTGACCGGAAGGTGCTCCATCCCACGCGAGTAATTCTCTTGATCGCTCTTATCTAATGGAGCGTTGGGCCAGCTACCCACTGACTCTCCCAGAATGCCATTACTTGTCGGCGGAACTGAGAGCGAATTTCTGACGCACACTGGCAACATATGCAAGAAGCATAAGTTGGTGTCTGTAACTGAGGGGTAGAATACCCTATTCGGCGAGTAGGCTGCGAATCGGACTGGTCCGGAAGGCACCAGTTGCCAGTCTAGCTCCACTACGGTGGATAGACTACTAGTTAGTTAGTTAGTTATTTATTGTTGTTTTAAGGGGAGGAACTACGAGGTCATCTGCCCCTCTTGAAAATCCACTGCCTGCATCCAGTCTTCGACCGGGTCAGGAATGGAATGAATGAAGCCCCCATCTAGCGGCGAGGATATGGACTGTGCCGGCTGCCGAGGCCTGACGCACTCCTCCGGGGCAATGATTAAATGAATGACAGATGAAATGGTATGATAGTGGAGAGTGTTGCTGGAATGAAATTTTGACAGCGAAAACCGGAGTTCCCGGAGAAAAACCTGTCTGCCTCCGTTTTGTCCAGCACGGATCTCACATGGAGTGACCGGGATGTGAACCACGGACCCAGCGGTGAGAGGCCGGCGTGCTGCCGCCTAAGCCACGGAGGCTTACCCTGCCCCTCTTAACACAGATTAAAGAATACAGATTTGGAATTGAAATTAAAAGTTTGAGGTGGACACCTAAATTTAAAGAGACCTAAATTACAAAACAAAAACAAAAAATTAAATAAAAATAAAAATTATAAAAATAAACAAAAATTACGGAAAAACAAAAACATCATCATTCAAAAACGAACAAGTCGTTGAGTCAATGTTCACTGGAGAATTTAGATTGCTGGCCCTAACCCACTCTCACTTATAAAGCGGATAACGCGATCAGCATCCATCGCGTCATCGGCTAATATAAGTTTGAGTGTCATCTGCAAACCAAGGTTTCTTCGTAAGTCATCAAGATCCACACACTCGGTTAAAATGTGGGCCACGGTGAAAACGGCTCCACAGGTACAAAGTGGGGGGTCTTCCCTTCTCATTAGGTACGAGTGGGTGGATCTTGTATGACCTATCCTTAGCCTACACAAAATGACGGACTCTCTCCGTGACCAGTATTTCAAAGGTTGGTGGCGTTTCTGAACCATATGCCGCACAACCACAGTCTAGTCGGGACTGGACGAGGGCTTGGTAAAACTGTAGCAGCCCTACACAGTCAACCCCAGACATAGTACCACTTAGAAAGTTGAGCATGTTCAGTTTCCTGAGACATGTCGTCTTTAGTTGATGTAGGCTACATGGTGAAGGGTACATGATCTCGCTGTTCCTCCCTTTAAGACAACAGTAGCTATCTACTAACGTATATGGTGATGCCAAGTTAATTTGCTGTAAAAATGGAGCCCTAGAAAGCGATAAATGTCACCCACTGGCAATTCAGCATAGGTATTATCCGTACTCTCAGTACCATATACTTGGCTGTACAATGTACAGCCGTATTTGACAAACTATAGTCGAACTTTCAAAAGTTGAAGGCGAATAGCGGAGTTGCTGCACGGTCTAGTCACATACCCGTGCTATTCGTAACACGTATCCACACAACAGTTTTATTCAACTGTTCCTGCAAGAAAGGCCCCAATGGTAAACTCTAGATCTACACAATACTACCATCAGTTGTAACAACAGGTCTACGTCATGATATAAACACTGCTTTCCTCTGGAAACAAGCACTATATAATTTGCATGTGCAGTTATAAAAAAAAAATGAGGATTATTTCTTATTGTCTTGTATCATTTATGAGTTGTAGACCAAAGTGTGCCATTGCGGAAATTTTGACTTTTTAACCTCAAACTAAATTCAAATTGCGTTCCAATTAGCCACGCTAGGCGTATTCAAAACGATCTCTCCCCCCCCCCCCCAACCCTCCACATCCCCCCCCTACCCCCCCCCCCACAAAGTACATTAGGTTTGACTAAATATTGGCATATATTTCACATCTTAGTTTCTAGATTCATGAAGCTTCCGCCGTCTAGATTACTTCGCATAGCTCTTATATGAATAAAGAGTGTCTCTCGATCATTCATAATTATTCTTGCTTGCACCAGTGCCGGCACTTGACTACGAATTTCATATTTACCACTTCACTGTTTTAAGCACGTTTTCTATTGTTATCAAATTACTGACAATAGAACATGAATGAAAGTTGAATACACTTTTTGAGTGTAAACATACATGTCATATTTCGTATTATGACAACTTCTTCCTTTTAATCTATTGATTTATGAAATAATCTGTCAATGAGACGATCGTTTAACTCGTGTTTCCTCAATAAAAATGAATAATTCATTTGCGTATTGAACCCTTATTGATTTGCCGATCAATAAGTCTTCATGATTATTATTATTATTATTATTATTATTATTATTATTATTATTACTGATGCCCAGGCAGAACATGTTGGAAGTTGACAAAGGGGAGTCAGGTAGTGTGTCGCAACGATTACAACAGAAGCAGCTTGGTAGTTATTCCTGAAGATGACCGGTTAAGCCGAGATCAAGGACAAATTCTGTACGAACGCGCACCTCAATCGGCGTCATTATGGGTGTGCCAGAAGTGAAGTTCCAACCGATCCACGATTCAATCAGCAAATCAGGAGAGGGGACGCCAAAGCCACGCGGTGGATCGCGTACCTTAGAAAAAGGCGCTAAAACGCGTATCTGAAGAACCGCCGATACGGTATAATTCCGCATAAGTCCGTTGAGACGTTTGGATGAAAAGAAGAAGATTGATACTAGTCCCATGTCTGTGAGGTGAAAACTACAGATTATTTTCACCAATTGCCCCCACCCTACCCCATTCTGTCAGTTTTTAATAAATTGATCGGTGATGAGTTGTTTGGGACACAACTTTATTGAGCTCTGGTGAGCAACGTTCACGCCAGTATGCGTCACGATTTATCAGGCTCTAGTGAGCGTACTTCACGTCTGTTTGACAAACATTTTATTTTGTGCTCAAGGGAGCAGAATTCACGTTTAGCGGAGGGAGACCTCTAGTCGAGATAAGCGCTACGTGATAGACATATTTGAGACTTGTTAGAAGCCTGTTGCGTTGAGGTTGAAGAGTGTAAATCTTATGTAAATTTTTGTGGTATATTTTGAGTGATATATTGTGCGTGTGAATAAGCAAATGCTGAGATAGGGCAAGTTCTACGTTGAGTAATCGCCCAGGACATTTTTTGTGAGTGAAAGTCAGTAGCTCATAGCGATTCTAGCTAGGCAAACTAATAACCTTGAACATTTCTTTCCAAGAAGCAACGCCAAGATGTCTGCGGAAGGGTCGTGTGATGGAATGAAGTGCATCGACTCTACCAATTCGTCGATGATGGACGAGTAGATTTCCCGTAGGGAAATGCTGTGGGATGGAGGTTAAGTTCTACAAGCTGCAACGGTGATGTACAAACCATTGATTTATTCAATACGTAGTTAGATTAGACGCGGGAACGTTGTAAATATTTTATTCATTGTTTTTCTTGTACTTAGATTTTTTTGTGTGCCGACACTATTATATTTAAATGTACATTGGTACGTGGCCAAAGTGTTTGTTTGATTATATTTTGTCTTATGAGTCATATTTAGTATACACGGCGCGTGTATTTGATTTTATCCATGCGAATGCGAAAATCGTCACGGTCGATAAGTGGTGCTTTATTCAAGTTCATTTTTTTTGTAGGAAAAGGGGGTAAGAGTTGTAAGATGTTTTACGAACAGGTTTTTATTCATACTAGGGTTGCCGAGCGCAACAAATTAAGATGTCACTGTAGAACACCTTAGTTCTATTTTCTTGAGTTTTTTGAGTCCTCTTCAGGTTCTTTAGTCACGGACTAGATTGGGAGCGCAAGTTGGTGGAAAATATTTTATGTCTTTTATTTCAGGTTTCTGTCAAACCCATACGTGTGATTCTGGTGTGTGTTTTGTGTCAGGTGTGTGTATTGATTCTTCGTGATGAGTGGTAGGATGTGCTACCGCCCTCAAATATTGTCGTTGTATTTTATGGAAAGGCAGAGCACTCTCAGAGGCTACTGCACCTTGTCCAGTGCTGATTCTTGGATTTCCTTGGGAAATGCTGAGGTATTTTATTCAGACACACACACGTATATTATGTGCTTTTGGGAGCACACTTCTTCGAGACTCGAACCAGTGCCACGGCAGGTCGAGGTTATTGACACGTAGGTTGACAGATGTGCAGATTCCACTTAGCGCCCGTCTATGACTGGTGATTCATCTGTTAGGCAGTCCAGCTGACCGACTGACACTTGTAAGCCATCTGTAGCAAACCCGTTTTTTGATGATCATTGGACCATAATTAATTGGGAGTTCGCCATGTCCGTTACGGATTACCGCATATCGTATGAATGAAATATTGTTTTCATGATGTAAATGTTGGCTTTGAGCCCAGTGATTTCTATGACTCATTTCATTGTTAGATTTGTCTGTTGTGACACCATTGGGTGTACTTTGTATTTTTTTTCTTGTAAAAATGGCAAGCGGCCATATGTGCATTTTTCTTGTTTGGTCACGTGTTAATTAACTTGTGTTGATTTGAAAAGTCCTAGTTTTAGGAGTTAATGTTGTTTGCTTCGGCAAGTTCTTTGATTCCAATTTCATGTGGAAATTATAGTTGTTTTATTTAGTGTAGGAAGTGTCGGATTAATTTAAGTAGTGTTTAGTTGGTTCCCCGCGTCTGTCTAGCTCTAAGACAATGCAGATTCGTCCCCTGAAGGGTTACTGGAGGGTAACGAATCTCGCATTAATTTGTACACATCGTAACGCATGAAGAACAGCCGCACACGCACATTGTCATTGTAGTAATTTGGGACATTTGGTCCAGCTGTTTACAATCTCTCCTGAGATTAGGCCTAAGTTTGGCAGTTTATTAATTCAAGTGGGAGTCATTTGGGAGACCTTGTTTGTTTTTGTTTTGTTGTAATTAGTGTAAATAGTTGATATGTTATTAAATTCACATGTTTTAACCCTGGTATTCACTTTTTCCTGCATGTTGTTTTGTTATGTGTTACCCTGCATGTTATAAGAAGCGCTTAACAACAACTTAACGAAATGGACTGTCACACCCCCCGAAACTGAGTCTCATATGCTTCTTTGCAAGGGTTCATATATCAAAAATGGCTGCCCAAGTGGGGATTGTTGTTGTTGTTGCTGCTTTGTTGACCTCATACTTATTTCGCTGAGAAATGATGCCAGGTCAGCAGGACAAGAGTAAATTCAGTAAATTGACCGCCATGTGTATCAGTAAAATCACTGAGGTTTTAAAGTTAGAAATGTTGAACAAGGTTAGAAGTCGATATTGTATTTGTTGTTAACTTGTTCTGGCGCCTGGCTTAAAATTAGAAAATTTGCATATTTAGTGAACTCAGTCAAAAGCAGGAAGGTGTTGCCTTACTTTACATTTAATTAACTTCGGTTAATTAAAATGTTGTTCGTAAATTCTGTTAGTTCGGAATTTAAAAGCAGATCACAAGGGAGTTATTTTGTTGTTTGGAAATAAGAGTCATTATTCAGTAAGATTTTGATTACTGAAACTTTATTTAAATTAGAATCAATGTAATTTAAATATCAAGACATGTGTGTGTGTACGACTGAAATCCCAATGCATGACCCTATTTTCTCTGAATATATTTGTGTGTTTTGCGATGGCTAGCATCGAGGAGATTAAAGCGTTGATGGAGCAGATGTCTGTGCAATTGTCTGCAAAGACGGAAGAGCAGTTAAAAGGCATGAGTGAACAGAGAGATAAACAATTACACGAGTTGCGTGAACACAGTGATAAACAATTACAGGACATGAACAGTAACATTACGGCGCAATTGCAAATCCAGAAATTAGATAGTGATAAACAATTACAGGACGTGAACAGTAACATTACGGTCCAATTGCAAATCCAGAAATTTGATACCGACAAAGAATTACACGAGTTGCGAGAGCATAACGATAAACAGTCAGTCGAAATAAACCATAAGTTATCAGAGCAGGCAACATTACAAACAGTTCAGTTAGAGAAGATCACCCTTGAAATAAATCAGAGTACTAAAGTAGAATTAGAGAAACTGGCAGGAGAGGTGGCGGAAAATAATTCGAGGCAATTAGGAGAAATTAAGAAGCTAGAATCTAAATTCGACGATAAACTAGTACCGTTAGATGAAATGGTAGCCGCCAAACTGAAACAAATTGAGACAGCATGCGTGAACAACACGGCAGTGAACAAAAGCACGCAGGATGAATTACATGGGCAATTCAACAGGATAGAGGCGAAGAACGTAAACATACAGGAGCAGATTAATTCAGTCGACAACAATGTGTTAGAATTGATAAAGGAACTTGACAAGCTGGAGATAAAAACGGAGAAAGAACGGATGCACTTGCGCGAAAACCTGGAAGACCAGTTAACTAAAACTCAAGAGCAAATACGAGAAGAGATAGGAGATCAATTAATTAAAACTCAGCAGCTGATACAAGAGCAAATAGGCGAACAGCTTGTGAAGAATCAGGAGATTAATGAAGAAAAAATTAATAATTTGAAGAGTAGGATCCGGAAAGATTGGGAACAGCAGGTGAATGAGACTAAAGGAGATAGGCTGAATATGTTAAAGCGGCTAGGCGAGAATAATTCTAGAATGCAGGCTCTGGAGGAAAGCATGAAATCCAAGTTCCAAGAACACGCAGACCTCATCGTTAAGAACGAGATACGATCTTTAGAGAATGCCACTTTATTCTCTTCAGAAAACGCAGTAGGGAAACATGGAAGTATTGGGAGTCCGGAGGGCTCGAAGCTAGCTGAGGATACGGGCCGAGGTCAGAGTCCAAAGATAACGTGCGACACATTCCAAAATTACAGAGGGGAGACATCAACTCCATAACCTGGTTTGGCACCTGCCCAAGTCATACAAGTAATTAGGGGAAACGACTTTAAACCCGACAAATTCAGGGAGAATTCAGGATCTACTCCAAAAGCATTTTTGCGCCAGCTGGATGATTACTTTAATGACCAACACGTCAGTCCCGCAAAACAGCTGCGACTGGTGGAGAAATTTTTAGAGGGCCCAAATTTAATCTGGTTTTAAAGCTTCAAGTATACGTTTAATGACATGGCCCAGTTTAAAGAGGCATTTTTGAGGAAGTTCTGGAGTATTTCACTGCAACAGGGGTTGAGGATGGATTTATATACCAGGAAGTACCATAGCACACACCCTACAAGGTTTTCTGAGTTCTTTAGCCAACATCTAGTTAAATTCCGGGATTTTGATGAGCCCCCTTCAGAGGAAAACATGGTTTTAACTATCGGCAAGCAGCTTCCGATGAACATTCAGCAATTTTTAGTGGCAGGAAACATCAAAACCGCAGTTCAGGCCGAGGAGATACTCCGCCACTTGGATGAGACGAGTATGGTCAGTCCGCAGACAGGGAGACGGAATATGGAGTGCGTAAACACTGCAGAAGTAGTTCAAGGGCATCAAAACGGTCACAATCAGAATAATCAGACGAAGACACAGTCCACCAGCACACAATTTACGCCCAGACGGCAGGAGTTCGACGGTCGAAACCAATATAATAATAACAATAGGAACTTCCAGAATCGCCGTGATAATTATAATAATAATCAGAACAACAATCACAATCAGAGGACGTACCAGCGAGAATATACTAACTGGAGGGGAAACCAAAGGCTGGGTAGACCATACCAAAGGAACGGGGACGGCAGATGGAATAATCAGAGGAATTATCGGCAAGATAACCAGGGAGATTATCGTAATGACTGGAACGAGCGGTACGCTGAGTCACAACAATATTTGGACGAATTAAATGCAGAAGAAACAGAGAAAGAGAAGTGGGGGCGTGCTATGGCAAATAGACAAAGTCCAGATAATCACCAGGATGCGGGGGCGGAAAGTTTATTACGTCAGCAGGAGAGACACGATGACAACCGGCGGAACTCAACGAATGGGTCGCAGGATTAAAAAATCACGATTAAATCAAAACCAGATAGCATGAGAACGGAGGAAAACAGGGAACGGGAGGAGTTGATTGTTGCGAATATTGAAGAGTGGGTAGCATTCCCGGACGATTGCCTGGAGGAAGTGGTGAAGGACCGAGAGAATGTAATCAGACAATTACCAATTATTTATGCTCATAGTGGAGGTCTTAGAGTGAGGTGCCTGATCGACACGGGTAGCCAGGTGAGCTTAGTCACGGAAGCATTGTTGAAAGAAATTGGAAATAAACAAACCATTCCAATTATGCCTGTACCATTAATGAAAGTCCGAGGGGTCATTCCTGACAAGACCATTATTTGCAAGCACCAAGCATATTTAGATCTGGAGATATTAAACCACACATTTTCACAAACTTTCATCGTGATACCAAAGATGAATTATAATGTTATTCTGGGAGCCAACTTCATTTGTGATTTTCACGCTATAATTGACCTACATAATAACACTGTGAGTTTTAAACAAGTTGAGGGCTCGAGTCACGTTGGTCTGAACATGGAAGAGAGTCCACTAGAGAGAGAGGCGAATACTTGGGTCATTGAAGAATGCACTAATGAGGCGATTGAAAATAAGAACTCGACGGAGGGACGAGTAAGCCAGACAGCAGTGGTTGAAATTGACGGTCAAGATATTTCGCAGGAACTTTGGATACATTTGGCGGAGGAAGAAATTAGCGGGTCCAAATTTGAAATTTTACTTCAGGAGCGATTTAAGGAGGCAATAGTAGGGGAACCTGACAGAAGAAAATTAGAAGAGATTTTGAGACATCATAAGGGAGTTTTCGACACGATCCCTGGAAAAGTATTAAATTTTCAGTATGCCATGCAAATTACCGATTGGACCCCATTTAAAAGTAAATTGTACCCGATCCCAGAGAAACAGTTTGCTCAGGTCAAGAACATTATTACTAACCTATTAGATTCTGGCATGATCAGAAAAGCAGCAACCCCATATTTAAATACAATATTGGCTGTGGCCAAGCCAAATGGATCAATCAGATTATGCCTAGACGCGCGGGTTTTAAATAGCAAATTGTTAGTCGAGCACGACCAAGCACCAAGGATCAAGGATGTATTGAAGGGCTTCCGTGGAAAGAAGATATATTCTAGCGTCGATTTAACGAATAGTTTCCTTTGGTGTAAAAACAGCAGGATGCGCATTGATAAGAGCACTAGACAGGAATCTAATTGACGAGGTCAAGAGCTTCACTACAAGATATGTTGATGACATACTCATAGCATCAGAAACAATGGAGGAACATTTGGAAAACCTAAACAAACTTTTGGATAATTTGAGAACCATGAATTTCAAAATTAATTTGAAAAAATCGCACTTTTGCCAGAGCGAGATTCTGTATTTGGGTCACATAATTGATGTTGAAGACGTGAGATCAAATCCGGCGAAAATAGACGCAATTAAGAAATTCCCTACACCAACTAAAGTGAAACATGTTAGAGCATTTTTGTGAGTGACAGGTTTCTTTAAGGAGAATTGTCCTGGGTACACGGAAACAGTAGCACCGATGCAAGAGATGCTAAGGAAATCAAATCGATGGTCATGGAATGAGGAGTGCGACAGGTCCTTTAGAGCCACGAAAGACCTACTGGAGAATTGTGTGAAGTTAGGATATCCAGACTTCGCGAAGAAATTTGTATTTCAGGACGACGCTTCATTGATTGGAATCGGCGCCATGCTTTACCAAGAGGACGCTGATGAATCCAAGAATCGATCATATTTGGCATTTACGAGTCGTAAACTTAGGAAGCACGAGAGGAACTACACTGTTACAGAACTTGATTTGTTAGCGATTTTGTACTCACTTCAACAATGGCGCAAGATGATCTTCGGGTACTCCATTGTTGTCAGAACTGACCACCATGCACTGACCTTCTTATTCAAAACAACGATGGCAAGCGCAAGAGTTACGCGTTGGTCCATTTATATACAGCAGTTCGATATCACCATAGAACACTGCCCTGGAAGGATGAACATCATACCAGATGCTTTAAGCAGGAATCCTGAAGATGAGAACTAGACAGCAGTAGATGTACAACACATAGCATTAACACCGAAGGCTCGTGAGTTTTTGGACAAGTTGAAAGAAATTCAGAAGGAACAAGAAAAGGACCCATGGATGATGATGATGATCAAGTTTTACAAGAAGGAACTACAGCCAGATTCACCTGAATATCGAGAAGCCCGTGCCGAGGAAGCAAAATTCCACTACCTCAATAATCTTCTTCACAAGTTCGTGGATGATGATCACACCAAACTTCGAATTCTAGTTCCAGCATCGTTACAGAGAGGACTGACGGGGCATGTCCATGAAAGCTTAGCACATATCGGCACTGACAAAACGGAAGCAACAATAGGAGAAACCTTTACTTGGCCAAACATGCGATACACCATTGTTGAAGTAATTAGAACTTGTGACGCGTGTCAGCGTACTAAGCCCAATAATTTCATACTGAAACAGCTTCCAAAACCGTTATTACCACAGAAACCGTATTGACTGTTTTGGTCCTCTATTTAAGGGAAAAAGAGGATGCCGACACCTTCTTGTATGTGTCGATGTATTTTCCAAGCTGGTGGTATTATGTCCAATCCAGAAGACGACATCAAAGCAAGTCCTCAGCAGAATCCAGAACAAAGTCATTCCGAAGCTTGGGATGCCGGAATTCATCTTATCGGACCATGGGACATATTTTACAAGCAATGTTTTTAGACAAGGTCTAGTGAACTTAGGAATAAAGCATGTTCTATCTGGCATTCGCCACCCTTGCGGAAATCCGAGCGAAAGAACGATTCGCTGTGTTGCGAAATATTACCGCGTCATGATTCCAAATGATCATAATAAGTGGGTCGACAGAGTAGGAGATATTGAGATGTGCATGAATACTACGAAGCACGAGTCGACAGTCCCACTAGTTGTACACCACAACAGGATGCCTGAAAGATCTTGGGATAAGATTATTCCATGCCCAAGGGACCCGTTATTAGCACATGAGTTGCGAATTCAGAGAACCAGAGAACACATGAAGAGCCAAGCGGACCGAAGACTGAGAAGATACAGAGGGAAGAAATTTCATCGTGAACTACAGGAACAGGAACTAGTGCTTGTTCGGAGACCACCGATATCAGATCCTAAGAACAAAGTATTTGCCAAGTTCTGTCCAAAATTTATTGGCCCGTTCCGTATTATCAAAAATTTGGGTAATAATGCTTACAGACTTGAAGAATTGAGCACTGGCGCTAAATCTGTTTTCAATAGTGCTAATCTCAAGCCGTATTACAGAAGGGAACCATTTGATGAGTAATCAGGACAAGGGATGAAGAATCATTATCGCAAAATTTAATGTGAGAACCCACACTCAAATGTACGTGGCTACGTGGTACTTGGGAGAGCGAGCTTTGTTTGTAAACAAGACGGCCGGTCCGGCAGATGTTGTAATTGTGTGAGTGAGAGGGGGAAGGTCTAGCGAGACGTGTGAATGACATTGCAGCAAGAAGCGCGCACACTAATTGGGACAGTGGAATGTACACTCAGGCAGACGAGTGAGGTACTTAAGAGATGTTATCTATACTACTGTGGATATTGTTTTTAAAATCCAAATCAATCACTTGCTTCGAATTTCAAAACCTTGCTGAGGATAAATGAACCCTTATTGATTTGCCGATCAATAAGTCTTCATTATTATTATTATTATTATTATTATTATTACTGATGCCCAGGCAGAACATGTTGGCAGTTGACAACGGGGAGTCAGGTAGTGTGTCGCAACGATTACAACAGAAGCAGCTTGGTAGTTATTCCTGAAGATGACCGGTTAAGCCGAGTTCAAGGACAAATTCTGTACGAACGCGCACCTCAATCGGCGTCATTATGGGTGTGCCAGAAGTGAAGTTCCAACCGATCCACGATTGAATCAGCAAATCAGGAGAGGGGACGCCAAAGCCACGCGGTGGATCGCGTATCTTAGAAAAAGGCGCTAAAACGCGTATCTGAAGAACCGCCGATACGGTATAGTTCCGCATAAGTCCATTGAGACGTTTGGATGAAAAGAAGAAGATTGATACTAGTCCCATGTCTGTGAGGTGAAAACTACAGATTATTTTCACCAATTGCCCCCACCCTACCTCATTCTGTCAGTTTCTAATAAATTGATCGGTGATGAGCTGTTTGGGACACAACTTTATCGAGCTCTGGTGAGCAACGTTCACGCCAGTTTGCGTCACGATTTATCAGGCTCTAGTGAGCGTACTTCACGTCTGTTTGACAAACGTTTAGCGGAGGGAGATCTCTAGTCGAGATAAGCGCTACGTGATAGACATATTCGAGACTTGTTAGAAGCCTGTTGCGTTGAGGTTGAAGAGTGTAAATTTTATGTAAATTTTTGTGGTATATTTTGAGTGGTATATTGTGCGTGTGAATAAGCAAATGCTGAGATAGGGCAAGTTCTACGTTGAGTAATCGCCTAGGACATTTTTTGTGAGTGAAAGTCAGTAGCTCATAGCGATTCTAGCTAGGCAAACTAATAATTTTGAACATTTCTTTCCAAGAAGCTACGCCAAGATGTCTGCTGAAAGGTCGTGTGATGGAATGAAGTGCATCGCCTCTACCAATACGTCGACGATGGACGAGTAGATTTCCCGTAGGGAAATGCTGTGGGATGGAGGTTAAGTTCTACAAGCTGCAACGGTGATGTACAAACCATTGATTTATTCAATATGTAGTTAGATTAGACGCGGGAACGTTGTAAATATTTTATTCATTGTCTTTCTTGTACTTAGATTTTTTTGTGTGCCGACACTATTGTACTTAAATGTACGTTGGTACGTGGCCAAAGTGTTTGTTTGATTATATTTTGTCTTATGAGTCATATTTAGTAAGTAGGGAGGCTGAGGGGGTTTTGAACCAAATACCGTTATTTATGCAAATGAGGGGGGCGTGGCAAGGTCAATGACCTTGAGGTAGGTCATGCTCAATGACCTTGAGGTAGGTCATTGACCCCCAAGGTCGCCGGGACCCCGGAAGGTAAACAAACCTTGGAGGGTCCAGGAACCGGTTTGAGGGGGTGTGGGTGGAGGGGGAGGAGTGGGGGTGGGGAGGGGGAGTGGGGGTGGGGAGGGGGAGGGGGTGGTGGCGAGGTTGGGGGATGAGGGGAAGGATGGAAGAGGGTCTGCACGAGACCCTCCTCGACCCAGTCTCTCTCTTGGACTGAGCGCCTTCTCTGATATTATCCTGGGCTATATAGCTTTGCTTTGATCCCGACGAGATCCGAGTGTTGCCGAAGGTTTCCGAATCTTTGTCGGTGAATGAATCGTCAGAGAATTGAACGGTCAACTGATGTGTGTGTGTGTGTGACGTCACAGCAGATTACGGGATGTGAGGTAGGTCATGAACGGGAGTGTTTTGAAATGGAAAACATTAGTGTAACTGGTGTGTGTGTGACGTCACAGCAGATTACGGGATGTGAGGTAGGTCATGAACGGGAGTGTTTTGAATGGAAAACATGAATGGCGGTGGTTGTTTGGACCCTGACGTGGTAGGTTGGTTAGGTGTGAATGGGTCTGAGAGACAAACAAGATGGGGTTGAAAGCGCTCAATGGTAAACAAACATCAATGGTATCGGGAGTAGTGAATGGAATTGAGGGAGAGAGAGGGGGAATGAACTGGTTGTTGAATGTGCTCAATGGTAAACAAACGTCAATGAATCAGGAGTAGTATTTCCTGTAAATGGTAGGGTGGGGGTAGGATACAAATCGCATGGCATGTTGAGTCGGCCAGCTCGACATGAAATAAAAACAAGAAGGTGTACACCAGATCTGATTTATTAATCCATGAATTATATGTGGCATTAAAACCTAGCCACTTAACAAAAAGTTTATTGCCACGTTTTTGTACAATTTTTTCAACAAGATAATGATTGGGATATTACGTCCTTTGCAGTTCCTCCATGTAGAATCCTCCTTGGATTGGCTGCTTGTTGAGGTCGTCAAGTAAATAAACAACTGGATTAGAAAGTTTTACCTTGCGAATACGAAATATTTCTGTGCTCCAGTTTGGTGTGTATCCTTTGGCGAAGATTGATTTATGTTTACTGATGCGCACATAATCACCAATACGTAATTGATGACGTCGTGGATCTACTGTTTTGATTTTGTGATGAATGCGATCCAATTGCGCAATGTTCTTGGTTACAAGGCGTGGTTTCATTTTGATGGTTCTATGTTTAGTGTTGTTGTAACGTGTCACCAGGTCGCCTACAAGTTCAAGCCAGCGATAGGATCCTCTTGCTGTAAATTGTTCCCACATGCGCGTCTTGAGTGTGCGGTTGAAACGTTCTACAACACTTGCCTTTAGATTGCTAAAAGTGGAATAGTGATGGATGTCAAGCGATTTGAGATAAGCGGAAAAAGTCTTGTTGAAAAATTCTTTGCCTTGATCTGTTTGAAGCAAACGAGGTTGTCGTCTTGACCGCTGAACGATGGTCTTGAATGCAGCGGTGACCAGTTGTGCAGATTTATTTCGAACAGGTTCAACAAAGGCCATTTTGGAATAAACGTCGATGACGGTGAGCAGATAGTTGACCCCGTTGTTAGCTTTGGCATAGGGAATCATTTCAACCAGATCAGCTTGCCAAAGATCGTCAACGCCCCGTGTGATGACACGACGACGATGGTAGAGACGACGAGCTGGTCTATGCAACTCGCGAGCAATGGCAGCCTTAACAGGCGAGGGTGTGTGAACACGTTGACTCATTAGACAATAATGCCAGCATGACGAAGCTCCTCTTCTATTTCTAAAACTTCCGCCTCGTGTCCGGTATGACCGGCCTGTTCCGATGCACGCAACAGTTGCAGACGTTTAACCAACTTATTTGGATTGTTCCAATAGGCGAAATCGATGAATGGTTTCAAAGTATTAAACGTGATACCGGACGCTGAATTTGCACGGCGAACACTTGCATAGGTGGGAAACAATTTTGATATGATGGTTTTATATTTGAAGCCCTTATTAGCATTTATTGCTTCAGAACGTTTATAATTACGTCTAAAACCATTTGTAGCCATCAAGATGTCTTTATACTTTTCAAGATCTTCTTTATCATAGTCCTCGGTAGAAGGTGTACGTGAAAATAAAAGTTCTAAAAGCCCTGACGTCAATTTGTAACGAACTGTTTTAACAATCAAAACATTGTCACTTATCTTGATTGCTGAATCGCCAATTCGAAATCTATTGTTTTCATAGCGAACACCATAGGTAGTATCAGTTTTCTTAGTAAAAAGATCTTCAAGGAAGGGGGTAACCAACGCACCATAATTTTGTAGTAAAATGGATTTTAACCGCACATATTGTTCGGGCGTATTCAATATTTCTTTAAGAGTAGGCTGCTTTTCCTTGGCTCTAGTGGGTGTTTCAGCAATTATTGATGTTTTCAAAAACTGGGGCAGCGGTGATTCTTTGGAGCTAGAAGACGGAAGCAATGGAGAAAAAACATCCTCAGGTTCTTCATCATCTTCTTCCTCCTCCTCTTCAATTGTTTGTGTTTCTTTTGAGCGTGTACTAGGCTTTGTTGTTCCTTTCAACACAGCTTCCAGAGGTGATTTCAAATGTTTTTCGACAAACAATTCACTGTCGGCATGTGCACGTTTTAGATAGCGAAACTTTTGTCGAATGCTATTTCGCGCACGGATTATGTGCTTTTTTAATTGACTCCCTGTTGTCGCCATGACATCTGAACTAATGATGTTTAGAAAAGCAATGCAGCTACTTAAATACGAATGAAATGATCAAATCCCATGCGGTAGCGTCCATTGTTGATGTTGCTCTGCTTATCAATAACAAGACAACTGTGGTGATGAGCGTTCCAACACATGGCACACAACTGTGTAAAGGCTTGAAAGGTCATGTCTGGGTTCACGTGATCATCGTAGACGTGATGCATGTTGCGCTCATCCTGTCGGAAGAGAACAATCACGTTGGCATTGTCACGAATCAATTGTTTTGGTATTCGCGAATAGGTT
This sequence comes from Meconema thalassinum, assembly GCA_946902985.2. Taxonomy (NCBI): domain Eukaryota; kingdom Metazoa; phylum Arthropoda; class Insecta; order Orthoptera; family Tettigoniidae; genus Meconema; species Meconema thalassinum. Next base: position 469,596,770 of record OX336390.1, on the reverse strand, counting down.
TGAGCGAGATAAAAACAATCAATATATTTATGACGTCCCATGCTAAAGTAAGCCTGAATAATACCCTGTCGTTCTGTGGCCACATCGTCAAAAATCATAAGCGAATGGGGGCGAACATTGTCTGGAGAAATGACATCTTCGTGTGCTGCGAATGTGAAGTAGCCCATGTTGCGCAGACCTGACATGACCTGTTCCAAGAACACATACAGCGGTTGATACAGCGATTTGGCAAAAATATAGATATTTTGAAAGCGCACTCCGTTTAAGGAGGTGATGAGGGTAAGCAGAAGATTGGTTTTTCCACATCCCGACGGGCCGGCGATGAGACAGCGAATGGAGGATGGGAAGAGTGATCCATGACGTTGTTCGGACGATGTTGAGAAGAGGTGTGAAACCAAGTCTCCCACCGGAAGTGAATGTTGTTGCTTAATAATCTGCATATCAACTAAATGTGAAAGGGGAAGAGCTGGTCTCTATATACATGAGGCAAACGGGTGTTTCAGTTCCAGTGTAACCATGGACGCCTTTGGAAGAACTCTCAAAACAAATGAACGATTTGCTTTGACAAACGATCCAAAACATGATACAGATCCGGCTACTAAACGATATGTCGATGCTAATGTATTGTCACGCACTACAGATGGCAATTACAACTTTAATGGAAAGCGATTGACCAATATAACAGAACCCGTATTACCCTCGGACGCATGTTCAAAAAAGTATGTAGATTATTATCGATTACGACGTATCAAAGGAGATTATGAGGCTCAGAATAAACGTATTACAGGCGTTGCACATCCTGTGAACGATCAAGATGTGTGCACCAAAGCCTATGTGTTAACCAATGCTGTGGTGTTAACAGAAGCAAAGGACTATGACGTACACCAACGTCGAATCACTCAGCTGGCTCTTCCAACAAACAACACGGACGCTGCTCGAAAGGACTATGTAGATAACAAGGTGAAACAGGTGCTCAGTATTGTGCCCACCCTAACTGTAAAGGGCTATACAGCAAATAATGCACGCCTTGTGCATGTGGCCGATCCTGAAGATGATCAAGATGTTTGTACAAAACGGTTTTTAAACTCTGAAATGGAAAAGGTGTGGGAAATTAAGGAGAACGCTCTACAGATGAAGCGAAGACGAATAGCCGAAGTTGCTGATCCTGTGCAACCTCACGACGTGACGACCAAACGATTTTTGGAACAACGGTTATCGCTTTTTATTAAATCAATACCCTCTATATTTCTGCTTCACATTGTAAACCAACAACCGGTAAAAGATCCCAATAACCTCGCCTACATACTACGTTCGGGGTATGACAATTACCGTTTAATGTATGATGGTGCCATTCGTGTAATTGAGTATGCACCAGATTTGAAACATTTAGAGGTACGATTAAACGGTAGTGTTCAACCACTTATTGATCAACCGGTGAAAGCCGGAGACAAATTATTCTTTCACTTGAAACTCTCGTCTGAAGAAAAAGAGGCGGGGAAAACGATGAACGATTTTCCTCTCTATATAGAACTTGAATATACAGCCACCATTGAATAAATAACTACAGGTTCCCTTCCTGAGGAGCGTTAGTTGTGTTCTATACTTTGCGGTGTGAGGTTGTCTTGTTCTTTGGTCGCGATGGTGAAACAGAGATATGCGGTGAAGAAGAGGAAGAAGTTGTCCAGAAAGGGAGGCTTTAAAGCTATTCTTCATGCGGCACGTCAAGCTTCGCGCGGAGAAACAAATAGTGAGTTGGCTATTAAGAAAGCACTCCGAGCAGCACGATTGCATGCGAATCCCAAAAGTAAACTACGTTTTAGAAAACGTGCCCGAGTTATTCCTGTGCCGAAACGTGGTGGATTTTTACCTGCACTGTTTGCTGGACTAGCAGCCCTGGGTTCACTTCTTGGAGGAGCAAGTGCGGTAGCACGAACGGTGAAAGCTGTTGAGGAGGCGAAGCAACAGTTGAAGGAAAGTGAAAGGCATAATAAAACTATGGAGGCCATAGCACTGCGCGGCAAAGGTGTGAACATGAAGCTAGCACCCTACAAGAAAGGACTCGGCATTTACATGTCGCCAAAAAACGGTTAATCGATGCACTGCCACGACGAGCCATGACGCATGAGGAAGTTATAAGATATGCAAAACAGCTTAAGATCTCCCACTTTCGAGGCGTGTTTATGCGCAACCAACTACCGTCTCGACCACGGAGCCATGAAAGTGCAGTTGTCAATTTGGATGACAGTCATGGACCGGGAACGCATTATGTGGCCTACATAAAGCATGGGCGAACCGTGTGGTACTTTGACAGTTTTGGAAACCTTCCTCCTCCGACAGAGCTTGTTCGCTATTTTGGAAGCAGTGCAACAATACACTATAATGTGAAACGAGTGCAAAATTTTAACACGCAACAGTGCGGTCGTCTATGTTTGACTTTTCTATATAAGACCGAGCACGGCGGGTGACGTGGTCATTATGACAACAGAAAGTAGAACGTTTACAGTGCACGGACAAGGTGCGGAAGTAACTGTTGACTTTTATCCTCCTATTGAATTGGGACGACGACCCTACGTGCTGGGACTTGTTTCGTTTGAAGGCTATAATAGAATCTGCAACATAATTGAAGACGTCAATGATAAGTTCTACTACGATGACTATGTGTTAACTCTACCGTCTGGCAGCTACACCGTAGATGATATTCACGATCACATCTACACAACTCTCACCAAAGAATTTAGTCTAAAAGCATTTCTGGACGGGACACGCAAGTTTGAACTCATAGCCAACAACGTGACACATCGCTGCAGTATTCTTTCTTCTTTTAGGATTGATTTTAAATCTCAACCAGATTCGATTGGGTCATTGTTAGGCTATTCACCACAAGTGTTAGTACCGAACGTGATACACAAGTCTGACCAACCGGTGAAAATAATTGAAGATCATCACGTATCTGTCACGTGTAATATTATTACAGACGTCTACACCAATCAAGATCCCTCGCATTCGCTTTATGATTTTATTGTTACTTCACCTGGTGGTTATATCATCCGCGAAAACCCGTCGGTGGTGCTCTATCATCCTGTGAGTGTGACCAACATCAGGAATATTACATTAAGGCTGGTGAATAGAAACCAACGTCTCATCCGGTTAGACCCTCATACACCTGTGACCTACAAACTGTATCTGAAGCCAGCATGAAACAAGTGTATAAAGCGGCAACGCTGTCAAGAGCAGGTGTTAGTTGTGCTCAACGCGTGTACAGGTTAACACGTGTCAACAAGCAGATCCTACAACAACTTGGTTACATCTTACGTCATGAATTCGATTCTAGACGTGACAAACCCTGTCGAAGTTCAGGAGGGTATTGTAAGAATTGAACACCATTCCTACCAACCGTATACTCAGGGACTAAATAATAATGATGAGATTCGAATTACTATTAACCAACAAGATATCTACACGCTTCCACATGAAAGTTACATCCAGATTGAAGGGCAACTCACCAAATTGGATGGTACCATTCCAACAACGTCAAAGTTGGCCAACAATGCTTTGGCCTTTTTGTTTTCTGAGGTTCGCTACGTGATCAACGGTATTGAAGTGGATACTACTCGAAATGTTGGCATAACAAGTGTCATGAAACTTTATCCCTCGTACGGAAGCGAAGAGAGTAAAGCTTTTTGTATGGCTGGTTGGTGTCCCAACTCAACCAACGACTGGATGATTAACGATGATGGTACATTTACTGGACATTTACCTCTAAAATTAATACTAGGCTTTGCAGAGGATCATAAGCGCATTGTTGTGAACGCAAGACAGGATCTGATTCTTGTACGAGACAGGAGTGATTATAATGCGCTAAAGGGAGCTGATACAGCGCCAATAGATACAAAAATTCTACTGCAACGAATTCTATGGAAAGTACCGCACGTTACTCTATCAGATCAGAAAAAATTGAGTCTGCTCAAGATTGTGGAGAAGGATACAGCTTTACCCATTCAATTTAGAAGCTGGGAGCTGCATGAATACCCGGTATTACCACTCTCCGATACACATACTTGGTCTATAAAAACCTCACGGTATACAGAGCGGCCACTCTACGTCCTGGTTGGATTTCAAACAGATCGCAAATATCAACAGAATAAAGATGCATCAAAATTTGACCACATCCAATTACGAAATATACGACTCTTTTTGAACGGAGTTACCTTTCCCTATGAGGGAATGGATTTAAACTTTAACAAGAACAAATATGGTAAGCTCTATGACATGTTTGTAAACTTTCAGTCTTCCTATTATCAGAAAGAGGCATGTCCGCTATTATCACCACAAGACTTCAAGTCCAAGGCGCCTCTGGTGGTGATGGACTGTTCGTATTTGGAGGAGTCGATGAAGGAAACAACAATTGATATCAGACTAGAATTTGAAACATCGACAGTTATTCCAGAAAAAACAACAGCTTATTGCCTTATTGTTCACGAGGCGCAAGTGTTTTATCAACCGCTGTCCAATATGGTGACCAGAGTATAAATAGCATGTCTTCCTCCATTGTCCTTCACAGTCATGGAAAGCTACGATGAAGTCACAACCCCCTCTGCGAGGTGGGTCTGCAAATGTGAAAGTGATTCGCCAGGCTCAGATGAAGATTCAAGGTTTACCATTTATCGCGCCCTAGTGAGTGAAGCTATAACTGCCTATCACAAGAATCATACTGTGCTTAGAATGCCGCCGCATCTGGTTCACTATTTACCAGATGGATTCATGTCTACGTTTGGTATTCATGACAGGGGCTACAACAACAAGCCCATCGCTAATCAAACAAATAATGTGGACGATGGCGTTGCCAAAGCTTCATCTTGTCATGTTGGAGAGCGGGTAGATTGTATGGACTGCAAATGCGATCGTTGCTCAACAAGTCGAGACGCTGATGCAGCATTTGGGATTTATCGCACCCTGGTGAGCTTAGCAATACGCGCCTACCATAAAGCACAATTTCTTCGTGAAATGCCGCAGCATCTGATTGCCTATTTACCAGCTGGATTTCTGACCGCGTACGGTGCACACGACATTGACCTTAATTGGGATAAGCTACCATTACACCTCCGTATGTCGGCGGATGTTGCAGCCTGCCGTCCTTGTCGTAGACACTTTATGCATCGAGGAGATTCTCACTGTGATTGGGATGGTCCAAATCCTATGATAAAAAATTGTAAGCGATGTACTGATAACTTTATGAATAAAATTGTGTAATTGATTCTTTGTGTGTATATTATTTTCCCGCTCCTACCCAATCAGTTAGTTGTTAAGAAGCAGCGGTCGTGGAAGGTCTGATATCCGTCGCCATGCCGAAAACATTGATTGTCGACGTGCAGGGTTTCAAGGTGAACGGAAACAAGTTTGTATTTAAAGAAGTAGGAATTATTGACTGCACAACCATGTGGGCACCAAGAGTAACCAGTTTTGTCTTTGAACCGCCGTTTCCATTGCATTTGCAGTCAGACGAGGACAGAAGACAAACAGAGTGGTTGCAACGCAATTTGGGACTAGTCTGGAAAGAAGGCGACATTCCTTACCAGCATCTATCACTTGTTCTGAAAGCTCACTTGTTTGGTGCTGACCTTGTATTTGTAAAGGGAAGTGAAAAAAAGGAATGGTTGCGTCAGTATGTTAATTCAACATGTCAACTTGTTGACCTTCATGATCTGGGATGTCCTGCACTGTACAACCTGTCCGTGCCTGATGAACCTCTACAAAATAAAACACTTCAAAATGTTTGGAAGCTTTTTGATTGGCTAGCTCGCAGAGCATGTCAAAACTTGCATGTTGAGTGCAAAGCGTCGTAACGTCAGCTTCAGTGTGAGACATACCAGTGATCAGTGTGGACGTGTAGTAATATGGCAGCAATTGAAGGTTTGGACTCAAACCCCACAGAGCGAGCTATTGTCAAGTTTTTTGCCTGTAAAAAGAAGCTTGACAGTTTCACAGATGAGGAATTGAACGCTTTGCCCAAGGCGTTCCTTTTTTATGTTGCTTCAAACGCGGTGAAAAATATTTGGCACAGTGTACCTAGTGAATGGAGCAGAGATCCTGGTCTGCGTGAACTACAACCATGCACTGACTTTAGTCATCACCAGCAAGTGTCTATTACTAAAATGCCATCCATTAGACAGTGTGGAACGTGTCAGCTCATCAAATTGTACCACGGCCATACAAATATACCATCCTGTAAAGACTTTGCTTCATCATTCCATGGTTGCGATGAAGACGAGGAAGAAGAGACAGCAGCGGCCGTATCGCCAGCACCAAAAAGTAAGACAACGATTGAAAAAGATATGCCGGACCTTTGCTGGTCATGGTCTAGTTAACAAGGCCATTGATGTACTTCCCATTGAACTGCATATTCCCGGCTATCAATTTTGTGGACCTGGGACTAAACTAAACCAACGTCTAGCACAAGGTAATTCTGGAATCAACAAATTGGATGCTGCGTGTAGAGATCATGACATTGCTTACAGCAACAAGAATGCAGATGTACGTCGAGTTGCAGACCACATTCTTCTAAGAAAGGCTGTGCAGCGCGTGACATCATCTACTGCTTCCATTGGTGAAAAGATTGCAGCCTTGATCGTGGCAGGAGCTATGAAGTCAAAGCTAATGATTGGTGGTGGATTAGCGAGGAAAAGGACAAAGAAATAACCATGAATCAAATATTGTTAAGTATTTATTTGAGAGTCAGTCCACCAGATTACAGCATTCACAAAAGATGTTTTGGTTTCTTCTGGTAAAAACATACAATTGTAATAAAAAAGAATTGAAAAATTAAAGTGTGTTCTTATTTACAAGGTGTGGAAATGTCCAAAAGGCAAGCTATTTACACCATCCCACAACCGTTTATTGTCATATGTAGACAGCGATGTTTTATTTTGATTTACTGTAAATATATTATGGTTCTTTGAAAGAATGCGTGTTTGCTGGTACAAGCGAGAGGTGTTTGTGTAGAGTACACATCGATATTCCTCAACATTGAGGAATTGTGTGACGCTACGAAGAACACCCTTCGCTTTGCATTGACCTTTATTCTTTTGTGTTGAAAATGCGTACATTTTCGGCGCCAAAGCCACAAATTCCGTCATAACATCACCAGCACACTCATCCTTAAATAGACCAATGTGTTTTTTATTCATGGGAATTATGCCAAACATATTGTTAACCTCATAGTTTGAGGTATCAAAGTAACTTGGATGTTCTCTCATCACAGAGTAAATATCCGTCTTATTGGTTTGATAAATAAGACTGTCTGTATCCATATACAGTAATTTTACATCTCCAAACTTTTGTTTGGCAAACTCATAATGAAATTGATACATTACAAATTTTGAATAGTCAAGTATTACCATTCCTAAGTAAATTGGTTTGTTATACATGATTTCTGTCTTTGACAATTCAATGGTTACTAAATCAGTTTCAATAACTCGTACTGAATGGAAATTGGGCATAGCAATATATTTTCGTGCGCCATATCGACCATCCCAGTGGTTTACCAAATGAATAGTTCTTTGCTTTCTAATATTTTCCATAGATTTACCGTAGCATGCATTGTTCATTAATTTATAAAAATTTGACTCGAATGTAGTCTTGGCGTGCTGCCGATAATGAGTATTTAATTGCATGTACGGTTGTAACCATGGTTTCTGGTCAAAACAAATAATGCGGTGAATGGTTTGTAGCTTCAAACCGTGTTTCAAACATTGCATTAAATTTTCGATGTGTATGACGTAGCGATTTTTCGGATTTAACGTTGCCAGCAACTTTTTATTGTTGGAACGTGAACTGGGAGGTTGTAGTTTTTCAACACAAAATGGTAGATCAGAATGATCATTGTGTATCTCGCGGGGATATAATATGTCAACTTCTAGAACATAGCCACGTGTGTTATTGCTCAACGCGTCCTGTAAATTAAAATTTGAAACTTCATCTGAAGTCAGCCATCGAAAATTTTGATACGGAAGCGGTTTTTCCATAGCATATCCGTATAAATTGTTACAATCCAGGTAGGTGAGGTATGTTGTAGGTTGCTTTGGTTTGTATGTATCCATATATGGATTATTTGCTTTGGCATGCTTTTGCACAAGCGATACAAGCCCGCCACGTATCCCGCGTTCAAAAAAGAGCAACATGTCGATGTCAGTTAATAGTTCCAGTTCTATTTCAGTCACCTTCAACATACAGTCCCAACTGTATCCGGCAAGGGTGTAGTAATGGGCTGGATCTAGATTGTAGATTTCAAGACACAGTTTGCGAAAGTGTTCAAACACGTCTGTCAAAAGTAGTGTATCAATTTTGAGGTATAAATCAGCATACTCGCCCAAAGTTGATATCTTGAACACGTCCCATACTTTTTGGGCGTGTAAATAGTCTTCTTCAGAAATATGACTTTTTGTTAAGTCATTGTAAAATTTATCCTTTGAAGGGAGTGCAGTTTCCTGCAAACATGCCCAATTGTTTACATGATTATAGGGAAACACCCCTTTTCGAATGCATAATTCAAATTGTTCGTCACCAGTAAAGTTTTGACGTACAGAATTCAAATTGTTTGGGTGAAGCCCTTGAACCAGCGCATCCAATGATGATGCGAGGAATCTATACGAATCTAAAAATCGTATACTAATTCCATTTCGCCATTTTGTAAACGAAATAAAATTTTCATGATTTTGTGGAATTAAAGAAAACTTTTGGTTTTCAAGGTTAACAAATTCCTTAATAATTAGATGACTGTCATACCGAGACATGTTGTGCAAGAAACAAGAAATATAGCGTGCTCTTTTATAGGCCAAATTACATGCACTATGAGCCGCTCCTCTAAATTTGCCAGTGTACCGATTATGGTCCCTCACCGGCGTGTCACAAGTTGCTATTGGTTTTTGACAAATGTGGCAAGTGTTTGCTGTTGCAAAAGCCACCTCGTCTGCATCCAACATTTGAAGCGGAATTGGGTTTTCCAGGATATTGTACACCCGATCTGCCAAGGCGTCCAATTCATTTAAAAACCAAGCAGCAGCATTTGCATCGCGATAAGATTTGAAGTAAGAAAGCGAAGGGTCATATGAGCAAATCACGTTTAGAGGACAACTGAATGGCACATGTTGCTGTACTTGTTGAGTGTACGGGCGTGCTGGATCCGGGTTACATGTGTCAATGGGTGTAGTTAAACATTCAAAATCTGCATATACTGTAAATGGAAGCGGTTCTTGACGAGACACATTTTGAAATTTCATACTGGCTTTATCCTTTTCTGGGAATGTAATTTTTACAGCTGGTTGTGTAATGCAATCAATAGTATGGGCTGTCAACTTTTGATTGCTAGTAAAATATTGCAAACAGCGATCACATATATATACCCTATTTTTACTCTTTGTAACTTGTGAACGAACTAGTCTGGAAAGATCTTTGATATAACAATAATGGTTGCACAATTCCCCTTCAATGTACAATAAATTAAAATGCTTTTCTTTTTTTTCCTTTGTCACATAGAGTGGCCCAATAACTTTGTCCCCTTCAACTCCGTATACATTAATGGAGTAAAGCAGATTTTTAGATTCAAAACGAGAAATGGCGTTGAGGTCCATTGGGAATTCTATGTCTGCTAAATTTAGACTGCTCATTAATTCCATAAATTTCTGGTGATATTTGCCCATTCTGTGAACATGTTTACTTGCAGAACATAGCCCAGCAGCCAGAGACCACACAAAACAGAAAACATCATTATTATCCACATTGATAACTGCGTGACGGTTTTCCAACTGTTTAGGCAAATTAACATGAGATGACCCACTATTTATGGGATCAAAGGTGCATACATTAATTTTAAGATGATTGATAGCTTCCAGCGATTTGCCGCTTTCTAATTCTTGAAACTCGGCAAAGCGTGTTGTGAGTTTATCAACAATGTTTTTACTATACCAACTGTGTATATTATCAGTGCGGTATAATTTAGTCATGTGGGTGTGTAAATAGATCGGCTGAATAAATTCGACACCTTGTTTCAAAATAGCAAAGTCACATAATAATTCAGCGTTAACCTTTAACGCTACATGTTCTCTTAAACAGTCTTGTATTTTGTTTTGAAAAATGTTGTAACTAGTGTTTAAATATTCATTGAGATTTAAAATGTTTGCATCATTATTGACTTTGGTAGAACAGATATTGTTATTGAAACAACTATCCACATCTTCCCAACTTTGTATCGGTGACGACATGATGTCCCTTAGTACTTAACAATTACAAAAAACTGAACGGTTTGCAGAGAGAGTGAACCAAAGTTTATTTTCCCTGCAAATTCCGTTTTACATAAACTAATTTTAAATTTTATTTTTTTCTTCTATGAATTCAACAAGACATCTTTTGTTTTCCAGTCCCATGTATTTTAAATAGATGGTTCCTTTGTTGAGATCGGCTACATCTTCTTCGCTGAGTTCCTTGAATCTCGACGGTAGAAATACTACAAAGTCCTCCAGTTCACATAAAATACGTTCCCCAAATTTCGTCTTGACTCGACGAACAGCAGTTACCAAATAAGACTCGTTTACCTGCAGATCCTGTAGTCGTTTAGTCTCTGCTCCAGCATCTTTCCCTATGGAATTCGCATTTTTTATTGCCGACATTCTGAAATCGAATTTGATATCTACGAGGCACGTCCAGAAAGTAAGCTCCGTTTGGTAATTAAATTAAATTGTGTACAGATACAGAAAAAAAATTTATTGCACAACATTCTACACCTCTTAAACTACCTTTTCACATAACTGCCGAACTTTTGCAGGCATTTGTCATAGCGTGGCACAAGTGTTTGGATACCTCTTCATAGAAGTTTGCCGCCGACCCGTAAACGAGAGTGAAGACTCCCCTTAAGATATCCTACTGTTTGGTCACTACTGTTAGGCAAATTGCGTGCTTACCAGGAGAACTGCGTATGTTTAGGAGTTCTCCTGACCACAGACGCAATTTGCCTAACAGTGATGGCCAAACAGTAGTATAGCTTACAGGGGAGTCTTCACTATCGTTTACGGGTCGGCGGCAAACTTCTATGAAGAAGGTATCCAAAAAGTTAAGCCACGCTATGACAAATGCCTGCAAAATGTCGGCAGTTATGTGGAAAAGTAGGTTATGAGGTGTAGAATGTTGTGCAATAAATAATTTTTCTGTATCTGTACACAATTCAATTTTATTACCAAACGGAGCTTACTTTCTGGACGTGCCTCGTATAATAGTGTTTTAGTATACCTAAGCCATTAGCAAATATGTATTTACACACAAAAGTTATCAAAACCCTTCTACACACCCATTATCGCTAGCCACTAATTTAATTGTCAGCAGCATGCGTTCACCATTTTCCTACTTCTCCTCATTCCATTGTAAGAACACAGGTTATCAAACAAGTTATACACCCAGGTGCTACATGGTCAGGTGCTGGTCATGACTGTACTTTGGTGAAACCGGGTCAGATTGTTTGTATAATTTATCTGTTCCCTGACAAAGCCGGGGCAAACTGCTTGTGTAATTTAACTGTTCCCCGGGCGAAGCCGGTTTACAACTGTTCCCGGGCGAAGCCGGGGCGGATTGTCTGTATAATTTATCTGTTCCCGGACAAAGCCGGGGCAGATTGCATGTATAATTTATCTGTTCTCGTGCGAAGTCGGTGCATGCTTTTGGTATAATATAACTGTTCGCGGGCGAAGCCGGGTTGGGTTTCTGGTATAACATAACTGTTCACGGGCGAAGCCGGGTCGGGTTGTTTGTATATTATATCTGTTCCCGGGTGAAGCCGTTGCAGGTTGGTTAAATAATTTATGTGTTCAATACACCCTAGTGCGTGGGGGCATACATTAGTTGGGAGGTGATGATTTAAATGTCCTTAACTAAATAGGTTACTTGACTTGAAACTAAAGTATAAAAGTGAATCCATGGCTCAGAGCTAATGTTACATAAGAGGTCATTATCTATTCCGCCGGGCGAAGCCGGTTTACAACTGTTCCCAGGCGAAGTCGGGGCGGATTGTCTGTATAATTTATCTGTTCCCGGACAAAGCCGGGGCAGATTGCATGTATAATTTATCTGTTCTCGTGCGAAGTCGGTGCATGCTTTTGGTATAATATAACTGTTCGCGGGCGAAGCCGGGTTGGGTTTCTGGTATAACATAACTGTTCACGGGCGAAGCCGGGTCGGGTTGTTTGTATATTATATCTGTTCCCGGGTGAAGCCGTTGCAGGTTGGTTAAATAATTTATGTGTTCAATACACCCTAGTGCGTGGGGGCCTACATTAGTTGGGAGGTGATGATTTAAATGTCCTTAACTAAATAGGTTACTTGACTTGAAACTAAAGTATAAAAGTTAATCCATGGCTCAGAGCTAATGTTACATAAGAGGTCATTATCTATTCCGCCGGGCGAAGCCGGTTTACAACTGTTCCCGGGCGAAGTCGGGGCGGATTGTCTGTATAATTTATCTGTTCCCGGACAAAGCCGGGGCAGATTGCATGTATAATTTATCTGTTCTCGTGCGAAGTCGGTGCATGCTTTTGGTATAATATAACTGTTCGCGGGCGAAGCCGGGTTGGGTTTCTGGTATAACATAACTGTTCACGGGCGAAGCCGGGTCGGGTTGTTTGTATATTATATCTGTTCCCGGGTGAAGCCGTTGCAGGTTGGTTAAATAATTTATGTGTTCAATACACCCTAGTGCGTGGGGGCCTACATTAGTTGGGAGGTGATGATTTAAATGTCCTTAACTAAATAGGTTACTTGACTTGAAACTAAAGTATAAAAGTGAATCCATGGCTCAGAGCTAATGTTACATAAGAGGTCATTATCTATTCCGCCGGGCGAAGCCGGTTTACAACTGTTCCCGGGCGAAGTCGGGGCGGATTGTCTGTATAATTTATCTGTTCCCGGACAAAGCCGGGGCAGATTGCATGTATAATTTATCTGTTCTCGTGCGAAGTCGGTGCATGCTTTTGGTATAATATAACTGTTCGCGGGCGAAGCCGGGTTGGGTTTCTGGTATAACATAACTGTTCACGGGCGAAGCCGGGTCGGGTTGTTTGTATATTATATCTGTTCCCGGGTGAAGCCGTTGCAGGTTGGTTAAATAATTTATGTGTTCAATACACCCTAGTGCGTGGGGGCCTACATTAGTTGGGAGGTGATGATTAAAATGTCCTTAACTAAATAGGTTACTTGACTTGAAACTAAAGTATAAAAGTGAATCCATGGCTCAGAGCTAATGTTACATAAGAGGTCATTATCTATTCCGTGACCGCCTCGAGCACGGTCATTATCTCGCGGAGCAATGCAGTGAAATCGACATCATTTAATTGGATAATAACAGTACTTATATATAATTGAGCTGCATTCATTTTATATATCCCAGACAGCTAGTGGTTTAAAATGCAAGTCACGTTAAAACCAATCTTATTACATGCTATGAATTCTGCTCGTTTCAAACATGAAGTAATTATTGCTTGTCTGATTCGTACCATCTGACTTTTAAACCAGCTTTGTCAATAGGCCATTATACTATTAAAATTCTAAACATCTTCATGTGGATTTAAACATACCATCTCATCATTTACAAGTACTGTAATGTACAGTTGTTGTTTGAGTCTTCAGTCTTTTGACTGGTTTGATGCAGCTCTCCATGCCTCCCTGTCCTGAGCTAATCGTTTCATCTCTACATAGCTCCGACACCCTACACCCGACACAATCTGTTTAACATATTCTATCCTTGGTCTACCCCTACAGTTTTTGTCCTCGAACCTTCCTTCCATAACTTAGCTTGCTATTCCTGGTGTCTTAATATGTGTCCTACCAATGTACCTCTTCTCTTCATTAGCAGACGCCAGAAACATCTCTCCTCTCCCACTCGTCTTAATACCTCTTTATTTGTTACTCTCTCTCTACCCATCTGATCTTCATCATTCTCCTGTAACACCACATTTCAAATGCTTCAATTCTCCTCTTTTCTGTACAGTACAACCACTTATTTTGTAAACTATCTAGCTGAGTTAGTCTCCCAGTAGCACATAGTCAAATATATACACTAGGATATACTTTAAAGTTATATACTTAAGTATGTTGAATATTACCTGATAGACAAGGATCCAAATTACAATCTGATGTGACTGCTGTAAGCTCCTGGTTAACTCTACCATCATTTCGATTCTGCTCGAGTATTTATACCCCTCCGAATACAGGAAACGTCTCTGGATTACCGTTCCTTTCACACAAACATGACCTCCATACGGCATTACCCTGCGTTAATACAGGAATCGTTACTGACCTTCCTTTCACCAGAAATAGCTCCACACTGTATAACCCTGTACAAGTACCTTAAACACTTCTAATTAATCCACCTTTCACCAGAAACTACACACAGTATATAAGGAGGACGTTCCTTTTCACAACATATCATTCGCTACAATGTCTGGGGACAAGAAGATGGAGATGGCAGAAGAAGAAAACCAGGAGGAGTTGTCGCTGGATCTGTTAATGTAAGTAATATTTATTTACTAAAGCCTTATGTAGCAGCACGCCAGTCTCTCACGGGTGGGTGCGTGGTTCAATTCCAGTCACTTTATGTTAGATCTGTGCTGAGCAAACCAAAAGCAGACAGGTTTTTCTCTGGAAACACCAGTTTTCCCTGTCAAAATTTTCTTCCGACAACATCCTCCACTATCATTTCTCTTTTTATCTGTCATTCATTTAAACATTGACTCTAAAAAGTGAGACAGGCTTTGGCAGCCAACACAGATCTTTCTCGCCGCTAGATGGAGTTTAATTCATTCCATTCCTGATCTGATCAAATACTGGAAGCAAGCGCTGTTTTTTTTTCTTCAAAATGATTAGAAATACTGAGCGTAGTTACCACCTTTGTAGCCCATGTTTACTTGGGTGTGAGTAGAATTTGTCTGATAACCCGTGTTATTGCGATGAATAAAAAAAAAAGGATTGGGAAGGAAGTCAGATTTTTTTTAGGTGTGTTAAAATCCTTTAGTATGTCTTCCTTTGGAGGGGGAGTACAATGCACAGATTACCCTCATCATCTTTCTGACATAATACTCCAGCAATGCCTATATGTGAAGCATCTGTCATCACCACATATTCCTTATCTTTTAACGGATATTTCAGCACTACACCCATGTTTACTTGGGTGTGAGTAGAATTTGTCTGATAACCCGTGTTATTGCGATGAATAAAAAAAAGGATTGGGAAGGAAGTCAGATTTTTTTTAGGTGTGTTAAAATCCTTTAGTATGTCTTCCTTTGGAGGGGGAGTAAAGCCAGTGGTTACATGTTCTCACTTTATGACATGTAAAAGATCCGTCCACAGACTAAACTTGTGTGAAGGTAAATTGACAGGTTAGATTCTGTCAAAACAAGTTCCAACATTTACCACTAGATGGCATTATTATCTGGTAGCAAAAAACTTGGAACTTGTAGCTCACTCTAATGGTGTTTGCTGGAAGCAGCTACATACTCAAGTGAGTCACACATGTTCGTGAACACTGCCAGCACTGAAACCCATACTCAAGTTCGAACATTCACCACTAGGTATCATTAATATCTAGTAGCAAAATTTTGAAACTACTTAAAATTGAACAGAACTTGTAGCTCACCCTAAGGGCGTCCGCTGGAAGCTGCTGCAGGCTTAGGTGAACTGTACTTGCTCTCACACACTCCCAGCAATTCACAGCGCCTACATACTCAAGTGAGTCACACATGTTCGTGAACACTGTCAGCACTGAAACCCATACTCAAGTTCGAACATTCACCACTAGGTATCATTAATATCTAGTAGCAAAATTTTGAAACTACTTAAAATTGAACAGAACTTGTAGCTCACCCTAAGGTGTCCGCTGGAATCTGCTGCAGACTTAGGTGAACTGTACTTGCTCTCACACACTCCCAGCAATTCACAATCCAATATTTAGATAAACAAGCGTTATAAAACAATTTTGTTGTACTCTTTATTGTATACATTTTTTTTTTTATAGCTTTGGAAATGATCCAGTGTTGGTGGAGTTTTTCGCCCAATTAATGACGGCGATGGAAGGCTGTCAGAGAGTAGGAGATGATGAGGAAGAAGAAGATGATGATGATGATGAAGAGGAAGATGAAGAGGAAGAAGAATGATTAATAAATCAGATCTGGTGTACACCTTCTTGTTTTTATTTCATGTCGAGCTGGCCGACTCAACATGCCATGCGATTTGTATCCTACCCCCACCCTACCATTTACAGGAAATACTACTCCTGATTCATTGACGTTTGTTTACCATTGAGCACATTCAACAACCAGTTCATTCCCCCTCTCTCTCCCTCAATTCCATTCACTACTCCCGATACCATTGATGTTTGTTTACCATTGAGCGCTTTCAACCCCATCTTGTTTGTCTCTCAGACCCATTCACACCTAACCAACCTACCACGTCAGGGTCCAAACAACCACCGCCATTCATGTTTTCCATTCAAAACACTCCCGTTCATGACCTACCTCACATCCCGTAATCTGCTGTGACGTCACACACACACCAGTTACACTAATGTTTTCCATTTCAAAACACTCCCGTTCATGACCTACCTCACATCCCGTAATCTGCTGTGACGTCACACACACACACACATCAGTTGACCGTTCAATTCTCTGACGATTCATTCACCGACAAAGATTCGGAAACCTTCGGCAACACTCGGATCTCGTCGGGATCAAAGCAAAGCTATATAGCCCAGGATAATATCAGAGAAGGCGCTCAGTCCAAGAGAGAGACTGGGTCGAGGAGGGTCTCGTGCAGACCCTCTTCCATCCTTCCCCTCATCCCCCAACCTCGCCACCACCCCCTCCCCCTCCCCACCCCCACTCCCCCTCCCCACCCCCACTCCTCCCCCTCCACCCACACCCCCTCAAACCGGTTCCTGGACCCTCCAAGGTTTGTTTACCTTCCGGGGTCCCGGCGACCTTGGGGGTCAATGACCTACCTCAAGGTCATTGAGCATGACCTACCTCAAGGTCATTGACCTTGCCACGCCCCCCTCATTTGCATAAATAACGGTATTTGGTTCAAAACCCCCTCAGCCTCCCTACTTTAGTATACACGGCGCGTGTATTTGATTTTATCCATGCGAATGCGAAAATCGTCACGGTCGATAAGTGGTGCTTTATTCAAGTTCATTTTTTTGTAGGAAAAGGGGGTAAGAGTTGTAAGATGTTTTACGAACAGGTTTTTATTCATACTAGGGTTGCCGAGCGCAACAAATTAAGATGTCACTGTAGAACACCTTAGTTCTATTTTCTTGAGTTTTTTGAGTCCTCTTCAGGTTCTTTAGTCACGGACTAGATTGGGAGCGCAAGTTGGTGGAAAATATTTTATGTCTTTTATTTCAGGTTTCTGTCAAACCCATACGTGTGATTCTGGTGTGTGTTTTGTGTTAGGTGTGTGTATTGATTCTTCGTGATGAGGGGTAGGATGTGCTACCGCCCTCAAATATTGTTGTTGTATTTTATGGAAAGGCAGAGCACTCTCAGAGGCTACTGTACCTTGTCCAGTGCTGATTCTTGGATTTCCTTGGGAAATGCTGAGATATTTTATTCAGACACACACACGTATATTATGTGCTTTTGGGAGCACACTTCTTCGAGACTCGAACCAGTGCCACGGCAGGTCGAGGTTATTGACACGTGGGTTGACAGATGTGCAGATTCCACATAGCGCCCGTCTATGTCTGGTGATTCATCTTTTAGGCAGTCCAGCTGACCGACTGACCCTTTTCAGTTATCTGTAGCAAACCTGTTCTTTTGATGATCATTGGACCATAATTAATTGGGAGTTCGCCATGTCCGTTACGGATTACCGCATATCGTATGAATGAAATATTGTTTTCATGATGTAAATGTTGGCTTTGAGCCTAGTGATTTCTATGACTCATTTCATTGTTAGATTTGTCTGTTGTGACACCATTGGGTGTACTTTGTATTTTGTTTTTCTTGTAAAAATGGCAAGCGGCCATATGTGCATTTTTCTTGTTTGGTCACGTGTTAATTTACTTGTGTTGATTTGAAAAGTCCTAGTTTTAGGCGTTAATGTTGTTTGCTTCGGCAAGTTCTTTGATTCCAATTTCATGCGGAAATTATAGTTGTTTTATTTAGTGTAGGAAGTGTCGGATTAATTTAAGTAGTGTTTAGTTGGTTCCCCGCGTCTGTCTAGCTCTAAGACAATGCAGATTCGTCCCCTGTAGGTTTACTGGATGGTAACGAATCTCGCATTAATTTGTACACATCGTAACGCATGTAGAACAGCCGCACACGCACATTGTCATTGTAGTAATTTGGGACATTTGGTCCAGCTGTTTACAATCTCTCCTGAGATTAGGCCTAAGTTTGGCAGTTTATTAATTCAAGTGGGAGTCATTTGGGAGACCTTGTTTGGTTTTGTTTTGTTGTAATTAGTGTAAATAGTTGATCTGTTATTAAATTCATATGTTTTAACCCTGGTATTGACTTTTTCCTGCATGTTATTTTGTTATATGTTACCCTGAATGTTATAAGAAGCGCTTAACAACAACTTAACGAAATGGACTGTCACACCCCCCGAAACTGAGTCTCATATGCTTCTTTGCAAGGGTTCAGTATGTTTGGTTGGCAATATACTCCGATAAACGAGAGTGTACAGTATTTCGATCGTACTTCGGTTGTGGCAGGTACCTTGCAGCGTACCCGTGTTCGTTAAGTCACGAACCATGATTGCCCAGGAACCTGGAAGTTCGGAGATCAAAGATTCGAACACCGGCCCTGACAGTGACCATACAAATGTGGTTTCGCCCGGATATTTCCCCACTCCATCCGGGCAAATGCTGGGAGTGTAACTTGTTTCAATTTACGGTGTACCTACCTTTCCTATAAAATATAATTACACTCACTACTCCAAGAACCACAACAACACAGGTTCTTGGACAAATTCAACACACATCCAGGTACGTTGGGGATGATGACCAAGATGCTCCCAAGTTCCTGAAATGAGTTAATAACAACAAAACTAACAACTTGTGGCTGACACAGATAGATTGCCTTCGTATCAGTGAACTTTTGGTTTATAATGGGAGTAGTAGATGGGATCATTGCCTCTTGAATTCAGTCAATGGCCCATCCAGCCAATTTATGGCAGAAATATGGGCGCAATTCATTAGACTATTGCTTTTCCTTGTGAATAATTAGGAACAAGATTTCCAGTGTAAAACTTGGAACATCCTGAAAACCTCCTAAAACGTTTAGAACCTCATCCACTGAACAAGATAATTTATTTTGGAGCTCATGTCATTTTATTACAATTTTAGAAACATTTCATTTGAAATAATTAAGATTCCTTGAAATAATGGAGGAGTCGCTAGGGACGACAGATGGTGACCACACATGCAATAATTTCTTACCTTCTCTCCATCCACCCCTTCATTGCCACAGATATATCACTGGAATTGTTTTCTTGAAAGAAACACGGCATCCTAGAAGCAAGGAGCTTGATCCCAGATCACCATAGGCTAATGAGGAGGAGAGGGAGAATGGAAGCACTTACTGTACAGCCTCATAGACAGACAATTTTACTAACATAGCATAGTTGACATCCTCGTCAGTAATGCATAATATTTCGTTTATTTAGTGAGTATTAACTCTAAGAGTACCAATATTATATATATTTCACTTTCGAATATCGGCATAACGTCAAATAAGAAATATGTTGAACAGGACCGATTGAGACAATACATAATGAAACTAATGTGGTCTAAATTCAGTTAAAGTGAGATGGAGGAAATGCTGCAACAATTTTCTCTCTAACAGTTAGGGCAAGTGAATGTTTCTCTCCTTAAGTGACACTTTTATATTTCCAAGTAAAAAGCTCGTTGCGTGACCCCAAACTTTGGTGAGATCATTGTCCTATACGTTTCATGCAACTAAACTTAACCGCCGGTTGCGATGAGAACTGAATAAAACACTTGAGTTACTCGTACTACCGCAGTTCCATGCCCAGACTTTCCATTGGTCTGGATTTACAAATGGTTCGTTTTCTTACCATAATGTTTTTAGGAACTACGAGAATTATTCTTTACCAAGATAGATTTTATGCGATGAGGTTTCGATACATAATCAGTATTATACATTTCAAAGTCTGTCATATCTATTGCGACTTTCTCGTTATTGAAAATGTAAAAGTGTAAAAGTTAAGGTGAGAAACATTCACTTGCCGTACTGTTAGCGATAAAATTGTTGCAGCAATTCCTCCATCTCACTTTAAATGAATTTAGACCATATTAGTTGCATTATGTATTGTCTCGCTATTCTGCCAAACTATTTGGCTGTAGCAAACCTGTTCTTTTGATGATCATTGGACCATAATTAATTGGGAGTTCGCCATGTCCGTTACGGATATATGGTTTTGGCACATAGTTTTCCTTTTCCGAGCGAGACCGATACCTTTTAAGACTTTCTCGTTTCATTCGCCGGTTTTATGCAAGACGTTCCATTTTCCCTTGTCGGTTAACTAAAGATACGGTTTCTATTAAGATATCAGGATATCTCAGATTTAAAAATGTGCCGGCTCGATCCAAGTTCTTGACTACGGACCCTCCCCCCTGAGTGTCTAACACTCCGCATCTTAGCGGCGAATGTGCAGTTAACATTTTACAGCTGGACTGGCAGAAACCTATTTATCGATTTACTCCATCCCCTTAACTTGCTGAATCGATTCTGTCGGCCCCACTGACGAATGGTTCATACATTAGTCACGATATACACTACGCTCCACATTTAGAAGCCTAGCCTTTCCGAAGTAAAACATGTACGGCCACTTACGATCCACTAACATATTGCTAATGTTGCTTACTATCAGAGAAATTGCGTCAACCTCTCACAGCTGCTCATTCATCAACTTGTTTGATCTGCTTTTTAAAATGTGGTGTCTATCACTTACATTGCTTGGCCGGTTACAATGAATATTTGATATGAAGCCGTATTGCACAACACAGCTTAATACATCTTACTGTAGGCTTGGAGTTTACCAAGATTTCTGTTATCAGGAGTTAGTTCCAGCGGGTAGCCAGACAAGTGTGTGATGACAACGATCATGATGTTGATGATTATGATGATGATGATGACACGTCTCTGAAAGAGGATCTTACAAATAACTATAAATTTAGACTCATAAATATATTCAACGGTAAGTTGAATACTAAAAGCATCTTAAATCTATAAACATCTGGGTAGTTTTCTCGCGAACATATTATTTTTTGGATACTCAAGTGAAGCCAAAGAAACCTCGAGGAACTTGGCAAATGAACCCGTCGTTTGTTGGCAAAGTTCACTTTCTACATCATAAACCTGCCTAGAGAGCCTGTGTGTACCTCGCAAATATAGTGGTAGAGGACATCTAAATATAATCAGACTAAGTAGAACTCAGAAACAAAAACATAAGGAAATACTTCCATCAGCACTCTCACCCACAAATGAAACTGTTTGCAGTCAATGATAAATCCTTTAATCATTTTAAACAATGACAAATGCAAAGGCCACCTTTGAAGCAGAATTTCTAAATGATAAATATTCCCTGAAACTGAATACAGAACAAAATGATAAGCCATTATTACTTCTTTTCCTGAAACATGGGTTCCTTCCTCCTGAAACTGAATTCAGCATAACGTTATCAGGACAAGTACTATGACAAGCGCAAATGTAATCAAAATATCACTGATGTTTCCAGAAAGTGTGATCCACTTATCTTCCGAATACGGAGATAACCTGGCTGCAAGGCCTTGCTCGTTGGAGAGTACAATTGCACCGGGCATTAATAATAATAATAATAATAATAATAATAATAGTAATAATAATAATAATAACAAGAAGTTATAGGAAACACATGCTGAAAGATCAGACTGTTATAGATGTCGAATGCAGGAAGTGCAATACCGGCCCAGAAACCATAGAGCATATTACCAGCAGCTGCAGAATTCTAGCGCCAACATCTTACACTGAGAGGCATAACGATGTTGCCAAAGTAATTCATAAAGAACTCGCCCTAACCCGATCTCTCATACATGACAGGACGCCTTATTACAAATACTCTCCAGAAAGTGTGCTGGTAAACGAAGATTACAAGCTGTATTGGAATCGCACTATTCAAACAGACAAAACAACTCCTCATAATAGACCAGACATAACTTTAACTGATAAGAAGAACCATCACACCTACTTGATTGACATATCTGTTCCGAATGACCATAATATCCCCCATAAATACAGAGAGAAGATTGATAAATATACTCCTCTAGCTATGGAGGGGGCTAGAATCTGGAGACAAAAACAATGTGACGATTCTTCCTTTCCTCCTTTCTCCCACTGGCCTGACACCTAAATCCTTTTCAGTAAATCTAGCCACACTAATTCTTCCCGTATACACCCACACTATCGCACAAAAGGCTGCAATTCTGAAAACCTGCAGCATCGTTAGAGGGTTTTCGAATACACATTAGGATTTTTCTTTAGACCCTCTTGTGAAAAGGAGACGAGGAAGATAAGAAGAGAAAAGAAAATTAACTGTCAATCGTCTATGTTATACCGTATAGTTCGAAAATGTATGCTATAAGCTTAAGTGATACTTTACTCATTTTCTTGTACGTAATGTACCGATATGAGTCATGTTACCGACTGTAGGTTGAGTAAATAAAGAAGATAATAATAATAATAATAATAATAATAATAATAATAATAATAATAATAATAATAATAATAATGACCACGAACCTACTACGCTGTCGTAGCAGGCGGAGAGGTGATACTCCGACGTGGCGCGTCCCAGGTGGCGGATAGGGGGGCTCCTCACCGGTTTACCAGCGGACTTGAGTGAAATAAAATAGCTCTCGCGGACCAAACACACTGCTCCAGGAACTAACAATCCCTGGTTCTAAACAACCAGCGTAAGCTGGACATTAATTACAAGCAACAATGACTCGTACAAGTAATAACAAAATTACTCCAGGTGGACGATCCACCCGTCGTCAGACGGCAACCAAGCTTTCGGATTCTGGGGAGCTTGGGCATGTGCGAGAGAGTAAGTCGGAGTGCTCTGGTAAACTTCCACGGAAGATCCATACGTACATTGGAACGATCAACATTCAAACACTTGTTCAACCTGGTAAGCTACACAATCTCACGACGGAACTTTCCAAACAGAAAATCCAGATTCTTGCCTTACAAGAAACACGCTTTCGTGACTCAGACATATTAGATTACAACGACTATAGGATATTCAAAAGCAGAACCAAGAAGAAAATTTGCAAAGGCGCATCGCTATTCGGCATGGCCTTTATTGTAGTCTAGACACAAAAAAAAATTGAATTCAGTAACAGACGTGAAACCCATCAACAATCGACTAATGACCATGAGAATTAAACACACGAACAAAAATTATACATTCTTCAACGTCCAAGCACCCACAAATGCTGACAACACAAAAGAACCCGAAAAGACTGACAAATTCTGGGATGAACTCGAAAACGAAATGTCCAAAATTCCATATGAAGACGTTAAAATTCTCCTCGGGGATTTCAATGCACAATTAGGCAGGGAAAGAACCCCGCGCACAAATTTACCAACACAAACGGGACTCGACTCATTGAGTTATGCCAACAAAACAATTTGAAAATTATTTCAACCTCACTACGAAAATCCCCCAAGAAACAGAAAACATGGCGATCACCTATCCACCACTTAGGCGAGTTTCAAATCGACCATGTCGCAATCTCTTACACCTATCAGAAAGAAATTCACGATGTGCAAGTACGCAAAGGAGCGAACATTGATTCTGAACACTATCTCTCCCGAATCAAAATCAAATTCACACCAAGGAGAAAATTTAACAAGGCACCCCCAGTGATCCCATAATCCGACATAAGCAAAATCAAAGACTCCAAAATTGCTGAAAAATGGGAAGAACAACCCACAGAAAACTGGGAAAATTTCAAAGGAAAAATCATCGAGACCGCCAAAACCTTGATTCCTCTGACTAAAAAACCGAAACATCCTTGGTGGAATCAAGAATGCAAAATCGCCCTCGACAACAGAAAAACTGCCTTCCAAACCTATAACAGTAACAAATCTGAGAAAAACCTGAAGATCTTCTTCGAGGTACGTAAACAGACGTCCAAAATTCTGCGACGAATCAAGCGGAAGTATATCAATGATCAACTGACTTCGATCGAGAACGACTTCAGAAACTACAATACAAAACATTCGCCAACCAAATCAAAGGGTACATACCACAAAACTTATGCTTCAGAAAACAAGACGGAAAACTGGCATTGATAAATCGAGACAATTTCCAAGAGCTAGCTACATACTTCTCACGACTTTGAATTGCCCATAACCCACGAAAATATTCCCAAAGAGACAATCGGACCACACATCAGAAGAATCACTACCACCAACTCAAGATGAAATCCACTCCCACATCAATAGACTCAAAAACAATAAAGCCTGAGGTGAAGACGGCATCACTGCAGAACTACTTAAAAACCTAGGACCCAATGCACTCAGAGAAATTACACTAATCATCCAAGAAATATGGCAAACAGAGAAAATACCTGATGACTGGAAAACAGCACTCATCCACCCACTACACAAAAGAGGAGATAAGTCTGACGTGAACAACTACAGAGGGATTTCTCTTCTTCCCGTCGCCTACAAAATTTTCTCAGCTTGTCTATTGACACGAACACAGGAACAGCTCGAACCAAAGTTATCAGAATTTCAAGCAGGATTCAGACCAAACCGATCCTGCCCTGAACAAATCTTCAACCTTAAAACCATTGTCAAAATGCAAGAAATTCGAAATAAACCAATGATGTGCACATTTGT
This sequence comes from Meconema thalassinum, assembly GCA_946902985.2. Taxonomy (NCBI): domain Eukaryota; kingdom Metazoa; phylum Arthropoda; class Insecta; order Orthoptera; family Tettigoniidae; genus Meconema; species Meconema thalassinum. The sequence continues at coordinate 469,571,826 of OX336390.1, read as the reverse complement.
CGATTTCCAAAAAGCATACGACTCGATCGATGGACAATCACTCTTCCAGATCCTTGAAGAAAGAGGATTAGATCACAAAACACGGAAACTCATTGAACAAACGCTGACCAACACAAAATCCAAAGTAAAATTTATGGGGGAAATCTCCGAATCTTTCGAAATTCAGACAGGTGTGCGACAAGGAGATGGTCTTTCCCCTCTCTTGTTCAACATTGTCCTGGATAAAGTCATGGAAGAGTGGGAAAAAGAGCTCAAGAAACAAAATGTCTGGAAACCAGTTACACTTGGCTATCGTAAAAACAATCTCTCTATACCATATCTTGCCTTCGCCGATGACTTGGTTATACTAACAGAAAATCAAGAGACCGCAATAAAACAAATAGAAACACTCCAAGAATGCGCCGAAAAAGTGGAACTTCAAATATCCTTCGAGAAAACTCAAGTGCTAAGTCACAAAAGCGACAACATGCAAACAAAATACGGAACCATCAAAAGAGTCCCACATTTCAAATATCTGGGAGAATTTATCGAACCAACTGGATCCGAAAATATCTCACAACAAAACCGTCTCCAGAAAACCAGGAGAGCACTAGGACTTACCCAAAACCTCTATAACAAAAAATGCATGTCAAGACAAACCAAACTTCGACATTACAACACTGTCATCAAACCGGCAAGTCTCTACGCAAGCGAAACACTTACACTCAATAAGAAATATGAACTTGAAGACATCAAGAATGAAGAAAGAAAAATCATTCGGAAAATACTGGGAGCAAGATTCACTCCTGACGGGTACCGACTACAGTCAATCAAGACAACTGAAAAATACTCAAACATCGAAGTCGACTTCAGAAAAAGACGATTGAAATTCTTCAGGCACATAAGTAGACTGCCGAATACACGACTAACCAAAAGAATACTAGATTACATATCATCACTCAAAAGTACAACACCATGGATGAAAGAAGTACAAAAAGACATGCGAACTGCTAACATAACCGACACATCAGACAGAGACTCCTTCCGTAACAAAGTGAACAACTGGGAAGTCTAACCAGAGCAACCAAAACCTACACCTTACAGACCTCAATGGTCTGACGAAAGAAAATTGGCATTCTCCAACAGAATGAAAAAATATTGGCAAGATAAGAAGAACGTCAAGAATTGAGTCAAATTGCTTAACGCTTTCCAATATTGGGAAAATACGCTGAAAATAAATAAATAAATAAATAAATAAATAAATAAATAAATAAATAAATAATAATGATAACAGGCTAAACATTCGTATCTACCTTTATAGACGACTCGATTGGTTACAATGTGCTGCTTGTCACAAATCCAGAAATAGGTGTCAATGAAAAACTGCTAACGATGATACAAGTAAAGGAAAAAGGAGCTATGCGTTACGTTATAATTGTACCTAATACATTATCCAAAGTACAATTCTAAGAAAGCTCTTCTGCACACTTTGAGATCAAAACAGGAGTTATCCAGGGAGATGGACTCTCGCTACTGATTTTCAACGGCGTGGTGGATACAGGGTTGGTGTCAGATAATTGCCTACTACAACGCAGGAACTTATTCAAACTGTTAAGGGTTGAAATGAAGAACAACGGAATGGTAATAGAATGATCGGCTTCTTTTGATGATCTAGGAATTTTAAACTGCAACAATTGGAATCAATGTGATGAAAGCAGTAGCAGAACAAACAGGTTTGCTGATATCCTATGAAAAAAAGACAAGTAATGTCAGACATCAAAGAGCAACACCTAATAAGCCATGTGCATAAGTTTACATACCTTGGTGAGTGGATCCAATCGGACTAGATAAAGGATACTTAGTAGCAACATAAAATAGGATTCCCAAACCACCCAAAATATAACAAAAAGTGCTTTAGTATATATAGTATATACGTAAGTAAAGGAAAAAGGAGCCATGCGTTACGTTATAATTGTACCTAATATGTAATTGTGTAATCCGCCTTGTCAATACTGTCAATATTGTTCCTGTAACGCCATTACTTTTCACGAATTGTAACGACGTTTCTTTTTTAAAAATAACGGTAACTGTAACGTAGGCCTAGTTACTTTTAAAGTAATATCAATTCTTCGTTCATGAATTCATCCAACTCGTCACTGAATGATCCACTGTGAAATCTGGCAAATAGAACCACTTCTGTAATCTACAAAGCAAAGCCAACTCCGTACAGGCCATGACGGCCCTGGGAGTAGTAGAAGGTAGAGGCTTCCACTCTTTGTGACATCGGCACTAGATGGGATGGAGTTGTCAGCTCCATACCCGGCTGTCTTTGCTCCCAGGAATTGCCCTGGTACTCATTTCTGGCGTAGGTAGGATTTTTTCTAAACTCAACTTCCCTGGTGGGGATCGAACCCACTCCCTTTTAGTTAGAAGCTCAGCGCCTCTACCGACTGCGCGACACAGCCCCCTCTATAATCTACGCCTATAGGTATTTTCTTCTAACTGTTCACGAAGAGGTCCGATCTCTGTGAAACCTAGTTCAATAAACTACTGAAATAATCTTAGTATAGGCTACAGGTTAGGTTTTAAAATTGTAGGTGTTGCGTGTCAACCCTTCAGAGAAGAATTCTTGTAACTTGTCATGGAATGATTCGATCTCAGCGTCGCTACAGTATAATTGAAACGCTCTGGCATATACTTTTTAGTGTACTACATTGTACTCGTTTTCTGTTATGTAAACCAGAAAATCTGTTTTATTTGTCTGTCTGTTCATTATGCAATCCAGACTGTTCCACCAACCTGAACCAAAGTTTGTATACTTGCATATTAAGACCCTGTGGATAACACTGTCTACTTCAAATTTGGACAGCCCAGTCTATTTCCTAGCGTTAAGCCTTTTAGGACCCTGCAGATAACAGTGTCTACTTCAAATTTGGACAGCCCAGTCTATATCCTAGCTTTAAGCCCTTTAGCAAATAATCAAAGGCTAATCAAGGTAAATTTTTTGAGCCTCACAACGCGAAAAACAAACCCCGGTAGGTCCCTTGAGACCCCGAAAACTACATTCTTTTTGAACCAACAATTTCGAGATATTTGAAGAATGTAATTCCCACTAAGGGAGATCTCAAGAAACTGCTAGCCGTTACCATGGCACCGCAAGGGCTCGTTGAACCTCCCTACCGTGAAAATGCCCATTAGTTTATTACCTAAGATATAATAAACACTTCATAAAGAGTTAGGTGCAGCCGTGAGCTATGATCTTAGATCAAGAGCGAAATGATTACACACTAAATGATAAAGCACAGTTATCGTTCTCTTATATAATAAACCGCCACCCGTGCATCGTCGGACAAATCAGCTAGTCTCCTATTAGTCCGGTCAAAGAAAGACATTCACCCTTGCATAAATTCCCAAGAAACTGAATTTTTACATAAACATTAGGGATACCATTATAATGAAATTGTGAAAAGTTCCCATCGATCCCATGTGTGCAAAACATTTTATTAAAGGTCAAAGTTTGCAAGAATGTGTGTTTTGGATTTGTTAGCGAAACGGTTAGTTCTATGATAAAAATAGATCAGACAAAAATTGTAGATCATGCAATTATCTACAAAAATTGTCCTTACTTTTTCCCCTTAAGATTTACTTAAGTTGTATTCCCCATAATATGCACACTTTTCCACGCCACTTATGAGGTAGTGTAATTGACGCCTTTTTTTTTTTTTTTTTTGTTAACGTGGCTTCCCCGGTAGGCCAACTCCACGGTCTGTTTTACTTAATTTTACTAGAGTGTAAGTTCTTCTTATTCAACATCTTCTTCTTCTTCTCGTTCTTGTTCTTCTCTTCCTTCATCTTATTCTTCTTCTTCTGCTTCTTCTTCCTCTTCTTCTTGATCTTCCTGAGTTGACGTAAATTGTCCTAACAGCGATACATCGGTTGTTTCGTGGTTGATGTAAGGATCTCCTTCTGTTAGAGATTCAAAATTTGAGCACATTGGCCTTGACAACTGGTGCTTGCTGGTGAACAAAATAGGCCTACTTTTTCAGCCGCATTTTGAACTACGCCCTTTTTTGCAGTTGCAAAAAATAGTATTAAGGTGATTTTCTGGTGCAGGTGGAAGTAGTGTGTGGATTGGTTCCAATAAATTATTAATTAGTTTCCAACCCCATTCTTCTGGGTCCGGTTGATTACCAAACCACACTTGAACCTGGTAATAAACTTGAAAAAATGTTGGTGAGCTGAAGCAGAGGTTGGAGGAAGACTAGCTAATTGCACACGTTTTTTTTATTACGAGTCAGTTTTGCAAACATAAGTAACGTAAGTTACCTATGCAAGTATTTTTTGGAGCTCCATATATAGAAAGACGAAAGCGAATTCCGTTGGTGATCAGAGTTTCTGGAGCAGAGTTCATATCTTCAAAAGTTTTTGCACATGTCATTAAATCTTGTTTTTCAAACAATTTGGAAACATTGCTGATGTTGTATCACAGTCAGTCATGTCATGTAAAAATAGAATATGATTTTTACATTTAGGATAAGCCGATAAACTCGTATTTAAAAATATTTGCGATGGTTGTTGAGCCTGCTTGCTTTAAAAAATAAATTAAGTTTCAATTGGAGTTTGAGCAGTAAGTAATACCAACAGATCAACATCTTCACCAACAACAACATTTACATCAGTTGGATTGAATTGATTTATTGCAGTTTCTATGATGAGTACATGAGCGTCTTGTCAGCTTGCTTGACTAAAATATGTTCAGTGGTAAATGTTTCTTTTAGCATTGTGATGAACCGAGACTTATTATGAATGTTTGACAAAAATTGTTGGGACCGTCATAAATCGGTCAAAGAGGATATCAGAAGATACCGATGTTTTTGCCACACGGCGACGTTGTCCTGCGACTTTAATATTTTTTGTAGAATTGGTATAGCCATCAAATACTACCACGGTGCAATAAATATCGTACATCATTAGTATATATGTAGCATTTCTGTTGTCAATATCAATGTTTACTTTTTGAAAACAATCATAAATGGCTGATTTTGGTGAGTTTCGCATTCGAAGCTCATCGAATAAAAATAATGGGTAGGGAGACAATTCATATTCAAAATATTTTCAATTTTATCGTCAAATGCCGTAGTGATACTCATGCGTTGAAATAATAACACAGGGTCAACAGGTACTTTCTCATCATGAACTTCTATAGTGCTACTCATAGCTAAAAGTGGAATCACTTTATCAGCACGTTTGAGTTTAATAATATTAAATATCAGTCCTGACATTTCAGACATGGTGGAAATTCCAACTTTACGAGCTTTATGGCAGTTAATTTTATCATCACCAACGACTCCACTGGCAATAGACAAAATATTGTTAGCCTCTGGAAAAGGATTATGTGATGAAAACCACTCCTGAAGTTTTTGTAGATCTTTAGCATCTTTCTTTACTCGTGAGTCACTTGCATGAACATGCTGATCTGTTGTATCCATTCTTACATTCGTGAGATCTTCCAATACTTCACAAACGGTATTCATTGCATATATACTATAAACCCATATGCTGATGACACTCTCTTTAGTAGGCCTATTTCTTCCTCGAGCAATACCTCCATCTGCCTTCATAGATTTCATCATTGACTGCTCTATCAGCATATCCATCCAATGATGTGCATAGGCAGCGTAGTCAGCATATTATGGGGAATACAACTTGAGTAAATTGTAGAATCGCTTTTTCTCAGAAATGGTGAATCTTAAGGAAAAAAGTGTTAGGACAATTTGTGTAGATAATTGCATGATCTACAATTGTTGTCCGATCTATGTTTATCATATAACTAACCGTTTCGCTAAAAATCCAAAAAAGACCATTTTTTCGAACTTTGACCTTGCATAAAAAAAATTGCACACATGGGATCATTGGGGACTTTTCGCAATTTCATTATAATGGTATCCCGAACGTTCATGTAAATATTCAGCTTCTTGGGAATGTATGCAAGGGTACCCCTATTTTTCTGGCTAACTTGACCGGGCCATATAAGATTAACATATTAGGCCCTATGCTGATTAGTGTCTATTGTAGCAAATGCTGATTAAATGAACTAATACGACGTATGAAAATATAAATTACTAGTCTATTTCATCATATGAAATATAGGTTTATGAGATTGCATTTTGTCCGTGTGTGTGCATATGTTTATCTCCACAACCTCATAAAATCTAAACGGCTATATAGTAATATCGTGTGGCCTCGGGTGCCAGGTGCAAGCTTTGTTAATTGACACCCAGAGGGCAGCTTGCGTGTCGAATTTAATGTTCCTTGGAGCGCTATGAATGTCAAGGAGGTTAGATAGCCTATCTAAGCTCCTTGGCGCTATACCGCTTTCTAGTAGAGAAATGAGGAACTTTGTGTGGGCGGAAAATCCCGAGATTAATTTTGCCATTATGAACTCGGCCTACTGAATTCAAACGGGTTCTTTAACATTCCAACAACGTATGACATGAGTATCGTGATTTTTGTCGCCTTTCAAAAATCACTTACCATGGCCAGGAGCGAACCTGCAATCTTGAGGTTGGTACTCCGACACTATAACCACACACCCACCGTGGCAAGCATCTAATCGGCTTGAACAACATTACTGAAACACAGTAAAGAATTTCTACCTCCTTGTTTGTTTCATCAGCTTCACCAATCCAACATGAAGACCTAGTGATATATTTTACCGGCATTCAATATTTCCGAAACTATTACTTACATCAAAATGATATTCTGTGTAGTGGTAGAAGATACTAAGATAAGTTCACCTATGTAACGTTCAAAAACCTGATGAGCAAAAAATAACATGGTGGCCACGCGAACCATAAATATTTAAATGGGCTTTTCTCGCGACTTAATTATCCGAGCGGAGTGAAACTCGGCATGATAAATCTTTGTGCGGGTCTTAATATACTGGCATTTAATTTAAATCAATTGTTTTGATAAACTCAGGATGGCGGCTGCGCAAAATTTTAAAATGTTCTTATATGTTGTGTCCTAATTAAGCGATCGAAGTGAAAGTTTGTTTAATGAACCAACGCAATAATCTTTGTCTACTGATAAATAATTTTATGGCCTTATAAAAGATTCTAACATGCGAAATATTTCACTGGTTTTCATTATCAACAACTGTATTACAGCGATCAAAGTGAAAATTAATATGTCGAAAAAGGCGATTAAAAGAAGTTCAGCTACTGTATGTAACTTTCAATAACCTGTGGATTACAATACAAACATGGCGGCCACGTGAACAATAAATATTTAAATGGGCTTTTCTCGCGACTTAATCGTCCAAGCAGAATGAAACTTGGCACGGCAGATATTTGTACAAGGCTTGCTATAATAACGTCTAATTTACTTAAAATTTTACGAAAACTTACAAATGGCGGCTGTGTAAACTATTAAAATCAGGTTTTCAACTCGTCTGTCCTAATCAAGCGATCGAAATGAAAGTTTGTATAACAAACAACCGCAATTATCTTCATATACTAGCGTATAATTCTATGGCCTACAATCCGACATGGCAGCCATTCGAAATATTTCTCAATGTCTTCGAAACTATTACAACAATCTAACATATTTTGTACAGTGATAGAGAACTATTATGTACAGGCAAATAAATGTGACTTTCAAAAACCTATTAAACAAAAAAAAAAACATGGTGGTCACGCGATGTTCAGATATTTAAATCGATTTTCTAGCGGTCTAATAGCCCAAGGGCAGTGAAAGTTGGCACCGCGAATCTTTACTTAGAGCTTGTATATAGACAACTAATTGTTTTCAAAACTTCAAGATGGTGTCAGTTCGGTATATTAAATACATATTTTAATTAACTTACTCGTATCCTATTCAAGCGAACGAAGACATGCGCCGACAGGGGCCGATAACCTCGATGTTAGGCCCCTTAAAACAACAATTATCATCATCATCATCACATGCGCTCGCACGCTCATTTCTAACATTGTACTTATTAGCGTGCGAAACACAGGAGGACCAGGGGCTGCTCCAAACAACGTGTGTCATAACTGTGGAAGAGTTTGTGTTTCCAAGATTCAGGCAAGGATTAGAAAGGGAATGTTCGAGGCCTTAAGCTAGGACCAATCCTGGCATTTTCCTGGAGTAGAAGTGGGAAACCACTTCTAGGAAATTAAGTCCACCTCTTGTCAGTTTTACTCCATGAGGCTGAGTATACTTTATTTCAAACCCTTAGATCAGAATTAAATTTCTTGACAGAGCAAAGAATCGAACATTGGCCCCAAAGGTGATACCCAAGAACGCTAACCACTACCTGAGGTAATGGTAAGTATTTATTTAAAACATGAGCTCCATTAATGTACCTGTGTTTGGGTATCTGAATTTGTCTTGTGGAAAGTGGGAAGGGGTGACGTATTACGCCTGTAGTCACCCTCTTGAAAGAAATACTGCTAGAGAACATTTATATTCATTTTATTTCTCATGCCAGAAGTCAATAACTGCGCACAATTTGTGTTCATGAAATCTGGGAACAAGTGCTGCGTGAAACAAGTTGCAGTATTTATCGTGGTTTTACAGCACCAGAGCTACTTCCTTCCTGCACTTGATAGCGTTATCATACAAACACGCATTATGTGGCGATAGAATAGCAAACTAATTATTTGCTTAATTTGCTAAATTTAAACTTTTATTAGGACATCAAACGTTGATAGAAGTATGCCCTATAAAGAGCACGGTATGTACAGGTAGTTTATGAGTCAGCGAACTACTTGCTGTTGTGGTTGTTGTTGTTGATGATGATGATGATGATGATGATGCTGTTTTATGGGGTTTTACATGTTATTGGATATCTGACGAGTTCTCTGATCCGAGAGGTAGTAACCTTGGTGAAGGAAGCCAAAATTACCGGCCAAGGGGACACGTCACGCTAATCACGCACCACCCCGCAATCCACAATAGATGTGGTTGCACCGCGGTCGCTTGATAAGTCAATGACCTAAACGGGCTGTATAGACACAGGTTATTGTTTAGTTAGCCTATTTTATCATATGTCATCAGATGAAATATAGGCTTATTAGATCAGATGTATTCGTGTGTGTCTTTCTGTGTGAGTGGGGGGTCCCTACCTCTCCAAAATTTTGATTGACGGGTGCGATTTGAATTAAAATTGATAAGATTTTTTTATTACCCCTTCCAGCCATGATCGTGATTTTCAACTCAGTAAGTAGCCAATCCATAATGGGGGGACGATAACCTAGATGTTAGGCCCCTTAAAACAGAATTATCATCATCATCAATCCATAATAGCGGCCCGGCGAGAGTTTTCATATCAGAAACTACTAGATCAATTACTATTACATTTTGTACGACAATAACTCGTAGGTATAAGGCAATGCTATAACTTGTTTGATGTGACTTTACGTATTGCGGTTCCTACAAAACTAATATTGTGTCTACGCAAATGTCTATATTTTAATTGTTATTCCTGACAACCTAACGATAATACCGTATCATCAATAAGCTAGGTAGGCATACATAATGCTCCATTGGCGTATATTAAATTACAATTGTTTTATAAAATTAATATGGCAGCATGTGAATACTGTACAAGTATTCTACATCCCTTGTACCACCGGTATACTCGTATACTGAACCAATATTGTAAGTTAAATATTCTTGTATGTATTTTAAGTGCAGTTCCTTTTGAATTATAGATGGTGCGCATGTCAAACCGTCATAAATGACCCCCCGGTGTAGCCGTACTAGTCAAATCGTGCACCACGGCCGAGAGGGCAGCTGCAGAAAGTCGGAAGATCAAAGGTTCAAATTCCAACGCTAACAGTGGCTATCCTGAGAGTGATTTCTTATGCTTTTTTCTACACTCCCTCCAGGAAAATGCCAGGATAGTACCTTGCTTCTAGTCCAGGGGCGCTTACCCCATCCCTGTTCATTATACAGTTACACACACTAATGCAGTCATCACATAAATACAGGTTATCAGACAGGTTCAACACACACCCAACTACACGGGGTTGATGACCAAGATGTTCCAAGCCCGTTTAACTTCCTGAATTCATCACAGAATAATACAATCTCTGCGAACGTAGAGTACGGAACCAATGCTATGAGCTAATTTTCAAGTTTAGTTCTCATGAAGTACGGGTAACGCGCATGTCATTTGTCCAAAATCAAAATACTGTAACTTTTTACGTGATCAGATTTCCGTAAAATCTGGTACAATGTGTGTTAAATATTATTTTTGAAATTCAAGAGCAAGTATCATAAGACATAGATGGCACGCATGTTATTTCCACAGAAACGAATTTCCATATCTCACCGTGTATTGATTCGATATCAAAGAAATCTTGTACGCTTAACCGATATAAGGAGTTAAATATTCTTCAGTGCTGTTTTCAAGAGCATTTCGCGTAAACTACACATTATGGCGCACTCGTAAAAGCATAGAAAAATAGCCTCCTTTAACTCATCACAGAATGGTCCTTTCTCAGTGATTACTTAACCGACATTATGAGTTTGGAATATTCAAGAGTAGTTCACGTAATTTACTGATGGTGCTATTGTAATTCCGTAAATATGAATTCCCTTCATTCATAATAGAATTTTGCGATCTCAGCGGAAACAGACATAATGAACAAATAGTTACAGTTGAATATTCATACACATAACATTCAAGTGAATTTATTGAAAATTACAGTTAGCGCCCACGACAATACCCAAAATTTGAAATAAAATGTAATCCCCACGGAATGATCCGTTCTCAGTGAAATCTACAAAAGCATAATGAACCGATACAATAAGCTACATATTTCTATATGTAATCTTCTAGTATACTTCTCTTATGGATAACATACATATCAGTTCTGCAAACCATAACGAGTGTAATGAACATACAGTATATATATATATATATATATATTTAGAATTTGGCCAATTATAGACCGCTTTGAACCTAAGACTACGGTACATTGTTTCGTTTTTTCTTTTCTTCCCAAAACTTCTTCATACGTTGGCTGATGGCCTGCCTCTGTTCCGTTGATAACACTCTCCGTGGTTGATGTGGAACTTGCAGAATCGAAAAATCTGCAGTAGTGATCAGTCGCCGGAATTCCACCCTATTAGAAATGATGTTATTTGTGATCTTCAGTTTTTGCAGATCACACCTTATCTCTTCCAGCCATCTAGTGGTGTTTTTTAATTTGGAGATGTAGTCAAAAAATTTCTTAGTTAGCCTGCTGCTATCCATTCTATGAAGGTGACCATAAAATTGTAGTCTCCGTCTTTTAATTGAGTCTGTAATTTTTTCCACATTTCGGTAAAGGTCTTCATTTTTTCTCTTCATCCAAATATCTTTATTCTTTTGGGGACCCAAAATTTTCCTAAGTATTGTCCTTTCTTTCTTTTCCAGTTCCTCTTGTTCACCTCTTTTGTTCAACGTTAAACATTCTGATCCGTATAATACCTCTGGTTTAATTACAGTTGTGTAGTGCCTGATTTTTGCCTGGTATGAAATTGATCGTTTGTTGTATCTATGTTGGGTGAGTTTATAGGCATTTTCCATCTTTCTGAATCTCTCCTTGCAGGATGTGTTATCAAGTCCATTTGACTGGATCCATTCTCCCAAATATTTAAATTTATCAACTCTTTGAATCTGTCCATGTTGAGTTGTTAGATATTTTTCTCCATTGTGTCTGTGTTCAATATATTTGGTTTTTTCATACGAAATCTGAAGACCAGTTTTTATTGCTATTTCATGTAATCATACAGTATATTAAGAGTTAATACTCTTTCGTAGAATTTCTTAATGTAGATGTCAAAAATCTAGATCGTATTAATATGTTTTGCATATACATATCTTATTCATGGTGGACGCGCAGGTCGCCTACGGGCGTCAACTAGAAAGACCTACACTAGGCCTCTCCGGAGGCCACACGATCATCATCATCATCATTCATGGTCTACTGAAACCATCGCAACGAAAGGGATAAAATTAGGCAGTATTTTGTATTAAAATCCAACTGCCTTGCAAGTTGGTAAGGTTATAAAATAAATAAACGGTCCATCATCGCCCATCAGTAGCCGGCCAGGACAGAGGCCCCCACTGCTCAACGTTCTATTGGAGTAAACCCCAGTAGCTGCAGAAAATCACCGGCTTCATGCAATACATTCGGAATGGATATGCCATAAGTGACAGTTCATGTTTCTAAAGTTAACAGGTGTGTTGCAGCACCATTATACACATTCTTGGAGGAAATGCCTATACAAATAAGAAATAACTGATAACTCCGTTATTATTATTTCTACATGAAAATTGAAGAAGAAAGAGGTATTACAGTACACACAAAACTTTTGATGTGCCGTAAGAGTTTTTGTTGATACATAATTCATTATACGGCAGCAGGTATCCCTCATTACGGAAGGAGAATTACAACGTGTAAACACTAATTTATTTACACGGTACAACGCCTGTCTGTCAGTTGAAGGAGAATATTTTCAGCATCCTCTGTGAAAAGATAATTTCTTAATCATTATTTGCTGGTAAATTTACAATTTCTTAATGTACTCTGTTACGGTTTCTACCTGCGCGCAATCTGCGGAGCGAGTTCGGTTGGCTGGCGGAAGACGTGCGTGTGCCAGGTCTCTGGCCGCTGGCCGCTGGCCCGCTCCAGCAAAAATATCACCCTTTATTAACAGAGAAATAATCAAACTTACGTTTGGACCTCCCTTTCACCCCCTTGCCTCTCTACAAAACTAAATAATGTTCAGCCTATATAAGCAGTAAATCCTCCTTACTCTTAGCTTAAATAACAAATTCCTTGAATCTACAGTATATTCAGCCTGACTGGTATTAGAAATGTAAAGATTGAAGAGCTACAAATAACAGTACATTCAGCCGTCTTCAATTTATGTGAGATCAAACATACACTAGGGGCATGCAAGTAGACATAAATCTAGTAATTCGTCATTCAGACATTGCTCAAATATTAAACAAAGAGAAGGGATTATGTGTAACGCTGTGAAAAGCACATATAAAACTCGTGTGTATTTTGTATGTATATAGGTATTGTTCTGGGAAACTAGGCTGCAACATGGAACGACATAGACAATCACATTTTGTTGCCATAGATCTATTGTTATCTGGGTTATTGAATGCAGAGTACAGTGTAAGTGAACGTGCAACCGATTGAATGGAGCGATACAGCTAAACGCTTGAAGTTGTGCTGTATGCGTGACTTGGTTCAGTCCCCGCAAATACAGTGTTACGTCACATAACAGTGTTGTGGGGTGCCAGAGGTGAGTGAACTGTCGCTATGGCGTGCCCTATCATTGGATTTCCCTGTACTCGTGAATTCGTAATTTCTCTAGCAGTCACCTTAGGAAAGTGCTATCAATTACTGAGTGGAGATTGGTAAAACGAGGGACAGAGTCACCTAACAGATTCCACGTACTAACTGAGGTGAAGGATACAGTCCTTGAGTCTGCACGAGTAACTGACATAGCAATCCCATTTACATTCACATAACTATGATGAGAAGTTTGTTGTTGTTTTTAATTAATTCCAGAAGCTTGTGACGTCTTGATAATCAGCCACATGCACTTGAGTGTATGTTAAATATGCCTCCTAACCTGTGTTTCTGTGATGACTGTAGACGTGTGTGTGTGTGTGTGTGTGTGTGTGTACGGTTCAGGGTTGAGATAGATACCGAGGGACTTAAAATACCGTAAGGCGCCTCCTAAACATTTTACTGGCGGAAATGTGGAAAACCTGCAAAACATTAAACTCCAGGACAACCACCGCATCACCAGGGTTAATACCTACGACTCCGGATTTTCAGTTTCCCAGTTTAGACGTGATGTGCAACTTAACGCACACGACTACACTACTTGGTTAAAATATGTACAGGATTGAAATGCTCTGTGTTTTAGATAATAATGGCATTCCATGTTACTTAAATGGTTTAGATACCATGAGTTCATGTAGGTGTAGTACATGTCAATTAGGTGTGACGTTTGTGAAGGAGGAACAAGCATAATATTGCAGTGTGACGTCGGGCAAGAGCGCAAGGTACAGTACGGTGGTGTGTGTTAATTCCAGGCTGCCTGTAGTTCAGGTTGCGTATTCAGAACGACAATAACTATGCTGGACCTTCCCTCTCCATAGCCCAAACGCGGGCTACCAGCCATGGCAGTGAGCAGGAGAGCAGATTGCTGGCCCTAACCCATTCTCACTTATAAAGCGGATAACGCGATCAGCAGTGAACGCGTCATCGGCTAATATGAGTTTGAGTGTCATCTGCAAACCAAGATTTCTTCGTAAGTCAGCAAGATCCACACACTGGGTTAAAATGTGGGCCACGGTGAAAACGGCTCCACAGGTACAAAGTGGGGGGTCTTCCCTTCTCATTAGGTACGAGTGGGTGGATCTTGTATGACCTATCCTTAGCCTACACAAAATGACGGACTCTCTCCGTGACCGGAAAGAGCTCCGCCACACGCGAGTAGTTCCCTTGATCGCTCTCAGTTTACTGGGCAGTGGGTCAGCTAGCCACTGACTCTCCCAAAATACCAGCACTTGTAGGCGTAACTGAGAGCTAATATCTCTAGCGGGTACCTCCATTGGTCGAGGTGGTAGTGATACCGCCCCTGTTGCAGCTTGATCAGCTAACTCATTTCCCGCAATTCCCATGTGGCTTGGAAGCCACAGAAAGGTGATTCGAGTGTCAGCGTGGCATAGCCCGGCTAGTAGGTCGTGGATTCGCTGCACTAGGGGGTGTTGCGGGAAACATGTAGCAATTGACTGCAACGAACTCAAAGAGTCGGTACACGCGAGAAAGTGGATTCCTGCATCCTGTAGTACAAACTGCAGAGCTTCATAGATGGCAACGAGCTCCGCAGTAAACACACTACAGGCCTCAGGCAAAGATATCTTGGTATTTGCACCATCAATAACGTATGCACAAACCACTTTCTCGTCCACCTTCGAACCATCCGTGTAGAGAATGCCAGTGTCCGGAAATTGGTGAACTATGCTGTGGAACTGCCTCCGATAAACGGAGGCATCTGTGTTCACCTTAGGACCTCGGTGTATATCTAATCGAATTTCCGTACTCGGGACCTGCCACGGAGGCACCTCGCTAGGTGTCCGGATCATACAGGGACCTACAGCCACTCCTATTTCAGTACACGACCTATCAAATCTAATACCAACTGACCGAGTGGCACGAGGCTGGTTGGCGTCCCCTGGTGGTTTTGGGTACTGAAGAGAGCTTGATAGCTCGGATGTTGCGGCATTTGACGCAAATTGGCAGCATATGCTAAAAAGCTTATAATGGCGTTTATAATTTTAAGGTGGAACATCCGATTCGGCGAGTAGGCTGGGTATCGGGCTGGTCCGGAAGGCACCGGTAGCCAGCCTAAAGCCACTACGGTGGATACTGTCCAGCATTTTCAAGGTTGCCGGCCTTGCTGAACCGTATGCCGCAGAACCATAGTCTAGCCGGGACAGGACGAGGGCTTGGTAGAACCGTAGCAGCACCGCACGGTCAGCCCCCCACGTAGTGCCACTAAGAGACTTGAACATGTTCAGTTTCCCGAGACACGTCGTTTTTAATTGCCGTATATGGTGCTGCCACGTTAATTTGCTGTCAAAATGGAGCCCCAGCAGGAGATAAGTGTCAACTAACGGCAACGCAGCATTCCTGAGATGCAGTTCAGGGTGTAAATGTAGCCTCCGGAGCCGACAGAAATAGACGACGGAGGTTTTCGCTGCTGAAAAACGAAAACCCCGGTCGTGAGCCCACCTGTCGGCCCGGTTGATAGCTAGCTGCAATGCCGTTCCACGACTGCCATACTTCCAGAGCTGTAATGCAGAGCTAAATCGTCTACACACAGCGATGGAACTATCGCGGACCCGGCGGCGGCAACAATGCCATTTATGGCAATCGCGAACAAGGTGACACTCAGCACACAACCCTGAGGAACTCCATTTTCTTGAGTATGGTATTGCGACAATGTCCTACCGACCCTTTCACGGAAGAATCGGACGGGCATGAAATTCGCAATGAATGTCGGTAGATTACCACGGAGTCCCCACTTGTGAAGGGTGGAAAGAATCCCGTAGCGCCATGTGGTGTCGTAGGCTTTCTCGAGGTCAAAGAAAACCATGACTAGGTGGTGCCTTCGGAGAAACGCCTCTTGTATGGCACTCTCAAGTCGCACCAGATGGTCGGTGGTGGACTTATAAGAGCGAAATCCGCACTGGTACTCAGACAGGAGGCCTCTCTTCTCCAGGAGCCACACGAGTCGACTGTTCGCCATCTTCTCGAGCAACTTGCATAGGCCATTTTTCAGACAAATGGGCCTATAGCTGTTGACAAACTTGGGATCCTTTCCTGCCTTGGGAATGGGTATCACGATCCCCTCTCGTGATTGAGATGGAAACTCCCCTTCAATCCATATACGATTGAAGAGGACCAACAATTATTTTATACTGGATTCGCAAAGATGTTTTAGCATTTGATTATGGATATTGTCCGGTCCAGGAGCCGTATCCCTGCACAGTGCAGGTGCACTGCCCACTTCCCATTCAGAGAATGGTACATTGTAGGACTCCGAAGCAGCAGTGGCAAAGGACAAGGGGTGAGTGACTGCCTCCCGCGTCAGAGTCAGAAATGTCGGATCGTAACTCCCAGAGCAGGATACATCGGAGAAGTGCGATCCAGTATTGTTGGCAATGGCGGGATGGTCTGTGGTGATGTCTCCATTGATGGATACTGCGGGTATCGACAATGATGTCGGGAGTCCGGAGATCCGACGAAGCTTAGTCTACACTTGAGATGAAGGAGTATGCGCCGTCATAGACGACACATACCTTTCCCATGTCGTTTTCTTACTCCCCCGAAACAGATATCG
Source organism: Meconema thalassinum (assembly GCA_946902985.2). Taxonomy (NCBI): domain Eukaryota; kingdom Metazoa; phylum Arthropoda; class Insecta; order Orthoptera; family Tettigoniidae; genus Meconema; species Meconema thalassinum. The sequence continues at coordinate 469,554,915 of OX336390.1, read as the reverse complement.
GGCTCTAGCACGCATCCTTTTGAATGTGATAAGGTTGGCCATTGTGTTTTGCCTCCGATAGCATTTGAAAGCACGTCGACAATCTCTAATGGCTGTTGCAATCTCGGCTAACCACCCAGGGACAAACTTCCGGCGTGAGTTAACGGATGAGGAAGGTATTGTTTCCTCAGCAGCAGCCAAAATACCATTCGTTATGTGAATGTATGATCGTCGACACTCTCAAAGGTACCTTCGGCAAACACTGCACGTGCCGTGAAAGTTCGCCAATCAGCCCGACGGAGAAGCCATCGACTTGGTAACACGATGGCTCTCTGGTTCGGAAGAGTAACGATAATCGGGAAATGGTCACTATTACAAAGGTCATCGTGTACACCCCACTGTATCAGGGGAACCAGCGCACGACAGCATAAGATGATATCGACACTTGAATAAGTGTCGTGAGCAATAGAGAAGTGCGTAGGTTCCCCTGTGTTCAACAAACACAGGTCCAGCCACCTGATCAGTCTCTCAAAATCTCGCCCTCTACCGCTAGTGGTAGCGAAGTCCCAGATGGTGTTGTGGGCATTAACATCTCCGAGAAGGAGAAAAGGTGGGAGGAGCTGAGAGACTAGATCCACCAGCTGGTTGTAATCCAGTTGAGAATCAGGCGGGATGTACACGTTACATACTGTTGCCATTACTGGCAACGAAGTACGAGCTGCAACTGCTTCTAGCTGTGTACGCATCGGCACCTCTTCACTAAAGAGGCTAGAGTGGATGAGAGTGTAGACGCCACCAGCGGCCACAGCTTCGTCCACCCGGTCTTTAGAGAAGAGTTTGAAGTTACGCATTGTTGTCTCATGTCCAGGATGAAACCTGGATTCCTGAAGACAGACAATGGATGCCGTAAACTGGGAAATTAATTGCCGTACTTCAGCGAGATGTCGCAAATGGCTATTACAGTTCCTTTGTAAGAGTGCCATAGTATGGACTGAAGTAGAGGATAGTCGTCTACTTATGCTTAACCGTTTGCCAACCATCCCTATCCTTAGGAGGAGGTGATAGGGTAGGAGAGCACTCCTCAATCTCCATATCTCCGTCGAAGGACGAAGGAAATGGAGCGGGTACTCTCTGAGTTGGCACGCGGTTATCGCCGGACTTTCCGGGTCTCGCTCTTGGTGAAGAGCGAGAGCAGTGAAGAGAGACCTTCTCCCGGTCCGAAGATTGGGAGTCCGTCCCCGGAAGGTCCCAACTGCTCTTTTTCCTAGCATGGCGTTGACGTCTATTTGGGGAAGTAGTTGGGCCCTTCCCCCTGACGTCTCCGTCCTGCAAAACAATGCAGCACTTGCTGGCACCGCTCCACTGGTTGTAGTGGGAGCGGGAAGGCCTGCAGAAGAATGTGCCACCTTGTTTTCAGAGGGGCAGGAGAGACAGCGTTTAACCGTGATTCTCCTCCCCGCCGGCTTTTCCATCTTTTTAGACGGACTGGTAGATGCACCAGCCCTAGCCTGCGAAGGTTTCTTCCCCATGCGAGTCGGGGAAGGTTTCTTCGCAGACTTGTTCGGACAATTTGCCGTCTTCGATGGTGCCTGTTTAGATGGTTTAACAGGCGCATTCGATTTGGAGGTCGAAGGAGGTCCCGGGTCCTTCTTCGAGCTATTCATTTTAATTGGTGGCCCACTAGGAGCCCCTGTCGATTTCAAAACGTGTGATGCCGAGGGTTGTATCACATGTGGGACAAAACTTGCAGGTACTATCTTAGAAGTCGATACTGTTGCGTACGATACAGCGAACTCAGGAGCGTTCATATCACGATACTTTTTGCGAGCATCGAGATATGAAAGGCTCTCCAGAGTCTTTATCTCCTGAATCTTCGATTCCTTAATGAATTCAGCACAATCGCGAGATTTAGGAGCGTGGAAGTTCGAGCAGTTAGTACACACAGGTGGTGGTGTGCACTTTTCACCTTCGTGAACAGGCTTCCCGCAATCCCTGCATACAGCATTGGCTGTGAAGCGGGAAGACATGTGCCCGAACTTCTGACACTGGTAGCATCGCACCGGAGGTGGAATATATCGTCGCACATCACAACGATAAGATGTTACTTTAACCTGTTTGGGCAATACAGAACCTTCAAAATGTAAAATTAAGGCACCTGTATCTACACGTTTGTCACCTACCTTTCGCGTGATACGCCGAAGCCTGGTGACGCCACGTTTACTCAAGCTACGCATCAATTCTGCATCGGAATTCGGAACGAGATCGCGGTGGAATATTACACCATGGACCTCGTTCAGCGTGGAATGCTTCTCAATGTTCACTGGGATCGTACCGAAATTGCTGCACTTCAGCAATTTTTCGGTTTGATCCCTGCCAGTGGTCTTGAGAAGGAGCTGACCATTGCGTAGCTTCTGTATACTTTCTAGGTCACCGTACTTTTCTTCAATCGCCTCGGCAAGCACTATCGATTTGACTAACGCGAAGGATTCCCCGTCAGTTCTGGTAGCTACCAGATAACGGGGAGCGTTGTCAACCGGGAATCTTTCTAATAAAGGATGTCTACTTCCATCAAGAGACGGCGTGGGGGCCACCCTGTACAGTTGTCCGTGAGCGCTTAGTAGGCATCCCGGACGAAATCCTCCCCGAATACTGCCCACTCCGAACGGGGGCCATCACTGTGGGCGCCACCCAGCCAAGGCAATACCTACCTGGCATAGCAGGTATTGCCCGGGGTCCCAGTGCCTCGAACAGGCATTTTCCCCTCGACATTCACAGTGATTTATACAGCTCTCAGTATTCGGCCAAGCAGGGACCTTCATTGTAAGGCGGATACTACTGAAAGGGTACATGGCGCACCCACTTGACGGGATGGGGCATACCGTCTAGGCTTTCTGGCCAGATGGCCAAGTTGGTGGCCCTTCCCCTAACAGCATGCATATTTATTTCTATAGGTCAAACCAGAACTGGGACCAGAAATCCAAAATCGACCTTTATAAGGCCCCCTCTAAGTCGCCTCCTACGACGAGCAGGGCATACCGTGGGTGTATTCTATCCCGTACCCACACGGGGGCTTGATTACGTATCACATAATACTCGTAATAACAATAATCATATGACACAATAATTCGATTCTTGTGACTTTGATCTTACATTTGTCGCCCAGTGAGACAAAAGTTATTTCGAGATTATCAGAGGTATCAGAGGGATAATCATTGAGTGCGTTATAGTTTTGTATGGTATTGACCTCGCCCGGGAAAGCACTCCGATATACATCTATATATATAAAAGAAAGTCGTGTTAGTTACACTATTTATAACTCAAGAACGTCTGAACCGATTTGACTGAAAATTGGTGTGGAGGTAGCTTAGAACCAGGAGAGGGGCATAGGATACATCATTTTATCCCGTGACGTGACATAAAACGTCAAATAGAATACAAGTCACTATAAAACGTAACGCAAATGACAGCTAAAATGAACTCATGAAGGAATGGCAAGGCAAGTCGTTTCCAGGCAACAGTAGCTCTTGACGAGACACGGCCGACTGGAGGCGAGTAGCGCTCTCCATTACCGGTATAGTAAATGAGGCTCTTAACATGAAATCCCATTAGTTACTCAACGTAATTTGTATTCTCTTTGAATCATCATTAACGATGCCGCGTCAAAGACGATCGAATCTTTCCCGACAAAGCCATAATGCAAGAAGGATACGAAACATTGCGAATGAAAGGACTGAAGAAGAACAAGAAATTGCCCGTGAAGAGCGCCGCGTTAGTATGGCTCGACTTCGTGCTTCTCAATCACAAAAGCAAAGTGAGTCAGCCCGTGAAACGGCTCGGTCGGCAATGCGAAATCGCCGAGCGAACAACAGAGATCAAGAAGTAGATAATTTTCGACGCACAAGAAGAGATTTATCAAGTGCTGATTTGAATCGAGCAGCGTTTCGATACGATTGCAGCACTGATTGCTGCTTGCATCCTAGCGTTTGCATTGGGCCAATGGACGTTGTTTGCGAGTATTGTGGCGCATTGAAGTTTTCCGGAGAAACGCCCGGATTGTGCTGCCTTAGTGGGAAAGTGAAATTGCAATTATTGACTCCGCCACCTGAGCCATTGCATTCATTGCTTTGTGGCGAAACACCCGAATCACGTCATTTTCTTGCAAACACTCAAAAATACAATGGTTGTTTCCAAATGACCTCATTTGGGGCAGCCATTATCGAAGAACGAGGATTTACTCCGACATTCACTGGCAACGATGGTTATCCACTATATCGGCGTCGATCACCCGACGATAACGTTCGAACTATCACAACAAAAGTGAAAAGAATGGATTTAGTTGTCGACAACAGTTGGTTTGTTCCATATTCGCCACTTATTTCCAAAACGTTCAAGACACATTGCAACGTTGAGTATTGCAATTCAGTAAAGTCCATAAAATACATTTGCAAATATGTCACGAAAAGCAGCGATATGGCGGTTTTTGGCATCCAATCCTCCTATACCAACGATTAAATTGCGCGCTATCAAGTTGGTAATTATGTGAACAGTAATGAAGCGATTTGGCGTATATTCGCCTTCCCTATTCACGAACGTCATCCTACTGCTGTGCATTTGGCGGTGCATCTGGAGAATGGGCAACGAGTATATTTCACGGCTTCGAATGTTGTTCAACGTGCTGAAACACCTCCAGCGACAACATTGACCAGTTCCTTTGTGATCTGCCAAAGCGAACCGTTTGCACGAACTTTGCTTTACTCGGAGGTGCCACGTTATTACACTTGGAATGCTTCATCGAAGAATATTCAACGACGGAAGCAAGGCGATGCGGTTCCTGGTTATCCAGATGTGCGTTCTACTGATGCTCTTGGTCGTATGTATACAGTTCATCCAAATCATGATGAATGCTTCTATTTGCAGTTGATGCTGGTAAATGTGCGTGGGCCAACGCCATTTGAGACACTACGGACTGTTAATGGTGTAATATTCCCAACATATCGTGCTGCGTGTGAAGAACTCAGTTTACTACAAAACGATACCCATTGGGATACGACAATCGTTGAAGCCATTATCTCTGCATCTCCAAGTCAGATACGCACATTATTTGCTATCATCATTTCAACATGCTTTCCATCGAACCCATTTAACCTGTGGCACAAATACAAGGTACAGCAGATATTTTACATCAAATTCGTGCCAGTTCCAGAAATCACGATCTTGAGATGAATGAGGAGATGCATAATCGGGCTTTACTCTTGATCGAAGACATGTATTACCTCATGTGCGGTAGTTTATTAGTCACGTTAGGAATGCCAGAGCCAAATCGTGAAATGAATGACGCATTTAATCAAGAATTGGAACGGGAACGTGAATATGATCACCAGGAATTAGATTTAGTAGTTCAAACGAATGTACCCCTGTTGAATCCCCAACAAAAGGAAGTTTATGATACATTAATGAAGGCAATTGATGATGGAAATGGTGGTTTATATTTCCTGGATGCCCCTGGTGGAACTGGTAAAACATTCCTCATGTCAGTAGTTTTAGCCACTGTTCGTGCGAAATCCAACATTGCGGTTGCAGTTGCTTCCTCTGGAATAGCAGCCACTTTGTTAGATGGATGTCGTACGGCTCATTCAGCATTAAAATTGCCGTTAAATCTTCAAACTATTGAAGAACCAACATGTAATATTGCACACAAAAAAAACAGCAATGGCCAAAGTTTTATCAGCATCGAAAATCATCATCTGGGACGAATGCACAATGGCGCATAAATGTGCATTAGAAGCACTTAACCGAACATTGAAAGATCTACGCAATGACTCCAGATGTTTTGGAGGAGCAATGATTTTACTGTCTGGCGATTTCCGCCAAACACTGCCAGTAATTCCCAGATCAACGGCTGCCGACGAAATAAACGCTTGCCTCAAATCATCGAATCTATGGCGCTATGTGAAGAAACTTCAGCTGACAACAAACATGAGAGTTGCATTGCTTAATGATACATCTGCTGAAGATTTCTCTGAGTTATTGCTGACTATCGGTAATGGTCGAGTACCTGTCGACGAATCGAGCGGATTGATTTCATTTCGTCATAATTTCTGTAACTTTGTCTCATCGAAAGACGAACTTATCAAAAAGTATTCCCAAACATCATTACTAATTACAAAAATAATGAATGGTTGAGTGAGCGAGCAATTTTAGCGGCTAAGAATAAAGATGTAGATGACCTAAACTACATTATTCAGAATGAGATCATTGGAACAATGCATTCATTCAAATCTATTGACTGTGTACCAAATTAAGATGAAGCCGCCAACAATCCAATTGAATTTTTAAACTCCTTGGATGTGCCTGGCTTACCACCGCACTATTTACGCCTAAAGGTTGGCTCCGTAGTAATCATGCTTCGAAACATAAACTAACCAAAACTGTGCAACGGTACGCGTTTTGGTGGTAAGTAAATTGATGAACAATGTGATTTACGCGACGATACTCAAAGGAAAATTCGAAGGTGAGGAAGTTCTCATTCCGAGGATCCCGATGATCCCAACCGATATGCCGTTTGAGTTTAAAAGACTTCAATTTCCGATCCGTCTTGCATTCGCCATGCCCATTAACAAATCACAAGGCCAATCCTTGAAAGTTTGTGGTTTGTATGTGGTATATCCATGTTTTTCACATGGTCAATTATATGTGGCTTGTTCACGGGTCGGAAGACCATCTGCGTAGTTTGTTCTTGCGCCTGATAATAAAACAAAAATATGTCGTGTATCACAAGGTACTTAACTGAAGAGTGCAACCTATGCACCAAAATACATAAACAATAAAGAATCATTAAAATACTAATTTTTTATTTGTACATCCTAATAAAAAATTGAACTTAATAAAATCGAAAATCTGCTTATTTATTGCCTCTAAGGCGGAACAAAGTTCGCCGGGTCACCTAGTATTATAATATAACTACTGTACTTCTAAATACGATGCAAGGATGACCTAGCGCTGTATGCTAAACAGAAAGTTGCTAGATATCCCCACTAGATTTAACTAATGAATACCTATGTAATTTGGGTTAGAAAGATGTATATCAATCCATTATAAATGCGGAAATTCAGATGAATACATGTGTTTCAGTAAAAGAGATTATCACAAACCTTCAAAAGCTATACCCTTATAAATACTCGTCAATCGTGCAATTAAGAGACTTCTTACAAAGAAGTGAGAGCCTACTGAGCGTTCGGGGTAAACTTAATCAACATAAAATCAGTACTAGCAAACATTTTTGGAATATTTAAATAGATAAGTTATCCACAGATCTAGAAGTCACATCTCAATCCAATCTAATGAAACATACCAAAGTATCTTATGAAGAATTCGAAAGTGGTAGTAGAGAGAATCATGCTCCCTCCAAGATATAACTTCTGGACGAGACATATCTCCATAGATCAAAAATCCTAGAAAGTATTTCTCTCAAAGGAAAACATTCAATATTGTGTACATGCAGGCAGAAATCTCTGCGACACCACTTCATCTGTCTGGTGAGGATATATGCTTCATAACGTGCATCAGTTTGTGATCTTACTGAGAATTGGAGGAATAAGCATCTACCATGATAAAAACTGGGTCGTTAATGGTGCCTCAAATGTATGGCTCAAGAATCGACAGGTTCATGCTTGCAATACAGTACAGAGTTATACCAATAAGGAACTAAATAAAATACATTTTAAATGAATCCATCCCAAGTGAAAAAATCGAAAATATAATGGCGCTGTAGAATTAACACGATAGCATATTTTACATCATCATTTCGACTTCTTGCCATCACATAATGCACGAAAAGAAACAACAACATTGTACTGAAATTGTTACAACTCAAGCTGCTAGATTGTTGTCACATATTTGAATGGTGAGTATCCCATTTTATTTTATAACCTCTTTGCTCTTACAATTGGCTGTAGCCGACTTAACCTCCATATTTTGTCTATACATCAAGGTTCAGTAAAAAATAAATAATAAATTGAGCAGATCCTTTTGACATAAATGTCATATCAGAGCTAAACTAGTTGATTATGTGATCTTTATAATCTTTAAATGACATTAACTTTTCTATGAGGTTCGATACATATTAACTGGTGAGGTATTTTACAAGCGCAATACTAATGTAACAGCTGTATTTAAATGGCACAAAGGAAAACAATTCTAAGATTACAAACGATGATTTTAAAAGGCTTAAATCTACGCCTTATCATGTAATTGAATTTCATATGCCCTACAGGGCACTCTCATTAAGTAATTCGTAATCCAGAGCCGGCCCAAGTGGATGATTTTCTGGTTGACTAGCATAGATGTCCTAAATGAAAAACAATAGAGAAAAACGATTGAGAGGAAATTTAATGTATTGAGGGCGGATATCTTGATGTTTGGACTCTTGAAACAACAAACATCTCTACCACCACCACCACCTCCAAACGTGATAGAGTATAAATGCATACTCTCGAATATTTTCTCTAATTTGACGCTATACTGCAATGGGGTACTCTGTGGTAGTTGTTGTAGTCTGATTAATAGTAACTTCATACAGTTGATCATTATTTTGCCACTACACTACCACTGGTTCATAGTGATTGGACAAACCTAGTTTATCATTATCAAACTTTTGTTTTTTAAGATCAGAATTTTCATTTTACTTACTTGAAAAATATATCGGCACACCAAACAAATGTTATAATAGTACATTATGCAACGAGCCTATAATGGCTATAATTAAGACACGAGTATTTTTTATAAAACGAGCGTATGCGAGTTTTATAATTTCCATACGAGTGTCTTAATTACCATTATAGGCGAGTTGCATACGACTGTTTATGTTCGACGATAATTATAACTTTATTATATGTTTTAACATAAATATTCATAAATATCTGTTGAGAGTCAGCTACTGGAATTTTGTGATCGCAGAGCGAGCGTTGGGTGTTATATATCTGCCTTTCAAGAGCTTTGAACGACGCATGCGCTCTGTGTATTTGCAATGCCATATGCAAACCATATGTTTACATCTGCCGTCCCTCAGTAATATTGTCACCGGTGTCAGTTGAAGACAATGCGCTGTGTAGAAATTAGTGTTGGTGATTTTAAGGTACAGTGCTATTTCTTGTCTCATATTCGCCAGTTTATTTACGCGAACATATGGACGGTGGGTATTCCATGTCGGTAATTTATTACAGTTCGATGTTGTGTTTATGTCCGACATGTTGGATTTTGAGCGCATGCGCGAAGTTATCGTTACCTAATTGGTCAATGAACGAGCTCTGATTGGCTGGAGAAACTGTTTCATAATGGAAAACAGTGTTATAATGACCATCATTATGATACAGTTATCTGACACATAATAGTGAGGGTCGAACATAAAATAAAAGTATATAACGACTATTGTCAGTTCAAGACATACTAAAGTTCTGTTTTGCCACGACAAAAACCAAATAACCCAATGTGATTAATTGAAGTTCATTTCTCGTTTTTGAGAACAAGAAGGCAGCCAATTATCATATATTAAATCAAATTATGTGATGCTTGAAAGTGGGACTAATAATTTAACCACCAGAAAACTCCGTTGCTTAAATATTACTGTTTGTGGCCCTTCGACAAATTTAATTGAGCTCTTAGAGTTAGCATTAAGGTCGCAATCCAGAGTTCTACAATGTTAATCTACCGTACTCTCATCTTCATCTCTAAAAATTGAGTAACTAACTTAGTGAAACTTATCAGGAAGCGTTAGAAACGGTAATTTAATGCTTTATCTCAAGAAATGTGAAAATTCGAGCATAGAGAAATGAGTCCAGTTGGATCACTTCAGAATGTGGGCTGGCGCTGTGGAGCTACAATAATGTTATCGGAGCGGAAGTAAAAACGGGTCAGCCGCGAGGTGCTAAGGGGATATAAACATGATAATACCAGTACCACAAATCTGATACTGCTGGCATACTATGGCGTTTGACTTATGAATGGAGGGAAATCCAATTACTTTTCACACAGGAAATTCATTATATTCATGAATCTTCCTTGCGGACGTACAGTACATTATACCTGACCTCATTCCTAACCTAGGAATTTACATCCGTCAAAGAAAGAAAATAGTCACCTCACCTTGTAATATTCAAATGTATACCACGCGATAGTCTATTCCCTTTCGTTAGCTACACCTACCTTACCTACTACTGCAGTTTGCTTTGCATAACCTAACAATCAATAATATAATGTAATAGAAGCCAATACGTACGAAAACTCCTCAATTTACAATTACACTGGTCGGAAATTATTAAAAATATAAAACCTTGGTGCAATCTCTCATTTTCTGACCCGTGATATATTGAAGCGTAAAGAATCCTTCGATTGCAGCAAATCAATTGATATTGTAACTTCAGTCGATCAACACGAGTAGGCTACAATAGCAATTATTGGGATATGTGATAAGAGCTAAAACACATTTCATGTTATTACACAGGATGAGATGTTTTGCTCGTCAAGCAAGCATTGTCATAACCTTAAAGGTCAAATCTACAGGAAAAACTAGCTCTACAAAACATTACCCAAACCCACAATGCCAACCATGAAAGGCCACGGTCCAACTTTCCATGGAGCGGCAATATCTTAGTAAAGTGTGGCTAATATAAGGGAAAAAGAATATAGTTCATTATCGTTTGCGGGATATGCTTGCACTGTATTAGTAACATACGGGATGCAAGCAGAGGAATATAGACCTTACTGCCAACACGCGTTAATTGGGCTGTATAAAACAATATTATTAGGGCCAGCTGATTCAACTGGTATATTACATCCAGCACAAATTCGCCTATCTCAGCGAATAACATAAGAAAAACAAGTAGTTCCGTGAAGAACTATACAGACTAGTTTCATATATCCTACTTATGTTAATTGCCTCTCTCAACATACAAAGGGGGCGTGGTGGCTCAGTGGTCTAGCTGTATGCCTCTCACCAAGGCGGTCCGGGTTCGATTCCCGGCCAATGCATGTGAGATTTTCGAAGTGAAATGCCACGTCCTGTGGTTCGGATTCCACGTAAAAAGGAGGTCCCGTGACTCATGATCTCGCGATTAACGGTCACGTTAAACTACAAGCTTCCTTCCTTCCTTCCTTCCTTCCTCAACATACAAAGTTCCAGTTTGATTGCTGCAATAAATTCGTGGATATTGAGAACCGTCTAAATATTTCGGATGGTCGCAATGTTGGATTTTTGTATATGTAGGGCTTAGAGTTATTTACTATTACATGACGATTATCGTGTAGGTGTAATATTCAAACTTCAATCGCATGATTAGGACACAAGGAATGAAAATCAGATTTTGAAATTTCGCAAACTGCCATCTTGTGGTTATGAAAACAATTGAAATAAATTAGATTCCACTGGATTAACATTTATGTAAGCATTTACCGTACCAATTTTTTACTGCCCTCGGATGGTTAAATCGCGAGAAACGTCCATTTAAATATTAATATTTCGCGTCACCGCCATGTTGGATTTGTGCTCACCAGGTTATTGAATGTCCAATAGGTGAACTTACGTTCATAGCCTCTATCAACATACAATATTTCAGTTTGATTGCTATCATATATTTGATATTGAGAACCGTCTAAATATTTCGGTTGGTCGCCATGTTGGCCATAGAATTATGTACTATTAGATGACGATTTTTGCGTAGGTTCATTATTCAAACGTTTACTTCAATCGCATAATTAATACACAAGAAATAAAAATTTAAATTTAAAATTATACACGGCCGCCATCTTGAGGATATGTGAACAATTGAACTAAATTAGATTTCAGTGCATTAAAATGTGTATAAACATTTACTCCACCATATTTCATGGCGATCAGGTGGTTAAATCGCGAGAAAAGTCTATTAAAATGTTTCACCTTTGCTTGGCCGCCATGTTCGTTTCGTATTCTACAGGTTTTTGGAAGTCTCTTAGCTGAACTTCTAGTAGTACCTTTTATCACCGTACAAGCTTTCAGGGTGATATCAGTAATAGTTTCGGAAATATAGAATGCCGGTGAAATATTTTGCACAGCCGCCATCTTGAGGTTATGTAGACAATTGAACTAAATTAGAGACCAGTGCAGTGTATAAACATTTGCTGTACCAGGTTTCATTGCGCTTGGATGGTTAAATCGCGAGAAAAGTCTATTTAAAAGTTTCAACTTCACTTGGCCGCCATGTTCGTTTTGTAGTTAACAGGATTTTAAAATTCCCACAAGTGAACTTTTAGTAGTTCCCTTAAGCACCGTATAAAATTTCAGGGGGATATCAGTAATAGTTTCTGAGATATTAAATGCTGGTGAAATATTTTGTCCAGCCGCCATTTTGAGGTTATGTAAACAATTGAACTAAATTAGATACCAGTGCATTTCAGTGTGTATAAACATTTTCTGTACCAAGTTTCATTGCGTTTGGAAGGTTAAATCGCGAGAAGAGTCTATATAACATTTTCAAATTCGCTTGACCACCATGTTCGTTTTGTAGTTAACAGGTTTTTGAAAGTGTCACAGGTGAATTTCTAGTAGTGCCCTTTATCACCGTACAACATTCCAGGGTGATATCAGTAATAGTTTCGGAGGTATGGAATGCCGGTGAAATATTTCACACAGACGCCATGTTGGATTGGTGATTTTAAGATATAAAACATTCATTTTGGTTCCGCATTGTATACTAATAACGTTTTAATGGGCTAGGGTTCGGCCTGAATCAATACTTTATTGAAAATGATCACTATGTGGTCATTAGAAAATGGTACGGTGCATGTTTCAAGGACTAATATACATTATTGTCCCCTTCATCGGCCAATATTAATCATTCAAAGAGAATATTATTTGAATAGCGTAGCACTGAAATGTCAATATTCATTGAACCTAATATGGTGCACCATATCGCGAGAAAAGTCTATATAAAATTTTCAAATTCGCTTGGCCACCATTTGGTGCACCATAATCTCCAAGCTGTCAATTTTTCAGGACTAGCATAGAAGGTTTTAAAAACGCTGGATTGTTTATCAGACTGGCAAACTTCAACATAAATATTGCTGGATTGTTTCTTATTCCTAATTTTCAGTTAAAGGTTGTATTTACAACCAAGCTCGCTTCTTTTAATCATAGGAGATGAACAGATTAGCCAAGGAGAGATCATTATTGCCACTTTGTCACGTTTTAACAAATTGTAGATTGCTGACTTTGTTTAAACACCTCATTTAATTATTGAATTTGGTTCATTGTACCATGATACACTGTGATCGGATCCGAAGGCCACGAGTTTGAGCAATCCAAAATTTGTAAGTAGCGCCTATAGTACATTAAAGAAGAAGATACCAAATTGTTTGATCAATTGAAACTGGTTTATTATACTACGTTGCACTGAGATCATTTACGCAGGACACAACTTAAAGCAATTAATTTTAATAATTGTCACCCTTGCCGTATATATTTGATGGACATTATTCTGTAAAATCTTGCGCTAGAATATTTGGCTCCTCGCAATATTTGGTTAAATACCAGCTTCAATAGTTCACGGGTACGAGTAGTACTTTTAAAGAACAGCATAAGGATCATCTATTTTTTTAAATCACCATATTTGAAAATGTTTATCAGAGTATTTTTTATCATCGTACTGGTTTATGTAGACAATTTTCGCTGCAATCGGCTTTAGAGTGCATTTATCAGTAAGAGTTAATGTTCCTAATTAGTACGTGAGCCCCTAAAATCCATGGAAACTACTCTTCAAACTCACTTTCATGAAACTGGACAATTGTTACGTGACTTGTCCTTACGAAAACGCTTCCATTTTTCTAACGAACATGAAGAACGTTGTAATCATTCCAAGTCGTTAAATTATTTACTGTAGCCTATTTAAAACTTTTTCGGTAGGCCTAACTTTGTTGAATTCATGTCTGTCATGATTTAGAAACGCACAGCAAGAAATTAACTTCATAATACTATATTACTTTGCAAAATTTTGCATTAATAGATTTAACAATTTAGGGGATATCGAAATATGAAAGTGATTGAGCCTGGAAATTAGGCAAAATACCTTCTTTCACTGGGGTTATGCCTGAAGTACTGTAGTTATTTAGAGTCACATTTGGAGAGTGGTAGAACCAAATTTGAGAATATTTTAGTTTACATTGTCCATTTTATGTGTTTGTGTCTTATTTTGCTGTTTTTTACATTGCTATGTTTAAATATGCATAAAATTCAATTAATAATTTACAAAGAAAGTAAAAATATTATTTTCAATGTACTTTATTAAATATACAAAGAGACGTTACAGCATCTAAGACAGTATCTACCTCCCCAGACGTATATCTCGTAATAGAAATGATCTATTACTATTGATATAATTCCATCCACAAGAGGGCGTTTTAAGTATACCTGAATCACCAAATGTCTTCGTTATAGAAACTGTTCTGTTTGATAGGCGGCTGGTTATGACACTTCTAACTTGAGCACCACCTTACTGTAGTATTTCACCAAGAAAGAATCGAACTACAGGTAGAACATCAATTCACCATGTAATTTTTACATGCCTATTTAAGTGCAAATTTCCTCCTTTTTACAGTCTTATTTGCCAGTCTAGTCTGACCAAAATAGATGCTAAAATAATCAGGATGCAGAACAAAAGAAACGGTTGTGGTCACCGTAAATGGTGTTCACTCACACCAAGTCCGTCCGGTGGATCAGAAGTTATCAGACACACAAACTAAGAATGGTTTCCTGAACCTGAACTAAATAACCTATTTTCATATATCCTACTGGTCTTACTTAGGATACGAGAAATGAAAACAAGATGTAAAAAAATCGCACAGCCACCATTTTTAAGTTCTCATAAAACTCCATTAAATTAGATGACAGTATATTAAATCTTGTATGAAGATATACAGTGCCAAGTTTCACAGAGCTCGGATGAAAGGTTGGGAGAAAAATCCATTTAAGTATTTAAATTTCGCGTCGCTGCCATGTTGGTTTTGTGCTCACCAGTTTATTGAAACATCCATAGGTGAACTTATGTTAATAGCCTCTATTCAACATACATAATTTCAGTTTGATTGCTGCAATAGATTCATAGATATTGAGAACCGTCTAAATATTGTGGATGGTCGCCATGTTGGACTGTTATGTGTAGGCCATAGAGTTATGTACCATTAGATGAAGATTATTGCGTAGATTCATTATCCAAACGTTCACTTCGATCTCATGATTAGGACACAAGAAATAATAACTTAATTTTAAAATTTCGCACAACCGCCATATTGGAATGATGTAAACAATTGAACTAAATTAGATGTCAGTGCATTACAATGAGTATAAACATTTTCTGTGGCAAGTTTTATTGCGCTCAGATGGTTCAAACGCGAGAAAAGTCTATTTTTAATGTTTCAACTTCGCTTGGCCGCCATGTTCGTTTCATACTTAACAGGTGTATGAAATTTACATAGATGAACGTCTATAGTACCCTTTATCACCGTACAAAATGTCATGGTGATATCGGTTCCTATGGCGGAGATATAAAATGCCAGTGAAATATTTCGCGCAGTCACCATGTTGGATTGGTGAAACGTATTAAAATTTGATATCTCGGTCGAGGTCGGACGAGGTACTAGTATTCACTTACCGTGTTTCATTGAAATCTCTTCGGCCGTTAGATTTTATAAAGGGACACACACGCACACACACACACACACACACACACACACACTAGGTACACACACGGACAAAAGGTGATCTCATAAGCCTATTTTCTTCACAAATGAAAATAGGCTAAAAATGTGCTAAAATGAGACCCACATTCTAACTCAGCAATACTTTGGTATAATTATCGAAATTAACAGCGTTCATTGAACCACCTTTCATTGTTGCTTGGTTGAAGAGCCTATTAATAAACTGTCACTTAGTACTAAACCCCATTTATCAACGTTCACATTCAACCTACATAATGCCGGAAGTATGAAATGTGAAATTTTAATACACTTCGTTCACATGTCGTCCTGGCGCTATTGGATATTCAGAGTGAGAAGCCAAAACTTGCCCAATTATGGTTAATTTATAGTTCGTAATCATCATGCATACTTCGTGACATACATAAGTTTTCGTTTAGTCTAATACAAACCCGGGTAGCTATACAAGGCTATCTCTGGGCTCGAAAGGCGAGATACTTCGAACCTCATTGTCAGACGTTATTGAAATGCTATTTCACCGTTTCCCATTTTAAACTCCAGGGAAATGCGTGGGTGGTACCTTCAAATAGGCCACGGCCATCCCTTCCGTTTCCTCGCCTTAGATTATATCTCATTAACTTTTCTCTTGAGGTTAGCGTCAAAAATGGCATTTAGTCGTAAAGACACTACCTCATCTCACCCTATCCTTACCCCCGCAGAGACGGGATAATAAGAGACAGAATTGCATACAGATTTTCCTCCCAGTAGCCCTACTGTTATCAGAATGCTAAAGAAAACGGACATCACTTCCGCAGAACTGTTATAACCACGTGCCCACCAGCATATACAAAGTATTTGAAGATACATGGAAAAAATGTATACCTGACTTGATGTCTGCAGACAAGTACGGGTTACCATTTAAACTTTCAGACCTTGTGCCATGAGAAACATGCATACCAAAATAGTCCGGTAGTTGAATAGACAATTGCGGAATTCTTCTCCCATGAGTTTGATCTTCCTGTGACTGGCTGCGTGGCTCAGCGGTAACGTTCTCGCTTGTGGGGCCCAAGGTTGCAGGTTCGTATGCTGGCGCAGTCAGATAGCATTTGAGGGTGCTCAAATGTGAGGGAGCCGTATCAGTAGATTTACTAGCACGCTAAAGATCCCCTTCGGGGAAAAATTCCGGCACCCCGGCGTCTTTAAAAGTCAGAGTAGTTAGTTAGTTATTGTTGTTTTAAGGGACGGAACTACGAGGTCATCTGCCCCTAAAGAGAGTAGTTAAAAGGGACGTAAAAACAATAACATTATTATTATTGATCTTCCTGTCTCACATGTAATCTTTCACGGGTAGTGTTAGCAACTTTCTTAGAAGGCAAATTATCGAGATATTTAACCCGAATATGATCTTTATGATCAGTTGAACTCTAACCAGGGATAGAAATTGCGACGCACACGAACAATAATAATAGAGACAGCTATAAATTAAGTTGATTATTTTGCCCTCCTTTTACTCAGGACCATGGAACAATGAATTTAGTTTCAACATGAACTCTCACTTGAAGGCAGCTTGTTTAATGGTGGGCGATAAGCCATTATTAGCCCACTTTTAACATTTTGCAAAAATGATGAAAATGTAGGCCTATGAAATCAATCAAATTAAAAATCTGCCTCAATACTAATTAAACTACGCGCGTTATCGTACCATGTGCTCACACATTGTCGAGTGTTAACAATGTTTAATGGCATTTCTGTGTTCTTTATAACGTGTGTCTATCCATCTTCTACTTTGTCTTACGTTATTCGTCATTTCTTGGCATGAGATTATATATACCCCTGATTTTGAATATAGATTCGTGTGCGTCGCAATTTCTACCCTCTGGTTAGAATTCAACAGATCATAAAGATCATTATTTAGGTAGCCTACTTACCAAGCGTAGGCATTGGATGTTCCCAATTCAAGCATATTTTGCACCATGAGACAAAAGGTAGGATACTGGGCACAAAAGAATCTATTTAGCAAAGACAAATAGGCTATCCAACTTAAATGAAAACACAATTTTGAAGTATTATTCGCCATTCACGCTTTTAGATACTAGACACATTTCCAATAACGCTCAGGAAGAGACATAACGAAGGAAGTGAGGCTATCGATATGGGAAGGGCAACCAATAATAAGGGGAAAATGTTAATTTGGGAAGGATGTACTATGTACCAAATTCTCGATAAACTAAGGACTAAACAAGGGATTATTGGAGAGTCCACAATCAAGCACAAATACCTGATTGAGGCATAATGGAATGAACGTTTAAACCGTGGCGAACGATAGAGACTGGTTTATATGAGTTGAGGAGGTCCAAGCACCATTAGCATAGCCTGTACTCATTTAAAGTTAGGCAATTCATAGCTCACTCAGGTCACCCACACATACATGCTTATTAATCATTAGTTTCCAAGAAAGGTTGGTTGATTCTTAAGTTTAGGGGCTGCGACAACGCGGTCTTGTAGCCCCGTGTACTTTGGGTGTGTGTAGAATCTGTCTGATAACCGGTGTTAATTGTGATGACTATATTAGTGTGTGTTATCTATTTTTTTAATGTAAGTACTGCAATTTAGAATTTTTCAAATATTTCCTACTTTTGCCACCAAGCGCCACCGTCAACGACTACTAGGCCAAGTTCAGAACTTAACTACTAGACGCCACCACAGTCGGCTCTTGGCAACGAACGTTGAAACCTAAGATTGTTGTTTACATTCTTAACCTATCCAATTTAGCTTCACACAGGCGCAATTAGTGGAAGGTTCTTTAACATGCCATAAATCTATGGCATAGGACCGCCGGCTTCACTTCCCCTTCGAAGGAAGGCATACTGAGGGATTTTTAGCGCTCTTAAAAAATCCGACGGCTTCGGCCGGGTTTGAACCCGCTCAGCATGCTACCGACTACGCCACCGAAGCCGCCTTTCCAAGAAACAACAAAAGACAGCACCAGGAGCACCACCTGATGTGACCAGAATAAGCAAGCCAGATAACGAGTGAGTTCTCTCTGAAAGGCGCTGAACATGGGATCTGTCGACAGGTGTTCCCACCGTTATTGCACTGCCTTTGGTTTTTGTGGGTGTCTACCCTCATAACCTATGGTGGTGATTTTTGAAGATCCAACCAGCCTACGGGCTGACTACCTAACAGTCAGTCAGCTTCACTTAAATCGTTATTGCTCGACTTCCTTTGGTGATAGAGGAATGTTTCTACATATAAAATACGAACCTTTGTTGAAAAATGCTATTTAAATTGGTGAAAGTCAAGAACTTTATTATTATTATTATTATTATTATTATTATTATTGTCGGGCTCCGTGGCTAAATGGTTAGTGCGCTAGGCTTTGGCCTGAAGTGCCCCGGGTGTGATTCCCGGCCGAGCCATTAGGGATTTTAATCTCCTCGGGTAGATTCCCGTGGCTCCGGGACCGGGTGTATGCGACCCCGACGTCTTCATCATCACTTCATCCTCATTACGACGCGCAGGTCACCCACGGGCGTCAACTAGAAAGACCTGAACTCGGCCTTTCCAGAGGCCACACGATTATCATCATCATCATTATTAATATTACAATTACTATTATTATTCGTGGAGGTTGATACAGAGGTTAAGATGAATTATTTTGGGGTCAATACGGTATTTGTCCAACAACGTCTGCTCATACGATGATTATGAAGGTCGAGGATTGGGGTAGGTACCTGGGGACCATTCCAGCTTTTCCCAGGTGCGGGTGTGAAAAGCTTGGCAGAGAGTCATCGTCAGTGCCGGTATTTCCGGACTTGCAATCACCTATTACACTCGAGGAGTGTGACTTAACACATTCGGTTTCACTGCTAGGTGGACTGTTTTAATTATAGTAGCCTCACTTTCATCTTTAACGACCGGCTCGTCTTTGAAATCTAGCTGGACGGATGTTTACATTCCATAGCTGCGGGGTGCCGAGGCATTCACGGCTTAAGGCCGGTGAGCAGGTAGACAGGACTGGCGGCAACACCTTGTCTGCACCCTCGTGGACAGATGGAGGAAGCAGCTTATTGGTCAAGAACCGTCATGTACTTGTCAGCCATAAATAATGGCTATTGTCGGCTCGTGCTGATGCTTAACGTTTGAGTCGCCGGTCGTTAACCAGGATGTGAGGCTACTATAGCAAGATGATTTTAAGTATTGTTGATTATTGATTTCAAGACCTTGGTCACCGAGTAATTGGGTATGTGTTGAATATGTCTGATAATGTGTGTATCACAGCAGTTATTAGGATCAAGGATGCGGGTAAATGTGGCATTAGCCCGAAAAGAGTGCGGAAAAGCCTCACTCAGAATGACCACTTTCAGAGCCGGAATTTTTGAATCTTCGATCAGTGAACTTACTGTAGCCCTCCATTTTAGTTGTAGTGCGCAAAGTAATGCGCACGACTACACCGCTGGAAACACTCTAAATAATTCATTTGGAAGTCTGAAGATAAGGTCTGAAGAGAATCGCACGAATTGGTTTTAGCACTGTTAACAGAAGGATAAATCATATAACTAAATCAAGCTACTGAAAAATAGCATGGGCCATAAGCACTGTTCATGGTCTGTTAAGCGTGTTCTTCCAGCTGTTTCGCGCAGTTAATGCTTTATTCTGTGTTAACATCAACATGTTTGCGCTATGTATTAATCGAGGAGAAAACGATCCACAATCAGATCTAACATCCGAACAACGACAACATCGATTCAGAGCATTAATGCTACCAATAAGTCGTGCCACACTGGCATTATAAAGACTATTTTATGAATAATTCTTGGCTTACGGAACAGCTACCTTGGCTATGTGACCTCTGTGAACGTTTACCGTTAAACATTCAATTTGCTCAGCTGGAAGCATGAGTGGTCAACTAAAACATTGGGAAACAAGTGCCCACCATCTTGATCCCTCAAAGAAACCAAACGGATTTGAGTTACCGAGGAACTTCTGGTGCCGCATCAACAGGCTGAGGACTGGACATGGTTGCTGCAATTATTTCAGGTACAAGTGGGGCTGGATCAGATCACCAATGTGTGAGTGTAGAAGAACAGACGATCGAACATCCGGTCCAACGCTGTCCTCTTTATTCGTACCCTGGCATTCCTGATGATTTGTCCGCTCTCACACCCGATTTAACCGAATGGTTGAGAAGGACGGACATTAAAGTTGATTATACCTTGCTATGTATAATTGTATATTGTATAAATTACCATACGATTAAATAAATAAGTGGGATAGTAGGTGCTTATCCCAGAATGTAAAATTTCGTCCATCTTCTTCCTTTTCACGGACCAAGATCCCAGTTGGCTGCAATTTCATCCAACTTACTTCTAACTGCCTACTGCAATGTATTATAATACTCCACTTATAACAATCAGCTTTATGGTGAATTAATTATTTAAAATGAACACTATAAGACATCCTACTTTCATTTTCTCGTGTTGTGGTCTATGGCTGGGATACCGAACTGAAGCTCCCGGGAGAGCCGCAACTGTTGCAGTTGCAATCAAGATGTATAATAGGCGCTTTGAACAGTGGTGCCCGAATACTTGTCACAAGCGCGAGAGGTGCTAGCAGGTGACATTCAAGGACAAACCCACTTAGTAGGCTCTCTGTCTCATCGTTATGACAGGAATGCAATGATCAGTTTCCCGTTAAAGGGGAAATACGTTATTGGAATAATAAACGTATTTCTTATTTCTGTCCAAAAAGTTATTTTATTTTACATCTTTTATTTTAATGCTGAGGAATAAAACGTTTGCTAATAAATGCGTTCTCTTGTCAACAAGTTCATGATTGTTTGCATTAATTTTGTTAGCCCTCACTGACTGAGTAATAAGAAGCCACATAATCTACAGTTTTTTCAAATTTGAAATTTTTATTTTTGTATTCCTTAAATTTTGTTTGCTACTAGAATTTTCCATGTAAATCTTTTATTGATTGAGGTCCTGGGTCCGGTTCCTGGCAATGTCAAGAAAGTAATCTGGGTCTGAGGCATGGTACGGGGAAAACTCAGTCCTGTGAGGCAAAACTGAGAAGCGATTGGTTCGATTCCCACTTCAGCTGATTTAGAAATAGGTTTCCGTGGTTTACTACTTCCACTCCAGGTAATTGCCGGAAAAAATCCTAACTTAGAGCAACTGCCGCCTCATTCTAAATCCTAACCTCAGTTACAAATGCACACATTATTACAGACAACACAATGGCACATGTTTCCGGACAGATTCAACACAACCCAAGTACACAGGGCTACATTATCATGATGTTGCAAAGCCTCCAAATGAATCAACAACAACTTGAGCACAGTCAATGAGCTTTGATTATTTATCTGCTGATTGCATTTCAAAAGCTCGTTCTCTTACCTACAACAACAACTAAATAACCCGTCCTTTCCGATCACAATCGAATATCTACGATCAGCTTCGGCCATTTGGGTAGCGGCTCCCGGCACAGCCTTGACTCTGACGCAAGGAGTTAGTTATTGTTGTTTTAAGGGGCGGATCTACGAGGTCATCAGCCCCTCTTAATACAGATTAAAGAATACAAATTTGGAATTGAATTTAAAATTTTTAGGTGGACCAAAAATAAATAAAACAAAAACAAAAATTAAATAAAAATAAACAAAAATTACGGAAAATCAAAACAATTATCATTCAAAAACGAACAAGTCGTTGAGTCAATTTATACTGGAAAATTTAGATTGCTGGCCCTAACCCACTCTCACTTATAAAGCGGATAACGCGATCAGCAGCCAACGCGTCATCGGCTAATATAAGTTTGAGTGTCATCTGCAAACCAAGGTTTCTTCGTAAGTCAGAAAGATCCACACACTCGGTTAAAATGTGGGCCACGGTGAAAATGGCTCCACAGGTACAACGTGGGGGGTCTTCCCTTCTCATTAGGTACGAATGGGTGGATCTTGTATGACCTATCCTTAGCCTACACAAAATGACGGACTCTCTCCGTGACCGGAAAGAGCTCCGCCACACGCGAGTAGTTCCCTTGATCGCTCCCAGTTTACTGGGCAGTGGATCAGCTAGCCACTGACTTGTAGGCGAAACTGAGAGCTAATATCTCTAGCGGGTACCTCCATTGGTCGAGATGGTAGTGATACCGCCTCTTTTGCAGCTTGATCCGCTAACTCATTTCCCGCAATTCCCATGTGGCTTGGAAGCCACAGAAAAGTGATTCGAGTGTCAGTGTGGCACAGCCCGGCTAGAAGGTCGTGGATTCGCTGCACTAGGGGGTATTGCGGCAAACATGAAGCAATTGACTGCAACGAACTCAAAGAGTCGGTACACACGGGAAAGTGGATTCGTGCATCCTGTAGTGCAAACTGCAGAGCTTCATAGATGGCAACGAGCTCCGCAGTAAACACACTACAGGCCTCAGGCAAAGATATCTTGGTATTTGCAGCATAAATAACGTAAGCATAACCCACTTTCTCGTCCACCTTCAAACTATCAGTGTAGAGAATGCTAGCGTCCGGAAATTGGTGAACTACTGTATGCTGTGGAACTGCCTGCGATAAACGGAGGCATCCGTGTCCACCATAGGACCTCGGTGCAGATCTAACCGAATTTCCGGACGCGGGACTTGCCATGGAGGCACCTCGCTAGGTGTCCGGATCATACAAGGACCTACAGCCACTCCTATTTCAGTACACGAGCTATCAAGTCTAATACCAACTGGCCGAGTAGCACGAGGCTGGTTCATTCATTCATTCATTCATTCATTCATTTATTTGCAATGGGGGGAGTGTCCCCCGGTGGCAAATTGGATATACATAACAAATAAATAATTATACATAACAATACAATAACAATTATACAAGAATTAAACTGGAGTATTTATACAAATAGTCAGTCTTTTCTTAAACACACCTATATGTTTGGGAAAAGGCTCTAAGACTGTGGCAGGTAGAGAGTTCCAGTTATCAATGGCACGGTTTACAAAATAATATTTACCATAATTTGTTCGCTGTGGTCAGCCCTTAACTTTGAAAGGATGATCGCTCCTACCCATGTAAGTGGGCTTTCCCAATCGTTTGCTAAGCTCACCCCATGCTGGTTGATTTGTATACGTATTGTACATAGCGCAGAGTCTAGATTTCATCCTCCTAGCCTCCAGTGATTCCCACCCAAGTTTCTTTAACATACGGCTCACACTGCTCCTGGGATTAAAGTCACTGAGCACAAATCTAGCGGCCTTTCTTTGTACCATTTCCAACTCATTGATGAGCCCTACTTGATATGGATCCCAAACCGCCGAGGCATATTCCAGAATAGGTCTTACAAGTGACAAATAGCCTAATTATTTAGCAGAGGTACTACTTCCTTTTAATACCCTCATTACAAAGTGCAGGGATTTGTAAGCTTTTGCACATCCTACATGACTACTCCATTTCATATCATTCCTTACGTGAACGCCAAATATTTGCAAGAATCTTCTTCTACAAGTATTTCCGAGCCAATGTTATATTGAAAATCCTGCCTCCGCACTTTCCCTATTTTTAAGAGACTACATTTTCTTGCGTTTATTTTCATTTTATTTTCAATCGCCCACTTATAGACCAGGTTCAGGTCCTCTTGAAGCACTGCATTGTCTTGTGAGTCATGTATCTTTCGATACATTACACAATCATCCGCAAACAATCGACAGTCACTGCAAATCCCATTTGGTAAGTCATTTATAAACGCCAAAAATAACAAAGTTCCGATTACGCTGCCCTGAGGGATACCCGACGTTACGGTAATTTCATCCGAGAATATGCCTTCGACTTTCACTTTCTGTGAACGACCCGTCAAAAATTCTTGGATCCATAAAATTACTCTTCTATCAATCTTCGTCGAAGCTAATTTATGGAGTAGCATGTCATGCAGCACGACATCAAATGCCTTCGCAAATACTATAACCACGGCGTCGACTGAAACTCCATGGTCTAACGATTCGCTAATGTCTTGAAAAGGTTATAGCATCTGACTCTCGCATGAGTAACCTTTCCGAAATCCATGTTGCCTATCATTAAACCATGATAATGTTTCCCACTGTTCCCTCAAGTAGTCGCAAATGAGATGCTCCATCTGTTTACAAACGATGGACGTAAGGCTAACCGGCCTGTAGTTGCCCAATTCAAGTCTGCTCCCTCCTTTAAATATTGGGACTACCGTAGCTCTTTTCCAGTCATCTGGGATTTGCGCATTGTTTATGGACACATTAAACATCACTTCCAAGTATCGTGCCACGGCCCTACCTCCTAGTTTAAGTACTTCACTAACAATATTATCAGGACCCTTTGATACATTGAAACGTAGTTTTTGTATTAGCTTTACAATTGCTGACTGGTTTATTTGGAACAGGGGAGCCCCTGATTCGGCGTTAAGGTCCAACACACAGCTATTGGATTTATTGAACACACTACCGTAAAAGACATTTAATTCATTAGCAATGGCCTGTTTCTCAGTAATTAATTTACCGTCACCGGACATTATCATCGACAAATTATTTGGATTTCCCTTTCTTCTCCTAACATAACTGTAATTTTTTTTTTTCCAGCCATCACCTCCCGAACCAAGTAAACCTTGCATATAACTGTCATGAGCAGCCCTCTTTTTTAAGACGAGCTCTCTTGATAAGGACTTAAATTTCAACATATACTTGTCACTATCATGTCTTTTATTGTATAATTTCCTAATTTTCCGTTTTAGACTCCTAATTTCTCGTGTGTAATACTCAGGATCTGGGTTTTGTTTCAGCAATTTAAATGGGACATATTTATCAACAGCGCTATTTAAAATTTTCAAAAAGTTAGTCCACAGGATATTAATGTGATTTCCTTCCGATGGCCATCCTACGAATAGCTCATTCAAATACCCCTGAAACTTGCCCTGATCCGCCCTGCGATACTGGAATATGATCTTTTTTGCTACATCAAAGTCTAATTTTGTAATGTCACCATATCTAATATTTAATTCAACCCCAGAATGGTCACTAATTCCTGGTACTTTCAGATAGTTAATATACAGCTCTACAGGCCTTACGAGATAAACATCTAAGGTATTATTGTCTCTAGTTGGGAAGTCAACTACTTGGGAAAATCCCCCCTCCCTTAAGAATTTATTTTCAGCGCTCTGAGCTTGACTACAGCTAGTTGACTCACCAGACCAGTCTACTTTGGGGAGGTTTAAATCTCCAGCAATTATTATGCTCTTTTTCATAGCATTACCCGTACAAGTTTTATCATATAGTGTTTCGAGGAGAGAAAAGTTATCTTTCGGTGCTCTATACGCCCCTATCACCTGAAGAGGGAATTTATTTCCTTTATCCGAAATTTGTACACATAACATTTCATGATCCATATCAGCCCACTTTAAGAAACTACCTATATTTTTGCGCACACAAATAAATAGCCCACCACCTCGCTTCCCCCGATCCCTTCTGTACATTTCGTAGGTTCCTTGAATTATTTCGCTACTATTTATGTCCTCATATAACCAAGATTCAGTTGCAATGACAATGTCCGAAGAATACGTCTCTACAAGATTCCAAAATTCAATTAATTTATTTCCTAAACTCTGACAATTAACCTGCAGTAATCTTAGAGTCTTACCTCCGCAGCAAATATCTTGAAATAGCCCCTTCTGTTCCCATCGGCTGGCAACCTCTGGACCTGCTTCTCCTCACAAAAGGCGGCACGAACCGATGACCCTGTCATGTAGGCTCCCTAGGTTAAAAGCGCCCCGTCGATTTAGATGCAGCCCGTCTAGGGCGAAGTCACGGCCACCAATCCAGCAGTCAGCTTCTACGTACACTAATCCCAGTTGTGCACATACCCAGTCCATGCGGTCATTTACAGTCTTAACTCGCCATAACGGAACATCTCCCCTCCGAACAATGCCACTCATTATAATTTTTGCATTTCTAAACTTGCTTTTAGCTTTTCTGCCTAGTTCGTAGAGCTCTCCCATGATGTAATCAGCTGTAGCCCTCTTCTTCAAATCGTTCGTCCCAACATGTAGCAACAACACTTTAACTTTGTCACAGTCCTCTACATTTGATTGTTCCACTTGTTGGGCAAGCTGGTCAATTTTAATCCCCGGATAACACCACACTTTCGCACCTGATTTCCTCGAGATATTAGCACTCCATCGTATCATTGAATCACCCATTATGATAACGTCATCCTCAGTTTGCTCCTGCACGCCCTCTTCCACACTGATCCCAGTAGAAAGCCGTTCAGTCACATCCTTCACCGTTTCTTCTGATTCACGAAGCTTTGCTCTAAGTTCCTGAATTATTTGATCCATTGCTTTGATTTGCACCCTCAAACAGTCCGGCGTATCACATACTTTACAAAACCAATTTCCGACATAACAATCCTCCTTCTTGACCTTAATACAGCCGAAGAGAAACCATTTCTCACATAGTCCACACTCAACACCATTCTTCAATGTTTTACTGCACGTCGAACACTTTAAAGCTGCCACTGGATCATTTGCCTGATTCACATTTGGAGTAAGAGGCCCTGGATTCACTTTCACTCCACCAATAACTAGCAAAGCAGCTATCACTAGGGCTATGAACCACAAGTTGCTAGGTCCCGTACGCACACACAAACACCGGAAATCCCGACTACCCTTCGCATACCACAGTCCGATCCTCGCCCGATAACACTCCAGAGAGCAACCCATATCAGCACACCTGAGAGCTCGGGAAAAACACGACCTTTCACTTTGACTGCCAGAATCGAATCAACGTTCCCCTGGTGGTTTTGGATACTGAAGAGAGCTTGATAGCTCGGGTGTTGCGGCATTTGAGGCACATTGGCAGCATATGCTAAATGCATATGTTGGCGTCTGAACCGCTTTTCTTTTCCAGCTGTAGTCTTCCCTTTTTTCTCTTTTCTTCGGCGTGTCAATTATGGGAATGGTTCTCTTTTCTTCTTGGTTATTACTGGCCAGAATAGCCGAGCAGATCAGTGGACATTTCTATAATTGCTGATCAAGGTTCGTTATAGTGATTTCTTGCTATGCCGAATCGTGATTAGTGACACCTCTTACCTTTTTATCTTCTTTTTCCGTCTCCTGTGACAACCCCTTGTTACTCTCTAGGGCAGTCTTCTGTTTTTTTTATCTCCCTGGTAGGACCATTTGGTGGGCACCTGCTCTCGTTTTCGAGATGCCTTGCCTTCGTATTCCGTTACCCGTTCGTTTGTGTTTTTTTATAAAGGTGCTCGTAGAGGTGCGAATCTTGTTTATTTAATGTAATTCCGTGATGCCGGATTAATGCTGATACCATCAAGGTAAGTTACGTATTTTTGTCTTTGCTCATCCTATGGAATACTAGGGCGTATCGCCTATTCTAGTATGTCCATGGAGTATCTGTTTCGTTCCCGTTATTCTTTGTCCCCATTTCGTCGTATCTTTTGTGTAGGTATTTGGTCCGGTTTACTGAGTAGCGTGTGTTCAACAGTAAGACCTATGCCATACCTCTATTCTTTTGTTTGCCTCTTATCTTAGAATTGCGTTTTCATATGCAAGTCCTTGAGTATGGCTTAATCCCTTTCTGACGTAACTTATTTTGATGGATATCTTTTATTTTGTGTTGCGATACCTTTCTCGTAATTATTTTTAATATCGGTTACTTGCCCCTTTTGGTGTTTATTCTTTTACGTCATATCTACGCGCACTTTTATTTATACTCCATCCCCATCGCACTCCCTCATCTCCTTCAGGACTATTTGAGCTACCGTTCGCTTCTTTGGCGGTAGCCTCAGTTTTCCCGACTCTTTGTCTAGCCCTTTTAATCTTTAATTTTCACAATGTAATTTTACTCTTTACGAGTATACTTTCCCAAATGTGCCCCCCCCCCCTTACCGTTATCTCCTATCGATCATGACATTTACGTTTCGGCCCTTTCGCCCGTTATTTTACCTAATATCTCATGTTTGTCGTCCACTTAACCTCATTCATAGCATGTAATGCTTCCTCGTCATTCCTTGATGTTATCTCTTAGGTCAATACATTACCTCTCCTTTGCCTATGTGTTGAGTATGTGCACCTTATTTAGTCTTTATTTCTTTAGGCTAAGCTAAGCTAGGCCCATAATGAATAGCGCATTCGAATAGAACTTCTATTCACATGGCAGTGAATGTACGTTCAATCCATCGCCTCTGATACCTTCATAACCTTAGTCCGGTTTAATGGGCCCAGCGCTAGACTAATTGGTACACACTTCCACTGCGAACTACATCTTGCGAAAGGCCAGACGGCACAAAATGAGAAAAAAGGGAAGACTACAGGTGGAAAAGAAGAACGGTTCACGTCTATAATTTAAAGGTGGAACACTCGATTCGGCGAGTAGGCTGGGTATCGTGCTGGTCCGGAAGGCACCGGTAGCCAGCCTAACGCCACTATGGTGGATACTGTCCAGCATTTTCAAGGTTGCCGGCCTTGCTGAACCGTACGCCGCAGAACCATAGTCTAGCCGGGACAGGACGAGGGCTTGGTAGAACCGTAGCAACACCGCACGTAGTGCCACTAAGAAACTTGAGCATGTTCAGTTTCCTGCGACACGCCGTTTTTATTGGCCGTATATGGTGCTGCCACGTTAATTTGCTGTCAAAATGGAGCCCCAGGAAACGATAAGTGTCAATCAACGGCAACGCAACATCCCTAAGATGAAGTTCTGGGTGTAAATGTAGCCTCCGGAGCCGACAAAAATGGACGATGGAGGTTTTCGCTGCTGAAAAACGAAAACCCCAGTCGTGAGCCCACCTGCCGACCCGGTTGATAGCAAGCTGCAATTGCCGTTCCACGACTGCCATACTTCCAGAGCTGTAATGCAGAGCTAAGTCGTCTACATACAGCGATGGAACTATCGCGGACCCGGTGGCGGCAACAATGCCATTTATGGCAATCGCGAAAAAGGTGACACTCAGCACAGAACCCTGAGGAACTCCATTTTCTTGAATATAGTATTGCGATAATGTCCTACCGACCCTTACACGGAAGAGTCTGACGAACATGAAATTCGCAATGAAAGTCGGTAGATTACCACGGAGTCCCCACTTGTGAAGGATGGAAACGCCATGTGGTGTCGTAGGCTTTCTCGAGGTCAAAGAAAACCGTGACTAGGTGGTCCCTTCGGAGAAACACCTCCTGTATGGCGCTCTCAAATCGCACCAGATGGTCGGTGGTTGACCTTTGAGAGGGAAATCCACACTGGTACTCAAACAGGAGGCCTCTCTTCCCCAGGAACCACACCAGTCGACGGTTCATCATCTTCTCCAGCAGCTTGCATAGGCCATTTGTCAGACAAATGGGCCTATAGCTGCTGGCAAACTTGGGATCCTTTCCAGCCTTGGGAATCGGTATCTCGATCCCCTCTCGCCATTGAGACGGAAACTCCCCTTCAATCCATATACGATAGAAGAAGACCAACAATTGTTTTATACTGGATTCGCACAGATGTTTTAGCATTTGATATGGATATTGTCCTGTCTAGGAGCCGTATCCCTGCACTGTGCAAGCGTACTGCGCAGTTCCCATTCAGGGAATGGTACATTGTAGGACTCCGAAGCAGCAGTTGCAAAGGACAAGCGGTGCGCCTCTACCTCCCGCTTCAGAGTCAGAAATGTAGGATCATAACTCCCAGAGCAGGATACATCACTGAAGAGTGATCCAATACTATTGGCAATGGCGAAATGGTCCGTGATGATGTCTCCATTGATGGATACTCCGGGCATCGACAATGATGTCGGGAGTCCGGAGATCCGACGAAGCTTTGTCTACACTTGGGATGAAGGAGTATGTGACGTCATGACGCCAGCAGCAAACGGTATGTACTGTAGATCTATTCTTAACCCAGAAAATTACAAATCAATTTCTCTTACTTTTCGAAACACTAATGAGTATTATTTGCATACAAACAAATTCAAACTTACGCGTTTGAGGTTGATGATGATGGCCTGTTTAAAGGGAGCGAAACAGCAAGGTAATCTGCCCCCATTACACAGTTAATTATACAGAGTTTGATTAGTCAAAATTTGAGATGGATATCGAAATAAAAAGTCGGCCTAATATTAATAAAATAATTACATTGAAAATATTCTAATAGCAAACAAAATTTAAAGAATAAAAAAATAAGAATTTCAAATAAGAAAACAAGTTTTTTGAGTCACATAACACTTTAAAATTGAGACTGCTGGCCCTAACCCACTCCTATAAAGAAAACGGATGACGCGAGCTGCAACCACCACGTTATTGGCTAATATAAGATAGAGTGTATTCCGCAGGTCAAGGATTCTTAGTAGATCAGCAAGATCCATACACTCGGTAAAATGTGGTTGCGCACTGACACTCTCCAACCACGTACATAAACAACCAAACAGATTCATTTATAGTATTCTGGGACACGTGAGTAGGCCTATTTGTATTCTCTGCATAGGTGATAACAGAAGAGTAAAGACATGCAAATTATACCGCAGAAACAAATCGAGCCCGAATCTCGTGCCTTCCGACCAGGTGCATTAGCCAGATATACTAACACGGCCTCCGCCATGACCAAGACTCATTCCCAAGTCGTAGGTGAAGAGGGCACTGCGGATATCGTACACGTGATCAAGATCCCGCAGGCCACATCAGAGCCAACCATGTGCCATAGTCAGACTTCATAGACACACATTACATGAACAACTCCAAATTCGGTCAACTACTTTATAGTCTAAGTAATGCATTACTTTTATCTGACAATTTGCCAAAATGAAACAACAATAGGGTGATAGCGACCTCCATCACCGTGCGTGTTGACCTTCGTACAGTAGGATGGCAAGGCTCACATGCAGAGAAAGTGGAATGGTTCAAATTCAGGTTGCGGCAACCATTGGCGCCCAACGTAGATCCAAATTTGTCATTGTATCAATAACCCAGTATCGAAGGGCGATATGCTCGCTAAAGGAAACGTGTTACAATATTAGTCAGATAGGAACTATTACTATTTACATACACGTGATTATTGGGAACCAATTTATAATACCAGTGATAAATATAGGGCTCTCCTCTGTTGTTTCATCAATGTATGACGGATTCGGTCTTCATGCGAATTGCAAATGATATGAACAGTAAATCAATCCATTTACCACTGCTCCTTTACACCACAGGTAGGCCTACCTAGCTCAAATTCAAAATTAATTAAGTCTCTCGTGATAGTTCCATCAAAACAGCAATAAAAGGTCACCCAATTCATTTCGTCTATATCATATTGTTGACAGGCGTCATGGATATTCCACTGAAAACACAACAGCATGACCTATAGACTACTGCCACTAGATATAATGGAAAAATAGGGCCACCTTGTAACAGCTAGTCCCACAATTAGTGTCCATGTAATCGTGAGGTTACATCACATAGCATTGGTGATGAAGCTGTCTCTAGTA
The DNA here is from genome assembly GCA_946902985.2 of Meconema thalassinum. Classification (NCBI taxonomy): domain Eukaryota; kingdom Metazoa; phylum Arthropoda; class Insecta; order Orthoptera; family Tettigoniidae; genus Meconema; species Meconema thalassinum. Next base: position 469,522,745 of record OX336390.1, on the reverse strand, counting down.
TCTAAAATGAAACTACAAAAACATGCGTAGTGGGTTGTCTCTAAAATGAATTTATGTCTTCTTGCATTCAACTCCGGGAAAATGTCTGGACTTGCGCAGACACTGCAGTAATACATATCTACTCCACACACACGCACACACACACACACACACACACACACACACACAGGGCTGATGATGCTGATGTCGCCAGTCCCTAGATGAAACAAAAACAATCAAATGCTAGGACGCTGACCATGACCGTCTCTATTTTCATTTCAGCCTCAAATATACCGTATATAGGGGCTTCGGTGGAGTAGTTGGTAGCATGCTGAGCTTCTATGCCCAAGACCGCGGGTTCGAAACCAGCCGAAGTCGTCAGCATTCTTAAGAGCGTTAAAAATCCCTCGGTATGCCTTCCTTAGTAAGGAAAGTAAAGCCGGCGGTCCCATGTCATAGGTTTATGGCATGAAAAAGAACCTTCCACTAATTACACTTGTGGAAGCTAAAATTTGTAGGCTAGTTTGAAATCGCTATAATAGTTCCAACGTTCGCCACCAGGTGCTGACTGCGATGGCATTTAGTAGCCACGTCCGCAGCTAGGTGTCATGGATGGTAGCATTTGGTAGCAAAAGTAGGAACTACATGAAAAAATTAATTGTCTGCAGTCCTTCTACCTGAATCACACACTAATAAAGCCATCACAATTAACACCGGTTATCAGACAAATTCTACACACACCCAAAGTACACGGGGCTACATGACCGCGTTGTCGCAGCCCCTAAATTGGTGGTGGTTCCTCAGTTTAGGGGCTGCGACAACGCAGTCATGAAGCCCTGTGTACTTTGCGTGTGTGTAGAATCTGTCTGATAACCAGTGGTAATTGTGATGGCTGTATTAGTGTGTGTTATATGTTTTTAATTCATGTAAGGACTGCAGACATTGAATTTTCAAGTAGTTCATACTTTTGCCACCAAACGCCACCGTCAACAACTACTAGTTCAGAACTTGGTTACTAGACGCCACCGCAGCGTTGTTCAAATTTAACCTATAATTTAGCTTCAAGCAGGTGTAATTAGTGGAAGATTCTTTAACATGCCATAAATCTATGACACGGGACCGCCGGCTTTACTTCCCCTCCGAAGGAAGGCCTATTGAGGGATTTTTTTACGCTCTTCAAAAAATCCGACGACTTCGGCCGGGTTTGAACCCTCAATCTTGGGCATAGAAGCTCAGTATGCTACCAACTACGCCACCGAAGCCGCTAGCCCCTAAACCAAGCCTCAAATACGCCTGTCTGTTAAGTTATCAGCTCAGGGGCTGATTGGATCCTCAAAAGGCACAACCATAAATGTTGGTTGGTTGGTTTCTCAGTTTAGGGGCTGCGGCAACGCGGTCATGTAGCCCCGTGTACTTTGGGTGTGTGTAGAATCTGTATGATAATCGGTGTTAATTGTGATGACTGTATTAGTGTGTGTTATCCGTTTCTTAATTCAAGTAAGGACTGCAGAGTTTGTTTTTTTCAAGTAGTTCCCACTTTTGCCACCAATCGCCACCGTCAACGAGTACTAGTTCAGAACGTGGTTACTAGACAGCACCGCAGTCGGCTCCTGGCGACGAACGTAGAAACCTGAGCGTTGTTTACATTTTAACCCAATTTAGCTTCACACAGGTGTAATTAGTGGAAGGTTCTTTAACATGCCATAAATCTATGACATGGGACCACCGGCATTACTTCCCCTCCGAAGGAAGGCATACTGAGGGATTTTTAACGCTCTTAAACCATAGATGTTGGTAGAATTCATAAAAGCCAGGTAGTAGCATTACGAAGCATACTATTCAAAGTGGAAATGCTCAGCGCCACCCATACCTCAGTAGCTTCCATATGACCTCAGACATGAATGATGTTGTTATTGATCCATTTAGGAACTACTTGGTCATATAACCCCGTGTACTTGGGTGTGTGTGGAATTTGCCTGATAACCCGTGTTATTGTGATGTGAAGTTTTAATTCAGATGATGATTGGATAGGACGCGACCGTGGCCTTAATTTAGGAACCATCCCGGCATTCACCTGGAGTATAAGTTGGGAAACCACGGAAATCCACTTCCAGTATGGCTGAGGTGGGAATCGAACCCGCCCTTTCTCAATTTTGTCTCTTGAGGCTGCTTGTACCCCGTTCTAGCCTTCGGACCAGAATTAAATTTCTTGGCAGAGCCGGGAATCGAACTCGGGCTTCCGCGGTGACAGCCAAGAGTGCTAACCACTACGCAACAAGGCGGATAGCCATGAATGTGAAGTCACATTAGGTTCTAGCCTGTGCAAACAGACAAGTGCCAAAAAAAACAGCATTGGATTACCAAGAGTCTGCAACACGCAGTCAAATATACCAGCGTTACATGCAGTCGAATTGCCAGACTTCACACACTCAATGAGTTCAAATAATAATAATAATAATAATAATAATAATAATATCCTCACTCATTGCTGCTGGTATCCCTGCGTGCCCTCGGGTGTGGTGGAGCCTCGTTGTTGATCTTGGTGGCCGCTCTGGCTGCAACCTCACAGCGCGCCTTGTGGTGGTGCTGATGAAGAATCCGGGGCTGGCTCGAGAAGGAATACAATAGAACCTGCTGTTGGTGTCGATCCCTCACGGAACCCTCCAAAGAGTTGCTACTGTCATTGGGAGAACTCAATGCCGTCGTACTGCCGTTCAGTCCTAACAGATACGCTAGCTCTGGGGGTGGATCCAGAAACTTGCCTGTCTTAACAGTTGTAACGAACAATGGTTTGTTGCTATTGTTTTGAGTGTGCATGCGATAGTTCATAGAATTAGTCGTATTGTTGAATTGGTTCTTGAAAAAGCTGTTGTTATTCTCGTTCTTCCTGTTTTTTGCATTAATATTGTTGTTATTCATAGTGTTGAATGGACTCATGGAGTTATCAGATTCCGGGGAGCTCCTTCTCCGACCACCAAATCCATTTCGTTGAGATTTTGAATCAGATATGTTCGAAAAATCACGATTGTAAGCTGGATTTTGCTTAATAGATGAAGTCATGTTGTTTTTTGAACTGTAGACCGATGTTGAAGTGTAGCAGTTCCGATGGTAACTTTTAGAGCTCTCCTTATGGTTCTGGTATAAGTTATTATTTTTCTGCTGGGGTTTCTGAAGATTGCTGTGTGACTTACTTGACTCCTTCTTCAGTTTCCTTTGTGGTGTGCGATTAACCTGATTGTTGGACTTACTGATTACTTTGTTGCTGTTTAAGTTGTTATTCACCTTATTCCGAAGATACGCCTTTGTCCTTGTGAACAACCTCTGTTCCTTAAGGCTGCCGTTTGACTGACTTAAGTCCATCAGTTTCTTCTCTAGTAAATGAACGTTGGAACTCGTGATGTATTGTTGGTCAGGACGGCTTGTCCGAAAGTGCCTACCAGTCTTCTCAGTACTGTAATCTTCCTCTTCTTCCTCGACATATAAGTAATCGATATCGTCGTCAGTTTCGATTATGTTTATGGGCTGTGAGGAGAGTAGGTCCTCAGTGTCGTCTTCGTCTCTAAGGACAGTGAAGGCCTGTTGTCGCTGGACGGTATCGTGGGAGGAAAGGGAGCTAAGGGAGATACTTTCACTGCTGCTAGCTGATGTCTTGATGATAACTGTTGCCGCAGGCACTGCCGGCATGTTAGACTGTTTCCAGCCCCGCCAGAGTTAGCCTTCCCATAGGACAGCAAAATGTTTATACGGCGCTTATCACGAAATTACTCTTCGAAATTTCGCACAAGAGCTTATGAGATAATCTTACACACCTGTGGTTCCGTAATTGACTTCTCAACCTAGTCATAAGTTATGAATCATTCCACGACTCGCAAAATATATTCCTATTTTTCACCTTATACCTGAGTAAGCGTAACTGTTCTTATTTAATGAGTAATACACTTCGATCACGCTGTCAATAAGAGAGAAGTACAGTAGCTATGTTTGAATGAATCATAAATTTGTGCAATTAGTGTCACAGTGTCTCACAGAATTACTTAATGTGTATATACAGTTATTTTTATCTATATTATATTAGTCGACGTATATCGAATCACAGCCTTTGATGACAGCTCAATAATCTTCAGAACATTATGTATTGATTTAATGCTTAACGCATCTCATTACATTCAGTGTATTAAAGCCTTTTCTCAATAACAAACGTCTTATAAAACATTCGGAACTGTTAAATTATAAATTCAATGAAGAATCAAAAGTAACGTTACCACACTTCGGTTCTCATCCACTTGCACAACTCCACTATTTGACACGTTAGGAATGCATGGGGCAGCGGCTGTACTGAACATCAATATGTGATGATGTCACTAATGCCGTAGCGTGCAGAGTCGCCCACACTCCCACCAGTCGCATGCCTTATTCATATATGAGTTCTAATCGCAGTGGGAATATTTCAACAACTTTTCATGACGAAACCTCGGAAACAATATTTGGACAAATTGATTTATAAGAGGCTTTATATTTTTACGAGTTCATAACTCGGAATAATATCACGCAGAGAATTATTCTTTTAAACTAATACATTGGTAACACGAAATTCTTGCTGTTAAAATATTGATACACTAGTTCGAAACCCTGATTCACACTTTCACACACAATTACAACAAATTGCATTGAAATAGGCCTACCAGTTTAAATAAACCTTATTTAGACCCTTCAGCTTCTAAAGTTACATTTGTTGAATTCCATAAGCACAAACTTCTTGTAGCGATGTATTCTATGTTGAGGCGTACTTGTGACATATCTCGCGATGAACTCCATGGCTGGGACGGCAATGCTGAAGGTGCCGCCGGTCACCGCGTGCTGGACAGGGAGGGGCGGGAGAGGCGTACTGACCACTGGCGCATGGTCAGTCCCTGTAAAGAGCGCAGGCGCCACCACTAAGGAATGTACACCTCTCATGGCGTGATAATGGAGCGACTAATTACATACCGAAACCAAAAAAACAAAAACAAAAAACTTTTATGGCTCACATGAGGCAAATGACTACTGAGTTAATGCTGCATGGAATTAATTGTCGTTTCGGGAATGCATGCTAGTAAATACTGTACCTAGAATTACTAAGGAACCAACCAACCAACCAGAATTACTAAAATTTGTCATTATTTCAGGAAGAAAACAAGTCTGAAGTAAATTAACTTAAGACTTTTTCTCAATTGTGTTATTAGCCTATTTTCAATTTTGAAAAAATAGGCTTATGAGATCACCTTTTGTCCGTGTGCGTGTGCGTGTGTGTGTGTGTGTGTGTGTGTGTGTGTGTGTGTCTAATAAAATCTAAACGGCTGGAGCGATTTCAATGAAACTTGGTAAGTTCATAGCACTATTCCCGGCGACCTCGACCGTGCCCTTCAAATTTTGTTACGTCTCACCAATCCAACATGGCGGCTGTGCGAAATATTTCACTAGCATTCAATATCTCCGAAACTATTACCGATATTGCCCTGAAATTGTGTACGGTGATAAAGGACACTACTAGAAGACTTTCAAAAACCTGGTGACTACAAAACCAACATGGCGGTCAAGCGAAATTGAGACTTTTAAATAGACATTTCTCGCGATTTAACTATCCAAACGTAATGAAACTTGGTACAGAAAATGTTTATACACATTGTAATGCACTGGAGTCTAATTTAGTTCAATTGTTTACATAACCTCAAAATGGCGGCTGTGCGAAATATTTCACTGACATTCTATATCTCCGAAACTATTACAGATATCATCATGCAATTTTGTACGGTTATAAAGGGTACTGATACGAGTTTACCTATGTATATTTCATAAACCTGTAAGGTACAAAACGAACATGGCGACCAAGCGAATTTGAAATATTTTAATAGACTTTTCTCGTGATTTAACTCTCTGAGCGCAGTGAAATGCGGTACAGTAAATGATTTTGCAGATTGTAATGCACTGCCATCTAATTTAATTCAATTGTTTACATAACCTCAAGATGGCGGCTGTGCGAAATTTTAAAATTAATTTTTTATTCTTGTGTCGTAATCATGCGATCGAAGTGAAAGTTTGAATAATGAAGCTAGGCAATAATTGTCCTTGAATGGTACATAACTCTATGGCCTATACATATATCAATCCTAAAGGGCGAGCTTCCGAATTATTTAGACGGTTCTCAATATCTGTGAATCTTTTACAGCAATCAAACTGATTTTTTTTTATGTTCATAGAGACTATGAACATATGTTCACCTATAGGACTTTCAGTAACCTGGTGAGCACAAATCCAACATGGCGGCGACGCGAAATATAAATATTTAAATGGACGTTTCTCGCGAATTAACTATCCGAGTGCCGTGAAACGTTGCACGTTAAATGCTTATACAAATGTTGATCCACTGGCATGTAATTTATTTCAATTGTTTGCATAATCACAAGATGGCTGGTGTGCGTACTTTTAAAATCTCATTTTTACTTCTTGTGTTCTAATCATGCGATTGAAGTTTGAATACCACACGTACACAATAATATTAATGTAATAGTACAAAAATAAAAATCCATCCTGGCGACCATATGAAATATTTAGACGGTTCTCAATATCTACGAAACTATCACAACCTTCAAACTGAAATTTTGTATGTTGATAGAGACAATTAACATGAGCAGGATATATGAAAATAGGCTGTATAGTTCTTCACGGAACTACTTGTTTTTAATGTGTTCACCCTTCAATCACCTGCCAGTAAAATAATTGTTGCAGTGTAGGTGTAGAGTTGTTGCAAAAATTCAGGGGAACTCCAAGCTTTTTTTTATATTTTACTATCGAATTTGGCCAACTATGGACCGCAAGGAACTCAAGACTCATTGGCTTTCTTTCTCTTCTCTTCCCAGAACTTCTTCATCCTGTCACTTCTTTGCTTTCTCTCCTCCTCGGAAATGATCCGTTTGGGCCTCCTGCTTGGTGGTTTCTCCTGAAATGATTTTACTCCATCAACTCGACTGCGGAACTCTCTTCTATCGTAGGCCATCGGTGGAGTAATTCCAACTTCCGCTGCATCCCTCTTCACCTCATCTACCCATTTAGATGTGATCTTTAACCCCATTATGTAGCTGAAGATCCTTTTGGTCAGCCTGCCTTCATCCATTCGTAGTAAATGTCCGTAGAACTTTAGCCTCCGCTTCTTCATTACGTCTGTGATCTTTTCAGTACACTTGTAAAGTTCTTCATTTTTCCTCTTCTTCCATGTCCCATCACTAGTCTTCTGTGGTCCAAGTATTTTTGTCAGAATCTTCCTTTTTTAGCCTATTTTCAATTTTGAAAAAATAGGCTTATGAGATCACCTTTTGTCCGTGTGTGTGTGCGTGTGTGTGTGATTCGTGTGTGTGTCCCCCCCTAATAAAATCTAAACGGCAGGAGCGATTTCAATGAAACTCGGAAAGTTCATAGCACTATTCCCGGCGACCTCGACCGTGCCCTTCAAATTTTGTTACGACTCACCAATCCAACATGGCGGCTGTGCGAAATATTTCACCAGCATTCAATATCTCCGAAACTATTACCGATATTACCCTGACTTTTTCTATGGTGATAGAGGGAACTACTATAAGTTCACTTATGTGACTTTTGAAAACCTGGTAACTACAAAACCAACATGGAGGCCAAGCGAATTTGCGACTTTTAAATAGACGTTTCTCGTGATTTGACCAACCAAACGCAATGAAACTTGTTACAGTATATGTCTATATACATTGTAATGCACCGACATCTAACTTCGTTCAATTGTTTACATAATCACAAGATGGCGGATGTGCGAAATATTTCACCGGCATTCTATATCTCTGAAACTATTAGCGGTATCTCCCTAAAATTTTGTACGGAGATAAAGGGCACTGCTGGAAGTCCATCTATAAGACTTTCAAAAACCAGTTAACTACAAAACGAACATGGCGGCCAAGCGAATTTGAAAATTTTAAATAGACCTTTCTCGCCATTTAATGTTCCAAGCGCACTGAAACCTGGTACAGGAAATATTTATACACATTTTAATCCACTGGTATCTAATTTAGTTCAATTGTTTACATAACCTCAAGATGGCGGCAGTGCGAATTTTAAAATTAAGTTTGTATTTCTTGTGATGTAGTCATGCGATCGAAGTGAAAGTTTGAATAATGAACCTACGCAATAATTTTCCTTTAATGGTACATGACTCTATGGCCTATACATTTAACAATCCAACATGGCGACCATCCGAAATATTTAGACGATACTGAATATCTACGAATCTATTTTAGCAATCAAACTAAATTTTTTAATGTTCATAGGGGCTATGAACTTAAGTTCACCTATAGGACTTTAAATAACCTGGTGATCACAAATCCAACATGGCGGTGACGCGAATTATAAATATTCACATGGTCGTTTCTCGCAATTTAACCATCCGAGTGCAGTGAATCTTGGTACAGTAAATCCTTATAATGAAAATCCACAGCCTGCTTCCAGTCTCCGACCGGGTCAGGAATGGAATGAATGAAGCCCCCATCTAGCGGCGAGGATATGAACTGTGCCGGCTGCCGAGGCCTGACGCACTCCTCTGGGGCAATGATTAAATGAATGACAGATGAAATGAAATGATAGTGGAGAGTGTTGCTGGAATGAAATTTTGCCAGGGAAAACCGGAGTACCCGGAGAAAAACCTGTCTGCCTCCGTTCTGTCCAGCACAGATCTCACATGGAGTGACCGGGATTTGAACCACGGACCCAGCGGTGAGAGGCCGGCGTGCTGCCACCTAAGCCACGGAGGCTTTCGGTACAGTAAATCCTTATACGAATGTTAATCCACTGGCATCTAATTTATTTCAATTGTTTCCATAACCTCAAGATGGCACCTGTGAAAAATTTTTAAATCTCCTTGTTTTTTTCTTGTGTCCTAATTATGCGATAGAAGTTTGAATACTACACGTTCACAATAATCTGCATGTAACAGTACATAACTCTAGGACCTACATATATAAAATCCAACATGGCGACCATTCGAAATATTTAGTCGGTTCTTAGTATCTACGAATCTATTACAGCAATCAAACAGAAATTGTGTATGTTGATAGTGGCAATTAACATAAGTAGGATATATGAAAATGGGCTGTATAGTTCTTCACGGAACTTCTTGTTACTTTCTTTTCTAGTACTTGAAGTTCTCCGTTTTTACTTAAAATAAGACACTCTGAAGCGTACAATCCTTCAGGTTGTACTATCGATTTGTAGTGTCTGATTTTGACCTTGTATGATAAAGCTCGTTTGTTGTATTTATTCTCGGTTAGTTTGTAGGCCAGGTCCAGTTTTGTGTTTCTTCCTTTGATTGCTTCCTTATCCAGTCCGTTGGGTGACTTTCGAGATGGCATCCGTCAGTGTTTGTTTAATGATTTCCCTGTTTGTGTGTGTGTGTGTGTGTCAATTCCAAACTCTTTTCAGGTATTAAATAAAGTCTGTCAATCGGGTCGTATGCCTTTCGAAAGTCGACAAAGATGACCACAGTGTTCAGGCTCCTTAAGGCTCTTGTTCGCAGAATACTTTTCAAGTTGAAAATTTGCTCAACGCAAGATCGGCCTTTTCGGAAACCAACTTGGTATTCTCCAATGAGGTGATCAACTTGTTCTTCAATTCTGCTCAACAAAATCTTAGAGAGTATCTTATATGCGATTGGAAGTAGAGAAATCCCCCTGTAATTATTTGGCTCTGTTCGAGAGCCTTTTTTATGAAGAGGGTTAATGAGCGCACATTTCCAGTCCTTTGGAATCTTATCAGTTTTCCATATTTCTTCTATAAGGTGATGGATTTTTCCTGCAGCGATCTCTCCACCAATCTCCCACATTTCAGCCAAAATGCAATCTTCCCCTGGTACTTTATTATCCTTGAGCTCCTTGATTATTTATTTATACCATGTATTTATTTATTTGTTTTATTTTATCTTTTCGTTTATCCTCCAGCTTGGACTCATCCACGGACTCTGCGAAGAATCATTCCTCTATCTTCGCAAGGACAGTGTCTATAGGAGTTGAACACACTTCGTGAGCAGATACAATATTGTTGATTGTGACAGGACGATCGCCCAGGCGACCGCTAACTTGGATCTAATTAAGGAAGGCTCAGGGAAGGGGTCTAGGTAGGAAGTCCGCCGTGGACTTGTTGAAAAGAACCGTCCCGATATTTGCCTGGTGGTGAAAATGAGGAACTAAAAACCATTTTCAGGATGACCGACGTGGGATTCGAACCCACGCCCTCCCAATGACAGAGAAGCACGAGCTAACGCGTGAACGATTTCGGCCATCGTGGCCGGTATTATTGTTATTGTTATTATTATTATTATTATTATTAATAATACTATTATTATTAAAGGCTCCAATTCTAGACCGCAATAATTACTCATACCCACTACTGCAAGGGTTATCCATTATTATTATTATTATTTATTTTGCGCATGCGCTTACACATTCTCAGCATTTGCTGGAAAGAAAACATTTACAATCCCAGATACCGTACATATCACAAGGAGCAAATTCTTGGTGACTGCATTGAGTAGTAGCTTCATATTCCCCTCATTGCTTCAGGCCTGATTGCCCAAGAACAGCCTTACTACGCGACACGTAGAAAGTATGACTGTTTTCTGCATCAGTTTGAAAAGGCCTGGGTCTAATTTCAACGCCGTGAGCGATTCCTTTAAGTTGTTGGGAATCACGCCAGTGCTGGAGATAATAATAGGAACTGTCCTGACTTGTGCCATGTGCCATTGCTTCCTTATCAGTTCTGAAAGCTCTGTGTATTTTGACAGCTTTTCAACATGCTTTGTTAGTATGTTGCCACTGTTTGGGATCGCCACATCTATGAAGGTGGTGTGCTTCATGCATTTGTCAACAAGAACTAAATCAGGTCTGTTGTGCACAGCTGATTGGTCTGTCAATACAGTACGATCCCAGTACAACGTAAAGCTGTCATTTTCCAGTACACTTTCAGGAGCATATTTGTAGTACGGCACTTTCTCTTGGCTCAGCAGTTGAAGTTGTATAGCCAATTCTTGATGGACTATCTTGGCAACAAAATCATGTCTCTTCCTATATTCTGTCCCTGCAAAATGGCGACAACCCGATATAATATGCTGAACAGTCTCAGATGTTGGGCAACCGTATCTGCAATGGTCATCTTGCACATATGCATCCTTGGTTATGAACTTTAGGTAGTTCCTCGTGGGGACAACCTGGTCCTGAATAGCCATCATAAAGCCTTCTGTTTCAGGAAACATCTGCCCAGAAATCAACCAAAAGTTCGACGCTAGCTTGTCGACGTGAGTTTGGATGACTTCATTGGGATGTCTTCCGTGTAGTGGCTTGGACAACCAGGCATTGAATCTATCCAAATCACTGCGCACCTGAATTTGAGTCTCTTGCTGACTTAAGAGTAGTGGAGTTGAATCATCTGCTTCTGTGACAGCTCTGTGCAGTATCGAATGGTTCGATACAGAACAGAAGTATTTTCTTAGCTCATAGATCTGTCGAGCTACTTGGTTGTTTATATCAACAATTCCTCTCCCACCCATATGTCTCGGTAACATGACTCGTTCCACAGATGCCCTGGGATGGTGTTTTCGTGACTTGGTCAGTGATGTTCTAATTTTCTGTTCTAAGCTTGCAATGTCAATTTTACTCCACTTGATGACCCCAAACGAGTAACTAAGAATAGGGACAGCATAAGCGTTGATTGCCTTAACCAAGTTTTTACTGTTGAGGCTGGTGTTAGAAACAAGCTTAATTCTTCTGACAAATTCCTTCGTCAGATCTTGTTTCACTACTGAGTGTTCTATGTGTCTGGCTTGCTTCATTCCCAGATACTTGTAGGTCTCGCTAGTGAGCATTGTTGCAATCTGATGGCCCTGAGCTGTTTCATATACACCTTCCTGCAGCTTGCCTTTCATAATGTTCAGCGTCTTACATTTCTCCAGCCCGAATTCCATTTTCACATCCTGTGAAAAGGTTTCCACTATCTTCAACAGAAACTCTAGTTGTGCTCTGGTGGCAGCATATAGCTTTAGGTCATCCATATACAGGAGATGGTTGAGCTTTGCAAGCTCCCTGGAGTTCTTCTTGATACTGAATCCATATTTTGTTGAATTAAGTTGGTTTGATAGTGGGTTCATCGCAAGACAGAACCATAATGGGCTCAAGGAGTCTCCTTGGAATATTCCCTTGTGGATTGGGATCATACTTGTTGCAATACTGCCATTTGTAGTACTAAGGCTCATCACTGTACGCCACGATGTCATGGCGTGTTCCAAGAAATATATAATCTGAGGATCAATCTTATACACTGACAAAATATGGATCAACCAATCATGGGGCACGGAATCATAGGCCTTCTTGTAGTCAATATATGCCGTGAATAAATTTCTGTTATTGGTAAAGGCCTGGTTAGAAACCACTGAGTCAATGATAAGTATTTCTTTACACCCTTTGGACCCTTTCGTGCATCCTTTTTGTTGTGTTGCTATGATGTTATTTTTTTCACAGTGAGCATATATCCTCCTACTAAGACAGGACGTGATGATCTTATACATCGTGGGAAGGCATGTAATTGGACGGTATTTTCCAGGATCTTGCATATTTTGTGGGTCTTTCGGAAGTAGATGTGTTACACCTTGTGTAAGGAAATTTGGCATCTTCTGTGGATGAGCAACTACTTCATTCACCAGAGTAGACAGAAGATCGTATACGCACCAGAATTTCTTATACCAGTAATTCTGTATCTGATCTAAACCAGGTGCTTTCCAGTTCGGAAGACCTTTAATGATGGAAGAAATTTCAGTGGATGTTATTGGATCATATTGCATCGGATTAAATTCTTTAGAGATGTTTGTTACTTCCTGAACCCAATGAGAGTCTGAGTTAAAATTGGTGGCTTTGGATAGTTGATTGCTCCAAAACTCTTCAATTTCTTCTCTTGTTGGATAAGGAGCATTTAAGGATACATAGTTTTCACTCAGTGCTCTGTAGAATTTCTTCTCGTCTTTGACAAATAAGTTGTTGTCCTGTCTCCGTTTCCTACTGGCTCTGTATCTGGAAAGTCTGTTCGCTATCAACGTAAGTTTCTGTTTGAGTGTATCTAAACACTGTTCGGCTTTTGTGTTTGGGTCATCTCGGTCGGTGTGGATTTTGGACCGCCTCATTATTGCCTTACAGAGTCTCACCAGTCTTCTTGTGTGCGTTCCTCTAATAAACTCAGTCAAACGGCCAATATCTGTTCGCAATTTTTCGATATTGCCTATCAGACGTCTCTCCCACTTAGGAGTAACAGGAGCACATTTCCTATTGCAGGAAGTATTCCTTTCTCTCAGTTGGATGCCCATAGTTCTGATAACTGTGACGGCTCCACAGTACAGAACAGTGTGAAGAGATTCTAAGTCATTCACATCTATCAAGTGTTTGGGTAGGATAGCTTGATTCATGATATTTAAAATTTTTGATACCTTCCTAGACGAATTTACTCGAGGCAAGGCAGGTCTAAGCATTGGGTCTGTTCCATTGAACTGAGTCATAGCCGTCATCATTTCATCTGCTAGGATCTTGGTATGTGACTCATCTTCATGATGCGTATCCGGCTGTATGCCACTGACTGGCTCATTGTGTTCTTCTTGATGTTGTTCCTGCTCATGGAGCTCTTGTGCTAATTCACTCTCCAGATTAGTTCCTTGATCACAATCAAACACTCTTCTGACCCCCTGCTTGATTGTATTAAGTCTTGCTTCTGGCACTAAATTATTACGGACTATCGCCCTATATTGGTCCGCCACTCTCTGTTCAGTCACACGGAGTTCGGGGTATGCTTGATGGAACTCATTGAATAATTTCTGCCTATATCCAGTTAGTTCTGTTCCAATGCGAGTCACCTTATAATAAATGCGCATTATGGTCTCGTTCATTGCGATTGACCATTTTAAGCGCTTTCTTGGCAGGCCTGCTTGGGTGAGTGCCGGAAGTGGTTCTGGCACAGCACTTTCAGCAGGCAAAGCACTTGACGTTGGTTGGCTTTGTTGTAGTTGTTGGGCTGTATCTTCTTCTTCTTCTTCTTCTTCTTATTATTATTATTATTATTAGCAGTAGTAGTGATATAACGTTGATAATTTCTCCACCACAACTTGGTAACCCTCATTCACATTGAGAATTGATTTTCAGAGTAAAGGTCTCGCCTAGGTTTATCCACCCTTGACTAGAGCGACTTCAAGGGCATGCCCCTTCTCGGGTTCAGATGCAAATCACTCGGGGCCATACATCCGGACGCTATCTGATACTAGCGCGTGGCGGGGTTACTTTATTATCAGGAATAAAACCTGCACGAGCGTTCTGCTAGGATCACGCAGCACCAGCCAGCCAGCATTCGTAGCTTCTCTTGCTCGTTATAAATTTAGGAAACTATACATCCCGTATTATTTCAATCCTCATTTATATATTATTCTTTACATAATCATTTCAAGGTATCAGCCCATTTCCACTGACATTTATCTGGGTAAAATTTTATTATTTACTTTTATCATCACATATTCAACATTATTTTACGCTCCTTATATCCGAAATGTTCTGAATTAAGTTATAAAATCTCAGAAGTATGTTTTAAATTATATCAGCTGGTAGCGATTAATATACGCTCGTAGTAATACTATTAATAATAACGATAATAATAATAATAATAATATCTAAAACTGAATTCATATGCAGTGTTTGTCCATTGCAAATGATCTAGCTATTCTTTCTAACAACAGGCAAGCATATCAGTCCCTTGAAAGACTTCACGAAGTTGTATCAAAGACCGGGCTCAAAATATCATATAAATAAACTTCGTTCCTTAAATACCTAGGTAGGTAAAACCCCTCTAAAGACTAAATTCGGCAAAATTCCTCAAGTAAATAAATTCAAGTATTTATGAGAGGTAATTCAGCCATCAGTATTAATCGTGAGGCAAACAAAGAGAGAAATTCAAAATTACAGAAGGCCTCTAGAATCTCCTGGAACTGATGTAACAAAAAATGAATATCAAAGAACGCAAAATTAAGACATTATACCACAGTAATGAAATCTGAAGCGTTGTATGCTTCGGAAACCTTGATCACGGCAGGCAGGTCCCTTATTAAAGACTTAGAGAAACAATAAAGGAACATATTGAGTAAAATGTTTGGTCCAGTCGTCTCAGAAGGTATACAAAATGTGAAAGTATTAGGAAGTGCAAATCTGGCCTCACGTCAGATCACTACCTCTCAAAAATCAGACTCTGGCCTAGTAACACTAAATTGCACAAAACCCCGCAGATGGTCGAATTCGACTTAGAGCGTTTTAAGAACAGTCCAGAAATAAGCCAGAGGCTGCATAATGTAGAACTTAACAACTGGAATCTATTGAAGGAGACTTGTCAAAACGGCAAGTGAACTAGTTCCCCTCACCAGAAGGAGGAAACATATACGGTGGAATGAGGACTGGGACAACATGATAGCCCATAGACAGCTTTGGTGAAATGGATCTCTAAGAAGACCCACGGAAACTGGAACAACTTTTTAGAACAAATGAAAATTACAGCTAAGATAATCAGAGGAACCAAACGGACTTTCACACACAACCATCAAATACAAATTGAAATATAACTCCAGAAACTTCTACAGAACCTTCAAGCAATCACTCAGAAAATACACTCCGCCTAGTCTTAACCTTAGAGACTCACAGAGCAAACTGGCTTTCAATAACAAGGATAACTGCCACATTCTTGCTCATTGTCAGTACTTCAAGAAACTACTTAACTACTTAACTGTGACCCGGCCAGCAAAGCCTTTGGCTATACACGAACTACATTGAACCCAGACTCGTTGCCTCCCTCCTTGGAAGAAGTTTTCCAAATTACTAATCAACTTAAGAACGATAATGCAGCTGTAGAAGATTTGAGTGAGTGAGCTTTGGAAATTTGCTGTAAATAAGGCCATAGAGAAACTTACAGAGATTATTCAGAACATTTGGGAAAAAGAGAAATTACTACCTGATTGGACCTCAGCTTTGATTCATCCCCTTCACAAGAAAGGAGATATAATCAATGTAAACAATTATCGTGGGATTTCTCTCGTTCCAGTGACATACAAGATCTTCTCTAAGGCGCTATTCATGAGGGCGGATGATCAACTAGGAGAATACTAGGGATGCTTCAGGAAGAGCCGATCATGTGATGAACAGATCTTAAACCTAAAGACTGTACTGGCGTACTCCAAAATGAGAAGCCGCAAGGTGGTTGTCACCTATGTTGATTTTAAGAAGGCCTATGACTCCATTGATAGGGAAACACTAAATAAAATCCTCAAGGAACTAGGCTTCGACCGCAAAACACGCAGATTCATTCTAGAAACCTTGACCAACACCCATTCCAAAGTTAAATTCAGAAAGAAGATCTCAGAAAGCTTCGAGTTAAAAAGAGGTGTACGGAAAGGAGATGGACTCTCCCCACTTCTCTTCAACTGTGCCCTTGAAAAGGTCGTGAGGGAATGGCGTAAGGAATTGATCAAATTGGGTATCCATAGTGGGGTGCATCTAGGTCAAAAGAAGTAAGGACTCGTTGTAGATTGCTTGGCCTTTGCAGATGGATGGCATTGATTGCCGATTCCTTAGAAACAGCGACAATTCAGGTTAATTACCTTGAGAGGCAGGCAACCAAGGTGGGTCTCCAAGTGTCGCTAGAGAAAACTGAGTTCTTCACCAACATCAAAGAGATTAATATGAGATTTCACATAAAGCTCGAAACATTAAATTTTTAATGTCCCTGTTAATGTTAGGCTTACGGAAATGTTGGGCATTAGTAGTAGATTAGTAATAAAGTAGTAGTATATTTTCTTTTAAATCAGTTTTTTTTATCTCTAGTTGTTTTTTAAACGTAGGACGAACAATATGAGAGATACTTATGATTTTTAAGTTTTGCCATATTTTTGTAAGTTTTGTCATCATAAGAAATGGGATAAACGGAGTTGCGTTTCGTGTTGGTTACAATTAATTTAATAAGAACAACAGTAATAACATTTGGCACTATGTTAAATTTTCTTGCCTCCTCGTGTATGTATCCTTCATGCCTTCTTTAAATCATTAATTAAGGAATCAAAAGCAATAATTCTTGAGAACTGGAAACCACGTTAGAGGAGGCAATTATTAAATCATATCATACGTCAGTTCGTTCACCTATTGTGGCTTCCTAGTTCATGACCTCTCGCAAAGAACAAATGTTGAATTGTTTAATCGCAGTATTCTTGGAACCGAGTGCTCTTGGTCAATATCTATCAATAATTGAAGTGCCGTACAGCTGTCACTTAAAACTTTACTCTACTTTTTTGATTTTACAACCTTTTCTCCGGTCGAATATACTATACTTAGACTAAGTTGGGGACTGATAACCTTGATAGCTTATCCCTTAAAACAACAATAACCAACATCCTCACTAACAGGATAGTAAGAGGAGAGTATAAAAAGCGTATATGATTACCATATAGATCACAGTCTATCGCAACTCCAATGACACAATCTAGATGCAACAACTTCTAAGTGTTTAAAAATGTTTATTTTAGTATTTGGAACTTTTTATTGAAAACTAGCATTACCGTCGCGGCTTCACTAGCGAAAATTGTACACTAAATATAGCGACGACTCACTCATAAATGCCATGATTTATTTGTAGTTAAATTTTGAAACAGCCAGCTTTACGATACAATCGAAAAGATATGTAAGGCACAATGCTGAGTATTCTACTCGCTCTTTTTATAGAGAACTGTTGTAGGTCGATTTGCTAGAATTGTACTGTATCTTCGGATTGTTATAATCATAATAATAATAATAATAATAATAATAATAATAATAATAATAATAATAATAATATCGTATGGCCTCGGATGCCGGGTGCAAGTTTTGTAATTTGACACCCAGAGGGTAGCTTGCATGTCAAATTTCGTTGTTCCTTGAATCAGTATGAAAGTCAAGGAGGTTAGATATCTAAGCTCCTTGAACACTATAGCGCTTTCTAGTAGAGAAATGAGGAACTTTGTGTTGGTGGAAACTCCCGACATTAATTTTGCCATTATGAACACGGCCTACTGAATTCAAATGGGTTCTTTGACATGCCAACATCGTATGACATGCATGTCGTATTTTTGCCGCCTATCAAAAAAAATATCACTTACCACGGCCAGGAGCGAACCTGCAATCTTGGGGTTAGTAGACCGACACGCTATCCACTCACCCACCGTGGCAAGCTGTTCTAATCATGATCAATATAGAAAATATTCTTTATTCTCATAGAATGAGATTTTGCTCTGTTGAAAGCAGCAATACAGTACATTCCTTATCACCATAGGCTAACATCAGCGATCAGCTACAGCGTATTACCACTGCCACTGAGTAGCTCTTGCTCCTGCTTTCACGTTGTCTCTATGTAAAACACCAATAAGAAATGTCAAAAAGACACAAACTTAGTGGCTACAGAGGAAGAAAGAAAACTCGAAAAGCCATTCCCAGTGAAGATCGCGTCATTATAATTAGGAAAGTATGCTAGTTTCGTGCTCTGTTATTGATCTATCAATGTATCCACTGCAACAGCGCCCCTATTCGTATTTGTTGAAATGATTCGAGCGCTGCCTCTTCCAATGTACTTTGGTGAAATGACTCGCGTGCCAACAATACTACTTTAAAATGGTGCATTTCCTGCCTATGCCCATACAATACCGTCAATCAGCCGTCTTGTGAGGAACTGAGGAACTTGTCTGTTGCTTTGTAAGCTCATTGACACATACATTTTTTGCCACATCGTTTTGTTCTATTGAAAACTAATTCGCCGGCTCCGTAGCGTAGCGGTCAGCATGGTTAGCTACCGCCCCGGAGGTCCTGGGTTCGATTCCCGGCTCTGCCACGAAATTTGAAAAGTGGTGTGAGGACTGGAACGGGGTCTACTCAGCCTCGGGTGGCCAAAATGAGTAGAGGGGGTTCGATTCCCACCTCAGCCATCCTCGAAGTGTTTTTCCGTGGTTTCCCACTTCGTCTTCGGGCAAATGCCGGGATGGTTCCTACAGTAAGGCCACGTCCGCCTCCTTCCCATTTCCTTGCCTAACCGTCCCACTCTTCCCATCCCTTCATCAGCCCCCCTGTTCGGTTTGCAGGTGAGGCCACCTGGGCGTAGTGTTGGTCACACACCCCAGTAGTATCCCTGACTCAGATTCTCAAGCTCCAGGACACTGCCCTCAGTGGCGGTAGAGGTGGGATCCCTCGCTTATTCCGTGGTAAAAGCCAACCCTGGAGGGTAAAACGATAGCGAAAACTAATTCAGAAACCTGCGTACAACAACCCACCAATGTTTCATCGTATTCGAATGAATGGTATAGGAACGCATACGGGACAACCATACAATGTCTGTCTGTTAGGTAGTCAGCCCGAAGGCTGGTTGGATCCTCAAAAAGCACCGCCGTTACGTTATGTGAGTGGATACCCACAAAAACCCAAGGCAGCGCTATATTGAGGCGTTCTAGGCAAGAAGAGGAGTGAGGTAGTTTGCCATTGCTTTCCTCACTGAGTCAGAACAGTAGTCCTAACCCTATGAGTAGAACCTTTCACAGCATCCACAGGCACTGACTGTGCCCTGAATGCCATTACTAAGCACCACCCATACCTCAGTAGCTTCCTTATAATCACAGCCATGAGTGAGACTGAGACATCGGTGAAAAGCCACCTTTTACTCTAGCCTGTGACAACTGACAAATGCAAATGTACTGTACTCATCAAGAGATGGCAAACAGGCCACACCATACAATGAAACCACAGAATATGTCACTAAATGGTATGAAATACACCATCGCCGTCTACAATAATTCTCAGGCCGTGTCATAAGGTTTGGCAACACCACACATCTGTCATCTGGGAGGTCTAGCGTAAGCACATGGTAATTCCTAACACTTCGTAAACACATAGATTTTGACGCCAAATGTTCCCGAAACTGCAACAGAACATAACGTCCGCTAAATCTACACACAAATATCACAATAAAAGGATACATATCATCATGCTATGTACTGTCGTTTCCCAATAAAGTAATAATACCATGTCCCAATGTCTGAAGTTTCCTTTTCTTGCTGCTATGGTCCCTGCCGTCCTTGACGCGCTCAGAAAAAATATTGAAGACTATTCTTACGAATTTAAGAGACTGCCTTTGATAATAAATTCTTCACTTTTTGTCCACAGATGCACTCATCAGAGTCACAACAGGCCTCCAAAGTTAATGTTGGCAATCTAACAATAATGCTCCACTGGTCATTGAATTTAAAAATAGGTACCGGTAGCTTTCTAATGAAATCTATCTAAAGGCACTTGCCAACTGAGTACAGTTCATAATGTACCAGTACTGGAATATAGAGGCCACATGAAGATATGTAGTCTACCAAAACTAAATCACTAGGCACTGAAAGTCCACCTCGCTGTAGTGATCAATAAGCAGTGACATAACCAGTGATTTTAATAGTAGTCGGTAGCATGCTGAACTGCTATGCCCAAGATAGCGGGTTCAAACCCGGCCGAAGTCGTCGGATTTTTTAAGAGCGTTAAAATCCTTCAGTATGCCTTCCTTCGGAGGGGAAGTAAAGCCGGCGGTCCCATGTCATAGATTTATGGCATGTAAAAGATCCTTTCACAGACTAAACTTGTGTAAAAGCAAAATTTGTTAGGTTAGATTTCGTCAGAACGCTCTATCAAAGTTCCAACGTTCACCACTAGGTATCATTGATATGTGGTGGCGAAAGTTGGAACTACTTGAAATTGAACGGAACTTGTAGCTCACCCTTTAGTGTGTCCGCTGGAAGCAGCTACAGACTCAGGCGAGCCGAACATGTCCTCGGACACTCCCGGCACTAAAAGCCATACGATATATAAATAAATAAATAAATAAATAAATAAATAATTATAATAGTGCTGCCATAATTTGACTTACAGCCAGGCACACAACACTTCCTAGGCATCTGAGATAGTTAAATGAAATAT
Source organism: Meconema thalassinum (assembly GCA_946902985.2). Lineage (NCBI taxonomy): Eukaryota > Metazoa > Arthropoda > Insecta > Orthoptera > Tettigoniidae > Meconema > Meconema thalassinum. Next base: position 469,501,689 of record OX336390.1, on the reverse strand, counting down.
TAGTGAAGTATTTGTTGGTTTAATTCATTAGCAGGTATTGGTTACACATGCAACTTAATACGGGAAATACTCACTTCTACAACTTTCAGCAGGTCTGATTTACCACGAGGAATTTCACGGGTGTTGAAATAGTTAGCACGAACTGCTTTTACTGGAGATGCTGTCATATCAAAATAAACGATATTTAGGAATAAAACTTAGCATGTGGTCTTACGTGTTTATGGAACTTAGGACTCTACGCAGCGTTGCCAATTCTACCAACACGGTTTGAGAATTATAGGAGGCGATGAATACAATCATTTGTTGAAATGATTCGCGCTACAACACTCATGAATCGAATCGCGCGCCATCTATTGTAAAATGGAGTAACGTATACAGAAGACCTCGCGTGCTTGCATGCAACCCACCAAAGTTCATTTGTCGAAAAAATTCACACGGCAACACACTTTTCTTGAAACTACTCGTGCGCCACCTATTGAAAAATGGATTTACTGACTCAGAAACTTTCGTGGGTATGCGCATAACAATACAGCAAAGTATCATCGCATTAGGAGAAAGGATATTGGAACTGCCACTGAACTGTGTGAAATACATTCATTTGTTATAACGATTCGCGCGCTAATACTCATTTGTTGAAACAATTCGTGAAATGGATTTACTAAATTAGAAACCTTCGCAGTTGTGCACGCAGCAACTCTCAAAAGATCATTTGTTGAAATGACTGGCGCGCTATCTATTGTAAAGTGGATTTACTTATTCAGGAACCTTCGCGGAAGTGTCCACGACAATGCACCAAAATATCATCGCAATGGGATAAATGGTATACGAACGCATACGGAACTTAGTAGAAACACTTCACGCGCTAACACGTGTTTGTTGAAACTACTCGTGTCCGCCCCTTAAAATAACAATAACTAACTAACTAACTAACTAACTAAACTACTCGTGCACCACCTGTTGTAAAATGGATCTACTAATTCAGAAACCTTTGCGGGAGTGGACACAACAATTCACCAACATGTCATCGCAATAGAATGTCTTGTATATGAACGCATGAAGGACTTTGTTCAAACGATTCGCGCTACAACACTAATTTGATGAAATGACTAGCACGCCATCTATTGTAAAATTCATTTACTAATTTAGAAATCTTAACGGTAGTGTGCCCAACAACGCACCAAAGTCTCATCGCAATGGGATGAATGGTATATGAACACATACGGGACGTAATTGAAACGATTCTTGCGCCCACACTCATTTGTTGAAACTACACACGCGCCTTCTATTGCAAAAGGGATTTGCTAATTCAGATTCCTTCACAGCTGTTTGCACAACAACTCACCAAAGTTTCATCACAATGGGATGAACGGTATATGAACGGATACTAGACTTTGTAAAACGATTCACGCACCAAGATACATTTGTTGAAAATAATCGTGTGTCACCTATTGTAAAATGGATCTACTAAATCAGAAACATTTGCGAGAGTGTTCACAACAACTCAGCAAAGTTTCATGATCGCATACGTGACTTTGTTGAATTGATTCGCGCGCCAACACTCATTTAGTGAAACTACTCACGCACCATCCAGTGTAAAATGGATTTACTAATTCTATACCCTTCCCGGGAGTGGGCATAACAACTCACCAAAGTTTTATCGTAATCGGATGAATAATAGTCTATATGAACGCATCAAAGACGAACAAACCACAAACCAACATTCATTTTTAGTCTATTTTCATTTATGAAAAAATAGGTGTATGAGATCACCTTTTGTCCGTATGAGTGTGTGTGTATGTGTGTGCGTATGTGTTTGTCCCCCTCCCTAATGACTTCTAAACGGCTAGGGCGATTTCAATGAAACTCGGTAAGGACATAGTACTGTTTCAGCCGACTCCAACCGTGCCCTTCAATTTTTATTACGTCTCACCAATTCAAAATGGCGGCTGTGCGAAATATATCACCGGCATTCTACATCTCCGAAACTAGACTGATATCACCCTGAAATTTTGTACTGTGATAAAGTGTACTACCATAAGGTCACCTATGAGACTCTCCAAAAATTGTTAACTATAAAACGAACATGGTGGCCCAGCGCAGTTGAAACTTTTAAATAGACTTTTCTCTCGATTTAACCTTCTGAGCGAAGTGAAATATGGTACAGTAAATGTTAATACACATTTTAATGCGCTGCCAAGTAATATAGTTCAATTGTTTACATAATCTCAAAATGGCGGCTGTGCGAAATTTCAAAATTAAGTTTTTATTTCTTGTGTTTTAATCATGCGATCGAAGTGCAGGTTTGAATAATGAACCTACGCAGTAGCCTAATCGTCATCTAATAGTATATAACTCTATTGCCTACATATATTAAAATCCAACATGGCGACCATACGAAATATTATACGGTTCTCAATATCTATTAATGTATGGCAGCAATCAAACTGAAATTTTATATGTTGATAGAGGCCATGAGCATAAGTTCACCTATGGGACTCTCAATAACCTGCTGAGCACAAATCCAGCATGGTGGCGACGCGAAATATAAATATTTAAATGGACATTTCTCACGATTCAACCATCCGAGCGCAGGAAAACTTGGCACGGTAAATGCTTATACAAATTGTAATCCACTGGCATCGAATTTATTTCAATTGTTTTTATAACCACAAGATGGCAGCTCTGCGAAATTTTTAAATCTCGTTTTTATTTCTTGTGTCGTAATCATGCGATTGAAGTTTGAATACTAAACCTACACAATAATCTTCATGTAATAGTACATAACTTTAAGACCTACATATATAAAAGTCCAACATGTCGACCATCTGATATATTTAGACGGTTTTCAATATCTACGAATCTATTACAACAATCAAACTGATATTTTGTATGTTGATAGAGGCAATTAACATAAGTAGGATATATTCAAATAGGCTGTATAGTTCTTCACGGAACTACTTGTTATATAATAGACTAGCTGAACCCGGCTTGCGTTTCATTGCCAAACAAATACAGTGTTGGCGTTGTAACTTTTTGTCTTGAAGTGCTTTTGGATCCACATTTGTTTTTTCTTTTCCCGTTAACTGCCTCAAAAATTTTTAAAAGGCTTTACTAAGTCAGAAACCTTTGCAGGAGTGTACACAACAGCTCACCAAAGTTTCATCGCAATAGGATGATTGGTAGGCTATATGAATGCATAGGGGATTTTGTTGAAACGATTCACGCGCCGTCACTCTTTTGTTGAATCTACTCGTGCACCACCTATTGAAAAATGGATCTACGAATTCATAAACCTCCGCAGGAGTGTACACAACTCACCAAAGTTTCATCACAATCGGATGAATGGCATATGAACGCATAAGGGACTTTGTTAAAACGATTCACGCGCTGTCGCTCATTAGTTGAACCTGCTTGTGCGCTACTAATTGTAAAATAGATTTACTAAATAAGAAACATTCGCGGGAGTGGAAACAACAATTCACCAAATTTCATTGCAATCACATGAATGGTATATGAACGCATACGGGAAATTGTTGAAAAGATACGCGCGCCGTTACTCATGCGCTACCTATTGTAAAATGGATTTACTAAATCTGAAACATTCTCAGGAGTGTGCATAACAACTCATCAAAGTTTCATCACATTCAAATGAATGGTATATGAACGCATACGGGACTGTATTGAAACGTTCCGAGCGCCGTCATTCATTTGTTGAATCTACTCGTGCGCTACCTATTGTAAAATAGATTTTATAATTTAGAAACCTTCGCGGGAGTATACACAATAACTCACCAAAGAATCATCGCAACCAGATGAATGGTATATGAACGCATACGGGATTTTCTTTAAACGATTCGCGTGCCGTCACTCATTTGTTGAATCTACTTTGCGCTACCAACTGTAAAATGGATTTACTAAGTTAGAAACCTCTACGGGAGTGTACTCAATAGCTCATCAAAGTTTGATCGCAATCGGACGAATGGTATATAAACGCATTCGGGATTTTGTTTAAACTATTCGCGCGCCGTCACTCGTTTGTTGAATCTACTCGTGCGCTACCTACTGTAAAATGGATTTACTAAGTTATAAACCTTCACGGTAGTGGGAACAACAATTCACCGAAATGTCATCGCAATGTAATGAATGGTATATGAACGCATGTGGGACTTGTTGAAACGAATCACGCGCCAACACTCATTTGTTGAATAACTCACGCTCTATCTATTGTAAAACGGATTTACTATGTCTATAACCATCCCGGGAGTGTGCACAACAACTCACCAAAGTTTCATCGCAAGCGGATGGATTGTATATCAACGCATGTGGGACTTTGTTGAAACGAATCGCGCGCCAAGACTCATTTGTTAAAACTACTCGCGCACTATCTATTGTAAATTAGATTTACTATGCCTATAACCATCCCGGGAGTGTGCACAACAACTCACCAACATTTGATCGCAATCGGATGAATGGTGTATGAACGCATAAAAGACGAACAAACAAATTTAGTATTTGTGCCAAAGGGCCTAAATGAAGAGGGATGTCTGATTTTCAAGTAGATATTGTTACTCGTCTTGTTCTAAATGGTAAGTATCTACTCGTGCTCTACCAACTGTGAAATGCGAAATATTTTTGAAACGATTCGTGTGCCAACACTCATTTGTACACACTACTCACGCACAATCTATTTTAAATTGGATTTACTATACCTATAACCATCCCGGGAGTGGGAAAAATAACTCACCAAGGTTTCATCGCAATCGGATGGATGGTACTGTATATGAACGCATGTGGGACTTTGTTGAAACGAATCGCGCGCCAACACTCATTTCTTAAAACTACTCGCGCGCTATCTATTGTAAATTGGATTTACTATCCCTATAACCATCCCGGGAGTGTGCACAACAATTCACCAAACTTTGATCCCAATCCTATGAATGGTGTATGAACGCATAACAGACAAACAATCAAACATTCATTTTATATAGTTAAGGATATCCATTTCACTAGGACATTCGATAAGTAATGGCAACATTGTTGTCAATCAGCGATCCTAGTGGTGGCCGTTGTAATCTTGTAGATTATTGTTGAGCAGTCTTTTTTTTAAATAAATCTGTACGTTAATATTGAAAGTCTCGATATCACTGATATTTGTGAATAGATTAACTGTTTCTCACATTCAGTAAGTAATACCTAACTGCCCTAAAAGGATGTTCAATACATATGAACAAAGTTGCTTCATAAAAATCCACGTTGCAAGAGGAAAGAGTGTAACGCAGAGCTTTAGAGCTATGCATGAAGCTTGCGGGAGAAAAGTCCTATACGATCAAGAAGAGGTCAATGTCAAAACAGAGAACGTGCTGCTAGACCCGTTGCTGCCACTGACGATCTCCATGTTATGGCTGTAAGGACATACTTGTAAATAGACAGGCGCTGGACATGTGTGGAGATTTCCAAGGAACTTGGTATTGCAACATCGTCTGTCCATCACATTTTAAGAAAAAAAAAAGCTAAAGATGCGAGAAGTGTACCCACTGGGTTCCGCACATCTAACCGAAATTGGAAAGTGGCAGCGAATGGAGACAAGAATAATGCATTTGGAGCGATTTGAACATAAAAGGTGAGGCCTTCCTTCGTCACGTTATCACAAGGGGACATGGGTACGTTCGTATACACCTGAGCTGAAACGACAATCAAGCGAATGGCGACATACAGAATTACTAACTTATCAGCTCATGATTATTGTGTTATGTTTATGACGGCATAATCTTGGTACATACTGTACCTCGTGGGAGAAAAGTAAGTGCAGACTACTACTTGCTTTACTTGGAATATCATTTGCGCCCAGCATGGCGTCGTAAACGATCTCAGGCCATTGGGAGACCTATTGTGTTACATGTAAATGCTTCCAGACTTATAGCCGCAACAGTGAGGAATTTGTTTACAAGATTTTCTGCGAAGTACTTGAACAACCTCTAAATTCACCTGGCATGAGCCCTTGTGATTACGACTTATTCTCAAAGATCAAAGAACCTCTACGAGGCGTTCGATTTCAATCAAGAGTTGACATCCAGAGAGCTCTAAATCGATCAGTGAGAGAGATATCCAGAATTGGTGCTGCAAATGGAGTCCGTTCATAATGTCAAATTTAACCAAATAATATTCTTTGTGATGTTATAGCAGTGTTGCCATTACTTATCGAATGTTGTTTGAGTCTTCAGTCTTTAGACTGGTTTGATACAGCCCTCCATGCCTACCTGTCCTGAGCTAATCGTTTAATCCCTACATAGCTACCACATCCTACATCCGAGGCAATCTGTTTAACATATTCTAACCTTGGTCTACTCCTACAGTTCTTGTCCTCGACCCTTCCTTCCATAACTAAGATTGCTATTCCTGAGTGTCTTAGTATGTGTCCTCTTCTCTTCATTTGCAGTCGCTAGAAACATCTCTCCTCTCCCAATCGTCTTATAACTCTCCGTTTGTAACCCTATCTACCCATCTGATCTTCATCATTCTCCTGTACCACCACATTTTAAACGCTTCAATTCTCTCCTTTCTGCTGCACAATAGGCCAAGTTTCACTTCCATACAGTGCCACGCTGCAGACAAAGGCTTTCAAAAATGACTTCCTAATACCTAAGTCTATATTCGATGTCAACAGATTCCTTTTTTGTGGAAATGCTTTCCTTGTCTGAGCCAACCTACTTTTTATATCTTCTTTGCTTCGTCCATCACTGGTTATTTTGCTTCCTAAGTAACAGAAGTTCCCTACTTCCTTTAACTTTTCACCTGCCAATTTGATGTCAATAGAGGTTTCTGATTTATTTCGGCTGCATTTCAATATTTTTGTATTACATTTATTAATTTTCATCATGAATTATTTCCTCAAGACAGTATCCTTACCATTACTCATTCAAATCCTCTGGTGTGTCGGATAAGCTGACAATGTCATCAGCAAATATCAGAGTTGAAATTATTTCTCCTTGAATCTTCACTCCCACTTTAAATGTATCTCTAATTTCTGCAAACTTATCGAATGCCCTAGTATTAATGTTGACGCTGAAGAAGGTATCATTGTATACTGAAACAGGTACAGCACGTAGATTAATAAAACATATTTTGTAATGACAAGGCGAATTTTTATAAAATAAAATTTTCTACAAGAGCGTATTTAGTTTCAGATCCATACCGGAGTACTTCACAGAAATTATAATGATTCGTTGATTGATTGTTTTAAAGATTGGTATATCATTTTAAGGGATTGCATTTCCAAGACCTTTGCAGTGCTAATTCACACTTCACGATTGCGATTCGGAGCTGTAAATTTGGAGGTCGATTATTGAATCCCAGCGCTCTCAGTGGCCATCCTGAGTGTAGTTTCCTTCATTGTTCTCTACACTAACTTCACACAAATGGCGAGATGGCACTTTATTGTGAATCTCTGGGCATCCACCCCACGTCTATCCTCTCAAAAATAAACTATGAGAAGGTTTTCAGTCGTTCAACACAAATTGTATCCTATTACATTAGGCAGAAAAGCAAGTATTTAAACACCCTGATCTGAAAGAAATATATTGCACGAGTTATTTTCACAAAATAACACGCTTTTATGTACGATGGAGAGGGGTGTATTTAATTGGATGACATGATTCGATCGCCACGTGATCATCTACAGATACTGCTCACTTAGGCTTAGATAAGATACTATGTTTATGTATTATACTTATGTACCAACAAACAATCTTAAGATTATATAACTTTGTAAAAACTTGTGTAACGTATCAGACTTATTTACGGATATTATTGTTCAGTTGGTCTGAACAATATGGGCCATCTCCAGGAAATTACGGAGAACCGTTCTATCCAAATTTACCTATTTTTAAACAGCTTCGGCTCTAAAATATATCTTCGAAAACCTACTATCAAAGTAAATGTTTTTAATGTTATGCTTTACATGTCCTTAATGAATGATGAGTAATTTGAATTTTGGAACATAACATACCTAAACTTACCTCGGGGTCTGATGTATTCCAAATGCTAAGTTTCATCAATATTATTCAGTGGTTCTGCATGATGATTGGCCAAATCTACATAGTCGGAAATATGTTCTGCCTACGGTCCCCGTAAATAGGCGTGAAACGTGTGAAAATCAAATTAGTGCTAAGGAAAGGAGATTTGCACTGGGGGTTTGTAAACGTCTTTAATGCAAACACTGTAAAGGGGAGTAATTCAGAAACATTACTTGATGAATCCTTAAGAAGACCTGGACTAACTCTGTGACTTGTGTATATTTCTGCAAGCTGCTATACACAGCTGGCATAATGGTTGCCAGCTAAAACATGGACGGGCACTACCATGAACAGATGATACAAAATTTACTTACATGTAATATCAGCCTATACAAATATTGACTTTTGTTTTGCGAACAGTCACCGGCAGAAGCGAATTTTAAGTAGTAGTTCCGAACGGAACTTTCCGTATAAGACCACGCAGCGATTAAGGGCATGGTGATTTCAATATGAATCTACAATACTGTGACGCAGCAACAGGTAGACATTTTATCAACGATTGACCGAACGTGGAAATTATAAAATTCAAATCCATTTCTACAATAAGGATATGGAATACATTTAGGTCTTATGATATTTAAAGCGTGTGCTTCATTGTTCGGAATTTCTTGTTGATAAATCCATCTGATGAAATATTACGATATGGCTGCGAAACCTGAGAAGAACCAGGTTTAGAGAACATGGCTGGAACTCGCTGGCTGCTATACTCTTGTTGTAAAAGCACCAAGAGTATAACTTACTGACAAATTGTCAATAGTTTGATTCATGTAGCTCAGACATGTCAACCAGTGCCTATTCTAAGTCAGCACTCCTCAACCGGTGATGTGCAACTAGCGTTCAAGCAGAACACTGAATGGGAATAATTTTTGTCCCTGACATTGCTGGTACGTGTAAGGAAGGAAGAAGGAAGGAAGGAAGGAAGGGTATTTTAACGCGTTAAACCAAGCGTCCGCAAATAATTTTAGATGTTATAGTTTTGTCCGCAATGTTATCAGGTAAGTCAAATTCAAACAATCCATCAGCGAATTAATGTGGAAATTGCCTAAAATTCGTTTTGTGAATTGGCCCTCATTTTAAAGGGCAAAATTGACGGGCATCGAAGAGCAGGCAGGAAAATTACGTCTTGTCGGAATCTTCATGACTGGACTGGCACTAGAACTATTGAACAGCTATACCGTGTTGCTGAGAATAGACGAGCACTATACATATTGATCGCCAACGTCCGGGGGACTGGGTAGGGCATATAGAAGCAGAAGACGAAGGAGAAGAAGAAGAATTGTCCCTGGAAACAGAATTTTTAATCTTTGGAAAACTGTTTGTGTTTCTGTTGTTTCAGTTAGGAGTTTGGACATCGTGATCATTTTAGTGCCGCGCACTAGGTGTTTGTCTGAATCCTATATTATTGTGATGACTATAGCTGTATTGTAGCGCTCAACGATAAGGTTCGGAATAAATGAAGGTAAATTTAAAAGCACCAACGCTTATTGCAGCTGGTAACCTCAATGTACTGCACCAACACCATTGCACTTATACACATGCATAATATTTTCATGATGATAACTGTTTTAAGTGGCCTAAGAAATATTTTTGCACTAACTACTCCCCGTGACTGCAATTGATAAACAGCGCAAGATGAACACAATTATCAGACAAATCCTAAATACCCACGATGTTACAAGTCCCTAACCATTAGAGGAAAGAAAATATGTCGTATTGATTATGCTAACTTTTGAGCACTGGTGTATATGACACACTGAAGTCATGATCTATTTTTGTCAGTGTTGCCTGTACAAACTATCAATTTATGACTTTTAGTTGGTCAACGCGTTTTTTTGCCCAATGCACTAACCTCTGCCGGCAGCAAGCTGTGATTGACTTTTGTCCTCTGTTATCCTCCTCACCCTTTATCAGTGAATAATATGAATACATGTAATTTTTTTCTGGAATAATCTTCTATATATATAAAGCACAAAGTTTGTCTGTCTGTCTGTCTGTCTGTCTGTCTGTTATGTATACAAATCTACACCGTTTCACCGATCTGAACCAAAATTTGTATACTTACCCTTTGGAACCCTGCGGGTAACCGCGTCAACATTAAATTTCGGACAGACCACCCCATGCACTGCATTTAGGCCCTTTTGCACAAATCTACACCGTTTCACCGATCTGAACCAAAAGTTGTATATTTAACCTTTGGAACCCTGCGAGTAACACTGTCCACTTGAAATTTCGAACAGACCACCCCATTCCCTGCATTTAGGCCCTTTGGTCCAAATCCACACCGTTTCACCGATCTCAACCAAAATTTGTATATTTACCCTTTGGAACTCTGCGAGTACCACTGACCACTTAAAATTTCGGACAGACCACCCCATTCCCTGCATTTAGGCCCTTTGGTCCAAATCTACACCGTTTCACCGATCAGAACCAAAATTCGTATTCTTACCCTTAGGTGCCCTGCGAGTAACACTGTCTGCTTGAAATTGCGGACAGACCACTCCATTCCCTGCATTTAAGCCCTTTGGCCCAAATCTATACCGTTTCACCGATCTCAACCAAAATTTGTATATTTACCCTATGGAACACTGCGACTAACACTGTCTGCTTGAAATTTTGGACAGACCACCCCATTCCCTGCATTTAGGCCCTTTGGTCCAAATCCACACCGTTTCACCGATCTCAACCAAAATTTGTATATTTACCCTTTGGAACCCTGCGAGTACCACTGACCACTTAAAATTTCGGACAGACCACCCCATTCCCTGCATTTAGGCCCTTTGGTCCAAATCTACACCGTTTCACCGATCAGAACCAAAATTCGTATTCTTACCCTTAGGTGCCCTGCGAGTAACACTGTCTGCTTGAAATTGCGGACAGACCACTCCATTCCCTGCATTTAAGCCCTTTGGCCCAAATCTATACCGTTTCACCGATCTCAACCAAAATGTGTATATTTACCCTTTGGAACCCTGCGAGTACCACTGACCACATAAAATTTCGGACAGACCACCCCATTCCCTGCATTTAGGCCCTTTGGTCCAAATCTACACCGTTTCACCGATCAGAACCAAAATTCGTATTCTTACCCTTAGGTGCCCTGCGAGTAACACTGTCTGCTTGAAATTGCGGACAGACCACTCCATTCCCTGCATTTAAGCCCTTTGGCCCAAATCTATACCGTTTCACCGATCTCAACCAAAATTTGTATATTTACCCTATGGAACACTGCGACTAACACTGTATGCTTGAAATTTCGGACAGACCACCCCATTCCCTGCATTTAGGCCCTTTTTGCACAAATCTACACCGTTTCACCGATCTGAACCAAAATGTGTATACTTACCCTTTGGAACCCTGCGAGTAACACTGTCTGCTTGAAATTGCGGAGAGGCTACTCCATCCCATGCATTTAGGCACTTTGGCACAAATCTACACCGTTTCACCGATCTGAACCAAACTTTGTATACTTACCCTTTGGAACCCTGAGAGTAACACTGTCCACTTAAAATTTCGGACAGACCACCCCATTCCCTGCATTTAGGCACTTTGGCACAAATCTACACCGTTTCACCGATCAGAACCAATATTCGTAAACTTACCCTTTGGTACCCAGCGAGTAACACTGTCTGCTGGAAATTGCGGACAGACCACTCCATTCCCTGCATTTAGGCCCTTTGTCCCAAATCTACACCGTTTCAAGGATCTCAACCAAAATTTGTATATTTACCCTTTGGAACACTGCGACTAACACTGTCTGCTTGAAATTGCGGAGAGGCTACTCCATCCCATGCATTTAGGCTGTTTGGCACAAATCTACACCGTTTCACCGATCTGACTCCAATTTTATATACTTACCCGTAGAACCCGACAAGTAACACTGTTCACTTTAAATTTCGGACAGACCACACTATTCCCTGCTTTTTGGCCCTTTGGCAGAAAACTACACCGTTTCACCGATCTCAACCAGATTTTACATAATTACCCTTTGGAACTCGACGAGTAACACTGTTCACTCGAAATTTCGGACAGACCACTCCATTCCACGCATTTAGGCCCTTTGGCACAATTCTACATCGTTCACCGATCGAAAACAAAATGAGTATACTTACCCTTTGGAACCCGATGAGTAACACTGTCCACTTTAAAATTTGGACAGGCCACTCCATTCCCTGCATTTTGGCCCTTGGCACAAAACTACACCGTTTCACCGATCTCAACCAGATTTTACATAATTACCGTTTGGAACTCGACGAGTAACACTGTCCACTCGAAATTTCGGACAGACCACTCCATTTCCCGCATTAAGGCCCTTTGGTACAAATCTACATCGTTCACCGATCGAAAACAAAGTGTGTATACTTACCCTTTGGAACCCGATGCGTAACACTGTCCACTTGAAATTTCTGACATACCACTCCATTCCCTGCATGTAGCTCAGGAATTCCTCGGGGTTGCCAGCTTCCTAACTCACCAGTCATGAGCCCTTGAGGGTGTACCAGAAGTGGTGGGTCTACACACACCCTGCCTCTTTGAGGGCCTTGAGCAGAAGACAGGAGATATTATGAAAAGGAAAAGAAGGCAGACCCCTCGAAGAATGAGGGATCAGGAAAGATGAGACAAAGCCAATTAAGGCGGGAAATTGAAAGACTCCCTAGCCCTCGGATACCCTAATACAGTCTGGGTCGGAAGAGAACAAGAGTTGACCAAGGGAGGCCGACAGGAAAGAGAACTGAAATGAGCCCGGCACCAGGAAGTAGAAGCGATGCCAGACTCAGCTGGGGTTCCGTGGTCGCCAACCCACGTCCCACAAGTTGTGAGACCCTGGGGGGGGGTCAGTTGTGAGAATAGCTTGCTGATTCATCGTGAGGTGACTTGAAAGTACTTTCCAGAGCCCGCCGTGTTATCTCCTGCTGTCTATGCTGATGCCAGCACAGGGCCGTTGCGAAACAGTGAGTGATTCCCGGTCAATCTGTATAGGACGGGGAACCCCGAACGTGTGTCATCATATTTCGTCATCATCTGCGATCATCTCAGGTTCGTGCAGCTTGGACCTTTATTCTTTGTCTTTGCCGAGCAGTACGCTCTTTCACTAGACGCATCCAGTACAGGCCTAAGCCAGAAAATAAGGTTGAGACTTTGGAAGACATCGAAGCTAGACACCTGAATTACCTATATCAGTTTTAAAATAACACCATGTTCGTTTAGTAGTCATTTTTTCATTACCTTATTATTATCATCATAAGTGCAAATGACCTAGATGTTACGCGCATCATACCAATAATCACCGCCGCATAAAGTCTTTCTCGACTGTGATTTTTAAAATATTTATTTTTGGTTGGTTGGTTCTTAAGTTTAGGGGCTGCGACAACGCGGTCATGTAGCCCCGTGTACTTTGCGTGTGTGTAGAATCTGTCTGATAACCGGTGTAAATTGTGATGACTGTATTAGTGTGTGTTATCTGTTTTTTAATTTAAGTACAAACTGCAACTTAGAATTCTTCAAATAGTTCGTACTTTTGCCGCCAAGCGCCACCGTCAACGACTACTAGGCCAAGTTCGGAACTTAGCTACTAGACGCCACTGCAGTCGGCTCTTGGCAACGGACGTAGACATCTATGAGCGTTGTTTACCTATCCAATTTAGCTTCACACAGGTGTAATTAGTGGAAGGTTCAATAACATGCCATAAATCTGACATGGGACCGCCGGCTTTACTTCCCCTCCGAAGAAAGGCATACTGATTTTTAACGCTCTTAAAATATCCGAAGGCTTCGGCCGGGTTTGAACCCGCTATCTTGGGCATAGAAACTCAGCATGCTACCAAATACGCCACCGAAGCCACCATATAGTTATTTTTATTACAGTACATTGTGTACATTATACGTTGAAGTGTCAATTCAATACCGGTAGTAGTTTCCCTTATCATCCTCATCATAAGAGCAAATGACCTACAGTAGATGTTACGCCCATTACACCATTAATCACCACACACAATAAGTCTTCCTCGCCTGTGAATTTTGAAATATGTATTTCTATTACGGTAGTTTGTAAGTTTGACGTGTCAATTCAACAGTAGTTTTTATTATCATACTTATCAAAAGGGCAAATGACCTAGATATTACTCCCTCATTGTCTTTGGGGGCAAATGACTTAGATTTTAAGTCCATTATATTTCTAAGGAGACCTTAAAACATTATCATCATTCCACCGGGCGAAGCCGGGTACTACTGCTAGTGTGTTATAAATATAGTTACCCCATTCAATAAAATTCGGTTAAAAGTGTGTTTGCTGACTGAAAAGTATCAATTGATAGTGACACTCCATATCACTTACACGCCTCAGACGTTATACAGGAATCAATATTCCGTCCCCTCAAACCAGGGAGCAAAGAAAAGTACCACATGTGGACTATCAGACAAATAATGTTGTGATGTTGACGAGGTTTAGTCTAATTTTTAATCATCTAATAATATATAGAGCTAGCTGTTGTATCTGATATTGCTAGATGTGCCGAATTTAATGGACTCGCTGTATGTCTATGGAAGTTCCCCAAGTCACTGACCTTACTTCTGATAGTTTCTCGGAGTTGAGAATCTGATGAGACAGAGCTAGAAATAGTGCTGGTCAGTCTCAAGGTTCCGCTCCATCGGTCACTCACTTAATTGCTGCAGTAAACCTCTGCCAGAGGAAACTCCAAAGGTCACGCGCTACAATATGGAAATGCTGCCACTGCTTATTCGCCATGCATTTTAATACCGCCGGCCTACCTACGTTCCTCAGAAGTGAGAGGGTGATATACTCATGACGTCACTGCGGTCAGGATGAATTCTTACCCTCTCCCCCTCCAGTTATTGAACGATAGTATGCTCTACCAAGTACCGTAGTGTTGCATAGCAATGGTAGCCTATATGCATTTTCTCACCCCGTGCCCCCAATACAGTATTGCCAGATGCATGTCGATAAAATAATGTGAATTAAGTCACCTTATCCTCCATAAATACGAGTACTTTAGGGAATTTATAAAAATAACTATTTTCTCATTTCAGAAACGTAGGGAAAAGTTTTTGTTGTGAAAGCAGGCAGATTTAAGACAGCTGTTAGACTTGTTTTAAAAATCGCCTATCCTCCTTGCTCGGCCTCACCATGGACTCTTCGAGGGGTCATTCCTCCACAGTCGCATAAACGGTGCTTGGTAGCTGAACTCACTTTGTTAGCAGATCGCTAACTTGGGTCTAAATAAGGAAGGGTCAGGGAAGGGATTTTGGAAAGATGTCAGCCGTGGACCTGTTGAAAGGAACTGTCCTGCCATTTGCCTGGTGGTGAAAATTGGAAACCACAAAAAGCATATTCAGGACTGCAGAGGTGGGATTCGAATCCATGCTCGCCCGATGCCAGTGAGGCACTAGCTAGAACGTTAGCGTTCTCTGCCACCGTAGACGGAAAAACATAAGACATACTCGTATACAATATATATTTTCTTATAAAAACATCACTGTTTGGTTAAGGATAGTTTTGTAATAACTCGAATTAGGTTAGTAGTTGTGTCCCCAAATACTTTTGTTTCCAACACGTGTGAAACCAAAGTATTTTGGAATAGATTAGGCGTCTTGAATAAGCCTGGAAATCCAGTAATATCATTTCAAACGTGTTGTTTTGAACAAAATAATATTTTACAAAATGATCCACTGGATGAGATGTTGATTTAAATACTTTTATTCCAATGAACAAAAGTAAAAAAACTTCTGATAAATCAAATGGATGGAGACTTAAAACGTTTCCAAGAACTGTTGTATACCTAACTTCTCCAAATTGTTGACCCCATCTCTTTCCTTTGACTTTTCATTATTGTTACGTGCCACCCCCCTAGTGGCACTTTTGTTAACTGGATTACGGTGGGTAGAAAGCACAACACCAATTACTGCTTAAGGAAATAATTAACTTTATTGTGGCCAAAAAGATACACTACTCAACAGCAAATACAAGCAATTATTACCTTACTCCAGTTTCCTCACGTCGAGAATACTTCCCCTTTCACTTGTCAACAGACCACAGTTAATCCACTCGCTAATGAGTCCGGTCCCGTACGCTGGCTGGAAATAGCTGCACTAGGTCTGTCACTCACTGTTCTGCAACTCACCACAATGACCTCTCTCGCACTAGGTAAGCACACTCGCTCAAAACACAGGCAGTCCCCTGTAAGCTCCGCACTCCCTTCGCTGTCAAGAGAATCGGCTTCACTAGGGGTTTCGCAAGCCTCCACACTTCTGTCGCTCAGGATATGCGCTCGCACTCGCTCGTAAAACACAACAACAACCACTGCTTGACTGGTCGCTCTTATATAGCAGGCCGGTGACTCAATAAATGCTTCTAGATCCATCCAGGGTTCACGGCTTCTCGAGGCTTCCATCGCTGGCTCAGTCACGAATATTCTGGACCATCCCTTTGTCCTAGTAGCCCTGTTGCATAAGGCGCACGCAATACACGAGGCAGGGCACAGCCCAGCCCTGGGGCAGTGTGACTCATGCGGCGAGCGATGACACAAACTCACAGCCGTAACACCACCCCCTTCCTAAAAAGGCTGATCGTCCCGATCAATCATTGGTCCATCTGTGTCCCTCCGTAGGCTGCCAGGCGATCTCGATGCACGATCTTCATCTTCGCCCTTCGGCTCCGCTGGATCCTTTAGACGACATCGTTGATCCGTTTCACGACTCGGTACGGGCCCTCCCAGGACTTCTGCAGTTTGGGTGACAGGCCTTTCTTACGTAATGGGTTGAAGAGCCAGACCAGGCCGTCCTCGTTGAATCCGCCGGCATCCGTCTGCTGGTCGTATCGGGTCTTCATTCGGTCGGTCTCGATCCGCAGTTTCCTCCTCGCGAACGCGTGCACGTCCTCCAGTTGGTCGACCAGTTCTTAACAATACTGGCTTACCGGGATCGGATCATTCCCAGGTCGGCCGAAGGCAAGATCGACAGGTAGACGGAGCTCCCTCCCAAACATGGCCCGGGCTGGTGTGCACCCGGTGGCTTCATGCACGGCGGCGCGGTAGGCCAGGAGAAATAGTGGAAGATGTTTGTCCCAATCCCTCTGGTGCTCGCTGACGACTATTCGGAGATGGTTCTCGATGGTGCGATTGAATCGCTCTACCATCCCGTCGGACTGAGGGCGTAGCGGCGTTGTCCTTGTCTTCCGGATTCCCAGCAGCTGGCATAGTTTCTGGAACACCTGCGACTCGAAGTTCCTCCCTTGGTCGGAGTGCAGCTCCAGGGGTACTCCGTACCGGCTGACAAATTCCTTCACCAGGGTCTCTGCAATCGTCGCGGCTTCTTGGTTAGGGAGCGCATACGCCTCCGGCCATTTGGTAAAGTAGTCGCTGACGACTAATATGTAGCAGTTCCCTGCCTCGCTTAACGGGAATGGCCCAGCAACATCGATGGCCACTCTCTCCATGGGGCCGCCCACGTTGTAGGTCTTCAGTGGACCCCGTCGTCTTCGTCCTGGGTCCTTGCTGGCTGCGCAATCGTGGCACCTCGCGCAGTGGTTCTCCACGTCTGTTCGGCATCTGATCCCGTAGAACCGCTCTCTCAGCTTCTCCAGGGTCTTCTTTATCCCTAGGTGTCCACCAGATGATCCTCCATGAACTTCCTTCAGGACTTCCTCCGTCATAGCCTTTGGAACGACGACTTGTTCCCGAGATGTCTTCCCGTCGGTGCTCTCCCAGGTACGGCAGATGAGCCAATCCCTTACAATCAGCGAGTCCCACTGCGCCCAGTGGGCTGCAGTCACTCACAATGTTCCACCCGAGTCTGGGGACACAGGCCCTCTTCCATTCGGCTATCAGTCCCAGGTCATCATCTTCTGCTTGTACCCGCGTGAAAGATTCGCGGCTCCAGCTCCCTTGAAGTTCCACGGTAGTCCTTCGGCACTGTATCCCGGTGTTCTCCTCCCTCCTAGTACAGAAGGTGCAGTCTTCGGGGCACGGTCTTCGTGACAGGGCGTCGGCGTTAGAATGCAGTTGGCCTTTCCTGTGCTGAATCTCAAAGTTGTACTGTTGAAGCCTCTCTAACCACCGCGCGAGTTGACCCTCGGGCTGCTTGAAGTTCAGGAGCCACCGCAGGGATGCATGGTCGGTCCTGATGAGAAATTCTTGCCCGTACTGGTACTTGTGGAAGTGTTCAATGGTCTTCACGATGGCGAGCAGCTCCTTCCTGGTGACGCAGTAGTTCCTTTCTGGCTTTGACAAGGCCTTGCTGAAGTAGGCCACTACTCTCTCCTCGCCGTCCACTACTTGCGACAGGATTCCCCCTATGCCAAAGTCGCTGGCATCGGTATCGACGATGAACCTTGTTCCAGGTCTGGGGTAGGCCAGAATAGGCGCGGTGCACAGAGCCTGCTTGAGTTGTTCGAAGGCACTGTGGCATTCTGCTGTCCACGTGAAGAGTTGGTCCTTCCCAGTCAGTCGATGTAAAGGTTTGGCGATGTCGGCGAATCCATTCACGAAGCGACGGTAATAAGTGCAGAGTCCCAGGAAGCTTCGTAGTTGGGACTTGTCCTTCGGAACTGGCCACTCCCTCACAGCTGCGGTCTTCTCTGGGTCGGTGCGCACCCCTTCCTCGGAGACGATATGCCCAAGGTACTGGACCCGCTTCTGGAAGAGCTGACACTTCTTGGGGCTCAACTTCAGCTGGGCAGCCCGTAGCTTCAACAAGATCTCCTTCAGGTTGCTGTAGTGCTCTTCGAAGCTTTTCCCCAGAACGATGACGTCGCCTAGGTAGACCAGGCAGGTCTTCCAGTGTAGTCCCCTCAGAATGGACTCCATTAGCCTTTCGAAGGTCGCAGGGGCGTTGCACAGAACGAATGGCATGACGGTGAACTGCCAGAGCCCGCTGCCCACAGAGAACGCAGTTTTCTCGCGGTCCTTAGGGTGGACTTCCACCTGCCAGTAGCCACTCTTCAAATCCAAGGTGGAGAACCATCTCGACCCTGATATGGTGTCCAGGGTGTCGTCGATCCGGGGTAGAGGGTAGCTGTCCTTCTTCGTGACGTCATTCACCCGCCTGTAATCCACGCAGAACCTGGTGGAACCGTCCTTCTTCTTCACTAGCACGACCGGAGAACTCCAAGGACTATGTGATGGCTCGATCACTCCTTGCTCCTTCATCTCTTCTACCATCCGGTCGACTTCGGCTTGCTTGGCGAGCGGGACACGTCGGAATGGGGCACTAATCGGTGCGCTGTCCCCAACGTCGATTCTGTGCTGAACCAAGCTTGTCCTGCCGAAGTCTTTGCTCCCCACGGAGAAGACGTCCTGGAATTCGCGTAGCAGGTCCTGAAGTTGGCGTGATTGTTCCTCGTCTAAATGGTCCTGGGATCCTTGGTACAGCTTCTGTAGTTCTTCTGGCAGTGTTGCGTCTTCTTCGGTTGTCCGTCTGCAGGTGTCCGTCCGTCGTATCTGTGATGCGGGCAATCCAGGTAACGGGCTCGCAGACTCCTAGATTGGTGTCCCGGTGAACCGTAATGTCGTACTCGTTCAGGTTGGACAGGCGGACGTACGGCCGAGACGTCGTGTTGATGAGAGTCTTGGCAACTAGCAATCCTTTTGTCTGGATGTCCTCATATTTTGGCTCGATGACAGCCGCCACTCCCTCAGCAGTTCCGTCGACAATTACGGCAGCGCTAACCGCCGTCCTGGCGGGAACGATGTCGTCTTCTCTCAGCCTTACTCGTCGTGCGGTGATGGACTCGTGCGCAGGTTGCAAAGCAAGTTCCTCACCTCCGAAGTGCAGAGTGTTGGTACTCAGATCCAAGATGATGTTGTTCTGGTCCAGGAAGTCCAGTCCGATGATCACTTCATTTGATACGTCAGCCACAAGCACTGGATGCTTTATCGCCCGTCGACCAATGACGAACTCCAGTGATGCTTCGCCATGTACCGGTGCGGTCTCTCCGGTCGCGGTTATTAGCTGGAGGTTCCTTTGTGTGGGTTGCACTCTCCACTTCGGGATCACGGTGGGACTGACGATGGTCCTCGATGCTCCCGTGTCGATTAGCATGGGCCAGCTCTCTCCGTTGACGACTCCGTCGACCATCAGGCTGCTATTGTCCCTCCGTAACTTCGTCACACGAACCTGGACTGCCGGGGCTTGACGACTGTCACAAGCCAACCTTTGCCCCCCAAGGCTGGCTAATACTCGTTTCCCTGGGTCGCGCGGTTCTCAGACGACTGATTTTCCCGTCGGATACCCTCGGCGGCGGCGATCACCGCAGTCCTTGCTCAGGTGGCCTTTCTTACCACAGGTCCAGCAGGTCGGTAGCCCTCTTCCGGGCCGCCTCTCCGGTTGCCTTCCGGCTGTGTCGTTGCTGGTGGTGCCGCGACTATCGAAGAAACGGCTTAGCGCCTCCATTAATTCGTCGGCCAAGGGCTTGGTCTCGTTGGTTTTTACTGGTTCGTCGACGTCCACTTGACGCACCCGCGCGTGCATTCTGGATGCCTGTTTTGCCGTCTCGAACTCATGTACGTGGCTCAGCGCATCTGTCAGGGTCTTATTGCGCCTGTTGAGTGTCCGAGTCCCGTAGCCCGTCGGTGAAACTCTGCGTCGCTATCTGCTCCAGAAAGTCGGCCAGCGCTGTTGGGTAGGCGAGCCTTATGAGACATGCGATGTCCATCTCGAACTCCTGCAGGGTTTCCGCGTTCTTTTGTACCCGGGTCCGGAGCTGCATCTGGTAGGCCTGCTGAAGATGGCTATCTCCATATCGGGACTCCATATGGCCGATTAGTGAAGCGTAGTCCTGGGATCCAGTCGGGATGGCCTGAAGGACGTTAAGGGCGTCCCCTCTCTGCGCTACAATGAGAGCTGTAGCCTTTTCCGTGCTGTTCCAGTTGTTTATTGAACAGGCTGCCTCAAACTGACGTAAATAGGTGCTCCACGGGACCTTTCCGTCGAAGGTTGGGGGCGTCACTCTGCTCTGTCCCGTTCCTGATATTCCCGGTGTACCTGTGGGCGGGCGTCGGCGCAGCTCGGCAACTTCCTCTTGAAGAGCGTTGAATCTCGCTTCCATCCCCGTCGACGGGCGTTGGTTCGGCTCAGAAATTTCCTTTTGTAAAGAGTTGAAAATTTCTTCCACCCCCGTCAGTGGGCGTTGGCGCAGTTCGGCAACTTCCTCTTGTAAGGCGTCGAACATCTTTTCTACTGCTGTGACTTCCTCACGTAGGCCCTGGCAGAAGGTGTTGACTTCCTGACGCAGACCCTGTTCCAATTTCTTTTGACTTTCCTGTAATTTCGTCAGCAGTCACTCTTCCAGATTTTTCTGGCCATCCAGAAATTTGGCGATTAGGTCCTCTGCTAGCTTATTCTGA
Organism: Meconema thalassinum; assembly: GCA_946902985.2. Classification (NCBI taxonomy): domain Eukaryota; kingdom Metazoa; phylum Arthropoda; class Insecta; order Orthoptera; family Tettigoniidae; genus Meconema; species Meconema thalassinum. The sequence goes on along the minus strand of OX336390.1, from coordinate 469,480,262 downwards.
CCGTCTTCTAATTTGGAAGTTAGGTCCTCGGCTAAACTTTTCTGGCTGTCTTCCATCTTCTTCAGGTCCTCCGCTAACTTATTTTGACCGTCTTCCATCTCCTTCTGGCCGTCTTCTAGCTTCTTCTGGCCGTCTTCTAATTTGGCAGTTAAGTCCTTGGTTAAATTCTTCTGGCCGTCCTCCATCTTGGTTTCCATGCCATTTAACTTTTCTAGCAATGCTGCCAATTGCGCCTCCATTTTAGTTGTTTGTCTTGTAAAGGGCATGCACTCACAGGGAAATTAGAGAAAATGACCTGCTCGGGTTTTGAAACCAGGACCGTCAGGTGTTGTGCTTGAGTTCGTAATCCCGCTTCTGATACCAGTTGTTACGTGCCACCCCCCTAGTGGCACTTTTGTTAACTGGATTACGGTGGGTAGAAAGCACAACACCAATTACTGCTTAAAGAAATAATTAACTTTATTGTGGCCAGAAAGATACACTAGTCAACAGCAAATACAAGCAATTATTACCTTACTCCAGTTTCCTCACGTCGAGAATACTTCCGCTTTCACTTGTCAACAGACCACAGTTAATCCTCTCGCTAATGAGTCCGGTCCCGTACGCTGGCTGGAAATAGCTGCACTAGGTCTGTTACTCACTGTTTTGCAATTCACAACAATGACCTCTCTCGCACTAGGTAAGCACACTCGCTCAAAACACAGGCAGTCCCCTGTAAGCTCCTCACTCCCTTCGCTGTCAATAGAATCGGCTTCTCTAGGGGTTTCGCAAGTCTCCACACTTCTGTCGCTCAGGATAAGCGCTCGCACTCGCTCGTAAAACACAACAGCAACCACTGCTTGACAGGTCGCTCTTATATAGCAGGCCGGTGACTCAATAAATGCTTCTAGATCCATCCGGGGTTCACGGCTTCTCGAGGTTTCCATCGCTGGCTCAGTCACGAATATTCTGGACCATCCCTTTGTCCTAGTAGCCCTGTTGCATAAGGCGCACGCAATACACGAGGCAGGGCACAGCCCAGCCCTGGGGCAGTGTGACTCATGAGGCGAGCGATGACACAAACTCACAGCCGTAACATTATTTTCAAATCGTTGCACAGAATCGTGCAAACCTGGAAACTTTCAGAATTTTGGTTTGTTTCACTGCAAATAAATTTAAAATATATCTATGTAAAGATATTCATAACTCTCCCTCCATTTCAGAATTGGGTTTCCCATGCAACTCGATGTTTATAGAGAATTATACATCTGTCCTAAAATATTCCGCCCATCACATGGGGTCAATTTAATTTGAATCAAACGTATACAGCAAAATTAATGTATCACCAATTGGTAAGCATTTTATACAGTAGGTTTGTACAGTACGTAGCTTACACGTCTACTTGCAACTGTTTCGCAGTTCCAAACTGAGTGAAATACTGGAGACAAATTGGAGTACCCATTACTGTCAACACCATTTTAATTTGCACCAGGAGCCTTTTGGGCACGGTATTGGAACAATTATTTTTTCACTAAATATGTCCATCGAGCTATTATTAAAAGAAATTGAGGAAAGGCGTGGTCAACTATGACAAAGCATTTTAGATCTCTTTTATCTATTACAGATGCATTAGTAACTTACTTCTAAATGAGTGTGGCTTTAGCTCCAAGTCACTCATTTAGGTAGGCATTACTTCCGAATCTCAACAAATGAAAATCATTATAAGGCGTAACATTATTTTTGAATTATCTGTAGATTAATACGAGGGTGGGGCATATTTCAAATTCAAGATTGTAAGACATGGAAGAAAAGTTCATTGAAAATGTGTTGATGCTTTGTAGGAGATGTTTCAAATGAAAATAATGTAAAATTTTGTGCTAAGCGCTATACCAATTGGTTGTTTGTTTAGTTTATAGGCTTAAATTGGTTAAATAAACAGTATTTAATCCACAGAGACGCTTCATCAAAAGATTAGGTAACAAGAGCTTGCAAGGAGAAACTTTATTTTACAAGCAGATAAAAGTACGGCTCTGATAAACATTGAAGAAGCCTCGCCATTACTTCACGCTGAATGTGCCGAATTCTATCACCGTATGCATGTTGGAAAGGATCTAGGAACTCGGTGCGCATATCGATCTAGATTCTAGGATGACAGATAGTCCGCCTCGTGGCGTAGTGACGAGCATTCTTGGCTGTCACCGTGGAGGTTTGGGTTCGATTCCTAGCTCTGCCAAGAAATGTAATTCCGGAGTTAAGGTTCGAACGGGGTACACCCAGCCTCGTGAGACAGAACTGAGAAGAGGCGGGTTCGATTTCCAGCTCATGCATCTTAGACCCTAGAAGTGATTATCTGTGGTTTCACATTTCTACTCTACCTAACTTATGGCCGTGACACTCCTCCTCTCCCCCCTCCCCCCCCCCCCCCACCCCACCCAAATCATAGCCCCGACTACTATATTCACCACAATGATGCAGGTTTTCAGACTGATTCCACACACACCCAAGTAGGCCTACATGGGTGTAAATGACCAAAATGACCACGAAGTCTCAAAGACCCTATATGAATCAACAACAACAACTGCTCTACAGTAGTTCTCACGAATGTTTGTAACCTCGAACAATTTCGCCCTTTGTATAGATGCATTTGGGAGTGAAATTCTTGCGTATTGACCAACTTGTAAGAACAGTTTCAGCAAGGTCGAAAGATTCTCGTTTGCGACATTCACTCGTAAGGAATTGTTTCACATTTCATCTTAATAGAATAATCCCTATAGAATATCACCATCATTTATAGCCTCCTCGTTGCATCAGTGGGTGAGTGTTTGAATAATCATCCCAAAATCGTGGGTTTGGTTCCATTCCGAGGATGACGGATTTTTGAAGGGCGATAAAGACCTTGGCATCCGGAGATGTACGATTATGGCTCGTTAAAGAACCCTCGTATTGCATTTGATGGTTACAAGACAGATTCTCAGTCACAGTCGATCAACAGAGCTTTGGTTTCCTTGCTAGATGATAGTGCAAAACGGAACGACTAAATTGAACATTAGATGGCTCTCCCTTAAAATATCTTTACCAGGTAGCTCAGGCCATAGAAGTATGAATTACATCCGCCTAGATTTTCCACTTGTTTCAATCTAGTTCGTTGCAAATGCAAGTCACATTTTTATAACTTTTCAGAAGAGGGAAAAAGTGCACATTAAATAGTGAATTCGATTATTTGTTTTGAAATGTTGAACTAGAGTGAAACACGTCATGGTGCATGCAAGTCACGTTAATCCTCTAAGTTTTTCTAAGTAATTATTGATGTAGGCTATTGCACATTACCGCTGGAGTTACCTCGTCTTTGACCCAGATGATAATAAATGTGCCTCAAGGCATTTAATACATGCTTGAAATATCACAACACATGATGTGCTGTATAAAATATATTTACATTTTCGAACCTACCAAAAACATTATAAATATTACACATTCCTGATAAAACGGTTCTTACCTACGGTATGAAAATAAACCTGAATCACATATCTTAATATTGTATTGTGGCATGTCTATAACCATTATTCATTTTATCTTTCAGTGTCCTATTCCAAAGCAGAGACCCAATTTTGATAGCTCTAGATTCTATCAATATTTTCAGTTTAACGTTGATTTCCGTTTCCGGCGACGTATTGTACTGTAATTGCAACATTTCATATACAGATAGGAATGTGACTATTCCTTACAAGAACCTTTTTTCAGAAGAGGCTTCCATTGCTCTTGATAACTAGCATAGAGAAAAGCGTTCAGTCCAATTAAAGACAGAAGCATGTTTTGACTTACTTGAATTGGTTCCTGTCGCTCCCTCTGGATCATAGGGCTTTAGCGAAACTCCTCCACCTAGTGTGGTTCCTGGCCAACCTCTTCACTTCGTTTCAAGACTTGCCCACCTCTGCGGCTTCGTTTTCGACCGTCCTATTCCAGGTTTTCTTTGGTCGGCCACGTTTTCTGCCCCCTTGAGGATTTCTATCCAACGCCACCCTCTCAACAGCTCCATCCGGCTGCCTTGCTGTGTGGCCGATCCAGCGTCATCCCTCTCCTTGATCTGCACTCTGATTGGCTGCTTGTTGGTGACGTCTGGCCACCTCTCGTTCATAATGCGCCACACTCATCTAATAATGAAGACATGGAACTGGCTGCTCATCTTTGTTTTGACTTTCCAAGTTTCACAGCTGCATTGAAGAACCTACTTAACGTTGCTATTGAAGAGACGGAGCATTGACTTCCAGGAAATGTTTCTACTTCTCCATAGAAGGTAGATCTCGAGGAACGCACCATTCGACTTCCTGATGTGACTTCTGACATCTTCCTCCAAAAATAGTGTCATTGCTTCTAAGGTAGAGGAAGGATTCAACTTTCTCGACTTCCTTACCGTTGTTGTTGTTTGAGTCTTCAGTCTTTTGACTGGTCTGATGCAGCTCTCCATGCCTCCCTGTCCTGAGCTAATCGTTTCATCTCTGCATAGCTCCGACACCCTACATCCGAGGCAATCTGTTTAACATATTCTAACCTTGGTCTACCCCTACAGTTTTTGTCCTCGACCTTCCTTCCATAACTAAGCTTGCTATTCCTGGGTGTCTTAGTATGTGTCCTACCAACCTATCTCTTCTCTTCATTAACAGTCGCCAGAAACATCTCTCCTCTCCCAGTCGTCTTAATACCTCATTGTTTGTAACCCTATCTTACCATCTGATCTTCATCATTCTCCTGTAACACCACATTTCAAATTCTTCAATTCTCCGCTTTTCTGCTGCACCAATAGTCCAAGTTTCACTTCCATAGAGCACCACGCTCCAGACAAAGGCTTTCAAAAATGACTTCCTAATACCTAAATCTATATTCGATGTCAGCAGATTCCTTTTTTGTAGAAATGCTTTCTTTGCCTGAGCCAACCTAATTTTTATATCCTCTTTCCTTCGTCCATCACTGGTTATTCTGCTTCCTAAGTAACAGAAGTCTCCTACTTCCTTCAGCTTTTCACCTGCCAATTTGATCTCCATAGAGGTTTCTGATTTATTTCGGCTGCATTCCAGTATTTTTGTTTTACATTTATTAATTTTCATTCTTTCCGTAAGACTGAGTCCATACCATTCAAAAACTCATTCAAATCCTCAGGCTTGTCGGCCAAGATGACGATGTCATCAGCAAATCTCAGAGTTGAAATTATTTCTCCTTGAATCTTCACTCCAACTTTAAATTTTTCTCTAATTTCCTTCATTGCTTGTTCAATGTAAAGATTGAAAAGTATGGGTGATAAGTTGCAGCCTTGCCTTACACCTTTCTGAATACCAGCTTCTCTCTCATGTCCTTCAACTCGAATGACTGCTGTCTGGTTTCTGTACAGATTGTATATCACCCTCCTATCCCTATACTTTATTCCAATCGATTTCAAAATGTCAAACAATTTAATCCAATCAACATTATCAAAAGCCTTTTCTAAGTCTACAAAAGCCATGAACGTTCTCTTATCTTTCCTTATTCTACCTTCCAAAATCAGCCTAAGACGTAGTACAGCTTCCCTTGTTCCTACATTTCTCCTGAAAACAAACTGGTCTTCACCCAACTCCGTTTCTATCTGGCTTTCAATCCTCTTGTAAATTATTCTTGACAGGATCTTTGAAGCATGAGTAATCAAGCTGATTGTACGGTAATCTTCACATCTGTCAGCTCCCACTTTCTTTGGTATAGGGATGATTACATTCTTCTTGAAATAAGGGGGTACCTTACCTGTCTCATAAATCCTACACACCAAGTGAAATAACCTGATCAGACCTTCATCTCCTATGCAGCGTAGCAACTCCATCGGTATATCATCTATGCCTGGTGCTTTGTTCCTGCTTAAGTCTTCCAAAGCTCTATCAAATTCTGATCTCAATATTAAATCTCCTTTCGCATCCTCATCAATTTCCTCCTCCCTTTCCATTACATGATTCGCAATCTCCTTTCCCTTATACAAACTCTCGATGTAATCTTTCCATCTATCAAACCTTTTCTTCCCTATCTGTTAGAGGCTTTCCATTTGTGTCCTTAATATTACAGCACTTAGTCTTCTTTTCCCCAAAAGTATTCTTAATCCTTCGATAAGCTGTGTCTACTTTTCCTAATTTCAGACAATTTTCTATACCTGCACATTTCTCTTTCAACCATTCTTCTTTCGCTTCCTTGCACTTCTTGTTAACCTCATTTCTCAGACGTCCGTATTCTGCTTTCCCCTTTTCATCTCTTACATTCTTGTGTTTCCGCCGTTCATCCATCAATTCTAGTATATCCTGAGTGATCCACGGTTTTCTCCCTATTCTTTCTTTCCTACCAATGTTTTCTTCTGCGGATTTTGTTATTTCATTCTTCAAAAGTGCCCATTCGTCTGCAATTGAAGTTTGTTTATGGTTTTTCATTAGTCCTTCCTTTATACTCTTCTTGAATCTTTCGTTTACATCCTTCTCTTTCAGTCTGTCTATTGTCCACCTTTTTGGCTTTTGACTTTTCTTTAGTTTCTTCAACTTTAATCTGCAATTCATTACAACCAGATTGTGGTCTGAGTTTATGTCAACACCAGGATATGTTTTACAATCCAAAATCTGGTTTCGAAACCTCTGCTTGGCCATAATGAAGTCGATTTGGTAACGCCCTGTATCTCCTGGTCTCATCCATGTGTATATTCTTCTATTGTGCTTATTGAATAAGGTGTTAGCTATGACCAATTCATGCTCGGTGCAGAATTCTACCAGCCTGCTTCCTCGATCATTCCTTTCACCTAATCCGAAATCTCCTACTATCTTCCCTTCTCTCCCTTTTCCTACCACAGCATTCCAATCTCCCATTACTATAACATTTTCATCACCCTTGATATACCTCAGAATTTCGTCTATTTCTTCGTAGACCTTTTCAACATCTTCATCATCAGCTTGACTGGTAGGCATATAGACTTGTACCACTGTGGTGCAGGTAGGTTTAGTATTGATTTTTGCTACAATAATCCGTTCACTATATTGCTCATAATATTCCACCCGCTGTCCAAGTTTCCTACTCAATGTTAGGCCAACCCCTGCTTGGCCATTGTTTGATTTAGTGCTAATGACCCTATAGTCTCCTGACCAAAAGTCCTGTTCTTCCTGCCAGCGCATTTCGCTAACCCCAACCAAATCCAACCTCAACCTATCCATTTCCCTTTCTAAGTTTTCTAACCTTCCACTTCCTAGCAGACTTCTAACATTCCACGCTCCGATCCGTAGAATGTCAGATTTCCTCTTTGTCACTTCTGTGATGTTAACCCCCTCTCGAGTAGTTCCCACCCGGAGATCCGAACGGGGGACTATTTTACCTCCGGATTGAAATTTTACAAGGGAGGAGGCCATCATCACATGTAATTATGCATAGAGAGGTGCATATCCTCGGGAATAGCATACGGCTGTAGTTTCCCGTTGCTTTCAGCCGTGCAGCAGGACGCAGTGTAGCCATTATTTGGCTTATATTATCAATATCTTAACCGTCTATAAGACTAGTAAAGAATTGATTTATTCTGAAAGGCTGCTACTCCCTTTCAGAATAAGTAAAGAGCAATTCTACTAACAAAAATACTAACCTTCTACCGTACTAACAATTAAATACCAATATTCTACTAACAAAAAAAAAATACTAAATTTCCACCAACAACAAATACTACCACTAAAACAGTCTGTCACCAGGCACACTCACATGCACCCTCACACATCACAGTCTACTGAAACAATGAACTATAACTAATAAACAATGCAACTGCTACCAGACACACTCACACCCCACAGTCTAATAGAACAATGACATATCTCTAATAGACAAACTAACTACCTACTTACAACTAAAACTAACTACATACTTACTGTACTGTTATTTGAATTGACAATATTTACAAAATGCAATTTAGATGGAAAATACTTACAAAACATAATTTAGATTCAAAATAGTCACAAAATGCAAATTAAGGTGGACGTATGCAAAATTGCACTCCAGTAAAAAAAAGTATTTTAACTCCCAGAGTTTTAAATATAATGCTATAGAATTTGACACAGATGATTATCCCCTTATTAACGCTGGTTAACTCAACAAAAAAATTGGTTAAGATTTTCACAAATCGAAACAAGTCACGCGGTTTATAATCGTTCAGAATTGCGAAAAATATTTCTTAAATGTCGAGAGACCAATGGACAAACCATAACCACGGATAAGTTGACAGATTTGACCATATACCTACATAGGCCTATACATGCAAGAAATGAGTACGGTACTTATCAAAAATAAAGAAATAATAAGCTAATATGTACCCTACTACTCTATTTCTCTCCCACTCGTAAATCCTTCTCTGAACACTCATCTTAGAACAGAATGGTCTGCATTTTTGGACCGTTGAATGTCAGTCTAGTCGTGACACCAGAGTTGGCCCTCATCTCCTTGGTCCTGTTGGCGCTGATCTTCGGACTGCAGTCTCCATTTTATCATTTAAAATGATCTTGTCGACTTCGTCGTTATGCTTGAGTCTAAAGTTATGCGTTACGGAGACGGAAGTGACGTCATGCAGCCACGCGGGAAGGGACGTCATGCAGCCGTGCGAGAAGTGAGTGCGTGGCGTCATGCAGCCACGCGGGAAGCAGAAGCTAATGGTTAATGGAGTCTGTTGAAAGAGTCCTGGGGCGTCGAGCGAAACGAAAAGAATACAGGGTGACTCCTAATGAGGTGTACAAGATGCCAGATAAGAATACAAGATGACTCTTAAAGAGGTGTACTAGATGGCAGAGAAGAATACAGGGTGACTCCTAAAGAGGTGCACAAGATGTCAGACAAGAGTACAGGGTGACTCCCAAAGAGGTGTACAAGAGGTCACACAACAATACAGGGTGACTTCTAAAGAGGTATACAAGATGCCTTATAAGAATACAGGGTGCCTCCTAAAGAGGTGTGTAGGATGTCAAAGCAAAATACAGTACAAGAAGCCAGATAATAATACAGGGTGACTCCTAAAGAGATATACAAGATGCCAGATAATGTAAGAATACAAGGTGACACGTAATGAGGTGTACAAGATGGCAGAGAAGAATACAGGGTGACTCATAAAGAGGTGCACAAGATGTCAGACAAGAATACAGGGTGCCTCCTAAAGAGGCGTGCAGGATGTCAGAGCAAAATACAGTACAAGATGCCAGATATGAATACGGGGTGACTCCTAACGAGATATACAAGATGCCAGATAAGAATACAAGGTGACTCTTAAAGAGGTGTACAAGATGGCAGAGAAGAATACAGGGTGACTCCTAAAGAGGTGCACAAGATGTCAGACAAGAATACAGGTGACTCCTAAAGAGGTGTACAAGATGTCACAAAAGAATACAGGGTGACTTCTAAAGAGATAAACAAGATGCCATATAAGAATACAGGGTGTCTCCTAAAGAGGTGTGCAGGATGTCAGAGCAAAATACAGCACAAGATGCCAGATAACAATACAGGGTGACTCTTAAAGCGATATACAAGATGCCAGATAAGAATACAAGGTGACTCTTAAAGAGGTGTACAAAATGGCAGAGAAGAATACAGGGACTCCTAAAGAGGTGCACAAGATGTCAGACAAGAATACAGGGTGCCTCCTAAATAGGTGTGCAGGATCCCAGAACATATTACAGGGTGACACTTAACAAGGTGTACAGTACGTTAGATTCATTTCAGATACAGGGTGACCCTTAAAGAGGTTTGCAAGATATCAGATTCAAATAATGGGTGACTCTTAAAGAGTTGTAAAAGAAGTCAGACTCAAATACAGGGTGACCCTTAAAGAGGTGTCCGCGCGGGAAGCCTAAGTTAATGGGTAATGGAGTCTGTTGAAAGAGTCCTGGGGTTTCGAGCGAAGCGAGAAGCCCTGCTGAGCTTTTCTAACATATGTAGCATTTGTAGCATGCGTCATTTGAAAATATATAACGTCTAGTCTTTCAGACTGACTGTAATTTTTCTCTGCAGCCTAATCAACTTATCCTCAATATCCCGATACCGCCATGCCACTAGACATATATAGTCTACATTGTCTTTGAGCCTGTTTTGCATCCCCATTTAACACACTTCTGCCTACCCTCCCCCTCCCCCCCTCCGTCCCCTCCCCACCCCACTCATGAACTTCTTCACGCAGTCCAGCACCGGCAGGAATAGGGTGGATACATCCTTGTCACACTTAAGACTCATGTGACAATTTACAGTCATGAAGAACCTAACACTCATAACCCTTTTACATATCTTTAATAATATATAATATTGTTAACGGAATTTTGTATTCTTCCAGGGTGTTCCACATACAGTAATTCTATGGTTGACTGAGACAAAGGCTTTCTCGAAATCGAAGAATGTGAGATAGATGGTGTTTCGCCTCTCTCTACTCTGCTCCAGGATGATTCGGTGTGTGTTCATGAGATCCACACAGCTGCGATGTTGCCGAAACCCCGCTTATTCCTTCCGAAATCATCATTATACGATTCAAAATGACTCGTGACAGCCCTTTGTTTGACATAGCGAGCAGAATGATACCCTTCCAGTTGTTGCAGTTGTTGGTATCTCCTTTTTCAGCAGCTTGATTATCAGGCTCTCCTTCCAGTCTGTAAATATATTCTCCTCTTGCCAGATCTTCTCTTGCAGCGGATGCAACAAGTTGATCGTGATGTTCAGGTCTGCTTTTAGCAGACTTGTTATCAGGACCCGGTGCCATCCCGCTCTTCATCTGCCTCAGTGCCTTCTGAATCTCGCCCTTTATTGGAGTGTCAAGGAAGATGCCTGTGTCACTTTCTTCTTCTTCTTCTTCTTCTCCTCCTCCTCCTCCTCCTCCTCCTCCTCCTCCTCCTCCTTGCTCTTCTATATCCAGTCCCGTATCTCCATTGAGAACCTCCTCGAAGTGTTGCTTCCATCTGCTCAGCTGCTGTTCGCATGTGGTGAGAATTTCACCCGTCGCGTCGTGCTCTTCACTGGTTTGATTCTATTGAAGCTTTTCTTCGAAAGTATCTTTATGAGGCTGTACAACTCCTTGGCATTCCTCCTCTGTGCTACCTGCTCTGCTTTCTCCACCTGCCCATCCATCCATCTCCTGAGGTCACTCCGCACACCTGTTTCACTGCCCTATCTGCTAGTGAGTGCTCTGCTTGTGATAGAGTCTTCTGCTGCCTAGTCTTGCAGGTGTTGAGCTTTTTCCTGATCTCCGTCCTGGCGTTTATCTTGTCCCAGGTTTGATCGGATATCCAATATTTCTGCTTGTAGCTCGCGTCCACAAAAATATTCTTCATCTCACTCCATGTAGTCTTCACGTCCTTCTATGTCTGAGATTCCTGTGTCTGGAGTCAGTTTGGCAGCTCCAGTTTGATTTGCTCTAACCTCTGTGTGTTCTCCAACTTCCCTACATTGAACTTCTTGTTTGAAGAATAAAATGTTCGACATATTGCTACAATTGCTGGAAGTTAGGAACTACAATATGGTGGTCACTGCTGACGTCCGATCCTCCCCTGTTCCTTTTATACCTTCCAAGTTACTGAACTTCCTGCTCACCGAGATGTGGTCAATTTGCTTCTCCGTGATCGGCCTGAAGAAATCCACGTGACCTTGTGACAGCGCCTATGCAGGAACACTGTTCCACCTATCACCAAATCTTGGCAGGCACAGGAGTCCATGAACTTCTCCCCCATTTTCTATCATCTCCACAAGGCCATGAGCACACATGATCTACTCCGACCCAACGTTGTTTGAACCCACCTTCGCGTCTAGGTCTCCCATGACGATATGGATGTCTTTCTTATCTACACACATCAAAAAAAGTTTTGCATCACCTCGGTTCCAAGAGTTCCGGAACCGTTAAATACAAAGGGAATAGAGATCAACACAAACAACATTTCAGCTCGTTTTATTGCTCATGAGACCCACACATTGCATGTTGTACCATCATACAGCTAGACTTTCAGCATTTGTGGTCCAGATTGCAGTACACACCACTACCTCTAATACCCAGTAGCACGTCCTCTTGCATTGATGCATGCCTGTATTCGCCGTGGCATACTATCCACAAGTTCATCAAGACACTGTTGGTCCAAATTGTCCCACTCCTCAACGACAATTCGGCGTAAATCTCTCAGAGTGGTTGGTGGGTCAAGACGTCCATAAACAGCCCTTTTCAACATATCCCAGGCATGTTCGATAGGGTTCATGTCTGGCGAACATGCTGGCCACTGTAGTCGAGCGATGTCGTTATCTTGAAGGAACGCATTCACAAGATGTGCACGATGAGGTCGAGAATTGTCGTCCATGAAGACAAATGCCTCTCCAATATTCTGCCGATATGGTTGCACTATGGGTCGGAGGATGTCATTCAGGTATCGTAAAGCCGTTTCGGAGCCTTCCATGACCACCAGTGGCGTACGTCGGCCCCACATAATGCCACCCCAAAACATCAGGGAACCACCACCTTGCTGCACTCGCTGGACAGTGTGTCTAAGACGTTCAGCCTGACCAGGGTGCCTCCAAACACGTCTCCGACGATTGTCTGGTTGAAGGCATATGCGTCACTCATCGGTGAAGAGAACGTGATGCCAATTCCGTGGGGTCCATTCAGCATGTTGTTGGGCCCAAGTGTACCGCGCTGCATGGTGTCGGGGTTGCAAAGCTGGACCTCGCCATGGACGTCGGGAGTGAAGTTGCGCATCATGCAGCCTATTGCGCACAGTTTGAGTTGAAACACGACGTCCTGTGGCTGAACGAAACGCATTATTCAACATGGTGGCATTGCTGTCAGGGTTCCTCCGAGCGGCAATCCGTAAGTAGCGGTCATCCACTACAGTAGTAGCCCTTGGGCGGCCTGAGCGAGGCCTGTCATCGACAGTTCCTGTATCTCTGTACCTCCTCCATGTCCGAACAACATCGCTTTGGTTCACTCTGAGACGCCTGGAAACTTCCCTTGTTGAGAGCCCTTCTTGACACAAAGTAACAATGCGGACGCGATCGAACTGCGGTATTGACCTTCTAGGCATGGTAGAACTACAGACAACATGAGCAGCGTACCTTCGTCCTGGTGGAATGACTGGAACTGATCGGCTGTCGTACCCCCTCCGTCTAATAGGCCCTGCTCATGCATGGTTGTTTACATCTTTGAGCAGTTTTAGTGACATCTATGAACAGTCAAAGGGACTGTATCTTGGATACAATATACACAGTCAACGTCTATATGCCGGAGATCTGGGAACCGAGGTGATGCAAAACTTTTTTTGATGTGTGTATTTCATTCGTGGTGTCTCGCAGAACTTGGTAGAATTCCTCCTTTTTCTCCATATCTATGTTTCCTTAGGTGCGTAGCATCGTATGATTATCACGTTCCTGATTTTTGCCTTGAAGCTGACTGTCATAAGCCTACTGGAGACTGGCTTCCACTCGATCAGGAATTTCTTCGAAGTTTTGTCGAGAAGTAATCCCACTCCATCCATGTGTGACTCTTCCGCACCTACAGTGTAAATAAATGTTATTCCATCTGTGGTTTGCATTTCACCGAAATATGGCCCCTCACCTCACTCAATCTCACAATACCCAGTCCATAGTTCATCTCCCTTCAAGGCCCTTACATTCCAGAAACTACTTTTCGTTTTGTTCTTCATGCCAAAAGTCGTCATCGGGTTATCCATTCGGTTTTATAATTTCACTACAGTTTCTGTAATCGGTTTGTTCGTAGTGGAGGATTGATCCATTGCCTCCTAGTGCCTTGATGGGGCTGCATCCTTGCGCTTGAGGCACCAGGCTGATCTTCTGTCAGGGTTTCTTCCCTTAGCCTTTGCAGAACCAACTCCAAAAATAACAGAGCAGCAGTTTATTCACCAGAGCCCCGTTAGCCGTTATTTTTCAGGGTTACTGTAAGGCCTTCACAGCTACCGTAGTGGTCACGGGGCACACTGTACTTCACCTTTACAGACAATCCCCTACTTCATCTCGTTGCCCATCTCCCACGATGTGGACGTGGGGTTGGACTTATGGGCCACTCAAAAGTGTGAGATAAGTGGAAATAAGACAGTTCCTCAAAAACCGGTTATCGATCCATTGACTGTAGCACCGGGAACGAGAAAAAGCGTGATACCATTCAATGAAACAAAATACCGGACTTGGATATTCTTAATGATTGTAAACATTCTGAACATTACCTGCACATAAATACATTATGCCTTCAAGGTTTTGATATTCAATTGTGATAGAAAAGAATAAACACCCAGGATCTCAGTGGATTCAGGTTCCACTCTTATACGAAATGAATATAATTAAAGTGCGAGTTTAACGCTACGTTTAAGTGCCATGGATTTAGAGACAGATTTGTTCTTAAATTTAGCATTGAAAGAGATCCTAAACGTGTCAGTAAATCGATCAGTACGGGCTTTTCACATTTTAGCACATAATAATAATAATAATAATAATAATAATAATAATTGCTGTTGTATTTATTGTTATTGATTATTATTATTATTATTTTAGGAGTCTGCTAGGCAGTGGATGGTTAGAAAACTTAGAAAGGGAAATGGATAAGCTGAGGTTGGATTTGGTTGGGATTAGTGAAATGCGCTGGCAAGAAGAACAGGGCTGTTGGTCAGGAGACTATAGGATCATTAGCACTAAATCAAACAACGGCTATGCGGGGGCAGGCCTCTCATATTAAGTAGGAAACTTGGACAGCGGGTGGAATTTTTTGAGCAATATAGTGAACGGATTATTGTAGCAAAAATCAATACTAAACCTACGTGCACCACAGTGGTACAAGTCTATATGCCTACCAGTCACACCGATGATGAAGATGTCGAAAAGGTCTACGAAGAAATAGATGAAATTCTGAGCTATGTCAAGGGTGATGAAAATGTTATAGTAATGGGAAATTGGAATGTTGTGGTATGAAAAGGAAGAGAAGGGTAGATAGTAGGAGATTTCGGATTGTTGTTTGAGTCTTCAGTCTTTTGACTGGTTTGATGCAGCTTTCCATTCCCCCCGTCCTGAGCTAATCGTTTCATCTCTACATAGCAACCACAACCTACATCCGAGGCAATCTGTTTAACATATTCTAACCTAGGTCTATCCCTACAGTTCTTGTCCTCGACCCTTCCTTCCATAACTAAGCTTGCTATTCCTGTGTGCCTTAGTATGTGTCCTACCAACCTATCTCTTCCCTTCATTAGCAGTTGCCAGAAACATCTCTCCCACTAGTCTTAATACGTCTTCGATTGTAACCCTTTCTACCCATCCGATCTTCATCATTCTCCTGTAACACCACATTTCAAACGCTTCAATTCTCCTCTTTTCCGCTGCACCAATAATCCAAGTTTCACTTCCATAGAGTGCCATGCTACAGACAAAGGCCTTCAGAAATGACTTCCTAATACCTAAATCTATATTCGATTTCAACAGATTCCTTTTCTGTAGAAATGCTTTCTTTGCCTCAGCTAACCTACTTTTTATATCCTATTTGCTTCGTCCATCACTGGTTATTTTTCTTCCTAAGTAACAGAAGTCTCCTACTTCCTTTAGTTTTTCACCTGCGAAATTGATGTCCATAGAGGATTAGGTGAAAGGATTGATCGAGGACGCAGGCAGATGGAATTCTGCACCGAGTATGAGTTGGTCATAGCTAACACCTTATTCAATAACAACAAAAGAAGAATATACACATGGATGAGAACAGAAGATACAGGGCGTTACCAAATCGACTTCATTATAGTCAAGCAGAGATTTCGAAACCAGATTTTGGATTGTAAAACATATCCCGGTGATGACAAAAACTCTGACCACAATCTGGTTGTTATGAAATGCAGATTAAGAAACGGAAGAAAAGTCAAAAGCCAAAAAGGTGGGCAATAGATAGACTGAAAGAGAAGGATATAAACGAAAGATTCAAGAAGAGTATAAAGGAAGGACTAATGAAAAATCCTAAACAAACTTCAATTGCAGACGAATGGGCACTTTTGAAGAATGAAATAACAAAGTCCGCAGAAGAAAACATTGGTAGGAAAGAAATAATAGGTAGAAAACCGTGGATCAATCAGGATATACTAGAATTAATGGATGAAAGGCGGAAACACAAGAATTTAAGAGATGAAAAGAGAAAAGCAGAATACTGACGTCTGAGAAATGAGGTTAACAGAAATGCAAGGAATCGAAAGCAGAATGGTTGAAAGAGAAATGTGTAGGTATAGAAAATTGTCTGAAATTAGGAAAAGTAGACACCGCTTATCGAAGGATTAAGAATACTTTTGGGGTAAAGAAGACTAAGTGCTGTAATATTAAGGACACAGATGTAATGACTCTAACAGATAGGGAAGAAAAGGTTGGGATATGGAAAGCCTACATAGAGTGTTTGTATAAGGGAAAGGAGATTGAGAATCATGTAATGGAAAGGGAAGAGGAAATTGATGAGGATGCGAAAGGAGATTTTATATTGAGATCAGAATTTGGCAGAGAAATGCAAGACTTAAGCAGGAACAAAGCACCAGGCATAGATGTTATACCGATTGAGTTGCTACGCCGATCAGGTCTGATCAGGTTATTTCACTTGGTGTGTAGGATTTATGAGACAGGTGAGTTACCCTCTGATTTCAAGAAGAATATTATCATCCCTATACCGAAGAAAGTAGGAGCTGACAGATGTGAAGATTACTGTACAATCAGCTTGATTACTCATGCTTCAAAGATCCTGTCTAGAATAATTTACAAGAGGATGGAAAGCCAGATAGAAACGGAGTTGGGTGATGACCCATTTGGTTTCAGGAGAAATGTAGAAACAAGGGAAGCTGTACTAATCCGTAGGCTGATTTTGGAAGGTAGAATAAGGAGATATAAGAGAACATTAATAGCATATGTAGACTTAGAAAATGGTCTTGATAGCGTTGATTGGGCTAAATTGTTTGACATTTCGAGAACGATTGGAATAAAGTGCAGGGATAGAAGGGTGATCTACAATCTATACAAAAACCAGACGGCAGTCATTCGAGCTGAAAGACATGAGAGAGAAGCTGGTATTCAGAAAGGTGTAATGCAAGGATGCAACTTATCACCCATACTTTTCAATGTTTTCATTGAACAAGCAATGAAGGAAATTGGAGACAGAATTAAAGTGGGAGTGAATATTCAAGGAGAAATATTTCAACTCTGAGATTTGCTGATGACATCGTCATTTTGGCCGACACGCCTGAGGATTTGAATGAGTTTTCTGAGTGCTATGGACTACGTCTTGAGGAAAGAATTCGTAATGAAAATTAATAAATGTAAAACAAAAATGTTGGAATGGAGCCGAAATAAATCAGAAACCTCTATGAACATCAAATTGGCAGATGGAAAGCTAAAGGAAGTAGGAGACTTATGTTACTTAGGAAGCAAAATAACCGGTGATGCACGCAGCAAAGAGGATATAAAACTAGGTTGGCTCAGGCAAGGAAAGCATTTCTACAAAAAAGGAAGCTGTTGACATTGAATATAGATTTAGGTATTAGGAAGTCACTTTAGAAAGCCTTTGTATGGAGTCGGGCACTCTATGGAAGTGAAACTTGGACTATTGGTGCAGCAGAAAAGAGGAGAATAGAATCGTTTGAAATGTGGTGTTACAGGAGAATTATGAAAGCAAATGGGTAGATAGGGTTACAAACGAAAAGGTATTAAGGCAAGAGGAAGAGGAGGTATGTTTCTGGCGACTACTAATGAAGAGAAGAGACAGCTTGGTAGGACACATACTAAGACACCCAGGAATAGCAACCTTAGTTATGGAAGGAAGGGTCGAGGACAAGAACTGTAGGGGTAGAACAAGGTTAGAATATGTTAAACAGATTGCCTCTGATGTAGGGTGTGGTAGCTATGTAGGGATGAAACGATTAGCTCAGGACAGTGAGGCATGGAGAGCTGCATCAAACCAGTCAAAAGACTGAGACTCAAACAACAACAACAACAACAGGAGATTTGCGGCATCGTGGTCATATAGTCTCTTAACTTTTGTGTGATTGGAATTTGACTGATAAACTGTGTTATTGTGATGGTGGTATTAGTGTGTGTAATTAGGGAATTCATTTATAAATATTTTAAAGCAATGGGCCATTGATTGATTTCATGAAAATTTCAATAGAAATGGAAATAGTGTTTTTCAATTAAAGTTTTAAATTCATTGTGTAATTAACGTGGCTGTGGATTTAAGTTAGGTAGCCTATCATCCCGCAATTTGCATGGAAGAGACGTGTAAAGCCACGCAAAACAACATCTTCGTAAGATGGCAGAGGTGGGAATCAAAACAACGTATTCTCAGTTCTGTCTCACGAAACTGAGTGAACCCCGTTACAGCACTCACACCAGAATTACATTTCTTGGCAGAGCCGGAAATCGAATCCAGACCTCAGGGGTGACAGTCAATAATGCTATAATAATAATAATAATAATAATAATAATAATAATAATAATAATAACTGTGTAAGAAATGAGCATATTTCTTTCTTTTCCTTCTTTTTATTTAACCGACCTGCTAGTTGGAATGCCATGGTAACAAACTACTGCATTCTACCGTGAACCGCCTTTATAATAATTTCCAGTTTTCAACTTTAGGCAAATCGCCCACTGGGATAGAATGCGGCTGATTCATTCCAACTCATGGACTATTTTCATTCTTAATAATTCGTCTGGTGAGGTAGGAACCAGAAAGGGAACCACTTGCCGAATTGAGATTAATCTTGCCTTCTATCGAGAACCATAGAATCGGGAGTAAAATAGGGTAGAAATACGCACAGTACATGCGTGAACGCATACACACACATATATCAACTAACTGTGCCAAGATTCGATCACTCGATCTTGGGCACAGGAGGAGAGTGCCTATCAAATTGTTCTGTGTCTGGGCCGATAACCTAGATGTTAGACCCCTTAAAACAACAATTACCATCATCATCATCATCATCTAAACGAAAGGAGTATGTGGAATTCTAAGCGAATATCGATCCTGTCTGCTTCATCGAGCGACACTCTCCCAGGCAAAGATTACAGGTTACTGCGGACGGCAGTGAAAAATGAAGGCCATCAGATAAAGAATTCACCTGCAGCCATAAATATAGTAGAAATGGGATTGACATTTTCAGTTCTATTGATTATAACTTTTTTATTAACCTTGTCCTATAAGGCTTTCCTCAACTCGGACCCCTCATTGGCTAGCAAGAGCAATCGTGGCCTAGAATGACACATTAATTGTAATAGTTTTAAGCTTCAATACAGCGTATTGCAGGTTGACCGAATTACTATTGAACTCCGGTCACTCAAGATGTATAGACTATACAGTATATATATATATTCCGCTTCGTTGCGTAGTGGCTAGCATTCTTGGCTGTTACCGCGGAGGACTGGGTTCGATTCCCGGCTCAGCCAAGAAATTTAATTCAGGTCTGAGGTCTGGCTGTGGCAAAACTGAGAAGTGGTGGGTTTGATTCCTACCTCAGCCATCTTGAAAGTGATTTTCCGTGGTTTCCAAACTTCTACTCGAGGCAAATGACGGAATGGTACCTAACTTAAGGCCACAGCCACTTCCTACGCAAATCCTACCTCGATAACAAATGCACACACTGGTTCAGACATCTCAGTGACACTGATTATCAGGCAAATTCTACAAACACCCTTGGACACGGGGCTATATGACCAGAATGTCACAAGCCCCGTAAAGAATCAACAACAATAACTCAAGGTATAAACAAGTAAAAGATCAGTGAGTCCCAGAAATTTACCCAGATTTCTTATTGTACTGGAAATATGTACTGAAGAATGTAACAAGCAATATTAAGAAGACCATCGCTCAGCCTTAATGCCACAAAAGTAACTACCTTTGTTTCTAACTTGTAAATTTAATGTTTTATGGCCCTGGTTACAATTTATTATATTCCTTCGGGTTATTGCCGTTTTAAAGAGAATTGAAATGTGCCAGATATTTCACTAGGAACAGTGCCTCTTTTGTCACTATAATAATGTGATCTAATAATGTGTACCGATGAGGTTAGGAAAGTTACTCTGTTCGTCAATGGATGAATGACTGCAACTACTGTACAGTATGTAGTTAGACAGACATTGTACCATCTTTGAGTTGGAGAGCGGAAAGTGTAGCAGAGGGAAAAGATAATTTTTAAAATGTTCTTTAAAGCTCCAAAACTGTGAGGGAGGAGGTGAATTGAGCAATGAGGATTCCCAGAATGGAGGGAGGGAAATATAGCCTAACATTAAGAACAAGGGTTAAAACGATACAGAGCCTATTAAAAAAGTCAATATGTCCATTGCGTCATCCTTGCCTCGTTGAAATAACAGCTCGAAACTCCAGAGCTGTTCAAAGGAAACAAGTCATGGCTATGGAGTCACAGAGGAAAAATAACAATTTGAACTGAGTTGAGGAAAAGAGAGATTTTTCTCTCAGTAATGACGCACTGCGCTGTGCAATGCACTTTGGATTCTCTATAGCCTATATTATGTATATTTCATTCTTTAATCTAATTCTCAATATATTGCTGAAAAAAAACTGATTACCTGGTTGCATTTAATAATAGCTCTGTGAATTTAACATGTGTGCTCGTGACTAACAAAACGCAAGCTCTCTTTCAGTTTTAAATGTAACATGTATTGAATGTTCCATTCCGCACCTATCCACTAACAGCCAGTCCGTATTCGAGCCGACAGCGCCAAGCAGGCGTGGATCCTCGTTGCACAATGCAATGCACACTCGTAATTTCGATGGTTTGTGAAGCAAATTTGGCACCACTAAGACAGACTGGTCTTCGAAGTCGCTATTATTTACTACAGCTAGAATTTTTGTCAGTGGCCCTATGTAAAACATAATGAGCGGGACTGCCTCCTATTAGCATACGAGCCGTCACGCTACCTCGCAAGCCACCTTATCTCGCCCGTATATAGCCCACCAACAAGAAGAGCGTGGCTCAACGACCCCAGGTTCAGAGTTCGAAATCCAGTTACACCCTGTCCTTGGATATTCTTACCGACATTTATTTGATTATTAAAGAAGAACACTTCCACATAATAAAGTGATCTCAATGCACATGATAGGACCGAATTGGAAATTCACGAACACAATCGGAGTAGCCTATCACTGGTAATAGTGCACTGAAACGTTGTATCGGGATGGAAAAATAAATAAATCTTATAGACTATATAAAAGTGAAAGTCTGTATGTATGTGGGTATGTGGGTATATTTGTTCCGTATACAAATTCACACCGTTCCACCAATCTCAACCAAATTTTGCATACACATAGTTTAGGACCCAGAAGGAACAGCTGGCTACATGAATTTTCGATAGTCTTTCTCATTCTTCTGATTTCGGCCTTTTTGCACTCGAGCAAAGGCTAATCAAGTCATAAAATGAACTCGTGAAGGAATGGCAAGGCCGGTCATCTCCATGGCAACATAGCTCAAGTCGAGACACGGCCGACAGGATGCGAGTTGCGCTCTCCTCTACCGTTATAGAAAATGAGGTTCTTTACATGAAATCCCGTTAGTTACTCAACTGCTCACACGGCACTGTCAACCCAGTATAGCATAACAAAGACTTGAGACTATTTGACAATATAATTTACGCAATATCAAAACGCAAATTATATCACAAAATACAATAGCGTGATATTAAATGACAGAAACTAAACATACCTTTGCACCTTCAGTTAAGTAGTCTGCCCGAAGGCTGGTTGGATCCTCGAAAAGTACCGCCGTTAGGTTATGTGGGTAGATACCCACAAAAACCCAAGGCAGCACTATAGTGAGGCGTACTAGGCAAGATGAGGAGTGAGGTAGTATGCCATTGCTTTCCTCACAGAGTCAGAACAGCACTACTAACCCTACTAACACTACTAACACTACTAACAGTATTCACAGGCACTGACTGTGCCCTGAATGGCATTACTAAGCACCACCCATACCTCAGTAGCTTCCAAATAATCACAGCCATGAGTAAGACTGAGACAGCGGTGAAAATCCACATTTTACTATAGCCTGTGCCAACAGATAATTGCAAATGTACTGCATTCATCAAGAGATGGCAAACAGGCCTCTTTGCACCTTATTAAAATAGAATTCCATTAGGTTCACTCAATTTTATAAAACTTCATGAACTTTCCTGCTGAGTGGTTAGTACAGAAGTTATTTGGAAGCAACCGGTATTTCGGCTTCCGCATAATATTCGTAATCGGTGATACCAATTTCTCCGCAATGATGCTGGCAAGACCGCTGCTGCGGTGAGATTAATGAATAGAGACGATTAGAGTTCTGAGAAATGCAATCCAAACATTTCATACAATAAATTCTTTCCTCTGTGAATACAACTTAAACCAGACTTTCAGTTTTCATTGTCGGAAAATTGATTGGTGCAATATTGCGGTGGTATTGCTGGAATGATTCTTTTCCAAACTGTAATAATGCCAATAGCTACCTACGGACTCAACATTATATGGGATACTCTTACTGTCACAGACCTCTTAACACTAGAAAAAAATCAAGGCCCCGCTACATGAAAAGAGTGCTGGGAATAGGAATAACAGCAACATCAAGACTGACTTATGTTATGCTTAGTGAGAATTTCTTCATAGAAGATACGAGGTTGCAGTTGCATCTTCCAAACACAAAGGCATATGAGAAAACTTTTCAAATATTACTTGGAAAAGGGAAAAACATTTGGACAGAGTTTTATACAACAGATGTCATACTGACAAAAAACTGGAGACAAGCCAACTATAAACTGAGACACGCCATCACACGATTTGCAGTGCACGGGTTTCACCACAAGCTATGCACCAACAAAAGATTTCATTACCCAAATGAGGACTGTGTGAGTGAATTATGTCATAATCAATGTTCCCGATGTCATGCGAATATGTGCAAAAAAAAAAGACTAATATCACTAACGAAACTGTGCAGTGATTAGATATAGGCAAATAATATTATTTTCAGATGTATTATGTATTTTCTCTGGCTATTTTGCTGCAATAAACATTTCATTCATTCATTCATTCATTCATTGCCGGAAAAGATATTACTGAAATTGTAATTTGATGATGATAGTTGATGTTAAAGTGCCTAACATGGAGGTTATAGACCACTAATTCTTTGGGGTGAAATTGAAAAATGATGATAAAAGGAACACTAGAACTAAAAATAACTACAACTTACAACCAAATTACGGATTAGGAGAACAAAAGGACAAAAGGGAAGGGATAAAGGAAATAAAATGCAGGTAAAATACTCTCAACCCTCAAAAAATGAGAATTGACGGATTTGGAAAGGTGTGCCATGAAAGGCAGATAAGAAGAGAAATAGGAAAAAGGAAAAAAAACAGATCCAGCTCAGGTATCATCCCAAACTCAACATCCGTGAGCCCTTGAGGGTGTAGCACCTCCAGTGGTAGGGCTACACACACCCTGCCTCTTTTATGACCTTGTACAGAAGGCAAGAGATATGATGAAAAGAAAAACAAGAGATCTGACCCATTGAAGAATGAGGGTATCAGGAAAGATGAAACAAGGCCCAATTAAGGCGGGAATTTGAAAGACTCCTTAGACGTCGGATATCCTAATACCGTCAGGATCGGAAGAGAACAAGAGTTGATCCAGGGAGGCCGACAGTAAATATGCTACAGACGACCCCGGCAAAATTTAGTGGAAGCAATCGCGAAGCCTGCTGGGGGCCCTGATCGCTAACCAGCGTCCCACAAGTTGTAAGCCCCTGAAGGATGGGGAGTGTCGTAATGTCGTAAGTGAACGAGAGGTGACCAAGGGTGGTCGACAGGAAAGATGACAGAAGGGAGCCCGGCACAAGTAACTAGAATTAACATTTATTGACAGATCCGGGATTCAAAATCAGACCTCCAAGGCGAAAGCTGAAAATGTTAGCCGCTAATACACGTGGTGGTCTAAATTATTTTTGCATTGTATGTATAGTTTATTTAACCTTCAGTCGTTAGGACACAGAAACCTATGTGACATTTTGGGTCTAATCTTATACTCTAATGCCGCTGCTGTTACGGAAGATTTTGAATCTTTACCTTATGGCGAAAGGTATATTGCGTAATATATTGTATGTGATATTTACTAAGTTTTATACTCTCCGTTAAGGTGTGTTCTACTACTGACATGTTGACGTTTATGTTTTATTAATCATAATGTCCTTATACTGCATTCTTTTATTGTTGACAGTGTTTACACCAGCTGTATTTTGTATTACACAAATCAGAAATACAGTAACTTTTTCGTGACAATGCAGATTGTTCTATGAATAATTTTTCATTCTGTTATTCGGGTTATATTGTAATTGGTAATTATCCTGCTCTATAACTATGCTAATTTTTAATGGAACCGGATGTTAAATTATGAATTTAGTTGATAACATGTCAATAACTTACGGTAATTAAACTACGAATATATATTATTATGCCATAATTTTCTACAAGAACCAAACAGTAAGTAATGATACTTTTCCATAAGAATAGCGAACTCCATTAAATAAAAAATAAACACTATCAGGAAAGTAATTGTGAGACTGAGTTCTCGAGGAATTGTGTGTATACATCCCTTTTTACTATAGTTGCATTCTCCGCTACGTTATTGTACTCCACAGTACTGTAGGCTACCTTTCGACTATTTACAGTGAGTTAATATTGAACTTGAGTAACATCAGAATCGAGGAGAACCATGTTCTAAACTCACTTAAGAGCAAAATGAATACACACTGCGAAATATATTGGCATGTATCTTTCTATCTTATATTCTTATATATATATATATACTTGATATTTCCTATGAAAAAACACAGTATATGGATACCAAATCAACAGGAAACATCACCTTGCGAACGCAATATGGAAAAATCTCGCAGGTCACTCACTTCAAATATTTAGGAGAAGCCATCCAACCCACAGGATTGAACACATTTTCTAATGCAGATAGAATAGTAAAATTGCAGAAGGCGTACAAGCTGACTTGGAATCATTTTAACAAAAGAGCAGTATCTCGCAATGCAAAATTGCGCCATTATAACACAGTTGTCTTGCCTGAAGCCTTGTACGCGGCAGAAACCTCCGTCATTAGAGGAATGACAAGAATTCATGATATTGAGAAACAGGAACGAATAATTCTTAGGAAAATCCATGGCGCTGTTTTCCGTAATGGAATTTGGGTCAGGAGAGCAACAAAGGAACTTTATGAAAATACAGACACCATTATAGATAAATTTAGGAAGAGACGTCTGCAGTTCTATGGACACATATATAGGATGGATGAGAACAGACTCACTAAGAAGATTTTCAATATCGTGAATGCAAGTAAATTAAAGACCAGTTGGATTAAATAAGTACATGAAGACATGGAATTACTTAAAATCTCTGAATACGACATTAAGGACAGAGAACAATTTAGAAATAAAATCAGAAACACGAAAATTGTACAAGTTTCAAGGAAAGATACATCAGGGAAAAAATGGACAGAGGAAAGGAAGAAAAAGCACAGTGAACTAATGAAGAGGTTTTGGGAAGAAAAGAAGAGAGGAAAAGGAAGTGAAGCTGTGATTGGCTCAAGTTCTGACGCTCTCCTGAAGGGGAATAATCGGAAATAATAATAAAAGGATGTTCGTTTGTTCGTCTATATGCGTTCATATACCATTCATCCGATTGGGATCAAATTTTGGTGAGTTGTTGTGCACACTTCCGAAATCAGTATAGGCATAGTTAATCCAATTTACAATAGACAGCGCGCGAGTAGTTTAAAGAAATGCGTGTTGGCGATGCGTTCATATACAATTCATCCGATTGCCATCAAACTTTGGTGAGTTGTTGTGCACAGTCCCGGAAAAGTTATAGGCGTAGTAAATCCAATGTACAATAGATGGCGCGAGAAGCTTCAACAAAATGATGTGCGTTTGTTTCAAGAAAGTCCCACATGCGTTCATATACCATTCATCCCATTGCGATGAAACTTGGGTGAGATGTTCTGTACACTTCAGGTAAGGTTTCTGGCTTAGTAAATTCACTTAACAATAGGTAGCGCACGAGTAGATTCAACAAATGAGCGACGACGGGCGAAGCGTTTCAACAAAGTCCTGTATGCGTTCACATACCATTCGTCCGATAGCGATGAAACTTGGGAGAGAATTTGTGTTCACTACAGGCAAGGTTTCTGGCTTAGTAAATCCATGCTATAATAGGTAGCGCACGAGTAGATTCAACAAATGAGGGACGACGCGCGAAGAGTTTCAACAAAGTCCCGTATGCGTTCATACTATTCGTCTGATAGCGATGCAACTTGGGTGAGATGTTGTGTACACTTCAGGGATGGTTTCTGGCTTAGTAAATCCACTTCACAATAGGTATCGCACAAGTAGATTAAACAAATGAGCGACGACACGCGAAGTGTTTCAACATAGTCCCGTATGCGTTCATATACCATTCGCCGATAGCGATGAAACTTGGGTGAGATATTGTGTTCATTTCAGGGAAGGTTTCTGGCTTAGTAAATCCACTTTACAAAAGGTATCGCACAAGTTGACTCAACAAATGAGCGACGGCACGCGAATCGTTTAAACAAAGTCCCGTATGCGTTCATATACCCTTCATCCGATTGCTATGAAACTTTGGTGAATTGTTGTGCACACTCCAGGGAAGGTTTCTGACTTAGTAAATCCTTCTTACAATAGGTAGCACACGAGTAGATTAAAAAATGTATAATGGCGCGCGTATCGTTAAAAAAATCCGTATGCGTTCATATACAATTCATGAGATTGCAATGAAATTTGGTGAAATGTTGTTTCCACTCCCGCGAAGATTTCTGATTTAGGCTGGTCCACTTTTCGACCGGTTGCAATTCTAGCGGCATTTTGGGTAACGTTTTGCCAAATGTGTTTTAATACTAATTCGGACCTGCTGAACATGAATTTCGATGTTGGCACTCCCGAATTTCTACCGGAAGCTCAGAACTCAAGATGGCGCCCAATATGGTGGATGTTTTCTTACTAGTACGATATGTCCAATCCCGAGGCCGATTTTCTTCATCTAAAGACCGTTTTTAGGGTTATTTGAGTTGTAGAATGCGATAGTAACTGTAACAGATTGTGCAAGCAAATATTTAGCATTGGCTGGAAGCTCAGAATTCGAGATGGTGTCCAAGATGGTGGACATTTTCTCATCTTCACGACTCGGGGCCGACTTTTTACATTTTAAGACTGTTAATCTGGTTATTTTTGTATAAGAATACTATTCTAATTTTTACAGAGTGTGTAACGTGTTTTTCGAGGGGTTTTTATGCCACTGGCATAAGTCAGTAGGAAGCCATTCTACATTTATTTACGCGGCAAATTGTTCAGCCAAGAGAAATTTTCATGTTAACATATTATTATTATTATTAACTTATTATTATTATTAATTGATTTTTTGGAGCATTTTCTTATAAAATTATAAGCATACAGATAGGTTTTCTATGTTATAGAAAACGCTATCAAGCAAATTATTACGATCAACATTAGCGTAGAAAATTATATGATTACGGAATTTTACGGAGTTTCGTCAGTTAGGGTATATTGAGAGACATGAGTCACTGGAAATTCTGATACAGGCTTATGCTTGTCAGGAAGTATGACGCAAGGCTGGGTCGCATGGTCAAGAAAAGGCGGATGTATGGAACGGCAAACGACTTCACCCTCCCGCCGAGTGTAATGAGCCAGAGGAGGGGAGTATAGCGGGGTGCTCAGCCAATCAGTGGAGACCACGTAAGCTAGAAGTCCGGACTGGAGTGGGGATGCGGCGGGTGCATATATGGTTTGCACGCCGTGGAAACGAGGACTAGCGTTATAAAATGTACCCAGTATGGTTGCACGAGTGAGTGGCTCCGATGTTCAGTGGAGTTAGCAACTATCTTTGTGAAACTTAACCGTGGTGGTTGTACGTGTTGGTTCCGATGTACGGACCATAAATCTTCATATCTACAAATATATCATCAACAACGAAGAAGATGACGACATCCAGGAGGCTGTGGGAAGCTCACTTCAACATCCAGTACGAGGGAAATGCTTCGGCAATTTCCAGTGGTAAGCGCGAATGACTCATAACTACGCAATCTCTCGTCTTTCTTTGTTTCATATTCAGTAATTCAGTAAATTCATAGCTTGGGAATAAGAGTAAAATCAGTAATTTATCCGACTCCGTTTTCACGTAATTTTCTAGCGGTAATATTTAAATCGCAACGCTCCAATTTAAATTCAAACTTATTATTATTATTATTAATTTTGCTATACTTGTTTTTATACAATAAATTCATTTGTTTTAACCATGCAATCTTTGTTTTCAGTAGGTAGCATTAGATATAGACCAATTCCTTCTCCTGATACAATTGTTTGTTGGGTTAATGATCCAATCATACCACGATCTGAGAGTAAAGATTCTTGAAGGTGTTCTACCAGAGCTAGGTGTTGTTAAATACAAATTTATATTTCAACATAGCGTTGAGGTCTTGGCGCCCATTAAAACAACATATCTTAGTAGAAAACGGTATATTTGTCACGCAACAGTGAGGGCTATAGAAGACATTTCATTTGTCGCTACCAACTTGGGGCTGAAAACCTAATAACATTTGTGGAAGGAGAAGGGTATATATTTCTGTGCCTGTATTTTTTTTTTTTTCATTTATCGGTGTGTATCAGCATGGGTAGTGTTGAGGAAGAGATGAAGTTGCGTAGTGGTCACCAGTTGGATAGTGAAGATACGAGCAGTATGGCTAGTCTTGGAAATGAAAGCAGTACAGGGATGTCGGAGGTAAATCCCGATACTGAGGGGGGTAATCAAAACAGTCAAGCAGGGTTAGAGAGTTTGCTTCTCCAATTTATGCAAAAAACAAAATTAGTACTGATGCTTTAAACTCTAGACTTGAACAAAATAGTAGGGAAAATAAAGAGAGTACTGAAGCTTTAAACACTAGACTTGAACAAAATAGTAGGGAAAATAAAGAGAGTACTGAAGCTTTAAACGCTAAACTTGAACAAAATAGTAGGGAAAATAAAGAGAGTAATAGGGAATTGAGCGATAGTTTAAATACTAAACTTGAACAAAACAGTAGGGAAATTAGTGATAAATTTGAGCTGATTAGAGGTGAGATCAGAGGGGTGATGGAAGAGAAGGCTAAAGAGATTATTGCAGATGTAGACAGAAAATTAGGAAAAGTACAGGAGAAGTTAGAAAGTAGAATCAGTACACAGGCTGAAAATTTAAAAGAACTAGTGCAACTTGAAACACAGCAGGTCAAAAAGCAATTGGGGGGAGAAATTGATAAGATTCAGGTAGCAACAAAAGAGGTTAAAGAACAGCTGGGGGGAAGAATTGATAAAGTACATGCAGAAATAATCACTGAAGTTAATACTTTAAGGGAGAGGAATAAGGAAAGCATTAATGAGATTAGTGAGAAACAAGCTCAGTTAAGTGGTAAAGTTGAAGCATCGGAAGGGAGCATTAGGTTAACTGTAACTAATATAGAAAGAAAAGCTGAGGAGAAAATTGCTGAATTAGAACAGAAGTTGAAAGCTAGAATTAGGCAGGAAAATAGCCAGAGTAGGCCAGTTTATGTGAATAGCACACACAGGGAAATAGAACTAGGCAAATTAAGTAATCGGCAGGGTTGTCCAATGGAGTTCATGAATACTATAGAAAATAAATTCGGGGAGAGGCTGGAAGATGGTAGTGTTGAGTGGTGCCAGGTAGTTGAAATTTTAGAGCAAGCGTTTGTAGGGGAGACAAGAAACTGGTTTGCTGTCTACAGAGACAATTTTGAGAATATTACAGATTTCAAAGTTAAATTTTGTGAGAAATTTTGGAATGAGGTCATTCAGTCTCAGCATCGTGAGGGAATTGTTTGTGGGAAATATAACCTGAGAGGCAACTACACTATGACCGAGTACTTTTAGGACAGGTATTAACGTGAAAATATCTGGATGGTTTGAAGGAGGAGAGTGATGTAGTCAGGCTATTACTAAGACATTTTCCATACAGAATCAAAGAAGCTGCCTGTATCCAAAATGTTAAATCTATCTCACAAGTGGAGAATTTATTGAGTACATTCGATGCTCTGGGAAGAGGCGGTTACGAGGAGAATTTCGGTAGGAACCAGGGTAACAATAATAACAGCCCTAATGAGAATAGGAACCAGGAAGTTCAAGGGAACAGTGGCGAAGGGGCCAGCGTTCAAAATAGGGCGAACCAAAATAGTAATAATAATCAGCATAACCAGTACAGAGGAAATGGGTATGGTACGAACTACCAAGGAAGAAATAATGATTTCAGGGGAAATCAAGGCCGAAATAACGATTATAGGGGTAACCAAGGGCGGTATAACAATAATAATAATTAAAACCAGAACAGGGGTCAAGGAGGGAATCAGCCCAATGGTAATAACGGACAGAGAGATACCGTTAATACAACCCAGAACAACCAGACCAGTGCAGTAGTCAGTAGTACTACACCAAGCGATAGCAATGCTTTAAACACGAACCAGGCTGCGATGTAAGGTCAGAATCTCAGTCTGTAACATGCCCTGTCCATACACTTATACAGGAACCCTATGACCTAAATGTAAGAAATGAATTATTACGTGAACTAAATGTTGAAGGCATTATTCAGGAAGTGGCTAGTAAGAGCCCCATAGTTAAATTTAACGTGTCCGAGGCGTACACAGATGTTTTAATTGATAGTGGTTGTATGAAGAGTTGCATAAGTAGTGCATTTTATGATAAAATGAAAGGAACTGGAGTAAATTTTGAGGAGATGCCAATTAAAAGCACTTTTGTTATCACAGCTGTTGGGAAGAGGTCTAAAGTAATTTCTAAGCAAGTTTTAGTAGACATTAAAATTAATAATCATGTAGAGAAGCAGATTTGCCTTGTAATTCCAAATTTAGTATTCAGTGTTATCTTGGGTTCAGAGTGGCTAAGTAGAGTGTCTGGTAACTTATGTTATGATGTGGGGAGTTTGAAATTTAAATGGGGAGATTCTGAAGTAGAAGTAGCGTTTAATGACCAAATTCAGAGAAGTAGTATTGTAGGTGTGATTTGTACTTTAAATGAGATATCGCCAGCCGTAGAGCGGGGTTCTCCATGTTTAGTGGGCAGTGTGATTACGAACGGAAGTCTAGAGGTCTCGTTACGTGATGCTGCATATCAGGGAAATATAGAGGTGGAACAATGTGTTCGGCTCTATGATGTGTTATTGTGTAATAGGAGAGTTTTTGAGGATCGCATTGGTATGTCCAATTGCTATACACATTCATTGAACGTTATTGATAGGTCAGTATTCACAGGACATAGATATCCTGTACCTTTCGCTTATCAGAGTGCAGTTGAGGCACAAATTAATCAGATGCTTGAAGATGGGATTATTGAGCACTCTAACAGTCCATATGTTAATTCTTTGATCACGGTACCCAAGACCGACGGCACAGTTCGTATTTGTTTAGACGCTCAATTGGTTAACAGTAGAATTAGTTCAGATCAGCTGAAATCTATGTCAATAGAGGAATTAATGCAAACATTTGAGGGGAAGAAGTATTTCACTTGTGTAGATTTGAGTTCCAGTTTTTGGCAAGTGCCATTTATGTACGAAGATAGACCATTTACAGCTTTTAGTCATAAATATAATCTTTATCAATTTTGTAGAACACCTTATGGGTTAAAGAGTAGTTCAGCAGCTTTAATTAGGGCTTTAAACATCGCATTAGGGGTTGACACAGGAGAGTTTGTAACCATTTACATTGATGATATGGTAATTAGTTCACGCAGTTTTGAGGAGCATCTACGTCATTTAAATATAGTTTTTCAGAAGTTAGATCAGGCAGGGTTCACTTTGAAGCTGTCTAAGTCGTCATTCTGTCAGTCAAAAGTGACAATTTTAGGTCATAGAGTGTCGAGTAGAGGTGTTACACCAGAGGAAAGTAGGGTTAGCATGTGTGGACAGTAGCAACAGGGCATCGTTACAGACACTGAGAAATATGCTAGTGGAGCAACGTGATGACGTTCATTTAAAGGGAGCCACTTGCAAGGTTGGAAGCAGGTGACGCAGAAACATTTATAGTTTCCAAACGTATTGGCAAAACAGCATATGTGCTGGAGGATAGTGAGGGAAACAGATTATACGGGACGTATAATATACATAGTCTACGAAAGTATGTTTCATAAAGTGAGGATGTTTAGCTGGCGAGCCAGCCTATCAAATGAGTAAGTGTGGTATTTGGTGCGTGGGAGGATATGGTCTTCCAGGCAGGCGTATCAGAAGTCACACAGGGGGGTAGTATGCAAGTAAATGAGAGTTTTTAAGGTACAGGGAAATATGACGCGATTGTCGGATGCTCTTGAGCACTAAAATGTCTCGATACACCAAGGCCAGAATTTGGTAGCGCTGGTGAATTCCCATTTGTCTCCAAGAGATGAGTGAGCGCTTGGACAGGGTATTTTTGCTTAAGGCGTCCACGAGGCAAAAGATGGGCCATCAGAAGGCGAGACAGTCCTTCATGAAACTCATACTTATCTGCACACGTGATTTCTGTTTACGGCCTCGCCATGTAAGATTTGTAAGTGTGTAATTTAAGGTAATTTGTACCATGGTATTATTTGTGTGAGGAGAACTGGTCTGTGTTGAGAACTAGTAGTAAGTAGAATATGGTCTACGGGAACTTAAGAAGACAGGGCGATTACGGCACAGAAATATTTGGTGTTATATGTAATGCGCACTTACTGTTTTTTTTTCAGAAGTCAATATTAATTTAATCTACTTTAAAGAGAGATTATGTATTATGGTCACGAGGCGCTGCCACAATAGTGTGATCGTGTGCTCAGTGATGAGTGAGATTAAATTTCACCATAAGGAAGGAACCTCCAGTGAAATTAGGAAGTTCTGTGGTGATACACAAATATCTGAACACCTTCAATGCGTGTGATGTGACATCATAAATACATAGTGCTCACACATTATTTATGTCAATTTTTCCAACATAGAGAAATTTGAGAGGCGGAAATATCCGTGGAACACTATTCTATATGAAAAACATTGGACTGGTTGCAAAGTGCAATTCATAGTGACAACAAACGTTGACGCAAAGTGCGTAAAGAAAAATTGTGAGTGTATATATCTGTAATTTAGGGTGATTTCATTTATGTAATATGTATTTTGGATGGGGTTTATTAACGTGTCTGGGATAATCGGATAATGGACCGTCGTCACGGTAAATCATCCGATGATCCGAGGCGAATATGTAACGTGTTTTTCGAGGGGGTTTTATGCCACTGGCATAAGTCAGTAGGAAGCCATTCTATATTTATTCACGCGGCAAATTGTTCAGCCAAGAGAAATTTTCATGTTAACTTATTATTATTATTATTATTAACTTATTATTATTATTATTAATAATTGATTTTTTGGAGCATTTTCTTATAAAATTATAAGCATACAGATAGGTTTTCTATGTTATAGAAAACGCTATCAAGCAAATTATTACGATCAACATTAGCGTAGAAAATTATATGATTACGGAATTTTACGGAGTTTCGTCAGTTAGGGTATATTGAGAGACATGAGTCACTGGAAATTCTGATACAGGCTTATGCTTGTCAGGAAGTATGACGCAAGGCTGGGTCGCATCGTCAAGAAAAGGCGGATGTATGGAACGGCAAACGACTTCACCCTCCCGCCGAGTGTATTGAGCCAGAGGAGGGGAGTATAGCGGGGTGCTCAGCCAATCAGTGGAGACCACGTAAGCTAGAAGTCGGGACTGGAGTGGGGATGCGGCGGGTGCATATATGGTTTGCACGCCGTGGAAACGAGGACTAGCGTTATAAAATGTAACCAGTATGGTTGCACGAGTGAGTGGCTCCGATGTTCAGTGGAGTTAGCGACTATCTTTGTGAAACTTAACTGTGGTGGTTGTACGTGTTGGTTCCGATGTACGGACCATAAATCTTCATATCTACAAATATATCATCAACAACGAAGAAGATGACGACATCCATGAGGCTGTGGGAAGCTCACTTCAACATCCAGTACGAGGGAAATGCTTCGGCAATTTCCAGTGGTAAGCGCGAATGACTCATAACTACGCAATCTCTCGTCTTTCTTTGTTTCATATTCAGTAATTCAGTAAATTCATAGCTTGGGAATAAGAGTAAAATCAGTAATTTATCCGACTCCGTTTTCACGTAATTTTCTAGCGGTAATATTTAAATCGCAACGCTCCAATTTAAATTCAAACTTATTATTATTATTATTATTATTATTAATAATAATTTTGCTATACTTGTTTTTATACAATAAATTCATTTCTTTTAACCATGCAATCTATGTTTTCAGTAGGTAGCATTAGATATAGACCAATTCCTTCTCCTGATACAATTGTTTGTTGGGTTAATGATCCAATCATACCACGATCTGAGAGTAAAGATTCTTGAAGGTGTTCTACCAGAGCTAGGTGTTGTTAAATACAAATTTAGATTTCAACATAGCGTTGAGGTCTTGGCACCCATTAAAACAACATATCTTAGTAGAAAACGGTATATTTGTCACGCAACAGTGAGGGCTATAGAAGACATTACAAGTGTTAAAGCAACTAGTTGACCGTTTTAGAACGAAAAAATACTGAGAAAACATGAAATTATTTTGAGTGGATTGACCTTGCATTTGTCAAAGTTCATGTCCTGATTTGAAATTGCATACACATTATTTTTCTTTGTATTGTATATTTTTGCCGAAATGTCTGTTTTTGGCTTTTAGTTCGGCGTTTAATGAGTGAAGCAAGATTGTTGGGGCTGTTTATTACTTTGTGATTAAATGCAATAAAATACTACATCTGTCGCAAGAATAAGTAAACCACGCTTCCCGAAGGCAATGACGAATGGCATATTTATAGTAATTACAGTAGACTTTTGAAAATTACATTGCTCATCGTCCTCATCATCTTTTTTCGAGTTAGTACAAGATCCGGAACAGAAACACACTGAGGTACAAATTAACTTAGCCTTGCGGCATTTACAAAGCGTTGTAGAACAATCTTTTTTGCAACCGCAAAGAACAATATCGATAGCAGCCTTTGGAATGGGTTCAAGCGTGGGGAGAATGGGGATGTAGCCGTCTGTTTCTTCCTTCCATCCGCAGTCTGTGATTGGTGAAAGACGGGGTCAGGTAGGTGAGCGATCTCCCCCACTGAAGTTTGGTAGTGACTTCGTTTAATATGTTCAAAAGCGCTGCGCTGGTCGGCGGAAGGGATTCTGATTTTTTTTCCCTTACCAAACGCGCAACGTCAGTCGAAACTATTGAGTCAGCTACCTGAAGAAGAAAAGAAACCGAATTGAAATGTACGAGCCAAGTCGACGTAGGCAAGGTAAGGTAAATTTACTAGAAATACAAATCTTGTACAATTTTGTCACAAACATTTCTGCAGAAGATAGAACGGCTTCACTGAGAGGTCCGATGCCAAGCGATGACAACAGGGTGTAGTGCTTCCGAAAAACTTTAAAAGTTGCTGGTTTTGTCATGGACGCTAGGTATGATGTGACATGACTCCCGGTGATTGCATGAAAGGCCAGTATACTCTTCACTAGTCCTTCGTGCAATTTGCTATGTACATCATGAACAGGTACAAAAACTCTCTTCCTTGAAGTTCCACTCATTAACCATACTTCATTTGCAGGTATTTTATCGAAGTGATAAAGGAGCAACAGAAAGACATCTGTGTCTCTAGCAGACATGATTTGCTTTGCAGTACTTGCCACTGCGTGCAGAACATTTCTTGTGTCTGCTTCCTCGTAAGAAGTTTCGAGGGAGGAAATCAGTGTTGTTTTCTGGTTAGAGAAAACCTTCCTTCCATCTTTAAAGCCTCCGGTAATAACCAGCTCAACGCCATTTTGCCCTCCACCTAACTGGGAAAGCAATTTCTTCTGTATTTTTTTTTTGACATTTTAACAGGCAGACAGAGTGGCATCTGGCCTCGTACGCAGTTAAATCTTTTATGCCCGATAACCTCAAATTAAGGTTATAATAAATAGACGTTAGTTCGTTAGTTCTGTGGTTAACATCACAGAAGTGACAAAGAGGAAATCTGACATTCTACGGATCGGAGCGTGGAATGTTAGAAGTCTGCTAGGAGATGGAAGGTTAGAAAACTTAGAAAGGGAAATGGATAGGTTGAGGTTGGATTTGGTTGGGATTAGTGAAATGCGTTGCCAGGAAGAACAGGACTTTTGGTCAGGTGACTATAGGGTCATTAGCACTAAATCAAACAATGGCCAAGCAGGGGTTGGTCTCATATTGAGTAGGAAACTTGGACAGCGGGTGGAATATTATGAGCAATATAGTGAACGGATTATTGTAGCAAAAATCAATACTAAAACTACGTGCACCACAGTGGTACAAGTCTATATGCCTACCAGTCAAGCTGATGATGAAGATGTTGAAAAGGTCTACGAAGAAATAGATGAAATTCTGAGGTATATCAAGGGTGATGAAAATGTTATAGTACTGGGAGATTGCAATGCTGTGGTAGGAAAAGGCAGAGAAGGGAAGATAGTAGGAGATTTCGGATTAGGTGAAAGGAATGATCGAGGAAGCAGGCTGATGGAATTCTGCACCGAGCATGAGTTGGTCATAGCTAACACCTTATTCAATAAGCACAATAGAAGAATATACACATGGATGAGACCAGGAGATACAGGGCGTTACCAAATCGACTTCATTATGGTCAAGCAGAGGTTTCGAAACCAGATTTTGGATTGCAAAACATATCCTGGTGCTGACATTAACTCTGACCACAATCAGGTTGTTACGAAATGCAGATTAAAGTTGAAGAAACTGAAGAAAAGTCAAAAGCCAAAAAGGTGGGCAATAGACAGACTGAAAGTGAAGGATGTAAACGAAAGATTCAAGAAGAGTATAAAGGAAGGACTAATGAAAAACCCTAAACCAATATCAATTGCAGACGAATGGGCACTTTTGAAGAATGAAATAACAAAATCCGCAGAAGAAAACATTGGTAGGAAAGAAAGAATAGGTAAAAAAAAACACGTGGATCACTCAGGATATACTAGAATTGATGGATGAAAGGCGAAAACACAAGAATGTAAGACATTAAAAGGGAAAAGCAGAATACAAACGTCTGAGAAATGAGGTTAACAAGAAGAGCAGGGAAGCGAAAGAAGAATGGTTGAAAGAGAAACGTGCAGGTATAGAAAATTGTCTGAAATTAGGAAAAGTAGACACAGCTTATCGAAGGATTAAGAATACATTTGGGGAAAAGAAGACCAAGTGCTGTAATTTAAGGACACAAATGGAAAGCCTCTAACAGATGGGGAAGAAAAGGTTGAGAGATGGAAAGTTTACATAGAGTGTTTGTATAAGGGAAAGGAGATTGAGAATCATGTAATGGAAAGGGAGGAGGAAATTGATGAGGATGCAAAGGGAGATTTAATATTGAGATCAGAATTTGACAGAGCATTGGAGGACTTAAGCAGGAACAAAGCACCAGGCATAGATGATATACCGATTGAGATGCTACGCTGCATAGGAGATGAAGGTCTGACCAGGTTATTTCACTTGGTGTGTAGGATTTATGAGACAGGTGATTTCAAGAAGAATGTTATTATCCCTATACCAAAGAAAGTGGGAGCTGACAGATGTGAAGATTACCGTACAATCAGCTTGATTACTCATGCTTCAAAAATCCTGTCTAGAATAATTTACAAGAGGATGGAAAGACATATAGAAACGGAGTTGGGTGAAGGCCAGTTTGGTTTCAGGAGAAAGGTAGAAATAATTGAAGAATCACTAAGTCTTAGGCTGATTTTGGAAGGTAGAATAAGGAAAAATCAGAGAACGTTCATGGCATTTGTAGACATAGAAAAGGCTTTTGGTAACGTTGATTGGACTAAATTGTTTGACATTTTGAAATCTATTGGAATAAAGTACAGGGATAGGAGGTTGATCTACAATCTATACAGAAACCAGATAGCAGTCATTCGAGCTGAAGGACATGAGATAGAAGCTGGTATTCAGAAAGGTGTAAGGCAAGGCTGCAACTTATCACCCATACTTTTCAATCTTTACATTGAACAAGCAATGAAGGAAATTGGAGAAACATTTAAAGTTGGAGTGAAGATTCAAGGAGAAATAATTTCAACTCTTGGCCGACACGCCTGAGGATTTGAATGAATTTTTGAATAGTATGTACTCCGTCTTACGGAATGAATACATGATGAAAATAAATAAATGTAAAACAAAAATACTGGAATGCAGCCGAAATAAATCAGAAACCTCTATGGACATCAAATTGGCAGGTGAAAACCTGAAGGAAGTAGGAGACTTCTGTTACTTAGGAAGCAAAATAACCAGTGATGGACGAAGCAAAGAGGATATAAAAGTAGGTTGGCTCAGGCAAGGAAAGCCTTTCTACAAAAAAGGAATTTGTTGACATCGAATATAGATTTAGGTATTAGGACGTCATTTTTGAAAGCCTTTGTCTGGAGCGTGGCGCTCTATGGAAGTGAAACTTGGACTATTGGTGCAGCAGAAAAGAGGAGAATTGAAGCATTTGAAATGTGGTGTTACAGGAGAATGATGAAGGTCAGATGGGTAGATAGGGTGACAAACGAAGAGGTATTAAGACGAGTGGGAGAGGAGAGATGTTTCTGGCGACTGCTAATGAAGAGAAGAGATAGGTTGGTAGGACACATACTAAGACACCCAGGAATAGTAAGCTTAGTTATGGAAGGAAGGGTTGAGGACAAGAACTGTAGGGGTAGACCAAGGTTAGAATATGTTAAACAGATTGCTTCGGATGTAGGGTGTGGTAGCTATGTAGAGATGAAACGATTATCTCAATACAGGGAGGCGTGGAGAGCTGCATCAAACCAGTCAAAAGACTGAAGACACAAACAACAACAACAGTTCGTCTATAGTTGCCTGCATGGCTTTAGTCTGCACTTGCCGCATGGGTTCCTTTTTCGAATCATCCTAACTAGATATACACTTCTTCCAATCTGTTTTGACTCTATTTCCAGTGCACATTTTATCGTGCTTGTCATGAGAGTCTTTTGAGGTGGAGGCATTTTGATTAACCTCCTCTCTGTGTCTCTTTTTTCTCAAACGCTCTATATTCGTTTTGTTGGTAAAATCAAAGTAACATTCTCTGTGATAGGAAAAAGAGACAATGTTACTTCGCAACTCCAAAAAACTGTCTATAGCAAAACTGTAAATTTCGTCATACAGAGCCTTTCGTTCTTCCGCACATGACTTCAGTTTCTCATAACGCGCTACTGTTCCTTTGTCAACGTAAATAATCCTTTTTTCTTGGATTTGGAACAAAGTATGCACAAATTACTTCGACTGTCACCATCACCGTGTAGATTTATTTGAGGTTCCATCTAAAACACACAAGACCATAACTTCCAAGAATGGTACACTTGCGTATTTTTGCTCAGACCGTAGGCAACGGCTCAGACGATAAAAACAGCTGCTTATAAACTCTTACTGGTACCACTTTCAGACACAATTCCACTAAAAAAATATTGAAGAATAGTTATTGCACCAAACACAAACAACTTATCTATTTTCTAAACTGCGACAAGATGCCCACAACACACCGAAAACAGCGCAGTGGCGTCGCACTCAAACTTGTCTAGACAGGCGCGCGCGCTCAGGGGAAGGGGTCACGTGGCGTGACGCTTGCGCTTGCGCTCACGACTCACGGCCCCTTAGACTCGTATTTGAGCATATTTGAACGTACGGTATTTAAAAGATGTCACTACAGTATTATCAATAAACGACAAAACATTACAACTACAAAAAACAACATAACACACAGACAATATGCAATTTCCTCCCAGGATAATTGGTTTTATGGAGTATTTTAATGCTAAAAACGGTTATATAATTGTTTCTAACAGTCTAAGACAATTATTTTTGCATTCTACGACAAAAATAACCCTGAAAAAGGCATTTATATCAGAAAAATCGGTCCCGGGAGTGAACATATCGGACAAGTAAGAAAACGTCCGCCATCTTTGGCCATCTTGAATTCTGAGCTTCCGGGCAAACATTGGGGGTGCCAACATCGAAAT
Organism: Meconema thalassinum; assembly: GCA_946902985.2. NCBI lineage: Eukaryota > Metazoa > Arthropoda > Insecta > Orthoptera > Tettigoniidae > Meconema > Meconema thalassinum. The sequence continues at coordinate 469,440,111 of OX336390.1, read as the reverse complement.
TCGTGTTCAGCAAGTCTGAATTAGTAAAAAAAACACATTTGGCCAAATGTTACCCAAAATGCCGCTAGAATTGTTAAAATGGCAATTATAGAGAAAAGTGAACCAGTCTAATTTTGTAAATCAATTTTACAATTGGTAGCGCACGAGTAGATTCAACTAATGAGCGACAGCGCGTGAATCTTTTCAACCAAGTCCCGTATGCGTTAATATACCATTCATCCGATTGTGATAAAACTTTGGTGAGTTGAGTACAGTCTGCGAAGCTGTATGAATTAGTAAATCCATTTTTCAATGGGTGGCGCACAAGTAGATTCAACAAATGAGTGACGGCGCGCGAATCGTTTAAACAAAATCCCGTATGCATTCGTATGCCATTCATCCGATTGCGATAAAACTTTGATGAGTTGTTGTGTACACGCCAGGGAAGGTTTTCGAATTAGTAAATCCATTTTACAATAGGTAGTGAACGAGTATATTCAACAAATGGGTGACGGCGTTCGAATCGTCTCAACAAAGTCCAGTATGCGTTCATATACCATTCATGTCATTGCGATGAAACTTTGTTGACTTGTTGAGCACGCTCCCATGATTTTTTTGAGATAGTAAATCTATTTTACAATAGTTTAGAGGTGGATACGGAAAAACAAAAAAATATTGGGAATCTAAAAGCACTTCAACAAACAAAGTTACAACGCCAACACTTTCTTTGATTGGCATTGCAACGCAGGCCGGGTACAGCTAGTAACTTATAAAGACAACTCCCGGGCAACGCCGGGTACAATAGCTTGTAAATAAATAAATAAATAAATAAATAAATAAATAAAACAATGAATGAATGAATGAATGAATAACGGCCCACACAGACAAATTGTAGCCTGCAGCAGGTTTTGATGCTGTCAAACTCCTGTCTGAAATTTCCAGGATTCGATTCTCATTTCTGCAAATGAACTCAATTCTGATATGAAACATATCGTTTTGGGAGCCATTTTCAGTGTTGCCTTAGTAATCGTAATTAATGCTTTTCAGTCGGTCAATACGATTTTACCCAATTGCAATGGATGTTTCTCTAAACCTGAAAATAATAAGAGGTGAGATTAATAAACAAATTCACTTGGATGACCAGTTTCGATCGTCAAGCGATCATCAGATCATTTACAGTTAGACCATTATTTCTATGCCTACGGGTATGTGGTAGATGGTATTTAAAAAATGTCAACCCATGGCACTTTACAGCCCATGACGGGCTAAGGCCGACCAAGCGACCGCTGCCCAGCCATTCAGCCTGCAGATATTGGGGTGACGCGTGATCAGCGCGTTGGGTCCCCTCGACCGTTAATCTTGGTTTTCGTGATCGGGGCGCTGTCTCACCGTCAGACAGCTACTCAATTGTCCACACGAGGCTGAGTGCACCCCGTTCCAACCCTCACGTCAGTTTTAAAATCCCTGACGGAGCCGGGGATCGAACCCGAGGCCTCCGAGTGAGAGGCAGGTGCGCTACCCCATCACCACGGGGCCGGCAGATGGTATTTAGAATATGTAAACTTATTTAATTATTATAAACTTGCGCAATTTGTCAGATTTGATAGTTATATGTGATGTTTTATTAAGATATTGTTCGTGGTTATTGAGACCCTCAAGTTTGCTATTTTGTGTGATATCTCTGATTGTTAGTGAATTGTCAGGTTGTAGTGGAATATGAACTTAGCTTATTGGTTGACCAATATGGGTACCGTTCTCGTGCAAGTGCTAACACTACCACGGGTTACTCTGAACTGCACAGAATTTCCTTGTGCATGCTGCTACCTCATTATCTCATTACCCTCCTTGGGCGTTTACCGCATTCGTATCTGCCTATGTTCGTCACGCAATATAACATATTGTGCTGGCCAAGTCTAGATCTTCCTGAATATAATTATGTTACTATATTCTGGGCATCTTCAACTATTAAATGCCTATTTTCATTCCTGCCAAACGTAAGCTAAACAGCCCTCTATAAGCGCACCCGGACTATTGAGAATGCCTTGGATTCTTTAATACTGCCGTTAATGCCGGCCTTCGTTTATTGATACAAATTACAAAGTACATCCTAATTCAGCAACATTTTTCCCCTTTCTTCCTCCTCATCTTGCCTGGCTACACCTTTATATTGTTTCTCATTTCCTACGGGGGTGTTTTCTGCAGTGTAAACAGAGGTTAATTCTCCATGAATGTGAGTTCGTTTAGATTATTAGGGTTGATTATTTTAGTTAAGTGTATCTCGATTGCTTCCATTATGTCAAGGGCTCTTATTTTCGGTTCGGGATGATGCATGATATTTAAGTCAGTTTCAATGTTAGTGAATGTGTGCCCTGCGTCGTACATATGTTCGCATACGGCTGAGTGAGTCCCGCACTGTATCGCATTTCTGTGTTCTTTGTATCTCGTGTCCACTCTTCTTGAATAATTCCTGAGATCTAGGTAGACTATTGTTTTAGTGCATGAAAACAACATTTGACACTATGTCAAAAACAATGTCGAACACGTGTGACCACTAATCAAACAAATAAAAGCCGCACAGCGTCTGTTTATCACGGTGACCAACATACAAAACGCCCCTTGAACACACAAACTTTTCAAAGAGAAGGGAACTAACCAAGAGAACAGAAAATACTGCAGTTCTTGAGTCTGAAGGAACAGATCTAGAAGGGAGGTGTGGTTTTTGTATGTCTAGTGGCATTTAAGTGGCGTTTCGGATACAATTTCAGAAAAAGAACACATGCATATTACAAAATGGAATTACAGTTATCAATAACACAAAAAATCTAAATATCAGCATTTTCAATTCAAAGTGGCTTACAACCTCCCCTTAATAGAGGGTGTACCTGAGTCGTGCATTGGTACCAGGCTCACTTTGCACCTAACTAGAACAATTGCCAGGCGCCAGAGAAATCATGCACTCGTCAGTAAAGAGTGCCTTACGGCATTAATTCAGATCCCACTTCAGATGTTCTCTTGTCCACCTTATCCTGCTTCCTCGGCAATATTGATCGTGTCACTGTCTGGGTCCAAACCGCTCTTTCCGCAGCGTCTAGTAAAGAATCGCACGGTTCTGTGGCGTTCCACTCTTGGTTCCTACAAGCCCTAATTCGTAAGTAGTGGACGTCTACTATTGTTATTGATCGTTAACGATCACCTCGAGACTGGCCTACAACTCGTTGTGTAACACGATACCGGCGACATGTTCTAACAACTTCACATCGAGTGTGAAGACCATACGAGCAAATACCTACATGGACGACCCTTACTCTTTCAACGCAACGATATGTGTACGATTAAACGTGGAGATGGCCCTTCTAGGTTTGTTGTCCCACTGATCACAGCACATAACTGCTTAATGCCGTTCAGGATTGCAGACGTAACGCCTTCTGCTGGAGTATACCGAGGCCACAAGCCTCTCAGCAGGGTGGTGGCGTACGTGCAGATCTCCTGTAGTAACCCGAATATGTTCCCGTCACGAAACCAGCGGCAGAAACAACAAGTACACAAGCTATAGGGGTGGTACATAAACTTCTTTCTGGTCGTATAATATAATCTTGATGTTTCGCTTAGATCATATTTTGAACAACTGTTGAAGTCCAATGTTTGCAACACTGTAATGAGCTAGAAGTACTTAATTCATATTCGGACATTCTTCTAGATATCGAGCGAGATCATTTATAAGAGGTCAAGGCCTTGTTGAATTTCCAGTATACTTGTTCCAAATGATAAAAGAATAATAAATAAGCCAGTGAAAGAATTAGCATAATAGTGCCGTCAAACTGTTGAGATAAACACTGCCACACGCGAACCAAGGAAAGGGTGTAGAAGATTGGCCTCTGCTTCATTAATGCCGCACCATTTCACCTGACCTTCACCTTTATGTAGACAAGGAGATGGCATATCAAGTAGTATCTCTTCGTGATGGCTCCTTGTTTATGGGACTTCCTGTGACGGTTAATTTTACCATCACGAAGTGCATAGTAATTCGCTAATTCTTTTGATTTGAGAGAAAGAGATGCACTAAGCTCCCACGTGGATCTTAAATATAGTTTGCAAGATCTCTCTGCACACCATATTCTATCGAAAATAGAAATAGATGAGTCCAAGCAATAGTCACTTTATATTCAACAATAAAATGTACAGACAAAATGTTGGCCTAGCCATGGGTTCACCACTATCGGGAATCTTCGCCAACATTTACCTCGACCATTTAGAAGAAACAAAAATTGAAGGGAAAGGAAAAGGAATTATGTATTGAGGAAGTTACGTAGATGATGTATTCATCATAGACGATGAAATTCTAAAAATAAATGAAATAATAGACCATCTAAATAACATTGATAGTAATATTAAATTTACTGTAGAATTCACCATCAACTTTCTTGACATAACCACCAGTGAAAAAGATAACAGACTACGCTACCAAGTTTTCAGGAAACCCACGCAAACCACCCTGGCTGTCATAAAAGCGTCACTTTCATCAGCCTTGTAAACAGAGCTATGAAATTACCCCACGCAAGATTTTAATAAAGAGATTAAAGTTATTCATCAGATCGCCAAAACCAATTGCTAAAACTATCAATACATTAGCTATATAATCGTTTATATGGGTGTTTCAGAAATACGTTTACAAACTTTGGGTATTGGTTCCTGGTTATTAAGTTTATCAGTGACTTTCACCTACTTAATTCTCTCTTAACAATTTAGTATTTCTTTCCCCCATTTTTCTTTTTAGACGGACTAGAGGCTCTTTTCTACCATTACATATGTTTAAGTTACAAAATTCATGAACATAATTACTTCTACCAGAGCATTCTATTTGCGAGATATTATTTCAGCGCAGTTGACTTCATTGCTCTTATATTTCTGCATCACTGGTGAAGTATTGAAATATTGTAAATATTTCCATCGTTACTACTGGATTCCAACAACATGTTTCATTTTATTCTCAACTATTGCTACCGTACTGAACCAACACCTATTATGTTTCATTAACATCTGATGACCACAGTGAAGCGTGTGTTTGTTTTCATAAATTGTCTCGTCGATGAACACTTCTGAAGATTTGAACTACATAATTTTACCCTACCGTTATTGAATGTTTCCTAGTTTATAAGACTTTATGTGTTTCAAATTTGTTTCAAATTTTTATTTTATTCATATTCTCATACGTCATATTGTGTTGATTTATGCGTTCAATTTTCCATCTTTCTTTATGGTGCACCATATAAGGTTTAATGACAAGGGACCTTTTAGTGTTACGCTATACAATTATCTTGTGTCTTTGACATAATTGATTCATTCATATCAGCTGATTAAGGGGCCAATAAATAATTAGGCCTCGAAACATGTCCCATCAATGACCACACAATGATCATATTTAATAAAAAGTATTGATTAGGCGGAACTTTTGACCTATTTATTACTCAATTAGTTCATCAATTCCGAACCAGAATGAACCTCTTAAGTTCTAAAATAATCAAATGGTGTAAAACGTAGCGAAAAATCAGAACGATGTTCACAAAAGAAAGAAAACACCATCCAGGATCTTCAATAGAGCTAATGAATGAAGCCTAGGCAGACGTGGGTTCGACCACTTCACGCAGAAACGCGATCATCTGTACTTCACACAGCCATCGGTGAGTTGGACAGATCAACACCACTGTTCTTGTGTCAACAAGAGATTCGACACCACCTACGTACTCAGCTTCAGGAGATGGAAGCATGGAAAGCAAAACCTTTGCACGGAAGACATCCAAATGAGGTGAGTCAAGCAAATGTTGATATAACTGTATCAAATTACTGCCTTACTTCAGGACAGATCTTTCCAGAAAATGATGGTTTTATGCGTATAATTCAAGACCAAGTTATCCTTACAAGGAACTACCTCAAAGCTCATTGTAGAAGATCCCACTGTAAAATATGATAAGTGTCGCTATGGTTGTCACCATTCAGAAACAATACAGCATTACAGTACATCCGCATGTAGGTATTGTATAAACTGTGGTTGGTAATGCTTGAGTAAGGTCTGATTTCGTTCGTGCTCCACAAATTAATGTAACTTACTAAGATTTGGAACTTTAAACATAAGAACGCTGACGGGGAAGGTGGAGGAGATAGTGGATATGATGGAAAGAAGGAAGTTGGATTTATTGGGATTGGCAGAAACAAAGTGGAAAGGGGAAGGAAGGAGAGAACTGAGAAAAGGCTATAGACTGTACTAGAGTGGGAATGAAGAGGAATGGAGTGGGAGTAGTAGTACGAGATGGTTTAAAAGAGGAAGTGAGGAGAATAAGTGATAGGATGATGAAAGTGAAAGTAGCACTGAGGGGAGAGACCGTAGAAATAGTGCAAGTGTATGCTCCACAAGTAGGCTGCGCCTCTGAAGAGAAGGAGGAGTTTGAAGAGGAATTGCAGAAGCAGCTGGTAGGAAGAAATATGATTGTTATGGGGGATCTGAATGCCCATGTAGGAAGAGAAAGACAAGGTTATGAGAGTGTTCTAGGACCAGAGGGTTGGGGCGGAAGAAATGAGGAAGGAAAGAGACTGTTGGACTTCTGCCAAAGGAACAGCCTGCTAGTTGGGAACTCCTGGTTTAAGAAAAGTGAGAGCCACACAATCACATGGTAAAGTGATGACTTGACCAGGAAGTCGGTGGTCGACTATATACTGTATGAGAAAGAACTAAATAAGAACATCACGGACATCAAGGTTATACCATCGGAGAACCTGGATAGCGACCATCGATTGCTGGTAATGAACCTGAGAGGGAGTAAGGAGAAGAAAGGGACTGAGAACCAGGAAAGACGTATAAGGATATGGAAACTGAAAGAAGGGAATAGAAGGGTCGAGTACCTCAAAATGGTAAAGGAAGGAATTCCAACAGATGAAGAAAGAGGAGTGGAAGAGGAATGGGCTAGATTTAAGAAGACACTAGTAGATGCAGCAGAAGCAGTATGTGGGAGGACAAGTAGTAAGAAGAGGTGGAAGGAAACACCATGGTGGAATGAGAAGACAAAATATATAGTAAGGGAAAAGAATAGATCCTTTAGGAGGTGGTATCAAAATAGGACGGTAGAGACAAGGGAAGAGTACCAGGAAAGAAAGAAGGAGGCGAAGAGAGTAGTGGCTGAGGAGAGAAGAAAGTGGATGGAAGAGTGGACAAAGATGATGAAGGAGGATAGTGAAGGTACAAAAAAGGTCCTGTATGGGATGGTAAAAAAATAAGAGGCGGAAGGATCCTACGGATTATGTTAGAATGGTGAACAAATGGGGACAAGAGATAGAAAATAGGGAAGAACTGAAGAAAATGTGGAAAGAATATTTTGAAGAACTTCTGAACCCAAATGGAAATTATGGTGAGGAGGAAGAAATCGGGGAAGAGGAAGATGAACTGCAAATAGAAAAGGACTTAACATGGAAAGAAGTGGAAGATGCAGTGAAAAAGATGAAAGGAGGGAAGGCACCGGGTGTGGATGAGTTGAGTGTGGAGATGGTGAGAGCAGCAGGAGAGGTGGGGATACAATGGTTGTACCGAGTGATGAGGACAGCATGGAAGGAAAGGAAGACCCCAGAGGACTAGAAAAAGGGAATAATTGTCCCGATCTTCAAGAAAGGTAGTAGAACAGATTGCAGAAACTATCGGGGAATAACACTGATGAGTCATTGTGCAAAGATCTTCGAGAAAGTTTTGGAAAGGAGAATTAGGACAAGGATAGAAGGAGGGATGAGGGAAGAACAACATGGCTTCAGAGCAGGAAGGTACACAGTGGATTTGATTTTTGCTGTAAGTCAGTTACAAGAACAGCACTATGAGTATGGAACAGATCTACTGATGGCCTTCCTGGACATTGAGAAAGCATATGACAGTGTATGCAGAAACAAAGTATGGAAGTCCCTGGAGGATAGAGGAATAGAGAAATGGACTATAAAGAGGATAAAGGAGATGTACAAGGGAAGCGTGAGCTGTGTGAAAGTGGGAGGAGAGAGATCGGACTGGTTGGAACAGAGAAACGGCCTGAAACAAGGAAGTGCACTGTCACCGTTACTTTTCATTGTGGTGATGGATGACATAATGACCCGAGTGGCACAAGTAATTGGGGAAGGAAAGATGAAAGCAACGGTGTTTGCAGATGATTTGATGATTTGGGGAAACAAGGAGGAGGAGGTACAGGAACAGTTGGACGTTTGGGAAGGAATAATACAAGGATATGGGATGAAATTTAGCATAAATAAGAGTGAGATGGTGATCACAACAAGGAAGAAGGAAAGAACCACAATGGGAATAAGAATTGGTGGGGAAAAGGTGAAGAAAGTGGAGAGTTTCAAGTATTTGGGAAGCCTGATACAAGATAATGGAAGAAACGATAGAGAAATAAATAAGCGGGGGAGGCAGGCAGAAGCATTTCGGAGGAGTGTGAGAAGCATGTTATGGAGCAAGGATGTCCCTCAGAACAGCAAAAAGATCATATATCGGACGTACTATGTCCCTATCCTGACGTATGCCTCGGAGACCTGGGTTATGAAAGGAAGGGAGGAGAGCAAAATACAGGCCAGTGAGATGAGGTTCTTGAGAAGCAGTATTGGAGCTACAAGGATGGACAGAATAAGAAATGAGAGGACCAGAGAATTAATGAAGGAGGAACCATTACATGATGGTATAGAGAAATCTAGACTTAGATGGTATGGACATGTAAAGTGAATGGAGGAGAAGAGGATACCCAGGAGAGTACACGAGACGAAGTGGGAAGGAAAGAGACCGAGAGGAAGACCGAGAGACAGGTGGCTGAAGGGTGTGGAAGAAAGCGTGAAGAAGAGAGGAGAAGACTGGACAAGGGTGGATCCTGAGAGATGGTGGGAAGACAGAAGACGTTGGAGAGGCTTGTGTTCCAAACAGACCCGGCCAGTGGCTGGAAACTGTGCAAGATGATGATGATGATGTTAAGGAAAGTTCTGTTTTGGTGACTTCTTGCTGTGCTGCAGTTGGACTCTAAGTGATAAAGTGCTTTAAGTGGAAGTCGGGTATGTAGCCTAAATTGATTTTAACATTTTAATATTCTTAAAAACAACACAAGCCAAAGGAACAAGTGAATACTCACGGTGCGAGTATCACCAACCTAACAAATAGAGAAGGAGCGCGATTGTCACAGTCCTTGTTCGAGATATCGATATCGGTACCAACGGCAAAATGGACAGAAAGAAGCGCGGCGTATCATCGGCCGGTGAGGGAGCCAACACGGCAGCAGTGCCATCTCTTGCCGACGTGTATGAACTCCGTCAAGCTACAAGCGAGGAAGTTGCTATGGTTGCTAGCGAGTGGGTGAAACTTTAGGATGTTTTGGTGCCAACCATAGATTACCTAGAGTGTGTTTCTATCTCCCAAAATTTTAATAATGGCACCCCGTGGCGTTAACGAACAGCTGATTCCTCACCTCAAGTTAAAACGCAATGAGAGTGAAACGCGAATTATGATCCGCATCATCCTGGCTTGTTATTGGCTGGCAATTATTACCAGCCATTGGCTGCCCGCGGGTTTGTTTACAATTATCACCAATATGGTGGCGAGAGGAATAGATTTCTACATCAATTAAATTGCTAGAAATCTATTCCAGTTCATGACAGTATGAAGTGCAAATAACTTATTGATGAGGAATTGTATGTGCGTTTATATTTAAATTGAAGCGTGACACTGTTCATCAAAATTTGTGAAAATAAAAGTACAAATCAACACTCTTGCCAATCAACTGAAAGTTTCTACTACTTTGGATGTAATGGATGTAAATCAATTGGCTGTCGTTTCCACCAGTTTTATTCATCAGTTCGAAATACATTCAGTACAATAACCTTTTGTGCACTATAAAACTACATTATAGACCATTGCATATTGATGTTGCTGTCTGCTTATATTTACCAATTTCATGACATGTAATTTGTAGGTTATGCCTAATAAGGCATATAATTTAAGTGGCCGTTTGTAATGTGAAGTCCTTACTGTATTTATGTACAAATATTATGGTTTAACTAATGAAGCAAGGATTAAAAGTGCAGTTTGCACTGCCACCCTTTTTTTGTTTAAATATTGGTATGTAGTTTCTCAGTCTGGTAAGTTCTTGGATTTGCTTGAGATAGATTTATAGTAACATAATACCTTATTAACCTGCAGGCTGATTTTTTTTAAACATGCCCAGGTGCATACAGTAGCACAAGACCTACTGCAGGCTATGTCGATCCTAAATGTAGGCCTATTATAGTGCTCATGTCAAAGGTCGTCCTAAAGTTTTAACTATTGAGACTTGATTTGCATCGAAGATAATTTCAGCCGAGTCTGGCAAGGCTTCATAAACTTGGGCGTGACTTCACATTTTCATTTTTCCTATACAGCTTTTGATACCAACCACTTAAATCACAGTATTTCAAGATTTGCTCTCATTAAACATCACCAACACTTTTTGTTTCTTTTTCCCCTGGTGGTGGGTTGTATTGGAGTCTACAGAAAATAAAGTTGAGAAATAAAAATACATCTTAGGTTTCCATGACACAGTTGCATTTTATCCTACTATATCTCCACTCAATATACCAATACTACCAATGTTTCCTAATTCCTCGTGCTGCATAAATAAACATGACAGATTACAGCATTAGCAATGATGACAGTAATTTATGAATTGTTAAAATGTTTTTAAAAGATGCATAGAAAGAGGCTTGATAAATCCTGTATCATCAAACCATTTAAACATTCCCACAGAGCTCTAATCAGAAGCTCATTTTATGTGCAACAGGTATGTAAAATAAACCTCCCTCCCAATAACTTGTAGGCCTAACCTGAACATAATCCATGTTAAGAGCTGTTTTTTGGTTCACAGGAAAACCTACCATTTAAAATCTTGCACATACCGGTAGGCTACTAATCATATTAAGGTGCAATTAACTAGGGTAATTTTAAAAATCATGGCTACCAACTACTGATTTAAATATTCCAGACATCTTTCTTAACTCCACTTTTACTGACAGCATGTAAGTCCTTACTACTGTCTTTCAAGCCATTGACCAATTGGTTTTTTTTTTCATGAGGAACCATTTTAGTCATTCTTCTCTATGTGAAATACAGTTGATGACAACTGCCTGGCAGACTCAGGTGTATTTTCTTGTGTCGCTTCTCTGGTTGCCTACGACACTTCCTAATTATTAACAGAATGTTTCATTGAATTGTTGTATCCAATTGACCAACTGGTAATATATTATGGTTTGCTTTAATATTCCTATGATACACTTTTAGATCTCATATATTAATGAAATATACAACAACATAGGCTGAAATGTTGAACCAATCTCCCATTCCCTAACACTCCCAACTAATGGGACATAAGCTACCTAGTGGTTGCTTTCATCTACATGTACCGTACTAGGTCTAGTAGTACCATAGGTATTGTGACTGTTTCTCCAACTCCGTCAAGGAAACTAAGATCTGGAATGGGGTACACTGTCCCTTGAGGGCAATCAAGGACAACTTGAATCATTCAAGTGATTTTTCTATTTCATTTTACCAACTAACCAGGTGCCTGGAAATGCTAGTGAAGGAGGCAGCTAAGTAGGCTAGCCTACTGGTATTCACCATTCAGAGAACATTCTCAGCGTCTTGTCTATGCATAGGCCTATGACACAATTTTCAGAAATTGATACAGTAGTCACAGAACACTAATGGTGCCCAGTACTCGCAGCTTAGCATAGGATGGAGTGGATTCCAGCCACAGATTAACTTATGATCTGTCAACGGGTTTTCAAACAAATTGAGCACACACCCAAGTACAGGGGTCTTGACCATGATGTTCCAAGCCTCTAAATGAAACACTCCTCTTTAAGACTTTCAGGTCTTGCATCCATGGTCGATCAACATTCTCCTGGTCTGTGTTCTCAAGTTTCTGATTGTTATGGACATTATTTTTATCCTGATAACTTCATATTTTAAGGGGTTGGGGTACATGCCCTATTCTTAATTAGTTCAGCACAAGATCATTGAATCCCCTTAAGAAAAATAGGGAACATCCATGTGTTATTTGACCATAGGAAAGGGAGAATTTAAAAAACTGAACCTCTAGGGACATTGATGCAGATGACTCCAAGTAGGCTAGATCAAAATGAACATTTTTCAGTGTTGCCTTAATAAAGGTTGATAACTTTCTACCGTTCAACATGAGTAGGCCTATATTGGATGGGAAATATTTTTATTATTTGCAGAGATTACAAGGATGACTTGTTGATGTATCGTTATTTTGTTAAGCGAACATAAGTTCCAAGTCCATATCGTGTTGCAACCCATATTTCAGTGCTGCCTCAGTAAACGAAATATTCAATGTCTTTCAGTCGGTCAACACGGTTGCACTTAATGGTAATGAGAATGAGCATTATTCCAAAAACCAGAAGAAAAAAACTGTAACTACATGCAGACCTAACATGTCATATCAATCATGCCTACAAGACAACAAAAATGCTCGATGAAAAACTATTAAAACCCCATAATGGTAGTCAAAAATAATCTCAAACCACCGCCACTATTTCGCGAAGGTGCAGAAAAATCTTACTATAGTACAGCTATTCGTAATAGTTACTACTGTTGTGATAAACCGCTACTGAGTGATAGGCCCCCGAAATATAACTATTTATCTTAATGTCTACAAGATAACGAGATTGCCAAAAAAAAAAAACAAATCTATAGAAGGCGACACTAAAAATGGCTTATCTAATCCACAAGTCACCCACCCTTCACCAACATTATTAATATTTGTAATTTAAGTAACTTAGGTTAAGTTAAATTGAGGTTAATGGCGGATTTGATTGCGGCTGTGTGGCGGGAAGGACCCAATAAGTGCTCAGCCAATCAGGGACGTTTTGATTGGAGACCATGCTCGGAAAAATTTTATATCGTTTTGATTCTCAGGGCTTCGTTAAGCCCCCACCCTAGGCCATCATCGTGCCCAGAATGGCGGCTTAACGAACACGACGGGGTGCCATTATTAAAATTTTGGGAGATAGAAACACAGCCCTACTGGTGCCAACGCTTGCTTGCCTTGTAGTAGTACCTGCTGACAACGTTAAAGACGCTAGCAGTCATCGCGTACGACGATGTAGTTGAGTTGTACTTCTATAGATGGCAGCAAAATCGGTAAATTGATGAGTATTATTGTTAATGTTGTATATTTAATTAATATTTGAATATATATCAATAGTAAATACATATTGCAGTGCTTCGAAAAGAATACAATCGGTTTCGAACAATATTATACGAAGAAATTGAATTATATTGAATCACACATCGATTTTAGTCGATACATTGCGCTCGAAAACGATATTAGATACTATCGATATAATTCAAAATAAGAGCTGGAACGCTTCCCGCAATTCAAACGTGATATTTCTTAATTCGATTGATAGGAAGTACCGCGCTGACAATTAAATAATACTGGTGTGTGATAAGTGCAGCTGTAATTTCATCTTACAATTCATTTTTAATATTGTAGTATAGTAGCCTACTCTTTCTATTTGTACATATCTGTGGGGTAGGCCTATGTCGTGCTATGTGCTTTGTGGAAACATGGGCTGATTACCTTGAAACATCCACAACTATTCTGATACGGTAGAGCCTATGTTTTCTTCTCTACCTGATATCACAGGGGGAAGAAATCACCTATTATTAGACCAATTACTAAAATATGACCATTACAAGGCAGGGGAAAGAAAGGAAGGAATAGAAAGTAGAGGGGGGATAGAATAGGGGAAAGCGTCGAGTAGGCCCGGGCCGGGAGGGGAAAGGGGCCAGTAGGCCAGGTCGGGGACGGATCGCGCTCGAAAGTGCATCGTCGCGCCATCTCATATTGTCAGTTGGAACTTGGAACTACTTGCGCCGAGCAATAGGTTGGTGTCAAAATTTTGCATTAAGTTGCAGCTCTACCCTTATATCCTCCTTGGTTGCTAGCCTCAAAAACCTACACAAAGACACTGAAAGAGAACTGAACAAATCCCTGGAATTCGCTCACCAGAAACTAGACGAGAATTACGAACTCATAAAAATTCAGTCTGAAAATCTGACCAACTGTCTACAAGTTATTGAAAAACTTAAAGAAGAGAACATGACTCTGAAAAAACGATTGCATGAAACCACGCTACAGTTGGATGACCTGGAGCAATACGGCAGACGCAGTGGTGGATCCAAGCCTTGCAGGGCCCTGGGCGATATTATAAGGTGGGGCCCACAACAATTGGAAATTTAAAAAATATCAAATCAAATGGAAAGTAGTTTTGTAATAATAATAAAATAAAGAATAGTTTCAATATTTTGAATACACTACAGTACATTATTTTAATAATATGAAAGAAACCTTGAAGTCCCCTTGAAGAAGATTATGTAAACTATGAAATATTAAAATATTACTTTGCGACTTTCTTTTTCGGCTGAAGTCTTCTATTATTTCACTGAAATCTTAACTTGCTAAACGGTCAAGGTAGGTCATAGCTGCACAAAAAAATATAATAATAATAATAATAAATTATAAATTAGTTTGAAAAGTGTAATTAATTAATTAAATTTTAAAAAATCCATGGCGTGGGGCCCCCCAAATCGCGGGGCCCTGGGCGGTCGCCCTCCTCGCCCTCCCCTAGATCCGCCCCTGGGCAGACGAAACACTTTGGAAATAGTAGGGGTCCCAGAAATGCCTAATGAGGACACGTTTGAAGTTGTAAAGAAAGTAGGTATCGCTCTAGATATGAACATTGAACCAACAATGATTAACATTTGTCACCGCATCAGGAAACAACCGCACCAAACAAGCGCGGGGATTGTTGTGAAGTTTGTGCGGCGACCCGATAAAGAGCAGTTCTTGCAAAGGCGAAAAGTTAAACGCAATCTCAACTCCCTGATGGTAGGTTATGTTTCCAACGAACCAATTTATGTCAACCAAAGTCTAACATCGTACCGTAGGTCTATCTTAGGTCAGGCGAGAAAGCTTAAACGTGAAAAGAACTACGCCTTTCTCTGGGTTGACAGATCTGGTACAATAAAATTGAGGAAGAAAGCTGATGATAGACATGTCTACGAGCTGCGGACACCCGACGACCTTGAAAAACTGAGAGAAACAAAATGGCTGAGGATAAGTCTCTTAGGATTTACTATCAAAACGTCCGAGGACTGAATAGTAAAACACAAGAATATTACCTTAATACACTTAATTGTGAATATGATATAATTCTAAATACAGAGACATGGATTTCGGATAGTATGCAGGATAGTGAGCTATTTGATGATACATTCACTGTATATAAAAGAAATAGGGAAAGAACTAAAAAAGGGGGCGGAGTTTTGATAGCTGTGAGAAAATATATTATTTCGAGTAACTGCCATTTTATACCGGGGGCTTAGAAGCATTGTGTGTTAAAGCAATAATTAGTGGAAAAATTCATTTTATCATTACTGTGTATTTCCCCCCCAACTCCAAACTAGAGTCTTATCTTGCATTCTTCAGTGCAATTGAAGAAAAATATTATCAAAACCATAATTTAATCATTGCAGGAGATTTCAATATTCCAACAATTTCAGGTACATGTTACGATTTTATAGCGGGTGGACCTTGCAGTAGAGTTCTTGCAAATTTTATGTCATTGTGTAACTTGTCATCCCATAGCAATATTCAAAACTCCAATCAAAGAACATTAGACCTTGTATTAACAAATATGAATAATAGCCTACTATATCAGTTTTTAGGGAAAGGGATCCGTTAGTACCAAAAGATGTTCACCATCCTGCACTAAGTTTAGTCATCAACTACAATCGTACAGTGAAGGGTAACAAATAGTACTACAAAAAAGGATATAATTTCAAGAAAGCAATTTTTTTGGCATGTATACCTCGTTGCAAAATTCTGACTGGACTCCATTAAAACAATCTTGCAATGTTGAAGAAGCTGTTGGATATTTTTACAAAATATTCAACTCAGCTTTGGAGACAAATTGTCCTATAAAACATATTCAGTCAAAATGAAAGTATCCTTGTTGGTTTAATAAAGAAATCATTAATGCTTTAAAACTTAAAGATTATCGCCTGAAAAGGATGACGTACAGTCAATCAAGTCTTGAATCTTACAAAGAGCTAAGAAAAAATGTTAAAACTACGTATGATAAGCAGGAGTTACCGAAATTACATAAAAAAGGTTCAGGAAAACCTAGGCGATAACGAAAAATATTTCTGGAATTGTATTAAAAATAAGAAAGGCAGCACAAATCAAAGCAATCAAATAATGACATACAAAGGTAATCAGCTGAATAATTCAAGATATATAGCAGATGGTTTCGCTGCATGTTTCCAAAGTATGTAATTGCCATAAGCTGCAAAATACGTCATTCAAGCAAAAGGAGCTGGTCCTAAACGTCATTCTCCATTTCTGAATGATGTGACTGAAAATGAATACAAAATGGCTGCCAAACATCTAAAGCCCAAGCATTCAGTTGGTCCTGATAGTGTTCCGCCATATATAGTAAAGGGCTGTTCAGATGTGCTCAGAGAACCACTGTGTCTAATATTTAACTTGATACTGCGTACTCAAACTTATCCGTTATTATGGAAAACTACTAGAATCTGCCCAATTTTCAGATCTGGAGATAGGAATACAATTGAAAATTATAGGCCTGTATCAATTGTATGCGCACCCGCAAAGATATTTGAATTTATTCTGTACAATAGAATATTTAGACACGTTCAGAACTACATAGGCCTAACGGATAAACAGCATGGATTCTTCCCTAATCGCTTGACCTCTACTAATTTAATTAATTTTGTGCAGTACGTAATTAATGCATTTCATGATCGTAGCCGTGTTGATTGTATCTTTACAGACTTCGCGAAAGCTTTCGATAGATTAAATCATGATGTATTAATTAAAAACTCTCTGATTTTGGCATCTGTGAACTGCTATTAAACTTGATTGCATCATATTTGAACGGTAGACGGCAATACGTTTTTTATAACCGGTATGAATCCTATGAACTTCGGAGTTCCACAAGGATCAAATTTAGGCCCATTATTTTTTATAATATTCATCAATGATCTACCACAAAGAATAAAACATTCAGAATGTCAATTATATGCAGACGATTTTAACATTTACAAAGTTATAAAAAAAATTGAAGACGCAGTAAAGTTACTAGAAGACATTGACCGTGTTTTTATCTGGAGCATTAAAAATCAGCTACTGTAGCAGTGAATAAAAACAAATGTTTTTACCTTAAATTTTCATCAGCAAAATGTACATCCAGTTATACATACACAATTAATGGAACAAACTTAAAAGCAGTTATGCCTGTCAAGGACCTGGGAGTTATTTTAAAACACACCATGTGTTTCAAGCAGCACATCTATTTCTGTGTCAATTCGGCATTCAAAACTCTGGGATTTGTTATTAGGACAACTAAAGAGTTTACGCGCATTAAAGCCATCGATCATCTATTCAAAATCTTGGTCCGTAGCAAGTTAGAATATGCTTCAGTTATTTGGCATCCGTATTATAAACACTATCCCCTCCGTGGCTTAGGCGGCAGCACGCTGGCCTCTCACCGCTGGGTCCGTGGTTCAAATCCCGGTCACTCCATGTGAGATCTGTGCTGGACAAAACGGAGGCAGACAGGTTTTTCTCCGGGTACTCCGGTTTTCCCTGTCAAAATTTCATTCCAGCAACACTCTCCACTATCATTTCATTCCATCTGTCATTCATTTAATCATTGCCCCAGAGGAGTGCGTCAGGCCTCGGCAGCCGGCACAGTTCATATCCTCGCCGCTAGATGGGGGCTTCATTCATTCCATTCCTGACCCGGTCGGAGACTGGAAGCAGGCTGTGGATTTTCATTCATTATAAACTCTTAAGCCTCCGTGGCTTAGGCGGCAGCAAGCCGGCCTCTCACCGCTGGGTCCGTGGTTCAAATCCCGGTCACTCCATGTGAGATCTGTGCTGGACAAAACGGAGGCAGACAGGTTTTTCTCCGGGTACTCCGGTTTTCCCTGTCAACATTTCATTCCAGCAACACTCTCCACTATCATTTCATTTCATCTGTCATTCATTTAATCATTGCCCCAGAGGAGTGCGTCAGGCCTCGGCAGCCGGCACAGTTCATATCCTCGCCGCTAGATGGGGGCTTCATTCATGCCATTCCTGACCCGGTCGGAGACTGGGAGCAGGCTGTGGATTTTTTTCATTATAAACACTGGAAGGGAGCCTCGAAAAAGTTCAAAAATGTTTTCTAAGGTACTTATATTACAAATACAACAATATATCTGCATTTAAAGCAAATAAATCATATACTCAACTTCTGGATGGATTCAACTACATTAGCTTGGCAGTAAGGCGCGAAAACTTACAGCAGGTGTTTTTGTATAAAACAATTAATGGAATGTTGGACAACAGTGACTTCTGACAGCAGATTCATTTCAATGCCAGAGCAGGAAATTTGCGAAATCGAGATCTCTTAGTTTGCAAAATATCAAAAACATTGTATAATAAAATTTCACCATTAGTAAGAATGTGTCTGATGTACAATAAACTTGCCAAAATCAACAATAGTTTAGACTTCAGCTCTGCATTACCAGTATATATTAAGGTTTTAAGAGCTACAATTCTTACATTGTCAATGAATAAATTGTAAATGTTAGCAACTACCGCTATGGAATATAATCTGTAATTTTGTCTGTATGTGTAAATATGCATAGTAGGCCTACTTATGTTATATCTGAGCTATAGTGTGACTTATTTATCATTGCCAAATATTTTTCTAAAACTTCTTTCCATTTTGGTTTGTAACATAGACCTAGTAAGTACTTTTTTCGTTTGTTAAATCTGTAACAATTCAATACAGTGCAACGTACGCCTTCTGTAATTGGAGCCTAAGCTCTGTTGAAGGTATAAATAAATAAATAAATTTCCTGGCGCCGGAGCACAAACAAAGGCATGATGCAGTTGCTAAAATCTTGGATCAGGAGTTGGCTGATAAGTTTCGGCTTGAAAGAGGAAAGGAAGTTCCGTATCACCAATATCAGCTTGAAGACAATGAATACAAGTTGTATTGGGAAATGAAGCAAGCTACCTTCATTGATGTTGCAATTCCTAACAACAACAATATCCAATCAAAACACATAGAAAAGATCAGCAAGTATAGTGAATTGGTCGGCCCTATCAAAAGGCAATGGCACGTAAAACGGGAACAGAACAGACCTATCATTATCTCGAATACGGGCGCAATCCCAAGTACCTGGCCCTAAGGCCTTAAAGAACTGGATCTGGGTATTCAACTGTATAAACTAATGCAGAAGGCAGTAGTTCTCTCGACAACCCGATTCGTCCGCAAGTTCATGGGTAGCGAATTCGACTTTCCAGCTTAGAAGTGGCTGTTTCAGTAATCATACTTTGGTTCCGTGAAGCCCATATAGTTAACCTATGTTGTGATGTGCCAGCAATGTGTTATGTGTTCAGTATATAGTTTCAAATAATAATAATAAAGAATAACAATAAAATAATAATCATATATACCAGGTGAATCAGCTGCTCCTTATAATATTGTTTTATGCAGCCCAACTAGCGTTTTTATCAGAAAGGTCGACATTCTGCTTGCATTCCGTATGGTACTAAGGTCGGTATTACACTATCAAAGAAATTTGTCAAAGATCTTTGATAAAAGATCTTTTATAAAATATATGACAGTGTAATGGGGAAATCTTTTATAGAAGGTCTTTAATACACTGCAGGCGATACTGAACACTAATACTCGTATTTTCCCCTCGATGTGACTATAGACTAATACGAGGGGAAAATAATAGTGTTCAGTATCATATCATCTGTAGTACCTCCGTGGCTTAGGCGGCAGCACGCCAGCCTCTCACCGCTGGATCCGTGGTTCAAATCCCGGTCACTCCATGTGAGATCTGTGCTGGACAAAACGGAGGCAGACAGTTTTTCTCCGGGTACTCCGGATTTCCCTGTCAAAATTTCATTCCAGCAACACTCTCCACTATCATTTCATCTGTCATTCATTTAATCATTGTCCCAGAGGAGTGCGTCAGCCCTCGGCAGCCGGCACAGTTCATATCCTCGCCGCTAGATGGGGGCTTCATTCATTCCATTCCTGACCCGGTCGGAGACTGGAAGCAGGCTGTGGATTTTTCATCATGATATCATCTTGAATGCCGGTGAAATATATTTCGTACGGCCGCCATGGTGACACTTATTAAAATTTGAAAAACAGAGGCACATTTGGACGAGATAGTAGTAAGTCCTGACCAAGTTTCATTGTAATACTGCAGCCGTTTTTATTTTATTACGGGAAGATACGCACATACATGGTCTGGGAGCTAAATTGTGTGACGTTTGAGTGAGTAGCATTAAACGCTACTATTCTATCTACTATTATATCAAATTTTGATAGAATACTCTGGAATTCTGCCTGGAGTAGGTGTACGATATGCGGCTGTTGATGTAATTATGAGTAATAGTAGAGGAACTCTTTTAGAAAGAATTAATCATTGTGGGGAAATAAAATATTGAAATGAAATGATGGAGAAGATTTATGATTTTTTGGTAAGAAAAGAAGTGTTAAGAAATAATATCCTAATTAGGAGAAACGGAGAGAATGGGAGGGGTCAACTTTATTTTTAGTAAAGTAAGAATTAATGTTTTGGGTGATGATTAATGATAGAGAAGGTTTAGGTTGGTTGGAGAAGAAGAGATGAAAATTTTTATAGAATGGTTAGGAAGAAAAAAGAGAGAACTACAGATTACCCTACGAGAGAGTTGTAATTGTCACCGCCAGGCGCAGTACCGACTAGACTCACCGCCTTCTCCCTAGTCAGTTCAGTTTCTTTCCACCAGAGACCAGCATCGTACAGACCACGAGTATTAACAGTGTCCTATGCAGATCGACAGTGCAATCCGCCAACCTAAGGAAGATTTAATATGGTCGGAAAAGAAGAGATGTAGTAAAATACAGATAAAATACAATGGTTACGAGGAAAGAAGGGATAATCTGTGGAATGGAGAGAACGTTCTAAAGTGAGTTCTAATTGTTGCCGCCAGAGATCACTACCGTCTCGGTCTAGACGAATGCTGTCTGTAGTAAGTTGAGCTTCTTTCCGCCAGAGACCAGCATCGTACAGACCATGAGGATACTGTCGCTATTCTATTCACATCGACCGCGCTAATATTCAACATTTAAAAGGTATAATAATTCTAATTTCTGGCGCAGTGATAGCAATCTTTTTCGAGCCAGGGACCATAATATACCAGTTACAAAGTGCTGAGGGTTGCAATTGTATCCACATCTCTTGCAACAAATAATGTAAGGGTTGATTTCCGCTGTTGTCGAAATGTTAGTCTTTAAATTCCAATGATTAGTAGGTTCGATCCCAGATCAGCCATATGGCATTTAAATGTGACATTTCTTCAGATCCCCATTAGGGAAAAAATTCAGGACCTAGGCGTCCCTAAATCCGCAATAGCTAACACAAAAAAAAAAAAAAAAAAAAAAAAAAACCACATAGCCTGCTTCCAGTCACCGACCGGGTCAGGAATGGAATGAATAAAGCCCCCATCTAGCGGCGAGGATATGAACTGTGCCGGCTGCCGAGGCCTGACGCACTCCTCTGGGGCAATGATTAAATGAATGACAGATGAAATGAAATGATAGTGGAGAGTGTTGCTGGAATGAAATTTTGACAGGGAAAACCGGAGTACCCGGAGAAAAACCTGTCTGCCTCCGTTTTGTCCAGCACAGATCTCACATGGAGTGACCGGGATTTGAACCACGGACCCAGCGGTGAGAGGCCGGCGTGCTGCCGCCTAAGCCACGGAGGCTCCCGCAATAGCTAACACAGTTTAGATTATTTATTTATTTATTTATTTATTTATTTACAATGCGTTTCGCTCTCTAAGGAGCACGTTGATCCATTAGTAATAGCATGGACATTTTTGATTTTCTTATCTACCCAAGTTTTCCTCATCCATTCTTGTGTTCTTGCAGATTTGAGTTTCAAATTTATTTATTATTGCCAAGAGGAGCCGCTATCGTCTGGACGTACGTTAACGTCGGCCGTAGGTAATCTGTAACGTCGGCCGTGGTTCACTCTAGTAAGTCCAGCTTCTCTCCGCCAGAGACCAGCATCGTACAGAATACAGAGCTATTCGGATCGACCGCGCCAATATTAAGTTACAGTTTGTGGTATTAGCACATGCAAATCCAATGTTTGCCTCATTAAATTCCAAATTAAGCGTTTTGTAGGAAATATGTTTTAAATGAGGATATTGCGCAATAATATATGCAGCAATTAGGACTAAAAAAGTGTAGTTGAATAATGTAAAATTATTGCTCGTCGTAATAGGCTAATATTACAGGCCTCGTAGTTCCGCCCCTTAAAACAAAAATAACTAACTAACTAACTAATATTACAGGAAGTAAATGAAAATATACTACTTTACACAGGTCAGTTTCCTTATAGTTTTGCATTTTGGTCGCATGCGACGAAATAAATCCCTTAAGTTGAATAATTCCAAACACACTCCACATAAGCTATGGCCTACTGCTCTTGTGAATTTGTTTATTATGTAGAAAATTAACAATATGGCATTTAATTCACAAAATACGAATCACTATTCATTTTATAGTTTGTTAAATGCTAATACAATCTACTCGTACGAGACTGAGACCATGAAGATTTTTAGAGTTTGAGAGTGATGTGTTTCGGGCAAATTTCGCACTTCTTATACGTACTAGAAACAACAAACTCAATTAATAACAATAATAAAATAGCTTCCTCGTAAGGTCAGTGGTAGAGTGTTCGTCTCAATATTCCGAGGTCGTGGGTTCAATTCCGGCCAGGAAGTAATTAAGCACCTAAGGCTGTGTCCCAATACTCAAGTTGTCTGCTATTGACTAGCTGCTAGCTACTATGTGCTATGTGCTATGCACTACGGAGATTTGGGACATGTCTGCTTGATCACAGCCTCCTTCATAGACTTGTGTTCTGAAACACACTGGACTAACATGCTGGTACCAACCAAACCAACACTCAAGATGGCGGTGATCTGCTGCTCCTTGTAAGCTCCTTGCGCTTTCATCAGCTGTTTTAAATAAACAATACCTGAACGATTACGTTCATGGATGCGCCAAGAAGATAACTTTTTAGCCGAGCCCTAATTATGGTTTGTGTTTGGCTGATTAAGAGAATACAGTTCAGGAGGAAGAGAAGAAGGGCAATCATGATAATAAGGCAGCGTCAAATTGACAATTTGAGACGAGGCCCTTACTGTACGCCGGAGACCATGAACCGAGTTGTCGTTGCAATTCTCAGTCGTGATTACCACAGAACCAAACAACATATTCGCGTGAAAATAATTATCATAACAGAACAAGATATTATGCTTCCCTCGTGGGTTGTGGTTTGAAGCGTCGAATTTCGCAAAGAATATAGGCCAAGCATAAACTAGATTAAAGTCAAAGACAACCTACAATTTACATAACCTACAATTCCGATAAGCTACAATTTCTATAACTTCCTTGTACAAGTCGACAAGTCGGCCAATCTAGCAAGCACTTTCGTTGACTAGCTACTACAGACTTGATTGCTATGTGCTAAGCAGTATTGGATCACGACTTCTGACGTCACATCCGGCAAAGTAGTCGACTATCTAGTTCACTACGGCTGAAATTGTACTATTGGCAACTCAAACTAACACTTGGGGCGCTGCGGTCGGTCTGGATAAGTAGGGTTTAAAATACTCAATAACACGCGTTTGATATGGAACACTTTTTATTTTTCGGTTATAATCAGTAAATGTGGTCTCTAAAGTAATTACAGTGTTATTTTTAATTGTATATATGTATAACTGTGCGATACACGTGATCTAATTTGTGTGTTCCACTGGATTTTTAGTGTCAATTGCATATTATCAAGCATCAGATTTTATGGTTGATGTAGACCAGCTGATTCAAATATACACAGGGCTACACTTCGGACATTATTTCGGTACTATTATGCGCAATATAATTTAAATGTCGATCCTGAGTCAACGCCGAGGACATTCAAATAGAGAAATACGGTACATAAACAAATAAATAACACACCGAAGCTATGCTACTTTTATCATTCCGAGACTAGCATCCACGCAAACCAGACGCCACTGCTCCAAGCTCCGACTTATACCGTGAATTGATGTCAAACTGATGATACGCCAAGCCTACACCTCGTAATCGCCAAGTTCTTGGATATTCGAGCTATTCCACTACGAGTCATATAGGCCTAATTTGCCTCCCCGTGGTAACACTGTAGAATGAGTGATTCGGCTACCATCCGAATATTCAACACCAAACCCACCTCTTAACCATCCAAATCAAGCAATTCCTGTCGCCCCCCCCCCCCCCCCCCGAGTTTAATACAAGTTAAACTCATCCCTTCTCCCTACCAAGCAGCCAATAATTAATTATTTAATTAATTATTCAAGTAACTTCAATCTTACCAGCGCGCCCATCGTAACAGCTGTTTTTAAACTGGATAACCTCGCTGGCTTTACGTCGCAGGTCTTCTGTCTGTCTACATCGACAAGTGTTAGATCCTTCCCGGGGTGGAAAGGTATTATTATTATTAGGTATTAGAGGTATCATCACATTTCGGCTATTGCTATTTGCATCTTTGGAAAGTGATGAAAACGTATATCCGCAGCCCTCTTATACATCGACTTACAGCCGTAAACTGAGCAATACACTTTGCTTTTACTCATTTTTCACTCTATCAACGATTAAAACTTATTACTTATGTATAAAGACACGAACAATTTACCACGATCTGTTTACCAATACAAGAAACCATACACAAACAGTCACCACGTGACAAATACCTACTTGGTAAGTTTCTCATTTTTACCGCTAGATGTCATATCAGATAGCTGGAGTTGCCAATTGGGACACAGCCTAAGTACTCAGAATCTCCTAATACTCCCCTCACGGGGAATACCCAGACGCCAAAAGCTGAACGTAACTGACAATACTAGTGCAGCAGTCAGAGACTACACCATGGCGACCAACACCAACAAATCTAGATGAACCCCGTTTATACGTAACCTATAACTTTCTTCGGCTTTTCCCAATTAATTGGGGTCGCCGGAGCCGACCAGGCTCATTTTGGTTTTGGCCGGGGATTTAAGACCGGATGCCCTTCCTGACACCACGTGATTTTTCAGGTGAAAATTCCACCCCGCTGTCACCGGGATTCGAACCCCGGCCGTCCGGGTGAAAGACGAGCAGCTAAGCCACTGCGCCATCACGCTCCCCATTATACATAACCTATACTTTCAAGGAAATAAAATCTGTCAATGCAAACGTAGCAGACAAGCACTTCGAAATCCAGCTAACTGCCGATGGTGCAATTATAAAACCTCGAACAATAACTGACGACACAATACTAAACCAAGTACTAACACAGCACATACGCCACCCAGAAAAACACAAAAAGGAGATTCATCATCCACAAACTACCTAACGACATTACTATCACTGAAATATCACAGGACAAGATGAAAAAAAAATCACTCAACCTACACGAGCAGACATAAACACAGACACTAGACTACTAACCGCGTACTAGTTGAATATAAAATATGTGAACTGATAACAAAGGAATATCCGAAATTAGACAAATACTCTTTTTTTCTTTTTTTGTAGGAGAGTTCCTCCATACGGACGGGTTAATCTTCAGCTAGTTTCCCGTGATGGTCTTGGGAGCAGAAGGGCCAGCAGACACATACACATTCCGGGTGATTTAGCTGCCAGGCATTAGGCCACTGCCACTTAGACACCAAACGTATTAAGTACGCGGGACCACACTGACTAACTTGTAAACCCAGAACGCAAACCGTGGTGAAAACCACCCACAAGCAGCGTAAAACCTATATTCTTACACGTCTAACAAAGAACAAATCAGACTTCAAACAGGTCAAAAAATCAAAACAATCCCCCGGTGTACTGTAAGTTCTTGTGAAGCTATCCGAACAACTACAACGAGAATAAGCCAGCAAATAAGGCTTTAAATTTGGTAGATTCCCTCTATCAATATCTACAATTTCACCACCATCCATCGCAACTCCAATTACACTGATTAGAAACAACATTTTGTAAGTATTTTTGAAAAAAGAAACATTAAGTTTTCGAAATATTGATTTAATCAAATTATTGTAAGGATAACCATTTTATTTAGTAACGTTAGGCGCTGAAGAAGACATCAATGAATATCAAAAATGCACGTCAATTGAATAGATGTTTCATAATTTGTATTGATAAGTGTAATATTTTTAAGTACAGTAGTTCTATAATAATGTTCCTCTCACAATTTATTGCTAACTTTCTTCCTTTCCTTATCTCTACCCAGTCCAGATTATTAGTTTACCTCTCTGTCGTGATAGCCATGGCTTTGGTTTCTTTGTTCGCCACTGGAGAGATGATTTGTTATTTCGCCGATGCACTTATGAAGAAATATAGGAATTCATTGACATTTTGAATACGCTCTGTGGCTTCTACGTCCCTATTTTTATGTTCTCTCTCGACCCCCACTCCCCTTTCTCTTCTGTACATCCTGATTTTTCGATGATCCTCATCTTCTTATACCCCTCACTTTGGAGCGTATAGCCTACTAAAAATTGCACGTTGTCTGCGTAACTCCGTGCAGGGGCTCCAGCCAGCCTTCTAGCGACGCACAGGGGAACTTTCCAGTATTTTGTAACCTCATTGTCACATATCATTAAATCACATTCAACTGTTGAGAAAACAAGCAAGGCTCTTCGCTAAGTGTCTGGAATATAATTTAGTTCTAACATTTCAACACGACTAAATCCCAACCGAATGATTTGAATACATATTGTTTATTCTTAAAACTTCCCGGTTTCGTGGTGAAGTGAATAGGCCGCTAGACTTTGGTTCAACGGGCCCTTAGTTCGATTTCCGGCTCGTTTGTGAGATTTTAACTTTGGATGATTAATTCATCTGGTGTTTGTGACGTTTTCATCAATCATTTCAACATCAAGACGCATAGATCGCCTACGGGCGTCAATTTGAAATACCTGCACCAGGCCACATTATTACTCACATAGACCTAACTGGTGTATTAAAACCATATATAACCTACATATCCTTTTGATATTACGCACTTCACAGCGATGTTTCCATATCAAAAGCACGAGCATGTTACCTTACTTTCAACCTTCAGCAAGTCTACATACGTCATGAATCACCTTATGATAGTTTAAGAGAAACTTCTTTATACAAGAAGGAAAGATTTTGCTACAAAAATCTAACTTAGGCCTACCTATGTTATTGTTCATCATTGGCTACAAACTAGACTTCGATCTGATTTCAAAAAGAAAAAGAGAAAAAGTGGTTACGAATAAATTCTTTGTTGTTGTTGGTGGTGGTGGTGGTGGTGTTGTTTTAAGGGGCGGAATCTGTCATCTGCCCCTCCTAACACTGATTAAATTATACAAATTTGGAATGGAATTTAAAATTTAGAGGTGGATACCTAAATTTGAAAAGACCCGCAAATTAATAAAACAACTAGGGTGCCCATGCTGCTCTGCAGCATTATCTTTCAGTATTGGAATTAAGAAATTACGACATTATGTAATAGTTTATAACCTTTATTTCACAATACTTCCTTCCAGACAATGTTCGCTGTGCGACGACCCTTAGGCTTAACTTCTACTTTTACATCTTTAAATGATTTTCCTCCGGATAAGGCAACATACAACATTCTATGGCCTAAGACTGGATCAGGTAAGTAGATTCCAACTCGTTAAAGCGTTTGACCCTGCGCTTAGTTGATTGTAATACAAAACGCTAGTGTAATAGGAAATTGCGGTCATTCTAGTGTCAGATGGTGACAATCTACGCGAGGTAGCAGTATTCGAAAGGAAGGAAGGAAGATTGTAGTTTTACGTGACCGTGAATCTTGTGATTATGAGCCACGGGACCTCCTTTTTACGTGGAATCCGAACCACAGGACATGGCATTTCACATAGAAAATCTCACATGCATTGACCGGGAATCGAACCCGGATCGCCTTGGTGAGAGGCATACAGCTAGACCGCTGAGCCACCACGCCCCTTAGCAGTATTCGCTCCCCAGTATTCACACCAGTTAGAACTTAGGAATCTATGATATTGTCGTACATTTTTCTAACTATTGGCCTCGTCACGTTCAGTAATATCATAGTTGCATTGAAACTCCTAAGGAACATTGCAATAGCACCTTCTTTCAAAGTCAGCACATGCGGAAGTAAACCACTCATCTCAAGCCTGTTCAAAAATTCAGTGGGAAAATGCAAGACTTAAATTTTCTTATTCATAATGTTGAATTTTGGGCTTATGCCGTGTTTTATTATATTGCAATTCGACGCGTTTCGAAAGAAACCATGTCTTTCATCGTCAGGAATAATCTGGAATACGACAATGTTGCTAAGAGAAAGCAACGAAGAACATATAGATGGTGCCCAAAGATGGACGCCATTATAGCCCCATGTTAGGGACAACGGAAAGCAGCAGTGAATTACTTTCTCAGGGTTCTGATAATAGGTAGCCAGGATTCACTGAGATTGTAGCCGGTGTCGCGGTTGAAATTATCTGGGTGTTTACGTATTTCAACCGCCTCCCTGATGATTCTGGGACGATATTGCTTTATACGGGCAAGAACATCCACCCCTTGGAACATGACATCATGGCCAGGTGTTAAAGCATGATCGGCAACAGCTGATTTATCAGGTTGAATGAGCCTGATACATCTATTATGTTCCTTAATGCGAGTGCATATTGTTCTCGAAGTCTGCCCGATGTAAACCTTGCCACAAGTACAGGGAACTCTGTAGATACCCGGTTGTTGCAATTTAGGCAAACTGTCCTTAGTTGGTCGCAGGAGTTGCCTAATCTTAACAGAAGTTCCAAATACAGTCCGTATGTTGTATCGACGTAGGATCTTAGCAATACGATCCGTTGTGTTATGTATGTACGGAAGGTAAGCAGTTCCTCTTACATCTCTTTTCTCAACTGACGTCCTATTATTATTTTTTGGTTTCAGAACCGTAGAAATCAAAGCCTTGCTATAACCGTTGCTCTCAAAGGTGGTTCGCAGGGTGTTAATTTCTTCTTGTAAAGAAGACACTTCACAAATCCTCCTAGCCCTGGTAGTTAGAGTTGTAAGGATACCATGTTTATGGGCAGGGTGATGGTGAGAACTTGCGTGGAGATATCTATTGGTGTGTGTTGGCTTACGAAAAACGCTGTGTCCTAAAGATCCATCCTCTTTCTTGGTGACGAGAACATCTAAAAAAGGTATTTTTCCGTCAGATTCCTTTTCCATGGTGAAACAAATAGAAGGGTGCTGGAGATTAAGGTGATCCAGGAAATGGCTAAGATTTTCCTCACCTTCCGTCCAAACAACGAACGTGTCATCCACATAACGCCACCAGATCTTCGGTTTGAAAGGAGCCGACGACAAAGCTTTCTCTTCAAAGTTCTCCATGAAGAAATTAGCCACAACAGGAGAGAGAGGACTACCCATGGCCACACCATCAGTCTGCTCATAAAAATTCCCATTCCATAGAAAGTAGGAGGAGGTCATGCAGTGATAAAAAAGTCTTGTGATGTCTTCAGGAAAAAAGCCATTAATGAGAGACATAACACCATCAATAGGTACTCTCGTAAACAGAGACACCACGTCGAGACTCACTAGAATATCACCCGGCTGAAGTGTTATAGCTTTTAACTTTTCCACGAAGTGTGTGGAATCCTTAATGTACGAAGGCGTGTTACCCAGAAGCGGCTGAAGTAGTCTACCTAAGTATTTGGAAAGGGCATACTTAGGTAGACTACTTCAGCCGCTTCTGGGTAACACGCCTCCGTACATTAAGGATTCCACACACTTCGTGGAAAAGTTAAAAGCTATAACACTTCAGCCGGGTGATATTCTAGTGAGTCTCGACGTGGTGTCTCTGTTTACGAGAGTACCTATTGATGGTGTTATGTCTCTCATTAATGGCTTTTTTCCTGAAGACATCACAAGACTTTTTTATCACTGCATGACCTCCTCCTACTTTCTATGGAATGGGAATTTTTATGAGCAGACTGACGGTGTGGCCATGGGTAGTCCTCTCTCTCCTGTTGTGGCTAATTTCTTCATGGAGAACTTTGAAGAGAAAGCTTTGTCGTCGGCTCCTTTCAAACCGAAGATCTGGTGGCGTTATGTGGATGACACGTTCGTTGTTTGGACGGAAGGTGAGGAAAATCTTAGCCATTTCCTGGATCACCTTAATCTCCAGCACCCTTCTATTTGTTTCACCATGGAAAAGGAATCTGACGGAAAAATACCTTTTTTAGATGTTCTCGTCACCAAGAAAGAGGATGGATCTTTAGGACACAGCGTTTTTCGTAAGCCAACACACACCAATAGATATCTCCACGCAAGTTCTCACCATCACCCTGCCCATAAACATGGTATCCTTACAACTCTAACTACCAGGGCTAGGAGGATTTGTGAAGTGTCTTCTTTACAAGAAGAAATTAACACCCTGCGAACCACCTTTGAGAGCAACGGTTATAGCAAGGCTTTGATTTCTACGGTTCTGAAACCAAAAAATAATAATAGGACGTCAGTTGAGAAAAGAGATGTAAGAGGAACTGCTTACCTTCCGTACATACATAACACAACGGATCGTATTGCTAAGATCCTACGTCGATACAACATACGGACTGTATTTGGAACTTCTGTTAAGATTAGGCAACTCCTGCGACCAACTAAGGACAGTTTGCCTAAATTGCAACAACCGGGTATCTACAGAGTTCCCTGTACTTGTGGCAAGGTTTACATCGGGCAGACTTCGAGAACAATATGCACTCGCATTAAGGAACATAATAGATGTATCAGGCTCATTCAACCTGATAAATCAGCTGTTGCCGATCATGCTTTAACACCTGGCCATGATGTCATGTTCCAAGGGGTGGATGTTCTTGCCCGTATAAAGCAATATCGTCCCAGAATCATCAGGGAGGCGGTTGAAATACGTAAACACCCAGATAATTTCAACCGCGACACCGGCTACAATCTCAGTGAATCCTGGCTACCTATTATCAGAACCCTGAGAAAGTAATTCACTGCTGCTTTCCGTTGTCCCTAACATGGGGCTATAATGGCGTCCATCTTTGGGCACCATCTATATGTTCTTCGTTGCTTTCTCTTAGCAACATTGTCGTATTCCAGATTATTCCTGACGATGAAAGACATGGTTTCTTTCGAAACGCGTCGAATTGCAATATAATAAAACACGGCATAAGCCCAAAATTCAACATTATGAATAATAACACGGGCCGTGAAAGTCTAAATGACAATATTAAATTTTCTTCTTCAGTTACCAATGTATTCACACTTGTGTAAATTCTAGGAGTTCCTGGAAGTGGATCTGACACTACCCTATTAATTTCATGGCAATGCTCATTTTTCGGTGCAAGAAAATGAAGAAATAGAAATAATATTAAATGTCCACTCATAACATTCCTCAGAATCCGCCGATTTGAATAGTTAAGAGCTCGAATGAAAGAGCGTGTTCCACCAAGTGTTCTTAGACTAAAACAAACTGTGTAACTCAATTAGAACCAAAGATATGATTGCTACAATGAGAAACAATGTTGAAAAAATGAGATGTAATATCGAATGTTCACTCATAACTTTTCTCAGAATCATCCGATTTGAATAGTTAACAGCTCAAGTGAAAGCACATGCGTCACTGAGTGTTCTTAGACCAAAACGGCTTGCGTACCTCAATTAGAACCAAAGATATGATTGCTTCAAAGAGATAAAAAGTTGGAAAAAGTTGAAAAAATGAAATAATTTGAGAAAGGCGGAACGTGAGTGATTTGTAATACTTGATAACAGATCTGTGCACGAATACCTTTCATTTAAAAAGATAATGAAGGAAATCGACCGGATAGAATGGCCGGACGGACTGGCTTAAGATTTCATAAATATTTTTAATATATAAGATAAGATGATTGCTTCAATGAGAGAGAAGAGTTGGAAAAAGTTGAAGAAATGAAATAATTTGAGGAAGGCGGAAGTAAAGTGATTTGTAATGCTTGATAACCAATCCGTGCATGAATACCTTTCAATTAAAAAAGGAATTAAGGAAATCGACCGGATAGAATGGCCGGACGGACTCGGTTAAGTTTTCATAATTATTTCTAATATTCGCTTCGGCACTCATAACATTCCTCAGAATCAACCAATTTAAATATCTAATAACTCAAAAGATAGAACATGATCCACTGAGTTCTCTTAGACCAATCCGAACTTTGTAACGCAATTAAAACCAAAGATATGATTGCTACAATGAGAAAAAATGTTGAAAATATGAGATGTAATATCGAATGTTTTACTCATAACTTTCCTCAAAATATCCCGATTTCAATAGTTAAGGGCCCAAATCAAAGCGCTTGAGTCACTGAGTGTTCTTAGACCCAAACGACCTTCGTAACTCAATTAGAGCCAAAGATATGATTGCTTGAAATTTGGAAAATGTTGGAAAAAGTTGAAAAAATCAAATAAATTGAGAAAGGCGTAATTTAAGTGGTTTGTAATACTTGATGACAAATCTGTGCATGAATACCTTTCATTTAAAAAAGAATGAAGGAAATCGACCGGATAGAATGGCCAGACGGACTGGCTTAAGATTTCATAAATATTTTTAATATATAAGATAAGATAAGATGATTGCTTCAATGAGAGAGAAGAGTTGGAAAAAGTTGAAGAAATGAAATAATTTGAGGAAGGCGGAAGTAAAGTGATTTGTAATGCTTGATAACCAATCCGTGCATGAATACCTTTCAATTAAAAAAGGAATTAAGGAAATCGACCGGATAGAATGGCCGGACGGACTCGGTTAAGTTTTCATAATTATTTCTAATATTCACTTCGGCACTCATAACATTCCTCAGAATCAACCAATTTAAATATCTAATAACTCAAAAGATAGAACATGATCCACTGAGTTCTTTTAGACCAATCCGAACTTTGTAACGCAATTAGAACCAAAGATATGATTGCTACAATGAGAAAAAATGTTGAAAATATGAGATGTAATCTCGAATGTTCACTCATAACGTTCCTCAAAATATTCCGATTTCAATAGTTAAGGGCCCAAATGAAAGCGCTTGAGTCACTGAGTGTTCTTAGACCCAAACGACCTTCGTAACTCAATTAGAGCCAAAGATATGATTGCTTGAAATTTGGAAAAAGTTGGAAAAAGTTGAAAAAATCAAATAAATTGAGAAAGGCGTAATTTAAGTGGTTTGTAATACTTGATGACAAATCTGTGCATTAATACCTTTCATTTAAAAAAAGAATGAAGGAAATCGACCGGATAGAATGGCCAGACGGACTGGCTTAAGATTTCATAAATATTTTTAATATATAAGATAAAATTAAATAAAACTAATAATTATAAAAATAAACAAAAATTAAGGAAAAACAAAAAATTCATGATTCAAAAACGAACAAGCCGTTGAGTCAATGTTCACTGGAAAATTTAGATTGCTGGATCTAACTCACTCTCACTTATAAAGCGGGTGACGAGATCAGCAGTCACCGCGTCATTGGCTAATATAAGTTTGAGTGCCATCTGCAAACCAAGGTTTCTTCGTAAGTCAGCAAGATCCACACACTCGGTTAAAATGTGGGCCACGGTGAATACGGCTCCACAGGTACAAAGAATCAATTCTTTTGAGTGTTGCTTGGAACTTCGTACACACACTGTATAAAATTTTCGGTCCTGAGGTATATATGAACTGCATCCTGTAATTGAATCGCAGTGGCATATGACAACAATTTGCAGTTTATCGATGTTACAAACGATTTTGTAATTAAAAAGTTGTACGTAGAGATCAAATAAATTTGTTTCATGGAAATTCAAAATATTAGTTGTCAGGTCTATGATGTCGCTGTAGACGATGCCGTTATGACGAAGTGCTGTTCCAAAGGAATTTAATTCAAGTGCAATTATTTCACCAAGTCTTCGCGCATTTTAGTATGTATTTAAAGCACTGCTTCACATAGGGCAATTTGTCTACTTTCAACTTCACACATTTCCGGTATAAAATATGAATGATTGACGAGGAATTACGCCTGTTGTTCATATCGGTAGCGTATCTTCACGCGTATGTTCGACGTGCACGCGAAGAGCTATGGCTCCTATCTACACACCACTGTCTGTTTTAAAATGCGTACCCACTGACATACCACAGAAGTAAGGTAGATTTTGTTATTCCATAGATACATTCGAGCTTTGAAATCTGGTGCTGACAGAGCCAACTGATTTACTTATTGTTGACGGTTTGTGGGCTGATTGGACTGAGCTGTCCCTCTACCGGAACTGTAGGCCTACCTTTATCCAAGGAAATCGCATCCCGATAGTTGCTTGGACCTACAGAAATGCATCAAGATATATTATATACCTAGGTATAGGTTATTAAATTATTCATGAAAACAGAATATCCATAAGTGAAAACAGCAACCATATAAGTCGAGTAGTTTCTGAGCTTATAGACCGCAGATAGATAAACAAACGGAAGAAAGGACACACTGACACTCTATCCATAAACGGATAATGGACAGAATTGTTTTCTGAACAGCCCCACGATTTTTACTATTTATACAGATACAAATTAATATAAAAATTGTGCCTTATTCTCTGGCCTGGGTCTACATTTGACTCCTCTTCGAAAGGTCGTAAGTTCTATTTCCAGCTCTGCCATGACATTTAATTCTCGTGTGAGGATTCGAATGGGATACGCTCAGCCTCGTGTTGATAACTGAGAAAAGGTGAGTTAATTTCCTACCTCAGCCGTTAACTTAAAGCCACACCACTCCTTCCCAGTCTCAGTCCCATACACATAAACACATACCTGTACACACGCCTCACGAGACTGTTGTTGTTGATTGATTGAAGGGCTTTGCGACATCGTGGTCGTGTTCCCCGTGTACTTGGTTCTGTGTGTTGTAACCGTACACATCTTTTCTGGGGCGTGGTGGTATTAAATTTACCATGAGGGATTCATTTCCTACAAATATAACCAACCTTTATTATATTCTCTTCACAATTCTTTCATATCTTCTCATGTATAACCAATAACCAGATCTTCAAACACTAAATCTTGCAGTATCTAACTTCCTCTCAATCAGAATCATCTTCTTATCTATCACAATAATCATCTCAATTCTTCCTACTCCTACGTTTCTACAATCACATATAATCTGACCTCTGACACACTAAACCTAACCAATTTATTTAGCTAATTTGATCTTCTCATCACAACAGATACTAACATCTTGCTACAATCTCCAAAGATAATCCGGACAGATACTCTAATACAAAGTCCCTCAGTACGGACTCCCAACAAAAACAGTCAAAGATATATATAAAAAAACAAAATAGCGTCAAATATAAAAAGGAACATATAAAAGAAACTTCATTGGCAAGGCCACCTGCCATGCCACACAGAGATCCATACTGCACTCTAAGAAGGCGCTATTTTCCCAACCCAATTTCCTTGCAATCAGAATGGTTGCAATCGCCCCTCTATGTGATTCTCAAGTGAGAAGCACGTGAGGATCACATACATTAAAATACACAAATGAAAATAATACATTTTTCTCCTCCTTCCTCCACGCCTGCTTCGTCATCTGTAATTATTGCATCTCCCTCGCCTTCCTCCACGTCGTCTTCTACGATGACTCCTGCCTCCCCGTCTCCTGTATTCCAAACCTCTCTTTTTCTTCTTCCTTTGGTCTGTCTCCTCTGATTCAGTATCATATGTTCCTTTCTTTTTCTTCTCTTGGTCTGTCTCTTCTTATTCAGTATCATATTTTCCTTTCTTCTTCTTCTTATTCCTTTGGTCTGATCCTTCACTCTCTTATCTTCCTTTACCTGACATTTCATCTTCTTCCTACTCCTTCTCTTTGCTTTCCAACTCATTCTTTTATCTATTCTCCTGGTCCTCTTTGTCTTCATTCTCAACCACTTCTCTCTTCTTCCTTTCCACATTTTCCACCTCTTCCTCGTCTGTCTTGACTTACTCAACAGTTCCTTTCTCTTCTTCCACTTTGTTTTCCCGTTTTTCTTCTTCACCTTATCTTCTTCTAGTATGTTGTCTTCTCCATGGCTCACTCTTGCACGTTCATCATCATTAGCCTCTTTTTCTTGATTGCTACTGTCTTCATTACCAACCTCATCTGATTCTCCTTTCTCTTCAGTTTCTTCCATTTCACCTCCGTTATCCGCTTCTCCTTTCTCTTGTACCTTTTCCTTTCTTTCACCTGCCTCCTTTACTTCAGTTTCTTCCATATCACCTGCTTTCTCACGCCCCCCAGATCGCTGATAATTTTCTTGCTTTCCTTCAAGTGAATCACTTATCTCATTCACTTCCTCCTCTTTTATATTATCCTCCACTTCTTCCTCCTCTACAGCCACACTCACAGACACTTTCCAAGATTCAATTTCTTTTTTCACACCTCCTATTTCCTTACTTAACTCTTTCACGGACTCTTCCTGCTTCTTCATAGATTCGAGAAGCAATTGGATCAAAACATATTCCTTACTATTCATACTTTTATACATGATAAGGCCGGACTCCACTGCTCTTAAAAATAATGTATTTTCCTTTTTCCTGCACTGTACTCACTTTATTAAAGTTTGTTTTTCTTCACCTTTACCTGCTTCCTTGTCTTGCTCATATCCCTCTTTCGAGTCCCACGTTGTAGCGTCATAATGTAACCGTACACATCTTTTCTGGGGCGTGGTGGTATTAAATTTACCATGAGGGATTCATTTCCTACAAATATAACCAACCTTTATTATATTCTCTTCACAATTCTTTCATATCTTCTCATGTATAACCAATAACCAGATCTTCAAACACTAAATCTTGCAGTATCTAACTTCCTCTCAATCAGAATCATCTTCTTATCTATCACAATAATCATCTCAATTCTTCCTACTCCTACGTTTCTACAATCACATATAATCTGACCTCTGACACACTAAACCTAACCAATTTATTTAGCTAATTTGATCTTCACATCACAACAGTTACTAACATCTTGCTACAATCTCCAAAGATAATCCGGACAGATACTCTAATACAAAGTCCCTCAGTACGGACTCCCAACAAAAACAGTCAAAGATATATATATAAACAAAATAGCGTCAAATATAAAAAGGAACATATAAAAGAAACTTCATTGGCAAGGCCACCTGCCATGCCACACAGAGATCCAAACTGCACTCTCAGAAGGCGCTATTATCCCAACCCAATCTCCTTGCAATCAGAATGGTTGCAGTGTGTGCGCGCTCTCTCTCTCTCTCGCGCTGAATTTGTCTGATAACCTGTGTAATTGTGATGGCTGTATTAGTGTGTGCATTTGTGATTCAGATGAGGATAGGGAAGGAGCCGGCCGTAGTAACTATCCCGGCATTTGCCTGGAGTAGAAGTTGAAAACCACGGAAAAGCACTTTTAAGATGGCAGAGATGGGAATCGAACCCACTAAAATGTTAACCAACCAATCAAAACAGATTTTAGAAAAAGAAAGAAATGTTGAGTCACTGGCATCTATTGATCTTAATGTTTAAATTCCTAACTACCACAATGACCATCCTGTTAACATGTAAGCATAGGTGTACATATAGAATGATTAATTAATTAATTAATTAATTATTAATTGGATTACTATTAATTGAAAAGAATAAAAATAAGAACAAATCGCACGCCTCGCGCGACGTATACGTCATATAAAGATCCAGGTTAATATGAATGTGAAGGCATCTGCTCTGTGAGCTATTGTTGTGCTCTGAAACACCACCAACCAACAGGCAGTCGGATAGAATGTTTTATGGTAACTTTGGCACAGAAATGTCACGTTCACAGATAAACATGTGCCTGCTTCCTGTTGTAATACGGATGTGGTGTGAACAAGCAACTAAGTTCCGCGTTGACTAATTGACAACAAAATACTGTATGTCATTGAGGTCCACGAGTTAATGGGGTTAAAGGGCTCAAAATCACTGGGTTTCTGATTCCACAGATAGCATTATTATTATTATTATTATTGTTGTTATTATTAAAAACCAAACATTCAACAACATGCAACCTTGCAAATGCTTAACTAATTCATAGGCTAATTATCTCCGTAAATCGTCATGGGATAACCAAATCGATGTGAAATTAATGTCGGCCTTTTCACCGCGAATGACCAAATCGAGCCTCAAAACATCATTGGTGTTGTCCCAAGGATTGGAGAAATCGCCTTGGTGACGTCAACCATGGGTACGTCATCCATAACAAACGGGGTAAGGGTTTGCGAAAGGGGTGTAGCATTCCCCACTTGAACAGGAATGGTGGTGGGTTTGTATAATTCGCCTGTGTCTTGTTGGTCGTACTACGGGAATATGGCGTCATCAGGTTGGAAATCCTTTCATCCATTTTCGCTGATGCAAGTGAATTAGTCATCTTCTTATATCCCTACTATACTCTGTGAGCTGCTAGAATGGTATTGACATTTGGCCGGATATTCCACGTCAGTCATCACCCCTCTGCCTCTTGACCAATCCATGTTCGCATAGTTGATGTCATAATATTCTGCGTTGCAATATCATGGCCCATGTGCGTCAGTGGCTGGTTAGCTTTGTCACTGTCTTGTACAGTGTGAACGCTTGTTATCCTAACTGTTTGGCAACCTTGTTCCCTGACCACATGGTGAGGCGAGAACTGTCAATCCCATTCTGGCAGCTCACAGAGTATAAATACGACGTTCTGAAGTGACCTGACGTGAGCTGTGTTCTGGCATGGTCCGTGTAACGTAAACAGAAAGCGCGAATGCCCGGAATGTAGGAGATTCAAGTTCGTAACCTGACGGTGTCTTTCTCTACAGATAAGTAATTAATTCATATCGCTTGTTATTTCTGGATACGTTCGATTTTTCTTGTTTTCAGGCCACTATTGATTCACATTAAGTAACTGTTACCTCCCCGGAAGTAGGCAGCCTCATTACGTATTCCTCCCATTCGAGACATCCTTCCTGATTTTCCTTACAAGCAAGCACAGGCCCAGTGTTCCCCTGTACTGTAGGCCTATATCTCTCGTGTCATACTCGTCTATGAAAATGAAAATCCACAGCCTGTTTCCAGTCGACCGACCGGGTCAGGGAATGGAATGAATGAAGCCCCCATATAGCGCGAGGATATGAACTGTGCCGGCTGTCGAAGCATGTCGCACTCCCCTGGGGCAATGATTAATTGCATGACAGATGAAATGAAATGATAATGGAGAGTGTTGCTGGAATGGAATTTGTGACAGGGAAAACCGGAGTACCCGGAGAAAAACCTGTCTGTCTCCGCTTTGCCCAGCACAAATCTCACATGGAGTGACCGGGATTTGAAACACTGCGGTGAGGGCCGACGTGCAGCCTCCTAAGCCACGGAGGCTCCCTCATACTCATCTATAACTGGTTCAAATTCTGACTTCTACTTGTTTCCGAGTCAATCATTTGCTTTGGCCTTCACGCACTCCAGATGCATATTGCAGTCCTGTGCAAAATATGAATACGTTTCACGCAATAACATCTATTTACACTCCCAGACACCAAACTTCGTTCCTGACTCAGACAACAATCATTCAAGGGTGCCTGAATTTTACAAAACATGTTTTAAGTATAATTGCACTGAATACAGCATTGTAAAAATAAGCACATTCTGAGAGTTAAATGTTAATTATACATTATTTATTTATTTATTTGTGTTGTGTTGTGGACATTACAGGAAGTCTCGATTACAATGCTCACTATTCAAATAAGATAATATTCAACAACATATAAATAGAGATACAAAATACATCTCTGCTTAGTATAAAACAAAGTCCCCGATTCTTGGATATTACGGGTAAACTTGAGAACCACTGGATGGATTTTGATGCGGTTTTCACCGTTCTGTAAAGGATATCTCGAGGATGATTTCTGTAGAAAATAATTTATTTGTGATCAAAGAAAGAAACCTGGCGTCCGAGCGCTTTGTAAGCTTACGCTGGGCAAACCGTTAAGGACACCGCGTAGCGGCGTAGCCTACTCTTGCATGATGAAAAAATCGATTTTTTGATTTTAGCGCCATAAAATTCTTCATTCTTTTCTGAATCCAAATATATATAGTTTGTTGGGGTTTTGATGTCTACAAGTACCTTAAATTCGTTTTTTTAAAATTAGCCTCCCATTCTCTGAATAATAACTTTGCCAGCTGTTTTCCGTTAATATTAATTTTTCATGTTTAGGTACCAATAACTAGGAAACCATTTAAGATAGAGGGCTATTTTTTACA
Organism: Meconema thalassinum; assembly: GCA_946902985.2. NCBI lineage: Eukaryota > Metazoa > Arthropoda > Insecta > Orthoptera > Tettigoniidae > Meconema > Meconema thalassinum. Next base: position 469,399,633 of record OX336390.1, on the reverse strand, counting down.
TTAACTTGCCTAATGGAGTAGGCTACTTTAATGTTAACCTATTTTCACTTCAAAAACATAGTAGGCAAGGATTGGGAAGAGAAAAATTGATACATCTTTTTAAATTAATTTAAAAAGAAAGAGATCGGATTTTTTTTCTTGCATTCTGTCCCAATAATAATGAAACAAAGTGGTTACTCATCTGCCATGATCCATTCCAAGTAAGTGAACAAAATTTGAGAGTGTTTGATTGAAAAACAACTGAGAAATGTGTACCTGAAGCAACTTATACAACTTTTTTTTGGAAAATGTATCTGTCCAAATTTGTATTCATTTCACACATCATATAAAAGCAAAGTAGCACTACATGGTCAACATCCGCTCAGAATATACCGCTTCTTATATGTTACAAGAATCATAGCTGTACATTTAGCATAAACCCAGAAAATACTTAGTAAAGAGATGCCACAAAAATAGACTTTGTCATCGTGTAAGTGTACGTGGTGACCTTAAAAATATCTAAATACTATGAATGTAAGAATTGTTCAGCATGAAAAGTTCTTCAAAAAAGTCCGAAGAGCATATGTCTATCTTCAATACATCGCCCACTATAAGTGTTTTTACGTTTTAATTTCTTCCAACCATGTCCATTCAACTACTGAGGCGACAGTTTACGAGCTAGCTAAGGGCGAGCCTATCATCCCTGTTACAGCGTAGCTAGCGGGCGAACCTATTGCCCGAGATACAGCCAGCAACAAACGGTTGAGTCGTGTTGAGTAAAGATTTCTGAGAAGGGTGGTTGTGTTTGGAGTTTCCCTGGAAGTGCAACTCGGGTTTTCTTCATTTCGCCTGTGAAACACAGTCAAGTTAAGATTGGACGGAAGGGGGATTTGAGTTTCATAAACCTCGCCATTCCCTGGAAGTGCAACTCTCATTTCGCCTGTGAACTTTTGTTCCGCAAAATTCACAGTCAATTTAAGATTGGACGGAAGGGGGATTATATTTATTAAATTATACTGATTGGCGTATAATGTCTACTTAGTATAAAACAAAGTCCACGATTCTTGGATGTCACGGGTAATCTCAAGACCCACTGAATGTATTTTAATGCGGTTTTCACCATTGTGTAAAGGATATCTTGAGGAATGTTTCTGTAGAAAATAATTTATTTATGACTAAAGGAAGTCAGGCTCTAACGATTTCAGTGAAAAGGTCGAAAAAAAACCTGGCGTCCGTGCGCATTTTAAGCTTACGCTGGGCAAACCGTTAAAAATATCTATATACTTTGAGTGTAAGAATTGTTCAGCATGAAAAGTTCTACAAAAAAGCCCGGGAGAGCATATCTCTATCTTCAATACATCGCCTACTGTAAGTGTTTTTACGTTTTCATTTCTTCCAACAATCTCCATTCAGTTACTGAGGCGACAGTTTACGAGCTAGCTAGGGGCGAGTCTATCACCCCAGTTACAGCTTAGTTAGCGGACGAGCTTATTGCCACAGATACAGCCAGCAGCAAACTGTCGAGTCGTGTTGAGTTAAAATCATTAGAGAAGAGTGGTTGTGTTTGGATTTCCCCACGAAGTACAACTCAGCTTTTCTTCAATTCGCCTGCGAACTTTTCGTTCCGCAAAATTCACAGTCAAAAAAAGGAAGATTGTAGTTTTACGTGACCGTGAATCTTGTGATTATGAGCCACGGGACCTCCTTTTTACGTGGAATCCGAACCACAGGACATGGCATTTCACTTCGAAAATCTCACATGCATTGACCGGGAAACATTCACAGTCAAGTTAAGATTGGACGGAAGGGGGATTTGTGTTTCATGCACCTCGCCATTCTCAAATTACGTCTGACAAGAATTTGTTACACATGCATCTCCATGATAATATAATTAATAGTCCAGTCAGTGATTTTAACCCATCATGCCGAGACGTAAAACGCATATTGGTCATTGTTCATTGACATTGGAGAAAAAATAGCGCTTATCACGTAATGCATTCATAACTGTTCCCGGGCGAAGCCGGGTCGGGTTGCTAGTGTAGTATAAAACAAAGACCCCGATTCTTGGATGAGACAGGTTATCTCGAGAACCACTGGATGGATTCTAATGCGGTTTTCATCATTCTGTAAAGGATTTCTTGAGGAAGTTTTCTGTAGGAAAATATTCATTTATGACCAAAGGAAGCCGAGCAGTAATGATTTCAGTAAATCGAGTCGAAGAAAACCTGCCGTCCTTGCGCCTTTTAAGCTTACGCTGGGTAAACCGTTAAAAATATCTATATACTATGAGTGTAATAATTCTTCAGCATGAATAGTTCAACAAAAGTCCGCGACAGCATATCTCTATCTTTAATACATCGATCACTATAAGTGTTTTTGCGTTTTAATTTCTTCCAAAATCTCCATTCAGTGGAAATTTAAATTACTAGCTTCGGAGCGAGTTTACGAGCTAACGAGTGAGCCTATCGCTCCAACTTCGTCCAGCATCAAACTGTCGAGTCGTGTCCAGTGAAGACTTCAGAGAAGAATATAATGTGTTCCAGTTCATGTCGGTTTTTCTGAATTGCATCTGAGACCTACCGTCCGTGCGCCTTTAAACATACGCTGGGTAAACCGGATGAAGCCAGGGTGGGTTGCTAGTAAATATATAATTAGAGATTAACATTATGTATGAATGTTGCGGTTAATTAGCCCAATGTACTTTGAACAATATGTATTTCTAGACATATGCTCATATGAATTATTTTGTTCACGAACCAGCTCCTGAAGTTTGTACATATAGTTGCTGTTCACCCTAATTATAGCATTGTGAGGGGAGTTTAGATAACTTGCACTTGGGTTTCGCCAAAACCTTTGCTATAAGTTAACAATAATAATATATTTAGCCTACATAATATATACACAAGCTGGCAAGTGAAAGATGTGCCGTGATTGAAATAATTAAACTAGAGAATTTCAATTAAATTTACAAGGAAAGTAATAGTCTATACATTATATCAGTCTGTTGGGCAGTCAACCCGGAGGCTAGTTAGATCTTCAAAAGGCACCACCGTAGACCATGTTGGTAGATACCCACAAAATTCCAAGACAGGCAAGGTGAGAAGTGAGGTAGTGGCCATTGCATTTCTCGCTGGGTCAATACAGCAGTATTTTTAATTTTATTAATGCAGCCAATGCCCATTTATTTTCTTTCAGGATGGGATAGGGAAGGGATTTTGGAAGGAAATCGGCCGTAAACCTATTGAAAGGAACCGTCCCGGCATTCACCTGGTGGTGAAAATGGGAAACTAAGAAAACCATTTTCAGGACGACCGAGGTGGAATTCGAACCCACACTCTCCCGTTGCGGCTGCGACACTATGAATAGAAGCTTTCACCGTATCCACAGGCACTAGTTGTGCCCTGAATGTCATCACTCAGGACTATCCATACGGTACGTCAATAGCTTCCGTGTAATAAATGAGACTGAGATATTGGTGAAATGCCAATACTGCAAATTAATAGCGGAAAGCAGCCTAAGGATCAAGTATAAATTTTCACAGGTTAAGGTTGGAAACAAATCAGATTGGATAAATTGTCACAGTTAAAAATATTGAGAATCGTAAATTTGGAGACTGTTAAGTAGAATGAAGACATTGATATATTCATTCATTTTATGGAGATAATGTGCACTATATTACATCAGGAACGGCCGTGGTAGCACAATGCACTAAGGCGCAAAACAATGGGGCTAGGATACTCCAGAAACGGTAGACGACTGGGATTCAAACCTCACCGTCAGCCAAACTTGAAATGGTTTTCTGTGGTTTCACATTTTTTTACTCCAGGTAAATGCCAGAACACTACCTTCTAATGGGTCACGATCGTTTCCTACCATGTTCTGCCCGGATCCATTCACCTTCATTCATTTCGTTTCTCATGAAGTCCTCTCCTGATCAGTGAGAACATTCAGCCGTAAAATCATCCGCCCCATAAAGATTCATCGTATCTCATCCCCGAACCCGTCGAAATGGGAATAATAGGAGATAAATAACAAGAAGTTCCGTGAAGAACTATGCAGCCTATTTTTATATATCCTACTTATGTTTGATTGCTGATAGATTCGTAGATATTGAGAACCGACTAAATATTGCGATGGTCGCCATGTTGGATTTTTATATATACAGGTCTTGGAGTTATGTACTGTTACATGAAGATTATTGTGTACGTGTAGTATTCAAACTTCAATCGCATGATTAGGACACAAGAAGTAAAAACGAGATTTTAAAATTTCGCACAGCTACCATCTTGTGGCTATGGAAACAATTGAAATAAATTAGATGCCAGTGGATTAACATTTGTACAGTATAAGGATTTATTGTACCAAGTGTCACTGCACTCGGATGGTTAAATTGCGAGAAACGTCCATGTGAATATTTATACTTCGCGTCACCGCCATGTTGGATTTGTGTTCATCAGGTTATTGAAAGTCCTCTAGGTGAACTTATGTTCATCGCTCCTATGAACATAAAAAAAAATCAGTTTGATTGCTGTAATAGATTCGTAGATTTTGAGATCCATCTAAATATTTCGGATAGTCGCCATGTTGGATTGTTATAATGTATAAGCCATAGAGTCATGTACCATTAAAGGAAAATTATTACGTAGGTTCATTATTCAAACTTTCACTTCGATCGCATGATTACGACACAAGAAATAAAAACGTAATTTTGAAATTCGCAGAGCCGCCATCTTGAGGTTATTTAAACAATTGAACTAAATTAGATACCAGTGCATTACAATGTGTATAAACATTTGCTGTACCAAGTTTCATTGCGTTTGGATTATTAAATCGCGAGAAAAGTCTATTTCAAACTTTCAACTTCGCTTGGCCGCCAAGGTCGTTTTGTAGTTAACCGATTTTTGAAAGTATCATACCGATAACGCGGTCATGTAGCCCCGTGTACTTTGGATGGGTGTAGAATCTGTCTGATAACCGGTGTTAATTGTGATGTCTGTATTAGTGTGTGTTATCTGTTTTTAATTCAAGTAAGGACTGAAGACATTGAATTTCAGTAGTTCCTACTTTTGCCGCCAAACGCCACCGTCAACGACTACTAGTTCAGAACTTGGCTACTAGACGCCACCGCAGTCGGCTTCTGGCGACGAACGTAGGAACCTTAACCCAGATAACCCTGAATTTTTTTTCCGTTAAAAGTTGTGTTTGTTCCATGAAGATCTTCTTTTGAAGTTATGAGGAGGCCAGAAAAAGTTTTTTAAATTACGTACCATGCCTAGTTTACCGGAAATCAGACATCCTTCCAGAAGGACGTCAGGGATATTCACTATCAAAATTAATTCATTGGAAATCCGTGTGAATTAATTCATAATATTCATTTTAATACATGAAATACAATACAATTGAATTTTACATTAGAACTATTTATGAAACAACAGTTGAATGGTTACACCTTTGTATGAAACACTACAAAGCAAGAAACATGCAAAGCACAGTCACATTTTATGCACCTTGTAGTGCATTTTTTCGAGCAGTGTTTGCAATGAAGTTGTTTTTTCTTCTTGTTTGTGAAGGTATATGTGGGAAGATCTGAGACGTGATGATGTATTCCATCGTAACAGACATCCGTTTTCCTAGTTTCCGTGTTTTGGACGTCCTTGGGCAGAGCTCACTCTTTTATTGGATGCCTAGATAGATCTACCGGTAGTTACACTCCTAAAGTCCTAAAGTGCAAGTGGTCAAGTTTCCCACCATCCTAGCGATACAGCTGCCAAACATTTTGCTCTGCGAAGAATATAGTATGTGCTATTATGGGAAAATACCACTTTTTCCCTCTGATTGATACTCCGTAAAGTAACACATTTTCACGAGTTCGATCAATCCCACCCATTCCGTTGTAATAAGGGGAAAACAAGCTTGGCTGAGGTACGGAGATTATTGTTCTCTGCTGGCGGGAAAAATTGAGATACCTTACTCAAGGGGCTGACCTTGTCAAAGTTAGTAGTATGCCGATGAAAGACCACGTTTCAGCTTTAGACACATCACGAACTTTGTTCTTCTTTGCAGCATACTGATTGGGAAAACATATTATTGTTTGGACAACTTCTTCATCAAGGAATAATTTGAAATATTCGAGTGGTGTTTTCATTTGGTCCTGGCAAGTATGAATGGGTAACCATTCAACACACGGGGCTTTTAGTTCATTATTGATCCATTTACAGTCCGCAGGTTTGGGGCGTTGGCAAATTCTCCTAAATTTCTTACATCTACCCCGATTTTCTTGATTCGAGCAGCTTGGCAAACTAAAAACAAGAAATGAACGTGATTTATATCCTTTATAGAATAACGTGATACCTAATATGCAAATATTTAATATTTAGTATTTTCTGTATATACAAAATTACAAGGATGTATTATGAAGACAGTACACTTACTAGTTTGTGGTAAAGACTGAGGTTCAGGTATAATCACGATTAGCGAGGGATCATTTTAAATGCTGAGGAATGCTTCGGATTGCAGTTGGAAACCTGGAAGATGATCAATGGTATGATAATCTTCCACCCCTGTGTCCTCGTCTGTGATGTTTCCAGTAGGAGGAATTGCTGTTACGTCAAATGACTCAAGTTCAGGGGTGTCATTCCTTTCAATAATCGCTAGGAGTTCTTTCAGAGTAAGAACTTTGCTAAAACAAAAAACACATCGTATTTCCCTGACGTCCTTCTGGAAGGATCCGCATTTTTAGGTGATAATAACTTCAACTAATATTGGTTCAGCGAACAAAAATATCATCACATATGTTGAACAGCATCCAAAGAGTTGATGTGACAATATTTTTTAATCATCCAGGCATAACTGTGGTCATAATACTTACCTTTCTACAATGATGTCAGCGAATTCGTCCATCAAAGAAACATTGGTTCACCTTTAACGCTATTGTTGCTAACAAACAGTCTGTACTGCAGTGCATTCAGTCACAAACTGATGACAAGTTATTGGCAGGACTGTAAATACATGCATGAACGCAGATAGCTACTTTTCTTTACCACTAGAGAACACCGAGTTTGAGCTATTCGTCTGTCCTTCTGGAAGGACGTCAGGGATATCTGGGTTAAGAGCGTTGTTTAACCTATAAGTCAATTTAGCTTCACACAGGTGTAATTAGTGGACGTTTCTTTAACATGCCATAAATCTATGACATGGGACCGCCACGCCGGCTTTACTTCCCTTCCGAAGGAAGGCATACTGAGGGATTTTTAATGCTCTTAAAAAATCCGACGACTTCGGCCGGGTTTTGACGAGGTTGAAAACAACTCTCTACCAGACTATTTAGTTCATCGTACTTGTTCGTTTGTCTCTATGGATGGCTTAATAGATCATGCGTAAGAGAAGTTCATTTATTGAAATTAACATGTGCATCATCCATAACTTCACGGGGCTACATGACCGCGTTGTCGCAGCCCCTAAACTAAGGAAGTAACCTTCCATAACCTACGACAGTTTGGAGCAGATGACCTCGATGTTATCCCCCTTAAAACAACGAACACATTATAAAATTACGTACAGGAATACTTAACTCTTAGTGTGGCTTAATATTATAACCATTCCCACAGAGATCGCAACTTTCTGAGACGAGTTACAGAAATTCTTTTCCGAGAAAGACGTTATGCACACCATCTACATCTGGAAATTGAATGAGAGATTCTATGCCAGAATATTAACATTATAGTAATATTTATATATATGTTAAAAATTCAACAAATAATTGAATAATATTCTAAAACACGCACTTTTAATACTACGCACGCAATTTACTTTATAACAATATCTTATTGAAATGTAAGCATTTTACTCATATTATTTATATTATCAACTTACTCCGCTACATTATTATTATTATTATTATTATTATTATTATTATTATTATTATTATTATTATCCGCTACATGATCGATAGGCATTGAGTAAGAGGCATGAGCCAAATATTTAACACGGGTGCCATCTATAATTAACATTTGGAAAACTATAGATCAGAATATTGCACTTAGCCGCGGGTCATTATACTAAATTTCACTGACGTAGGATCATTCCGCGACGAGTTAGAGAAATTCATTTATGAGACATGCATGCCATGTATGTTTTGTGAAAACTAAACTAGAGAATTATATACTAGTAGATTAAATGTATTGTAATGGTAGGAAGTAGTGGAGTAGTACGGGTTCTGCTTCACTTGACACTCCTGTGCCCAATAAACCAACATGGCCGCCGCGCGAAGTTGAAACATTTAAATAGACTTTTCTCTCGAACCCATGGTCGGAGTTTCACGAATGAGGTGTTCATAGGACTTGAGGTGACGCCCCTTTGCTATGGACCACTCGTTATACTTTTGAAAAAAAAAAATGAAAATTTTTGTTTTTGAAACTAGGTGATAGTTTGAAAACTAAACATGATAGAACGTTGTGCCATAGCTCAAACGAATGGTCTTTATGCCCTTTATTTTCTATAATGAAACTTTTTTATTTTTTATATTTTTTTGAAAACACTCGAATTTTGAAAATCCTATATTTTGGAAACTAGGAACTCTACAAAAAAAATTGTTTAACGTAAATCAATGGTCCCTACCCCCTCTACCCCCAAAATAAATTTCAAGTCTCTAGGATGAAAACCTGCAGTAGTGTGGTAAGGGGAAAGCTGTCTCACTTAGGAAGTTGTGAGCCCCTGCGACCTTGGAATGGAAGGAGCCATGCTAGGAGGGCGTGCTTGGATTCGTTTTTTTCGTCTCGTTGTGCTCTTTACGGGAATGTAGGTGTCGAAAAGGTGAAAATCTGGAAACACGGTCTTTTTGGGGTAAAAACGTGATTTTAGACTTTTTGCTATATCTCGCGAACCAAGTATGCTAGAGACATGAACGAGGGGTCCAAGGACTCGGAGTGACGTCCTCTTTGCTATGGACCACTCGTTATATTTAAAAAAAAAATTGGAAACGCGATTTTGGGGTAAACACGTGTTTTTTGTGATTTTTGCCGATATCTCACGAACCAATAACGCTAGAGACGTGTAGGAGGTGTCCTAGGACTCGGGGTAACGCCCCCTTTCGAGTGTGGTAGATATTTTTTTCAAAAAATAATTCACAAAGGGCCTAACGCCATACATGTTGAAAAAACGTTTTCTTTTTCTTTACCTGTTTATAATGTCCATGAAGCGTGGTGGTTGAGAGAGACGATACGGCTGGGTGTGTGTGTGTTTCAACGAACCTGTCGCTGACCACGGTGGCTGTGCTCAATAGATCAATCGCTATTTCGGCGGGTCGGTGTATGACAGAGCGAGGGTGCGTTTTCTGATATTTTACCTTTAACGTGTAAACGGTGATGAGAACTAGGTTCTATGTTGGTCGAAGCGAGTACAGAAAACAAACTTACAGGAGGTGAAGGTCATTTGAGCTTATTGGAAGGCATTGATCTGACTTGACAACAGGTGACGCTTGAAGGTGAAATAATCTTACCATCGTGGTGGCAGGGGAGTGTGAAAGGCGTGCACACATGTGTGAAACCACAGGCACGCTAAACCAGTGACATCCTGTTTTGCTTCGTACGTGACAAAATGCAAGTTCATGTGAAATTTGATCTTTCACAGGTGTTCGCTTGGGTGTTAGCTGTCCACGTGCGCGATAACTGTTAACAAGTTACATCCTGTCTTGCTTCGTACGTGACAAAATGCAAGTTCAGGTGAAATTTGATCCGGCACAGGTGTTCGCTTGGGTGTTATCTGTCCACGTGCACGATAAGAGAATGTTCAAAGCGTGGGAATCGCTGAATCAGTAAAAAGTATAATGCAACTTGTGGGAATCATGTCACAACCAATAGATAGGCAAGAGCTGCAAACAGCAGTGGTGGGAGGTGAAGGGAGGGAGAGGGGAGGGGGTGATGTATGAGAGAACACAGGAGGAAAGGGAAAGACAAACATGTATGAACATGCATGAAGCGCGGAGCGCTGTATACATAGAGCTATAGGTGGTGTACAACATGTGTGAATAAATAAAAAGTACACAGGTTCACACAACATGTAATTTATTGATCCAGGAATTAAACGTAGAGTTAAACCCTAACCATTTGACGTAGAGTTTATTTCCTTTTTGTTTCAACACTTTTTCCACAAGATAGTGCTGAGGAAATGCTGTTTTCTGAAGTTCATGTAGATAAAATCTACCTTTTATGGGTTGATGGTTGAGGTCCTCGAGTAAATAGGTGACTGGACTGTCCAAGTAGACTCGACGAATTCGAAATAGTTCAGTCCCCCACTGAGGCGTGTAGCCCTTATTGAAGGCAGACTTAAATTTGCTCACACGAACAAAATCCCCAATGTTCAGTCGGTGACGTTTAGGATCGGCTGTTTTTATGGGGTTAAACAGTTTATCCAATCGCTGAATATTTTTAGTTACGAGACGTGGCTTGGTCCCAATCGTTCTATGTTTGGTGTCATTGTAACGTGATACTAGCTCAGGTAACATGTCCAACCAGCGATACGTGCCCTGAGCGGTAAACGCTTTCCACATATGGGTTTTCAATGTTCGGTTGAACCGCTCGACCACACTGGCTTTGAGATTGCTGTACGTGGTGTAATGGTGAATATCCTTAGATTTGAGAAAACTGGAGAAATCCTTGTTGAAAAATTCTTTCCCCTGGTCGGTTTGTAGCAGCTGAGGTTGACGTTTGGAGTGTTGAATAATATGTTGAAAGGCCTTGGTAACTAGTGGGCCAGACTTGCGACGCACAGGTTCAACAAAGGCCATTTTGGAATAGACATCAATGACGGTCAACATATAGCGTACACCGTCGTTAACGCCAGCATAGGGTATCATTTCAACCAAGTCAGCCTGCCAAAGTTCATCCACACCTCGTGAAATCACCTTGAGTCGCGGATAGTGACGCCTAGCTGGGCGATGCAACTCGTGAGCAATACCCATTTTAATGGGTGAGGGCTTAAACAATAATTTTGGCATTTCGAAGTTCTTGTTCAATTTCTTGAATTTCCCAATCGTGACCGGTATGGCCAGCTTGACGTGAGGCATGCAACAACTGTAGCCGCTGGACGAGCTTATTGGGATTGTGCCAGTAGGTAACATCCACAAGGGGTTTTAACGGTTTAAATGTCACTCCCGAAGCGGACACTTTACGACGAGTACTTTGACTAGTGGGAAACATTTTTGCAATGATGGTTTTATATTTTTGAGATATATTGGCATTCACTTGTTGCGTGGGATCATACTGTCTTTTGTGAGCATGGGTATCCAATAAAATGGATTTATATTTGTCAAGATCCTCTGACGTATAATCATGGGAAGAGGGGGTCCGAGAAAAGAGCAGTTTTAACAGTCCTGGCGTTAATTTATAGTTGATGTTTTTAATGACAGCTTTAGTACGAGCAAATTTAATGGATGAATCGCCAATTTTAAAACTATCATCCTCATAGCGAACACCATACGTGGTATCTGTGTTTCCAATAAATAGATCGGTGAAATAGGGTTCCAATGTTGATCCATAATATTTTATTAAAATGGTTTTCAGTTGAGCTTTATGTTGAGGGGTGGCCAAGAGTTGTGAAAACGGAGACGCTCTGGAAGGGCAAGGTGTTTCGACCATGGCCAAGGATTTCTTTTTTCTCAAAAACTCTGCAAGGGGTGCGGCCTTTTTTTGAGGCGTAAACACTTGTTCCTCCTCATCCTCAACTTCACTAACACTAGTCAAATCTTCCTGTTCCTCTTCCTCAGGGTCCTCGTGCAGCGTCTGCGTGGCTTGTGAAACGGTGGGTAGCGTTTCAGATGGCTTGAAAGAGGGTTTCAACATGGCTTTTAGTGGAGGTGCTAAATGTTGCTGAATAAACAAAGCATGATTGGCACGTGATTGTTTCAATTGACGAAACTTTTGGCGAATAGTATTTTTTGCTCTAATAATATGCTTTTTTAATTGACTCTCTGCTAAGGCCATGGTGTCTTGACAAATGACTTGATGGGGAATGAGACAGGGCCTTAAATAGCAATAAAATGATCAAACCCTAAGCGATACCGTCCTTGGTTGAGTTCACTTTGTTTGTCAATCACTAAACAGGCATGACGTTGAGTGTTCCAGCATTTGGCACACAATTCTGTAAACATTTGAAAGGTCATATCAGGATTCACATGTTCATTATAAATGTGACGACTGTTCCTCTCGTCCTGACGAAATAAAACAATGACATTGGCATTGTCACGAATCAACTGTTTGGACATTTTTGAATACGTTTGCCCAAGATAGAAGCAATCGATATGTTTGTGTCGACCCATGCTGAAATAGCTTTGAATGATGCCTTGACGTTCAGTGGATACATCATCGAAAATCATGAGTGAATCAGGCTTTACCTCATCCGGTGAAATCACATTTTCTTGCATGGAAAATGTAAAATAACCCATATTCTCTTTTTGTAATCCAGACATGACTTGATCCAGAAACACGTAGAGGGGTTGGTAGAGAGATTTTGCAAAAATATAAATATTTTGAAAACGCAGACCATTGGGCGCTGTAATGAGCGTTAGCAAAAGATTAGTCTTTCCACAGCCGGAAGGCCCCACAATGATGCAGCGAATGGAAGATGGAAACAGTGAACCATGGCGTTGTTCACGTGATGTGGGACAGAGATGGGAAACCATGTCCCCCACGGGGAATGACTCTTGCTGCTTAATAATCTTCATTTCAACTAAGGCTTAGAAAGGCTAGCAGGCTGTCTATATACAGGACACCGAGCCTTGTCATAGAAACAGTAGACTGGTACTACAGGTTGACGATGGATGTCTTTGGACGTGCGTTGATGGCCAAAGCTAGGCCTGTCCCCATACATGATCCTAAACAGGAAACAGATCCTGCTAATAAACACTATGTGGATAGGTCAGTAGTGCCACGCACAAAACAGGGAGATTATGACTTTAAGGGAAAGCGGTTAACCCATGTAAAACATCCTCAAGTGTCTACAGACGTTACTACGAAAAAGTATGTGGATAACAAAGTGTATGAGTTTTATGACAAAGTGCCCCAGCTTATGGTGAATGGCTATAGCGCTAATCACCATCGGATTATTCACGTGGAAGACCCACAAGACGAAGACGATGTTTGTACCAAGCGTTACGTGACCCATGAAATGAAAAGGCTTTATAAATTTATCCCATCTGTGTTTTTAGTGTATCTGACAAATGAAAAACCTGTGAATGACAGAAACCATTTACCGCTAGTCCATGATCAGCACTTGACCTATGCGCTTGCTTCGGGTTTAAGCCACTATCGATTACACTATGATGGAACCATTCACATCAAATATGCCATACCTGATGAGAACCATTTACAAATAAAGATAAATGGTCATAGGATGTTGCTTCATAACCATGAAATGGTCAATGCAGGTGACGAATTATCCTTTTATCTCATGTTGACATGGGATGAAAAGCAAGCGGGAAAAACCATAAACGACTTCCCACTTTATGTGGAATTGGAATATACAGCCATGAAATAACCATCTGACGTTAGTTGTGATTTAAACTTTCTTGTGAAAGGTTGTGGGTCATTATCATCATGGTGAAACAAAGGTATGCAGTGAGAAAGACTAAAAAAAGGACTTTGTCCTTGGCAAAGCCAGGGCTTACAACATTCGAGGACAAGCCCTTGCGAAAGAAAAAAAGAAAAAATAATGTATTGACCATAAGGAAAGCCCTTCGAGCAGCACAGAGACAGGTTATTCCAAAACGTCGGCGACAGGTTTCAAACCAAGGGCGAGTGATTCCCGTTCCCAAACGAGCGGGATTTTTACCTGCATTATTTGCTGGTTTGGCTGCTCTGGGCTCACTTTTGGGCGGTGCCAGTGCAGTGGCGAAAACCATTAAAGCCGCGCAGCAGGGCAAGCAACAACTCAAAGAAAGTCAGCGACACAATGAAACGATGGAAGCGATTGCCATGGGGGCTAGAAATGCCAATTTAAAGCCAGCCTTTTATCAACAAGGATTTGGGATTTCACCATTTCGAAATATTAAAAAAAAAAAAAATTAACCTCAGCCATAGCGAGACATGCCCTGACGCATCAACAAGTGGAAAGCTATGCTAAACAACTAAAGCTTTCTCATTTTCGAGGTGTGTTTATGCGAAACCAATTACCCCCACGACCCTGGAAACAGGAATGTGCTGTTGTCAATTTGGATGATCACCGAGGACCAGGAACGCATTATGTAGCTTATGTCAAAGAGGGATCCACGGTATGGTACTTTGACAGTTTTGGGAATTTGCCCCCGCCCATGGAACTAGTGACCTATTTTGGAAACAGGATCAAGATATATTATAATGTGAAACGTGAGCAAACGTTTAACAGCCAACAGTGTGGACGTTTGTGTTTAATTTTTTTATATAAGACGCAGCATAAGCAAAAACGCCACCAGTATGTCGGTAGAAAGTAAAACGTTTACAGTGCATGGACGTGGACCTGAAGTCAGCCTAGACTTTTACCCGCCTATCGAATTGAGTGAAAAACCCTATGGTTTAGGACTTGTTTCTCTTGAAACGTACAATCGAATATACAACATACGTGAAAATGTGAACAACAAGTTTTACTATGATGATTCTGTGCTCACCCTGAACTCTGGTGGATACACGATCGATGATATTTATGAACACATTTATGTGGTGTTGATCAATCAGTATGGTTTAAAGTCATTTCTCGACGGAACGCACAAGTTTGAACTTGTAGGCAATACTAACACTCATCGCTGCAGTATTTTCTCTACCTTCAACATTGACTTTAAAACACACCCCGATTCCATTGGCCCATTACTCGGATTTAAACCACGTGTGTTGGAGCCCAACAAAAAACATGAATCGGACCATGAAGTGAAATTCATTGAGGACCATCATGTGTCGGTGACGTGTAATATTATTAGCCAAGTGTACACCAATCAAGAACCATCGCATTCGCTTTATGACTTTATTGTGACATCGCCCAATGGGTATATTATTCGTGAAAACCCTCCAGTGGTGCTTTTTCATGCTGTGGCTGTTGATAGTATTAGTAATATAACATTAAGACTGATCAATAGAGATCAACAACTCATTGATCTAGATTCCACTACACCAGTGACTTACAAGTTGGTGCTAAAGCCACTATGAAATTTGTGTATAAAGCAACAACACCGTCTAGGAATAGTGTTAGTTGTTTGCCACGTGAATACACGTTAACATCTCAAGGCAAGCAGATTTTACAGCATTTGGGTTACCACGTCAACCCTTATAATGAATTCTATCCTAGAGATAGCGAACCACATCGAGGAGCAACCAGGAGTGGTAAGAATTGATCTCCATTCCTATCAAGCTCAAACACCTGGACTCAATAACAATGATGAAATTCAATTTGTTATCAACAACCAAGATATTTACACCCTACCGCATGAAAGTGTTATTCAGATTGAAGGTCGGCTCACCAAAGCCGATGGCTCTACACCCACTACATCCAAGTTGGCCAACCATGGTTTAGCCTTTCTGTTTTCTGAAGTACGTTATGTCATTAACGATATCGTGGTGGATAGCACTCGAAATGTGGGTATTTCCAGTGTCATGAAACTATACCCCTCTTATAGTGAGGAAGAAGGTAAAACACTTTGCATGGCAGCTTGGTGCCCTGACTCGACCAATGACTGGATGGTACACACCGATGGGACCTTTACTGGATATTTACCTCTTAAACTGGTTCTAGGCTTTGCCGAAGATCACCAACGCATTGTGGTTAACGCAAGGCAAGTGCTTTATCTAGTGAGAGACAGGAGTGATAACAATGCACTCAAGGGGGCCGACAATGCCCCCATCGATTCAAAAATTCAACTACAACGCTTGCTATGGAAAGTGCCTCATGTGACCCTTAACGATAGCAAAAAACTGGACATACTCAAAATGGTAAAGAGAGATATGCCTCTACCCATGGAATTTAGAAGCTGGGCACTCCATGAGTATCCGCTATTGCCCACCACCAACACACACAGTTGGTCTGTAAAAACAGCTCGCTATACAGAGAGACCTCTCTACCTGATCGTGGGTTTTCAAACGAATCGCAAGTATCAACAAACCAAAGATGCCACGCAATTTGATCACCTGCAATTGAGAAATGCACGTCTTTTCCTCAACGGAGCTGTGTTTCCCTATGAAGGACTGGATTTGGATTTTTCAAAAAATAAGTTTGGCCCCCTGTACGACTTGTTTTCTAAATTTCGATGGTCGTATTATCAAAAAGAGAACGGTCCCATGCTACTACCCCAAGCGTTTAAGGCAAGAGCACCACTGATTGTTTTTGACTGTTCTTACCTGGAAGAGTCTGTCAAGCCATCCAATATCGACATTCGACTAGATTTTGAAACGCATGACAATGTACCAGCCAATACGACAGCCTACTGTTTAATTATTCATCACAAACAAGTCAACTATTATCCACTGTCCAACCAAGTGACGAGTGTATAAATAACAGCTCAACCCACGTCAAGTCGCTCAGTCATGTCTTGCTTTAAAGCCTCAAGAGACGTTACATCCATGAATTTAAACTCTGAGGAACAACGTTTCAAGACTTTTGCCACATGGCCAGTGCCTTTCATAAACCCTCAAGCCTTGGCGGCTGCTGGATTCTACTATTTAAAAACAAGAGATGAAGTGAAATGTGCCTTTTGTCCCATCATCATAGACCAATGGCAGGAGGGCGATGAACCCATGCAGGAACATCAGCGCTGGTCACCCACCTGCCCCTACCTGTGCAGAATGAAAGTGGGAAATATACCCTGTCATTCAAGCTATCCCTCACTTGTGTCTCTGGGTGATGAAAAAAATACAAGTTATGATACATGTGGGCCGTATGGTATCCATGGTGCTTCGGTGAGCAGCTCACCATCAAAAACGCCTAGTTTAGAGACATTGGGACATCATCGGTGTTATGGACGTTACAAACACAAGAGACTATATTGTTGTATCAGTTGCTATCGTCCTTATCCTAAAATGAGAAAAGCCTGTAAGACGTGTTATGATAATAAAATGATGTAATTCTTAAATTCTAATTTTTGCAGGTCCCCCTGTCCTACCCTAACCTTCTTTTTTGAAACTAGCATGGCAGGTAAGTCCATGTCATGATCACACCTGATCGTCAGTCAGTCGTCAGTTGAACTTGGTCCAGGCAAGCGTCAACATGTTGCGCACACTCATTGTGGATTGCCAAGGGTTTAAAATTGGTGACAACAAATTTATATTTAAACAAGTGGCCATGATCGATTGTACCACGTTTTGGATATCGCAAGCTACGCATTTGCTATTTAAACCACCCCATGCTTTTGATTTGTTGTGTGAAAAAGACCGTAAACAAACCCAGTGGATTGAAAATCATAGGCAACTAGACTGGAATCAGGGAACCATTTCCTATAAATATTTGGACGTGGTCATGAAAGCACACTTGTCCTCGGCCAATGTGGTATTTGTGAAAGGTAATGAAAAACGTCAATGGTTGCAACCATTTTTGGCGTCTTACTGCCAATGTATCGACCTCATGGAGTTGGGCTGCCCCTCCCTGCAAACGCTCATGGATACTTGTTCCTGTGGCAACATTACCCATACAGCCCTATCGCATGCGTGGCATCTCTTTCATTGGTTAACCACTCATGCCTGCTGGGAGTTGTTGAACAAAATTATAACTCAAGATTTACCTGTGAATGACGTCAGTGAGATTTCTACAAGCGACGTGTAAACATCTACAGCACGTGATACCATGGAGAAAGGCAATGCTACGGACAAAGCCATCGGCAAGTTCTTTGTGTGCAAAAAGAAACTAGACAGTTTTACCAAAGAGGAACTCTTGGCGCTGCCCAAGTCGTTCATTTATTATGTGGCCGCCAATGCAGTGAAAGAAATCTGGCAACATGTACCAAAATCATGGACTCAAGACCCTGTGTTGAGTGAATTGCAACCCTGTACGGATTACGATCACCATAAGCAAGTGGCCATGGCAAAAATACCGTCTATGCGTCAGTGTGCGACTTGCCAGCTAGTGAAACTGTATCACGGTCATAAAAGTCCATGTAAAGACTTTGTTGAATCATTCCATGGGTGTCATGGCGAGAAAAAGCAACAACAACAACAACAACAACAAACACAAACATCGTCCACAGAGGAGGAGGAAGACCAAACCTTTTTACCATCGATGGAAAAGGATATGCCAGACCTGTACTGGCAATGGCGTCATTGACAAAGTGATTCAATACCTACCTTTCGAAATCCATCTTCCAGGTTATCGTTTTTGCGGCCCTGGAACTCGTCTCGAAAAACGTTTACAACGTGGTGATGTACCCATTAATCTTTTGGATCAAGCATGCAAGGAACATGACCTTTCTTATCGCCATAGTCATCCTGGTTTAAGACATGTGGCAGATAAATTGTTATTAAAGAAAGCTAAACAACGTTTCACATCCAGTGATGCCTCAGTGGGTGAAAGGATGGCAGCCCTAATTGTCATGAGTGCTATGAAAGGAAAGTTGATAATGCATGGACATAAACATTGAGGAGTGAGGAATTGGGATTTGTTTGTATTCTATTTTTCTTTTGTCAATTCACTATGACTATGAAATAAAAACAAAGGTATACCAGAGCATAATGATTTGTTATTTTTAATTTTAAGAAATCGTGATGTTGATGGCTGATTTTTTTCATTTTACACATTTCACACATTGCCATTTGTCATTTTGCAATTTACAGATGTGAAAAATGTTCGTTTCAAGTTTTATGATTTTGATGAAATGGATTTTTCCATTTTGTTGATGACACATTTTAAACAATGTCTGTTTGAAGTTTTTAAATTTTCAAATTTCACACGTGGCCATTTCCAGTTTTTAAAAATGTCCGTTTTAAGTTTTCCTGTTTTTGGTGATATGGAAACATGGATTTTTCATTTTGCTGTTTTCACATTTTTTCCATTTGGTGTATGTCGAAAGTTGAGATTTGACAATGATGTTGATGCGAGTGCTTGACCTTGATAATACTGCAATGTGTTAATGTGTGTTTGGAGAAACGTCGAGGTCTACGACTACTGCAGGTAAGACTGTTTTTACAAAAATAATGTCGTTTGACTGCCACATTTCAATGAAAAAACGAAACTATTTAAAACAAAATGAGTATATAAGTGACCATTTACCCCCTCCCCACCCACCCACCCTACCTCACCGTGTTTGCTCTGGTCAACCATATACATCAGTTTTCTCTCTCCACTCATACATTCACACCTGTCTTTGGGAACAAACACAACCACTTTATTTATTCCCAAAAGCACATTCTCGACATGCACACTCATCCCAAAAGAACTTTTTAGTTTATCATTTACATTACGAAAATAATTAAATACTAGTTATTAAAGTTACTAAAAATCTTACTTATTTCATATTTACAAAAAAACTCAACTTTGTACAGCGTTAAAATAATCACACTATTAACCAATCAAAAAAAAAATTAAAAAATAAGGTTGCATAGAACATTTTAAAGAGCAAAAGGTCCAAGTGGGTTGTCACTATTTACAAAATCTACTATTTACAATGACAGAAACCAATATTTACAAAATACTAAATCTACAAGTTACATAAAGCTATGTCCCATAAACGATTAAACAATGAAATCACACCTCCTCCTCGTTGCGATCATAACCCCAGGGCAGGCTGGTGAGCAGGTCATTAGCCCACACACGTTTGTTATCCATGGAGGCGAGGGTGCGTTTTCTCTGTTCCACAAGATACAAATGATGGTTGCTGGATTGTATCCTGCACTGTGTATGAGACATAGCTTTGCCCGTGCGTAAAACCGCTAGGTAATCGTCTACACGTAGCGATTTTACCACTGCCCTACCTACACCTTTTGCTCTTTTGGCTTCCTTACAGTCGAGTGTGCGGTAAGCATACATTTTTGAGGCCAAACCTACGAATTCCGTCATAATGGAATCACCGCATTCATCTTTTAAAACGCCCATTTTCTTTTTGTTTTTTATGGGCAGCTGAAACACGTTGTCAGCGCTATAGCAAGAGGTGTCGAACCAGTCACTATGTTGCCTCATGACGTCATAGGGGTTGCAGTGGCGAATGTGGTAAATGAATGAGTCCGTGTCCATATACAAAAGAGAGACGTCCTCAAAATGGCGTTTGGCAAACTCATAGTGGAATCGATACATGACCGATTTAGAAAAGTCTAAAATGACTTGACCCAAGTAAATGGGCTTATCCATGGTCACGCTGGTCTTACTCATTTCAATAGTAGCTAAATCCTCATCGATAATTTTGATCGATTTGAAATTTGGCTTGGCAATGTACCGCCGGGCACCCCACCGCCCCTCCCAGACATTCACCAATTTAATGTCACGGTATTTGCGGACATTCTCCATGGACTTGCCATAGATGCAGTTGTTCATTAATTTAAAAAAATTAATTTCAAACTGCTGTGTTGCCATTTGTCGGTGCTCTGTGTTGAGTCGCATGTATGGCTCAAGCCATGCTTTTTGAGCAAAAGAAATACCCCTGTGGATTTTCTTCAACACCAAGCCTTGGGCGAGGCATTGCACCAACATTTGGATATGTAGCACATACCGATTTTTGTTGTAAAGTGTGCCCATGAGTTTTTCAATTTTCACTTTACTGTCAGGGGGAACCATTTGCTCAAGGCAGAATGGGAAATCGGCATGTTCATCATACAAGAATGAGGGATATTCAATATCCACTTCTAGCACATATCCACAGCCTGTTTCTTGGCTAGCCTTCATTACATCAAATTCTGACACTTGTTTCTCTGTCAGCCAAGCAAACTTTCCATAGGGCAAAGGCTGACTCATGGCGTAACCGTACAAATTATTCACGTCATAGTACATTAAGTACGATTCTGGTTTGTCTAGTGAATAATCAGGCATGTAGACATTGTTCGCTTCGGCATGGCGTTGGTTAAGTGACACAAAGCCGCCACGAATGCCCTTTTCAAAAAATAGAACCATGTCTACGTCAGTGAGTAAATCCAATTCCACTTGAGTGTATTTCAAAGCGGCATCAAACGAGAGTCCAGGACTCGTATAATAGTGAGCCGGGTCAAGACCGTAAATGTGTTGACACAACTCACGGAATTTTTCAAACACATCAGTGAGCAGCAATACATCCAGTTTTAGGTAATGCAAAGCATATTCACTTAGCGTGTTCATGCCAAACACTCGCCAAACTTGACATGCATGTGCATAGTCTTCATCGGAAACGGTACTGCGTGTTAGTTTCGAGTAAAATTTCTCTTGTGGAGGGAGTTTTCTTTGCTTTAACACGTCCCAGCTGTTGCAGAAATCATACGGGAATATACCTTTCCGAATGCACAACTGAAATTGCTCAGGATCATTAAAATGCATTCTAGTATTTTTTAATTCCTCCTCATTCAAGCCATTCACAAGGCTGTCTAGCGAGGATGCCATAAACTTAAAGGAATCCAAAAATCGAATGCTAAAGTCGCCCAACCACCATGTCAGGGCTGTAAAACGCTCATGGTTTTGGGGAATAATGGTAAACGAGCCCTTATTGACATGGCCCAATTCACGAATCAAAAACTGAATGTCATAATTCGCCAGATTGTGGAAAAAGACACTGATGAAACGAGGAGCTGGAAAGCTCAAGTTGCATTTGCTGTGCGCAGCTCCACGAAACTCCCCTGTAAAATGCGAGTGGTCTCTGACTTTTTCCTCTCCACTTAAAATAGGCTTTTCGCAGATATGGCATGTCATGGCATGCTCATACTGCTGCTGTTGTTCTGGAGATAGGCTCATGGGTACTGGGTGGTCCAGTAATTCCTGTACATGGTCGGCCAACTTGACAAGTTCATCCAAGAACCATTTGGCACAATCTGGCCCCTCGCGGTATTTGTAAACGGATTGCGTGGGGTCGTAGGCACACACCACATTAAATCCTATGGCAAAGGGTTCATGTTTTTGAATGGGTGTGGTTGAGCTAACGGTGGGATCTGGTTCACATCCCGCCATGGGTGTGGTGAGTGCTTCGAAATCTGCATATACCACATAGGGAACAGTGTCACGCTTATGAATGTCTTTAAAGTTTAACACAGCCTTGTCCCCTTGTGGCAATATCAGTCTCACCGCTTCCTGAGTAACACAATCTACCCTATGACGTTCTAAGAGCATGGAGGTTGTAAAATATTGCAAGCAACGGTCACAAATATGTTTTGCACACTTGTCCTTTGACATTTGACTGCTTAGCAATCTACTTAGGCTCTTAATAAGGCAATAGTGATTCACCTCTCCCTCAGACAGATATAAAAGATGAATGTGGTGTCGTTTCGGTTCTTTTGTGGCATAAAGAGGACCCACAATCTCATCACCATCAAGGCCATACACCATGAACGAAAAGTCCTGGTTGTCTTGTTCAAACCTATGGATCTCGGTTAAGTCCATAGGGAACGACACTCGAGTTAAATTTAACGTTTGTTTCAATTCATCAAACTTGGCCTTGTACTTTCCTGGTCGAGAACCATTACGGTCTTGTGCTGGCTGCAAATACGCGGCCATGGACCACAGAAAGCAATCATTGTCATAATTCTTAATATTCACCACAGCCTTTTTCAATGCTATTGCTGGTGGTGTTTTAATAAAGCTAGACCCAGCATTCAACGGGTTGAAATGACAAATGTTGATTTGTAAATGGTGAATTTTGTCTAAGGCAAGGCCACTCGGTCCTTGTTGCAGTTTATCAAATTTTGATAGCAAGGCATTCACCACGTGGGTTTCATACCACTGTTCCAAATTATGGGCTATGAATAGCTCTTGCATTTTACTGCAAATATAAAATGTCTCTTTATGCTCTACGTCCTTCTTTTTATATATGAAATCGCACACTAGTTCTGTATTCACCTTTAAAGCCGTATGCAACCTTTGCGCTGTGCAAATTTCAATTTTAAAAATTTCAAAACAAGATTGTAAAAATTCTTTGGGAATCAAACTTTTTCTAACATTGACTACGCGGCCAGAGCACACACGTGATTTGAAACAACTGTTTAGAGGTTCCCAAGTTAGGCTATCGGTAGCAGTAGCAAATGACATTATTTTAGAAAGAACACTCTCACCTGAGTTTTCAGCTGTAGACTGCTTGACAATGGTTCCACTCTAAAGCCACTTGGTTTTCAACTGTATTTGCTGTAGCAGTGAACCCTTTTTTTTTCTCCAAATATCTAAAAAGAAATAAAATAAACCACCATAAGTATATCCATTCCATATAGTTTATGTATTTCATAAACAAAACAAAATCAAACAGGTTATATTATATAATAAAACAAATCTCACCTTGACGTATAATGCTTTGCTATATTCCCGTCTCGTGGGCTAGTGTGGAAATGGTTTTCTTTTCTGTCTTTCTCTCTTTCTTTAATATATATTTCCCACAGACACACGACAGGTAGGCTATACACGTTATCTGCAAACAAATAAATAAATAAAAATCATTAATTACCTAATCAATAAATAATTGCATGTATTTATATAAAAATCAATAAATATATAAATAAATATATACCTACCCCACAACAAGGTTAAGTATTTTCTACCAACACCAAAACTGATAAACAAGACCAGGGGTTTCTTGCAACGCAGTGTGTTCAAAGGTAGTCACTTAAGTGAGCGTGGAAATGATAACGACATGTCTTTATATATGCTATGTTGCATGTATAATCATTTTTTCCCACGCTTTGAAGATTCTCTTATCGTGCACGTGGACAGATAACACCCAAGCGAACACCTGTGCCGGATCAAATTTCACCTGAACTTGCATTTTGTCACGTACGAAGCAAGACAGGATGTAACTTGTTAACAGTTATCGCGCACGTGGACAGCTAACACCCAAGCGAACACCTGTGAAAGATCAAATTTCACATGAACTTGCATTTTGTCACGTACGAAGCAAAACAGGATGTCACTGGTTTAGCGTGCCTGTGGTTTCACACATGTGTGCACGCCTTTCACACTCCCCTGCCACCACGATGGTAAGATTATTTCACCTTCAAGCGTCACCTGTTGTCAAGTCAGATCAATGCCTTCCAATAAGCTCAAATGACCTTCACCTCCTGTAAGTTTGTTTTCTGTACTCGCTTCGACCAACATAGAACCTAGTTCTCATCACCGTTTACACGTTAAAGGTAAAATATCAGAAAACGCACCCTCGCTCTGTCATACACCGACCCGCCGAAATAGCGATTGATCTATTGAGCACAGCCACCGTGGTCAGCGACAGGTTCGTTGAAACACACACACACCCAGCCGTATCGTCTCTCTCAACCACCACGCTTCATGGACATTATAAACAGGTAAAGAAAAAGAAAACGTTTTTTCAACATGTATGGCGTTAGGCCCTTTGTGAATTATTTTTTGAAAAAAATATCTACCACACTCGAAAGGGGGCGTTACCCCGAGTCCTAGGACACCTCCTACACGTCTCTAGCGTTATTGGTTCGTGAGATATCGGCAAAAATCACAAAAAACACGTGTTTACCCCAAAATCGCGTTTCCAATTTTTTTTTAAAAATATAACGAGTGGTCCATAGCAAAGAGGACGTCACTCCGAGTCCTTGGACCCCTCGTTCATGTCTCTAGCATACTTGGTTCGCGAGATATAGCAAAAAGTCTAAAATCACGTTTTTACCCCAAAAAGACCGTGTTTCCAGATTTTCACCTTTTCGACACCTACATTCCCGTAAAGAGCACAACGAGACGAAAAAAACGAATCCAAGCACGCCCTCCTAGCATGGCTCCTTCCATTCCAAGGTCGCAGGGGCTCACAACTTCCTAAGTGAGACAGCTTTCCCCTTACCACACTACTGCAGGTTTTCATCCTAGAGACTTGAAATTTATTTTGGGGGTAGAGGGGGTAGGGACCATTGATTTACGTTAAACAATTTTTTTTGTAGAGTTCCTAGTTTCCAAAATATAGGATTTTCAAAATTCGAGTGTTTTCAAAAAAATATAAAAAATAAAAAAGTTTCATTATAGAAAATAAAGGGCATAAAGACCATTCGTTTGAGCTATGGCACAACGTTCTATCATGTTTAGTTTTCAAACTATCACCTAGTTTCAAAAACAAAAATTTTCATTTTTTTTTTTCAAAAGTATAACGAGTGGTCCATAGCAAAGGGGCGTCACCTCAAGTCCTATGAACACCTCATTCGTGAAACTCCGACCATGGGTTCGAGAGAAAAGTCTATTTAAATGTTTCAACTTCGCGCGGCGGCCATGTTGGTTTATTGGGCACAGGAGTGTCAAGTGAAGCAGAACCCGTACTACTCCACTACTGTAGGAGTTTTCCAATCACTTCAGTAGCAAACGAGATAAAATAAGCTTTATGTTTGACCCTGACTGTTATATGTCTGAAAACTGTATCATAATGATGGTCATTATAACACTATTTTTCATTATGAAACAGTTTCCAATTTCTACACAGCGCGTAGTTTTCAAACGCATTCGGTGACATTTTTACTGAATACTGGCGCTCAATCTGCACATATGGCATTGAAGCACACAGAGCGCATGCGTCGGTCGATCAGAGAACTTGGAAATCAGAGATATCCTATACTCAGCGCAGCACCCGATCACAAAATTCTAGTGACAATCTCAACAGATATTTATGAATATTTATGTTAAAACATATAATAAAGTAATAATTATCGTCGAACATAAACAGTCGTATGCAACTCGCCTATAATGGTAATTAAGACACTCGTATGGAAATTATAAAACTCGCATACGCTCGTTTTATAAAGATACTCGAGTCTTAATTATAGCCATTATAGGCTCGTTGCATAATGTACCATTTTAATATTTCGCACTGGGTGCCTGATGGGTATGTTATGGTTGTACTTTGGAATTTCTTTTAAAAATAAAATAATGTCAATAGAAACTATTAAAGCACAGACACAAGCATGATACGCCAAAAAGCTATATTTATATGGGCGGTGAGTGTTAGGACGTTACAACCCCGGAAATTAGATAGAACTGACCTTGTTCCGCATGTTCTCGCGTGAGGTAGGCCACTGCTCGTGCACGGACATTCGTGACATGCTGCAAAGAACGTATTAAAAATGAAAACCCCATTTCAAGAAGTATACAGTAACTTGTGCCATCCTATGGACCTGGTTGCATTTATTTACAGTGACCAATGTGAAGGCTACTCCAGTGTTTCACCGTACGGAATTAAATAAGCAGACCACATATCCTACATAGTTAAAGCACAATGTAGAAAGTGATTCGTCCAAGAGATAGGGTCTGGTGAAACAATTAGTGTTTTTCCTTCAGAGTAGACGACTTACTGTCAACAAGTATATACCATATTTCTCTCCCCTTAAGACATAAAAATACACGAAAGAGCCAATAAGGCTTTCAGTACTCAGCGTAATGACTCAACATAAGTAGGCTACTTGTAATAGGTCCATGGCAAAATACGGTGTTTCAACGTTCTTTTAAATTTGATACCAAAATATTCTTCATTTATTATTTATTTCAGGATAATGATAGAATGTCATTTTATTCCAGGTTTCGATGCACTTTTCCCAATAGTAGACATTCACAATACTGTACAGACACTAACTAAAGTGTCACAACAGCACTGGTTATACCACAATATTCACACCAAAGTGCGGCCAGAGACTAGATGTTTTTCATCGAGTTAGGATCTGCACATTTCCACTGTGACTTATCTCGAGGGAAGGTACGTGAGGTAAGTGTCTCAATCAGCCGTCAACCATTCTTATAACTAACTGAGCATTTTGGTCCTTGCCAAATGACGACTATAAGGGAGACAGCCCCATGTTCAGACGTTGGCATTGCTAATAGACAGACAAATGGCACCCACCGCAATTTACAGCATTTCACAGGCCACTTAGTTTGTGCAGATTCATTTTCAATTGAGTCTATCTTTAGTTCCTAAAATGAAGGGATGGCAACGATAAAAACAACAATAATATAAAACCTGTAATTAATGACTGAACGTAAACCGAATTCTAATTTTCGAAGAGCGTCACCTGAAAGGCCTAGGGCAATGGGTCGTTGCTCTCCGCATACTCGAGGACAGAAATGTAAATGGTGGGAAAGATATATTGCCGCCAGGCCGTCCTTCCCCAATAATTTAGCACGTTGGCGCCGACGAGCTAAAATCATGTAATTTGAGCGTATTATTCCTTGGAAATAGCTACTGTATGTTGGATAGCCTCGTAGGTAAGTATATACAAGATGACTAATGTACATATAAATCCTTCCACAAATCTCGGCGTTATCGTTTAATTATTTGTGAGGTTATTATAGATGAGGCTGGTAATTATTATACATCACGGGATAGGGGCTTGAAATACGCCATAATGGCCACTTGTCTTATCGATCACAGCCATCGCACAGTCGAGAAGAAAGAGGAGCCTACCTCTTCATTACAGGTGAGTCATTATTTTTAAAACTTCAGCATCGATTTCTCGGATGTTGAGCAAGACAACCTGGAGAAACACGAGATTAATGTTATTGATACCGCACTAAAATGTGTGGGGCTGATTTATTTAGTGGGGTAGAATAGATAGTAGCGCTGTGCTGTGGGACTCGCTGGAGTAGGCTACTTGTCCAACACCTATGATTTATTATTATCTTTAGGAGAATTTATCGTTATTTGCAAACATTTTGTTTACTGTTTGATCTATTGTGATTGGGAAACTCAATTAAACGTGTACTCTACGTGCCATTAATAGCCATTTATATTACCTGCTTATAACGCAGTTTAGCATCACATAATCCGACTGAAGGGTTCCATAAGATCAAGAAAAATGTCATTGCACCATGAAGAAATATTCGTACATCATGATATCACAATTTGATAGTTCTATATTCTATAACTTGTAATTCATCATCGTTATATTCTTGTTGATGCAATCATTGTTGTTGTTGTCAGTTAATTGTTATAGTTGTGAAGGTAGGGCAGGCCCTGTATTGAGACTAGCATCAGGCAAAATTGCACGAGTAGATTTCAGGCTGTGTGTGTGTTCGCGATGACTACTACCTTACAGGCCTGTTGCACACATGGCGGATTTTTCCGAGCGGATGTTTTTGGTCGGAGATTTAACCGTCGCCGGCCGGTTACACACATGGCGGAAAATTTTCCGTCGCCGTCGTACGAGTAGTTGCAGTGTAGTTCCTGAAACCAACTCACTTCCTCAGATGTTCAAATTATTGATTGCTTGTGTAGTTTGAAATGAACAGAGAGCAGCTTCTAGCGTTATTGTTATTCCGTCGTCGAATGAAAAGGAGAAGAAACAATCGACTGATTTGCGTTCATCCAATTAATGAAAGGAGATACGAGGTTGGCATTTTCTGCACGTTATTTGAAGAGTTGAGGCAGGATGACACGAAATTCTTCAATTATTTCAGAATGTCGATGACATCCCCTCGGAACAGTGGGATGAGAGGGAGTTGAACCCCCAAATAAGGGATCTAAAACAATACCGTGGCTTAGGCGGCAGCACGCCGGCCTCTCACCGCTGGGCCCGTGGTTTAAATCCCGGTCACTCCATGTGAGATCTGTGCTGGACAAAACGGAGGCAGACAGGTTTTTCTCCGGGTACTCCGGTTTTCCCTGTCAAAATTTCATTCCAGCAACACTCTCCACTGTCATTTCATTTCATCTGTCAGTCATTTAATCATTGCCCCAGAGGAGTGCGTCAGGCCTCGGCAGCCGGCACAGTTCATATCCTCGCCGCTAGATGGGGGCTTCATTCATTCCATTCCTGACCCGGTCGGAGACCGGAAGCAGGCTGTGGATTTTCATTTTCATAAGAAGCAGGGATAACCACGTCACTCATGTTTACGAAATGATACGATATTCACGATATATAAACGATGTTCACGCTAGATACTTCTCTGTCATTGTGAAGTTCAAATCGGCGTGCTAGTGTGTGTAAACGCGCATTTGGTTACGTAGACCACTAGATCAAGACGGCGTTAAAACTTCCGTCAGTGCCAGTGGCACCCGACGGCTGCACAGCTACCGCCAACGGCAAACTGACCGATCGGATTTTTTTCCGACTAATGTGTAAGCTCTAAAGTACTTCAATGGGCTACTGTTGGAACGGCAGCGACGTTTATTTATCCACTCGGAAAAATCCACTGTGTGTGCAACCAGCCTACCAGAGAATTGTTACCGTTAAACGTGGAGCGCAGCTGTTGTGTATACATTACGTGATCTCGCCTCGTAATTGCTGCAGCGAACGGTTGCGGGGCGAGACGGGGACGCATGCACAGTCAAACAATGAGAAAACACCCCACAGCGCACGACCCAGCATTAATCATGCACACAAATGACATGCGATGAGGTTTCGCTGGCCACAACTGCACGCTTATCGCAGGCGTGTGGCTGGGCGGAGCGCATTAGTTCCGATCTCCGCCACCGGTAACAATTCGCTGGTAGGGTAGTACAAGAGCAGTATTTTATCAGACGTGTCATTGTTTGTCCTCAGTAGCTGGTAGCATCGCTCTGCCCCAAGATGGCCTCGATTGTAAAGAGGCATCTTACGGCAACGCAA
Organism: Meconema thalassinum; assembly: GCA_946902985.2. Classification (NCBI taxonomy): domain Eukaryota; kingdom Metazoa; phylum Arthropoda; class Insecta; order Orthoptera; family Tettigoniidae; genus Meconema; species Meconema thalassinum. Next base: position 469,370,024 of record OX336390.1, on the reverse strand, counting down.
GGATACTCTAGTGATGATTATGTTCGTAGTAGATGAGTATCACCAGCTGAGTGACGCAATTGCCCATTGAATTGCCTCCAGTAAGCTACAGACTGCGAGTACTTTGACTCCCCTAGGACAGATGACCTTAAGTCTATTCGCCGAGTCTAGACAGTGCCCATGGCTACCCGGACAGGGAAGCACGCCCAGTTCACGTCATCGGCTCTGCCGGACAGGGGTAGCCAAGAAGCTCCGAAATCATCAGTCATGCCGTAGCTCTAGAAAAGACAAGACTTGCTGCACTTAGTGTTGTGCTGCACTGTATACTTTGCCTGTCATAAGCAGCTAAAAACTTATTAATTAATTAAATAAATACACGAACAATAAATAAACCGCGCTGTAGCATGTAACCGATAAGTCAGCCCGCTTCACATGTAGGCTATAAACAGCAGGGGCGTATATACATTTTTTTCGGGGGGGGGGGGGGGGGGGGGGGGCTGACCATCCTGGAAAATTGTGAGTACTTAATGAATGTTCTATTATAGCCTGTGGAGTATGAATGGCAAGTATCTAAATGGATTACTTGTTAATTTATTCAGCAAATTTTACAAATTGATAAGCATTTCTTAAAAGTACTGTGAAATACATTGTATTTTGTACCCAAGTTGGCTTTTTCAGGGGGGGGGGGCTGGAGCCCCCTCAGCACCCCCCTTATATACGCCCCTGATTTACACAGCACTGAATTGGCGAACGTTCAACAGGCACCGCTCTGTACACCCCTTGTGGGCAGCCGTGCAATCACGTGTACAACTGTGATTACTTCCACTATCTCGACTCGGCGAACAGACTTTAGGATTTCAGCTAAGAGCAGGCATATTGCGTAAAGTCACAGTTGGTCGTGGTGCCACAGTTGTAGGCTGAATACAACTCACAACCATGATATAAAATTTTAGGCGGGTATAAGTGATCACATGTAAATGTGGAAAATGAGTCTTGTATGAGAGATTTCACTTGCCCAAATCCCAATAAGACTCAATTTTAAGTAAAGCCGTCATCTTGAATAACTTACATAAAATATTAAAATAGATGATTCACCATCTAATAAACATACAATTTCGAAACTTCAACACACACCCAAGAACAAGGGGATGACGATTAGATGTCTCAAGCCCTTAATACGAATTAACAACAACAAGAAGTAATTCTGTGTTTTGTATGTGATTCTTGATAAATGAATGTAGAAGGTTGTATTGGTTATGTTCCTGTGTGTATGAATGAACGCGCACCACATAGGAACGGCTGAATACAGTTTCATGAAGATTTATACAGTATTTACATTCAAGGTCATTACTGCACCAATCTAGACGAAAGATAATTTTTGTAGAACGACAGCAAAGTGATTAGGGGGGATTCAGTTTGGTTGATCTTGTAAATCAAAGATCCTGGGTTAATTTCTAGGTCATGTGATGAAGTTCTGGTGTGTACATTCTGTGTGTAATTGTCTCATCCCGTAGATGAACCATCACGCGGCACATGAATTCCGTGTTTCTATATATTGCTAGATGAACCGAGAACAGCAAAGGATGCAGGACTGACACCATGTCAGTCAGCAAGGACTCATTTGACGTTCATAATAATAATTGATCGAGGGCTGTCTTGTATGTGTTAGAAATGCGACTCCAAATATAAGCCAAGATAAACAACAAGAAGCGTACTGCATTGATCCTGTCACTATACTTTCACTCCTCGTAGCTAGAATAGTGACACTGGTGAACCTCAGAGAATAAGAGGTTCAGAATATTCAATTTCAATAGTTTTATAAATCCATATTATAAAAATATGTTTCTGTGTTTACTTCCTTTCTTGACTAAACCATTTATTACGCTACGCTTCTTGTGTTTTCCATAAGGTAAAATTGTGTCTTTAACTATACATAGACAGTTGACAAATGAATAAATAAATAAATAAAAACTAAGAAACGTTTTAAATATTTGGCAACCATCAACATCAACTCCCTCCTTGAGACAGGAAAACTAAAACATACATTAGATGTTTTAAATGACCACAATATCCTGATAACTGCCCTACAAGAGACCAGATTCTTGGATGACGAGCCAATCGAATCACAGGGATACAGGATCTACAAAGGGCAGCCAGGTGAAAGAGTGATGAAGAATGTGCCTCACTTGGGCACAGGCTTCATAGTCAACAACAAAATGATCAACTCCATCATCTCCTTTTCATCTCCAAATGTCAGAACGTCCACTATAGCCTTCAGAACTCTCAACAAAGCATACACAATTGTTAATTTTCATGCACCTACTAATGACACCAATCGGAAAGATATTGAGAGTGTGGAAAACTTCTGGAGGGTACTCGAAGAGACAATGGACCGGATTCCAAAGCACCATGTAACTATTTTAATGGGGGACTTTAATGCTCAGATTGGTAGAGAACGGAAATTTCAGGCCATAATTTGAGAATATCCAGCACAGAAGAGGACCAACAGGAATGGAGAAAGACTGATTGACCTGTGCAGAAATTACAACTTAGTCCTCAAATCTACAGCTTTCAAACGCCTTCCTAGAAAATCTATGACGTGGAGATGTCCTAACCCCATGCTTGGGGAATTCCAACTAGATCATGTAGCCATTAGTAGAAGGAACAGCCAGGAAATATTAAATGTCAATGTATTGAGAAGTGCGAACATTGACTAGGATCATTATCTTTCTTTGATCAAAACCAATTTCATCCCTCTTAAAACAAGCAGAGGAATCCATTGCATCAAGTCGCGAATTCCAAGGTTCAATCCATCTAAGCTGAGAGACAGCGATGACTTCACCAAGACCCTAGCTAAGAACAAGGAAACGAAGGACTGGCCCCAACTACAGAAGGCACTAGTAGATGCAGCGACAATAACCATCCCGGCAGTCAGAAAGAATAAACATCCGTGGTGGACAGCTACATGTGACAAGGCAATAGAAGAGAGAAAACAAGCATGGCTGAAATGGAACCGAAATAAAAGTGTGGACAATCATGATAATTTCTTAGAAATTCGGAAAACAACTGCCAAAATTATCAGAACAAGCAAGAGGCAGCATAATAAGGATATCATTGACCCGGCAGAGAGGGATTTCCAGCAGAACAACACTAGAGACTTCTACCAGGCTTTTAAATCACAAATAACACCCTATTCAGCTCCTACACTTCACCTTCGGGGAGCTGACGGAGATCTGAAACTGAACAATGAGGAGTGCACCACAGCCTTAGCAGAGTATTTCAGCGACCTTCTTAACTCCGATGAACCCATGGAAAAGCTACCTTTTGAACTCAAGAACGTTGCTAAGCCACACTCTTTCCCTCCAACAAAGGAAGAGATCCAGAAAGTAATTTCCGAATTAAAGTTCAATAAAGCAGCAGGCGAAGATGGGATCATTGCAGAGCTCTGGAAGTATGCTGACGAGGAGTCAATACAGAGTATCCATGACATCATATCTAACGTCTGGTTGACAGAACAATTACCTAGTGACTGGACCTCAGCTATCATTCACCTACTACATACAAAAGGTGACAAATCAGATCTCAACAACTACAGAGGGATTTCCCTGGTATCAGTGACATACAAGATACTCTCAAAAGTAGTGCTCACAATAGTAGAGGTTCAACTGTATTCCTGCTGGGTTTCGAAAGTCAAGGTTCTGAATCTCAAAACCATTCTCACTTACAAAAATCTAAGTGCCTCACCTTATGTTGCAATTTTCGTTGACTTCCAAAAGGCCTACGGCTCAGTAGATAGAGAGTCACTCTTTGAGACGCTGGCTGAATTGGGACTAGATAAAAAGACCCTGAATCTAGTGAAAGCGACTCTCACCAACACCACAGTCCAAGTCAAATTCAGAGGGGAACTGTCCAAGAGCTTCGAGGTCAGAACTGGTTTTAGACAAGGGGATGGCCTGCCTCCGATCCTCTTCAATTGCCTACTAGAAAAAGTAATTCGTGAGTGGACGAAAACTCTGAAGGATGATTCTGGATTAAGAATAGGCTACAAGAAAGACAAGTTAACAGTTCCCTGTTTAGCCTTTGCAGACGACCTTGCACTCCTAGCGTCCAGTGTGGAGGAAGCTAACCCTCAACTATCCTCTCTGAACTATAGAGCAGCTAAAGTAATCTAGATCGCCATCAACAAAACACAGTTTATCAGCAACATCAGAGATGCGCCCGAGTCAATCCCACTGGGGGACAAAGTAGTAAAAAGGACTAACCCCTTCAAATACCTAGGAGAATGGATAACCCCAAACAAGACCTGGCCATGAACGACAGATGCATCAAACTGAAGAGAGCCTACCACCTATGCAAGAATATGTACAAATCCAAATCCCTCTCAATTAATTTCAAACTCACACACTACAGTACTGTAGTGAGACCATCAGTACTATATGCCTCAGAATGCCTAAATATGGTCAGAAAAGGACAACTCCGGCAATTGGAACTGAAGGACCGGAAGATTCTGCGAAAAATCATGGGCCCTATTAAAGAGGAAGGCAAGTATAGAATCAGGCACAACAATGAACTCTATGAACAAGTGGAGAGCATTACAACAGCCATGAGGAAGAGGAAGCTGATCTTCTATGCCTCTATGGTCATATTGTGAGAATGGATAATCAGAGGCTCACCTCCAGAATGTTCAACACTGTCTCTAGGGGGAAAGCAACTAACGCCAAGTGGTCGAAACTAGTCAGGAAAGACCTTGAACAATTGGATATTGACCCCAGTAACATCTATGACAGGAATAAATACAGGACTTTAGTCAGAACATCAGACTCTCTCCAGACACTAACAGCAAAAGCAGTGCGTCCAGGAGTAGGTGTGAAATGGACTCAGGAGCGGAAGGACGTGCACAGTGCCTGAATGAAGGAATACTGGGCTAGGAGGAAAGCTGCCAGAGATAAGAACCACGTGGTCCACAGCCGGCCCAAACGGAACTAAAAAAAAACTTAATTAAATAAGCTAAGAGTCATATTTACCTGCACAGTTCAAATATTTCTTCATCATCATCATCATCATCATCATCATCATCATCCTCATCCTCATCTTCATCATCTTTTTCTTCTGTGTTCATTCCGAGAACTGGTCAGGTCACAAACAGTTCCAATTCTTTCAATCGCTGGCGAACAATTTCATTGTCACATAGTAATTTTCGCAGGCATTATGCTGGTTTTAGTAGAAGTTATCAAAAGAACTGATGCACACAATTCAACATCTAGATTACAATCATTCATCTCAATGCTTTGTGCACTTGCGTACGTAAAAAGTAACACATCGTGCCTGGATATTTAAAATATACATTAGTTTCGTTTCACCATTCAGGTAAAATGTCTAGTCATATAAATGCTTACACAGATGTCACGCACCCCGTTCTGCATGCCCTGGGCCGCTATAACGACAGTCATCTTGATGAGGGTGATACGCACGCATAAAAATAGATTTTACGAGCAGTAATTGAGGCCATGTGGTCTGTCCATTCTGAGCATGGGACAACTAAAAACGTTAATGAGGCTGTGAACTCAATGATATGAGACCGTTGCCCTTAATCAGTCTTTTCATTCAAATAGTTCAAATTGTTGTTGCAGGGCCTTGTGACATCGTGCTCATCGGCCCCGATATTGTAACTAAAATTATGATAATACTATTGCAACAGTTCACGTATTTTTTAATATTTTCTTTAGTAAGAGATTGAGTATTCCTGGTAGATTATTATTTTTTCAGTTAAAACCCACTCGGTTAAATTGAGGGCCACGGTAAATACGGCTTCACAGCTACAAACTGGACGGGTCTTCTTTCTGTCATTAGATACGAGTGAGTGACCGTGGATAGTCTAGCTACCATCTCTCCTTCGATCATCTCGTAGCGGAGTGGCTACCATTCTTGGCTGCCACGTTTGAAGTTTGAGAGTTATTCTCGTCTCTCCCAAGGAATTTAATTCTGATCCGAGGGTTGGGACGGGGTACACTAAGCCTAAGGCTAAACTGAGAAAGGACTGGTTCGATACCCACCTCAGCCTTCCTAGAAGTGGCGGACCGGGTTCGATTCCCGGTCACTGCATGTGAGATTTTCGAAATGAAATGCCATTTCCTGTGGTTCAGATTCCACGTAAAAAGGAGGTCTCGTGGCTCATGATCGCGAGATTAACGGTCACGTTAAACTACAAGCTCCCAGTTCCCTTCCTAGAAGTAGTTTTCTGTGATTTCCACTTCTAATCTGGGCAAATATTGGAAGGGTCCCATGGCCACGGCCGTATCCTTCCCAATCCAAGTTTCAGTTACAGATAATAACTTTGAAGAGAGAGTTCAAGAGTACGTGAAACCATTCGGGGGTAAACGTGAGAAACCCGAAAATGCATCAACGTGGGGAGAAGTGCCGCCCACCGACCTCACCACCACAACACAGCCGAGTGAAAACCGTTACCACCCCGACGCCGGATTGCACAATACATCCACTACTACAGACACTATAATAAAGCCATCATTACTTCCGACTTGACGTTTCAGTGCTAGGCTAGAGTTTCGTTCACTAAATCGCGGCATCACGAACGAAAGTCAATTTGTCGTGATATATCGATTGGAATGGCTGCTTGTGATTGTCTAGTTAGAGTGATTTTCCTTCTGACCGCTAGATAACTCGAGGATAACACTGAAACGTCAAGTCGGAAGTAATGATGGCTTTACTATACAATACAAATACTACGGAGCACCTCGTGGTTTAGCGGCTAGCAGTCTTGGCTGTTACCCCCGACGTCTCGGTTCGATTCCGGGCTCTACCAAGGAATTTAATTCTGGTCTGAGGCCTGGAACGGGATACACTCAGCCTCGTGAGACAGAACTGAGAAGAGGTGGTTTCGATACCCATCTCAGTCATCCTGGAGGTGGTTTTCCGTGAAATTACCCACTTCAACTCCAAGAAAATGCCGGGATGGTTCCTAGGTTAAGGCCACGCCCCCTTCTTTCCCAATCCTATCCCCAATATACAAATACATACACTAGTACAGCCATCACAATAACACAGGTTGTCAGACAAAATATTCCACACTCACCCTAGTACACTGGGCCAAATGACCACGATGTCCAAGCCCCTCAAATTGAACAACAAACAAATATACTCGTACGAACACTACAGACAAGCTATGCCAACACCGAAGTACAAGAAACAGCAACAGTAATCCTGATCGTTTTGGTATCCTTCTCATAATACTGCGTGTATTACTGTAGCCTAGAACCGGCATCGGTCGAGGTGGCGCTAGTCGTTTGGAACACTTGTTAGGTCTCCATGTCTGGTAGACTACTTACTGTATGAATAGGATATTGAGACACATGATCCTTTGATCTATATTTCAGAGAGAAGTAGTGAGTCAATACAGTGTGGCCATCCCCGAGGATGTCGACATAACCTTCACACTTACTTTACAAGTAGGTCAAACTGTTGTGCTGCCTCAATACAACAAGCTTCGTCGGACGTAGAACCTGAGGAAATAAATGATCATTGACTGATTCATGTTTCAGTTTAAGGCCCAACCTGTAGGGCATATCCCTTCATAATGAACTGAACGAGGAGGGGATCCTATCCCTTGAGGAATTTATGTGTCGGGTAAAGAAAGTGAAATGTCATGTAAGATGGATGGAAGGTCGCACGTGAACAAAAGTTAATACGTTCCACTGGAAAACTGAAACAAGTGAGTGGAAGCCATGAAATACTTGTTAGTAGTCCTGGGCCGCGATCACCAACCACTTCTAGCCTACATATTGACACGCTTTACATTCTATTTGCACAGTTAAAACTATACTTTGACCAGAATAATCGGTATTAAGGTAAAGGACTGTGGGGTAGGTGCCCTGAGCCTTAACATAAGGTGCTGTACAATCTTGGCATTTGCCGGGAGTGAGAGTGGAAAAACCTGGTAGAAAATAACGCTCACGATACTCACTGCCAACAGCAGCATTCAAACCTTAGATCTCCGAACGCCAGATACAGTACGGAATGAGCCTTAGATCCCTCGACTATGCTGGCGAATTACCTAATCTTACATTTCACACTTTTACAAATCGGCACCCTAGGCCTTGCGAAACTGATTTAAGGTAATGATTACACGTGTAAATTATTTGAATATATCTCAAACATTTATAGTCTATATATTATAATAGTACTGAATCACACTCCTAAGCCTCACTTTCCCATTATTTACGAAATTGGGAAGGTGCAAAGACTGTCTCTTCTCTCTAACGTACGGCAATCCATAACACAAAGCTTCTGTATACATTGATCATAATGTGAAGATATGAAGAAACAGGTACAATTTTAGGAAAATTTGGAGAATTCTCTAAAACGATTACGCTGACCTTTTTCACAGTTTTTATAGGCCCTATATAATAATAAAATAGGTCTATTGTCGATTCGAAATTGTGATAGCTAAATTAGGCAAAATATCGAAGTTTCTGTAAATGAATCGGCCACAGATCATTTGTACGTCCCTCAAAGTGAGGAATAATATTCGAAACCCATATTTTAAGGCCATAGAACCAACCATTTCCGAGTTTTTTTTGAAACAAAATCCACTATTGGAAAATTAGGAACTACTTGAAATTGACCTCTGCAGTCCTTACCTGAATTACAGATAACGCACACTAATAACAGCCATCACAATTAATACCGGTTATCAGTCGGATTCTACACACACCCAAAGTACACGGGGCTACATGACCGCAATGTCGCAGCCCTAAACTGAGGAACCAACCACTATTGGACACTGATGACGGTATAGCCAAGCGTAACCATTGCAACGATAGCTCAAGAAGCCCCATTGAGCCTTTCACCTGGTTTTGTAAGAGACAGTGCACATCTACATTTATATTGTTACGTGACACCCCCCCTAGTGGCACTTTTGTTAACTGGATTACGGTGGGTAGAAAGCACAACACCAATTACTGATTAAAGAAATAATTAACTTTATTGTGGCCAGAAAGATACACTACTCAACAGCAAATACAAGCAATTATTACCTTACTCCAGTTTCCTCACGTCGAGAATACTTCCCCTTTCACTTGTCAACAGACCACAGTTAATCCTCTCGCTAATGAGTCCGGTCCCGTACGCTGGCTGAAAATAGCTACACTAGGTCTGTCACTCAATGTTTTGCAACTCGCCACAATGACCTCTCTCGCACTGAGTAAGCACACTCGCTCAAAACACAGGCAGTCCCCTGTAAGCTCCTCACTCCCTTCTCTGTCAAGAGAATCGGCTTCACTAGGGGTTTCGCAAGTCTCCACACTTCTGTCGCTCAGGATAAGCGCTCGCACTCGCTCGTAAAACACAACCACCACTGCTTGACAGGTCGCACTTATATAACAGGCCGGTGACTCAATAAATGCTTCTAGATCCATCCAGGGTTCACGGCTTCTCGAGGTTTCCATCGCTGGCTCAGTCACGAATATTCTGGACCATCCCTTTGTCCTAGTAGCCATGTTGCATAAGGCGCATGCAACACACGAGGCAAGGCACAGCCCAGCCCTGGGGCAGTTGTGACTCATGCAGCGAGCGACGACACAAACTCACAGCCGTAACAATATAATTAAATAGCATACGTACGTTTTGAACCATAACATTCAACCCTCTTTAAAGCGAAATATATGTGTCAACCCATAAAATAAATGGTGGACAAAACGAACTGTGTATACAATTCTTTATTTTCTTAATGAACACTCATATGCATTCTCAATAAATACATCACTGGTGAAAAGAAGGTGCTAACTTAAGATGCCACATATAAACTTTGAACCACTGATATTAGGAAAACATATGTCGGTTACATGTACGTAACCCTGTTTTTCCTTAATTCGAAGAACTATAACTAAAAAAATTTACGGTTTGATTCTCCGTCAATGCAAGAGAGTTTTTTCGAAATGAAACACCATGTCCCGTGGTTCGGATTTCACGTGGCTCATGATAGCGAGATTAACGGTCACGTAACACTACAAGCTTCCTTACTTTTTTCAAAACAACACAAAACAGTATATAATCCAGTTAAGTAATATCCAGTAGAGAACAGGAACAAAGATTGTATTTTAGGCGAAGAATTGTGAATCCTTATGGTGAGGAAATAAAATTGAAAGTAAAAGACTGACCAAACTGCCTGCATGTATTTAAGTTAAAAACAAAAACAAGAATTGATTAATCCCGATTAAATACATATTCATAATAACTATGTACTTGATTGACGACTTTAAGCGGTAAGACCAAAATTCGTGCTATGTTCATAACGACGATGGGACTATAGGCTATGTGACATCACGTTGGATTATGGTCAGGGATGGTTCACGCCATTTGAAGGTGTAGGAGACTCTTAAATCCTATGTTACAAACATTTTATGAGTAATTTCCACTCTATGCCCAAGATAGCGGGTTCAAACCCGGCCGAAGCCGTCGGAATTTTTAAGAGCGTTATAAATCAATCAGTATCCCTTCCTTTGGAGGGGAAGTAAAGCCGGCGGTCCCATGTCATATATTTATGGCATGTTAAAGAACCTTCCACTAATTACACCTCTGTGAAGCTAAATTGTATAGGTTAGGAATGTAAACAACGCTCTTAGGTTCCTACGTTCGTTGCCAATAGCCGACTGCGGTGGCGTCTAGTATCTAAGTTCTGAACTAAGCCTATCGTTGACGGTGGCGTTTTGCGGCAAAAGTAGGAACTACTTGAAAAATTCAAAGTTTCAGTCCATACTTGGATTAAAAAACAGATACACACACTCATACAGCCATCACAACTAACACCGGCTATCAGACATATTCTACACACACCCAAAGTACACGGGGCTACATGACCGCGTTGTCGCAGCCCCTAAACTGAGGAACCAACCAACCAACCAACCAACCAGAGAAGCACGTTGAGTTGAATCACTACGAGAAGGAGAAGTAAAGATGACTTGTTCATTTAATTCTATTCAATAATCAGAATGTGTGTGTGTTTGAGTCTTCAGTCTTTTGAATGGTTTGTTGCAGATCTCCATGCCACCCTGTCCTGAGCTAATCGTTTCATCTCTACATAGCTACCACATCCTACATCCGAGGCAATCTGTTTATCATATTCTAACCTTGGTCTACACCTACCGTTCTTGTCTTCTAGCCTTCCTTCCATAACTAAGCTTGCTATTCCCGTGTACTTAGTTTATGTCCTACCAACCTATCTCTTCTCTTCATTAGCAGTGGCCAGAACATTCAACAGATTCCTTTTCTGTAGAAATGCTTTCCTTGTCTATGCGAACATAGGCCTACTATTTATATCTACTTTGCATCGTCCATCACTGGTTATTTTGCTTCCTAAGTAACGGAAGTATCCTACTTCCTTTAGCTTTTCACCTGCCGATTTGAATCAGAATAGGCCTATCTATAATAAATAAAATTAGACTGTTTTTCTCCATTTCATATTTAAGATATTGGATTAGATGAATATTATATTTTCATGTGGCCTATAGGAATGTCATGGGACGACGTAAAACACGTAAATTATTTACGACTTTGAATTTAAACAACTTGACTGCAATCATGTCAGCTTTTCTTCAAGCGTTATTTCCACTAGTTTGCTCATCTTGCAGGAAATGAGTTGTTGTTGTTGTTGTTGTTGTTGTTGTTGTTGTTGTTGTTGTTTCATTCGAGAGACATGTACATCATGGTCATTTAACCCCGTGTATTTGGATATGTGTGTGTAATTGTGTCTGTGTTATTGGGATGTCTGTATTAGTGTGTGCATTTGTAATTCAGTTTAGGATTAGAAAACTGTCTGCCATGTTCTTAAATTAGAAGCCATCCAAGCATTCACTTAGAGCTGAATTGGAAAACCACGGAAAATCACATCCAGGATGGCTGAGGTGGGAATCGAACCCACCTATTCTCAGTTTTGCCTCACGAGCTCTCAGACAGGAATTAAATTTCAAAGCAGAGCCGGGAATCGAACCCGGACTTCCTGGGCGATAACAAAGCATGCCAGCCCATAAGATAGTCGAAATGAGTTGATAAGTATACTGTAAAGTAAAATATTGGCAACTAAGGAACAGGTATTATTGGTAATTAAGACGAGGGAAATCAAGCAATAGAAGAATTTTTAATGATTTCACGAACTACAATGACAAGAATGCATCGTACAGTTATTGAAGAAGCCAAAGACAAAATAATGAAAAATGAACTGTCCATGCAATAAGTACTTCACCACTGTATATCAATAGCAAAGTCTATGGAAAGCTATGAATGAATCTATATAAGAGTAAGATTTGAAAATGACACTCGAATCGGGATTTGAACTCTTATCTCCTGCTTTCTTAGCAGGCGCGACTAGCCATCGTCAGCTCTACCGCCACGCCAAGATTAGTAATCATTTCCTTGATGAACAGGACGTTAAGGTTCAACTTCCCGGACATCTCAGAAATGACTAGGACTCGCAGACGCCACCAGAGCCACCTGCGTGGCATAGTCTTGAACTGACTTTGGAATTCACTTAAAATGTAATGCAATATGCCGTCTTGAGTACCGCATTAATTCAAATATTATGGAGCTAGGGCCTTGAAGAATAAATCCGTTTGCTAAAACACTGTAATCTATGCAGTGAATTAGAAACAGTTTAACTTCCACTGGAACAGAATCATAGCAAGGAGAACTACGATCTAAAGTCAATTAGTTGCAAAGTGAATATACGCGTATCCTTCCTCGACACATTGAGACGCCATGTGGAGAACACCGGGTAAACAAGCGAGTAGTTTTCTGATTGATTACGATTGCTCTCTTTCCAGTTTCTGACTATGTACTGTGTGTGTACAGTATACAGTATATTAGGGTGGTCCTTATTTTGGAAAAGTCCCGATTGTTGTGAGTGCTCCCCCTAAATCAAAAGTAGAGGCCGAAAAAATAATTATGACGCCAAAAAAAGTCGAAAAATGAAATAAACCGTCCCACGCGCAGGTTGAATTTTAAATGGGATTTAACATGGGTTTTTCGTTTTTTTTAGGTTAAACCAAGCGTTGAGAACTTGATTTCCATCGGTTCAAGGTGAAACTTGGTATTCTTAGGTTTTCGATACCGCTGAATCCAAATATCATGTCAAAAAAAAAAAAAAAGAAGAGCTTGGACTCATGACAGCTGTCAAAAAAGGTGTCAATAGAAATTCATTTTTGACAAATAAAACTTTTGTTTTTTTAAATATTTAAATACAAATAATATAGTATAGTTTCGTAGTAAAATAATTATATACCTTACTTTTGCTATGTTTTTTAAATACGTTAATACTGTCAATTAAATGTCAATTTACGCTGACTAATGCGTAGCGTTAGGTCATGGGGCCAAGCTCTCTGCTGACTCGGTAGACGCGTAGGTTCGAGTCCATCGTCGGCCGTCCTTGAAATGGTTTTCCGTGCTTTCCCATTTTCAACATCAGGCAAATGCTGGGACGGTACCTTCTGACAGGACACGGCCGCTTCCTTCCACATCCTTGCCCAGTTTCATTAATCTTCATCCAGTCCATCTCTCATCTCGGCGCGTAGGTCGCCCATGGGCGTCGACTAGAAAGACCTGCACTCGGCCTCTCAGGAAGCCACACGACAAAAAAAAATCAATTAAACATTAAATGTTTTTTTTTTCAATTTCTGTAAGGAGAGATATTATTAATTTCGAAATAAGTGTCGGTGTTTTGACATAAATGACAGTTGTTAATAAACATTTTAAATTAGAAACGATATAGGCCTATATGTGTCATTTTAACTAATATTTACTTTAAGTGTAAAGTGGTGTTATATATTAATGTGTATTAATGGTTTTTGAAATTAATATCCGTGTAAGGCAACTTATCACCCATACTCTTCAATCTTTACATTGAACAAGCAATGAAGGAAATTGTAGAAAAATTTAAAGTGGGAGTGAAGATTCAAGGAGAAATATTTCAACTCTGAGATTTGCCGATGACATAGTCATCTTGGCCGACACGCCTGAGGATTTAAATGAATTTTTGAATGATATAGACTCTGTCTTGAGGAAAGAATTCATGATGAAATTAATAATTGTAAAACAAAATTTTTGGAATGCAGCCGAAATAAATTAGAATCCTCTATGGACATAAAATTGGCAGGTGAAAAACTAAAGAAAGTAGGAGACTTCTGTTACTTAGGATCCAAAATAACCAGTGATGGGCGAAGCAAAGAGGATATAAAAAGTAGGTTAGCTCAGGCAAGGAAAGCATTTCTACAGAAAAGAAATCTGTTGACATCGAATAAAGATTTAGGTGTAGGAAGTCATTTTTGAAGGCCTTTGTGTAGAGCGTGGCACTCTATGGAAGTGAAACGTCTTGGACTATTGGTGCAGCAGAAAAGAGGAGAATTGAAGCGTTTGAAATATGGTGTTACAGGAGAATGATGAAGATGAGATGGGTAGATAGGGTTACAAACGAAGATCTATTAAGACTAGTGGGAGAGGAGAGATGTTTCTGGCGACTGCTAATGAAGAGAAGAGATAGGTTGGTAGGACACTTACTAAGACACCCAGGAATAGCAAGCTTAGTTATGGAAGGAAGGGTCGAGGACAAGAACTGTAGGGGTAGACCAAGGTTAGAATGTGCTAAACAGATTGCCTCGGACGTAGGGTGTGGTAGCTATGTAGAGATAAAACGATTAGCTCAGGACGGGGAGGCGTGGAGTGCTGCATCAAACCAGTCAAAAGACTGAAGACTCAAACAACAACATCCGTGAATTTTTTTACTGTTTTTTATTTATATACTTAAACACTATTTAATTTACACACAGTTTTTACGACCGTTCCCTTACATTCTCAAGGTCTATTTTTTCACGACGATCATTGACAATTTGTTAATGTATTGAAGCTGCTTCACATCTTTAGTAAATTTTCATCTAAAATCTGTCATCAGTTTGACCATTCGCTCTACACATTCATTAATAACTTTAAAATTTCTGACGAAAGCTTGAGCTGTCAAAAAACTTTCATTGTTTATCCATTGAGATGGTTGAATCTCATGAAAGATTGTCACAAGATTGAATCGTTTGAAAAAATTCAATGACTTTGTGTTAACAAATAAATCGATTTCTTTGTCAAGAATGTCATCAATTTTGTTGGTTTTGTATCGCTTTGTGTTTGGGGGATCATCAGCAAAATCGCAGTCACCATCCTCAGCAGCAGAAGTTAACAATTTTTCCACAAGATCAGCTGAAATCTCTAGATTCTTGACAATTCTGAGTTTAACTTCTGTCGAAACATCTGTATCAAATAGCGCAAGTACAGCTAAATCGGGACTCAAGTACCACAAATGGTTTTTGAATCTGTCTAATGTATGTCTACCCCTTATTATTCCCGTTTTCCAACGGGGTCGGGGATGAGATGCGATGGAAGTCTTTGTGGCGATGGTTTTTACAGCCGGATGCCCTTCCTGACACCAACCTCAGGAGAGGAGTTAATGAGAGATGAAATGAATGATGGTGAATGAAACTGGGCAAGGATGTGGAAGGAAGCGGCCGTGGCCTGTCAGAAGGTACCGTCCCAGCATTTGCCTGCTGTTGAAAATGGGAAACCACGAAAAACCATTTCAAGGACGGCCGACGGTGGGGCTCGAACCCACGCGTCTACCGAGTCAGCAGAGAGCTTGGCCCCATGACCTACTGCTGCGCGTTAGCCAGCGTAGCCACTACTGTCGGTGAATCTGTCTAATGCATTTTTGCAATAACTTTATTAATTGACTGAAAACAATGAATTTCTTTTAAAAATACTAAATCTTGATTAGGTGTTTTCAGAGCAATTGGCGCTGTAAACCATGTCTTCACGTAAACAAGAACAATAAAAAGACAAACGTCACGGAAGCCATTTTCCTCTGCTTTTTTCATAGCAAATTCCGATCTGAAAAGGTAAAGTTTGAGCGCGTCGATTGCTTTTGCCATCCACCTTGCATGGTGAATCGCACCGGGTTTGAGAAATTTATAACCAGATGGAGCGGAATCTAAAACACCAAAACAAGATAGAGAAGTTCTCGATAATCGTCGCGAGAAAAATCCTGATCGAGTAGGTTGATTACAATCTGCTTGATCTAATCAACTTCGTCATGCAATACCGTATTTTGTTTACACTGTCCTTTTCCAATCCACTTTTGTAATTCGACGTATTTACATTAGGCCAAGCGGATTGGAATCATTGAGAAATTGCAACTTTTGGGCCTGTAGTACCCGGAAACATCGTTTTGTACGCTGCACGAGACACGAGCTCTAAAATATGGTGCCTATACTGTAAATACAATACCGACAGTAGTGGCTACGCTGGCTAAAGCTCAGCATTAGGTCTTGGGGCCAAGCTCTCTGCTGACTCGGTAGACGCATGGGTTCGAGCCCCACCGTCGGCCGTCCTTGAAATGGTTTTCCGTGGTTTCCCATTTTCAACACCAGGCAAATGCGGCCACGGCCGCTTCCTTCCACATCCTTGCCCAGTTTCATTCACCATCATTCATTTCATCTCCCATTAACTCCTCTCCTGAGGTTGGCGTCAGGAAGGGCATCCGGCCGTAAAAACCATCGCCACAAAGTCTTCCATCGCATCTCATCCCCGACCCCGTTGGAAAACGGGAATAATAAGGGGTAGACATACATACTGTAAATACAATAAATCGCTAATATAATAAGTCGTTCAAGATTCACAGCTACACCATTGAACGGTCCCAAGTTTGTACTTCCAGTGTCGCAACAAAGAGCTTGAATACCATCACAAAGTCCCCAATCACCTGCCATTTCGTATAAACAATTTGCTTGGTTGATACCCGTGCCACTTTCGATTTCTGGTATCCCTAATAATTGCTCCTTGCCCTCAAAAGTCACGATAACTGGTAAACGATCTACATTAGCAACGTTTTGTAAATCTGTCAAAATTTTTCCGTCCCAATGCAATACATAAGAAGTTGATTCGCTTGCACCAAAATGTTGCTGAATTTCTTTGTACCGTTTTTCACGCAGTACTATTCTTTTACGTCGAATTGTCGATCTATTGAGAGAAAGGTCATCGACGCTGACAGACAAGTATTCACGTTCTTTTAGTAATTCACAAACAGATGTAAGAACATGAACCGCTTGTCTGTCAGTGATGCTACAAAGATCAAACTCTGCAACGACATTTCGTTGATAATGTTGATAGATGCTCTGCTTCGTTTCGCTACGGACGGTCAGGTTCTTAGAGGTCGTCACTTGATATAGATACCAAAGTTATTGGGCTAGACAAAAATTCATCTACATTCATGGGTTGAGCTGAAAGAAGAATTTTTCAATTAAATAGAGAGAAAAATTGAAGGAAATTAAATAAAAAAGAAAACCTGAGACAATTTTTGAAACCAAAAACAAAAAGTTAAAATTTGGAATCCAAGTTTTATAATTTAAAATTGATTAAAAATAAATAAAACATAAGCAGTTTCATTACTTATAATTTAGTTGGCAACTTATTGCCTTCAATTTTGACGTCAATATCTCCAATCAGAATGATGGTTTGACGCAACAACGGAAAATCCATGTTGAACACGTGAATGAAACACACTACTGTTTTAGAGGTTATATTGACACGCTGAAACGCAATGGTCTGAGCGCGCGGTGATAGTAGCGTCACTCTCGTGCACTTCTATAAGCACAACTGGACTATGGGCAGTGTGTCTATATTTAAGTATTTATTTTCGAATTTATTTTAATTATTATATATTAATATTATTGTTGATAATAATAAACATTCACATAAAACACGAAATTTCAAAAAAAAAAAAAAAAATATTAAGGCATTACTATAAAAGTATTACTAGTTATATAATGACACAAATATACCGTTTTTGATTTATTATATTTATTGACAGTTTTATTGACAACTGTCACTTTTGTCAAAACCGACATTTATTTCAAAACATTTAATTACGACTATTTTCCGAATTGAGAAATTGAAAAAAAAAAAGAAACCTAAACATTCTATTAAAAATTCATTGACTGCTAAAAAAGAGCGTTAATAAATTTTTACGACGAAACTTTACTTGATTTGTGTTAAAATATAAAAATAAACTTACAATTTTGAATAATCAAGAAATGAATTTTTATTGACCTCTTTTTGACAGCTGTCATGAGTCAAAACTGGCTTTTAACATGATATGTGGACTCAACGGTATCGAAAACCTGAGTATACCAAGTTTCACCTTGAACCGAGGGAAATCAAGTGCTCAACGCTTGGTTTAACCTAAAAAAGCGGACAACCCATGCTAAATCCCATTTTAAATTCAACCTACTTCATTAATTAAAATCCGCAGCGCGCAACAGAACCAGAGTGCGAACCCTTGTTTCAGCCCTATGCTCTTCAAGAGGAGTTTAAGGAATTAAGTCAAGTAAGTCAACATTCAACCAGCATGGGGGGCGGGTTCTTGTTCGACTTTTTTTTGGCGTCATAATTATTTTTTCGGCCTCTACTTTTGATTTAGGGGTATCACTCAAAACAATCGGGACTTTTCCAAAATAACGACCACCCTAGTACTGTATATACAGTATAAATCCCTGTTTCTACTTATGGAGTGCGTGATGGCACAGCGGTTAAGTTACTTTCCTCTCACCAAGACGGACCATGTTCGATTCCCAGCTAATGCATGTGAGATTTTCGAGGTGAAATTTCACGTAAATGGACAGTAATAAGTACGTCATCAGCGATGATCATCTGATTACTCACCCAAAAAGGGACTGTCAATATGGTTTTCGCATTATTTAATTAAGAATATCAGTATGATAAAAGGAATGTTTGTGGACGTTAACACTGAAGGTAGGGCTCCAGTTCGAACCCCGCTGGTATGGACTATACCTGCCGTGACACGGTCGGTGTCAATGCCCTCACATTTATTGTTTATCCAATGGGAGACACGTGACGACGATCGATTGTCATTAAAGCTCGTTTCACATATGAAGGTCCCACGTCTAGACAAAAGAAGCAGTAAGATTCCTTGTGACTTGTACGTGACCGCTTGTATAGAGACATCATCAGCACAATGACTCAGCTCTTCATGACACATTCTGATGGCAGCATAACCATTAAGTGCTTGTCGCGTACATCGATAAGAATTAATTTCTTGTCTACTGCAGGGTCACATTTCTAACGTAAGTTAACCCTTTAACTAAGCTATTGGTTAATGGAGGCTCTGAAAATTTTGAAATGCAGTCCGGGAGATGAAGTCAGTGTTGTCAAAACTGTGCCTGAACCGGTCCTCACCTTAACAAGCAGAGGACATCCACCAATCGAAGAAGTCTTCCCAGTAATCCTTTTTCTTTACTGTTGAGTAGACCTACATTTTAAATCCCTGTTTAAAAACCAGGTCCCTCCAATTGGAAACCTAACACTTCTTGCCTTGGCCTATCGCGTCTCAATCCTTTAAAGGGGAAATTTAATTAGCATAACTCCATTCAGTGTGCGAAACCGACTGGGAGAGCTCGCACTTTAAGGCCAGGCTATCTCAAATCCATGGATGTACCTTGTTTTTAATAGGTCTCGGCAAGTTCCTTCCAACTCCTTGGCCAATTTCATTCATCTTAACTAATTTCATCCCTAATTAACTTCCCTCCTCAGGAAAGGCATCTGGCCGTAAAAACCATCTCACACATAGACACACATCTCGCTTCATCCCCGATCCCTTAGGAAACGGGAATAATAATGAAAAATAAACCACTATAATTATATCAATAGCAATGTATATGCAAAACTATGAATCTATATGAGAGTAAGACTTGGAAATGACACTCCAATCGGAATTCGAACTCTAATTTCTTGCTTTGCTGACAAGTGCGTGTAGCCTCCTACAGCCTCATGGTGTTGGAGTAGCGTGTATGCCTCTCCCCCGGAGGCCATTGGTCCATTTCCCGGTTCCGTCGCGGATTTTAGAAACTGACGTGAGGGATGGAACGAGATGCACACAGCCTCGTGAGGACAATTGAGTTGCTGTCCCCACGGTCACCAAAACAAAGGGCAACCGCAGAGGGGACTGGACACGCTGGCCACAACTGCGGCCGAATGGAAATAAACTCAGTTAAAATGTGGCTCACTATGAATACGGCTGCACAGGTACAAAGTGCTTCTTTCTCATTAAGTTTGAATGTGTGGAACTTGCATGACCTATCCTTAGTCTACACAAAATGACGGACTCCCTCCGTGATCTCTAACTGACTGCAACTTGCCGCACCGTAGAAAGTTTACTCAAAATCACCCTTCCCACACAACTGACCTAACACAAAACCATAGCTACGTCTCCCTTCCTCATCACAAACTTTACGCACATAGCACATGTTACTCTCACTCGTCACCTGGTGACTTTTTTTTGTTCAAGCCTGGCCATTACCTCGTCCGTTATCCACATAACATGCAATGAAGCCTCTGTTCTCTTTTCCTTTAACTATGTTACCACTGCGTAATGTCATTTGCAATCGCCATGGTTCCCTCAAACACCAACACAATGTGGGATCAGGAGAGGTTGTTGTTGTTAATTCGTTTTAGGGTTTGGGGCATCGTAAACATCTGCCCCGTGTAGTTGGGTGTGTGTTGAACTTGTTTGATAACCTGTATTTATATGATGACTGTAGTAGTGTAACTGCGTTAGGGACCACCATGAGGTAGGTGCCCCGGGGCTTTAAGGTATTATCCCGTATTTTCCTGGAGGGAGTAAGGAAATCCCTGGAGAAAAACAACCCTCAGGATGGCCACTGTCAGCACTGGGATCGAACCTGCGATCTTCGGACTTGCTTCAGCCGCCCTCATGGGACATCAGGAGAGGACACTCTGCCATTGATCCACCAAGGATACTTAGACACAAATTTGTTCCATTGCACTTCAGAGCAACAACATTTTACCTGTGTTAATAACATTCTGTATCTTTTAGAGCGGAAAGCACGGGACTGCTCAATAGCATTAATTATATTTGGTAGTGTCTGGAACCGAACAATTTCAATTTTATTAAAGCCAACCCGTAAGCGTTTGGCACAGCTATACAAGTACTCTAAAGTAAACATATGCCGGTGCAAGTCATCGAAATTGACGGCAGTGTTCCAATGGTTGTGTCCAGATTGCGGTCATTCCAGATTGCGTTCACCTCATTAGCAGTCCAGATTGCGGTCACTTTCATTTTAGGGATGAACTATAAACATCCCAGCGTCCAGATTGCGATCACTTTTCTTGGGAGACCGGTCCTTGTTTCTTGGTTCTTCCCGACTGTCTCATACCTTCCGTAAGTTTTGTGGATAACAAGGGGAAACTGATATTTCACTACCTAACCAAAGAATACAGTTCAGTGTTCAGCTGAGCACACCCCATAAAACTTCGCTTAAAAAACTCAAGTCTCCTCCGAATCTGACGACACGTCGTAAAGCAATGATTATAACTAAGGCTCGGATCGATATGCTCGATAAAATCCAGATATGCTCGAAAACCATGTGTTTTATGCTCGATAGATATTGTACAGCCTCCCAGGGGTAGGCACCCCTTGGAGTCCATCCCCCCGGCATCTGGCCAAATCCCCTAAAATGGCAACCCTTGGAAAGCCGGGGCAACATCCATTAATACTGTAAGGACAGCTTGCTACTCCATAAAGCAGCTCAAGCCTTACGTAATCATTACACTCAGCGACATAGTACTAACTGGGGCGGCATGCCAACACAATGCTGACAGCAGGACGTCAGAAGGTATAAGAAGGCATCCTAATGGGGTCAAAGGATCTCTCCATTGTCAGTGCTTCATCGAGACGGCCCGAGGCTACGCTGGTGTCAACCGAGGTGAGTCAGTCAATCGTGTTCAGAGTTCCTACTTATGTAACCTGCAACCCACAACTTGTATCACATTATAAACATAATTTCATTCCCTACAAGGGACTCACAATCAGAATCACAGACCAATAAAACACTTGGTCCACACTCTACACTAGCATTACTGTTATACGCCTCTTTACATCCCAACGCCCTTCCTTACTCCCGTCACGTAAAGACGTGACAGACGGTAAGCCATTAGCGCTAACTCAGGTACCTTTGTGTCTCTCGAGCCGGCTCGGCTGCCAGCAAGCAGCGCGTGCCACTCGGCTGATACGAACAGAGTCAGTTACATAATAAGCAGTCAGCTGAGCTGAGCGACCAGCACAACGACCCTTTGCAGTGGGTCCCATCCCTCCAAACGCTACTACATTATTCATGGGAACGCCCCCTAGTTCCTAGCACACCACAACACTCTACACTGGTCAGCTTACCCTGACAAGGGAAGCTACCCTTTTAGGCACCACTTTATAAATTATTACAACAACTCTCCCTTTTAGATCCACCCCCAAATAAGGGATCTAAAACACTGGTGGAGGCGCGGTCCTACGCATATAGAACGGGACTCAACCAACGAGCCCTCGTAGGTAAAACGACCCCTTCCGTACCGCAAAAAGCCAAGCGAATAGTGAGAAAATTTTCCCCCAGACAAAAAGCACCATTTTTTTTTGTGTGCTCCAAACTAGCTACACAGGGGAAATTCTTAATAAACCAACCCCCTAGCCCCATACAGAATCAAAGAAATATAAGATTACACTGTCAAGCATGCACAGATTTTTTTTTTATTATTATTCTCATTGTAGGCCCATACACTTCAGTCAGAATGGCACCTCATGCAGAGATTGCAAGCCATAGAGGCAATAGGGGTACGCCAATATTATTAACATTATTGTTCAGATGCCAAGGGCACATACAAAGCCGGCAAACACAAATACGGGCACTCCAAACAAAAATCGGGGCAATACAGGGCAAACAGCCATACACCCCGTCAGAGGGTAGGACAGCGCGATTAAGATGCGCACATACACTCTTGAATCACATACATGAACACCTCAATAGGTTCCATATACAAAGAAACAGAATATACCAACAATTAGTCACCACACATGGTCCCGTAATAGATAATGCAACCCTCGAGAGAATGAGGGGGCACTACACAAGTTTACACGCCCAATACAAGGAGCTAATTCGCGGCCAAGCGCTTCTCCAACTAGCGGCCACAAAACTATACAGAGCACAGAAACATTAATACACTAATACAGTAATTTGCAAACGGGCCATATGCCTCAATAAGGCAGTACACCCAAATTTGGGACAAATGCCGTGAGCTACAAGCCAATAAGGCCATTTTTGAGTTCATGGTAGGGCCATCAGCCCACCCGAGAGAGGACATAAGCGTGGATACGCTGACTCGACAATTTGCGAGGATGTCCCTCTCGCCACGTACTGCCACACAATGGAAGGAGTTCGCCGTGGCCACAGTCAAGAAGACGGCCAGGTTAGGCTCCAACTTACTGCAGAATAAACCTAACACAAACACACGTCCTTCAGCTCCGGATCGGGAGGCAATTTTGCCAAACCGAGGGGCAGAGCCTAGAACAATCCCCTCGGAACAGAGGGATGAGAGGGAGTTGAAGCCAGGGCCATTAAACACACATGATATGACAGGGAAACAAAGGGACATAACCACGTCATGGGCTGACGACATAGAGCCCGACCTACAGTACATAAAGCCTACATACACGTACACAGATAGGCTAACACATTGGCAGGAGTCGGCCGTGGCCACAGGCCGAAAAGCGGTCAGACTACACGCCACCACATTGCTAGGCCAGACACAAGCCATTAAGCGACCTTTACCGCCAGTTCAAAGGGCAAATTTGCCAGAACGAAGGCGAACACCGGTATTAGGCCCTCAGGATGCACGATATACGCACGAACATTTTGACCGGGCACTACCGCACACTACACGGGGATTGGGAAAAATGTTATTAACTATCCCACAAAACCACGCAGTCAAATATATACACACTCCCGTAAAATCTACTAGGGCAGCGTCAAGCACGATTAGGCCCTCGAATACAGGTACATTTAAACCTATAGACACGCGCCACGGTGGAAGTAGGCCAAAGCTTACTTTGCTAGAAATTCCGCCGGAAGGTAGCAAAGGAACACCCCAGTGGATTCCAGAGGCCTATCATCTAATAACAGGGCAAAACCCTTCACCTTTCTGAGCACTGAAGCTCGAAAGAAGATAACGACTTCCACCAGGGCCACAGAAATAAACTAACATCGCTAACACCAACATTCTAGGCCACATAAATTCTTTCACACGGGGGCGATAAGAAAATGGTCCAACAAGTACATAATAAACATAAAATTGCATATTTTTCGTTCTTATTTTATGTATATACAGTGCAACATAGCCAAATTAGAAGGAACAATTCTAAATCCTTCCTGTTTTTTTTTTCGGAACCATGGCATTTTTCTCTCAGGCCATCAATGGTTATTGGGCGAAGTGGTGAACGCCATAACGTAAAGTCTCTAAATATGCTAAGCCAAGTGGAAGCCAAGCAGGCTTCAGGCTGAAAGAGAGATATTTTGAACACAGCTTAAGCATAAAATCACAGCATAAAGCTTAAGTGAGTCTTTCTAAGTAAAAATGACTCAACGTTCTATGTTAGGGTTCCACAGTTTAATAGATTCTCCTGTTGCGGGCGAAAGCCGTAAGTGTGGCAGGAATTAAGACTCTCAAACTAACTTCAAAAATTTGGTGAGGTGTGCTTTAGCCAACTGAAAAGCCCAATTGCACACCGGGACGAGACACTGTCATTGTGGTGAGTTACAATTACTTTGAAAGGCAGGTTTGACTCCCATAGTGCACTGGCTTTGCTCCTGACGTGGATACAAGTGTGTCAATTACGTCTTGCAATGGCCTTCCTAATGTGTACTAGACAGTGTCGGTAGATTCCCCTGAGACGTAACCAGTTTACGGTAGTACTCACGTTACCAAAATGGTAAATACTACACTCAGGTCCCAAGCACATTTTTTTTTAACATTTTTTATAGTGTTCACGACATAATTTTTAGAGACTATCGCCACCTGCTATTATTTTCTTTCAAAGTGCTCTCTTAATCCAGAGCGGGGCATAGCTCATTTTTTTTTCTATTATGACGCAGGCATTAGGCCCGATGAAAGAAAGGTGGCCAAGTTAAACAAATATACATATTTAATACATAGGTACACGTAAAGGCGGAAATACTGCCAAAAGGAAAGGAAGTAATCCCACGGGCAGGCGTGAAAAGAGGGCCAAGAAATAGCCCACTGACCGCGCCGGGATACGATCCTAACACTCACCAGAACTGTCCCGGAGACACAACCTTCATGGTGCCGGAAACAATTACTCTGGGTAAAAGACGGTCTCCAAACCCGCAACCTTCTGAGTACCAGGAATATAAGGTTGAGTAGATATCCAGTTCTAGAATAGAATAATGGGAAAGCTAAGACAAATTGGGACAGTCCCACTAACAGCGGGTCATAAACGAAAACCAATACAATCGCCTCTGGCATCTGGTCACCAAACACGCGACTAGCGGGCCAGACACACTCGCGTACAACGACATTTTCTCCAGGGATAAAGAACATACTTGAACAATGATACAGTTAACACAAAATCTGGGGACACACATGTAGTCAATGGAAGGTTCTTCTATAGTACGGCCAACGCATAGGGGATTTCCGAAGTGAAATGCCATGGCCTGTGGTTTGGATTCCAGGTAAAACGGAAATCCCGGGGCTCATGATCTCCAGATACGGTCACGTTAAACCACAAATTCCCCTCTTTTCTGTCACAATGCGAAAAGCACTCATCACAGTCACAGAAAGTAAGCGATTAAAAACACATGTGACGGACATACAGCGTTATCAAGACAAGTAACGAGCGTGCGCGCAGGACATTGCAATCCGATACCGCCATACTCAGCAAGAACGCAGGCCTCAGTGATAACCTGTACGCTTACAGACAACAGCTCTCAGAGCAGAGCGCACGGCATCATTCACGCCCGATTTAGAGACCCTATATCTTCCAAAATTACACTACAAGGAGAAATCAAAAACGTACAAACTCTACACAGGTATGCATGCTTTCATTTGCGCACTGCACATCAACGGGAACGTGCCATTTTTAAATGCGGCACGAAAATGATCACGCCAAGTCTTTACAGACAACCGGATTCGAACCCATGACCACACACCACACGCGTACCAAAAACTAACTATCCAATGGTATTTTTGGTACGCGGAACACAAGCAAAAACCACACTGGGAAAGCCCCAAGCCCTGGAACACAACGCAAACATAAAACACAGAGAATGACATAAGGTCACGGGTCTGAGTTCCGGTGAGAATTTAGACGCAAAGGAGAACAGCTATTTAGGCGTCCAACCATACTGAAATTGGCCCATACAAGTGCATAAACAGGGAGTACTACATTTCCTCCCACCAAAAGCAGACATAAAATTTCGAATTACACCAGACATAGGGAATACGTTTCACGAACACAGGTAGGAAAATTTCGCAAGACACAGGTCTTGGAGAACAATGGGCACACGACGTCATTACCTAACTAGGGCGAATTGCTACATTAGGCTAGGAATCCAAAACAATGACCACACTTGCATACTTGCAGAATTGCACATACTAACTGCTGACAGCAGACTAGTTACACTGCAATACTGCGGTGACGAGACACTATTGCGTATCGCCCGTGACCGTGAAATTACACACACATAACTATTATAACACCATACATTTTTTTTCCACACTGCAAAAACATTTGGCAATGGACAAGACGTGACACAGCGGAACTTATCTTGGGCCTATAGGGCACGGTCGCAGGGACGGTGGCAAGCCACGGGCGCCTTCTGCCCACACAGGCGATACATATTACGACTTGGCCTGCAACAGACCAACCGTCCGCGTGGTGTAGCGGAACATAGGCACACACACGCACACGCACTCAACAATTAGGAGCAAACACAGATAAGATCTCCCCCCCTAATAACTTCTCTTATCGCTCATAAGGCATAAGAGTCATTACAGATAATTAGCACATGACCAGTCGCATTACGACCACTGGCCACATCTACACTGCAAATGGCCGACCAGATTAGGTCATGCAGCTCTACTATCCCAAGGCGCAGATAGAAAGCCAACATGGACCAAGGGAGGACGACAGGAGAACAGGCTACCAGCGTACCACCTTACTCCCTTCCCATAACCTTCTCACGCCCAACATAAACATCGCAAACACATCTACACGACCAAACACAGCTACACTACATTACATAATACACACAAGGGGTTGATGGACTTCATGCGTCTAAAGAGCAGGCATGCTACGCCTTGAGCCCCGTTGCACCGCCTGAGTATTAGGGGTGGCTCAGCAAACATTAAAGAAGCATAATGCGCCTCTCCAAATGAGAGAGGAGGCCATAGATACATATTAACCATGCTTTAGTACTTAAGCTCTCCCGCATGAAAGGAACATATGGTATTATGCCCCATCCTACACCTATCCGTACATGAAGGCAGAAACTTCATATCCAGACACATGCATGAGTATCCCATCCAATTACCAGGGATTTTAATATCAAACCTGCATGAATTTTCGTATTTTTGCAATCCCGGGAATTACCTCCCCACTCCACTCACTATAGAAGCATCCCAGTGGCATCACCGGTTTCAGGCCACCACTAACGTGGAACCCAAAGGTGCGCAAACCCTTCCTACCATACTTTAAGCCCACTCAACAAATAACTACCCCCAAATCCTAATAACAGGGTACCTGACATTACAGACCCTACTAACACCTCCATTAAGGTAAAGAAGGCATTATTGCTGGAAAGCTGAGGTAGCGATGGTAGGCCAGAAGTAGCCTATGTACTTAGAAGATCTACAACCCCGCTACACTGGAAATATTTTACATTTTACACGGAGATTGAACCATTTACACAGGTTACGACACATTTTTTTTTCTCTCTTACAAAGGAATCTGATACGAACTGATGGTTGACAACGGTGTAAGCCGAGGGGCAGGAGGGACCACACTGGAGCAGAGCTGGGGAAGGCGATGTGGACCCTTACCCCAGTTGGCTCATCAAATCACTGACCTGACCAAATAGACGAACCACGTAAGGTCAAAGCATTCGCGACCTGGCGCGGGCAAACATCGAGATCTAGGGGGCATGTCGCTTATCCCCCTTGTCGGAGAAGGTTACACCCACTATGTGCCACGGTCGTCGAGGCCAAGACCTGCAGGGAGACTTTCTGAGAATGGCGGGAGAAATAGCTCACTCACCGCCGGCCTCGGGAGCTATCCCTAGAGACGACCCCATTATGACTAGACTTCTAGTTAAGCTTAAATTTAAGTAGGCACGGCTTCCATAGCGGGAAGCAAAACTCCTATGCGTTGGAGTGGCAGATAACTGCGGAATACATATTACTGCGGCCCATAGCGGCAATATCATATATCAATGCGAAAAGCATACTACGGCGGCCCTTAGAGGCAAATATTACTGCGAAAAGCAGATTGCGACGGCCGATTAAGGCGAAGACAATATTATGCCATTGGACCACACTGTCCAATGCCCACATAAATGGCGACGCAACGGGCAACCAGAGGGCATTAAGAGAGGGGCAGTGCGCGCACCTCACAGGAGCCAAGTGGGCGGCTCAACTACGTTAAATCGGAACAGCAAACGGTCATGAACACGGAAGTTACAGCGGGCGAAACGGTTAGCTTAGTGGCACCGTAAGCCGCCTGCGAATAGATTAGTATTAGTAATAGACGTCGACACCTAGAGTTAAGGGGACGGAATCTAGCGACCCTAGAGACAACCGGTGTTTCTGGGGCTCGTGCGGGTGGTGATCTGGGGATTTAATTGCCCCAGGCGATCGTCCTAGGCCAAATTTAGTTGTAAGGCGGTTGCATTTGACACGCAACCTAGGATTAAGCAAATTTATTCACCGCTGTTGCCAGGTATAGCGCAGCACATTTCGGCAATAGATTAAGGCAACCCTCTCGGCTTAGTAATAGTTTTTTTTTATTAGACTATAATTAAGATAGATAGTATTAAGTAACGCCGGTCGGCTCCTGATGACCGCCAAACCCGGTATCAGGGTAAGTCCGACAATACACTATAATATAGGATAACATATAATATAGTACAATAGGCATAGTCAAAGTGGAATTTATCGGCACCCGGTAACCACAATTCCGCTACCGGGGTAAGACCAACTATATATTATTTACGGCATCACGGCACCGTATAGGGTAAGCCCAGGCATGCAGCTAATTCACATTAATCATGCTATTTTTTTTCAGAGAAAGAAGAGCTTCAGCCTGTAAACACTGTGACACAGGAAGCGACATAGAGAATATGGCATACTCACATGTATTTTCTAAACCTCGCCATTTTTTCACAGGCATCGTCACCAGATACAGGAAACTGGTGACAGGAATTTCACTGCCATATAGCAGTGGCATATTATTTACGGCATGCCATGATTATGTACTATTTTTTTTTTATATTTTATATACGTCAACTTGCACTAATCCCGACACACTCGCAAACACTCACCACATTTTTCTTTTTCAGCTACGCACTCCAAAATAAATCTGCACAGCAGGACTGGTGCCTGTGGGGTACCAGGCTTACTGGCAGATCAACTAAAATATAAACACATAAAGCGTCAAAATGCGACGCAGATTACGACAATGAGGGCGCAACCGATTTGTGGCAGTGACTCTCATTGTCAAGTGTGAAAGCATTCACCCACAGAGGATGCTTCACAGAGTAGGTATTAAGAATACGTGCAAGCGGTACGACCACTATACCGTACCAAGAAGTGGCCGTACAGGATCAGCCGTGAGACGGCAAGCGTACGTACAGACGGGTAGCGTGCACGCGAGGTACCTCACAAAAACTATAATTATAAGGGATTAGCGCGATTAAGTAGACATAGGGTCATTGTAATTTATAACTTTTAAGGATGAACTTTATACAATTATTCCACTAGACATAAGGTCATTGTAATTTATAATTTAAGGACAAACTTCATAAACATAGTACATTAAACGCTATATATTTTTGTTTGTTTATCAAGATGCCAATGTCCATAATGTGTATGATTTGTTTTCTTTCATTTTTCCTTCTTCTAACTTCCCCATTTGTCAGGGTGTTCCGTTTTTTCCCAAACAAATAAATACTTTTGAATATTTCCCTTACATTATACCCTGGAACACCCATTTTTCTATTTTCTTCTACCTTTCTTATTGCAGGGAGCACTTTTTCCCTAAGATAGGGCGGACGACGCCATCATCCGTTCGGCCCTGGGTTTTTCCTCCCTGCACAAATATGTAACACATCACCATCAGAAACCATGTTTTTTTTTTAAACTGGCAATATGCCAGCAAATGCAAGGGCAATTTTTTTTACATGTCGAATTTATTTTAATGTTAAATTTTTCTCAAATGTCATTTTTTTCCCCAATGTTAATCAAATCTTTCGCAATGTCAATTTTTTTTGTTTGTTTTTTCACAATGTCAATGTATACATATATCTGTAAATCCCATAACCCTCCCCTCTGAACACGGGCTGACCTCACACCCACACTTCGATACGACGCCACCAGGAGATACGAGGGGGTTTCAAGGACCACTACGTCAACACCCCCACTTCCAGTTCCGTTCCCGTTCGCGAGGACGCGAACAAATGAAGGAAGACTCTTGTACAGCCTCCCAGGGGTAGGCACCCCTTGGAGTCCATCCCCCCGGCATCTGGCCAAATCCCCTAAAATGGCAACCCTTGGAAAGCCGGGGCAACATCCATTAATACTGTAAGGACAGCTTGCTACTCCATAAAGCAGCTCAAGCCTTACGTAATCATTACACTCAGCGACATAGTACTAACTGGGGCGGCATGCCAACACAATGCTGACAGCAGGACGTCAGAAGGTATAAGAAGGCATCCTAATGGGGTCAAAGGATCTCTCCATTGTCAGTGCTTCATCGAGACGGCCCGAGGCTACGCTGGTGTCAACCGAGGTGAGTCAGTCAATCGTGTTCAGAGTTCCTACTTATGTAACCTGCAACCCACAACTTGTATCACATTATAAACATAATTTCATTCCCTACAAGGGACTCACAATCAGAATCACAGACCAATAAAACACTTGGTCCACACTCTACACTAGCATTACTGTTATACGCCTCTTTACATCCCAACGCCCTTCCTTACTCCCGTCACGTAAAGACGTGACAGACGGTAAGCCATTAGCGCTAACTCAGGTACCTTTGTGTCTCTCGAGCCGGCTCGGCTGCCAGCAAGCAGCGCGTGCCACTCGGCTGATACGAACAGAGTCAGTTACATAATAAGCAGTCAGCTGAGCTGAGCGACCAGCACAACGACCCTTTGCAGTGGGTCCCATCCCTCCAAACGCTACTACATTATTCATGGGAACGCCCCCTAGTTCCTAGCACACCACAACACTCTACACTGGTCAGCTTACCCTGACAAGGGAAGCTACCCTTTTAGGCACCACTTTATAAATTATTACAACAACTCTCCCTTTTAGATCCACCCCCAAATAAGGGATCTAAAACAATATGCTCGAAAAAACCATTATATGCAGTTAAATACGCAGAATATGCTCGAAAAACACCGTTAAAAACTATAGAAAGGAATGTGAAACGAAAAAACCAATAACATACCTTTATATACGAGCTTTATTTTCTAATTGTATGTATGATACACTGCAATATACTCGCATTCAAATTTTTGAAGTATATATTAGAGAAGTTTTCTTAAAAAAGTTATAGTTTAAAAGTTAATTTACAAAATGTTCACAATTAGGCGAGTCAATGAAGTAGATCTGCATTGGTCTGTTCAACAAGAATTTTTTCTACGTTTTCAGTTTTGAATGATTTTCTTAAATCAGTCAATACAAGTTTCAATGCGGGAGTCGAGAAGGCTGTGACTAGACAATGTTCACGAGGTTCGTGCTGCCGTAGTTACATCTCATTTGGAGAGGTTTTTGGATATCACATTGGAGTGCGAATCGTATATGAAAGTATTCTAGATACCTACAACACTTTTGTAAGTATTATTCCTAATATTTGTGAACCTTACCGTAAGTTACGTGAAGTGGAAGAAACACAACCTAAAACTCTGTTCTGATCAACCCAACATGGCCGCCGCCTCTGTTGATAGAGGTCGGCGTCTCTTAACGAACACAACGAATGATAAAACTTCTGACGTATCAACCCACCAAGTACCAAACCAACCAATGAATTATTATAATACTGTAAATAACCCTGATTTTAACAACAGTACATCTGGCACCCAAATGACAACTACAATAACTAACGGCACCAAAGAAATAAATCCAAGGTCAAGCTATTCTGCTATAGCTCAATCTCTCCCCTCCAAAGAACAAGCTATCGTAATTGAATCCCAAGATGGAATCAGTATCAAAGATTATGTGCTAGCTGTAGGAAAACTCACTAGCCCTAGCAACATTCGTTTTGTTTCACGAATATCGAATGGACGAATATGCATTTTTCTTTCTAGCAAGAAAGTTGTTGAAGAGTTAATATTAGCAAACCCCAAGATCTTAATAAACAATGTATCTTTGGAAATACGACCACTCTTAACAAAAAACAAGCGTATTATATTATCAAACGTTTGTCCTGTAATACCCAACTATGTAATTGAAGAGGAATTGTTAAACATTGGTGTGAAAATCATGTCTAAAATTACCCCTATCAGAGCAGGCTTATCCATCCCAGGTTTTTCTCATATTTTGAGCTTTCGAAGACAAATGGACATCCAAAATGAAGACTTCGATAAACTCCCTGCATCTCTCCAAATTGAATACGATGGCACTAACTACTGGATTTACCTATCATCTGACTCACCCACCTGCTTTATTTGTAAAACTGAGGGACATTTGGCCAAAGACTGTCCTACGAACAACTCAGTTCCAAATGATCAACCAACCTCTCAGCACGACATTCATGAAATTGACAAACCTAACCTCTCCAAATTTCCTAAACTACAAGAGAAACCACAAACAACAGAGATAACCCCCAAAAATGCAACCAGTACTTCCGACCTTCCTCCAACAAATTCACATGATGAAACTTCATCAGCTATCCTAAACTTAACTCTAACCCAGGATTGTAATGGTATTTCTCTCTCCGAAATTCCAATAGAAAGAACAGTGCCTGGACATAGTGAAACATGTCCTGCCTCAACAACTGGACATTTCCCTGGATTTAAAAGACCAATGTCACACGCCAGCAGTGAAAGAATTGACCAAAATATTTCTAATAGCAACAGACCCAAAATCGACTCTTCTGAACAAATTGAGAATCACAAGGTAAATCATACTTCTAAGAAACCCAAGAAAGAACCACAAAAACCAACAATCAGCGATATGCTCCTTCCTGTGAAACAGGTTTTGGAAGCTGATCCATCACTAGCTCCTCTCAGTTACACACAACTCCAATCTTTTCTGGAAAATTCCCAAGGTGTCAAGGACGTGGTGGCAATTGCTTTCAATTACACCCAAGACATAGAAGGACTCGCTAAAGCCCTACAGAAACTATACCCCTACTACACCGATAAAAGCATTAAAAACAGAAGCTCTCGGATAGTGAAGAAATTACTGAAGTTCGTCAACCTAAGCGAAGACCAAATGGATAACAATGTTTCTCTAGACTATTCTAGCGATGACTAATCTCTCCCTCTATAAGAATGGAAATGGATCTTTTGCTTTTCCTTATCATACTTATGGCAACAACACTACTCCAATGGAATATCAACAGCTATCGATCCCAGTTAGAATTCCTACAACTCCTAATAAATAAACACCAACCACCCATTATCTGTCTCCAAGAGACCAACTTTCGGAACGATTTTGCTGCTAATCTAAGACTTTACAATGTGTATCATAAAAACAGAACTAATGCAAGTCATGCAAGTGGAGGAGTAGCTACCTATGTCAAAAACAATATATACCTTAAAGAAATTTCTTTAAACTCCAATTTGGAAGCTGTAGCCGTCTCATTGCATCTACCTCCCTCTCTGTGTATCTGCAATATTTATATACCAAACAGTTATCTATTTCACGGAGATGATCTACGAAATCTTATCCGTCAGCTACCTAAACCATTCATTCTAGTAGGCGACTTCAACAGCCATAACACGTTATGGGGCAGTCATCACTCCGATGCAAGAGGGAAGGAGATAGAAAAGATACTAGATAAATTTGACCTAATTCTAATGAATTCAACTGCTCCAACTCGTTTCGATATTGCTCATGGAACCTATAGTAGCATAGACCTAACTATCTGCACTCCGGAGATAGCAACTGGTTTTGACTGGTCTGTCTATTCGACGCTCCAAGGAAATAGTGACCACTTCCCCATACTGATCAATAACGACAACTCTCCAATCAACGCCCCGATACCCCAAACCCTTAAATGGAACTTAAATAAAGCAAATTGGACGCAGTTCAATCATATAGTCAACAACCATTTAATTGGCCTAACCCATCCACATGACT
This sequence comes from Meconema thalassinum, assembly GCA_946902985.2. Lineage (NCBI taxonomy): Eukaryota > Metazoa > Arthropoda > Insecta > Orthoptera > Tettigoniidae > Meconema > Meconema thalassinum. The sequence continues at coordinate 469,335,545 of OX336390.1, read as the reverse complement.
TCCCTTCCAAACACATCAATGATATTGTTCAAGTTGTTGTTGTTGTTTGAGTCTTCAGTCTTTTGACTGGTTTGATGCAGCTCTCCATTCCTCCCTGTCCTGAGCTAAACGTTTCATCTCTACATAGCTACCACACCCTACATCCGAGGCAATCTGTTTAACATATTCTAACCTTGGTCTACCCCTACAGTTCTTGTCCTCGACCCTTCCTTCCATAACTAAGCTTGCTATTCCTGGGTGTCTTAGTATGTGTCCTACCAACCTATCTCTTCTCTTCATTAGCAGTCGCCAGAAACATCTCTCCTCTCCCACTCGTCTTAATACCTCTTCGTTTGTAACCCTATCTACCCATCTGATCTTCATCATTCTCCTGTAACACCACATTTCAAATGCTTCAATTCTCCTCTTTTCTGCTGCACCAATAGTCCAAGTTTCACTTCCATAGAGCACCACACTCCAGACAAAGGCTTTCAAAAATGACTTCCTAATACCTAAATCTATATTCGATGTCAGCAGATTCCTTTTTTGTAGAAATGCTTTCTTTGCCTGAGCCAACCTACTTTTTATATCCTCTTTGCTTCGTCCATCACTGGTTATTCTGCTTCCTAAGTAACAGAAGACTCCTACTTCCTTCAGCTTTTCACCTGCCAATTTGATCTCCATAGAGGTTTCTGATTTATTTCGGCTGCATTCCAGTATTTTTGTTTTACATTTATTAATTTTCATCATGAATTCTTTCCGTAAGACGGAGTCCATACCATTCAAAAACTCATTCAAATCCTCAGGCTTGTCGGCCAAGATGACGATGTCATCAGCAAATCTCAGAGTTGAAATTATTTCTCCTTGAATCTTCACTCCCACTTTAAATTTTTCTCTAATTTCCTTCATTGCTTGTTCAATGTAAAGATTGAAAAGTATGGGTGATAAGTTGCAGCCTTGCCTTACACCTTTCTGAATACCAGCTTCTCTCTCATGTCCTTCAACTCGAATGACTGCTGTCTGGTTTCTGTATAGATTGTATATCACCCTCCTATCCCTGTACTTTATTCCAATCGATTTCAAAATGTCAAACAATTTAGTCCAATCAACGTTATCAAAAGCCTTTTCTAAGTCTACAAAAGCCATGAACGTTCTCTTATCTTTCCTTATTCTACCTTCCAAAATCAGCCTAAGACTTAGTACAGCTTCCCTTGTTCCTACATTTCTCCTGAAACCAAATTGGTCTTCGCCCAACTCCGTTTCTATCTGGCTTTCAATCCTCTTGTAAATTGTTCAAGATTTTACAGAATCAATAGTTAAATCTGCAAACCTTAGTGTTCCGAAAATAAAGATAAACCCGTGTAAGAAGACAGTACCTTGGTGGAACGACGCATGCAAGGAAGCTCTAAAGAATAAAAACCATGCTTTCTATGTCTTTAAGAGAAAACCAACTCCTGAAAATAAAGCCCAATTTCAGAAATGTAGAGCAATCGCCCGAAAAGAAATTAAAGATAGCAAAAAGAACTCGTGGCTGACATTTGTTTCCTCACTAAATTCTCAAACTCCACAAAAAGAAGTATGGAATAAACTCAAACGTGTAAATGGTAAATATAACCAGTTCCACATTACTTCTCTCAGAAACCCGAATGATGGATCCTTCATAACCAACCCTCAAAACATTGCTGATAAATTAGCTGACACATTCTCCGAGACTTCTAGTGACCACAATTATGACCAACATTTTCTCCTTATAAAGAAAACCAGCGAACCTCTTGATCTAAAAAGAATCTCCTCCGACTCCAATTCTAATTTAAATGAACCTTTTCAATTACAGGACATGATTATTGAACTTGACAAATGTGGCAAATCCAGCCCTGGCCCAGATACGGTCCCTTATGAGTTCCTAAGACAGCTCCCACTAAACGCATTAAATTATCTTCTGGCTATTTTCAACTACATATGGACCTCTCAGACGTTCCCTGATCAATGGCGCAGAGCCATTGTTTTTCCAATACTCAAGCCAGGGAAGGATAACTCAATTGCAGAAAATTACCGTCCAATCGCTTTAACAAATGCAATGTGCAAATTAATGGAGAAAATTGTTAACAGGAGATTACGATGGTATCTTTAACATATAAACTTTTTTAGTGATGTACAAAGTGGATTTCGTAAAGGACGTTCAACTGTCGATACTCTCATAAGTTTGGAATCTGAAATTAGGGAAGCTTTCCTAAACAACCATCACCTCATAGCAGTTAGTCTAGATATTGAAAAGGCATATGACATGGTGTTCAAAGACCATGTACTTAAATCATTGATGGAATATAACATTTCAGGAAATATGCTCTATTTCATCTACAACTTCCTCAAAGATCGTAGAATTCAAGTTAAGACAAATGGCATTTTGTCACAGGAAGTTACAATCGGCAATGGAGTCCCTCAAGGATCAGTTATCAGTGTTACTTTATTCCTGGTCGCAATAAACGGAATTGTATCCAACATCCACTTGCCAGTAAAGGCTTGTCTTTTTGCCGACGATTTGACCATATTCTGTGCTGGAAGAAATAGTTCAACTACTCAACAACTACTTCAAGAATCACTTGAAAATATTCAACAATGGGCCAAGATTACTGGATTCAAGTTCTCCAAAACAAAGTCCAAATGCATAGTATTCTCTAAAAACAAACACTCTGTACCAGATCCCGAGCTCAACATAAACAGTCATAAAATTGAGACAGTATCTACTCTTAAAATCCTGGGAATTCTGTTTGATAGTAAATTAAGTTGGATTCCATACCTGAAAAATCTCAAGGATGAGTGTCTACGACGGATTAATTTAATGAAGATTCTCGCAGCAAAAAACTGGGGAGCAGACTATCAAGTGCTAATGAATACTTATAGATCAATTATTAGGGCCAAATTAGATTATGGCAGTATAGTATACAACTCTGCAACAGCGTCTTCCCTCAAGATCCTTGATTCTATCCAGTCAGCTGCTCTTCGAATTGCTCTGGGAACTCTCCGCACCAGTCCAGTAACCAGTATGCAAATAGAAGCCAATGAACCACCTCTTGCAATTAGACGTCAACAACTAAGTTTATCATATGCACTCAAAGTATCAACTATGACTAAATCACGCATTAAGTCGTATGTTTTCCCTACTAACAGCCACACAAGAACAAACACTGAATCAAGACGACAACCTTCGCCCTTCAATGTCAGAATATCCAAGTTCCTTGAAGAATTAAACCTAAACTAGTTGAAACCCGTCAAAAATGACGGTCAATAGAAAAAATATTTACTGAAGAATTTTCTTATGTAGGCCTACTGTATATTCTTTGTACGATGATTTTTTGGCTCTATTGAAACTATAAGGGCGTCAAAAGATTGCGCTCTCAACATTGCAAAATACTGCTGGTCATGACTGAAAAATTGATGAGGCAAATTGAGACCTATACGTTCCAGAGTTTTCCCTTGAGCTTCATTGATTGTGACAGAGTATGCCAAATAAATTGGAAAATATTGCCTCTTAAAACAAAATGATAGTGTTTTATCGGATGCTGTTAAATCAAGTAGAAGGATTAGACCTCTCTGCCTAATTTTAACTGCACTTATTATTTCCAAATCCAAGCAATATGGTTGCATTTAGGAGCCCTTGGGAAACGTTCAGATTTCTAAGCAGCATAACGGTTCAAGCGTTTGGAATATGTGGAGGCAAGTCATTTAGTTCCAAGGAATTCAAGAACTCTGAGGAGTCTAATAAAACTGGCCGCAAACCGTCACATATAATTTTGGAATATAACGAAGAAATGCGATGATGTGCACCTCCATACATCTTAAAACAATGTGGACCGTATGGGTGTGGCACAGTAACATTGGCACCAAATGAAACGAAGGACATAGCATTGTACTGCCGATTAGTCTCTCTGAAATTCCTTGAGATATCATCTCCAGTGAAAAATAATTGTTGCAGCATGTCAAATGTTTTATATTTAGTCAGATTAATTTTACATTACAACAGCAAAGGTCAAAGTAACCAAGTGAAGATTTCTCTCAAGAGAAATACAGTGCAGAACAATGTTTAAATTTGTTCGTCAAGGACCCTACAGTGTAACGGTATAGTATCTGGAATTGTATCTGAAATGCCGTATTCATATTGGAGTTTAAAAGTGGCTTCGTATTTTTCTCCGATTTCCCACTTGTTTGCGGCTAATGTTCTATTTCGTAAAATGGGTTTATTTATAGCAGCATTTCTCCCCAAATTAACGTCATAGCTTATTAAATAACACTTTTTTTTTTTTTTTTTTTTTTTTCGTGTAGCCTCCTGAGAGGCCGAGTGCAGGTCTTTCAAGTCGACGCCCGTGGGCGACCTGCGCGTCGGGATGAGAGATGGAATGGATGAAGATGAATGAAACTGGGCAAGGATGTGGAAGGAAGCGGCCGTGGCCTGTTAGAAGGTACCGTCCCAGCATTTGCCTGGTGTTGAAAATGGGAAACCACGGAAAACCATTTCAAGGACGGCCGACGGTGGGGCTCGAACCCACGCGTCTACCGAGTCAGCAGAGAGCTTGGCCCCATGACCTAATGCCGCGCTTTAGCGAGCATAGCCACTGCTGTCGGTATTAAATAACACTATAGTGGCCTGCATCAACGCAGCTGCCAAATATTAAATAGCAAATAATAACTTACTTCCATTGCCAAAATCAACTGCGTGGTTAGACTCATTGTTATGTACTCTAAAAAAATAATCAATAAACAACAATATTCACTTATACAACTAAGTTCAGAGACTTCCATTCTCAAGTTGGTTGCTGATGAGAATGCGATGAGACTGATCGCCAATAATAAAATCCTTGCAATTTTTGCAATTTGCTTGCAAACGCAACTCAGGATGACGAACTTCATTTTGAAATAAACAGAATGAAACTGCTCTAAATAATCAATTTCCATCACCTGTTGAAGGTACAATACTTTGCATTTCCATGACAGTAAATTATGCAAGGGAGCATAGAATCACTTCGCCACTACTGGAATGAGCATGGACTCACTTCGCCAGCCACCGTAATGGAGGGAGTTTTAGAATTATATGTTCAGTGTTTTTCAAAGATCGTATTAACACAGGGAAGCCCAGTCTTAAGGCTACATTCTGAGCTATCGCCCCAGATTCCAGGTTCGATCCCTGCTCTGCCAAGAAATTTAATTCTGGTCTGAGGGCTGGAACGGGGCGCACTCTTGAGGCAAACCTAAGAAGAGCAAAATTTGATTCCCATCTCAACAACCTTGGATGTGGTTTTCCGTGGTTTCCCACTTCCACTCCAGGCAAATACCGGGATAGTTCCTAACTTAAAGCCTCAGTCGTCAACTCTCCATTCCCCATACTAATTACAAATGCACACATCAATACAGCCATCACATTAACACAGGTTATCAGAGAAAGGTTTACACTCACACACCAAAGTAGACGGGGCTGAGTGACCACGATGTCTGAGTCCATCAAATGAATTATGTTCGACAATTTTCTCTCAAGGCGAAGCGATTGTGCCGATATTTATATAATAATTTAAAAGTATCTGGGAACTTAAATCATGGAGAATTCCTTACCTTACGGGAATAATAAACGTAGCCTAACATATGTTTAGACAATGTAATACCAATTGCAAGATAGAATAATTGGGAAATAGAATTACATGTCTGAGGTGGGAATCAAACTCCTTCGACGATGCATAATCAATTTCGTTGTCCACAATGTTAGCCGCTGAGCCACCCAGACAACGAAATTAGAGTGCAATATTAAGAGACGTAAACAACAAACGCATTTAACTGCCAGTTACAGTTCATCAATATTTCCCTTATTTCATGATTCTCAACTCCCTATTCCCCTTACTAATTACAAATGCACACATCAATACAGCCATCACATTAACACAGGTTATCAGAGAAAGGTTTACACTCACACACCAAAGTAGACAGGGCTGAGTGACCACGATGTCTGAGTCCATCAAATGGATTATGTTCGACAATTTTCTCTCAAGGCGAAGCGATTGTGCCGATTTTCATTTTCAATTTAAAAGTATCTGGCAACGTAAATCATGGAGAATTTCTTACCTTACGGGAATAATAAACGTAACATATGTTTAGACAATGTAATACCAATTGCAAGATAGAATAATTGGGAAATAAAATTACATGTCTGAGGTGGGAATCAAACTCCTTCGACGATGCATAATCAATTTCGTTGTCCACAATGTTAGCCGCTGAGCCACCAAGACAACGAAATTAGAGTGCAATATTAAGTGACGTAAACAACAAACGCACTCAACTGCCAGTTACAGTTCATCAATATTTCCCTTATTTCATGATTCTATTCCAGTATATATCGGGATACAACATAAGCGATATTTCCCTTTTCAATTCTCATAAACAAAGATCACACTACGATACGGTGGATCTTTTATCCGCCATTTCTCTCATGAAGAAACGCAATTGTGGCAACGCGCAATTGCCACATATCTTACCTTTTTCTTTAAACATATAAAAATATACCGTAACATATATTTTCCTTTTAAAGACACACTGCAAATCTGCATGCCAAGAGCTTTCGTTAGAATGCCATACGAAGCCAATCGGTTAAGTCGTTTTCAAAATCTCGTGTGTACAAAAAATACCTTAGTGTTTTAAATATAGACTAGTTGAAACCCGTCAAAAATGACGGTCAATAGAAAAAATATTTACTGAAGAATTTTCTTATGTAGGCCTACTGTATATTCTTTGTACGATGATTTTTTGGCTCTATTGAAACTATAAGGGCGTCAAAAGATTGCGCTCTCAACATTGCAAAATACTGCTGGTCATGACTGAAAAATTGATGAGGCAAATTGAGACCTATACGTTCCAGAGTTTTCCCTTGAGCTTCATTGATTGTGACAGAGTATGCCAAATAAATTGGAAAATATTGCCTCTTAAAACAAAATGATAGTGTTTTATCGGATGCTGTTAAATCAAGTAGAAGGATTAGACCTCTCTGCCTAATTTTAACTGCACTTATTATTTCCAAATCCAAGCAATATGGTTGCATTTAGGAGCCCTTGGGAAACGTTCAGATTTCTAAGCAGCATAACGGTTCAAGCGTTTGGAATATGTGGAGGCAAGTCATTTAGTTCCAAGGAATTCAAGAACTCTGAGGAGTCTAATAAAACTGGCCGCAAACCGTCACATATAATTTTGGAATATAACGAAGAAATGCGATGATGTGCACCTCCATACATCTTAAAACAATGTGGACCGTATGGGTGTGGCACAGTAACATTGGCACCAAATGAAACGAAGGACATAGCATTGTACTGCCGATTAGTCTCTCTGAAATTCCTTGAGATATCATCTCCAGTGAAAAATAATTGTTGCAGCATGTCAAATGTTTTATATTTAGTCAGATTAATTTTACATTACAACAGCAAAGGTCAAAGTAACCAAGTGAAGATTTCTCTCAAGAGAAATACAGTGCAGAACAATGTTTAAATTTGTTCGTCAAGGACCCTACAGTGTAACGGTATAGTATCTGGAATTGTATCTGAAATGCCGTATTCATATTGGAGTTTAAAAGTGGCTTCGTATTTTTCTCCGATTTCCCACTTGTTTGCGGCTAATGTTCTATTTCGTAAAATGGGTTTATTTATAGCAGCATTTCTCCCCAAATTAACGTCATAGCTTATTAAATAACACTATAGTGGCCTGCATCAACGCAGCTGCCAAATATTAAATAGCAAATAATAACTTACTTCCATTGCCAAAATCAACTGCGTGGTTAGACTCATTGTTATGTACTCTAAAAAAATAATCAATAAACAACAATATGCACTTATACAACTAAGTTCAGAGACTTCCATTCTCAAGTTGGTTGCTGATGAGAATGCGATGAGACTGATCGCCAATAATAAAATCCTTGCAATTTTTGCAATTTGCTTGCAAACGCAACTCAGGATGACGAACTTCATTTTGAAATAAACAGAATGAAACTGCTCTAAATAATCAATTTCCATCACCTGTTGAAGGTACAATACTTTGCATTTCCATGACAGTAAATTATGCAAGGGAGCATAGAATCACTTCGCCACTACTGGAATGAGCATGGACTCACTTCGCCAGCCACCGTAATGGAGGGAGTTTTAGAATTATATGTTCAGTGTTTTTCAAAGATCGTATTAACACAGGGAAGCCCAGTCTTAAGGCTACATTCTGAGCTATCGCCCCAGATTCCAGGTTCGATCCCTGCTCTGCCAAGAAATTTAATTCTGGTCTGAGGGCTGGAACGGGGCGCACTCTTGAGGCAAACCTAAGAAGAGCAAAATTTGATTCCCATCTCAACAACCTTGGATGTGGTTTTCCGTGGTTTCCCACTTCCACTCCAGGCAAATACCGGGATAGTTCCTAACTTAAAGCCTCAGTCGTCAACTCTCCATTCCCCATACTAATTACAAATGCACACATCAATACAGCCATCACATTAACACAGGTTATCAGAGAAAGGTTTACACTCACACACCAAAGTAGACGGGGCTGAGTGACCACGATGTCTGAGTCCATCAAATGAATTATGTTCGACAATTTTCTCTCAAGGCGAAGCGATTGTGCCGATATTTATATAATAATTTAAAAGTATCTGGGAACTTAAATCATGGAGAATTCCTTACCTTACGGGAATAATAAACGTAGCCTAACATATGTTTAGACAATGTAATACCAATTGCAAGATAGAATAATTGGGAAATAGAATTACATGTCTGAGGTGGGAATCAAACTCCTTCGACGATGCATAATCAATTTCGTTGTCCACAATGTTAGCCGCTGAGCCACCCAGACAACGAAATTAGAGTGCAATATTAAGAGACGTAATCAACAAACGCATTTAACTGCCAGTTACAGTTCATCAATATTTCCCTTATTTCATGATTCTCAACTCCCTATTCCCCTTACTAATTACAAATGCACACATCAATACAGCCATCACATTAACACAGGTTATCAGAGAAAGGTTTACACTCACACACCAAAGTAGACAGGGCTGAGTGACCACGATGTCTGAGTCCATCAAATGGATTATGTTCGACAATTTTCTCTCAAGGCGAAGCGATTGTGCCGATTTTCATTTTCAATTTAAAAGTATCTGGCAACGTAAATCATGGAGAATTTCTTACCTTACGGGAATAATAAACGTAACATATGTTTAGACAATGTAATACCAATTGCAAGATAGAATAATTGGGAAATAAAATTACATGTCTGAGGTGGGAATCAAACTCCTTCGACGATGCATAATCAATTTCGTTGTCCACAATGTTAGCCGCTGAGCCACCAAGACAACGAAATTAGAGTGCAATATTAAGTGACGTAAACAACAAACGCACTCAACTGCCAGTTACAGTTCATCAATATTTCCCTTATTTCATGATTCTATTCCAGTATATATCGGGATACAACATAAGCGATATTTCCCTTTTCAATTCTCATAAACAAAGATCACACTACGATACGGTGGATCTTTTATCCGCCATTTCTCTCATGAAGAAACGCAATTGTGGCAACGCGCAATTGCCACATATCTTACCTTTTTCTTTAAACATATAAAAATATACCGTAACATATATTTTCCTTTTAAAGACACACTGCAAATCTGCATGCCAAGAGCTTTCGTTAGAATGCCATACGAAGCCAATCGGTTAAGTCGTTTTCAAAATCTCGTGTGTACAAAAAATACCTTAGTGTTTTAAATATAGACTAGTTGAAACCCGTCAAAAATGACGGTCAATAGAAAAAATATTTACTGAAGAATTTTCTTATGTAGGCCTACTGTATATTCTTTGTACGATGATTTTTTGGCTCTATTGAAACTATAAGGGCGTCAAAAGATTGCGCTCTCAACATTGCAAAATACTGCTGGTCATGACTGAAAAATTGATGAGGCAAATTGAGACCTATACGTTCCAGAGTTTTCCCTTGAGCTTCATTGATTGTGACAGAGTATGCCAAATAAATTGGAAAATATTGCCTCTTAAAACAAAATGATAGTGTTTTATCGGATGCTGTTAAATCAAGTAGAAGGATTAGACCTCTCTGCCTAATTTTAACTGCACTTATTATTTCCAAATCCAAGCAATATGGTTGCATTTAGGAGCCCTTGGGAAACGTTCAGATTTCTAAGCAGCATAACGGTTCAAGCGTTTGGAATATGTGGAGGCAAGTCATTTAGTTCCAAGGAATTCAAGAACTCTGAGGAGTCTAATAAAACTGGCCGCAAACCGTCACATATAATTTTGGAATATAACGAAGAAATGCGATGATGTGCACCTCCATACATCTTAAAACAATGTGGACCGTATGGGTGTGGCACAGTAACATTGGCACCAAATGAAACGAAGGACATAGCATTGTACTGCCGATTAGTCTCTCTGAAATTCCTTGAGATATCATCTCCAGTGAAAAATAATTGTTGCAGCATGTCAAATGTTTTATATTTAGTCAGATTAATTTTACATTACAACAGCAAAGGTCAAAGTAACCAAGTGAAGATTTCTCTCAAGAGAAATACAGTGCAGAACAATGTTTAAATTTGTTCGTCAAGGACCCTACAGTGTAACGGTATAGTATCTGGAATTGTATCTGAAATGCCGTATTCATATTGGAGTTTAAAAGTGGCTTCGTATTTTTCTCCGATTTCCCACTTGTTTGCGGCTAATGTTCTATTTCGTAAAATGGGTTTATTTATAGCAGCATTTCTCCCCAAATTAACGTCATAGCTTATTAAATAACACTATAGTGGCCTGCATCAACGCAGCTGCCAAATATTAAATAGCAAATAATAACTTACTTCCATTGCCAAAATCAACTGCGTGGTTAGACTCATTGTTATGTACTCTAAAAAAATAATCAATAAACAACAATATGCACTTATACAACTAAGTTCAGAGACTTCCATTCTCAAGTTGGTTGCTGATGAGAATGCGATGAGACTGATCGCCAATAATAAAATCCTTGCAATTTTTGCAATTTGCTTGCAAACGCAACTCAGGATGACGAACTTCATTTTGAAATAAACAGAATGAAACTGCTCTAAATAATCAATTTCCATCACCTGTTGAAGGTACAATACTTTGCATTTCCATGACAGTAAATTATGCAAGGGAGCATAGAATCACTTCGCCACTACTGGAATGAGCATGGACTCACTTCGCCAGCCACCGTAATGGAGGGAGTTTTAGAATTATATGTTCAGTGTTTTTCAAAGATCGTATTAACACAGGGAAGCCCAGTCTTAAGGCTACATTCTGAGCTATCGCCCCAGATTCCAGGTTCGATCCCTGCTCTGCCAAGAAATTTAATTCTGGTCTGAGGGCTGGAACGGGGCGCACTCTTGAGGCAAACCTAAGAAGAGCAAAATTTGATTCCCATCTCAACAACCTTGGATGTGGTTTTCCGTGGTTTCCCACTTCCACTCCAGGCAAATACCGGGATAGTTCCTAACTTAAAGCCTCAGTCGTCAACTCTCCATTCCCCATACTAATTACAAATGCACACATCAATACAGCCATCACATTAACACAGGTTATCAGAGAAAGGTTTACACTCACACACCAAAGTAGACGGGGCTGAGTGACCACGATGTCTGAGTCCATCAAATGAATTATGTTCGACAATTTTCTCTCAAGGCGAAGCGATTGTGCCGATATTTATATAATAATTTAAAAGTATCTGGGAACTTAAATCATGGAGAATTCCTTACCTTACGGGAATAATAAACGTAGCCTAACATATGTTTAGACAATGTAATACCAATTGCAAGATAGAATAATTGGGAAATAGAATTACATGTCTGAGGTGGGAATCAAACTCCTTCGACGATGCATAATCAATTTCGTTGTCCACAATGTTAGCCGCTGAGCCACCCAGACAACGAAATTAGAGTGCAATATTAAGAGACGTAAACAACAAACGCATTTAACTGCCAGTTACAGTTCATCAATATTTCCCTTATTTCATGATTCTCAACTCCCTATTCCCCTTACTAATTACAAATGCACACATCAATACAGCCATCACATTAACACAGGTTATCAGAGAAAGGTTTACACTCACACACCAAAGTAGACAGGGCTGAGTGACCACGATGTCTGAGTCCATCAAATGGATTATGTTCGACAATTTTCTCTCAAGGCGAAGCGATTGTGCCGATTTTCATTTTCAATTTAGAAGTATCTGGCAACGTAAATCATGGAGAATTTCTTACCTTACGGGAATAATAAACGTAACATATGTTTAGACAATGTAATACCAATTGCAAGATAGAATAATTGGGAAATAAAATTACATGTCTGAGGTGGGAATCAAACTCCTTCGACGATGCATAATCAATTTCGTTGTCCACAATGTTAGCCGCTGAGCCACCAAGACAACGAAATTAGAGTGCAATATTAAGTGACGTAAACAACAAACGCACTCAACTGCCAGTTACAGTTCATCAATATTTCCCTTATTTCATGATTCTATTCCAGTATATATCGGGATACAACATAAGCGATATTTCCCTTTTCAATTCTCATAAACAAAGATCACACTACGATACGGTGGATCTTTTATCCGCCATTTCTCTCATGAAGAAACGCAATTGTGGCAACGCGCAATTGCCACATATCTTACCTTTTTCTTTAAACATATAAAAATATACCGTAACATATATTTTCCTTTTAAAGACACACTGCAAATCTGCATGCCAAGAGCTTTCGTTAGAATGCCATACGAAGCCAATCGGTTAAGTCGTTTTCAAAATCTCGTGTGTACAAAAAATACCTTAGTGTTTTAAATATAGACTAGTTGAAACCCGTCAAAAATGACGGTCAATAGAAAAAATATTTACTGAAGAATTTTCTTATGTAGGCCTACTGTATATTCTTTGTACGATGATTTTTTGGCTCTATTGAAACTATAAGGGCGTCAAAAGATTGCGCTCTCAACATTGCAAAATACTGCTGGTCATGACTGAAAAATTGATGAGGCAAATTGAGACCTATACGTTCCAGAGTTTTCCCTTGAGCTTCATTGATTGTGACAGAGTATGCCAAATAAATTGGAAAATATTGCCTCTTAAAACAAAATGATAGTGTTTTATCGGATGCTGTTAAATCAAGTAGAAGGATTAGACCTCTCTGCCTAATTTTAACTGCACTTATTATTTCCAAATCCAAGCAATATGGTTGCATTTAGGAGCCCTTGGGAAACGTTCAGATTTCTAAGCAGCATAACGGTTCAAGCGTTTGGAATATGTGGAGGCAAGTCATTTAGTTCCAAGGAATTCAAGAACTCTGAGGAGTCTAATAAAACTGGCCGCAAACCGTCACATATAATTTTGGAATATAACGAAGAAATGCGATGATGTGCACCTCCATACATCTTAAAACAATGTGGACCGTATGGGTGTGGCACAGTAACATTGGCACCAAATGAAACGAAGGACATAGCATTGTACTGCCGATTAGTCTCTCTGAAATTCCTTGAGATATCATCTCCAGTGAAAAATAATTGTTGCAGCATGTCAAATGTTTTATATTTAGTCAGATTAATTTTACATTACAACAGCAAAGGTCAAAGTAACCAAGTGAAGATTTCTCTCAAGAGAAATACAGTGCAGAACAATGTTTAAATTTGTTCGTCAAGGACCCTACAGTGTAACGGTATAGTATCTGGAATTGTATCTGAAATGCCGTATTCATATTGGAGTTTAAAAGTGGCTTCGTATTTTTCTCCGATTTCCCACTTGTTTGCGGCTAATGTTCTATTTCGTAAAATGGGTTTATTTATAGCAGCATTTCTCCCCAAATTAACGTCATAGCTTATTAAATAACACTATAGTGGCCTGCATCAACGCAGCTGCCAAATATTAAATAGCAAATAATAACTTACTTCCATTGCCAAAATCAACTGCGTGGTTAGACTCATTGTTATGTACTCTAAAAAAATAATCAATAAACAACAATATGCACTTATACAACTAAGTTCAGAGACTTCCATTCTCAAGTTGGTTGCTGATGAGAATGCGATGAGACTGATCGCCAATAATAAAATCCTTGCAATTTTTGCAATTTGCTTGCAAACGCAACTCAGGATGACGAACTTCATTTTGAAATAAACAGAATGAAACTGCTCTAAATAATCAATTTCCATCACCTGTTGAAGGTACAATACTTTGCATTTCCATGACAGTAAATTATGCAAGGGAGCATAGAATCACTTCGCCACTACTGGAATGAGCATGGACTCACTTCGCCAGCCACCGTAATGGAGGGAGTTTTAGAATTATATGTTCAGTGTTTTTCAAAGATCGTATTAACACAGGGAAGCCCAGTCTTAAGGCTACATTCTGAGCTATCGCCCCAGATTCCAGGTTCGATCCCTGCTCTGCCAAGAAATTTAATTCTGGTCTGAGGGCTGGAACGGGGCGCACTCTTGAGGCAAACCTAAGAAGAGCAAAATTTGATTCCCATCTCAACAACCTTGGATGTGGTTTTCCGTGGTTTCCCACTTCCACTCCAGGCAAATACCGGGATAGTTCCTAACTTAAAGCCTCAGTCGTCAACTCTCCATTCCCCATACTAATTACAAATGCACACATCAATACAGCCATCACATTAACACAGGTTATCAGAGAAAGGTTTACACTCACACACCAAAGTAGACGGGGCTGAGTGACCACGATGTCTGAGTCCATCAAATGAATTATGTTCGACAATTTTCTCTCAAGGCGAAGCGATTGTGCCGATATTTATATAATAATTTAAAAGTATCTGGGAACTTAAATCATGGAGAATTCCTTACCTTACGGGAATAATAAACGTAGCCTAACATATGTTTAGACAATGTAATACCAATTGCAAGATAGAATAATTGGGAAATAGAATTACATGTCTGAGGTGGGAATCAAACTCCTTCGACGATGCATAATCAATTTCGTTGTCCACAATGTTAGCCGCTGAGCCACCCAGACAACGAAATTAGAGTGCAATATTAAGAGACGTAAACAACAAACGCATTTAACTGCCAGTTACAGTTCATCAATATTTCCCTTATTTCATGATTCTCAACTCCCTATTCCCCTTACTAATTACAAATGCACACATCAATACAGCCATCACATTAACACAGGTTATCAGAGAAAGGTTTACACTCACACACCAAAGTAGACAGGGCTGAGTGACCACGATGTCTGAGTCCATCAAATGGATTATGTTCGACAATTTTCTCTCAAGGCGAAGCGATTGTGCCGATTTTCATTTTCAATTTAAAAGTATCTGGCAACGTAAATCATGGAGAATTTCTTACCTTACGGGAATAATAAACGTAACATATGTTTAGACAATGTAATACCAATTGCAAGATAGAATAATTGGGAAATAAAATTACATGTCTGAGGTGGGAATCAAACTCCTTCGACGATGCATAATCAATTTCGTTGTCCACAATGTTAGCCGCTGAGCCACCAAGACAACGAAATTAGAGTGCAATATTAAGTGACGTAAACAACAAACGCACTCAACTGCCAGTTACAGTTCATCAATATTTCCCTTATTTCATGATTCTATTCCAGTATATATCGGGATACAACATAAGCGATATTTCCCTTTTCAATTCTCATAAACAAAGATCACACTACGATACGGTGGATCTTTTATCCGCCATTTCTCTCATGAAGAAACGCAATTGTGGCAACGCGCAATTGCCACATATCTTACCTTTTTCTTTAAACATATAAAAATATACCGTAACATATATTTTCCTTTTAAAGACACACTGCAAATCTGCATGCCAAGAGCTTTCGTTAGAATGCCATACGAAGCCAATCGGTTAAGTCGTTTTCAAAATCTCGTGTGTACAAAAAATACCTTAGTGTTTTAAATATAGACTAGTTGAAACCCGTCAAAAATGACGGTCAATAGAAAAAATATTTACTGAAGAATTTTCTTATGTAGGCCTACTGTATATTCTTTGTACGATGATTTTTTGGCTCTATTGAAACTATAAGGGCGTCAAAAGATTGCGCTCTCAACATTGCAAAATACTGCTGGTCATGACTGAAAAATTGATGAGGCAAATTGAGACCTATACGTTCCAGAGTTTTCCCTTGAGCTTCATTGATTGTGACAGAGTATGCCAAATAAATTGGAAAATATTGCCTCTTAAAACAAAATGATAGTGTTTTATCGGATGCTGTTAAATCAAGTAGAAGGATTAGACCTCTCTGCCTAATTTTAACTGCACTTATTATTTCCAAATCCAAGCAATATGGTTGCATTTAGGAGCCCTTGGGAAACGTTCAGATTTCTAAGCAGCATAACGGTTCAAGCGTTTGGAATATGTGGAGGCAAGTCATTTAGTTCCAAGGAATTCAAGAACTCTGAGGAGTCTAATAAAACTGGCCGCAAACCGTCACATATAATTTTGGAATATAACGAAGAAATGCGATGATGTGCACCTCCATACATCTTAAAACAATGTGGACCGTATGGGTGTGGCACAGTAACATTGGCACCAAATGAAACGAAGGACATAGCATTGTACTGCCGATTAGTCTCTCTGAAATTCCTTGAGATATCATCTCCAGTGAAAAATAATTGTTGCAGCATGTCAAATGTTTTATATTTAGTCAGATTAATTTTACATTACAACAGCAAAGGTCAAAGTAACCAAGTGAAGATTTCTCTCAAGAGAAATACAGTGCAGAACAATGTTTAAATTTGTTCGTCAAGGACCCTACAGTGTAACGGTATAGTATCTGGAATTGTATCTGAAATGCCGTATTCATATTGGAGTTTAAAAGTGGCTTCGTATTTTTCTCCGATTTCCCACTTGTTTGCGGCTAATGTTCTATTTCGTAAAATGGGTTTATTTATAGCAGCATTTCTC
The DNA here is from genome assembly GCA_946902985.2 of Meconema thalassinum. Classification (NCBI taxonomy): domain Eukaryota; kingdom Metazoa; phylum Arthropoda; class Insecta; order Orthoptera; family Tettigoniidae; genus Meconema; species Meconema thalassinum. Next base: position 469,318,622 of record OX336390.1, on the reverse strand, counting down.
CCCAAATTAACGTCATAGCTTATTAAATAACACTATAGTGGCCTGCATCAACGCAGCTGCCAAATATTAAATAGCAAATAATAACTTACTTCCATTGCCAAAATCAACTGCGTGGTTATACTCATTGTTATGTACTCTAAAAAAATAATCAATAAACAACAATATGCACTTATACAACTAAGTTCAGAGACTTCCATTCTCAAGTTGGTTGCTGATGAGAATGCGATGAGACTGATCGCCAATAATAAAATCCTTGCAATTTTTGCAATTTGCTTGCAAACGCAACTCAGGATGACGAACTTCATTTTGAAATAAACAGAATGAAACTGCTCTAAATAATCAATTTCCATCACCTGTTGAAGGTACAATACTTTGCATTTCCATGACAGTAAATTATGCAAGGGAGCATAGAATCACTTCGCCACTACTGGAATGAGCATGGACTCACTTCGCCAGCCACCGTAATGGAGGGAGTTTTAGAATTATATGTTCAGTGTTTTTCAAAGATCGTATTAACACAGGGAAGCCCAGTCTTAAGGCTACATTCTGAGCTATCGCCCCAGATTCCAGGTTCGATCCCTGCTCTGCCAAGAAATTTAATTCTGGTCTGAGGGCTGGAACGGGGCGCACTCTTGAGGCAAACCTAAGAAGAGCAAAATTTGATTCCCATCTCAACAACCTTGGATGTGGTTTTCCGTGGTTTCCCACTTCCACTCCAGGCAAATACCGGGATAGTTCCTAACTTAAAGCCTCAGTCGTCAACTCTCCATTCCCCATACTAATTACAAATGCACACATCAATACAGCCATCACATTAACACAGGTTATCAGAGAAAGGTTTACACTCACACACCAAAGTAGACGGGGCTGAGTGACCACGATGTCTGAGTCCATCAAATGAATTATGTTCGACAATTTTCTCTCAAGGCGAAGCGATTGTGCCGATATTTATATAATAATTTAAAAGTATCTGGGAACTTAAATCATGGAGAATTCCTTACCTTACGGGAATAATAAACGTAGCCTAACATATGTTTAGACAATGTAATACCAATTGCAAGATAGAATAATTGGGAAATAGAATTACATGTCTGAGGTGGGAATCAAACTCCTTCGACGATGCATAATCAATTTCGTTGTCCACAATGTTAGCCGCTGAGCCACCCAGACAACGAAATTAGAGTGCAATATTAAGAGACGTAAACAACAAACGCATTTAACTGCCAGTTACAGTTCATCAATATTTCCCTTATTTCATGATTCTCAACTCCCTATTCCCCTTACTAATTACAAATGCACACATCAATACAGCCATCACATTAACACAGGTTATCAGAGAAAGGTTTACACTCACACACCAAAGTAGACAGGGCTGAGTGACCACGATGTCTGAGTCCATCAAATGGATTATGTTCGACAATTTTCTCTCAAGGCGAAGCGATTGTGCCGATTTTCATTTTCAATTTAAAAGTATCTGGCAACGTAAATCATGGAGAATTTCTTACCTTACGGGAATAATAAACGTAACATATGTTTAGACAATGTAATACCAATTGCAAGATAGAATAATTGGGAAATAAAATTACATGTCTGAGGTGGGAATCAAACTCCTTCGACGATGCATAATCAATTTCGTTGTCCACAATGTTAGCCGCTGAGCCACCAAGACAACGAAATTAGAGTGCAATATTAAGTGACGTAAACAACAAACGCACTCAACTGCCAGTTACAGTTCATCAATATTTCCCTTATTTCATGATTCTATTCCAGTATATATCGGGATACAACATAAGCGATATTTCCCTTTTCAATTCTCATAAACAAAGATCACACTACGATACGGTGGATCTTTTATCCGCCATTTCTCTCATGAAGAAACGCAATTGTGGCAACGCGCAATTGCCACATATCTTACCTTTTTCTTTAAACATATAAAAATATACCGTAACATATATTTTCCTTTTAAAGACACACTGCAAATCTGCATGCCAAGAGCTTTCGTTAGAATGCCATACGAAGCCAATCGGTTAAGTCGTTTTCAAAATCTCGTGTGTACAAAAAATACCTTAGTGTTTTAAATATAGACTAGTTGAAACCCGTCAAAAATGACGGTCAATAGAAAAAATATTTACTGAAGAATTTTCTTATGTAGGCCTACTGTATATTCTTTGTACGATGATTTTTTGGCTCTATTGAAACTATAAGGGCGTCAAAAGATTGCGCTCTCAACATTGCAAAATACTGCTGGTCATGACTGAAAAATTGATGAGGCAAATTGAGACCTATACGTTCCAGAGTTTTCCCTTGAGCTTCATTGATTGTGACAGAGTATGCCAAATAAATTGGAAAATATTGCCTCTTAAAACAAAATGATAGTGTTTTATCGGATGCTGTTAAATCAAGTAGAAGGATTAGACCTCTCTGCCTAATTTTAACTGCACTTATTATTTCCAAATCCAAGCAATATGGTTGCATTTAGGAGCCCTTGGGAAACGTTCAGATTTCTAAGCAGCATAACGGTTCAAGCGTTTGGAATATGTGGAGGCAAGTCATTTAGTTCCAAGGAATTCAAGAACTCTGAGGAGTCTAATAAAACTGGCCGCAAACCGTCACATATAATTTTGGAATATAACGAAGAAATGCGATGATGTGCACCTCCATACATCTTAAAACAATGTGGACCGTATGGGTGTGGCACAGTAACATTGGCACCAAATGAAACGAAGGACATAGCATTGTACTGCCGATTAGTCTCTCTGAAATTCCTTGAGATATCATCTCCAGTGAAAAATAATTGTTGCAGCATGTCAAATGTTTTATATTTAGTCAGATTAATTTTACATTACAACAGCAAAGGTCAAAGTAACCAAGTGAAGATTTCTCTCAAGAGAAATACAGTGCAGAACAATGTTTAAATTTGTTCGTCAAGGACCCTACAGTGTAACGGTATAGTATCTGGAATTGTATCTGAAATGCCGTATTCATATTGGAGTTTAAAAGTGGCTTCGTATTTTTCTCCGATTTCCCACTTGTTTGCGGCTAATGTTCTATTTCGTAAAATGGGTTTATTTATAGCAGCATTTCTCCCCAAATTAACGTCATAGCTTATTAAATAACACTATAGTGGCCTGCATCAACGCAGCTGCCAAATATTAAATAGCAAATAATAACTTACTTCCATTGCCAAAATCAACTGCGTGGTTAGACTCATTGTTATGTACTCTAAAAAAATAATCAATAAACAACAATATGCACTTATACAACTAAGTTCAGAGACTTCCATTCTCAAGTTGGTTGCTGATGAGAATGCGATGAGACTGATCGCCAATAATAAAATCCTTGCAATTTTTGCAATTTGCTTGCAAACGCAACTCAGGATGACGAACTTCATTTTGAAATAAACAGAATGAAACTGCTCTAAATAATCAATTTCCATCACCTGTTGAAGGTACAATACTTTGCATTTCCATGACAGTAAATTATGCAAGGGAGCATAGAATCACTTCGCCACTACTGGAATGAGCATGGACTCACTTCGCCAGCCACCGTAATGGAGGGAGTTTTAGAATTATATGTTCAGTGTTTTTCAAAGATCGTATTAACACAGGGAAGCCCAGTCTTAAGGCTACATTCTGAGCTATCGCCCCAGATTCCAGGTTCGATCCCTGCTCTGCCAAGAAATTTAATTCTGGTCTGAGGGCTGGAACGGGGCGCACTCTTGAGGCAAACCTAAGAAGAGCAAAATTTGATTCCCATCTCAACAACCTTGGATGTGGTTTTCCGTGGTTTCCCACTTCCACTCCAGGCAAATACCGGGATAGTTCCTAACTTAAAGCCTCAGTCGTCAACTCTCCATTCCCCATACTAATTACAAATGCACACATCAATACAGCCATCACATTAACACAGGTTATCAGAGAAAGGTTTACACTCACACACCAAAGTAGACGGGGCTGAGTGACCACGATGTCTGAGTCCATCAAATGAATTATGTTCGACAATTTTCTCTCAAGGCGAAGCGATTGTGCCGATATTTATATAATAATTTAAAAGTATCTGGGAACTTAAATCATGGAGAATTCCTTACCTTACGGGAATAATAAACGTAGCCTAACATATGTTTAGACAATGTAATACCAATTGCAAGATAGAATAATTGGGAAATAGAATTACATGTCTGAGGTGGGAATCAAACTCCTTCGACGATGCATAATCAATTTCGTTGTCCACAATGTTAGCCGCTGAGCCACCCAGACAACGAAATTAGAGTGCAATATTAAGAGACGTAAACAACAAACGCATTTAACTGCCAGTTACAGTTCATCAATATTTCCCTTATTTCATGATTCTCAACTCCCTATTCCCCTTACTAATTACAAATGCACACATCAATACAGCCATCACATTAACACAGGTTATCAGAGAAAGGTTTACACTCACACACCAAAGTAGACAGGGCTGAGTGACCACGATGTCTGAGTCCATCAAATGGATTATGTTCGACAATTTTCTCTCAAGGCGAAGCGATTGTGCCGATTTTCATTTTCAATTTAAAAGTATCTGGCAACGTAAATCATGGAGAATTTCTTACCTTACGGGAATAATAAACGTAACATATGTTTAGACAATGTAATACCAATTGCAAGATAGAATAATTGGGAAATAAAATTACATGTCTGAGGTGGGAATCAAACTCCTTCGACGATGCATAATCAATTTCGTTGTCCACAATGTTAGCCGCTGAGCCACCAAGACAACGAAATTAGAGTGCAATATTAAGTGACGTAAACAACAAACGCACTCAACTGCCAGTTACAGTTCATCAATATTTCCCTTATTTCATGATTCTATTCCAGTATATATCGGGATACAACATAAGCGATATTTCCCTTTTCAATTCTCATAAACAAAGATCACACTACGATACGGTGGATCTTTTATCCGCCATTTCTCTCATGAAGAAACGCAATTGTGGCAACGCGCAATTGCCACATATCTTACCTTTTTCTTTAAACATATAAAAATATACCGTAACATATATTTTCCTTTTAAAGACACACTGCAAATCTGCATGCCAAGAGCTTTCGTTAGAATGCCATACGAAGCCAATCGGTTAAGTCGTTTTCAAAATCTCGTGTGTACAAAAAATACCTTAGTGTTTTAAATATAGATGGCAACAGAGAATTCGTTCCTTTACAGGAATGATAAAAGTGAAATATGTTTCTACACTGTAATACCAATCGTAGGAAGGAAGAAAACAAAAAAAAAACATATCCGAGGTGGGAATCGAACCCTCTCGACCATGCAAAGGATGGCAACAGAGAATTCGTTACTTTACGGGAATGAAAAAGTGAAATATATCTCTACAATGTAATACCAATCGTAGGAAGGAAGAAAATGAAAATTAATAAAACGTATCCGAGGTGGGAATCGAACCCTCTCGACCATGCAAAGGATGGCAACAGAGAATTCGTTACTTTACGGGAATGATAAAAGTGAAATATGTTTCTACAATGTAATACCAATCGTAGGAAGGAAGAAAACGAAAATAAAAAAAACATAACCGAGGTGGGAATCGAACCCTCTCGATGGGAACAGAGAATTCGTTACTTGACGGGAATGATAAAAGTGAAATATGTTTCTACAATGCAATACCAATCGTAGGAAGGAAGAAAACGAAAATAAAAAAACATATCCGAAGTGGGATCGAACCCTCTCGATCATGCATAATACAAATTTCTGGCCAGTAACCTTATCCCCTTGGCCAACCAGACAACTATGTAACAGTGCAGTATTAAGCTATCTAACCAGTATACACACTCAACCTGCACTTTATGTCCTTCAATTCGTGGTTTATTAAATATAATTCTATTTCAATGCATATTGTAAAAACATAACTAACATTATTGGAGACCCTTTTTAATTCACATAAACAAAGATCTCAAGTAGACGCGACCGGAATCGCCATTTTCCTTGTTGAGAAAGGCCATTGTGCGCATGCGCGGGAGTGTCAAATATTACATATTTCTTTAATCATTTAAAAATATACCGTAACATATATTTTCCTTTTAAAGAAACTCTGCAAATCTGCATGCCAAGAGATTTCTACAATGCAATACCAATCGTAGGAAGGAAGAAAATGAAAATAAAAAAACATATCCGAGGTGGGAATCGAACCCTCTCGAACATGCATAATACAAATTTCAGGCCAGTAACCTTATCCCCTTGGCCAACCAGACAACTATGTGACACTGCAGTATTAAGCTATCTAACCAGTATACACACTCAACCTGCAGTTTATGTCTTTCAATTCGTGGTTTATTTAATATAATTCTATTTCAATGCACATTGTAAAAACATAACTAACATTATTGGAGATCCTTTTTAATTCTCATGAACAAAGATCTCAGTTAGACGCGACCGGAATCGCCATTTTCCTTGTTGAGAAAGGCCATTGTGCGCATGCGCGGGAGTGACAAATATTACATATTTCTTTAATCATTTAAAAATATACCGTAACATATATGTTCCTTTTAAAGAAACTCTGCAAATCTGCATGCCAAGAGCTTTCGTTAGAATGTCTTACGAAGCCAATCGGTTAAGTGGTTTTCACAATCTCGTGTGTACAAAAAACAGCTTAGTGTTTTAAATATATAGATAGATAGATGGCAACAGAGAATTCGTTCCTTTACAGGAATGATAAAAGTGAAATATGTTTCTACACTGTAATACCAATCGTAGGAAGGAAGAAAACAAAAAAAAAAACATATCCGAGGTGGGAATCGAACCCTCTCGACCATGCAAAGGATGGCAACAGAGAATTCGTTACTTTACGGGAATGAAAAAGTGAAATATATCTCTACAATGTAATACCAATCGTAGGAAGGAAGAAAATGAAAATTAAAAAAACGTATCCGAGGTGGGAATCGAACCCTCTCGACCATGCAAAGGATGGCAACAGAGAATTCGTTACTTTACGGGAATGATAAAAGTGAAATATGTTTCTACAATGTAATACCAATCGTAGGAAGGAAGAAAACTAAAATAAAAAAAACATAACCGAGGTGGGAATCGAACCCTCTCGATGGAAACAGAGAATTCGCTACTTGACGGGAATGATAAAAGTGAAATATGTTTCTACAATGCAATACCAATCGTAGGAAGGAAGAAAACGAAAATAAAAAAACATATCCGAAGTGGGATCGAACCCTCTCGATCATGCATAATACAAATTTCTGGCCAGTAACCTTATCCCCTTGGCCAACCAGACAACTATGTTACAGTGCAGTATTAAGCTATCTAACCAGTATACACACTCAACCTGCACTTTATGTCCTTCAATTCGTGGTTTATTTAATATAATTCTATTTCAATGCATATTGTAAAAACATAACTAACATTATTGGAGACCTTTTTTAATTCACATAAACAAAGATCTCAAGTAGACGCGACCGGAATCGCCATTTTCCTTGTTGAGAAAGGCCATTGTGCGCATGCGCGGGAGTGACAAATATTACATATTTCTTTAATCATTTAAAAATATACCGTAACATATATTTTCCTTTTAAAGAAACTCTGCAAATCTGCATGCCAAGAGCTTTCTACAATGCAATACCAATCGTAGGAAGGAAGAAAATGAAAATAAAAAAAAATATCCGAGGTGGGAATCGAACCCTCTCGAACATGCATAATACAAATTTCAGGCCAGTAACCTTATCCCCTTGGCCAACCAGACAACTATGTGACACTGCAGTATTAAGCTATCTAACCAGTATACACACTCAACCTGCAGTTTATGTCTTTCAATTCGTGGTTTATTTAATATAATTCTATTTCAATGCACATTGTAAAAACATAACTAACATTATTGGAGATCCTTTTTAATTCTCGTGAACAAAGATCTCAGTTAGACGCGACCGGAATCGCCATTTTCCTTGTTGAGAAAGGCCATTGTGCGCATGCGCGGGAGTGACAAATATTACATATTTCTTTAATCATTTAAAAATATACCGTAACATATATTTTCCTTTTAAAGAAACTCTGCAAATCTGCATGCCAAGAGCTTTCGTTAGAATGTCTTACGAAGCCAATCGGTTAAGTGGTTTTCACAATCTCGTGTGTACAAAAAACAGCTTAGTGTTTTAAATATATAGACTAGTTGAAACCCGTCAAAAATGACGGTCAATAGAAAAAATATTTACTGAAGAATTTTCTTATGTAGGCCTACTGTATATTCTTTGTACGATGATTTTTTGGCTCTATTGAAACTATAAGGGCGTCAAAAGATTGCGCTCTCAACATTGCAAAATACTGCTGGTCATGACTGAAAAATTGATGAGGCAAATTGAGACCTATACGTTCCAGAGTTTTCCCTTGAGCTTCATTGATTGTGACAGAGTATGCCAAATAAATTGGAAAATATTGCCTCTTAAAACAAAATGATAGTGTTTTATCGGATGCTGTTAAATCAAGTAGAAGGATTAGACCTCTCTGCCTAATTTTAACTGCACTTATTATTTCCAAATCCAAGCAATATGGTTGCATTTAGGAGCCCTTGGGAAACGTTCAGATTTCTAAGCAGCATAACGGTTCAAGCGTTTGGAATATGTGGAGGCAAGTCATTTAGTTCCAAGGAATTCAAGAACTCTGAGGAGTCTAATAAAACTGGCCGCAAACCGTCACATATAATTTTGGAATATAACGAAGAAATGCGATGATGTGCACCTCCATACATCTTAAAACAATGTAGACCGTATGGGTGTGGCACAGTAACATTGGCACCAAATGAAACGAAGGACATAGCATTGTACTGCCGATTAGTCTCTCTGAAATTCCTTGAGATATCATCTCCAGTGAAAAATAATTGTTGCAGCATGTCAAATGTTTTATATTTAGTCAGATTAATTTTACATTACAACAGCAAAGGTCAAAGTAACCAAGTGAAGATTTCTCTCAAGAGAAATACAGTGCAGAACAATGTTTAAATTTGTTCGTCAAGGACCCTACAGTGTAACGGTATAGTATCTGGAATTGTATCTGAAATGCCGTATTCATATTGGAGTTTAAAAGTGGCTTCGTATTTTTCTCCGATTTCCCACTTGTTTGCGGCTAATGTTCTATTTCGTAAAATGGGTTTATTTATAGCAGCATTTCTCCCCAAATTAACGTCATAGCTTATTAAATAACACTATAGTGGCCTGCATCAACGCAGCTGCCAAATATTAAATAGCAAATAATAACTTACTTCCATTGCCAAAATCAACTGCGTGGTTAGACTCATTGTTATGTACTCTAAAAAAATAATCAATAAACAACAATATTCACTTATACAACTAAGTTCAGAGACTTCCATTCTCAAGTTGGTTGCTGATGAGAATGCGATGAGACTGATCGCCAATAATAAAATCCTTGCAATTTTTGCAATTTGCTTGCAAACGCAACTCAGGATGACGAACTTCATTTTGAAATAAACAGAATGAAACTGCTCTAAATAATCAATTTCCATCACCTGTTGAAGGTACAATACTTTGCATTTCCATGACAGTAAATTATGCAAGGGAGCATAGAATCACTTCGCCACTACTGGAATGAGCATGGACTCACTTCGCCAGCCACCGTAATGGAGGGAGTTTTAGAATTATATGTTCAGTGTTTTTCAAAGATCGTATTAACACAGGGAAGCCCAGTCTTAAGGCTACATTCTGAGCTATCGCCCCAGATTCCAGGTTCGATCCCTGCTCTGCCAAGAAATTTAATTCTGGTCTGAGGGCTGGAACGGGGCGCACTCTTGAGGCAAACCTAAGAAGAGCAAAATTTGATTCCCATCTCAACAACCTTGGATGTGGTTTTCCGTGGTTTCCCACTTCCACTCCAGGCAAATACCGGGATAGTTCCTAACTTAAAGCCTCAGTCGTCAACTCTCCATTCCCCATACTAATTACAAATGCACACATCAATACAGCCATCACATTAACACAGGTTATCAGAGAAAGGTTTACACTCACACACCAAAGTAGACGGGGCTGAGTGACCACGATGTCTGAGTCCATCAAATGAATTATGTTCGACAATTTTCTCTCAAGGCGAAGCGATTGTGCCGATATTTATATAATAATTTAAAAGTATCTGGGAACTTAAATCATGGAGAATTCCTTACCTTACGGGAATAATAAACGTAGCCTAACATATGTTTAGACAATGTAATACCAATTGCAAGATAGAATAATTGGGAAATAGAATTACATGTCTGAGGTGGGAATCAAACTCCTTCGACGATGCATAATCAATTTCGTTGTCCACAATGTTAGCCGCTGAGCCACCCAGACAACGAAATTAGAGTGCAATATTAAGAGACGTAAACAACAAACGCATTTAACTGCCAGTTACAGTTCATCAATATTTCCCTTATTTCATGATTCTCAACTCCCTATTCCCCTTACTAATTACAAATGCACACATCAATACAGCCATCACATTAACACAGGTTATCAGAGAAAGGTTTACACTCACACACCAAAGTAGACAGGGCTGAGTGATCACGATGTCTGAGTCCATCAAATGGATTATGTTCGACAATTTTCTCTCAAGGCGAAGCGATTGTGCCGATTTTCATTTTCAATTTAAAAGTATCTGGCAACGTAAATCATGGAGAATTTCTTACCTTACGGGAATAATAAACGTAACATATGTTTAGACAATGTAATACCAATTGCAAGATAGAATAATTGGGAAATAAAATTACATGTCTGAGGTGGGAATCAAACTCCTTCGACGATGCATAATCAATTTCGTTGTCCACAATGTTAGCCGCTGAGCCACCAAGACAACGAAATTAGAGTGCAATATTAAGTGACGTAAACAACAAACGCACTCAACTGCCAGTTACAGTTCATCAATATTTCCCTTATTTCATGATTCTATTCCAGTATATATCGGGATACAACATAAGCGATATTTCCCTTTTCAATTCTCATAAACAAAGATCACACTACGATACGGTGGATCTTTTATCCGCCATTTCTCTCATGAAGAAACGCAATTGTGGCAACGCGCAATTGCCACATATCTTACCTTTTTCTTTAAACATATAAAAATATACCGTAACATATATTTTCCTTTTAAAGACACACTGCAAATCTGCATGCCAAGAGCTTTCGTTAGAATGCCATACGAAGCCAATCGGTTAAGTCGTTTTCAAAATCTCGTGTGTACAAAAAATACCTTAGTGTTTTAAATATAGATGGCAACAGAGAATTCGTTCCTTTACAGGAATGATAAAAGTGAAATATGTTTCTACACTGTAATACCAATCGTAGGAAGGAAGAAAACAAAAACAAAAACATATCCGAGGTGGGAATCGAACCCTCTCGACCATGCAAAGGATGGCAACAGAGAATTCGTTACTTTACGGGAATGAAAAAGTGAAATATATCTCTACAATGTAATACCAATCGTAGGAAGGAAGAAAATGAAAATTAATAAAACGTATCCGAGGTGGGAATCGAACCCTCTCGACCATGCAAAGGATGGCAACAGAGAATTCGTTACTTTACGGGAATGATAAAAGTGAAATATGTTTCTACAATGTAATACCAATCGTAGGAAGGAAGAAAACGAAAATAAAAAAAACATAACCGAGGTGGGAATCGAACCCTCTCGATGGGAACAGAGAATTCGTTACTTGACGGGAATGATAAAAGTGAAATATGTTTCTACAATGCAATACCAATCGTAGGAAGGAAGAAAACGAAAATAAAAAAAACATATCCGAAGTGGGATCGAACCCTCTCGATCATGCATAATACAAATTTCTGGCCAGTAACCTTATCCCCTTGGCCAACCAGACAACTATGTAACAGTGCAGTATTAAGCTATCTAACCAGTATACACACTCAACCTGCACTTTATGTCCTTCAATTCGTGGTTTATTTAATATAATTCTATTTCAATGCATATTGTAAAAACATAACTAACATTATTGGAGACCCTTTTTAATTCACATAAACAAAGATCTCAAGTAGACGCGACCGGAATCGCCATTTTCCTTGTTGAGAAAGGCCATTGTGCGCATGCGCGGGAGTGTCAAATATTACATATTTCTTTAATCATTTAAAAATATACCGTAACATATATTTTCCTTTTAAAGAAACTCTGCAAATCTGCATGCCAAGAGATTTCTACAATGCAATACCAATCGTAGGAAGGAAGAAAATGAAAATAAAAAAACATATCCGAGGTGGGAATCGAACCCTCTCGAACATGCATAATACAAATTTCAGGCCAGTAACCTTATCCCCTTGGCCAACCAGACAACTATGTGACACTGCAGTATTAAGCTATCTAACCAGTATACACACTCAACCTGCAGTTTATGTCTTTCAATTCGTGGTTTATTTAATATAATTCTATTTCAATGCACATTGTAAAAACATAACTAACATTATTGGAGATCCTTTTTAATTCTCATGAACAAAGATCTCAGTTAGACGCGACCGGAATCGCCATTTTCCTTGTTGAGAAAGGCCATTGTGCGCATGCGCGGGAGTGACAAATATTACATATTTCTTTAATCATTTAAAAATATACCGTAACATATATGTTCCTTTTAAAGAAACTCTGCAAATCTGCATGCCAAGAGCTTTCGTTAGAATGTCTTACGAAGCCAATCGGTTAAGTGGTTTTCACAATCTCGTGTGTACAAAAAACAGCTTAGTGTTTTAAATATATAGATAGATAGATGGCAACAGAGAATTCGTTCCTTTACAGGAATGATAAAAGTGAAATATGTTTCTACACTGTAATACCAATCGTAGGAAGGAAGAAAACAAAAAAAAACATATCCGAGGTGGGAATCGAACCCTCTCGACCATGCAAAGGATGGCAACAGAGAATTCGTTACTTTACGGGAATGAAAAAGTGAAATATATCTCTACAATGTAATACCAATCGTAGGAAGGAAGAAAATGAAAATTAAAAAAACGTATCCGAGGTGGGAATCGAACCCTCTCGACCATGCAAAGGATGGCAACAGAGAATTCGTTACTTTACGGGAATGATAAAAGTGAAATATGTTTCTACAATGTAATACCAATCGTAGGAAGGAAGAAAACGAAAATAAAAAAAACATAACCGAGGTGGGAATCGAACCCTCTCGATGGGAACAGAGAATTCGTTACTTGACGGGAATGATAAAAGTGAAATATGTTTCTACAATGCAATACCAATCGTAGGAAGGATGAAAACGAAAATAAAAAAACATATCCGAAGTGGGATCGAACCCTCTCGATCATGCATAATACAAATTTCTGGCCAGTAACCTTATCCCCTTGGCCAACCAGACAACTATGTAACAGTGCAGTATTAAGCTATCTAACCAGTATACACACTCAACCTGCACTTTATGTCCTTCAATTCGTGGTTTATTTAATATAATTCTATTTCAATGCATATTGTAAAAACATAACTAACATTATTGGAGACCTTTTTTAATTCACATAAACAAAGATCTCAAGTAGACGCGACCGGAATCGCCATTTTCCTTGTTGAGAAAGGCCATTGTGCGCATGCGCGGGAGTGACAAATATTACATATTTCTTTAATCATTTAAAAATATACCGTAACATATATTTTCCTTTTAAAGAAACTCTGCAAATCTGCATGCCAAGAGCTTTCTACAATGCAATACCAATCGTAGGAAGGAAGAAAATGAAAATAAAAAAAATATCCGAGGTGGGAATCGAACCCTCTCGAACATGCATAATACAAATTTCAGGCCAGTAACCTTATCCCCTTGGCCAACCAGACAACTATGTGACACTGCAGTATTAAGCTATCTAACCAGTATACACACTCAACCTGCAGTTTATGTCTTTCAATTCGTGGTTTATTTAATATAATTCTATTTCAATGCACATTGTAAAAACATAACTAACATTATTGGAGATCCTTTTTAATTCTCATGAACAAAGATCTCAGTTAGACGCGACCGGAATCGCCATTTTCCTTGTTGAGAAAGGCCATTGTGCGCATGCGCGGGAGTGACAAATATTACATATTTCTTTAATCATTTAAAAATATACCGTAACATATATTTTCCTTTTAAAGAAACTCTGCAAATCTGCATGCCAAGAGCTTTCGTTAGAATGTCTTACGAAGCCAATCGGTTAAGTGGTTTTCACAATCTCGTGTGTACAAAAAACAGCTTAGTGTTTTAAATATATAGATGGCAACAGAGAATTCGTTCCTTTACAGGAATGATAAAAGTGAAATATGTTTCTACACTGTAATACCAATCGTAGGAAGGAAGAAAACAAAAAAAAACATATCCGAGGTGGGAATCGAACCCTCTCGACCATGCAAAGGATGGCAACAGAGAATTCGTTACTTTACGGGAATGAAAAAGTGAAATATATCTCTACAATGTAATACCAATCGTAGGAAGGAAGAAAATGAAAATTAATAAAACGTATCCGAGGTGGGAATCGAACCCTCTCGACCATGCAAAGGATGGCAACAGAGAATTCGTTACTTTACGGGAATGATAAAAGTGAAATATGTTTCTACAATGTAATACCAATCGTAGGAAGGAAGAAAACGAAAATAAAAAAAACATAACCGAGGTGGGAATCGAACCCTCTCGATGGGAACAGAGAATTCGTTACTTGACGGGAATGATAAAAGTGAAATATGTTTCTACAATGCAATACCAATCGTAGGAAGGAAGAAAACGAAAATAAAAAAACATATCCGAAGTGGGATCGAACCCTCTCGATCATGCATAATACAAATTTCTGGCCAGTAACCTTATCCCCTTGGCCAACCAGACAACTATGTAATAGTGCAGTATTAAGCTATCTAACCAGTATACACACTCAACCTGCACTTTATGTCCTTCAATTCGTGGTTTATTTAATATAATTCTATTTCAATGCATATTGTAAAAACATAACTAACATTATTGGAGACCCTTTTTAATTCACATAAACAAAGATCTCAAGTAGACGCGACCGGAATCGCCATTTTCCTTGTTGAGAAAGGCCATTGTGCGCATGCGCGGGAGTGTCAAATATTACATATTTCTTTAATCATTTAAAAATATACCGTAACATATATTTTCCTTTTAAAGAAACTCTGCAAATCTGCATGCCAAGAGATTTCTACAATGCAATACCAATCGTAGGAAGGAAGAAAATGAAAATAAAAAAACATATCCGAGGTGGGAATCGAACCCTCTCGAACATGCATAATACAAATTTCAGGCCAGTAACCTTATCCCCTTGGCCAACCAGACAACTATGTGATACTGCAGTATTAAGCTATCTAACCAGTATACACACTCAACCTGCAGTTTATGTCTTTCAATTCGTGGTTTATTTAATATAATTCTATTTCAATGCACATTGTAAAAACATAACTAACATTATTGGAGATCCTTTTTAATTCTCATGAACAAAGATCTCAGTTAGACGCGACCGGAATCGCCATTTTCCTTGTTGAGAAAGGCCATTGTGCGCATGCGCGGGAGTGACAAATATTACATATTTCTTTAATCATTTAAAAATATACCGTAACATATATGTTCCTTTTAAAGAACCTCTGCAAATCTGCATGCCAAGAGCTTTCGTTAGAATGTCTTACGAAGCCAATCGGTTAAGTGGTTTTCACAATCTCGTGTGTACAAAAAACAGCTTAGTGTTTTAAATATATAGATAGATAGATGGCAACAGAGAATTCGTTCCTTTACAGGAATGATAAAAGTGAAATATGTTTCTACACTGTAATACCAATCGTAGGAAGGAAGAAAACAAAAAAAAAACATATCCGAGGTGGGAATCGAACCCTCTCGACCATGCAAAGGATGGCAACAGAGAATTCGTTACTTTACGGGAATGAAAAAGTGAAATATATCTCTACAATGTAATACCAATCGTAGGAAGGAAGAAAATGAAAATTAAAAAAACGTATCCGAGGTGGGAATCGAACTCTCTCGACCATGCAAAGGATGGCAACAGAGAATTCGTTACTTTACGGGAATGATAAAAGTGAAATATGTTTCTACAATGTAATACCAATCGTAGGAAGGAAGAAAACGAAAATAAAAAAAAACATAACCGAGGTGGGAATCGAACCCTCTCGATGGGAACAGAGAATTCGTTACTTGACGGGAATGATAAAAGTGAAATATGTTTCTACAATGCAATACCAATCGTAGGAAGGAAGAAAACGAAAATAAAAAAACATATCCGAAGTGGGATCGAACCCTCTCGATCATGCATAATACAAATTTCTGGCCAGTAACCTTATCCCCTTGGCCAACCAGACAACTATGTTACAGTGCAGTATTAAGCTATCTAACCAGTATACACACTCAACCTGCACTTTATGTCCTTCAATTCGTGGTTTATTTAATATAATTCTATTTCAATGCATATTGTAAAAACATAACTAACATTATTGGAGACCTTTTTTAATTCACATAAACAAAGATCTCAAGTAGACGCGACCGGAATCGCCATTTTCCTTGTTGAGAAAGGCCATTGTGCGCATGCGCGGGAGTGACAAATATTACATATTTCTTTAATCATTTAAAAATATACCGTAACATATATTTTCCTTTTAAAGAAACTCTGCAAATCTGCATGCCAAGAGCTTTCTACAATGCAATACCAATCGTAGGAAGGAAGAAAATGAAAATAAAAAAAAATATCCGAGGTGGGAATCGAACCCTCTCGAACATGCATAATACAAATTTCAGGCCAGTAACCTTATCCCCTTGGCCAACCAGACAACTATGTGACACTGCAGTATTAAGCTATCTAACCAGTATACACACTCAACCTGCAGTTTATGTCTTTCAATTCGTGGTTTATTTAATATAATTCTATTTCAATGCACATTGTAAAAACATAACTAACATTATTGGAGATCCTTTTTAATTCTCGTGAACAAAGATCTCAGTTAGACGCGACCGGAATCGCCATTTTCCTTGTTGAGAAAGGCCATTGTGCGCATGCGCGGGAGTGACAAATATTACATATTTCTTTAATCATTTAAAAATATACCGTAACATATATTTTCCTTTTAAAGAAACTCTGCAAATCTGCATGCCAAGAGCTTTCGTTAGAATGTCTTACGAAGCCAATCGGTTAAGTGGTTTTCACAATCTCGTGTGTACAAAAAACAGCTTAGTGTTTTAAATATATAGATGGCAACAGAGAATTCGTTCCTTTACAGGAATGATAAAAGTGAAATATGTTTCTACACTGTAATACCAATCGTAGGAAGGAAGAAAACAAAAAAAAAAACATATCCGAGGTGGGAATCGAACCCTCTCGACCATGCAAAGGATGGCAACAGAGAATTCGTTACTTTACGGGAATGAAAAAGTGAAATATATCTCTACAATGTAATACCAATCGTAGGAAGGAAGAAAATGAAAATTAATAAAACGTATCCGAGGTGGGAATCGAACCCTCTCGACCATGCAAAGGATGGCAACAGAGAATTCGTTACTTTACGGGAATGATAAAAGTGAAATATGTTTCTACAATGTAATACCAATCGTAGGAAGGAAGAAAACGAAAATAAAAAAAACATAACCGAGGTGGGAATCGAACCCTCTCGATGGGAACAGAGAATTCGTTACTTGACGGGAATGATAAAAGTGAAATATGTTTCTACAATGCAATACCAATCGTAGGAAGGAAGAAAACGAAAATAAAAAAACATATCCGAAGTGGGATCGAACCCTCTCGATCATGCATAATACAAATTTCTGGCCAGTAACCTTATCCCCTTGGCCAACCAGACAACTATGTAACAGTGCAGTATTAAGCTATCTAACCAGTATACACACTCAACCTGCACTTTATGTCCTTCAATTCGTGGTTTATTTAATATAATTCTATTTCAATGCATATTGTAAAAACATAACTAACATTATTGGAGACCCTTTTTAATTCACATAAACAAAGATCTCAAGTAGACGCGACCGGAATCGCCATTTTCCTTGTTGAGAAAGGCCATTGTGCGCATGCGCGGGAGTGTCAAATATTACATATTTCTTTAATCATTTAAAAATATACCGTAACATATATTTTCCTTTTAAAGAAACTCTGCAAATCTGCATGCCAAGAGATTTCTACAATGCAATACCAATCGTAGGAAGGAAGAAAATGAAAATAAAAAAACATATCCGAGGTGGGAATCGAACCCTCTCGAACATGCATAATACAAATTTCAGGCCAGTAACCTTATCCCCTTGGCCAACCAGACAACTATGTGACACTGCAGTATTAAGCTATCTAACCAGTATACACACTCAACCTGCAGTTTATGTCTTTCAATTCGTGGTTTATTTAATATAATTCTATTTCAATGCACATTGTAAAAACATAACTAACATTATTGGAGATCCTTTTTAATTCTCATGAACAAAGATCTCAGTTAGACGCGACCGGAATCGCCATTTTCCTTGTTGAGAAAGGCCATTGTGCGCATGCGCGGGAGTGACAAATATTACATATTTCTTTAATCATTTAAAAATATACCGTAACATATATGTTCCTTTTAAAGAAACTCTGCAAATCTGCATGCCAAGAGCTTTCGTTAGAATGTCTTACGAAGCCAATCGGTTAAGTGGTTTTCACAATCTCGTGTGTACAAAAAACAGCTTAGTGTTTTAAATATATAGATAGATAGATGGCAACAGAGAATTCGTTCCT
This sequence comes from Meconema thalassinum, assembly GCA_946902985.2. NCBI lineage: Eukaryota > Metazoa > Arthropoda > Insecta > Orthoptera > Tettigoniidae > Meconema > Meconema thalassinum. The sequence goes on along the minus strand of OX336390.1, from coordinate 469,299,900 downwards.
TTACAGGAATGATAAAAGTGAAATATGTTTCTACACTGTAATACCAATCGTAGGAAGGAAGAAAACAAAAAAAAAACATATCCGAGGTGGGAATCGAACCCTCTCGACCATGCAAAGGATGGCAACAGAGAATTCGTTACTTTACGGGAATGAAAAAGTGAAATATATCTCTACAATGTAATACCAATCGTAGGAAGGAAGAAAATGAAAATTAAAAAAACGTATCCGAGGTGGGAATCGAACCCTCTCGACCATGCAAAGGATGGCAACAGAGAATTTGTTACTTTACGGGAATGATAAAAGTGAAATATGTTTCTACAATGTAATACCAATCGTAGGAAGGAAGAAAACGAAAATAAAAAAAACATAACCGAGGTGGGAATCGAACCCTCTCGATGGGAACAGAGAATTCGTTACTTGACGGGAATGATAAAAGTGAAATATGTTTCTACAATGCAATACCAATCGTAGGAAGGAAGAAAACGAAAATAAAAAAACATATCCGAAGTGGGATCGAACCCTCTCGATCATGCATAATACAAATTTCTGGCCAGTAACCTTATCCCCTTGGCCAACCAGACAACTATGTTACAGTGCAGTATTAAGCTATCTAACCAGTATACACACTCAACCTGCACTTTATGTCCTTCAATTCGTGGTTTATTTAATATAATTCTATTTCAATGCATATTGTAAAAACATAACTAACATTATTGGAGACCTTTTTTAATTCACATAAACAAAGATCTCAAGTAGACGCGACCGGAATCGCCATTTTCCTTGTTGAGAAAGGCCATTGTGCGCATGCGCGGGAGTGACAAATATTACATATTTCTTTAATCATTTAAAAATATACCGTAACATATATTTTCCTTTTAAAGAAACTCTGCAAATCTGCATGCCAAGAGCTTTCTACAATGCAATACCAATCGTAGGAAGGAAGAAAATGAAAATAAAAAAAATATCCGAGGTGGGAATCGAACCCTCTCGAACATGCATAATACAAATTTCAGGCCAGTAACCTTATCCCCTTGGCCAACCAGACAACTATGTGACACTGCAGTATTAAGCTATCTAACCAGTATACACACTCAACCTGCAGTTTATGTCTTTCAATTCGTGGTTTATTTAATATAATTCTATTTCAATGCACATTGTAAAAACATAACTAACATTATTGGAGATCCTTTTTAATTCTCGTGAACAAAGATCTCAGTTAGACGCGACCGGAATCGCCATTTTCCTTGTTGAGAAAGGCCATTGTGCGCATGCGCGGGAGTGACAAATATTACATATTTCTTTAATCATTTAAAAATATACCGTAACATATATTTTCCTTTTAAAGAAACTCTGCAAATCTGCATGCCAAGAGCTTTCGTTAGAATGTCTTACGAAGCCAATCGGTTAAGTGGTTTTCACAATCTCGTGTGTACAAAAAACAGCTTAGTGTTTTAAATATATAGATATTCCTCCCATACTACTCTCAGACCATTCTCTTGATATCCCACCATGGACAATTACCTTACCAACAGTCAACTTCGAACTGAACAACTTGGTTAAAAACCAAACTGACAGATCACAGTACCATCGATTATTTCTTGAAATCTCCAATAGATACCCAATGCACAGTGCTATTTATACTGATGGTTCGAAATACGACGAAAGAAACGGTTGTGGGATAATTTATCCTGACCATACCATGCTTTTTCGACTTCCTGAATCTTTCACAGTCTATTCTAATGAACTCTTTGCTCTTAAACAGGCCATGAAATACATTTTGAATACAGCCAGCTGCAACAACTCATTTATTATTTACTCCGATTCACGAAGTGCATTAAACGCAATAGAGAATCTATCTTCGACAAACGTCCTTGTACAAGAAATTCAACTGATATTCCATAAAGTGGTGAAACAAGGTAAACAAGTCATATTTGTGTGGGTACCCTCTCACAGAGGCATTCATGGCAATGAATCTGCCGATCAAGCAGCTAAAGAAGTCACACTTGTACCTTTATGTGATCCTACAATAGCTACACCTCATACTGACATCATTTCCTACGTCAAAAGAAAAGTATTCCAACAGTGGAAGAATCATTGGCTTAGAACTTCTACCAGTAAACTCCATGAAATAACATCAGGAACCACAGAACAATATCTCCATCATAAACTTTCCAGGCAAGATCAAGTTCTAATATCACGAATAAGAATAGGTCATACCAACATCACCCACAGCTATCTCCTCGAGAAGAAACAACCCCATATCTGCTCAACATGTAACAGCGTACTGACTGTGAAGCACATAATCTCAGACTGTGCTCTCTACAACCACTGGCGCCAGCACAACAGCATTCCCAAGAAGATATGTGAGGCCTTCTCATCTCTTTCACAGCTCAAGAAACTCATCAAGTTCTTCAAAGACTCGGAACTTTATTTCAAAATCTGATTGATCAACTCAGAGTAGTGGGACTTTTCTTTATTTCTAGTGTTCATTTTATGATTTTATAGTGTATTCAATTCAATGTATTGTATGTATTGTATTGCATAATGTAAATCTACAGTGAAAGTCGCGATAAGACTTTCCAAGTTAAAGCGACTATAAATTAATCTAATAAAAAAAAGTTTCAATGACGAGAACACAGGTTATCAGACAGATTCTACACACACCCAAAGTACACGGGGCTACATGACCGCAGACCCTAAACTTTAGAACTAACCAACCAACCAACCAACCAAAGGTTCTATTATTCGCACCAGATAGGTTTTTCAATAATTATTTCCGTTTTCGAACCTTAAGGATGGTCAGGGCCCGAATTCGGAGGGGGGAATCGAAGAAAAACAAACTATTTAGACGAAACCCACAAGAATATGTATTTATATGCTTCTATTCTGAAAACCGTGGTTTTATGCATTTATATGCTCGATAAATTTCAATTCTGTTGGTCCCAGAGAGGTGAAAATACCACCGAAAGGCTTCTTTCAATGTGTACTATTCGGGAAAAAAATATGCAAATATGCTCGAATCCGAGCCCTAATTATAACATTTTTAGTCTTAAGAATAGAAATGTTTCAGGATCGGAATCAACGACCTTCAATTTCAACAAAATTGTTGTAACGGGAAATTTTATACTTACAAGGTATACTTTTTAATTTCTGCCCCTCCTCTCCCATTTGAGGCGCGAGATATCTATTTTTATAATAGTTACTGTATAAGGTGAAACATATTCTTGTCATTACCTCGAAAAATTCGTCTCGTAAAAGTAATTTGTTCTGCGTTTGATTCTAAATCTCCTTTGTAATCAATTTTTGTCCCCGCCCCCTGCTACTCACAAAATCAAACATTTGAAGTTTTAGGTTTATTAACATCCCAGATTTGAAATCTGTGACTTTTGATAAGTCAAAATCAATAATTTCACTGTCAAAACTACTCAAATTATAATATGGCATTTTTGAAGAAAGCTTTCCCCCTACCTTGCACTCAATGATGTGGTCAAAGTAGGGTACTCCTGCAAGTGCGCAGGGTCCGGACCGGTCTCCCAAGGAAAGTGATTGCAATCTGGACGCTGGAATGTTTATAGCTCTTCCCTAAAATGCAAGTGCCGCAATCTGGACTACTAATGAGGTGAACGTAATCTGGAATGACCGCAATCAGGAAGACACCGTTCCAATACCTCAGAGTGATATTAACATTATTTTTCTAAGCCAGAAATTGAACTCGGACTTCCCGGGTTGCAGTCAAGAACTCTGACTACTACTCCACATTGGTGTGCCATGGACAACTAATGTGATTACTATCGCTTTGCCCTTGTTTGGAATTAGTGTAGGTCAAAGACATTTAACGCCCGATTGAAATCAATATCAGACATTAGTCATTTAGTGATATCGAATATCAGTCTGGTTCTCAAGGCTGTCTCTTTGTCGCTCACGCCACGGAGACTACCTAAAAGGGAAATACGTGAGGTATCGTGTCTAGTTCCCGTTACTTTCTTCTATTCTTCAAATCCATGCCGAGCGCTGGGATCGAACACTGTTCTTACTCGCTTCTCGTGCTAGGGGTCACTCACCTACCAGATCAGCGTGTTGAATATTACAGTGGAAGCTAAGATTCTATATCCAAATGACGTCTTACTTGACGTATTAGTGTATCGCCTAGCTCAAAAGTAGATGCACATGAAACACTACTCTTTATAAGAATAGCTGAACGTCTTCATGTATTAAGCGTATAGATATCATAGCCATTCATCCCGAGTCAAGGACAGGAACCATCATTGATCCTACTGTCAGAATAAAAATGTACTTGGTTCAGAATTCGGTAATTCTCTGACACTTGCAGAGTTAGTGTGATGAGTGAGCTTGAAATTGTGATAAAAGTAAATCCAGTCTTCGTTGGATGATTGTAACAGCGACCCGCAGATCCCCTTCCAGCTGCAGCCGATACCGATGCTTCGTCTTGATGGATGCCAGTGCGAAAATGTTGACTCACACAAATTGAAGCGAAGGGTAATAACTCGTCCACTACTTTTCTTTATAAATTGGGATATTCATTTCAAATCTGCACCAAAAATTTCAAGAGTCTTCGACTTAAATTCATTTCGCCGTATTCTGCCACTTGAGAGTTCTATTAGCTCCTCCTGTTCTACCGATGATAAGTGGGCTGTTACGTACGTATCAAGCGGACTGCGAATCCAGTCATACTCAGTTGAAGGTTCTGGAAATTTACCCTCGAATTAATAACGAAGGTTTTCGAGTTGTGCTATGGCAATTCCACTAATTTGACAAAAATCTAACTCACTTTCCTCCAGGAATTCATTCAGACAAGGAAACATCTCACAGTTACTTTTGTCCATCTGGGCTTTCGAAACTTCAAGTTTTCTCTTAAAAACGAGCACTTTCTCGCTTAGAGAGACATATTACTATTTCATTCTTGAAGTGACACAATAAGATCTCTTTCTGAAATACGTCAGCCAAGTAGCACAGTATTAGAAGCCATTTCTCATCCAGACTGCTATCTTATAGGAAAATACGAAGTTCATTCTTCAGCTCCACAACGCGACGAAGGACTTAACCACGAGACAACCAATGTACCTCCGTTTGCAATAGATTTGTGTAGATCCCACCTCCTCGTAAAGAATGTAGAAATAGCCTACTGTTTAAATCTCTTACTTTTACTCAACTTACAACACTAACTACATCGTTCAGCACTTCATTGACTTCCAGTTGTAGTACGTTTGATGGCAATGCCTCCCTGCGTATCATGCAATGTGTGACTTTTGCAGAATTAGTAACAGCACTCACTCTTGCTCTCAACCCCTTTTTAGTTTCAGTAAACGTCGACGCCCATCAGTACATGTACCAACACAATTTGCCCATGACAGATTGTTGTCAATAGAAAAGGAATTCACAGGAGAAAAAATATCTTCGCCTGTAGCCCTCCCTTCCAGAGCTACACAAAATAGAAAATCCTCGTGCATTTCATTTTCATGTCCGTAGCGTACGTACAAAAAGAAGAAGCTGGGCACTATTTACGATATTTGTACTGTCAGTACAGGGCCAATTTTGGGCTATCATGAAGACGTGGTAGCAATTGATTATTTTATGTCAGAGGCTATTACATCAATACGACGAGTTACTGTATCATCTGATAGTGGTATCGACTACAGACCCTCGCCGAACTTTTCACCATGCATGTTCGCGCACATTTTCACTGCTGCAGGAAGAAGTAATTTCTCACCAGTGGTAGCGAACTGCACGCTACCTCCTTTTTTATGAAGCGCACCTGCGTCTCTTCTCAGCGAGAACTAAGCTGATCTCTCAGGTACACTACAACGCTGGACAGAGAGGAAGCATGGGGAGGTAAATTATTATCTGACCCAACTTCTGACTGGACATGAGTATTTTCGGTCTTATCACAAGAAGATGGGGAAGGTGTATTCCCAACACTGCATCTATTATGGTATCTTCACTGCGAGAGCTAAACGCTCAAGCAGACCTCACCTCCCTTCTCCCTATGAAGGCTTCCAAAAAGATGAAATATTGGCTTTCACGGCCGGTGAATTAAAACTCAGCAATCTTTCTAGGTTTGTGCCGTGTCTTGTGTGGGGTTTCTCCTAGGACACCAAGCTGGCTCATCAACGGGCTCTTGGTGTCCCCGCCCAGACCCCCACAGGAGTAGCGAACTGCCTGTTTTATGAAGCGCACTGCTAAAAGCTCAAGCAGTCCTCAACTCCCTATGAAGACTTCCAAAAAGATGGCTTTCACGGCCAGTGAATTAAAACTCAGTTCGCTACTCCCGAGGGGGTCCGGGCGGGGACACCCAAGAGCCCGCTGATGAGCCAGCTTGGTGTCCTAGGTGAAACCCCACACAAGACACGGCACAAACCTAGAAAGATTACTGAGTTTAAATGCATATATTGCTCTGAAGCAATTGATGATGCCCAACACACCCTTTTTTTCCCTTGCAGGAGGTGGATTGACGAGAGGGAATTACTTCAAAAGGAGATAGGACAACAGATCTCCCCAGACAACGTAGTGGAAATGATGCTTCAAGATGAGTCACACTGGAACAATGTAGCTCATTACATTGAAGAAATTCTTCGAACGAAGAAATAAGATCTGGACAGTCACAAATGAAAAATAGTTTAGGACAAGTGTCGTAGTATGTGGTCTTAGACTGAAGTAATGTGTTAAACGGCTCCAGGCTAGGTTCCGGAAGTCACGGGGGGAGTTTTAGTCGGTAGTCTGCCACTCAGGAGCCCAACACTATGTGTGTAAATGCCTTTCTCCTCCTAAATAAAAAATATATTATTGTTATTATAGAAAATTCAATGCAGTAGGTCTAAGCAACATTTCGCTAAGAGTATGGTTGCATCTGTAAAGCTTTGGCATTAGTTCCTCGTTATAACAATTTTTGATTATGTTACGTAAGTTTTGTATTGCATAATCTTGCCAGAATAAGAAAACAAACTAACCGATCAACCAGCGAATCAAGCTGGCGACAGACTAGCGCTGGGAGAAGGGTTAAGGGCACTGTTGAGCAAGTTGAATGGGGGGTGGCGACTCTTGCTTGAAACAAAAGTGGTAACTGGAACGTGCAGAACGTGAAACAGTTTGTGAGACCACACCTCACAAGTATACAGCTGTCTGATTGGAACTGTTCATTGCATAGACTGGATATTAACGAATGATTTGACCTTAGGGACTTAGGATATCTTGGTAATCAGTCCCCAGTAGTTGGATGTGTGTTGAACTTGTCTGATAACTTGTATTAATGTGATGACTGTCGTTCGGTGTGTTAACTGTATTAGGTATAGGAATGAAGCAGACGTCTCGGGACTTGAAGTAAGGTACTATCCTGGCATTTGGCTGGAGGGAATGTGGGAATACCCGGGGGAAAACCACACTCAGGATAGCCACTGGCAGTGCCAGGATTGAACCTCCGATCTCCGGACTAGCTGCAGCTGCCCTCACGGCCGTGCGGTGCCCTCACAGCCGTGGTACACGATTTAACGAACACGGCAGTAGGACTATTGTAATGCAGAATCGCACTAAGCGTTTGTTTTAATTCAACATTGTGATTGTCTTTTTGACTTTTTTTTACGCTCGGAATAGGAAATCCCAGAAACCAAAATTATCATATTATTTTTTGTGCATGGTCATTCAAATAGGATCATATACCATAACGAGCTTTAACTTGCGGTATGTGAAAGATGTTTATCATACATCTAACAACACTGTCCCTATTCTCGTGTGACACATCATTAATACGTCTGTCTGATAATATGGCGACTTTGACTGCATTAATAATAAAAGGGTCTTTCGGCTATTAATGTGCACTATGTAGGCTACACGATCTACAGTAGATAGGACCAGATAATTAAGATGGCATGGAGGTTTATGAATTGAGCCTTAAACCTTTGGGTTTAGCCTCCAGTTCTCCACTACAGTATTTGAACTAGACTACCATTATTATAACCACAGGTAGGTCCTATTTTTTTTTGGAAAATGTGTGTCAAACTCCCATTGCCGATAACACTAAATTTTATCGCTAGGTCTGCATATTCAGAAATTAGTGGGTTGTTTATACTGAGAACAATGACAATTTGTCATTGGTTAAAAACTTTTGTTAGCATCATACACTTTTCAAGTCGAGTTCATAGAATAACTGTTACGACAGTCACTGAAGTTGTCTACAGGTGGAGTTGGAAAACTTTAGCCGATCACCAGACGGCAGGATCCTCTTTGAAGACAAAAACTAACTTTCTTTTTTGCTTATAAAATATGCAAATCGAACAGTTCGATAATGGTTTTCATGGATCAAATCATAGTAACTTAGAACTAGGCTATTTCAAACGTGTGCTGTCTGGACAGTTATCTGCATCAGAAATAATTCCTCCTAAAAGGGAAAACATGATCGATGACCAACATATCGCGTGTTGTTGTCTTGCTATTAATTCATGTGTTAGAACTTGCATATACAGTGGCTTGGATCGAGTTATACTTAAACAGAAAGTAAATGTCGGGGAGTTAGAATACTGAGATTCACAATGTCCAAATTACATTGCCACATGGACAACATATTATGAGGAGTACTCCTTTCAGAAATTTGAACAACCTTTCAACATGTTTGTTAGCACCCCCACACTCCATGCTTCAATAACAAATGATGGATGGAAATGTATGAAATTAGTATTTTTTCTAATCGAATAATGGAATAACTACGAATAATTTAAGTACGGTATATTTATAAAATACGACTTGAGAAAATATTCCGACATAATTCCTAAGATTAGGATAATACTGCCGTTGATTACATAAATAGGCGATTTCCTGTCGCAATCTACATAGCCCGAAGATGGCACATCATTGAATGTTCCAACGTATCTGGTTGGTTCGTCAGTTTAGGGGCTGCGACAACGCGGTCATGTAGCCCCTTCCAACGTATCAGATTATCGTAATCTCTGACCTTCTTATCAGCTCTTCACGAGTTCGTTTCCCGACTCTGCCAAGAAATGTAATTCTGGTCTGAGGCCTGGAACGGGTACACACATCCTTCCGAGACAATTGAGAAGGGATGGGTTTGATTCCCATCTTAGTCATCATAGAATTACTTTTCCGTGGGTTCCCACTTCTACCTCAGCTAGCTGCCGGGGTAGTTCCTAACTTAAGACCATGGCCGTCTCCTTTCCTTTCATCTGAATTAGAAACACACACACTAATACAGCCAAAAACCCATACACACCCAAGTACATGTGGCTACATGACCACGATGTACACGTCCCTCAAATGAAACAACAACAAAATTATATCTTTCAATCGAATACTTATGTTCAAGTCACGTGGCGTAGCCATGCTCGTTAATTCGTGCACCACGGCCACGAGGCCAACTGTGGCAAGTCCGGAGATCGCAGGTTCTAATTCTCGCGCTGGCAGTGACTATCCTGAGTGTGGTTTTTCCCCGGGTTTTTCCACACTCCCTGAAGGCATATGCCAGGATAATACATTACTTCAAGTCCCGGGACACCTACCTCATCCGTGTCCTTAATACAGTCACAAACACTATTTATACTTCAGTCATTGATAGATAGAGGGTTTCAGACAAATTCAACACATGCCCCAAGCCCCTAAAATAAATTAATAACAAGTAGTTCCGTGAAGAACTAAAGCCTATTTTCATATGCCATACTTATGTTAATTGCCTCTATCAGCATACAAACTTGATTGCTGTAATAGATTCGTAGACATTGAGAACCGTCTAATATTTTGGCTGGCCGCCATGTTGGATTTTTATATATGCAGATCTTAGAGTTATGTACTATTACATGAAGATTATTGTGTACGTGTAGTATTCAAACTTCAATCACATGATTAGGACTCAAGAAATAAAAACGAGATTTTAAAATTTCGCACTGCTGCTATCTTGTGGTTATGAAAACGAAATAAATTAGATGCCAGTGGATTAACATTTGTACAAGCATTTATCCTACCAAGTTTCACTGCACTCGGATGGTTAAATTACGAGAAACGTCCATTTAAATATTTATATTTCGCTTCACCGCCATGTTGCATTTGTACTCACCAGTTTATTGAAAGTCCTATAGGTGAACTTATGTTCATAGCCTCTAAAAATATTAAAATATTCAGTTTGATTGCATTAAAATATTCATAGATATTGAAAACCGTCTAAATATTTCGGATGGTCGCCTTGTTGGATTGTATATGTATAGGCCATAACGTTATGTACCATTAAAGGAAAATTATTGCGAAGGTTCTTTATTCAAACTTTCACTTCGATCGCATGATTACGACACAAGAAATGAAAACTTAATTATAAAATTTTGCACAGCCGCCATCTTGAGGTTATGCAAATAATTTGACTTAATTAGATGCCAGTGCATTACAATATGTATAAACATTTACTGTACCTGATTTCACTGCGCTCAGATGGTTAAATCGCAAGAAAAGTCTATCAAAGTGTTTCAAATTCGCTTGGCCACCATGATCGTTTTGTAGTTTACAGGTTTTTGAAAGTTACATAAATAAACTTTTATCAGTGCCCTTTATCACCGTAAAAAATTTCAGAGTGATATCAGTAATAGTTTCGGGGATATAGACTGCCAGTGAAGTATTTCGCACAGCCGCCATCTTGAGGTTATATAAACAATTGAACTAAATTACATGCCAGTGCATTACAATGTGTATACACATTTGCTGTACCAAGTTTCATTGTGTTTGGATGGTTAAATCGCGAGACAAGTCTATTTAAAAGTCTCAAATTCGCTTGGCCGCCATGATAGTTTTGTAGTTACCAGGTTTTTGAAAGTCTCATAAGAGAACTTCTAATAGTTCCCTATATCAACGTACAAAATGCCAGGGTGATATCGGTAATAGTTTCGAAGATATTGAATACTGGCGAAATATTTCGCACAGCCGACATGTTGGATTGGTGAGTCGGAATAAAAATTGAAGGACACGGTCGGGGTCGGCCAAAATAGTACTATGACCTTACCGAGTTTAATTGAAATCTCTCCAGCCATTTAGAAGTTATTAGGGGGCGGGTGGGGGCAGGACACACACGGACAAATCTCATAAGCCTTTTTTGTTTTTGTTTTTTTCATAAAATGAAAATAGGCTAAAAAGGAACGTACGTTCAAATAACTCATGGCGTATATTTGCGATTGAAGAATACATTCTGCTGTATTCAAATAATTCATTATTCATTTAATTGTCGTTCACCTCGTGGTGTAGTGGCTAACATTCTTGGCTGTCACTGTGGAAGACAGGGATCGATTCCCACCTCAGCCATCCTAGAAAAGTTTTCGGCTGGTTTCTACTAATATTCGAGACGAATGCCGGGATGGTACCAAAATTGAGACAACGATTGCCTCCTTCCAAAATCATAGCCACAATACACATAAACAGCAGTGCAATCAATACAGTGACACCTCATCTCAAATACACGGGACTGCATGACCCGGATGCCCTAAATGAGTCAACAACATTATTTCATTTTGAGCGCCGCAAGCAGTTTGTAAAACTGTGTTGTGCAGTAGGTTGAGGCGTTCATCTCCTCTGCACACGATTGCTGTATCAAACCCCAACTCTCATGGTTCAGGGGCAGATGACCTCGTAGTTTCGCCCCTTAAATCAACAATAACTAACTAACACATGGTTGGGAATAAGAACACGAAGACTCACGTTAGTAGCTTCACTGGCACGCCATAAAATACCTCCGTGGCTCTATAGGCAATATTGAGGGTCTTGGCCTACAGTACCATGCGACCGATGCTCAGCCATTTGGCCTACAGATTGAGGGGTGACGTGTCTTCAGCGAGACAGATCCCCTTGGCTTTCTTGACCGGGGCGCTGCCTCTCTGACCAGACAGCTACCCAATTGCCCTTATGAGGTTGAGTGCACCTCGTTCTATCCCTCATGTCAGTTTCTAAAATTACTGACAGAGCCGGGAGTCGAACCCGGGACCTTTGACTGAGAGGCAGGCAATCTACCCCGACACCACGGGGCCCCTACCGAAAGTGTTAGGCCTACTTCATGGAAAAAGTTGGGCTATCCGGTGATTAACAATCTGTAGCAGTTAAAAGAGACGAATTTTATTATTAGTATGCTAATATTATTGACCCGCCGCGGTGGTCAAAAGCGCTAACGAGCTAGACCGTGCCACGCTGGCACGAGAGAGCGTGGGTTCGAATCCCACCCAGACCGTCCTGAAAATGATTATCGTGGCTTCCCATTTTTTTTATGCAGCCAATGGCCATGTACCTTTCTTTTCAGGACGGGTCGGGGAAGAGATATTGGAAGGAAATCGGCCGTGGACCTATTGAAAGGAACCATCCCGGCATTCGCCTGGCGGTGAAAATGGGAAACCACGAAAGCCATTTTCAGGACAGCCGAGGTGGGATTCGAACCCACGCTCTCCCGATGCCAGCCAGGCACGAGGTAGCGCGGTAGCGCTCTCGGCCACCGCGGCCGGTTCCCATTTAATTAGACTCTAGTTAGCGGTCACCTGGACGATCGGCCTGTCACCATCAACATTTATACTGTATTTGATGACAAGGTGCGTTCAACTCCCAGACACCGTCCTTGCGACGGTAGAGGAATAGTCCCTCGCATAGTCAGTGGGTCAAGTCAGTTGGGAGGATAAGCTATATGAAACAAAGTAGTATTACTGTCGGAACTGTGACATACTTGCCTGTTACCTTGGTGGCCACGGATTCGAGGGATGGAACAGGGTGCAATCAGCCTCATGAGGACAATAATTGTAGCTGTCTGATCTGAGATGTAGCGCCTCAGACAAGAAAGCCAAGATTAATGGCTGACGTATATCGTAGTTACCGGCAGTTAGCACTGAACTTCCCCATCCCAGTCCCCCGGTGTACTATTGCAGCGTGAAACATTTGCCACGCTGTGAGTTTATGTGTCTGATTGCGAGAGCCTACTGTCTCGCGTCAATGCTCTCAGATAGGGAAGTACTGCTCGAGTCCAAGCTCTATGAACTTGCGGGGTGAGGAGAAAGAGCAGGGAAGGGTCGGGCGTGAAGAGAAGGATCTGTCAACAACCCACCGTGATATATGGTATTCCTTTCTATTCCAATACTGCTAACATTCGGCCGTTGCTCAAACCACTGTGGAGTTAGGAATGACTGAGTGAGTCACCGACCAATGTATTTGGTTCTGTACTATGCACGGACAGAGAAACCTCATCACTCGTCAACCCCACTTTTTTTTTTTTTTTTTTTAGCGTATGGCTTTTTTTTTAGTGCCGGGAGTGTCCGAGGACATGTTCGGCTCGCCAGTTTTGTAGCTGCTTCGAGACGGACACCCAATGGGTGAGCTACAAGTACCGTTGGGGAGGAAAGTGGGAATGTAAGGCCGAGGAGTTGGAAGGTAGCGGCTGTGGCCTATAGTTAGGGACCAACCCCGGCATTTGCCTGGAAGGAAGATGGGAAACCACAGAAGACCATCTTCAAGGTTGCCGGCGGGGGGATTCGAACCTCCTCGCCTCCCGGATGTGAGCGACTGCCAGCAGTCATGCCGTAACGACCTCGGCTAACTCACCCGGTACCCCACTAATTATAGTCCGCGATGCACATTCCTTTCAGGTTCACGCAGCTTAGACTCGAGCAGTATTCGGCCCACTCCCCGCACCGCTCTTTACCTGAGCTCTCAAGGTTAAGTGCACAGCTGAACGCCGATATCTGTAGCGCTAACCACTCGTCACCCCGCAATCTGCCGCTGTCAATTGCTAGCCACGGGACTCAATAATCTGTTGAGCCAACGTGTTCGCTTACACTTAGCTTGGACTTCTTAAAATGCGCACGCTGCTGTTGGCCTCACTGCAATCATATTCTCGCTAATATTGAGTTCTCTTGATCAGGAACTAATGGCGAAGGGGGGGGAGGGGAGGAGTGGAGGGGGGGGGGGGCAGTTACCATCCCCTCCATTTCTTCCAGTGGATCGGTCTCTTGAATGGGGATCGGGTTCGATGACAGTTAGAGAATCGCTAATTATTGCTTCCTGTATTACGGGAGGCTCCGGATCGATTCATTCCACCATCATAATTACAATTGTTCTGGATAGTTTCGTCTGTTGGAACCCCGTCAGTCTGTAAACCTCATTACTACCCTACTGTAACTAACAGTAAGATCAATGAATAGGTCTATCGAAAGCTAGATGACCTTGATATTCTGCCACTCAAAACCAACAATCACCCCCATCACTTCAAGGAAGATAACAAACCTTGACTTGCACATTACCCATTGGTCGCCAGAAGATAAGTTGGCTGGCATGAGTCAATGCATTCCCTTTCTAAAATTCCTGAGTGAATGGTATCGGACTCCTGCGCACTTCCATCCATCAGGGCGAAATTGCGGAGCCATGCCGTGGAGTTAGTGTGCGATAATACTGAAGGACTTTCTATATGCATTTTGAAAAGGTCGTCTAATTATGTTGTTGATAATTATTCATTTTAGGGTCTTGAGACACCTTGGTCATCAGCTCCGTGTAGTTGAGTGTGTGTTGAATTTGTATGATAACCTGTTTTAATTTATGTGATGACAGTAGTAATGTGTAGCTGGTCCCGTGGTATTGGGGTAGTGCACCTGCCTCTCACCCGGAGGCCCCGGGTTCCCCCGGGTTCGATTCCCGGCTCCGTCAGGTATTTTAAAAGCTGATGTGAGGGCTGGAACGTGGTGCACTCAACTTCGTGAGGACAATTGAGTAGCTGTCTGACAGTGAGGCAGTGACCCGGTCACGAAAACCAAGATTAACGGCCGAGGGTACCCAATGCGCTGACCACGTGTCACCCCAATATCTGCAGGCCAAATGGCTGGGCAGCAGTCACTTGGTAGGCCTAGGCCCTTCATGGGCTGTAGTGCCAGGAATTACTATTATTATTATTATTATTATTATTATTATTATTATTATTATTATTATTATTATTATTATTATTATTATTATTATAACTTATATGTAGTAGCGTGTGTAGCTGTATTAGGGACAGGGATGAGGTAGATGCCCCAGGACTTGAAATAAGGTACTATCCCCGCATTTGCCTGAAGGAAGTGTGGAAAACCCACACTCAGGTCAGCCACTGTCAGATCCAGGATTCGAACCTACGATCTCCGGACTTGCTGCAGCTACCTGCGCAGTCGTGGTGCATGATTTAACGAGCACAGCTACGCCGCGGGTGATTATAATTTTTTTACAACAGAAATTAACCATTTCAATCTGATTTGGTGAAACGTCGTAACTCATATTGGTTCAATTTTATCATTAGGTCTATCATTTTATAACTATTTGTGCAGTTTCTGTATTTTCCAGAATTAATGAGGTTCACTGTATATAAGACCCTAATAGATACTTATACTTCCTATATTAGAAATTATAAGACCACCTCGTGGTGCAGCGGCTAGCGTTCTTAGCTGTCGCCCCGGAAGTCCGGGTTCAATTCCCGGCGTTGCCAAGGAATTTTAATTCTGGTGTGAGGGCTGGAACGGGGAACGCAGGCAAAACTGAGAAGATGAGGGTTCGATTCCCACCTCAGCCATCCTGAAAGAGGTTTTCTGTGGTTTCCCCCCTCAATTCTACTGCAAGCAAATGCTGGGATTGTTCCTAACTTAAGGCCACGTCCTTCCCAATCATATCCGCAATTTACAAATACACACACTAGTACAGCCACCACAATAACATAGATTATTGTACAAATTTCTCACACACCCATACACACGGGGCTATATGTCCACGATGTCACAAAGCCCGTAAGTCAATCCACAACAACATGAAATAATAAAAATAGGCTATATATAATTTTATAAAAGGTAAGCCTATCGTTGGTTGGTTCCTCAGTTCTGGGGCCGCGACAACGTGATCATGTAGCCCCGTGTACTTTGGGTGTGTGTAGAATCTGTCTGATAACCGGTGTTAATTGTGATGGGTGCATTAGTGTGCGTTATCTGTATTTCAGGTAAGGACTGCAGGCGATCAAAAAAGTATGAAGCGCACATGTGGTTTACGATATAGTTTTTGTAAAATGTCCTGAGCTGAAACTGGATTTGGCTAATATACAACGTTTTGACAGCACATGACATAACCCAACTCTTTTAAACTTGACGATTACGACATTTTTCCTAAACATCAATGAGCGTTATGATAGGCTTATCATACGAACTTATTTTGAACCTTTAATGAGAAATTCTCAACCTCGCGCGTCTCATTCATAATTTGCATGCAATGATACAATCGCAACCCACGAGCTAACTGCAGCTCATTCCCAGCAGTCTATACTGCTTACACAACAAGATATTAAATATACATTTTCATTAGTCGTAATTTTCGACATGCATACAGTATTCAGAGCTGCGCAACTGCAGAAACTGCCATTCAAATTTAATACATGATGTCTTATTACATTCCCGCGCAATTATCTAAAACACATAGAGACAAATCAGCTGTTGTTACACCCGTGATTAACAAATCGCCACTCCTGAAGAAGCATCAATTATTCCCTGAGTACAAAGACAATAAAATGTTTAGTAAAAGTTCACCACACCACATAAACAAGAAAATAATGTATTGTACTTACAACGGTGGGTTTCGATATCTCTTTCTGGTTGTGTATAAGGCACGGGGTTGACTTGAATAAGAATAGGGAGATTTTGGCGAAGGTGGGCCAAAACCCGGCGATACAATCGTCGAGTTGTTCATAATTTCATAACTGGTCATTGGCGACGGAATGGTGACGGATTTTTAAAGCACAGATTAACACGGAAAACACTGCAGTTACTGCACTTAATTATAAAAACAAACAAATATAGGTTATCTTTTCTCTTTTATACTCTAGTATAACCGTAATACATAGCAATATATAGGCTACGTGGTAACTCTCACTTCACGCTTTGGCACTTGACATAAATTCTCCCGCTTTTGTACTTTTACGATCGTTGCGAATAATAAGTTCGTAACGACTTCCTGTCACTCGACACACTACGCTCTTGATGTCCATGCCGCCTCCCGTTACGAGCCATCCATTGATGTTTGTATTGGACTGCGTTGCCATGACAACAAGAGAGTTGAGAGCAGTGAGTACGGGTGATGGCCAACAGATGGTGCTAGCTGCCACAAAACACACTCGACATGTCGATTTATTTTAGGGGCTAGGGGCATTATAGTTATCAGCATCGTGTACTTGAGTGTGTTTTGGATTCGTCTGATAACCTTGGTTTCTGTGGTGACTGTAGTAGCGTACAGGGTTGACGTAGATGTTGAGCTGGGTAATATAGCATATGAGAGGTGAATTGTTACATTTACCGTAGTGTTAGAGACGAGGACCTTTGTATTTTGATCGCGAGGTCACGTAAAGTTACAGGTTTCCTTGGAACACCTCGTGGTGTAGCAGCTAGCGTTCTTGGCTGTCGCCCCTAAGGTCCGGGTTCGATTCCTGGCTCTGCCAAGACATTTTAATCCTGGAGTGAGGTCTGGAACGGGGTACACCCAGCCTCGTGAGGCAAAACTGAGAAGAGGTGGGTAAAATTCCCACCTCAGCCACCTTGGAAGTAGTTTTCATGGTTTCCCACTTCTACTCCAGGCAAATCCCGGATGGTTGCTAACTTAAGCCCACGGCCGTCTCTTTCCCAATCCTGTTGACTTACAACCACAAACACTAATACAGTTTATAAGCCACATTCTTCACACACCCAAGTGCACGGTGCTGCATGACCACGATGTCGCGCCCCTAAATAAATCAGCTCTTTCCCAGCAGTCTACACTACTTACACGACAAGACATTAGATATACATTTTCATTGGTCGTAATTTTCGACAAGCATGCAGCAATCAGAGTTGCGCAAATGCAGAAACTGCCATTCAGAGCTGCGCAAATGCAGAAACTGCCATTCAAATTTAATATATGATCTCTTATTACATTCCTGCGCAATTATAATAACTTTTCTTTTAATCTTACTTTTAGTTGTTGCGTGTTAGCTGATTCTTTATTTATCTCAACAACTGTTAAATGTTAAGCCTATTTTTGCAATCCCAACAGTTCTCCTGACCCTAAACAGAACAAACTCAAGGGCCCAGACTAAGAAATCATACGGATGCTGGACAAACAAGGTCCTTCAGCTTAGCTAACCGCTGTCACCGCAACTTTTAGTAGAGGTAAAAATCCGTCTACGACGGGTACCACTACTAGAAATAAATAAATAAATAAATAGGGGCAGATAACCTCGCTATTCCACCCCTTTAAACCACAGTAACTAACTAACTAACAAACAAAATAAATAAATAAATAAATACTCTCGGGTGGCTCACAGTTTTTGTAGTTTGGACTGGCAATGCTTCTTTCCACTTACTTGTACATGGCCCCTATCTTTCATAGTTCATGTGGGCTTCTCTTGGTCAAGTTTTGTTTCTTTCAGAACCCTACGGCATTACTTATGGAGTCTTCGAGTGTCTTTCATTTTTCCGGCTTTCATGGCCCTTTTCTTTTCTTTTCCAAAATCTCATTTGTAGCGGTTCCAACTCTTCCACTTTTCCCTTGCTATTGACCTTAATGTCCGGTCACGAAAACCAAGATTAACGGCCGAGGGGAACCGACGCGCTGACCACGCATCACCCTATTATCTGCAGGCCAAATGGCTGGGCAGCGGTCGCTTGGTAGGCCTAGGCCTTTCATGGGCTGCAGTGTCAGGGGTTATTATTATGTATTGTCCTTAATGATTCATCCCTTTTCAAATTCAATCACCAGTAGTGAACTGACTCGCAATTTCTTGTTATTTGCGTCTTACAGTCTGCTTAATGACGGATGCATGGATCTTTTTGTCGGTTTGTCGGTTTTCTGCTTTTACTCTTTTAACTTTGTGAATGTGGAGAAGTACGGACAACAAAGCATCTGTGTCAGTACTTACTGTATGCTGACCTGATTCTTTAAGTGAGGAGGAGTTGTTTAAGGCACAAGAAAATGCTATAGCAGTGGCTCGTTTCTGGGCAAAGACAGTTTGTTTATAAATATATATGTATAATTCCATGTTTCTCCTTTGCTTCTGTATGTACAATATTATTTATCTGCCTCTGATTCGAGTAAATATATAAATACTTGAGGATGACTGGGTGGTACGGAGTGAAATTCGTTATATCACAGATATGATTCAATGTATTGGTATAACTTTTCACTCATTAAAATGGGGTTATTGGAGACTCGTTCGAAAATAGCGGAATATTTTGTCACACAAGGATCGGACACAGCTCATTTAACGCGAGAAACAAAGTTCTGTGGATAGAACCCCGAACACCAAATTTTAAGGACGTGCGAGGCACCATGTTCACGATATTTCCCCCACGCTATCCTCGCTCTATCAAAAACATGAAGTGTATGGTCGGATCAAAGCAGCACACCACTTGCCATTTATCTCTGGAGAATACAACTCCTTTCATTGTATTACCTAAAGTATAGTGTGCCAAAGAGACATTTCCAAAAACGGAAGCTCTGGAGGGGGTAATGATATTCACACGGACGAAGCCAGGTACGATTCCTAGTTAAAAACGAACTGAATCTTTGCGGTTTTGATATTGGAGCTCAATCTGAATTTTCCGCGAGCGGTCGCAGGTATCAGGTTTCCACAGTGCCCGACAGATGGCAGTAAAATAGGCTATGATAACCCTGTCATCTAACGGAGAAGGAGTGAACTATTATCCCACCAACTTGCTGCACCGTGAACATATTTTGAACGCGTCATTGTACATTTGGCAAAACAATCGTGCTAAATTAACCATCCCTTCTGCTTCCAAGTACCGTATATAGGCCTAATGTTTTCGGGGCCTACAGAATGTATTCCACGCTACGTATCTAACTACCCCCATGTCGTTACGTGGAGTCTATAAACTCTGAATTGTAATGAACCGCCTGTGCCATAAGAGGGACTCGACGATTCGAAACTAGATTCTATGACACTTTTTTTTGTATCTTTTTCCAATGCATTTACTTGGTTAATATCTTTCACAATACCGTTCTTGGCAGAACTGGATTTGAACCCGGCTGCGGAATGGCAGCCAACTCCGTTTAAAATCAACACTTAGGTTCTAATTGTTAAAGACAACTATCAATCTATTTATGTCTACCCCTTACTAATCCCGTTTGGGATGAGATGCGATGGAATTCCACGTGGTTGATGGCTTCTACGGCCTGATGCCCTTCCTGACGCCAACCTCACGAGAGGAGTTAATGGGAGATGAAATGAATGAAGATGAATGAAAATTAAATTTCAAGCAGTTCCAACTTTGGCTACTAGACGCCACTGTCACCCAGCGGAACTTAATACAGTGTTTCTAAAAAGAAAAACCTACAAATTTAGCTACACACTACCAATTGTAGTGGTAGGTTCATTTTCATGCCATAATCTATGACGTAGGCTCGAAGGAAGACATATTGAAGGATTTTAACTCTCTTAAAAATCCGATGACTTCGGACGGGTTTGGACCCGCGATCTTGGGCACAGCAGTTCAGCATGCTACCGACTACGCCACCGAAGGCGGCTGTTAAAGACAACAATAGCGGTTAAATTATGTAGGTTTCTTGACATAGGCTATCTTTTTATTCGTCTGGTTTAAAATAATTACCCTTTAAAACTAACTCAGCTCATTTTTAATAAGGCTATGTAGTATTATAGGAAAAACTGTATTTAAAGCACATGTATCAAGTGAATGTTGGAATAAATAATACGAGTACTCTCACCCCAATCTCTGGTAACCCGAGATTCGGACCATAAGGTACGGCATCGTATTGCATTGTATTGTATTCTATTCAACTATCCACTACACCACGATTCATGGAGTATAGGCATAACTGTAACAAAAGAAAAAAAAGAAAGAAAGAATATAAGCTATACATTTTAGATGCCATTTTTCAGTGTTGCCATTGTTATCTAGTAAACCAATTGATTTTCAGTCGATCGACACGACAATGTACCCAATTAAATTGGGTGGGGAATAAAAGCTATTTGCTCACACCTGCTAACATGGAAACAATATTTGGAATAATTTAATAATTCTTTTTATACTTCTTGAAAAGAAAAGCAAGATGTCCTGTAAATAGTATAGCTTACTTTATCTTAAATGTAAGGGGCGAATGATCTCGCTGTCCCGCCCCTTAAAATTCCAAAAACTGACTAACTAACTAACTATCTTAAATGTATGGGTACAGTTTTGCCCTTATTGAGCAATATATTGAATGTTCTTGGGTTGAAAGTTAAGAGTTGTACCCTACCAAAGACTCGTCGTTTACTATGTTTCGTAGTAATTCTGCTATTGCATCCAGAGGAATTGGTTGAAACATTAGAAATGTACCTCCATCCACCATGGTGAATGTACAGAATTGTTAATCAGAGAAAGCCTCTGATGCGAAACTACCTACTCACTGCGTTTCGGCAATGTAACTGTAATATAATGATGAATAAATTATTGTCATATATTTTCAAGTTTGCGTCTACTGTCGACCAAAATCTTGTGTGTACTCGAGTTTGAAGGTTGTTTGTGAAGTAACCAATAGACCTACATAAAATCCAATAACATCATCATTTTCGTCGTTCTATTTTACCCTAGTTCATTTAGGTTTGGAATTTTTAGTTTATATTTTAATATTTTTTTTATCCCAGTTGGAACACAAAAAGTGCCCGTTTTTAATCGTGTTTCAACCATGCGTCACATTTAAGAATTATTATCTCACAAACCCGTCATCAGATCGAATCCAAATTTTAACACAATATACATTGGAATGTTGTATAACTGGTTTATAAATTTTAAAATTGTGTGTGTCCAAGAAACAAAGTTATCATTTTTGTAAGGTAACTCTTTCTCGGCTCGGGGTGGTTTGAAAATGTAGTTCTTGGTCGCATTGTAATCCTTATACATCAAAAAGGTATGCTGTATGATTGTGAAATACGTAAATTAAGTCACTTATTTTATATCGGTTTGTATTTGTACGGGGAATTAAGATATGGTTCACCAGTTAGCCGCTCCGGTGAAAGCTGTACAGCGTTGCCTAAATGGGCTCCATAACGCGTCATGGCGCGCCTCGCTCAGAAGTAATGGGCTACATATCAGCAACGCTGTACAGCATTTCCCGGAGCGGCAAACTGGTGAACCATGTCTTAATTCCCCGTACAAATACAAACCGATATAAAATAAGTGAATTAATTTACGTATTTCACAGTCATACGCCATAACTTTTTATGTATAAGGATTACAACGCAACCAAGAACTACATTTTCAAACCACCCCGAGGCAAGAAAAAGTTACCTTACAAAAATGATAACAACTTTCGTTCTTGAACACACAAAATTTTGAAATTCATAAACCTGTTATTCAACATTCCAGTGTATATTGTGTTAAAATTTGGATTCGATCTGATGACGGGTTTGTGAGATAATTCTTAAATGTGACGCATGGTTGAAACACACTTAAAAACGGGCACTTTTTGTGTTTCAACTGCGATAAAAAATATTAAAATATAAATTAAAAATTCCAAACCTACATGAACTAACGTAAAATAGAACGACGAAAATGTTGATGTTATTGGATTTTATGTAGGTTTATTGGTTACTTCACAAACAACCTTCAAACTCGAGTGAACATAATATTTTGATCGACAGTAAGTGCTATATGGCGTGTGATGACTATACTAGCGAGGATTCTTATAGGCTCCTCCTCCCTTACAAAGTTTCGTGTTAATTGCGTAATTGGATCTGAGTTATCGATTTTGATGTTTTAATTTGTTCGTTCAGCCACCATCCTGAATATATGGCGATTTTTTTTCCTGGGGCACATAATTCCACATGTAAGTTACGGTTATACATTGATACAAATGTTAGTTATTGTAGCTCTAAAACATCATAAAGTTATTCATTTTTATATTCCACTAGCTGAAGTACCCGTGCGTCGCTACGCGTCATAAATAAATTAAAATGTGAAGGTGACAGTTAAAACAGGGGATAGGCGAGGTGCTGCGCAGAGGGAGATTAAGGATGGAACATTTTGTCCAACTACACCGCTCGGCGTTGACCGTGTTTTATAGCACAAACTTAGGTTTTACTCGCTAACCGTTGGAGATACCTTTCGGATAGAAATTGTAATTTTAAACCTCGTATATGCCATCAAAAGTTTGCTATTTCTTAGCGTTCTCTTTTTATTTGAAATGGAAGTATGAAAGTTTGAAACCAAAGGTTGTAGTGACGTCACTAAAATGGTCGCCATCTTTAAATAGTGCAATTTATTGAAATCAAACGTAGCCTATATGTTAACCAGGTAAATCAGCTACTTCCATGTAAAATTCATGTAAATCGGACCAGTGGTACTTGCGTGATAGAGTAATACACAGACACACACCATCTCATTTTTAGTCTCGCTTTGCTCGCGTCATAGTCGTGTCATATTGTTATTCAATGAAATGCAGGTTTAACCCCGTTAACACCCCTTTAGAACCTGAATATTCAAAAATCCCTCCTTAGTAGACGTTTTCGACATACAAAAAACATATCCCCAAAATATCATTCTTCTAACTTTAATAGTTTTGGTTGGTCGATGAGAGTGAACATCCAAAAATCCTTCCTTAGTGGACGTTTTTCTTCCAGAATTTCACCCCTCCCCGTAGGCCCCTTAAATTGGATTTATGAAAAAATGGTCGAACACCTATTTATTTTATTTATTTATTTATTTTTAAGCTGAATGATTTCCTCCGAGTTTCAAACTCCTCACCTATGTCGTTTAAGAGATACACGCTCCGTTAGGAATCTTTCAACCCCCACTTTTCACCCCTTTCGCCTCATAATATACACCATATCGATAAACCTTTAGACATATGTCTGCTTAATCTTAATGATGAGTTTATATGCTGAGTAGCCTATCCCATCCCCAAGGAAACCAATCGGTAGATATTGTTATTCAATTAAATGCAAGTCTACCCCCTTAATACCCCTTTAGAATCTGAATATCCAAAAATCCTTCCTTAGTGGACGTTTTCGACTTACAACGAACATAGACCCAAAATGTCATGTTTCTAACTTCAATTATTTTGGCTGGGGGATGTGAGTGAGTGAGTAAGTCAGGACATTTTCTTTCATTTATTTTACAGAATTTCACCCCTCTCATGAACCCCTTTAATTGGATTTATGAAAAAAAAAACGGTCGAACACCTATTTACTCATTTTTGAGCTGTTCTTCCCCCCTGAGTTTGATGAGTGAGTTAGGACACTTTCTTTCCTGTTTCCCCCCCCCCCAGAATTTCACCCCTCTCCAAGGGCCCCTTAAATTGGATTTGGGAAAAAAACGGTCGAACACCTATTTACTTATATTTTAAGCTGTTTTTTTTTCCGCCGAATTTCAAACTTCTTGCCTATGTCGTTTAAGAGATACACGCTCCGTTAAGAATCCCTCAACCCCCAATTTTCACCCTTTTCACCTCATAATATACACCACATCGATAAACCCTTAGACATGTCTGATTATTTTTAATGATTAGTTTATATACCGAATATCACATCCCCAAAGAAACAACTCATGAGATATCGTTATTCAATGAAATGCAGGTTTACCCCCTTAACACCTCTTTAAAACCCGAATAAACAAAAATCATTCCTTAGTTGACGTTTTCGACATACAGCGAACATATTCCCAAAATTTCATGTTTCCAACTTTAAGGCTGTGCGATCTCCACCGCCGTCAATCGCATGGCAAGAGATGGCAGCACTACTGTATTACCGATAGCAGCCGCTGCATTTGTGTTAGTGACGTGTCTACCCTTCAATTATCACCTCCTTCCGCCCCTACTCCCACCGCTTCTCCTCGTCACTCAATGTCTTCTCTCTCTCTCTCTCTCTCTCTCTCTCACTGATAGCGTTGCTTTGCATCTGAAAAACAAACCAGACTTGCTTTCCGAGCCGTATTGCCAATTTGTGGACTACTGTCGACCAAAGTATTATGTGTACTCGAGTTTGAAGGTTGTTTGTGACGTAACCAATAGACCTACATAAAATCCAATAACATCATTATTTTCGTCGTTCTATTTTACGAGAGTCCATGTAGGTTTGGAATTTTTAGTTTATATTTTAATATTTTTTATCGCAGTTGGAACACAAAAAGTGCCCGTTTTTAAGCGTGTTTCAACCATGCGTCACATTTAAGAATTATTATCTCACAAACCCTTCATTGTATCGAATCCAAATTTTAACACAATACACATTGGAATGTTGTATAACTGGTTTATTAATTTCAAAATTTTTCGTGTCCAAGGCGACAGGTAGTTCAATAAGGAAATAATTAGTGGAAAGCTGGAAATTGCTTTAATCGCTTTATTTGGACCCAGATATTACTCTCCCAAGTTTCTCCCTCGAGCGAAGCCGGCGTTGGCCCTTCTGGCCCTAAGAAGGTACCATTTTTCAATTTTTTGCACATATCTCCCAAATCTTCAACTTTATCAACAAAATACTTCTTATAAAAAATAATCTAGAGTAAATTTCCTACAAAAATGTACCCTACCTTTTGTCTCTAATGTGAACCGTTACGATGCTACGACCATTCAAAGATGAGCCCTTTTTGATTCATGCGGAAAAGCTATGGAAATGATATGCCATATCAACGTTTCTACATGTTTTAATATTTGTCAGCATTCCAGATGCACAAGCTGTTAACTTGTTACAAGTATAACAGATTTTCAATGTAAACAGCTGTGGAAAAATACCTACCATTAGTATCATTTTGCAATATTGAGTTTTCGACTACAGAACAGCATGTGGATGCACGGTGTGCGCGGATCTCGCGGGATGATGCGGACTTGAGAAAATTTGTTGGATGGTTATCAACTCAAGAGCCCTTTCCTCGTGGACAACACGTTGTTTCGTTAAGCACAGGAGTTGTCGGGGATGGACAAGTTACTTGTCATATGACCTATGAAATTGGAATAGCAGCACAAAAGAAGCATAACCGGCAACAATTTTCACGATGTGAAGTTCCTTAGAAAAAATGGCCTGATGCCTCTCCACGCGGTAAATTCGAAAATAACAAGTAGTTCCGTGAAGAACTATACAGCCTATTTTCATATATCCTGCTCATGTTAATTGCCTCTATCAACATACAAAATTTCAGTTTAATTGCTGTAACAGATTCGTAGATATTGAGAACCGTCTAAATATTTCAGATGGTCGCCAGGTTGGATTTTTATTTTTGTACCATTACATTAAGATTATTGTGGTCGTGTGGTATTCAAACTTCAATCGCATGATTAGAACTCAAGAAGTAAAAACGAGATTTTAAAATTACGCACAGCAGCCATCTTGTGATTATGCAAACAATTGAAATAAATACGATTAGTTTTCATTTTATGTATGTTTTAAAAATACAGTAAAAGCAGTTTTTACGTAATAATAGAAAATATATTGCACTTAAGCAGTTTTGATACAGGATCTAGGACTTAAGTAGTTTTGGATTAGTTTCATTAAGTCAGTAATTATGGTTTCTATGTGAAAGTGAAATTATTGCTATATTTTAAAGTTCTCTAAGAAACTACCCAGTATACAATAAAAGTAACCTTTCAACCTTAAATTTCCATTCACAATATGCTCACAGCTTTTCAAACTAGGCGAAATAGAGTCCATTGGACTGCACAGCAACGTCATTCCATGGGGTCTTCTTCTTCTTCTTCTTCTTCTTCTACTTCAGATACATTTTGTCGAGCTATGTCTTCGCCACATAGTAGCAAGTCTCGGTAGAAGCCTAGATCCTCTCTGTTGTGCCACTCAGGGCCGAAATGCTTTGACAAAAGCTGTTTCACATCAGTCACTTACATATATATAAATATATAAAAGTGTACCCGTTCCTACGCCACTTTAACATGTTTTCTTGGCGTTGATTACAGTAGTTGTGTTTAGCTATGGACAAGTTCATTGTTAAACGTAAACGCCTGGAGAGTGAAAGTGAGCAGTCGGCTCCTACTCCCGAACCGTCGAATTCAACATAAAGAAGACAAACGAAAGAAAAGAACATACCAGGACAGTTACGTAGTGTATGGATTTACGTGGAATAAGAACGAGGAAAACCCTATCCCTGTGTGTTTAGTTTGTGGCGAAACACGAGGCCATGGTACCTAGCAAACTGAAGTGGCATCTCACAATTAAGCATCCTAGTGGGTCAGGGAAGAGTGTGATGTATTTTTCACGTGTACTAGAAGGGGAGAAAAAAACCAGCTGTGCGAATGGTAAAGAGAATGACCATAAGTGATACTGCTCTTGAAGCCTCGTTTAAAGTAGCAGAACTGATAGGAAACAAAATCACACACACACCTCATACTCTTGGAGAGGAAATCATAGGTCCTGCATGGAAAATTATAGTT
Organism: Meconema thalassinum; assembly: GCA_946902985.2. Lineage (NCBI taxonomy): Eukaryota > Metazoa > Arthropoda > Insecta > Orthoptera > Tettigoniidae > Meconema > Meconema thalassinum. The sequence goes on along the minus strand of OX336390.1, from coordinate 469,272,519 downwards.
TCAACAATACTTCGTGAAGGAGTAGCTAATCAAATTTCGAAATTTCCTCTTTCCAACAACACAATCAGTCGCAGGATATCTGAAATGTTTGCTATATCAACGAACAAGTCGTGGGGAAAATAAAAACTGATAGAGCATTTGCTTTGCAAGTAGATGAGAGTATCGATAGTGGTGACAAACTGCAACTCCTTGGTTTTACCAGATATATTGATGATAAAGATATTAATGAGCCGTTTCTGTTCTGTAGACCGCTGGAGACTACAACCTCAGGCCATGATATTTTTGTTTCTATTAATTCCTTTCTCAATGACCAAGATCTTTCATGGAAAGACTGGTTGGTTGGTTCTTAAGTTTAGGGGCTGCGACAACGCGGTCATGTAGCCCCGTGTACTTTGGTGTGTGTAGAATCTGTCTGATAACCGGTGTTAATTGTGATGACTGTATTAGTGCGTGTTATCTGTTTTTAATTCAAGTAAGGACTGCAGTCTTTTGAATTTTTCAAATAGTTCCGACTTTTGCTGCCAAACGCCACCGTCAATGACTACTAGTTCAGAACTTAGCTACCAGACGCCACCGCAGTCGGCTCTTGACGACGAACGTAGGAACCTAAGAACGTTAGTCAAATGTTTAACCTATATATAATTTAGCTTCACACAGGTGTAATTAGTGGAAGGTTCTTTAACATGCCATAAATCTATGACATGGGACCGCCGGATTTACTTCCCCTCCGAAGGAAGGCATACTGAGGGATTTTTAACACTCTTAAAAAATCCGACGGCTTCGGCCGGCATGGAAAGACTGTTGTGGTATATGTACAGATGGTGCACAATCTATGTCTGGGAAATTTAAAGGTTTTTACTGCAAGAGCTCAAGATTTTGCTGCAGTGTTTAACGAAGTTGTGAAAATGGTGAACTACATCAAGTCTCGACCTTTAATGTGTAGGATTTTTAAACAGTTATGTCTCGCAACGGATGCACCTCATACCTCTTTGTTACTTCATACAGAGTAAGGTAGTTGTCGCGGGGTCGTGTATTGAAGCAGTTTCTTGAACTTAGAGAACAGGTGAAAACTCTTTTTAAGGATGAAAATCAAGATACATTTTATGAGCTGTTACTAACTGATTCTTGGGGCTTGGAACTGTCGTATCTGGCAGATATTTTTCATAAACTGAATTAACTGAATGTTTCAATGCAGGGTAGACAGGAAACAATAATTTCCTCAACCAATAAAATGAAATATTTTAAAAGAAAACTTAGTTTTTGGACGTCTGCAGTTCAGAAAGGAGATCTTTCAAACTTTCTTCATCTGGCAGTAGATAACGATCTGGGTAAGCTGAAAGACCGCATTTGTGATCACTTATCAAGATTGCAAGAAGCAATAGATACATACTTTCCATCTATTTCCACTATGAATGTCAACTGGGTTGTCTCACCATTTGATTTCATAGATAGTGCGAGGAAATAGATTTCACTGGTTGCGAACGAGATGAATTTATTGATCTTTGTGCCGATTCCACACTCAAAGGTAAGTCCACCAAGAGTGAGGCGTCGGTGGCTACTTTTGGGCTTCAGCGGAGAGAGTAGTATCCTAACCTAATGAAGAAAGCAATTAGCACACTTTCGCCCTTTCCAAAATCCTATCTATGCGAGCAAGCCTTCTCTGCTCTGGTGACAATAAAATCCAAAGCAAGAAATAGACTGAATAACCTTGAGGATGATTTGCGTGTTTCATTGTCAACTGCAAGGCCCGATATCACGTACCTGTGCTCTAAGCATCAATCACAAGTTTCATATTAACGATTTATCGAACAAAATTTTGATGTATTTTTACTCACTGACTGTAGTAAAGTTGACTGTATTATGTTATGGTGTACGTTACTTATTATAAAATATTTCAATAAATTTACATATGAAACATAATTTTTTTTATTCAAGGAAGGGTGCCCCTAGTGTTTAATGTTATTCCCAAGGGTGCCGTGAACTTCAAAAGGTTGGTAAACTCTGCTCTAGTCTGTGGTCGTGTGGACTGGCATGATGAGTCAGGGCGGGAGGGAGGCGGAAGCTGCGATAGCAAAGGTGTTGAAGGAGAGGGTAGGCAGGTGCCCGAGCGCGCTCTTGCCCAAGACCTTGTCTTACCGCTGTGTGTGTGCGCGCGCGTGTGTATGTGTGTGTGACTGATTCAACCTGCGTTTTGTAGAGTCTGAAAGGTACAATCACCACGGGTATATCGCTGAACCAATTTTCTTTATCGAACTTTTCTACTGCTCAGAATAAGAGCCACATCAAATTAATAAAACTTTGAAGTTAATATAACAATTTTTTCTCACTAAAAATGGTATTCAAATCTGAAGAGGTTAATACAAAATTTGAATTTCGTAATAAGAATTGTTCCTATTGCAGGTACTACCACAGGGGTTGTTGTACATAAATTTCGGTGTCTTCCGATTATTAGTTTCGTCGTGGAGATTGTACCTTTAACGCTCAAAATAGCCACTTTGAAGCCATGTCCTCAGCAAACGAGCCGTCGTTATTTTCTTCAAAACGCATATAATATCTCACAAAGACCTACATTAGAGATTAAGAGTAAAAATAAAAATAAAAATAAAATTTCAATTTTTGACCGCACAGCCTTAACAGTTTTCGCTGGGCGTGATGAGTGAGTGAGTCAGACAGGACATTTTCTTTCAATAATTTTTACCAGAATTTCACCCCTCCCCATGGGCCCCTTACATTGGATTGATGAAATAACGCTTGAACACCAATTAACTTATTTTTAAGCTGTCTTTTCCCCCTGAGTTTGATGAGTGGGTGAGTTAGTCAGTCAGTTAGGACACTTTCTCTCCTTTTCCCCCCAGAATTTCACCACACCCCATTGGCCCCTTAAATTAATTTATGAAAAAAGAAACGGTTGAACACCGATTTACTTATTTTTTAATCCGATTTTTTTTTCGCTGAGTTTCAAATTTCTCGCCTATGTCGTTTAAGAGATAGGCCTACACGCTTCGTTTGGAATCCTTCAACCCCCCACTTTTCAAACCTTTCACCTCATAATAATACATCACATCGAAAAACCCTTAGACACATGTCTGCTTATGTCTAATGATTAGTTTATATGCCGAGTATTATATCCACAAATGAAACCACTCGTGAGATATTGTTATTCAATGAAATGCAGGGTTAACCCCCTTAAGACCCCTTTAGAACCTGAGTATCCAAATATCCTCCCTTAGTGTACGGGGTTGACATACAACGAACATATACCCAAAATGCCATGTTACCAACTTCAATATTTTTGGCTGGGCGATGATGAGTGAGTGAGTGAGTCAGGACATATTCTTTCATTTTTTTTCTTCAGGTTTTCACCCCTCCCGATGAACCCCTCAAACTGTCGAACATATATTTACTTATTTTAAGCAGTTTTTCCCCCTGAGTTTGAAGAGTGAGTGAGTCAATCGGTTAGGCCACTTTCTTTCCTGTTTTTATTCCCCCGCAGAATTTCACCCCTCTACATGGGCCCCTTAAATTTGATTTATGAAAAAAAAACCGGTCGAACACCTATTTACTTATTTCTAAGCTGATTTTTTCCCGCTGAATTTCAAACTCATCGTCTATGTCGTTAAAGAGATACACGCTCCGTTAGGAATCCTTAAACCCCCATCTTTCACCCCTTTCACCTCATAATATACACCACATCGAAAAACCCTCAGACACGTGTCTTCTTATTTTTTAATGATGAGTTTATATGCCGTGTATCAAATCCCCCAATGAAACCAATCGGGAGATATTGTTATTCAATGAAATGCAGGTTTAACCCCCATAAGACCCCTTTAGAACCTGGTTATCCGAAAATCCTCCCTTAGTAGACGGTTTTGACATGCAATGAATATTTCCCCAAACTGACATGTTTCTAACTTCAATAATTTTGGCTGGGCGATGATGAGTGAGTGAGTTAGTGAGTTAAGATATTTTCTTGCAATTTTCTTTTTTCAGAATATCACCCCTACCCATGAACCCCTTAAATTTGATTTATGAAAAAAACTGTCGAACACTATTTACTTACTTTAAAGCAGTTTTTCCCCCTGAGTTTGTTGAGTGAGTCAGTCAGTCAATCAGTTAGGACACTTTCTTTCCTGTGTCTTTCCCCCAGAATTTCACCCCTCCCCATGGGCCCCTTAAATTATATTTATGAAAAAAACGGTCAAACACCTATTTACTTATTTTATGCTGTTTTTTCCGCTGAGTTTCAAACTCCTCGCCTATGTCGTTTAAGAGATACTACACGCTCCGTTAAGAATCTTTCAACCCCCACTTTTCACCCCTTTCACGTCATAATATACACTACATCGAAAAACCCTCGGACACATGTCTTCTTATCTTTAATGATGAGTTTATATGCCGAGTATCACATCCCCAATGAAACCAATCGGGAGATATTGCTATTCAATGAAATGCAGGTCTACCCCCTTAAAACCCATTTAGAACCTGCATATCCAAAAATCCTTTCTTAGTGCGCGTTTGCGGCCCTTGTGGAAGCTGCATACCAAATTTCATTCTAATCCGTTCGGTGGTTTCTGAGATTTCGTGATGAATGAATGAGTGAGTGAGTGAGTGAGTGAGTGGTATTTGACAAATATATAGTAGGTAGTGTCAAGTCTTTGTTATGCTATACTCGGTTGACAGTGCTGTGTGAGCAGTTGAGTAACTAACGGGATTTCAAGTAAAGTTCCTCATTTTCTATACCGGTAGTGCAGAGCGCAACTCGTATCCAGTCGGCCGTGTCTCGACTTGCGCTATGTTGCCATGGAAACTAACTGCCTAGCCATTCCTTCATGAGTATATTTTATGACTTTATATTAGCCTTTGCTCAAGTACAAAAGGACCGAAATCAGAAGAATGAGAAAGACTATCGAAAATTCATGTAGCCAGCGGTTCCTTCTGGGTCCTAAACTATGTGTATGCAAAATATGGTTGAGATTGGTGGAACGGTGTAGATTTGTATACGGAACCAACCCACATACATATATACATATATACATATATACATACATACATACATACATACATACTTTCACTTTTATATATTAGATAATTTAAAGATGGCCGCTGGGTGCTATATTCAGTGTGGTATTCAGGATGGAAGTATTAGCGAGGTCCCTGTTGATTGAGCTATTACGTCCCGAGTTATTGATTTTTAGCCTATTTTCATTTACGAAACAAGTAGTTCTGTGAAGAACTAAATAGCCAATTTTCATATATCTTCCTTCTTCTTCTCTCTTCCCCAATATGCCACTACCGTGGCGTTGGGAGATAACCTCGGATCCATCATCATATATATAACTTATATATATATATATATATATATATTATTTCAGTAGTATAGATCCCTCTGCGGGCCTTACAAGCGATCGATCGTGACAAATGAGCATTCAAATGAAAGAGAATATACATTAGCAGTGACTTATTGCACTATAATTTCATAAATATCTATAATGACTTTAAAAAAATGTTTGAAGTGTGCGATTTGCAAACACCGTAGGAAAATACGCTCCATAATTCTGTCCACTGGCCGCTGTGACGCCTGTTTCATGTCATATTAACATTCTGAGGTCTTTCCTTTATCCTGGAATGTAAATAGTGTTCTATAATCATTTGGTTGAAATAAAAACATAACTTTTCTCCTTAAGTCTCTCATTATAAACCTATTGGGGAGAGTGTGGTTTATGAACATGCGAGATTTCTCGCACGGGTCCGCTAGTCTATTGTAAATCTGCCTGTTCCCGGCGAGACCGCGGAGCTGCTGCATGGTCTTTCCTCTACCGGCTGCTACCTGTATCATCTTCTCTTCCCTGGTTATCCTCGGTCGTCTCTGCACTCTCGCCTCCATATACAGTCGTGGTTTCCTCTCCATTCCCATTCTCATAATATGCCAAAACCAAGAGAGCTGACGATCCTCGACTTTCCTCTCCACTGCTTGCACCACGAGCTCCTCTCGGATACGCATGTTCCGTACTCTGTCCCGTCGCGTTTTACCCGCTATCCGCCGGAGACACTTCATTTGGACTGCAGTGACCCTGCTGACGTCACTTCTACTCGCCGTTCAACTCTCGCTGCCGTAGGTAAGTATAGGCTCAATGACCGTCTTATAGACCCTTGTCTTGGTCTTCCGGCTTACCTCCTTCTTCCCAAACACGCAGTGGTTCAGGGCTTACTATGCATTTGTAGCCTTATCTACTCTATTTCTAACTTCTTCCGTGAACTTGCCTGTCTGATGAACTGTAGTGCCTAAATACTGATAGCTCGCGACTTGGGTGAGAAGTTGATCATCGCATTCAATGTGGATATTACCCACGTTCTCCTCTGTTCTTGCCATCACCATGACTTGGCTCTTCGCCTTGTTCAGCATCATGCCCCTTTCCTTTAGACTTTCTGTCCACTCGAGTACAGCCCGTTGGAACTTCCTCTGCGAATCTGTGACGAGGACTACGTCGTCTGCGTATACAAGTGCCTGACATTTGATTGGTCTCAGTTCGAACATGCCAACCACTGAAGCTTCAGTTCTTCGCTTGCACGTCTTCAACACCTCGTCCATAAAAATGGCGAATAACAGCGGTGATAGGCTGTCACCCTACCTAACACCCTTTTCCATAGAGAACATGCTGGAGGTCTTCCCATTGAGTCTCACGGCTTCTTTAGCATCCTGAAACATGGATTTGATGGCCCGCAGCAGTTGTGGAGGGGTCTCTTTTTTTTTCTGTAGGGCTTTCCAGAGTTCATGTCTTGGTACCTCATCGAAAGTAGAGTGCATATCCATGAAGGACAAGTATGCTGATTTTTCTCTACTAATCCACTTATCCGCAATGCAGCGGAGCGAGAAAATAAGGACTTGTTTTTGACGACCTGGCCTGAAGCCCGCTTGTTCTGCATCTAGATCTTCTCCAACATAGACTCTTAGCCTCTTCTCAAGGATCCTAGAATAGAGCTTTGCAATTACACTAATTAGGCAGATGGCCTTGTAATTTTTACATTGTGTTGAATCCCCCTTCTTGTATATGGGAATGTTTATGCTTTTTTGCCAATCAGCCGGTATCCTTCCTAGTCTCCACACAGCCAGGAGGAGCTCTGTGATTGCTTCCGCCAGGACCTCACCTCCAGCTTTCACCATTTCGGGCACTATCTTGTCCTCCCCGGCAGCTTTTCCATTCTTCATTTACTTGATGGCATCTTGAACTTCCTGGAAGGTTATTATTGGCCCTTCTTCCTCACCGTTTCCATCGTGGGTCTTTTCCTTTTCTCGTCTTTGTCGCCCTCCTGCTGTCTGTAGTTCTTGCTGTCGTCTTTCTTTGAACTTCTCCTCATAATGGGTGTGCCACACTTCTAACACTTCCTCCCTACCCCTTTTCAAGCAGTTGTTATTGTCCTTTATGCTTCTTACTTTCCTTCCAAATTTCCCTCGCATGTGCCTCACTACTTTCCAGAATTGCCGACTGTCTTGGTAGAAGTTTCTTTCCAGGTCTTCTCCGAACTCTTCCCAGGAATTGCTTTTGGCAAGTTTTACTATTCTCTTATAGTCGCTTTTCTTCTGTCCATAAACTTCATACTCTGATTGTTGGCTTGTCATTTTCCATTGCTTCCAGGCCTTCTTCTTCTCTGCAACAGCTGCTTTGACCTCCTCATTCCACCACCTGGTACTTGTCATACCTTCTTTCACAGTCTTCATTCCACATACTTCCTTGCAGGCCTCCAGCTGAGCCGACTTAAGGCTCTTCCATTTTCCTTCCACATCGTGGGCGCCCGTTGGTGCTGCCAATTGTTTTCCCTGTAGTTTTCCTTGGTAAACTACTTTATTATCTTCTTCTTTTAATGTCTCCCATTTTACTCTCCGATAGCTGGTTTGCTTTCGAGGTGTCGGTCTCTTGAGAACTGTATCTGCCACAAGCAAGTGGTGGTCCGTGGAAAGCTCTGCCCCTCTTATTACTTTGGCGTCTCTGAAGGAATTCTTCAGGTCTTCCGGGATGATGAAGTAGTCGATGAGGCTGGAATGCTGCGTATTCTCAAACGTAATCTTATGTATACCTTTATGTGGATAGAATGTGTTAGCTACAGTCATTTGGTTTGTGGCGCAGAAATCCAGTATTCAGTTGCCTTTGTTGTTGATGATTGCTTCCCCAGTATACAGCCACAGCACACCTCCACTTTTTTCACTATCATTGCCCACTCTGCCATTCAAGTCACCCATAACAATCGTTCTTCTGCCGGTGTTTTCTATTGTGTCTACTTGCCTTTGTAACTCCTCGAAGGAGGCTTCCTTCTCTGTAGTTTCTGAATCTTCAGTTGGCGCATACACCTGCACCAGAGTAACTTTAACATCAAGTTCAAGGTTTACCCATACAATCCTTGAGTTCACTGCTTCCCACGATGTAACCTACTGATCCATTTCTTCAGTCACGATGATGCCAACTCCCTCCTTTGCTCTTGAGTCCCACGGAACTCCTACATATCTGAGGACATATTTCCCATGAAGTGCCTGCACTCCCCTAACCTTTTTTCCGCACCTCACTAACTCCTAGTATCCAAATCTTGTATTTCTTCATTTCCTCTACAATCTCTACTTCTTTTTCAGTTAAGGTCACAATATTCCATTAGGCTAATCGTAGTCGAAATATTAAAATTAAGTTTTTATTTCTTGTGTTATATACCGACAGTAGTGGCTAAGCTGGCTAAAGCGCAGCATTCGGCCATGGGGCCAAGCTCTCTGCTGACTCGGTAGACGCGTGGGTTCGAGCCCCACCGTCGGCCGTCCTTGAAATGGTTTTCCGTGGTTTCCCCATTTTCAACACCAGGCAAATGCTGAGACGGTACCTTCTGACAGGCCACGGCCGCTTCCTTCCACATCCTTGCCCAGTTTCATTCACCATCATTCATTTCATCTCTCATTAATTCCTCTCATGAGGTTGGCGTCAGGAAGGGCATCCGGCCATAAAAATCATCGCCACAAATACTTCCATCGCATCTCATCCCCGACCCCGTTGGAAAACGGGAATAATAAGGGGTAGACATACATTTCTTGTGTTATATCTTGCGATCGAAATCAATGTCTGAATAATGAACGTCCACAATAATCCCCATCTAATAGTACATAACTCTATGACCTATATTAAAACCTAACAATGCGCGGCTTCAGTGGCGTAGTTGGTAGCATGCTGAGCTTCTATGCCCAAGATCGCGGGTTCAAACCTGGCCGAAGTCGTCGGATTTTTAAGAGCGTTAAAAACCCTCAGTATGCCTTCCTTCAGAGGGGAAGTAAAGCTGGCGGTCCCATGTCATAGATTTATGGCATGTTAAAGAACCTTCCACTAATTACACCTGTGTGAAGCTAAATTGTATAGGTTAAGAATGTAAACAACGCTCTTAGGTTCCTACGTTCGTTGCCAAGAGCTGACTGCGGTGGCGTCTGGTAGCAAAGTTCTGAACTAGTAGTCGTTGACGGTGGCGTTTGGCGCCGAAAGTAGGAACTATTTGAAAAATTCAACGTCTGCAGTCCTTACTTGAATTAAATAACAGATAACACACCCTAATACAGTCATCACAATTAACACCGGTTACCAGACAGATTCTACACACACCCAAAGTACACGGGGCTACATGACCGCGTTGTCGCAGCCCCTAAACTTAGGAACCAACCAACCAACCAAAATCTAACAATGCGACCATCCGAAATATTTAGACGGTTCTCAATATCTATTAATCTATGACAGCAATCAAACTGAAACTTTGTATGTGTATAGAGGCTAAAACATAAGTTCACCTATAATCTGGTGAGCACAAATCCAACATGGCGGCGACGCAAAATTTAAATATTCAAATGGATGTTTCTCGCGATTTAACCATCCAAGCGCAGTGAAACTTGGTACGGTATATGCTTATATAAATTTTAATCCACTGACATCTAATTCATTTTAATTATTTTCATAACCACAAGATGGCGGCTGAGTGAATTGTTAAAATCTCGTATTTATTTCTTGTGTCCTATTCATGTGATTGAGTTTGAATAAAACTCCTACAAAATAAAAGGCGGGCAATAGACAGACTGAAAGAGAAGGATGTAAATGAAAGATTCAAGAAGAGTATAAAGGAAGGACTAATGAAAAACCCTAAACAAACTTCAATTGCAGACGAATGGGCACTTTTGAAGAATGAAATAACAAAATCCGCAGAAGAAAACATTGGTAGGAAAGAGAGAATAGGTAGAAAACCGTGGATCACTCAGGATATACTAGAATTGATGGATGAAAGGCGGAAGCACAAGAATGTAAGAGATGAAAAGGGGAAAGCAGAATACAGACGTCTGAGAAATGAGGTTAACAAGAAGTGCAAGGAAGCGAAAGAAGAATGGTTGAAAGAGAAATGTGCAGGTATAGAAAATTGTCTGAAATTAGGAAAAGTAGACACAGCTTATCGAAGGATTAAGAATACTTTTGGGGAAAAGAAGACTAAGTGCTGTAATATTAAGGACACAAATGGAAAGCCTCTAACAGATAGGGAAGAAAAGGTTGAGAGATGGAAAGCTTACATAGAGAGTTTGTATAAGGGAAAGGAGATTGAGAATCATGTAATGGAAAGGGAGGAGGAAATTGATGAGGATGCGAAAGGAGATTTAATATTGAGATCAGAATTTGATAGAGCTTTGGAAGACTTAAGCAGGAACAAAGCACCAGGCATAGATGATATACCGATTGAGTTGCTACGCTGCATAGGAGATGAAGGTCTGATCAGGTTATTTCATTTGGTGTGTAGGATTTATGAGACAGGTGAGGCACCCCCTGATTTCAAGAAGAATGTAATCATCCCTATACCAAAGAAAGTGGGAGCTGACAGATGCGAAGATTACCGTACAATCAGCTTGATTACTCATGCTTCAAAGATCCTGTCTAGAATAATTTACAAGAGGATTGAGAGCCAGATAGAAACGGAGTTGGGTGAAGACCAGTTTGGTTTCAGGAGAAATGTAGGAACAAGGGAAGCTGTACTAAGTCTTAGGCTGATTTTGGAAGGTAGAATAAGGAAAGATAAGAGAGCGTTCATGGCTTTTGTAGACTTAGAAAAAGCTTTTGATAACGTTGATTGGACTAAATTGTTTGACATTTTGAAATCGATTGGAATAAAGTACAGGGATAGGAGGGTGATATACAATCTATACAGAAACCAGACAGCAGTCATTCGAGTTGAAGGACATGAGAGAGAAGCTGGAATTCAGAAAGGTGTAAGGCAAGGCTGCAACTTATCACCCATACTTTTCAATCTTTACATTGAACAAGCAATGAAGGAAATTAGAGAAAAATTTAAAGTGGGAGTGAAGATTCAAGGAGAAATAATTTCAACTCTGAGATTTGCTGATGACATCGTCATCTTGGCCGACAAGCCTGAGGATTTGAATGAGTTTTTGAATGGTATGGACTCTGTCTTACGGAAAGATTTCATGATGAAAATTAATAAATGTAAAACAAAAATACTGGAATGCAGCCGAAATAAATCAGAAACCTCTATAGAGATCAAATTGGCAGGTGAAAAGCTGAAGGTAGTAGGAGACTTCTGTTACTTAGGAAGCAGAATAACCAGTGATGGACAAAGCAAAGAGGATATAAAAAGTAGGTTGGCTCAGGCAAGAAAAGCATTTCTACAGAAAAGGAATCTGCTGACATCGAATATAGATTTAGGTATTAGGAAGTCATTTTTGAAAGCCTTTGTCTGGAGCGTGGCGCTCTATGGAAGTGAAACTTGGACTATTGGTGCAGCAGAAAAGAGGAGAATTGAAGCATTTGAAATGTGGTGTTACAGGAGAATGATGAAGATCAGATGGGTAGATAGGGTTACAAACGAAGAGGTATTAAGACGAGTGGGAGAGGAGAGATGTTTCTGGCGACTGCTAATGAAGAGAAGAGATAGGTTGGTAGGACACATACTAAGACACCCAGGAATAGCAAGCTTAGTTATGGAAGGAAGGGTCGAGGACAATAACTGTAGGGGTAGACCAAGGTTAGAATATGATAAACAGATTGCCTCGGATGTAGGGTGTGGTAGCTATGTAGAGATGAAACGATTAGCTCAGGACAGGGAGGCATGGAGAGCTGCATCAAACCAGTCAAAAGACTGAAGACTCAAACAACAACAACAAAATAATCTTCATATTGAACCCTTATTAATCTGCGATAAATAAGTATTCATAATGTATTATTATTATTACTGCAGCCCAGGCAGTACTTGTGGAAGTTGACGAGGATAAAGGCAGGGTAGCGTGTCGCAATGATTGCCACATAAGTTGAGCTTGTAGCTATTCTTGAAGAACGGCCTGGTAAGCTGAGTTCAAGGCCAAATTGTGTAACAACTTGCACCAGAATTGGAATCATAAAGGGATGGTCACGAGTTACTTACAACCGACCTACGATTGAATCACCCAATCAGGAGAGACCACGCCAATATCACGCGATGGAAGGCGTCAGTGGTAAAAAGCGCGCGGAATTGATTATCTAAAGAACCGCCGATCGGAATTATCTCCGCACGAGTGCGATGAGACGTTTGAATTATTTGATGAAGATTGACACTAGTCCCATCTGTGTGAGATGAAAACTCTGGAAAATTTTTCTAAATCCACCCCACTCTTCCGTACCCTGTCAGTTTCTAATAAATTGGTCGACGTGACGCTGTTCGAGGTCTTTCTGTTCGTGAGCTCTGAGAGCTAACTTCACGCCCGTTTGTGTAACGATTTTAACGCTCTGATATATTCGAAGTTATTTTATTTGTGAGCTCTGATGAGCTAAATTCACGCTAGATTGCGTAGCAATTTTTAACGCTCGTAATTATTTTGAAGCATAATACTTTGTGAGCTTTGTGAGCTAAATTCACGCCAGCGTGCGTGATGATTTGAAACTTGTAATATTATCTTAAAGACAACTATTTTCAGCTCTTAGGGGCAGACTTGTAAACGTTCTAATTAGCGCTCACCCGAGCGAAGGTCAAGTAGAGTGTAGAGATTACCGAGCGAGATAGCGACTGTTAGTCAGTCAGACTTTAAAACTTGTATTGTCGAGCCAGTGGCGATGGACTCGAAGTGTATATTTCCTGTAAATTTTTAAGTGTATTTTTCATGTGTGTATTGCGCGTGTGTGAGCGATATTTAGGGAAAGTCTTCGTAATTAATCGCATAGGACTATTTGTGGGCGAATTTAGTAACCCACAAGCGATTATAGCCAAGTCAAATTATAATAACATTGAACTTTTCTTCCAAGGAGACTACATCAAGATGTCCAACGTGTGGTCAGGAGTTGGGATGATGTCCGACGCTTCAACGAAGACGACTATGGAGTGCTAACTTTTCCATAGGGAAAATGGGCTTGAGATGGATGTCATAATGTTCTGCAAGCTGAGACAGTGATGTACAACAATTGATTATTCAATTATGTAGTTAGATTGGCGGGGGAACTTTTGTAAATAGTTAATTTCCTTTTTCTTGTTTTAGAGTGTTTTTCTTGTACCGGCACTAATTGTTTTAAATGTACGTTGGCGCGTGGCCAAAGTGTTTGTTGTATATTTTTTTTTCTTTGGAGTCATATTTAATGTGCACGGCGCGTGTACGTGATTTTTATCCATGCAAATGCGAAACCCGTTACATTCGATAAGTGGTGCTTTATTAAAGTTCATATTTGTGATAGGAAAGGGAGGTAATTACTGTAAGATGTTTGCTGAACAGGTTATTATTCATATTAGGGTTGCCGAGTGCAACGATTTAAGATGTAATGGTAGAACACCTTAGTTCTAATTTGATAGATTTTTTTTGAGTCCTTTTCAGGTTAATTAGTCACGGCGTGGAACGGTGGCGCCAGCATGTGGCAAATATTTATGTCTTTTTATTTCAGGGTCTGTCAAACCCATACGTGTGATTCTGTGTGTGTTACTGTGTCAGGTGTGTGTGTTGATTCTACGTGAAGAGGGGAGAGGTCCTACCGCCCTCGTATTTTGTTGTTGTTGTATTTTGATGGAAAGGCAGGGTGCTCTAGGGAGACCGCTGTTCCTTGTCCATATTGCTGATTCTTGGATTTCCTAGTGGAAATGCCGGGATATTTTGTTATGACACACACACACGTATTATTGTGCTTTGGGGCACGCTTCTTCGAGATTCGATCCCTGCCTTGGGAGATCGAGGTTTTTTTTGACACGTGGGTTGACAGATATGCAGATTTCCACAAATCGCCCGTCTCGCCTGGTGACTTATTTTGATAGGCAGTCCTGTTGTCCGACTGGCCCCTTTAAGCTTTCAAGTAGCAAACCTGTTCATTGTGATGGTTATTTTTGAACCATAATTAATTGGGGAGTTCGCCATGTGTGTGACGGATTATTGCATGTTGTATGGATAGAATATTGTGTTAATAATGTAAATGTTGGCTTTGAGCCTAGTGATGTGTTTATGACTCAATTCATGTAATATTTAATATGTCACACCTGTGTGGTGTAGTGGTAGTGTACTTGTAAATTTGACGGCGGTCATATGTGTATTTCTTTTATTGGTCACGTGTTAACTTACTTGTGTTGATTTGTGTGAGAAGTCCTAAGTTTTTAGGCAGTAATGTTTTTGCTACGGCAGTTTGATTCCAATTTCACACGGAGATTATTGTGTTGTATATTTTAAGTATAGGAAGTGTCGCTTTAGTTTTAAGTGTTGTATAGTTGTTCCCCGCGTCTGTCTAGCTCTAAGCAATGTGGATTCATTGTCTGAATGTTTATTCTGGATGATGACGAATCACGCATTCGATTGTACACATCGTGAAGCATGCAGAACAGCACACGCGCATACATTGTCACTATTGTTGATTTTCTTAAGGACACTTTGTCCGTGTATTTAATCTCTCCAGAGATGTGGCCTAGTTTTGGCGTATTTTAATTATTCAGTGGGAGTCTTTGGGAGTTTGTTTTGTTAATTCTTTTGTATAATTAGGTGATTTGTTATTAAATTCATTTGTTTTAACCCTGGCTTCACTTTTTCCTGCATGTTATTTTGTTATATGTTACCCTGGATGTTAATGAAGCGCTTTAACAACAACTTACGATATGGACTGTCACACCCCCCGAAACTGAGTCTCATAAGCTTCTTTGCAAGGGTTCATAAAACATAAATGGCTGCCCAAGTGGGACTGTTGTTGTTGTTGCTTCGCTGATCTCATATTTATTTCGTTGAGATATAATGCCAGGTCAAGCGGGCAAAGTAAATTCAGTAAATTGAGGCGATGTTGTACCGCCATGTGCATTAGTAAAATCACTGAGTTCCTAAAGTTAGAGATATTGAACAAGGTTAGAATTTGATATTGTATTTGTTATAAACCTGTTCTGGCGCCCGGCATTAAAATTAGAAAATTTGCATATTATTGAACTCAGTCAAAGCAGGAAGGTGTTGCCTTATATATTGACATTTAATTAACTTTGGTTAATTGGTGTTCATCGTAAATTCTGTTGGTTAGGAATTTAAAAGCAGATCACTAGGGAGTTATTTTGTTGTTTGGAAATAAGAGTAATTTTATTCTGTAAATTTGGTTACTGAAAATTTTGTTAAATTAGAATCAGTAATATTTAAATGTTATGACATGTATGCGTGTGTATGACTGAAATCTTGGTGCATGACCCTGTTTTCTCTGATTATATTTGTGTATTGTGCAATGGCGAGTGTTGATAAAATTAAGGGATTATTGGAACAGATGTCGATCCAAATGTCCGCGAAAACGGAAGAACAATTAGTGCAGATGTCCGCGAAAACGGAAGAACAATTAAAAGAACAATTAAAAATTCAGAGCGAGAATTGTGAAAAACAGTTACACGACATGAGCGGTAATATTTCGGTCCAATTAGAGGTCCAGAAGTTGGACACTGGTAAACAATTAAAGGAATTAAATCACAAACTATCGGACACTGATAAACAATTAAATGAATTAAATCACAAACTATCGGAACAGGCGATAAAACAAACAGCACAAACAGACCAATTAGGAAAGATCACTAATGACATCAATCAAAGTGTTAGGGCGGTAGAGAAACTGGCAGGTGAGGTCGCAGAGAATAACGTCAAACAATTAGGTGAAATTAAAAAGTTGGAGGCGAAGTTTGACAATAAACTCGTACAATTTGACGAAATGGTGGCAGATAAATTAAAGCAAATAGAGGCAGCATGTGTCAACAACACAGCAGGAATAAAGAACACACAAGATAAATTGCAGCAACAAATTAATTCAGTCGACAGCAACGTACTTGAATTAATCAAGGAAACGGATAAACTTGAGGTCAAGGCCGAAACAGAACGTATGCACTTGCGTGAAAACTTAGAGGACCAATTAAGTAAAACCCAGCAGGTCATATGAAAGGAGGTCGGAGAACAATTAGTGAAAACACAACAGGTCATAAGTGAAGAGGTAGGAGAACAGCTCATTAAAAATCGGGATAATCTGGAAGAACAATTAAGTAAAACACAGCAGCAGATACAAGAGGTCGGAGAACAATTGGTTAAAACACAAGAGGTTATAAGGGAGGAGGTTGGAGAACAGATACGAGAAGAGCTAGAAAAGAATCAGGAAAGGAGCGAAGAGAAAATTAACAGTTTGAAAAGTAGGATCCGAAGTGATTGGAAACAGCAGGCAAACGCAAATAAAGAAGACAGGCTGACAATTTTAAAGCGCTTAGGGGAATACAATTCGAGAATGCAGGCTTTGGAGGAAGGCGTAAAATCTAAATTACAAGAGCACTCAGATTTAATAATTAAAAACGAAATTAGATCATTAGAGAATGCTACATTATTCTCGGCTGAAAATATACCAGAAAAGCAGGGAAGCATTGGAAGTCCGGTAGGCTTGAAGTTGGCTGAGGATAACAGCCGGGGTCAAAGTCCCAAATTAACGAGCAACGCATTCCAACAGTACAGAGGAGAGACTTCCACACCACAACCAAACTTGGCACCCGCCCAAGTAATCCAAGTCATTAGGGGAAATGATTTCAAACCCGATAAATTCAAGGAGCACTCAGGAACCACTCCCAAAGCCTTTTTACGACAGTTAACTGATTATTTTAATGATCAACATATCGGCCCCGAAAAACAGTTGAGACTCGTGGAGAAATTTTTAGAGGGACCAATCTTAACCTGGTTTTTAAGCTTTAAATATACTTTCACCGACATGGCTCAATTCCGAGGAGCGTTTTTAAAGAAGTTCTGGAGCCCTTCTTTACAGCAGGGGTTAAGAATGGACCTGTATACTCGAAAATACCACAGCACGCATCCGACCAGATTTTCGGAATTCTTTAGCCAACAGCTGGTAAAATTCCGCGATTTTGACGACCCCCCTAGCGAGCAAAATATGGTTCTAACCATCGGGAAACAACTTCCCATGCACATTCAACAGCTGTTAGTAGCCGGAAATATTCAGACCGCCGTGCAGGCCGAAGAATTACTCCGACACTTAGACGAGACGAGTATGGTCAGTCCACAGACGGGAAGGAGAAATATGGAATGTGTCAACACGGCAGAAGTGGTTCAGGGACTCCAAAATAGTCACAGCCAGGGGAACCAAACGAAAACTCAGTCCAAAGGAACACAGTTTACACCGAGAAGGCAAGATTTCGATGGCCGGAACCAGTTCAACCAAAACAATCGAAATTTTCAGAATAACCGCGATAGATATAACCAAAACAACCAAAACCAGCACAATCAATGGACGTACCAGCGGGAATACACCAATTGGAGGGGAAACCAAAGGCAGGGTCGACCTTACCAAAGAAATGGAGATGGCAGGTGGAACAACGCGAGGAACTATCGCCAAGAAAATAGGGGAGACTATTGCAACAATTGGGATGAGCCTTATGTCGAGTCACAAAAATACTTAGATCAATTAAATGCCGAAGAGACGGAAAAAGAGAAGTGGGGGCGTGCAATGGCAAACAGACAGAGCCCAGACAATCACCATGGAGAAGAGAAGAGATCAGCCGACAAGCGAAACAGAAAAATAATAGAGGAAATTCGCGGGACGAAGTTTCGGGCAAGGGCCTGGAAATATGGTAGCAGGAGAAGAAGATGGGAGAAGAAGAAGACGGGAGAAGAAGAAGATGGGAGAAGAAGAAGAAGGAGGAGAGAACCATTTGATGAATAAGCAAGATCATGTGGGCAAAATCATATTGCAGAAATTTTATTTTGAGAGCCAACACTCAAATGTACGTGGACGTGGAGCGCCGGAGAGAGAGCGCGTTGTTTTGTAAACAACGAGCAGGTGAGACGACAGAAGTGGCAATCACGAGAGCGGAAGGGGGAGGTCTAGCGAAGAAGTATGAATGACATTCCGGCGAGGGAGCGCGCACAATAATTGAGTCAGTGGACTGTACACTCGAGCAGCTGAGCGAGGTACTAAAGAGATGTTGTTGTTACTACTGTGGATATTGTTTTTGAATTCCAAATCAATTACTTGCTTCGAATTTCAAAACCTTGCTGAGGATAAATGAACCCTTATTAATCTGCGATAAATAAGTATTCATAATGTATTATTATTATTACTGCAGCCCAGGCAGTACTTGTGGAAGTTGACGAGGATAAAGGCAGGGTAGCGTGTCGCAATGATTGCCACATAAGTTGAGCTTGTAGCTATTCTTGAAGAACGGCCTGGTAAGCTGAGTTCAAGGCCAAATTGTGTAACAACTTGCACCAGAATTGGAATCATAAAGGGATGGTCACGAGTTACTTACAACCGACCTACGATTGAATCACCCAATCAGGAGAGACCACGCCAATATCACGCGATGGAAGGCGTCAGTGGTAAAAAGCGCGCGGAATTGATTATCTAAAGAACCGCCGATCGGAATTATCTCCGCACGAGTGCGATGAGACGTTTGAATTATTTGATGAAGATTGACACTAGTCCCATCTGTGTGAGATGAAAACTCTGGAAAAATTTTCTAAATCCACCCCACTCTTCCGTACCCTGTCAGTTTCTAATAAATTGGTCGACGTGACGCTGTTCGAGGTCTTTCTGTTCGTGAGCTCTGAGAGCTAACTTCACGCCCGTTTGTGTAACGATTTTAACGCTCTGATATATTCGAAGTTATTTTATTTGTGAGCTCTGATGAGCTAAATTCACGCTAGATTGCGTAGCAATTTTTAACGCTCATATTTATTTTGAAGCATAATACTTTGTGAGCTTTGTGAGCTTTGTGAGCTAAATTCACGCCAGCGTGCGTGATGATTTGAACCTTGTAATATTATCTTAAAGACAACTATTTTCAGCTCTTAGGGGCAAGACTTGTAAACGTTCTAATTAGCGCTCACCCGAGCGAAGGTCAAGTAGAGTGTAGAGATTACCGAGCGAGATAGCGACTGTTAGTCAGTCAGACTTTAAAACTTGTATTGTCGAGCCAGTGGCGATGGACTCGAAGTGTATATTTCCTGTAAATTTTTAAGTGTATTTTTCATGTGTGTATTGCGCGTGTGTGAGCGATATTTAGGGAAAGTCTTCGTAATTAATCGCATAGGACTATTTGTGGGCGAATTTAGTAACCCACAAGCGATTATAGCCAGGTCAAATTATAATAACATTGAACTTTTCTTCCAAGGAGACTACATCAAGATGTCCAACGTGTGGTCAGGAGTTGGGATGATGTCCGACGCTTCAACGAAGACGACTATGGAGTGCTAACTTTTCCATAGGGAAAATGGGCTGAGATGGATGTCATAATGTTCTGCAAGCTGAGACGGTGATGTACAACAATTGATTATTCAATTATGTAGTTAGATTGGCGGGGGAACTTTTGTAAATAGTTAATTTCCTTTTTCTTGTTTTAGAGTGTTTTTCTTGTACCGGCACTAATTGTTTTAAATGTACGTTGGCGCGTGGCCAAAGTGTTTGTTGTATTTTTTTCTTTGGAGTCATATTTAATGTGCACGGCGCGTGTACGTGATTTTTATCCATGCAAATGCGAAACCCGTTACATTCGATAAGTGGTGCTTTATTAAAGTTCATATTTGTGATAGGAAAGGGAGGTAATTACTGTAAGATGTTTGCTGAACAGGTTATTATTCATATTAGGGTTGCCGAGTGCAACGATTTAAGATGTAATGGTAGAACACCTTAGTTCTAATTTGATAGATTTTTTTGAGTCCTTTTCAGGTTAATTAGTCACGGCGTGGAACGGTGGCGCCAGCATGTGGAAAATATTTATGTCTTTTTATTTCAGGGTCTGTCAAACCCATACGTGTGATTCTGTGTGTGTTACTGTGTCAGGTGTGTGTGTTGATTCTACGTGAAGAGGTCCTACCGCCCTCGTATTTTGTTGTTGTTGTATTTTGATGGAAAGGCAGGGTGCTCTAGGGAGACCGCTGTTCCTTGTCCATATTGCTGATTCTTGGATTTCCTAGTGGAAATGCCGGGATATTTTGTTCTGACACACACACACGTATTATTGTGCTTTGGGGCACGCTTCTTCGAGATTCGATCCCTGCCTTGGGAAATCGAGTTTTTTTTGACACGTGGGTTGACAGATATGCAGATTTCCACAAATCGCCCGTCTCGCCTGGTGACTTATTTTGATAGGCAGTCCTGTTGTCCGACTGGCCCCTTTAAGCTTTCAAGTAGCAAACCTGTTCATTGTGATGGTTATTTTTGAACCATAATTAATTGGGGAGTTCGCCATGTGTGTGACGGATTATTGCATGTTGTATGGATAGAATATTGTGTTAATAATGTAAATGTTGGCTTTGAGCCTAGTGATGTGTTTATGACTCAATTCATGTAATATTTAATATGTCACACCTGTGTGGTGTAGTGGTAGTGTACTTGTAAATTTGACGGCGGTCATATGTGTATTTCTTTTATTGGTCACGTGTTAACTTACTTGTAGCTTGCCACGGTGGGTGAGTGGTTAGTGTCGGACTACCAACCCCAAGATTGCAGGTTCGCTCTTGGCCATGGTAAGTGATTTTTGAAAGGCGACAAAAATCACGACACTCATGTCATACGTTGTTGGCATGTTAAAAAACCCATTTGAATTCAGTAGGCCGTGTTCAATGGCAAAATTAATCTCGGGATTTTCCGCCAACACAAAGTTCCTCCATTCTCTACTTGAAAGCGCTGTAGTGTCAAAGAGTTTAGATATCTAACCTCCTCGACTTTCATAGCGTTCAAAAGGAACGACGAAATTCGACATGCAAGCTACCCTCTGGGTGTCAATTAACAAAGCTTGCACCAGGCACCCGAGGCCATACGATATTATATTATTATTATATACTTACTTGTGTTGATTTGTGTGAGAAGTCCTAAGTTTTTAGGCAGTAATGTTTTTGCTACGGCAGTTTGATTCCAATTTCACACGGAAATTATTTTGTTGTATATTTTAAGTATAGGAAGTGTCGGTTTAGTTTTAAGTGTTGTATAGTTGTTCCCCGCGTCTGTCTAGCTCTAAGCAATGTGGATTCATTGTCTGAATGTTTATTCTGGATGATGACGAATCACGCATTCGATTGTACACATCGTGAAGCATGCAGAACAGCACACGCGCATACATTGTCACTATTGTTGATTTTCTTAAGGACACTTTGTCCGTGTATTTAATCTCTCCAGAGATGTGGCCTAGTTTTGACGTATTTTAATTATTCAGTGGGAGTCTTTGGGAGTTTGTTTTGTTAATTCTTTTGTATAATTAGGTGATTTGTTATTAAATTCATTTGTTTTAACCCTGGCTTCACTTTTTCCTGCATGTTATTTTGTTATATGTTACCCTGCATGTTAATGAAGCGCTTTAACAACAACTTACGATATGGACTGTCACACCCCCCGAAACTGAGTCTCATAAGCTTCTTTGCAAGGGTTCAATATAATAGTACGTAACTCTAAGACCTATATATAAAATCCAACATGGTGACCAACCGAAATATTTAGACGGTTCTCAATAGGCTATCTGCGAATCTTTTACATCAATCAAACTGAAAATTCATATGTTGATAGAGGCAATTAATATAAGTAGGATACAGTATATGAATATAGGCTATTTAGTTCTTCACGGAACTACTTGTTATATATATGTCCATCTGCTATTTTGACTGAATGGAGTCGCTGTTATTTTGTCTTCGGCATACGAAACACATAGGCCTACTGTATAAGGCTCTACCTTACTTCTAATTCTCGGTGTTGTAGCTATAAAATAGAGAGTTATTTCTTATTATATTCTGGATGTTCAAGATGTTCTTATGAATAATACTAGAGAGGTATATTACATGGTACCCCTATCTCACCAAATTTCGCCTTAGTTGTGTTATTGTATAATGAGTTAATGATATTCAATTTTTGAGATTACTACCAGTTTCAATCGTAAATATATGGAGTGACTGTTCTTTGGATTTGTTTTTTTTGTTAGCCACTTACAAGGTCCTACATTACTATTATTTTTTTCTATTGCAGTTAAAGGTACTTTGTGTTATTCATCATCATATCCTCTTTCCAAGATGGCCACTGCACGTTGTATTCAGGGTGTTATTCTTATGACTTATTTACGCAAGATCCTTTACATGATACTTCTTTCTTACTAAGTTTTGTTTTAATTGCGCAATTATATTTGAATGGTTCATTATTACTTTTTAACAGTATGCCCAGCCACCGTCTTGAATTTTTGTAGTCGCTGTTATTTTGCTTTGGGCATACGAAGCCACAAGGTTGTCCTATACCACAGAAGTTCGTTAGTGTAGTTCTAAAACAGAGAGTTATTTATTCTTTAATAATGACATTTCAAGATGGCTGCCGCGTACTACACATTGCGCTAAACCTACCGGAGCCCCCTTAAAGTACTACCCTCTTACCAAGTTCCATCCTAAGTCACTAGCAACCATCTTAATTGTATGGATTCGATATTCTTTTGCACTGGATGTGCGAAGAGACTCAAAAGGTTCTACTTTATTTCTAACTTTCGTTATTATGGCTCTAAGATACTGAAAGTTATTTATATTGAAATTTCAAGATGGCTGCCATGCACTATATTCAGTGTGGTAATCTTTCGACTAACGGAAGGAAAAACACCTGTATCATAGTGATCTCTTGCCAAGATTCGTGTTAATTACACAAACAGATCCTGAATTGTTGATTTTAGTGTTCAAATAGTTTGCACAGCCGTCATCCTAAATGTATGGAGATTCCGTTCTGCGCGTAATATTGAATATCATAATAGTCATTACGCTTGTAATAGAGGGTCCTTACATATCATTATCAGAAGGCCAAGTACCTGACATTACCTTCTTCATAGGAAATATTTCTTATTGTTTGGATTTTACATGCCTTGAAACACTTCTCCAGATATTCACAGTTCCACCTTAATTGGTCACTGATCATAACGAGGCACCAATTTAGGCTACCTGCTCACAGTTGATATTGAATGGCTACAAACGACTGATATCTGCTTGGATTCAGGAAAGATGTATTCTAGGCATGACTTGTCTCCTGAAACAACATGGTTTAACACATTTAACAACCTCCTCTGAATATCTTGTAAGAAAGGTCAAATCACTGGTGAGGCGTGCAATTTTTTGTTTTCCATAGGGGGACTTATTCAAGCAGGAATCCTTGGAACAGAGGCATTAGTCATAACCAGTGAAGCCGTTATAAGTGTCTCGATAGAAGAGGAACCTTCGAGGAGCAGTAGTTTAGGGTGTGTAGGGTCTAAAGAGCATCTTCACAATATTGTCATTCATTGAAACAAAGTCGATGACAACTTTTAAAATGTGGCCCGTAAATTATCACGCCCCATAAAATAATTAACCACTGAACTGAACACTGTGAAGAATATCCGGCACTTCTTGTATCTTCACTCCAGACAGTCAACAAGCCTAGTAAACCACTTAACCCTTGAACTGGACACTGTGAAGGATATCCGACACTTCTTGTATCTTCACTCCAGACAGACAACAAGCCTAGTAAACCACTTAACCCTTGAACTGGACACTGTGAAGAATATCCGACACTTCTAGTATCTTCACTCCAGACAGACAAGAAGCCTAGTAAACCACTTAACCCTTGAACTGGACACTGAGAAGAATATCCGACACTTCTTGTATCTTCACTCCAGACAGACAACAAGCCTAGTAAACCACTTAACCCTTGAACTGGACACTGTGAAGAATATCCGACATTTCTTGTGTCTTCACTCCAGACAGACAACAAGCCTAGTAAACCACTTAACCATCGAACTGGACACTGAGAAGAATATCCGGCACTTATTGTATCTTCACTACAGACAGACAACAAGCCTAGTAAACCACTTAACCCTTGAACTGGACACTGTGAAGAATATCCGACACTTCTTGTATCTTCACTCCAGACAGACAACAAGCCCAGTAAACCACTTAACCCTTGAACTGGACACTGTGAAGAATATCCGACATTTCTTGTGTCTTCACTCCAGACAGACAACAAGCCTAGTAAACCACTTAACCATCGAACTGGACACTATGAAGAATATCCGACATTTCTTGAGTCTTCACTCCAGACAGACAACAAGTCTAGTAAACCACTTAACCACCGAACTGGACACTGTGAAGAATATCCGGCACTTCTTGTATCTTCACTCCAGACAGACAACAAGCCTAGTAAACCACTTAACCATCGAACTGGACACTATGAAGAATATCGGACATTTCTTGTATCTTCAGTCCAGACAGACAACAAGCCTAGTAAACCACTTATCCCTTGAACTGGGCACTGTGAAGAATATACGACACTTCTTGTATCTTCAGCCCAGACAGACAACAAGCCTAGTAAACCACTTAACCCTTGAACTGGACACTATGAAGAATATACGACACTTCTTGTATCTTCAGCCCAGACAGACAACAAGCCTAGTAAACCACTTAACCATCGAACTGGACACTATGAAGAATATCGGACATTTCTTGTATCTTCAGTCCAGACAGACAACAAGCCTAGTAAACCACTTAACCCTTGAACTGGGCACTGTGAAGAATATACGACACTTCTTGTATCTTCAGCCCAGACAGACAACAAGCCTAGTAAACCACTTAACCACCGAACTGGACACTGTGAAGAATATCCGGCACTTCTTGTATCTTCACTTCAGACAGACAACACGCCTAGTAAACCACTTAACCACCGAACTGGACACTATGAAGAATATCCGACATTTCTTGTATCTTCAGTCCAGTCAGACAACATGCCTAGTAAACCACTCCATCATTGAACTCAAGATCCGAAATACAGACGACACGCTACTTACACCGTAGCTCGGTGAACCATGTAGAAAGTTACACATTGAGTAGAATGTAACGGTGGTTAGCTTTCTTTTGATTTTATTTTGAATTTAATATTTTCAAGACATAACTTTCATAGTTTATTTTCTTGGAAAAGTAGAGTAAGTAAGTAGCCTATGTCATCGTTTACTTATACAATATCTACGAATTGTGTTATTCTTCCTATATTGTTATGAGCAGCTTTTATACTCAAATGTGTCTACTAAAGTCAAACTGAGTCTATTTTATTATTTGCTTTTATTATTTTCATATATCAATTTCAAATTTAAGAAATGGGTTTTTCTATTTTCACCAAGCAACTACAGTTACCGAAAATATTAAAATTTGGTGCCCCTTTTAGCGTATTTAATACATTTATTAAACTGTTGTTAAGAATACACGTACAAGTCATTATCTTGTTGTAAAGCCATTTTCGTTCACTTCCGCCGGTAAATTTAGGAGAACGTGACCAAGCACATGCCCCCAATGATGGCACGACCACTGTACTTGTCCAAGGTACCCTTGTTGGCTGCACTGCTCTTCTGACTGAGCCAACATAGCAGACTAACCGCAGATACATTAAATCGGTATCTCCCAAACGACATAAAAGTGAATAGGGCAACTATCACCATGGTTTTCAGAGTAATTTAATTTAGGGTACGTTTCACTATTTTGAGCCAAATCCAGCTCTCCCAATGAAACCCTTTCCTTTTAGAAATTTCAGCTGTTAGAATTCTGTAATCCTCTTTTAACCGGCAAATGCACATTAATATCTTATATCCTAACCGAGTAGTTTCCTAACCATAACCGATAACCCATTAAAGACAATTATTACATTAAGGAAATTAGGGCACTTGAAGCCGCCGGGCAATTGCTTCAGTGTGGTGGTAAGTATGCGGTCGGCACACCGACGAGTAGTTGGTCCTTAATAAATATTAAAATATTCAGGAAGTCTCACGAGAATAAAAGTGATCTGCTTGAAGAATACGTCGTAAAATGGAGCGTTCATTGTTATCTGTATTAATATGTGCCAATAGGGACCACACTCGTTTACCGTGATTAAACGCCTACTCTGCTAGCGCTAATAACTGAGTGCGTGCCAACAGCCATGCCCACAAGGAATGTGCGTCTATGGGGCCGTGCCCCTACGGCCTACCCTGCCTCAGTCGTCACTTACGCCATGTGTTTTTGACATGTTTATTTTAATTGTTTGACTGACGTTTCGGCTTCTACTGGCAAATACATTTTTAAGGTAGATCACACAAGTCGATTTTTTAATCATATTACTGTATGATCGAACTCAAGTTTCCACATTATCCAAGCTATTTGCCATCATCGGCTTGTGCAATTTACCTTGAACATGCCCTTCTCAGCAGGTGGCGAAACGTTGGTTAAACAATTAATAAACACATGGTAAGGATAAAAATAATCTCTAATACAGGCAAAGGCAGTAAAGTCTGAAATCTATCATCATGACTGTATCCCCTACTGTCCACTATATCTCATAGCTTGATATATCCAAGATATTGCAACATATTAATGTTTACTGCCATCAGGTTTTGGTTCACCAGTTTGTAGAAGTATGTTTTTCTGTGTTTTGGTGAGAGTAAACAACAACATATAGGCTAGTCTATGCAAAATGAAGCGCTCCGATGATTCTATGTAAAAATGTTGTTTAGTCCGTCATCTTCCTCGGGCGGTTCAAGTTAAATTAGAGTTCCTTTTAAGTGCTGACCGACCGAAGTGTACTTTTACACAGAATCTAAAACGGCAACACTGAAGAACTGGCTTCTAAGTTTTCAATATTCCGAAGATTGTTGAACTTGGAGTAGGATCCTAAATGTGTACGACGTTACTTGTGGTATCACATCATATTTTATTTTATTGTTTTACAGTACTCTGAAATTTTAGTTTTCTTATGAGAAGCCCACATCAAGTACTGTAAATTCATTTGCATTAGTGGATTTGTAGTTTTGGATAAAGCATATCAGACGCTGATCAATATTGTATGTAACATATAGAACAATTCAAAAGTGGATGGATAAGGTGCTACCCGAAGATGAACAAGAAATGTGCAAGAGTATAGCAATGTATGGCCCCTCACTTACTTTATCCTACATCCTTGGCTAAATGTATTTAGTTTGATTCAATTCAATGGATGCTCTTGAGACCACAATTCAATGAGGCTGTTCATTCTTGGTAAACCGATAACATTCGGTTAAGATTAGGAACTGAGGTACGAGCATAATACTGTTGTTATAACGGCTTTGTTTAAATGTTGCCATATTAACCATGTTGTTATTATCAAAATATGTTGTGTTGGAGGTTGACTTTCATTTTCAGAAATGAAAAGAAACCATTATTGATGTAAACAGAACTGCGATATGAATGAAATGGGTGCAATTCCACGATATGCAAAGGCATTGAGCATTCTGCAAGAAAAATGAACAATACCACTACAGAAAATTCAAATGACTACATTTCTGTAAATTCACACCATCTGATGAAAATTAATATAGGATTAGCATATATTGCCTTTATACCACTACAGAAAATTCAAATGACTACATTTCTGTAAATTCACACCATCTGATGAAAATTAATAGAGGATTAGCATATATTGCCTTCAACAGACCACCTTAATCGAGTGGTCTTATCTACGATTCATGGTTAAAGTGGGTAATTGAGTGCTCGTGTGCGCTTTTGCAAATATACTTTGGATTGATTTTGAGATTCTCCATGTGGTTTGAATCAGCCAAGTCTATTTGCCCCTTCCCTTGTTATGACAGTAGCCATTGAAGCTTTAAATATTAACTTATTAATCCTCCCACGTAATTTATGCCTTGTACATGTTATGTTTAACTTTATTTGGCACTGGGCACATCTCTAAGACTGTTCCTGCGTTCACGTGTTTCTCGCCACACATGTTGTCAGACACTAACTTCCCCAAGATGGCTGCCTCTTCCGGCTACTTCCTAAGGTCACATCTTCCGCTACTCTTCGATTGCCAGACTGACACGCCTTGTCTCCAGTTTTTTCGAAGCTACGTCAGCTAGGGCTCTCTTTCTGCAGTGTTCCACAAGTGCTATATAAGCTCACCTTCGCCAGATCTCCTCGTCAGAACTACAAGAACTACACTTTGCTCTTCATCTGCTTTGATTCCACACGCTAAGCCTCTAATCCACGCTTTCCGGGGGTCACCAGGCTACATTTCTTCTCTGCGATGGCTAGCTGAGCTCTAACCTGCAATGTGAGGCGGTTTCAAGTGTTTTTAAATTCTCAGGAGGGTTTGACCCCCCACTTTAAACATCTTTGTTTATTACCAGCTACAAGAACCACACAGTTAAGTACATCTGTGAACTTTAGAACAAACTTCATAATTATTACAAAATTGTGCTCTCTTTAGTATCCAACAAGTTAAACCAATTTGCAATGTTTTCACTCCGGTTCCTGAAATAGTATTATCTTATTAAAACCGCCTAGTCAAACACTAAAGAAACGTTTAATTATATTATTAATCGTATATGTTTCGGTATTTCATTGATACCTTCCACAGCGTGATTGATATTAAATCTTAAAACTAGTTAACAAAGCCAAAAAGAAATGGATATCTTTACAAAAATTGTTTAAAATAAAAAATGGAAAATCTTGCGAATAATTAAATGCCATGTATTAAAAAAATGACAGTAAAATTATGCTATTAAAATATGAGATCTACCTTATAAACTGCCTACGTCAATACTCCAATAATTTTGATCGAAAACTGTGGTGACAGGAGATGTCGCTGTCAGAAGAATGAAGAAGCCGCCTCAAACGGAACAAAAATGTTGTTATACAGTCATCCAATCTAAGACTTCAATCGATTCCCAACTTAATGGCCCACTCTGTTGTTTTAGTTGCTTAATGGGTAACGCAATTTGTAAGCTATTTACCAAACACAGCAATCAAGCATGTTACACAGTGTCGTCTTCAGGTGGAATACTGTTACGAGAAACGTAATAGTTTACGGTATTACCCTCTCCTAAACTTCGATGACTCAGTTGGTCCTTATTTGTTGGCTCTTGTTTGTTGTCACAATCTACGAACATGATAGTTTATAGTTTTAAATATATGATCTGCACATTGTGTTTCCCAATACACATGTAATATAGCAGAGAGATGTCGTTTGGGAGTTTTTTAAGGTTTAAAATATGATTCATATGTTCGTGTTGCATGAATATATTTATTGCTAACCTGCCATTCTGCGTCTAACGTACAACTACGCTATCACTTATTGGTGGCAAGTTATCCGCGCACAATGAGACAGTTCTCGCAGTATATGACCTTAGACATGATTCCTATCTCCCCCAAATGATACGTATTGTAACATGTAAACGTATAACGTTGATAACTCGTAGCCATTGTGTGCTAATATTCAGTCCGTTAACACGAATATATAGTACAGTTTGCCAAATGGAATTGGGACGTAAATTCGTGGCCCATTTCAAATAATTCACACCCATCCATAGATCAAAAACATAGGCCCTAAAAATGGTTATCCCAATTCATTGCCTCCTGACGAAGACGAAGTTTTCCGGATTATTGAAGGTCTTGAGGCCAACAAAGATGCTGGTGCAGATGGTATCGACGCTGAACTCCTACGTTTGGGATCTGCGGGAGTCGTAAAATCTTTCACAAGGTTACTTGAGAACATATGGATAATTGAGAGGGTCCCTGCTGACTGGCAAATGGCTCTGATCCATCCCCTTCATAAGAAGGGTGACAAGATGGATGTTAATAATTATAGAAGCATCTCTCTTGTTTCGGTTCCCTACAAGATTTTCTCGAAAGCGTTACTGACAAGAATAGAAGCGATATTGTATTCTGAATTTGGTGAATAACAGGCAGGCTTTCGGTAATGGAGATCCCGCGCGGATCAAATCTTCAACCTGAGGAGTATCATAAAGTACAAGATGTTGGGACAGAATAAATATGTCGCCGTCTTTGTGGACTTCCGGAAGGTCTATGACTCCATTGACCGAAAAACCTTACTGGCAGTTCTCGAGGAATTTGGAGTGGACAACAAGACGAGGAATCTAATTCAACAGACGATTGTCAATACTCTCTCCAAAATAAAGTTCAGGAGGGAGTTGTCAGAGCCTTTCGAAATCAAAACCGGCGTACGACAAGGCGACGGGCTATCACCAATATTATTCAACTGCATCTTAGAATAAGTTATTCGAGAATGGACGAAGGGAATTTCGGATAAAGAGGCTTTCAGGTTAGGGAGAGGTAAATAAAGTATAAGAACGGATTGTTTGGAATTCGCTGACGATGTTGTCATACTCACTACCGGTGTTAAATCAGCGTTAAAAAGGACTGAAGTACTCCAGATGATAGCCAAGAAGACTGGGCTACAACTTTCTTTTGAGAATACTGTGTGCATGACCAACATCAAAGACGCTCCTCTCCACTTGGAGTTGAGAGAGACCAAGATAAAGTGGGTTAAGTGTTTTAAGTACTTGGGAGAAACATTGCAGGACAATGGGTTGGAAAAGGATGTCATCAAAGAGCGGGCGAGAAGAATAGAAATGCCTTATCAACTTACGAAGGATACATACAACAAAAAGGGTCTATCCTTTGGGGCTAAATTCCGATACTTAGATACTGTTGTCAGACCTGAATGTCTGTATGCAGCAGAAACACTAGATATGATCGGGAAGGGTGGCCTCGAAGACATCCGAAAGAGGGAAAGGAAAATGCTCCGAAAAATCCTAGGCCCAAATATCAAGGATGGAGAGAGGAGACTCAACCCTAACAAATAACTATACCTGAAGACAGAAG
Organism: Meconema thalassinum; assembly: GCA_946902985.2. Classification (NCBI taxonomy): domain Eukaryota; kingdom Metazoa; phylum Arthropoda; class Insecta; order Orthoptera; family Tettigoniidae; genus Meconema; species Meconema thalassinum. The sequence continues at coordinate 469,241,402 of OX336390.1, read as the reverse complement.
AAGGAGTCGTAGCCTTAATGAGAAAAAGGAGAACACAGTTTTATGGACACTTGATGAGGATGAACAGTGCCAGATTGACGAAGAGGATTTTTGAATTCTTCAGGAAGAGGAAGACGGAGCCGAAATGGTTTCGGGAAGTGAGATTGGACTCGGATCGGATGGGGGTGAAAGAAGAAGACATAATGGACAGAGGGCGATTTAGACGGCTGGTTAAGGAGTTTGCAGGCTTCCAGGAGACAGGGGAGTTGTCAGTGAGGAAAGGAAGATCTTACACGGAGGAACAGAAGAAGGAAGTGGGAGAGAGGATGAAGAGAGTGAAGACAACAAATAATGTAAAAGCTGTCAAACGTGGTCCATAGTTGGCCGTAACGAATAAATATACCTATGTAAATTCATTTAGGGGCTTGCAGCATCGTGATCATTTAGCCCCATGCATTTGGGGGTGTGTAGAATCTGTCTGACAGTCTGTATCATTATGATGGCTTTATTAAGATTGGCTAGGAGGTGACCGTGGCCTCAAGTTAGATACCATCCCGGTATTTGTCCGGAGTAGAAGGGAAGAACACGGATAACCACTTCTAGAATAGCAGAGGTGGGAATCGAACCCACCTCTTCTAAGTTCTGATTCACGTGGCTGAGTATATCATTTTCCAAACCTCAGACCTGCATATAATTCCTTGGCAGAGTCGGGAACCGAACCTGGATCTCAAGAGTGACAGCGAAGAATTTAAATATATTTGTATAAATTTATATTGTTTGAAAATGAAATGTTGTTGTTTTGATAGAGGGGCTTGAACATCGTGGTCAGTTAGCCCCGTGTAATTGGTGTATGTTTAATTTGTCTGATAGCCTGTGTTATTGTAGTGTCTGTAGTAGTGTGAGTATTTGTTATTCAGGTGAGGGTTGGGAAGAAGGCAGCCGTTGACGGAAGCCTTAAGCTAGGGACCAACCTGGCATTCGCCTGAGTAAAAGTTGGAAACCACGGAAAGCCACTTCCAGGATGATAGAGTGTGAATTGAACCCGTCTCTTCTCAGTTTTGCCTCACGAGGCTGAGTGTACCCAGTTCCAGCCCTCAGACCAGAATAATTATTTCTTGGCAGAGCCGGAAATCCAACCCGGGGCTCCGAGGTTACAGCCAAGGATGCCAACCGTTACACATGATGAAAATGAAAGCATAATTTCAACCCTGGTGCTCAGCTTTTTCAAATAACTACTTACTGCTGTGAATAATAACATAACAGTTGATTGTGTGCCTAACGTATTATAAGTTGAGGCTTTGCCCACCTCCTCTGCCTAGGTTTACAGGATTGAAACCCGGCACAATTAATTTGCAAGCGAGGATAATACTACGCGAGAGACCTATGTAAGTCGTCTACGATTACATTCCGACACCACACTGTTTCAAAAGCCAGGTGGTGCTAGCCATAATAATACTAATTTCAACCCCTTGATGAACGGCTGAATCATCTCTAGCTGTAGAAAAATCACTCTTACGAAATAATAATTGGGATAAGCAGTAAAAGAATTTAACAAACGGTGGAATATAAGAGTAAGACTTGTATAATGTACCTTATGGATTATTTTCTAGGAATATTGGTAAATGTCGGTTGGCAGATGGCGTATAAACAGACTGGGTTTGTAGACTTGGCTGGCGATCCTAGTGGCATACACAAGAAGCAACCCCCTTCTCAGGGGTTCCTTCCAACGGTGACGTCAGCATGCGTGCTTTGACTATGGATACGTTTACAGTACCGGCTATAAGGACTGAAACAGCCTTCTGCCATACGACACTGTTGTGGCATTCAGAGAGCTTCTTTTTGCTATAATATTAACATGATGATGATGTATGGCCACCCGGGAGGCCTGGTGCAGGGATTTCAAGTTGACACCCATGGGCGACCCACGCGTTGTGGTGACAATGAAATAAATGATAAAGACGTCACAAACACACAGTCCCCGAGCCACCATGCAAATCGAACTCAAAACCATTTCGATTAAAACCTAGCATGTTTAACCTAACAACCTTGGAACTAGGCAATAGTCACATGTCTACATACAATAGGGCACTTCTAAAAGGAAACCTACACTACTTACGGAATTATGCTTCTGTCGACAATAATGTCTTCATTAGCTCACGTAAAATGACTAGGATTAGAAATGTAGTACGTAGACTTGAAATAAACAAGACAACCTTAATCGATACCAAAATGACTTATTGTTTACAAATTCAGTCACATTACTTATTGTTCAATTCTTGCATTTGTCACCAGAACTTACTTTTAAAAGAGGAGATGAACTGATTTCTTGCAGCATATAGTTGCAAAATTTCATATCCTTAGGGGTAGATGGCCTTACTGTTTCGCCCCTAAAAACAAAAATTATCATCGCCAGATACATCCTTGAGAATGAAAGTTTACCGGTAGAAGTCGTTTCACTGACAAAGGCCACTGTCGTTTGTGTATGGAAAATACACACAATGCGTTCCATATTGCAGATAAGTTAATACAGAGCGATCCATATAAACCTGACCATTTTAATGAGTCATAACTAGGGCCCGGATGTTGATGACCTTAAAATTATCGAAAAAATGACCTATAAAATGCCCTTAAAATTCTCTTAAAATGACCTCATTTAAAAAAATGACCTAAAATTATCATTAAAAAAATTACCTAAAAATGATCAATTTCATGATTGTCTTGTAAAAATAATGGTTCGAATAACAAACATTCTCAGTATAATTAGTGTAAACTATTAATCAATAGATTAACAATACGCCATTTTCATTTCTACTACAAAGTGAAATAAAATATTACTAAATAAACATACCTTAGTTAGCGTTGCAATACACCACCATCGTCATCCTCAAGTTATCAAAGGTGAAGGAACGGCGGTTGTCAGCTAATACTGTTTTATATTTCGAGAAACTTCTCTCCAATTCCACTGATGTAATAGGAGCATATTTGAAAAACACTATGTCACTGGCTGTTAAATCCTCTTCAAAAATGTCAATTCTGAAGTCTTCTCCCGACAAAATACTAGCTATTTGACACACTGTCTGATACCCTTTATTCTTGTCCAATACAAATTTTATTTTCTGTCTGACTGAGTCCCCAATCTCACCTTTTACATGTTTTATATAATCTTCAGCATTCCTGACTAACTCTATTGACTTGGCCAATATCATGCCACTTTGTTCTAGGCAGGTTATGGTTTCTGACAAAAATGAAAAATTTGATTTTATGTGTGAATGGGAAAAAAATTACGTATCATTTGACGAGACTACGGATTCAGAGGGACGTTATGTAGGAAATGTAGTGATAGGGACCCTAGAAACAAACAGTCCCGGGCAAACTTTTCTGCTGACCTCAGAGGTTTTGGAAGCGGTTAATCACACTCAGATATGCAAACTGTTCGATAAATCCATGTGTTTAATATGGCCTATGGGAATACAACATGAGAGTGTGCTCCTCTTCCTAACAGATGCAGCACCTTATATGGTAAAGGCAGCAAAATCTATCAAAGCATTTTACAATAAGATGGTGCATGTTACTTGTCTGGCCCATGCTTTTCATCGAATTGCAGAAGAGGTCCGATCAAAATTTTCAGAAGTAGATAGACTAGTTTCCACAGTAAATAAAGTCTTTGTCAAAGCACCATCCCGCACTAAATATTTCAAAGACAAGGCCCCTGATGTAGCTTTGCCCCCCGCATCAGTTTTAGCACGCTGGGGTACCTGGTTGACTGCAAGCATATACTATTGTGACAATTTTCACATAGTGAGAGAAGTAGTGAATGGCTTTGATAGGACAGATGCTAAGGCTATTGGGAGTGCACAGGACCTGTTTTCTGATCCTCAAGTGGATGGTAAATTCGGTTTAACGTGTCTTCGTAACACTTTGATAGGTTAGTTTTAGTCAATGTTGATTTGTCTGGGATAGTATGACCAGTGTGGCGTTCGAGGAAATCACTTAATTTAGTATTGCTTAGTTTTCCTAGTGGAATATTAGCACTAACAAACACTTCACATAATTCTTTATAAAAGGAAGATGACTTGTTATTTGATGTCGAAGCAGTTTCTTTTAACAGTAATTGAGACACTTTCCTTTTTTCCACATTTTCAAGACCTCGCAAATATTTATCGCGCCTGACGTGTTGTGGTACGGTGAACCGTTTATCTGCAGCGACTTTGATTTCGCACACTTTACAGAACAAAATAGTTCCATCAGTTGAGAATATGTTTTCACCGAAATCTGACACATACTGTTTTAAACGGCTTGCAGTTGACTGCTTTTGTTTTGGCATTTCAATTACACTGCACAACAAAACGTCACACACCTACAACACAAACACAGCTTAAAAGTCCTATAGTTGGAGGGTATTTGAGTGAACGATCAGATGTCAGAGCCGGCCAGAGCTGTCAACACTTCTAATAAAGATAAACTCGACACAAACCACATGGTGCTGAGGGGATTACCCCGTTTCTTTTCTCAGACTGACGCAATACTCACGTGCAGGTGAAGAAATCAGTGACGCAAACCGTACACACAAATGCTTCGTCGAGAAAAATTAAATCAGCTGCGTAGATAAGAAACGAGTAATGAAAACAGATGAGCACTGCAGAACTACAGTATGTAGTCATGTTAGTCCAAGAATGTTAACGCTGACATGTTTAGAAATACAGATACCGGTACTAAAAACATAACTTTAAAATGAACATTTAACCATATTCAATAAAAAAATGACCTATAAACGTAAAACACCTGAAAAATGACCTAAAATGCCCCTAAATGTAAGAAAATGACTTTATTCTGCAAAATGTAGGAAAAAATGCATTTTGATGACTTAAAAAAAAACCATATATCTAACATATTTATTGTCGAATACACTTAATTATCACTAAGCATTGTCTCCGTGTACTCAGAAAAAAGATGACTTTTCATCAAAATCCGGGCCATAGTCATAACATTTGAACATGCAATGGGACACATGTGCAACTTTGGGAGATGATTATACACAATTGGGAGATTGCAAACATAGGTAAGAAAAAGTCCGGAGAGGTTAGGTCAGGTGATCGGGGAGGCCACAATTCTTTATGAGATTTTTCAGTCACCAAAGAAACTGGTTACAATAACTTGTTGGGAGATTCCTCACAGTAAATGTTGGAAGTGACCCTCCACCAGTATCAATACACAACTGTACTCGTTCCACCATATTCCATGACGTTCTGTGAAGTGTATCTTCACCAATTTCGTTTATTTCGTGTCTAATGATCTCACGGAGTTTAGCAGTTGTCCGAGGTATATTCTTGTACACTGTGCCTTTAAGACACTCCCATGAGGAAAAGTCCGGCGAGATTAGGTCAAGTGATCAGGGAGGCCACAATTCTTTTTTTGGATTATTCGGTCACAAAAGAAATTGGTTACAAGTTGCTGAGTATGCCGCTCCTGTGTGGAACGCTTCAGCAAATGCTAAGCAGGTTGATACTGCTGTCAACAGCACTGCAAGGATAATCTCGGGATGCCTGAAACCAACACCAGTGCACAAACTATACCCTATTGTTGGAATAGCCCCACCGAACATCCGGAGGGCCACTGCTGCAGACGCCGAGAGAACAAAGCAGGAGAATGACCATCGGCATTCACTATATGGCCAACAGGCAGCAAGGTCTCGCCTCAGATCCCGCAAGAGTTTCCTTACTAGGACTACGCCGCTGGAGAGAACACCAGAGACAACTCGTCTTAACAGATGGAGGAGCACACTGCCCACAGACATGACACCAAAGGAAGAACTGGCTCCTGGCGTTGACGTACCTTATCCTGTGTGGAGGTCCCTCAACCGCTTAAGAGTGGGTGTCCGTCGATGGAAGACCAACCTGCAAATATGGGGGATCCTTCCAGCAGACGCAGACACCTCTTGTGAATGTGGAGCTGAACAAGACCCAGGCCACCTACTTATCTTCCCCCTCCTGGACAACCCATGCACAATGGAAGATGTTTTTAGAGGAAGTAACAAGGCCATCATCGCAGCTGCAATTTTTGGAAATGTTGACCGGACACGGAAATGAATGATGATGAGTTGCATGGAAGCGTTAGACGTATGACACGTTGCTCCATCTTGTTGAAAATAACCTTCTGTCAGTTCTAAAAGGAAAATGTCCCCCTCCCCCTCCGATCACCTGATCTAACCTCGCCGGATTTTTTCTTATGTGTGTATGCAATCCCCCAATTGTGTTTTATTATCATCTCTCAAAGTTGCACATGTGTTCCATTATTTGTTCAAATGTTATGACGCATTAAAATGATTCAGGATTATATGGATCGCTCTGTATTACAGTATTATTACACTGTTTAGATCATAAGAAAAGTGACTTTCGTGCCTTACCGCACAGAAAAATACCATCTCCAGTCAATAAGTGTCATAGGCCTCATAATCGGTGTTCAAGGCACTTTACTACATCTTGCTGTAGAGTTTTAAAGAGATTCGGCCTAAGTTAAAACCTCCTCAACACATGGTGACAGCCACATTAAAAGGGTCGATGGCCGTCCTCAGCAATCACGTGTGGAGCCCTCAACTTCATGTATTGAAAGTCCTTCACCCCTATTGAGTGTGTGTATCTTATTCGACTGAATATGGTAAACTACAGTACGTGAATTGTTTCTGTCATTTCCTATTTTCCTGTTAAATTATTTTGTGAGAACATTGTTTTGGTAGTCCTTGTCCTTGCCGCAGCTTACAAATATTGTAGGAAGGAATCGAAAAGTAAACTGGATATCCAATATCTCTCCGCGGAACGCAAGTATGTCAATGTTAGCATTTACATTGTCTCAAGCAAAATAAATGTATCTAGAGTTTATCACTTGGAGAATATCATAAATACAGGAATAAGTAGTTCAGAGCCTTAATTGGATATGTTTCTTACTTTAGGATTTATGTCTGGATGCATGCTTTTGTAACTAACGATTGTATGACATTTGGGAACAGCTTCAGTGCACCAGCAATGCTTGCATCTCTTCCTAGACCAACCTAGGAAACTTAATTATAGAGATTTTCAGTGATAACGTTTTTAGAGTAAGGTGCAATAACATGTTTTACTTCTTACACAGATAAATGTATTTGTTATTTAAGGTCCTGCGAATATTTTCTTATTTAATTTTGTTGTGCGGTTCTTTGATATGGTTGACCGATGATGGAAAACTGTGCGTAGTTACATTGTATTTTCTGCGGCTTGTATTTTTATATGTATTGGAAACGTGACGAATTATATATTTGTACCTTAATTTCGAATTGTTTTTCACCATCCTCTTTTGTTGTCCGATCATAATTTGTCTCTCCATTCGCTTGCCATATTAACATAACTATCATACATTGCGCAATTTGCTTGTATTGCACGATATACAAATCAAAATTATTTATGTCTCTGTTTATGGTACACTGTATTCCTTGTTTACACTCCTTTCTGTTTGCGAAGACGACATAGTTAAGAGGATGCAATGAAACTAATTAAACTCCAAATACGGACTTCGAGCACCCTCATATTACCATTTAGCTCTTCCTGTCACTAGCTCCATGAGATGAATTGATGAAAAATGAACTGATGAAAACGAATGGAACAGAAGCTGGAAGGAAGGGGTCTTGGCCTATTAGAAGGTACCGTATCGGCATTTGCCAGGATATGAAAATGGAGAGCCACGGAGAACGTCAATGTTGGGATTCGAACCGTCGTCCTCCAAGTCAAAAGTAGTCTGTCACCATGGCTTTGTACATTAACGTGGGTAACATTTACTGTGAAAAACACAAAACACAAGCTACTATAATATTTTACAAGTCTTGACAAGCTTTGTTCCTCAAAGCATTATAAGTCGCAACATTAATAATACCTAGGCTAATTATTGTTTACTGTCCGTAACACTGGGGAACATAGAACACACTTTCAATAGTTCAGTGGGTCTATTTCCTTATAATGGGTGGTTGTAATGGTAGGAAACCAACTCTAATACGGTTATTATATAATTATAAAATTATATTTCTATCATGAATCATATAAACTGAGACTGGAAAGAATAAAATGTAAAATATGAATCGAAGTAGCCTACACAAATGTCGATAGCGTGACGAGGGTGTCTCAGATCAAAGAGGACCCTGTGGTTGCTACAATGTGACCTACATTCTCATAGTGAGCTTGTCAGTGACAAATTGTATCTTCAACATTTCAGTTACAACCACCATCTCTCTTAACAGTGAAGCAAAAATTACGCCAATGCTTGGAATCGTTAATACTGTACTGTATATGAACAATGGCAGTGTATATTAGCGTACGATTCTTCTGCGATGTAGCAAGTTCATACACGATGATAGCCACCTTCCTCTTAGAATGATAAAACGTTCTATAATTGTTATTTATGTGGCACCTCGTTCAGTATTTCATAGGTATTCCGCAGAGACACACGCCTTTGCTATGAGTGCTGAATTCTAACGGAACGCAAAGCATGAATTCATACGCGTCATTTGCTTCGTATTCGTAAACCAATCACACACGTAGAGGTATTGTTTCTCTTTAAGCCGCATTTATGATATCGTGTAATTGTCGATACATGCGCGAGATATGCGCCAGATTGCATGCATAATTAAACAGCTACGAAAATATACAAGACAAAGGTACCGACGAGATAACGGAGTTGAAAACAGAAAATATATGTTCAGTAACAAGAAATAAGTTGATTTCAGAGGGGGTCTCCTAAATCACATGACAATTCTATGTTTTGACTTATCACTCCGTTGCCCCCGGATAATTGATTTGGGACGTATTAGTACGATTTCATGATACTGAATTTTAGTGTAATATCAGTTTGCTACAGCCATGTATGTATAAAATGGGTGGTTTGGCCGCCCTGCCGTCTGCTGTAGTCCTGCCATCTGATGGTAACTGTAGGCTATGATTATATTGTTGGATTCAATGTCATTTGAGTTTATTTTTGTGAGAAGGAGGTAATTGAAAGGTGGACTGTAAATTGTGAAGACAATAGATTTTAATTGTGTTGAATTATGCTCGTGTTTGCAGTGATGTGGAAAAACCTACGGAGCTCATTGCAGTTTCTAGTGCAAGTAATATTGATCTCATCTCAAGGCTCTTCCCTCACTTAAGTATATTTTACATGTAATAGACTTAATAGATTATGGTTTACCTACAACGGGATAAAATGTAGGACATCAATTTCAAGCTCGTAATTCAATATCCAAATGTTTTGACCATTTACGACAATAAATATGAGTTATTTTTTAAAAGATGCTGTAAAGAATTGGTCTTGAGCTTTCAGAGTCGTATCCAAAGCTGCTACCGTTGTTCAAGGTACCCCCCACCAACAGACCTCCAGCACTGGAATACATGTGTTGGAAGTTACATGAGGAGGCTCTATCTGCAATACAAGAATACAACACTATAGAATTATGTACCAGAATATTTAGTTCATCATACTGGTTTATTTTATCAAGTTTCCAAGTTACCGGTTCCATAGTTCTAGAGCACGATATGTTTATCCTTTAGATTCCTCAATATTTTATTCTTTAAAGATCAATGTTACCACCACCACTACACTAGAAAATGTCGTACAAAAATATCTAACTCTTGGTAACGGCTAATTATGACACTCCCCGTAGAGATCGGATCTTACTCTAACGAGTCACAAAAGTACATTTTAAGGAAACTCATACGCACGTCATCTATGATATTTATGAAAAGTAAGCTAGAAATTGTGTGCCAGAAGATTAATATTGCTGAAGAATTTAGCACATTAATTTTTCCTTCTAGCTGTTCAATAATGCACGAAATAAATATACACGTTAAGAAATACTCATGAATACAACAACAAAGAACAGGTCGTTAATCTTACTAATTTGTTTTTATCAACATTAGTAGAGATACACTAAATATCAGGTGTTCACTTAAGAGGGTAACAAGAGCGCATCTATGTTCGAGGAGAACTAAACTAGAAATTTGCTGTAACTTATATGTCGCAATGTTTCACTAATAATATAGGTGCATTGTTCCTCTTTGATAGGATCATTTCGTGAAGAGTTGCAGGAATTCATTGAAGAGGAATTGAAGGAAGTGGAAGGAAGTTTTTACTTTACGTGACCGTTAATCTCGCGATCATGAGCAACGGGACCTCCTTTTTACGTGGAGTCCGAACCACTGGACATGACATTTAACTTGGAAAATCTCTCATGCATTGACCGGGAATCGGACCCGGTCCGCCATGGTGAGAGGCCAACAGCGTGACCTCTGCGCTACCACGCCCCATGAGGAATTGACATCAGCGCAATCTATAATTTATGACAACTGAGTTAGAGGATTATATGCCAGTGCGTTAACATCATAGTTGTGATTGGTTCATTATATTAAGTTTTACTCCGATCTCTTCAATAAGAAATAAGAACTAAGAATAGTCTTTAAGTATTTCGCACAGCCACCATTTTGAATTTATGAATATATCATTAAAGGATGACATATCAATATATTAGGTTCATTGTTATGGTTTATTTTGTCAACGTCGTTTATTCTGTAAACGTTCAAAAGGATCAGATCATTCAATGACGTGTTAGAGGAATTCTTGTCAGAGGAGTTAACGTGTGCGCCATTTATAATTCACGGAACCTAAGGTATACCTATAGATTTATGCAGATACAGGTTTATATCATGGCAGTGGTTTAGTGTAGTAGGTTTTACAGAGATGGGATCATTCCTTAGTGAATTAGTAGAATTCATGTCTTAGGAATTGGCTTGCGCGTCATCTATAATTTGTTAAAAAAGAATTGATGTAGGCAGTTTGAACCTTATACAGCAGCATGACTACATCATTACACTTCGATCCCTAGTATTTATTTAGTACCTTTCCCCATATTCAAAATAGGTAATCTGTATTGTTAGGCCTTTGGTGAATCATCTAGTTACGGAACTTTTATGTCCTATTCGGAAATTAACTCAACCTCATTTTTCCAACGCTCTAGTGTCAGAGTAATAATAAACTGATTTCTAAATATTATTATTATTATTATTATTTCATTATTCCTCAACTTACAGTTGGGAACATGATTCAGATTGGTACATAAAATAGCCTATAAGAAACTGGGTATATTTACACTTTCCAAAGCCTATATCCTATATATTTATAGATCATACCATAAAAGTTTCACAGCAAAAGTATTGGCAGTAATGTGAACTTCCGCGTTTCTTTGTCCCAACAGAATCTAAGGAATTCCTATCAATATAAGCACTACGTATTCAAATGCTCTGACGATGCTATACGTCTTCACAATAGGAGCCTTATGTGCAATTAATGTGCTTGTTTGAAGAATACTGGGTGATTTCTTCAATAACTTGTCGTATTCATAAACGTGCAGAGCTGATTGTTGAGTCACTTTGCTATTACCTGCCATGTTTATTTATTTCCAAACTTTTAAATGTTATCAAGGAAGGAAGGAAGGAAGGAAGGAAGTAGCTTGTAGTTTTGTGTTGCTCTTTACCTTTCGATCATAGGGTATGTGACATTTTACATGGAATCCGCATCACCAAACATAACATTTCACGTCGAAAATGTCACATACATTAGGCAGGAACCGAACCCGGTGGTGAGAAACAAGTAACTTGAACGTTGAGCCATCACGCCCCTTTGCACGTTATCAGCGAGCCTCAGTGCTGTTATACTAAGAGAGGCACGACTGCTTGCTTGTCATCAAGATTGCCAGGGTGAGATTTTCTAACTGAAGAAATCACTTCCAATAATTTGTATGCCACGTAAAGAATAGATACTCCAGGGCTTAAGATCGCAAGTTATGAGTCATTTTAAATTGCACGTTTTGCTCACGTTTCTGTTATTGTATAATTAGAGTGCTGCGTGTTTTTGTAGTATTCAAGAATGTATTCTATATCACACACATGTGATGATTATAGACAAACCATGTCTTCGTGTTCTACATGAATACTTTCTGTAGCATGACATCCACGTGATGTTACAAGTAATAAGACACCTGTTAAAATTAAAGATTATTAACATGAATAAACCACTGAGATTTATGTTCATTGATGGCAACTGAAATACAGCATGATTAAGGCAAGCGTACTTTCGGGTGGCGTTAGTAACACTAGTAAGTTTGGATGCCGACTGATTTGCCATCTAGGATTCAAAATCTTTTCCAGAACACGTCTACAGTATTGCTGGAACTGAATAACAATTCAAAATATATCTTAAAGGAATGCAACCTACAGTTAAGTGGAAATATATTATATCACCGGGGTGCAACTGTGGTGCCTCTCATCAAACAATACCCCAGATTGTAAGTGAATGTGTATGACGTTCCTATACAGGTAGCCCAAATGACTTTCTGGAACCAACAGAAGAAGCCATACAGTGGCTCACCCAACTTTACATTGCAATATAATTAAATCTTGCTCCCGGGAAACATGTTTCTTGTCAGTGTATAGGCCTATTTGTACTTGTATATATGTATCTAACTTTTTGCCATACGCTAAATAAATAATATAAGTAGAGAACTGAACACATGCTTGTGTGAATGTTTCGTTATCTACAAGTTTTATGTTTGGTATTCTTATGTCCGATTAAATTCAGCTACAAAACGTGACTAGTCAGTATTAATACAGGCCCACAAAGGAACAGAAACGTAATATCGTTGATATGAGTCTGGATTCTTTTAACACATTACAAATGACAGTTATTAGGTCATGTAATGCACAATAATGCAAGCCATATAGACGGAAGAAAGGGAATTAAAATACCTGATCCCAGTGAGACTCAAATCGGTGTCTTCCGGCTTTTTACGTCACTTAAATTCTCGCTTTAGCAATGAAATGACACATCTATATACATGATCTTCACCAGTCTATACTACTGCTTTTGTTGCCCTCTGTGTAATTTCCCTGAAAATTACGTCTCAATTGAACTCTTGGCCAATAATTCTGTATGATATAGATATATAGGCTATATATTTTAAATCGTTTATCCTTCAAGTTCGGCTTCACTCAGAGAGACTGCGAGGGATCATTCATCTACCATTGCAACGTCTTGGAGCTGAGCACATTTGCCAGAATATACAATTGGGGATGGTGAGAGGCCGATCGCCCAGGCAACCCCAATCTTGGGTCTAATGAAGGAAAGGTCAAAGAAGGGATTTGGGAAGGAAGTCAGCCGTGAACCTGCTGAAGGGAACCATCCCAGCCTGGGGGTAAAAGTGGAGAACCACGGCGAACCATTTTCAGTACGACCAAGGCGGGATTCGAACCCACGCTCTCCCAATACCAGTGAGGTACGAGGTAGCACGTTATCGATTTAAAATATATAGCCTATATATCTATATCATACAGAATTATTGGCCAAGAGTTCAATTGAGACGTAGTTTTCAGGGAAATTACACAGAGGGCAACAAAAGCAGTAGTATAGACTGGTGCAGATCATGTATATAGATGTGTCATTTCATTGCTAAAGCGAGAATTTAAGTGACGTAAAAAGCCGGAAGACACCGATTTGAGTCTCACTGGGATCAGGTATTTTAATTCCCTTTCTTCCGTCTATATGGCTTGCATTATTGTGCATTACATGTTATGATCATAATTTATTCTGCCTAATTAAACACGTAGTCATACCTTCATTCATATTTATCCCTTGGGTATGTATCGTGTTGGATTCAGTATTATATCTTGAAATGGACTCTTCTTTAGTTCCAGACCAGAAGAATCTTAAACACAGGTGTAAAGAAGTTAATAATGTAAGGTGCAGTGCAGAACGCAATCAGCCGTTTTATGGTCGTAGAAGAAAGACACTATCAATACTGTTGACGATCTGCGTGCATATGGAATGACAACGAGAGATGCCAAGTCTAACATTTACTTGACAGATTATAGAGTGGTGGTGTGTGCCTGTGCGAGCGTGAAAGAATGTTCTATTCTCTGAGAGTGCTTGGCGTAGCCTAAATGATTTCACACATCTCAAAATTGAAAACCACATTACTTGCTGCAATGAATTATAAATTGAGTTTATAAAATTTTCACAGCGTTCCTGGTGGACTGTGTTCACAAGATTGCGGGTTTGATTTCTAGCCAAGTTTGTCAGATATTTGATGGGTGGGGATATCCAAGGTTTCCTTGTCGGTGTCGGTTCGCGAAAGTTCTATCATACCTAGGTATCATACCTAGGCATTTGATGATTAAAGGACAAAATTAAATCTCGGCCCCAAGCGACAGTAGCGGTCCAAGTGACAAGGGGATAGATCCTAACTGAGAAGGAATTACTGTTCAGCCGTAAGCTCAGACTTGGAGTGGCATATTTATTTGCTTGTCGCACTTTTAAACCAATCCTCCGTTAAGTAGGAGTTGAAGATGTTTCCAGCAAACATAAGTCCGTGGATAACATGAGAGACGGGAAATTTAACTCCTCCCAAGCCGATCTTGAAACAGAAATCGTAACAGTGGATAAGGACCTGCACCGTCCTAACGTTAAACTAAAACATCGGAGCTAAACATTTAAAAATATTTTTCAAGATAGGATGTGAAAATATTATCTTTTCTTCTTCTTGCCGTGCCGTCTTTTATGGAAGGTTGGTGGTCATCATGGCTACTCTAGTTTTGAAGAGGGTTGTTGTGTTCATCTCAAACCAGTCCCTCAGATTCTTCAGCCATGAGATTCTCCTTCGGCCAGGTCTCCGTTGTCCTGAGATCTTCCCCTGAATCACCAACTGTAGGATCCTGCATTTTTCACTCTACATCACGTGTCCGAAATATTCGAGTTTGCCCTTTTTGATGGCAAGGAGTACTTCAGTATTTTTGTTTAATGTTTCCATCACCTCGGTATTCATCATTCAGTCGGTACACGCGATCCGTAACATTCGACGATGTACCCACATCTCGAAGGCTTCCAGCTTTTTGCACAGAGCCTGGGTTAGAGTCCGCCCTTACTTCAATACAATAGTGATCATTCATTAATCTCCAAACAATGGTTTGCTATGCTGGTTTAACTGTGTACGGATGATTAGATCACCAGGAAATTCAATATGAATATTGGAAATTTGCGTGGCCGCCATATTGGTTTTCAGCTTATCGTGCTTTGAATGTCACATTCATATTCAGCCCTTGGGTACGTATCGTGTTGGATATTACCGCATATCTTGAAATGCACTCTTCTTTAGTTCCACACCAGAAGACTCTGAAACACAGGTGTAAAGAAGTTAACAATGTAAGCCTCTATGGCTATACAAAATTTTAAGGCGATTGCTGAAAAAGCTTTGGAGAAGTTGAATACTTGTCGAAAACATTTCGCGCGACCACCTTATTGAAATGGTAGCAATTATGAAAATTTCAAAGACTCAGTTGAGGTGTACGGAGGTGAAACTAGCCTCCTTCTTAATTTAATTCGAATCGATCCTGTCGATGGAAAGTTACTTGGGGAGGACAGTCTTAAACACTTACAAACATACCCGGACTAAAGTCTGTCTCATAAGCCTATATTTCATATGATCATAATGATGATTGATATGCAGTACTATCAGTGCGATTTTTTTCATTTGGATTAGTGTCATGGGTTGTCCTCTCATGTTTTGCACATTTCGTCCTAAATTACTAAGTATCTTTGGTACACTATTTGCGCTCAAGTAACTCTTATCAGTGCCAAAGCCGTCCCCGATGTTGCACATGATATGCGCACGCCTGTACGTGTCTTGCTTCAATGGCATCTAGAGGTATGTGACTGGAATAATATGGGCAGTCAGCTCAACGGTGAATTTTGATTTTGGAATGTTTTCAAAGTTTCTGTTCACGTGCCATGGACGCTGCACAAGGTTTCGGTTAAGGTTGGCCAGTGTAGTAGTCTCGAGCTGGAGGTCTGGAGAATACCAGATGAGTTGTGCATACAGGGTGCTGAAAAATTATCTCGTAAGACTTACAGAGTAGTAGTCTCAAGGTAGGTAAACATTATTAGCATCTAACATATACCGTGGAGTACTCTAGAGAATACAAGACGAGCTATGCAGTTAGGACACAGTACTGATGCGGGCGCTCCCATCAAGCCCAAAATGATGGTTGATATATTCAGTAATTCTCATGTTTTAAAATACATCTGTGATCTGTCTAAGAATCTACCAGCGCATTCCGAGTTTCATCACTGAGCTATCGATGCGAATATCAACGATGACGTCACCAATACCGCTGTTTACATCGTATCCTTCGGCCAATGGACATGGTTACACTTGATTGGCTGTCGGGAAGGATGGGAGTTTAGAAAGTATAACTATCAGTACCACGAATCATTTGTTGTTTCATTTGAAGGGCTTGGACATCATGGTCATTCTGTCCCGTGTACTTTGAGCAAGGGAATTTTGTCTGATAACCTGTGTTATTGTCATCGTTTTATTAGTGTTGTATTTATAATTAAGTGAGGGTTGGGAAGAAGGTGGCCATGGCTTAAAGTTAGGAACCATCCCGCCATTTGCCGCTTTATAGAAGTGGGAAACCATGGAAAACCACTTCCAGGATGGCTGAGGTGGGAATCGAACTTCACGTCTTCTCAGTTTTGCCTCACGGGGTTTAGTGTACCCCGTTACAGCCCTCAGAACAGAATTATATTTCTTGGCAGAACCAGGAATCGAACCCGGTTCTTCGGGGGAGATAACTAAGAGTGGTAGCCGCCACCCCACGAGGTGGTAACGAATCATTTAACACTTCAAATGATAGCAGAGAAAATCTAATTGATAGTTTCTATAACCAGGATTCCTAATGGATCCACCTCCTAATCAATTCACAGGAATAACTTAAGTAATACTGAGATTATTATTTAACCAGGTTAGTATAAGTTACTGCTATAAAAAAAATATTTCATTTTGAACAATGCTACATTGAGTGCAAATGCTAGTTAATAATGTTAAAAAATGATCTCATTCCTTCCAAGGTTCTTGATTACTGTTTGTTGTTCCATAACGGGATAGCAGAGTTGTATTTGAATACATTCATAACATTTACCATATTAGCAATGTGTTGGTATTATTGATGTGTCCACAGTCCATACAATCTGTTAAAAGGTACCAATACTGCAATTAATGTTGTATGGAAACGTATCTATTCAATAAATTATAACATACAGTAGAGATGAGCCTCCGTGGCTCAGGCGGCAGCACGCCGGCCTCTCACCGCTGGGTCCGTGGTTCAAATCCCGGTCACTCCATGTGAGATCTGTGCTGGACAGAACGGAGGCAGACAGGTATTTCTCCGGGTACTCCGGTTTTCCCTGTCAAAATTTCATTCCAGCAACACTCTCCACTATCATTTCATTTCATCTGTCATTCCTTTAATCATTGTCCCAGAGGAGTGCGTCAGGCCTCGGCAGCCGGCACAGTTCATATCCTCGCCGCTAGATGGGGGCTTCATTCATTCCATTCCTGACCCGGTCGGAGACTGGAAGCAGGCTGTGGATTTTTCATAACATACAGTAGAGATGTCTCGGGTTGACATTCATGGAATCTAACAAAGGACGAGCATCTTTTACATCCAACATGGTAAACAGCAAACGGGCGGCTTCGGTGGCGTGGTTGGTAGCATGCTGAGCTTCTATGCCCAAGATCGGGGGTTCAAACCCGACCGAAGTCGTCGGATTTATTAAGAGCGTTAAAATTCCCTCAGTAGGCTATGCCCTCCTTCGGAGAGGAAGTAAAGCCAGTGGACCTATGTCAAAGATTTTTGTCATATAAAAGAATCTTCCACTAACTACAATTATTGTGTGAAGCTAAATTTTTAGGGTCGTTTTGTTTTACTCTCTATTAGTTCCAACGTTCGTCGCAAGGTGCTAGTTGTGGTGGCATCTAGTAGCCAGTTTGCGGCTAGCGGTCGTTGACGGTAGCATTTGGTAGCAAAAGTAAAATATACTTGAAATTGATCGTGTGCTGTCCTTACCTGTATTACAGATAACACACACTAATACTGTACAGCCATCACAATTAATACCGGTTATCAGACAGATTCTACACACACCCAAGTACATGGGGCTACATGAACGCGTTGTCGCAGCCCCTAAACTGAGGAACCAGCCAAACAACAAACGTTCCCTTAATGAATCATGTTCCTGCCGTCGTAGCTCTGATATAGGCCTAAATGTTGAGTATGGCCTAAAATAATATTATAAAACAGTAAAATCCAGTTAATTGTTCCATCAGTTTATCTGAACAGCCGTATTTGATGCACGATGACAGCTTCGAGGTATATTTTTAGCCTACTTTTCACATTTTGCAAAAATGAGGAAAAAGTAGACTTATGAGATCGGGCAAATGTGTGTCTGTCTGTCTGTCTGTCTGTCTGTCCTTCTGTCTGTCTGTCTGTCTGGCTGTGTGTGTGTCCCCCCCTATCAACTCCTAAACGGCTGCAGCAATCGAAACAAAATTGGGTAGGAGTAAAGATCTATACCTGAATATCTCACGGCCATATTTGAAAATGATGTCAGTGCTACCAACTGCTAAAAAATCGCAATTGAAATTTGAGCTCCATGTTGGATATCTTGGAAAGTATGAATGGGAGCTATTTCAAAATTGGCACACGTACAGATCATAATATTTCAGTTTAATTTCCAGGAGGCCAAACATGGCAGTGTTGCCAAAATGATTATAAGCCTCCTGATAGGTCCAATTTTTAAATGCATATAACTTCTACACTATCAAGCGGAATTCAACCAAATTTCGTATGTTGTATGTGTACATAACCAGATATGACTGAGCGTATTCTTAAGACCTACCAGGGCTGCCAACTGTTAATAAATGCTCCTAATTTATTTTATCCAAATACCAATATATCAGAAAGTATGCAAGCCGACAGCTTTAAACTATGCACACGTATAGTACCTGACATTCTATATTAATTTGGAGTAACTTATATACGTCAGTGCTACCAACATGATTCTAAGCCTGCTGACAGGTCCAACTTTAAATACATGTAACTTCCATACTATCATTTGGATTTCAACCAAATTTCGTATGTGCTATGTGTACCATAACAGATATGACTGTGCGTATTCTAAGGAGCAACCAGGGCTGCCAACTGTTAATATGTGCTGTCCCTATTTTTGTTACCCTAATATCAATATAACAGAAAGTATGCAAGCCAATAGCTCTAGACATTCTAGACGAATTTGGAGTAACTAATATACGTCAGTGCTGCCAACATGATTCTAAGCCTGCTGATAGGTCCAATTTTAAAATGCATGTAACTTCTATACTAACTAATGGATTTCATTCAAAATTGGCACAACAATAGATCATATTATTTCAGATTATTTCTGACCAATACATGCATGACATTGTTGCCAACATGATTTTACGCGCGCTGTTAGATCCAATGTTTAACTGCATGTAACGTCCATGCTATCCAGTGGACTTCAACCAAATTTTGTATTTAGTACCGTAAGAGACGGAACTAAGAATATATCAGTCATCAGGGCTGCCAACTGTAGTGCTCTATTAGGATACATTATGCCAGGTATACAGTATTTCGAACTAATTGGAAATTTCGATATTAGCAACTTAATTTCGTCATTATTCTAGATAGGTTCATATTCTGTAGAATAATCATTGGCATGAAAAGTAGGCTGTATAGTTCTTAACGGAACTTCTTGTTTGGTACTGCTAAAGGTTCTGGAATCATACATGGATAGAACATTCTGGAAATATGTGCAGCAAAACAAGGTAAGCAAAACGATGTGATAAGGTTGACGTCAATTAAGTGGCTAATCGTGATACTAGGCAACGTTTTTATGAACTACGTTAAGCCGCACTCCATAAATAAATACATCAAAATACAGTCTGTACATTTCTCCAGAACAAGCATTAAGGGCTACTTGCTTCTTTTGAGGGGCCAATTGTTCAATGCCTTACTGTTCAGTAGAGCAGTATTTATCCATACGGGTCCCTGGGGTGAATTCTACCGGGCCGCAGGATAATCAGGAAAAGACTGTCTATTAATTCTCTCCATCCAAGAATGGATATTCTGAATGGGGGCCAAGAATCTCATAAAATATAACATTTCAAGCATTCAGGTAGTCTGCAAGAGACTATATAAACGTTCACATATTTTGCGAGCTGTGCAGTAGTGAATATTTTTAGCCTACTTTCGATTTTTGCAAAAAATGAAAGTAGACTTATGAGATCAACACAGGGCAAAAAATTGTGTGTCTGTCTGTCTGTGTGTGTATGTGTGTGGGTGAGTCTGTGTGTGTGTGTGTGTGTGAGTGTGTGTACTCTGAATGTCTGTCCACCCCTATCAATTCGAACACGGTGAAACCGAATATAACTAAATTTGGTACAAAGGTAGCACTACCAAAGGGCACCTCAGTGTCATGTTTTATATTGCCGCCATCTTGATGGAAACGTAATAGCGGCCACCCAAATGTTCAAAGCTTAAATCAAATTACGACTAACCTAATCATCCGATCTCTATCAAATTTTGCAACAACATATCTTTATGTGGGAAGCATCCTTTGACCAAACTACAAGGTCATCTGCCTAATAGTTTGCGGATGGCAGCCATGTTTGTGTGCAAATCGATTCCCCTTATCAATTCACACACGGTGAAACCGAATTGAACGAAATTTGGTACAGATGTAACACTAGCAAAGGGCACCTCATTGTCATGTTTTATATCGCCACCATCTTGACGGAAACGGAATGGCGGCCACACAAATGTTAAAAGCTTAAATCAAATTATGACCAACCTTATCATTTGATCTCTACCAAATTTTGCAACAACATATCTTTTTGTAGGAAGCATCCTTTGACTGAACTACGAGGTTATTAGCCCAATAGTTTGCAGATAGCGGCCATGTATGTGTGCAAATCGATTCACCATATCAATTTAAACACGGTGAAACCGAAGTGAATGGAATTTTGTACAGATGTAGCACTAGCAAAGGTACCTCATATCCATTTTTAATATCCGTATAACACGTTGTATTTCTACTAGCTACTACAACCAACAATCAATTATACTCCTTGAAAAGGACGAAGAGTTATAACAATACCCATGGATTTAGGAGAAAGTAGGCTATATGTTCTTTACTGAACATCTTGTTCTAAGCCTAACGTTAAGACAAGGTTGATTTTACTGCACCGATATTGTCTGCGGTGCCTCAGCCCAGCAATAGGAAATTTCAATACGTGCGAACACTCCATTTCTGTTTAGTATCCTCTTCTCATCTCAAGTTGTAATAATTTCAGAAATATAGTAGTCTACCTAACTTACTTCGTTTTCAAGTTTATTATTCGTTAATGATTTGGGGTAATGGTGGTGATTATAGTTTGAAGGGGCCAAACAGTCAGGTCATCTGCCACTATTTCTTAAAAACTGAAGGCCTGAGAACGAAAACCAGGTATTCACTGAAATATTACCTAGGTAATTACATATTGTTGTTTGAGTCTTCAGTCTTTTGACTGGTTTGATGCAGCTCTCCATGCCTTCCTGTCCTGAGCTAATCGTTTCATCTCTACATAGCTACCACACCCTACATCCGAGGCAATCTGTTTAACATATTCTAACCTTGGTCTACCCCTACAGTTCTTGTCCTCAAACCTTCCTTCCATAACTAAGCTTGCTATTCCTGGGTGTCTTAGTATGTGTCCTACTAACCTATCTCTTCTCCTCATTAGCAGTCGCCAGAAACATCTCTTCCCTCCAACTCGTCTTAATACCTCTTCGTTTGAAACCCTATCTACCCATCTGATCTTCATTATTCTCCTGTAACACCACATTTCAAATGCTTCAATTCTCCTCTTCTCTGCTTCACCAATAGTCCAAGATTCACTTCCATAGAGCGCCACGCTCCAGACAAAGGCTTTCAAAAACGACTTCCTAATACCTAAATCTATATTCGATGTCAACAGATTCCTTTTTTGTAGAAATGCTTTCCTTGCCTGAGCCAACCTACTTTTTATATCCTCTTTGCTTCGTCCATCGCTGGTTATTTTGCTTCCTAAGTAACAGAAGTCTCCTACTTCCTTCAGCTTTTCACCTGCCAATTTGATGTCCATAGAGTTTTCTGATTTATTTCGGCTTATTATTGATTAATAAACATTCTCGCCCCCAATTTCGACACAGTTACGGAGAACTGATGACGTGCGGCAGGATTAATATTGCATCTTTTTCATACTAGACAGTACAGTTTCCAGCACAGAATCATAATCATAAAGCTCAAGCCTTCATCACAGTCTTTCAATTGAACAGGTAGTTCCTTGCAAAACTGGTTTTTAAAGTTCTCGCAGACCCATGTTGGCCCATTGCTTATTACGATTTCGAAAGATGCATCAGGAAATACATTTTATTCTGTAGTCCTCTACTCCGACACACATTTCCGGCTAGTTGCAGGTTCCAAGAAACAACAGTCAAATTTCAAAATGTTAACATGAAATGATCATACTTGCAAATACAATGCTATTTTGGCGAACAAGAATACCGTCAGTAGGCCTATTCTTTTACAAAACACAAGAATTGCATTCTTGTCAAGTTCTCCACAAATATTTACTGTTAGAGTATGGTACGTCACTCGTGTATGTGCACAGTGCCCTTATGTATGTGCTTGTGAAACATGGGAAAATTTGGTCTTGGAATAATGTAGCTACCTTGTCAAAACCGGACAGTAACCAGATGAGAATTACCCCGCCCATTTTGTGTCTTAAGAAACGAAAAATAACTCTCATAATAGTAAGATTTTGGTTGTTTGGTCTTCAGGAGTGTGGCAGGATGAGTTCAATTTTGTGAGCGAATCATTAAGTTAAAGGCGCAACTACATGGGGTGCTATCATTGTAATGACAGACTATGTCGATAGCTCGCAATCAGACATACCAAAGGAAAGGTGTTAAGATCAGCATTGCAGAGACAAAATAGATGTCAACAGAGATGTAGAAGAATTTAATTGTTGGCGAAAAAAACAATAGCTTATTGTGGCTACTTAGGTAATGAATTCTCGAGCCATTGCATATAATGAGAGAAATTGAAATCTAGATTATGAAAAGCCAATGTAGTAAATTCTCAGTTACGATCTGCAAGAGTCACTGATTGTGTTGTAGGTGTGCACATGAGACTCTTGCCCCAAATGCCCTGGGTTCGATTCCGAACTTTTATTAAATATAATCCTTGGTTCACTCAGCCTCATAAGAAGGCTCCGGGGCCATAGTACGAGTGCAATAACGTTAGAACGCACCGTACTGTAGGGCACGTGGACGCTCCTCCTGTGATCTTCGGGTGTACCTATGAACACATGTGACGTACAGTGGATAAATGGACTGATCGAATGGTTCGTCGTCTGTTGTGGACGGGCTGGCAGTTCATAATGCGTGCGTTATCTCAACTCCGTGCGATACTAATCTCAAAGCACTGTTTACGTACTATAACCCCGCCGCCTGCTCATGAGTCCAACTAAGAATACGTGATTTATATTCCCTGGTTTAAATTCCCACTTAATTTAAAGTTATAGTAGAACCCTTATCAATATTCTGGCCTGAATTATGAATAAACACATTAGTAGAGACACCAGCAACATAACACAAGTTATCAGACGGTTTCAACACACATCCAAGCACACGGGGATGATCATGACCACGCTGTTACATGATAATAAATTAAAAATAACAACGATATGCTAGAGGTTACTTTTCTGATTCACAAGTTGTAACAGACACATACGTAGTCAACGGTCCTTTAATAGTATGAATACCGGTAGTTAGTTTTCAGTATTGGATAAATTTTAACTCTCAAACTAAGCAGCCATAACATTTATTTATGGTACTTAACTGCACTCTTCCTTGAATACACAATGATGTCTGTTTGAGTCTTCAGTCTTTTGACTGGTTTGATGCAGCTCTCCATGCCTCCCTGTCCTGAGCTAATCGTTTCATCTCTACATAGCACCGACACCCTACATCCGAGGCAATCTGTTTAACATATTCTAACCTTGGTCTACCCCTACAGTTATTGTCCTCGACCCTTCCTTCCATAACTAAGCTTGCTATTCCTGGGTGTCTTAGTATGTGTCCTACCAACCTATCTTTTCTCTTCATTAGCAGTCGCCAGAAACATCTCTCCTCTCCCACTCGTCTTAATACCTCTTCGTTTGTAACCCTATCTACCCATCTGATGTTCATCATTCTCCTGTAACACCACATTTCAAATGCTTCAATTCTCCTCTTTTCTGCTGCACCAATAGTCCAAGTTTCACTTCCATAGAGCGCCACTCTCCAGACAAAGGCTTTCAAAAATGACTTCCTAATACCTAAATCTATATTCGATGTCAGCAGATTCCTTTTTTGTAGAAATGCTTTCTTTGCCTGAGCCAACCTACTTTTTATATCCTCTTTGCTTCGTCCATCACTGGTTATTCTGCTTCCTAAGTAACAGAAGTCTCCTACTTCCTTCAGCTTTTCACCTGCCAATTTGATCTCCATAGAGGTTTCTGATTTATTTCGGCTGCATTCCAGTATTTTTGTTTTACATTTATTAATTTTCATCATGAATTCTTTCCGTAAGACGGAGTCCATACCATTCAAAAACTCATTCAAATCCTCAGGCTTGTCGGCCAAGATGACGATTTCATCAGCAAATCTCAGAGTTGAAATTATTTCTCCTTGAATCTTCACTCCCACTTTAAATTTTTCTCTAATTTCCTTCATTGCTTGTTCAATGTAAAGATTGAAAAGTATGGGTGATAAGTTGCAGCCTTGCCTTACACCTTTCTGAATACCAGCTTCTCTTTGTTTCATTATACCACTTCCCGGATATTCCTTGCCATCGCGACAAAGTCCATGAGCAATAATGTAGGGCCGCGTAGCTCAGTTAGTAAAGGCGCTGGAAGGGAGTGAATTCGATTCTCGCCCAGGCTGCGTATTCCATCATTTTCAGAAAAGGAAATGGAGCTGAGGGTTAGCTCGGGTTACAATAGAAATGTGTACTAAGGAGATTACCTGGAACAGAGGCGACCAGGCATGGTACGAATAATTTTGTCCCATCTAGTGTCGATGTTTTTAAGATAATGCTAGTTTGCTCTTCACTCGGCTAATCCACTGTATTCTTGTGTCTGAGATTTGAATCTCATGTAAATTTATAGGAAATAACCGGTTCCAGACATAGATAACAAAATGGAATAGTCACACACAGCTTACAGCTCGCATTAATACTGATGAGTGTTAATGTGCTCCCAATCCTGGCATGAAACAACGGTTAACGGTATCAAAGGCAACATTAATTAATCTCAGAATGGCTTTTCCAATTCCTTTCATTGAGCACTTATGTGATTGAACGTTACGTTCGGAAACATATAGGTCATTTGTAGTACAAATTGGTTGGTTCCTCATTTTAGGGGCTGCGACAACGCGGTCATGTAGCCCCGTGTGCTTTGGATGTGTGTAGAATCTGTCTGATAACCGGTGTTAATTGCGATGACTGTATTAGTGTGTGTTAACTGTTTCTTAATTCAAGTAAGGACTTCAGACTTTGAATTTTTCAATTAGTTCCTACTTTTGCCGCCAAACGCCACTGTCAACGACTATTAGTTCAGAACTTGGCTACTAGACGCCACCGCAGTCGGCTCCTGGTGACGAACGTAGGAACCTGAGCGTTGTTTACATTTTAACCTAATTTAGCTTCACACAGGTGTAATTAGTGGAAGGTTCTTTATCATGCCATACATCTATGACATGGGACCGCCAGCTTTACTTCCCCTCCGAAGGAAGGCATACTGAGGGATTTTTAACGCTCTTAAAAATCCGACGACTTCGGCCGGGTTTGAACCCGCGACCATGGGCATAGAAACTCAGCATGCTACCAACTACGCCGCCGAAGCTGACATAGTACAAATTAATGTGATTTTGTCACATGTAAATTGATATTATGCGGAAGACTTCTTAAACATTCGAAATCTTTAATGGGGAATAACTTTCACAAGAAACAAGATCTTTACGAGCAAATCTGCAAGGTAATATTGCTGATTTCTGTGCCAAAGTGACTGAGGAAGGTCATATGTAGGCTATGCACCAAACGCTCGTGGTTAATATCATCTGTTTGACAGTTTCTAGGGTTAATATACTAATATCATAGAGAAACAAGTGTTGCCTTCTTTTTTTTCAAATACTTAAAAAGAATTAAAAGAGAAACAATAATTGAACAAATGTGCAAATGTGAGGGAACCGTGTCAGTAAATTTACTGGCTCGTTATAGATCCCCTTCGGGGCAGAATTAAGGCACCCCGGCTTCTCTAAAAGCCTGAGTAGTTAAAAGGGACGTAAAACCCATAACATTATTACACTGCTGATGGCCGGCTGAACAATAATTTTACATAGAAAGTAACGTCATGTTTAATTAGCCGGATTTCTGGATTTAATGAAGTGCATTTTCTGACAATATTTGTGGGATGCCGTAGCAGTTGTACTACACGGAGACAATTGGGATGAATGGGCAGAGAATTAAGCAGCCTCTATAGTTTTCTTTCTCTGAAGGTTGCTAATAACATGTTAAGTATTGGACACCAATTTCAAAAGTTAGTGATAAGGAATGTCATTGGTTTCAATACAGGAAAATGATTAGGACTTAAAGTTTACACAAATAATTTCAATATTTCTTTTCAAAATTATTATTTTTGTCCCTTATCCTCCCAGCTTGGCTTCACCCACGGACTCGGCAAGTGATCATTCCTCTACCGTCGCAAGGTTGGTGAGAGCTGAACACACTTTGTCAGCAGATCGCCCAGGCGACCCCTAACTTTGATCTAAGGGTCAGGGAAGTTTTTTCTTTTTTTGGAAGGATGTCGGCCATGGATCTATTGAAAGGAACCGCCCCAGCATTTGCCTGGTGATGAAGGGAAACCTTGAAAACCATTTTCAGAATGGCCGAGGTGGGATTCGAACCTACGCTCTCCCGATGCCAGCCAGGCATGAACTAGCACGTTAGCGCTCTCGGCCACCGTGGCAGTAATAAAAATAATATAATAATAATAATAATAATAATAATAATAATAATAATAATAATAATAATAATAATAATAAAACAATCATGATAAATATGTACAAAATTCAAAAATTTATAATTTCATAACAAGATAGGGCAATATTTTTGAGTCATATCAAATGTTTCTTAAACCACAGTTTTCAAGGGGTATGGACGAGATGAGGATGTTTTATTTTTTCAAAGATTCCAATTGCATCTTAAAACTACTTGTATATTTGAATATAAACCGCTTACATTCAAACATTGTCCTGCGGGATGACTATCAATAAGTCGTAGGGGTTGCCCCTGAATATGGGCAGCCTAGAGGAATCCAGAGTGTTTCTTCCATGGACAGTTGCATATTGCATGTTCAAGAAAGTTGTCAATATTCGCGCCGGTTAAATCGTTGATTATAAGGCAGACCTGGTTGTTTAGCATCCTACTTATGCTTCGCAAATCGTTTCTTTTTGTTCATAACTTTCCATTCGGTATATTAGTACAAAATGATTTAGTGTACTGTTATTTTACAAGTAGTCTACGTTTTTTTTCCTGTGGCACTGCCTTGCTTAATTCCTTGTAATTTAGTTTTTAGAATCACAGTAAGTTGTTCGAGGATCAACGAAGTTCTCTCTTCTCGGTTTCTGCGTCACAAATATAAATCAATCAGGACTTTTGAGCTATTTAATAATCTTTTACTTATTCAGTTAATATATAAACGGGTAAACACTAAGTACAGTCATTATTTGTGAATTACAGTAAATTGTTTTGCCATAAATACCATTGTTGTTGTTGTTGTTACGTGTAAGGCTTGGACATCTTGGTCATTTCAGCTCGGTGTACATGGGTGAAATTTGTCTGATAACCTGTGTTACTGTGATATCTGTAGCAGTTTGTGTATTTGACATTGAGGCGAGGATTGGGACGGAGTCGGTACTGGCCTTCAATTAGGATCCATGGCACTTGCCTGGAGTAGAAATGGGAAACCAGAGAAAACCACTTCTAAGATGGTTGAAAGAGGAATTAAACCCACCTCTTCTCAGTTTCACCTCACGAGGCTAAGTGTAGCCCGTTAAAACCCTGACAGAGCCAGGATTTGAACCAGGACTTCCGGGTTGTCAGCCAAGAATCCTAGCCACAACACCACGAGGTGGTCTCCGGCAAACTGAAGACTTTTCGAATGATGGGTATTTCTACTAGTTAATGCATAAAAGAACGATTCTTAGTAACAATAAACGACAAAGTTTTAGTGATAGAGGCCATTCTTCAGTGTTACCAAGTTCTATTAAAGAAGGCGTTTTCAGTCGGCGAACACAAATTGTACCCAATTACATTAGGCGAGAAAACTAGTAGACTATTTATACACCGTAACATGAGAAATATTACATAAGATATTTATCACAAAATAACTCGCCTTTATCTACAAAAATGTGGGGCACTTAATTGGATTCGATCGAAACATGTCATCCAATTAGTACCCTCATGTTTTATACATAAATGTGTCCCGCCGAATGTAATTGGGCACAATTTGTGTTGGCCAACTTTTAATATCGTATGACCTCAAGTGCCGGGTGCAGGCTTTGTTATTTGACACCCAAAGGGTAGCTTGCATGTCTAATTTCGTTGTTCCTTGAAGCACTATGAAAGTCAAGGAGGTTAGATATCTAAGCTCCTTGAACACTATAGCGCTTTCTAGTAGAGAAATGAGGAACTTTGTGTTGGCGAAACTCCCGAGATTAATTTTGCCATTCTGAACACGGCCTACTGAATTCAAATGGGTTCTTTGACATCGTATGATATGGTGTCGTAAATTTTGCCGCCTTTCAAAAATCCCTTACCACGGCCAGGAGCGAACCTGCAAGCTTGGGATTGGTAGTCCGACACGTTGACCACTCACCCACCGTGGCAAGCGTTGGCCGACTGAAAAGCTTTCTTTATTAATTAATAAACGACAATACAGATTTTAATGCAAGGATATGAGTACTATGAAACTGAATTCAATTTCCACACATTTGTAGATGATAGGAAATTAGAACATTTCCATGTTCAATTGCAACGACAATGGTAATTTAGGGACCATTTTAATTGTTGTCACCATGTTGTCGAAATTTTGCCCAAAATGATATATTTTGAGTGCCAGAAAATCTATTGACAAAAGACTGTCGCTTGTTAATACCCATTAATACCATGAGACTGAACTGTGATCTAACCCACTATGTTGGGTTTGAAGGTCAATGATAAACCGACTGTGACATCAGCCCAACTGCTCTTTGCCTCTACGTACTATCTGAGCAATTAGAGGGTAGGTTTATATTCTGGATGAAACGTATCTTGTCACTGTTGTCACTTGTCTAGTTGATGGTAAAATCACTGGCACTGGAGTAGACAGATCATTAAACCTATAGCGTCTCCCCGTGTTTCATGTTATCAGCAGCGGGCTATTTTTTGTGCGGATGTGACACGGTGTTGTTTGACACATGTAGCCACTTGTGCTGAATATATTTGAATGTGGATGTATCATTCGCTCCTGACCGGAAAGTCGCATCTATTAATATGTATGAGTAGGCTTAGGTCATTGTTTGACCTCAAAACATTGTATTATTTTAAAAGGTTGCAGCATATTAAATAATGTCTTTATACAAGGCATATGCATGACAAAGTACTAACCGGTGTTACATGAATACAAGGCGTCACCACTTGATGTGCCTGTCCACCTTAATAAAGGGCTATTAGCAGAGACACAGCAGGGGCGTTTAATGATGCACTCGACTTTCTCTCCATCAGGAGCCAGGAAAAAAACCTCACAAACTTCAATAACTCTCCTATAATTCATGGATTCATGTCAAAATGTGGATCTTCAAAATCAGAAATGCATGTCTGAGATAATGTTTAACACACAGCGCAATATGACGTCTCAGTGACGGTGCAGGAAGTGCAGAGATCTGAGGTTCAAATCCCGGTGCTGGCAATGGCCATTCTGAGATTAGTTTTCTCCCGCGGGTTTGCCCTTACTCTCCCCAGGCATATGCCTGGGATTGTAACTTATCTCACACTACTACAGTCACCACAGACGTAGTATGTCAGACAAATTCAACACACACATAAATGCACGAGGATGATGACCAAGACGTCCCTAGTGCCAAAAATGAATTAACAACAACTAAATTTACGTTTATGCTGGTCTAAAAGATCAATTAATCAAAATTTATGGAATCTACGATACTAGTTATTACATGTTTGGTATTCTATGTTACAAACTTAAAATACCTTATATTATACCCGTGCTAGGGACTGGTCTGTAGACCATCTGCGTTAAATTACACAAAAATAATAAGATGTTCGGTAAAGAGCATACCTACGTATAGCCTACTTTCTCCTAAATACGTGTATCTCTATTTAGTATAAAACTAAGTCCCCGATTCTTGGATGTTACGGGTAATCTTGAGAACCACTGGATGGATTTTGATGCGGTGATTACCATAAAGGATATCTCGAGGATGATTTTTGTAGAAAATAATTTATTTATAATGAAAGGAAGCCGAGCAGTAACGATTTCAGTGAAAAAAAAAACGAATAAAAACCTGGCGACCGAGCGCTTTGTAAGCTTACGCTGGGCAAACGGTTAAAAATATCTAAATACTATGAGTGTAAGAATTGTTCAGCATGGAATGTTCTACAAAAACGTCCGCGAAGGCATATGTCTATCTTCAAACCAATTTTTACGTTTTAATTTCTTCCATCCATTTCCATTCAACTACTGAGCGACAGTTTACGAGCTAGCTAAGGGCGAGTCTATCATCCCCGTTACAGCCTAGCTAGCAGGCGAACCTATTGCCCCAGATACAGCCAGCAGCAAACCGTTGAGTCGTGTTGAGTTACGACTTCTGAGAAGGGTGGTTGAGTTTGGAGTTTC
This sequence comes from Meconema thalassinum, assembly GCA_946902985.2. NCBI lineage: Eukaryota > Metazoa > Arthropoda > Insecta > Orthoptera > Tettigoniidae > Meconema > Meconema thalassinum. The sequence goes on along the minus strand of OX336390.1, from coordinate 469,210,489 downwards.
CCTGGAAGTGCAACTCGGGTTTTCTTCATTTCGCCTGTGAAACACAGTCAAGTTAAGATTGGACGGAAGGGGGATTTGAGTTTCATTCACCTCGCCATTTCCTGGAAGTGCAACTCTCATTTCGCCTGTGAACTTTTCGTTCCGCAAAATTCACAGTCAATTTAAGATTGGACGGAAGGGGGATTATATTATATTAAATTATACTGATTGGCGTATAATCTCTACTTAGCATAAAACTAAGTCCCCGATTCTTGGATGTCACGGGAAATCTCGAGAACCACTGAATGGATTTTAATGCGGTTTTCACCATTGAGTAAAGGATATCTCGAGGAAGGTTTCTGTAGAAAATAATTTATTTATGACCAAAGGAAGTCAAGCACTAACGCTTTCAGTGAAAAGGTTTAAAAAAATGGCTCTCCGTGCGCTTTTTAAGCTTACGCTGGGCAAACCGTTAAAATATCTGTATACTATGAGTGTAAGAATTGTTCAGCATGAAAAGTTCTACAAAATAGTCCGGGAGAGCATATCTCTATCTCAATATATCGCCTACTATAAGTGTTTTTACGTTTTCATTTCTTCCAACAATCTCCATTCAGTTACTGATGCGACAGTGTTTACGAGCTAGCTAGGGGTGAGTCTATCACTCCAGTTACAGCTTAGCTAGCGGACGAGCTTATTGCCCCAGATACAGCCAGCAGCAAACTGACTAGTCGTGTTGAGTTAAAAACTTTAGAGAAGAGTGGTTGTGTTTGGAGTTTCCCTGGAAGTGCAACTCGACTTTTCTTCATTTCGCCTGTGAACGTTTCGTTCCGCAAAATTCGTAGTCAAGTTAAGATTGGACTGAAGGGGGATTTGTGTTTCATGCACCTCGCCATTCTTAAATTACGTCTGACAAGAATTTGTTGCACATGCATCTCCATGATAATATAATTAATATGCCAGTCAGTGATTTTAACCCATCAAGCCGAGACATAAAACGGATATTGGTCGTTGTTCATTGACATTGAAAAAAAAAAGCGCTTAACACGTAACGCATTCATAACTGTTCCCGAGCGAAGCCGGGTCGGGTTGCTAGTATAGTTATAGCTCATAGTCCTTTTCAAGGAGTATAATTGAATTTTGGTTGTAGTAGCTTGTTTAAATACAACTGATATTATACGTTTATTGACTGAATCCTGACCTGAATTATAGATACACACACTAATACAGCCATCACAATAACACAGGTTATCGGACAAAATAATACAGTAGAGTGCATTGCGTGACTAAGCATACGTAGGAGTGGGGAGTGAACTAGTTGGGCATCGACTAGGAGAAATTCAAAGCTGCGTTAGGGTCCTTCTTCTCGAGCACCAAACGACCAGCGAGGTCGTATGTGAGCAAGCGACACGACAGTGTCAACGCCCATAATTATCCACCAATATATCTACCAGCCATACACACACTAGTACAGCCATGATAATAACACAGGTTATCTTACAAATTCCTCGCACACCACCCAAATACACGAAGCTACATGACTACGTCGTCGCAGCCCCTAATATAAGCGAGGACAATAACAACAACAACAACAACATGTGATTTATAGGCTGCCACAGAATTTGTTCAAGGTTGACCTTACATTCTATGGTGAGGTTATGCTCACAGGACAAAAAATACACTGGAGAACAATTTTTGTTCCAAATCAGTACTTGCAATTTCCATGTATGGCTTGTCCTTTGGAAGGAATAAATTATTAAACTATAAGAAATTAAAACTCTAACTTTTGATATCTTAGTAAATGAAAATGGCAGTTAATATCCTATCAAACCAAGGCAATGCTATGTTAACGTATCATATTTGTCTTCTAGGTACATTGTATTAATGATATATATACATAATTATTTGGATGACAAACAATGTATTATGAGGTAGGCCTATCCTTTGTGCGTTGAGATGAAACTGACATCAAAACTATGCAAAATTGCCCCAATTTGATATTTTAGAGCAGTTGTTATTATGTCAGTACGATATTTCAACAACGAGGAGGGATCACTGGTTCTGGAAACGAATAAACAACAACAATGATAATAATAATAATAATGCCGGTAATATCCCTGTCCAGGCAGCAGTCGTTATTTATAGAGGCGGGAATTCACTTAATGAGAATGTGGTAGGGGCTCACATTACAGGTGAGGACCCCTCTCTTGATATATTGAGCAATTAAGAAAGAAGACATTTAGACGAAATTATTGTCTCTTTTTAAATTAAACTTACCTCCTATTACGTTTTCGATGTTCACTCCTTTTAGTTTATTATTTTCGTCCGTGTATTTTTTAATGAAAAATTAGATCTAAGTTTCGTGTCGTATCAGTTATGAATGGAATGGTGCAAGAAATGATAAATAGGTGGATGAATTATTGTGAGTTAAGTAACCCAAAATATATCAAACATTACTTCCTAAATAAATTATTGAGGAGGTGTGATTGCTTCTCTTCATTAAGAGGTATTGTACAAGACGATCGTCAATTAAAATTGTAATTGACGTTAAAACTTGAGACACACGATATTTCATTAGCTCGTGGACAAGCCTTATTTTTACATTCTGTATATAAGTTACACATACCCCATTTATAGTCCAATTCTGAGATGACGTTCCATACGTTTCTGACTTATTTGTTACTGCTCAAGGTGATCAATGGCTCGGCCGGAAGATGTCCAATAATCCGAGTATTGAACAGATTTTAGGCCTATGTGTGTGCAAGTGTGACTGTCTGTGTGCGCCTCCCTCCCCCTTTTTACTCTTTAATTCCTGGAGTGAACTTGGTAAGGACTTACTTCCACCTCAGCCAACTCGGACCACCTATTTTGAATTTTGATCCGTATCACCAATGGAACATGGTGACCACGCGAAATATTTCACCAGCACTCAATATTTCTGAAACTAATACAGCAATCGAACTGGCATTTTGAATCGTAATAGAATACTATTAAGTAAGTGCACATGCACGCCTTTCAAAATTGTGATAACCACGAAAGTGGCTACGAAAAATTCCAATATTCGGTGATGTAATTAATCGTGCATACTGAAACTTAGCATATAAACTCGTTATTTAGAGCTGCTGGCATCTAATGCTGTTCATTTGTTTTCAAAACTTCACTATTGTGTTAGAATGATATTTATGTTCGACCCTCACTATTATGTGTCAGATAACTGTATCATAATGATGGTCATTATAACACTGTTTTCCATTATGATACAGTTTCTCCAGCCAATCAGAGCTCGTTCATTGACCAATTAGGTAACGATAACTTCGCGCATGCGCTCAAAATCCAACATGTCGGACATAAACACAACATCGAACTATAATAAATTACCGACATGGAATACCCACCGTCCATATGTTCGCGTAAATAAACTGGCGAATATGAGACAAGAAATAGCACTGTACCTTAAAATCACCAACACTAATTTCTACACAGCGCATTGTCTTCAAATGACTGCGGTGACAATATTACTGAGGGACGGCTGATGTAAACATATGGTTGCATATGGCATTGCAACCACACAGAGCGCATGCGTCGGTTGTTCAAAGCTCTTGAAAGACAAAGATATAACACCCAACGCTCCCTCTGCGATCACAAAATTCCAGTAGCTGACTCTCAACAGATATTTATGAATATTTATGTTAAAACATATAATAAAGTTATAATTATCGTCGAACATAAACAGTCGTATGCAACTCGCCTGTAATGGTAATTAAGACACTCGTATGGAAATTATAAAACTCGCATACGCTCGTTTTATAAAAAATACTCGTGTCTTAATTATAGCCATTATAGGCTCGTTGCATAATGTACTATTTAAAAACATATTTCCATTTGTTGTATCTTCTTCATAGGCTTGAAGTGAATCATCATGCAAGTAACTCGATATTGCTTAAATTGTTGAAATCGCAAAAAAACTGTTTTTACAGTAATTAAGGTCCAGATGGCATCGCGGCAGAGCTATGGTGCTCTCAGAAGTGGAATGCAGCGGAATGGTTGACAAAACTCTTCAACCAAATTGTCAAAGAAGGGCGAACGCCACTTGATTGGCAACATAGCATCACGATACCCATCTTCAAAAGGAAGGGAAGCCCAGCCGAGTGTGCTAATTACAGACCAATTCGACTCCCCTGTCACACCATGAAGGTCTTCGTGCGCATTCTCGATAAGAGGATGCGTATGACCACCCAGCTGACCAAATGCCAAGCTGGATTTGTGAAGAATTGCAGCACAACAGATGCAATCCACCCCAAAGGCTTTTAATTGAAAAGCATCGTGAAAAGAATAAGCCGCTGCACCTTGCTTTTTTAGATCTCGAAAAGGATTTTGACCGTGTGCCGAATGACGCGATCTGGTTGATTCTCCGACAACATGGCATCCCAGAGTACCATGTCAACTGGGTACAGTTGCTCTACGCAGAGCCAAAAAGTTACGTCCAAGCCGTCGCAGGAGCGTCGGAAAACTTCCGTGTAACAGTTGGTGTTCATCAAGTTTCGGCCCTGTCACCATTGCTGTTTATTATAGTCATGGACACGGTTACTGCAGTTCTACAACATCCGTTACCTTGGTCCATTCTTTACGCTGATGACGTCATGTTGGCCACTCAAGACAAGCTGGATATCCAACATCAAGTCTAGGAATGGAGTGATGGGTTAAGTCAATATGGCTTGCGGCTTAACAAAGCTAAAACGGAATATATGACATCGGATGCAGAAGAAATTGGAACAATCCAAGTTGATAGCGATGACCTACTTCGAACAACAAAATTTAAGTATCTTGGCTCTACGATAACTGCTGAAGGTCGTTTCTCCAAGGAGGTCAAAGTAAGAATTAATGCTGCGTGGATGAAGTGGCGAACAACGACCTGTGTCATATGCTATCGCCAGATGAAAGACCACCTAAAATCGAAGATTTACCGCACTGTCATTCGTCCCGTTGCGCTTTATGGTACTGAATGCTGGCCGATCACCAAGGAAGCGGAACGTCGGCTAAGTGTCATTGAGACCAAGATGCTTAGATGGATAGCTGGCATTACTAGGTTGGATCACATCCCCAATGAAACAATCAGGGAACGATTTGGTGTCGCGGCAATCAACAACAAAATGCGTGAAGGTCTTCTGCAATGGTTTGGGCATGTGCTACGGTCAGGAGCGGACACTATTGCAAAACAGGGCTACACACTAGAGGTCGCCGGGGAAAGACCAAAGGGGCGACCGAGACAACGTTGGGCCGATACACTGCACAGGTATCTCAAAAGCCTCAACTTACATCCGGACATGGCCTATGACCGAGTCAAGTGGAGATAGCGGATTCACATTGCGCATCCTGCCACGAGGCGGGACAAACGCTAAACCAAAAGAAGAAGAAGAAGGCCCAATTGAAGGTATGCGTAAGAGTACATTGACATTTTACTACTGTTGAAACATTTGTGTTCGAATGTCGACTGCACTCGCATCTCCCCTCTACCCATGACAGAACGTGAACAGTTTCAGTTCAAATGTTTCCTGCAAAGAAATCAGAGAAGAATGTTCACTACGTTCAACTGACGTGTAAAATGAACGATTCAATTAGTTTAGTTAGAATCGTGCAGGTATGCCTCATACCTCAATATGTTATTTATTTTTAACGCGCGAAGGAAGCCATGTATCATGATTTGGCACTAACGATTTAATGAACTTGTCTCTCTATCTTATAAATCAGTTTGCACCCACCCCAAATTTATTGGGCCCCTCATCCAACAGGCTAACAAAGGCCCTGTCGCAGCCTTAATAGGGAACACAAAGGCACGGATTATTAGGGAACTTCAAGTCACTGGGGAGAGGGCAAAGTGTAATTAATTGATTCCTCGAGTGGTAACAGTGACAGGTGCTGGCGAGTCTCAACACCATTTGTTGCGCGGGGGTTGGTACTGGCCTCTAGATACCATGTAGCATAACGGTACCTGCAGAATTTGCCAAGTTAGTAACAAGGCCCATATTTATTTTTAAAAGGAAACAGAGAGAACTGTGCAGGCGAAGAGTGGTGCCACATTCATTGCCAAATTCATTGCCAAATTCACAAATCATTATAAATAAAATTGATGTTGATGATTCAACTGTGCAGGCGAAGAGTGGTGCCACATTCATTGCCAAATTCATTGCCAAATTCACAAATCATTATAAATAAAATTGATGTTGATGATTCATTTGTGGAAGATCTGGAAAAAACCGCCATACATTCCCTATCTTGCACCATGGGATTTTTGCGTTTTAGTCAAGCTCAAAGAATATCTGGGTGGACAAACGATGAACAAGCTAACAACAATTATTTTTATTGCTCCAGAACCAAGGAGCGGATTACAAAAAGCTCAGATCGTTGTTGTACAAGTCCTGGGTGTGGTGTATCTGTGCCACTTTGTGTTGTACCGCACCGATCAACAAAATCACGCGTGACTTACTTTTTGGATCGTATACGTACATGCGCCATCTTTGGGTAATGGTTGAGAGCTCATCTGCACGAGTTCGATTTATAGCTGTGTGGAATGTTCCCTAAAATTCATTTACTTAACTACACCATGCACCATTAGCAAAGGGGCGTGTCTCGTGAAGGGTTTGGGGATGAAACTCTTTTACGTGGTGGTTTGGAAAGGTTTGAAATATGAAACTGCCTTCAGGATACTCCACTGGCAGCTTTATACAACGAAATATAGATGGCATGTTTTAGGACTTTTTGAGGAATGTTTGGGGATGGACAGAATAAAATCATGAGTGACAGCTTAGCTAACAACAACAATAATATTAATAATAATAATAATAATAATAATAATAATAATAATAATAATAATAATATAATGAGAAAGCCTGGTGGAACAAGAAGAAGAATTAAAGCAAGTTGATTGAGTTATTTGCTTTACGTCTTCTATTTATTGAGAGAATTTGTTTCTTCTTCCTAGCATTTGTCCTGCCTGGTTGCAGAATTTGTTTAAAATACATAAATAATATATTGTTACTGGTTTTACGTCCTTTTGTTGAACTATAGAGGCTTTTAGAGCCGCCACGATGCCAGAACTTTGCCCCAAAGGGGATCTTTAACGTGTCAGTAAATCTACTGACACGGCTCCCTTGCATTAGCGCACCCATAAATGCCAACTGTCTGTGCAGGATTCGATCCTGGAAACTTGTGCACAGCAGCGAGAACGTTACCTCGGTGCCACGCAGCCAGTCTGACATTTTAGGCTACGATAAACAAGCATTGGGTAAACAAAAAGGAAGTGCGTTTTTATGGTGGGTTTTCCCCCTAATGTTAGAAATGACTTAAGAGTAGATTTAATGAATATTTTGTGAAACCTATTAGAGACTACAGTATGTAACAAAAGAAATCGTTCATCCATTAGGTTGTCTATCGTGTAAAAAAAAAAAAAAAAAATAATAATAATAGTAATAATAATAATGCAAGCCATACAGTATGTATTGAAGGCAGAGATTTAAAATATCTCACCCATACGGGACTCGAAGCCATGACCTCCTGCTTTGTATGACGTTTTCCTGATCATTGAGCTACTGGAGGAGACCATTAATTTTCTGATACATTATATGAAGTCAGCTTGTCGTTCTGTATTGTAAAGTGTTGAAGCCATTTTCTGATACATTATATGAAGTCAGCTTGTCGTTCTGTATTGTAAAGTGTTGAAGCCATTTTTTCAGTGTTGCCTATGAAAACTGTCAGTTGTAACTCTTCAGTCAGTCAACACGAATTTGTCCAATGACTGTGTGGGGTAAAATGCATTTTTTTAAATTGATTTTACCCTCCAGGTTGGTGGCTCCCACGGACTCAGAGAGGGAACTCACCACTACCGCCTCTACGGGCAGTGTCCTAGAGCTGGGAACATCCGGTCGAATGGATACAACTGGGGAGGTGTGATCGGCCTCTCGCCCAGGCGGCCTTACCTGCTAAGCGAACAGGGGCCTCATGAGAGAAGGGAAGGGAAGGGAAGGAAGGATAGGCAAGGAAGATGGAAGGAGGCGGCCTTGGCCTTACCGAAGGTAACATCCCGGCATTTGCCCGAAGACGAAGTGGAAAACCACGGGAAACCACTTCGAGGATGGCTGAGGTGGGAATCGAACCCCCTCTACTCATTTGGACCACCCGAGACTGAGTAGACCCCGTTCCAGTCTTTGTAAATTTCGTGGCAGAGCCGAGAATCGAACCCAGGACCTCCGGGGCGGCAGCTAACCATGCTGACCGCTACGCTACGGAGGCGACTTGGTAAAATGCATATACTATTGTAAATAAGTCAGTACGCACTCCTGAAAGAAGAATGCATGTATTAGTTATAATCACTATTAATTTCTTTCTTTCTTAGTCGTTTTACCCTCCAGGGTTGGCTGGCTTTTCCCTCAGACTCAGCGAGGGATCCCATCTTTACCGCCTCCAGGGCAATGTCCTGGAGCTTGAAAAATCGGGTCGGGGGATACAACTGGGGAGGTGGGACGAGCACCTCACCCAGGCGACCTCACCTGCAAAGCGAACATGGGCCTCATGAGGGATGGGAAGATTGGGAGGGATAGGCAAGGAAGAGGGAAGGAGGTGACCATCGCCTTTCGTTAGGTACCATCCCGGCATTTGCCTGGAGACGAAGTGGGAAACCACGGAAGACCACTTCGACAATGGTTGAGGGGGGAATAAAACTCCCTGTAATTATTAGGAACACCCCGTTCCAGTCCTCATACCACTTTTCAAATTTCGTGGCAGAGCCGGGAATTGAACCTCGGACCTCCGGGGTGGCAACTAAGCAAGCTGACCACTACACCACGGAGGATTACTATTAATATTGGAGCGATTTAGGATTACATGCTGCGACCGTCAAGTGGTCTTAATCACTGGGGTAGAGGTTTAAATTCATATAAAATATTAAGCTGTGAGGTCTTATTATACACTAGCAGTAGTGCCCGGCTTCGCCCGGAGGATTTTTTTATGGCACATAATACTTAAACTAACACAAAAAATAATATTTTAAAAATATAACTTTTTGTGGTGGTGGAGGTGGTGGTGGTGGGGGTGATAAGTAGTACAGTATAATGGACGTAACATTCAGGTCATTTTCCCGTAATGATAATGACAATAATGAATAGGGAAACAGATATTTACTAACTACAGTACTGACACATGTAATTTACAAACGAATTGAAAAATATGATTAGAAAGAGAAGTATGCAAAATAAAAGACACTGTCTAGGGCCTATATCTCATTGGCTGTTAGAAAAGTAGGGATCAATAGTGTCGTCTTTTGACACATAGTGCCATAGGAAAATAATCGGAGCACTTTGGAAAACTACGACTGTCCCGAGCTCCTGAAATAGAAATAGCGTCATTTATCGCCACATACCGCGCAAGGATAAGGATCTGAATAAATGAAAGTAAATTTGAAAGCACCAACGCTTATTGCAGCTGATTACCTCTATGTACTGCACCAACACCATCGCACTTATACAGAGGCATAATATTTTCATGATGAGAACTGTTTCAAGGGGCTAAGGAAATCTTCTGTCAATAATTACTCCCAGTGACTCCAATTTATAAGCAGCGCAAGCTGCAACTATTTTCGCAATTCTGGTAGGGGTGACGTGATGCAGCTCGCTCGTAGTTTTCAAGTTCATTTTGTCTGTTCTGAATGTAGGGAATGGTGAGTGTTGTCCAAAAAGTCAAGTGGACAGTGTTACCCGCAGGGTTCCAAAGGGTAAGTACATTAAGTACATTGGTTAAGATTGGTGAAACGATGTAGACTTGTGCCAAAGGGCCTAAATGCAGGGAATGGAGTGGTCTGTACGAAATTTCACGTAGACAGTGTTAATCATCGGGTTCCAAAGGGTAAGTATGTACAATTTGGATCAGATCGGTGAAACGGTGTAGATTTGGTGCCAAAGGGCCTAAATGCAGGGAATGGAGGGGCCTGTCCGAAATTTCATGTAAACAGTGTTACTCTCAGGTTTCCAAAGGGTAAGTATACAAATTTTGGTTCAGATCGGTGAAACGGTGCAGATTTGTATAAATAACAGACAGACAAAACAACATTGTGCTTTATATCGTACAAGCAGTAGTACCCGGCTTCGCCCGGTGGAATGATGATAATGTTTTAAGGTCTCCTTAGAAATATAATGGACTTAAAATCTAAGTCATTTGCCCCCAATGACAATGAGGGAGTATTATCTAGGTCATTTGCCCTTTTGATAAGGATGATAATAAAAACTACTGTTGAATTGACACGTCAAACTTACAAACTACCGTAATAGAAATACATATTTCAAAATTCACAGGCGAGGAAGACTTATTGTGTGTGGTGATTAATGGTGTAATGGGCGTAACATCTACTGTAGGTCATTTGCTCTTATGATGAGGATGATAAGGGAAACTACTACCGGTATTGAATTGACACTTCAACGTATAATGTACACAATGTACTGTAATAAAAATAACTATATGGCGGCTTCGGTGGCGTATTTGGTAGCATGCTGAGCTTCTATGCCCAAGATAGCGGATTCAAACCAGGCCGAAGCCGTCGGATTTTTTAAGAGCGTTAAAAATCCCTCAGTATGCCTTTCTTCGGAGGGGAAGTAAAGCCGGCGGTCCCAAGTCAGATTTATGGCATGTTAAAGAACCTTCCACTAATTACACCTGTGTGAAGCTAAATTGGATAGGTAAACAACGCTCATAGATGTCTACGTCCGTTGCCAAGAGCCGACTGCAGTGGCGTCTAGTAGCTAAGTTCCCAACTTGGCCTAGTAGTCGTTAACGGTGGCGCTTGGTGGCAAAAGTACGAACTATTTGAAGAATTCTAAGTTGCAGTTTGTACTTAAATTAAAAAACAGATAACACACACTAATACAGTCATCATAATTAACACCGGTTATCAGACAGATTCTACACACACCCAAAGTACACGGGGCTACATGACCGCGTTGTCGCAGCCCCTAAACTTAAGAACCAACCAACCAAAAATAAATATTTTAAAAATCACAGTCAAGAAAGACTTTATGCGGCGGTGATTATTGGTGTGATGCGCGTAACATCTACGTCATTTGCACTTATGATGATAATAATAAGGTAATGAAAAAATGACTACTAAACGAACATGGTGTTATTTTAAAACTGATATAGGTAATTCAGGTGTCTAGCTTCGATGTCTTCCAAAGTCTCAACCTTATTTTCTGGCTTAGGCCTGTACTGGATGGGTCTAGTGAAAGAGCGTACTGCTCGGCAAAGACAAAGAATATAGGTCCAAGCTGCACGAACCTGAGATGATCGCAGATGATGACGAAATATGATGACACACGTTCGGGGTTCCCCGTCCTATACAGATTGACCGGGAATCACTCACTGTTTCGCAACGGCCCTGTGCTGGCATCAGCATAGACAGCAGGAGATAACACGGCGGGCTCTGGAAAGTACTCTCAAGTCACCTCGCGATGAATCAGCAAGCTATTCTCACAACTGATCCCCCCAGGGTCTCACAACTTGTGGGACGTGGGTTAGCGACCACGGAACCCCAGCTGAGTCAGGCATCGCTTCTACTTCCTGGTGCCGGGTTCATTTCAGTTCTCTTTCCTGTCGGCCTCCCTTGGTCAACTCTTGTTCTCTTCCGACCCAGACTGTATTAGGGTATCCGAGGGCTAGGGAGTCTTTCAATTTCCCGCCTTAACTGGCTTTGTCTCATCTTTCCTGATACCCTCATTCTTCGAGGGCTCTGCCTTCTTTTCCTTTTCATAACATCTCCTGTCTTCTGCTCAAGGCCCTTAAAGAGGCAGGGTGTGTGTAGACCAACCACTTCTGGTACACCCTCAAGGGCTCATGACTGGTGAGTTAGGAAGCTGGCAACCCCGAGGAATTACTGAGCTACATGCAGGGAATGGAGTGGTATGTCAGAAATTTCAAGTGGACAGTGTTAAGCATCGGGTTCCAAAGGGTAAGTATACACACTTTGTTTTCGATCGGTGAACGATGTAGATTTGTACCAAAGGGCCTTAATGCGGGAAATGGAGTGGCCTGTCCGAAATTTCGAGTGGACAGTGTTACTCGTCGAGTTCCAAAGGGTAATTATGTAAAATCTGGTTGAGATCGGTGAAACGGTGTAGTTTTCTGCCAAAGGGCCAAAAAGCAGAGAATAGTGTGGTCTGTCCGAAATTTAAAGTGAACAGTGTTACTTGTCGGGTTCAACGGGTAGGTATATAAAATTGGGGTCAGATCGGTGAAACGGTGTAGATTTGTACCAAACAGCCTAAATGCAAGGGATGGAGTGGCCTCGCCGCAATTTCAAGCAGACAGTGTTAGTCGCAATGTTCCAAAGGGTAAATATACAAATTTTGGTTGAGATCGGTGAAACGGTGTAGATTTGGGACAAAGGGCCTAAATGCAGGGAATGGAGTGGTCTGTCCGCAATTTCAAGCAGACAGTGTTACTCGCTGGGTACCAAAGGGTAAGTTTCCGAATATTGGTTCTGATCGGTGAAACGGTGTAGATTTGTGCCAAAGTGCCTAAATGCTGGGAATGGGGTGGTCTGTCCGAAATTTTAAATGGACAGTGTTACTCGCAGGGTTCCAAAGGGTAAGTATACAAAGTTTGGTTCAGATCGGTGAAACGGTGTAGATTTGTGCCAAAGGGCCTAAATGCAGGGGATGGAGTAGCCTCTCCGCAATTTCAAGCAGACAGTGTTAGTCGCAGTGTTCCAAAGGGTAAATATACAAATTTTGGTTCAGATCGGTGGAACGGTGTAGATTTGGGACAAAGGGCCTAAATGCAGGGAATGGAGTGGTCTGTCCGCAATTTCAAGCAGACAGTGTTACTCGCAGGGTTCGAAAGTGTAAGTATACACATTTTGGTTCGGATCGGTGAATCGGTGTAGATTTGTGCAAAAAGGGCCTAAATGCAGGGAATGGCGTGGTCTGTCCGAAATTTCAAGCAGACAGTGTTAGTCGCAGTGTTCCATAGTGTAAATATACAAATTTTGGTTGAGATCGGTGAAACGGTGTAGATTTGGGCCAAAGGGCCTAAATGCAGGGAATGGAGTGGTCTGTCCGCAATTTCAAGCAGACAGTGTTACTCGCAGGGCACCAAAGGGTAAGAATACGAATTTTGGTTCTGATCGGTGAAACGGTGTAGATTTGGACCAAAGAGCCTAAATGCAGAGAATGGGGTGGTCTGTCCGAAATTTTAAGTGGTCAGTGTTACTCGCAGGGTTCCAAAGGTTAAATATACAACTTTTGGTTCAGATCGGTGAAACGGTGTAGATTTGGGACAAAGGGCCTAAATGCAGGGAATGGAGTGGTCTGTCCGCAATTTCAAGCAGACAGTGTTACTCGCTGGGTACCAAAGGGTAAGTTTCCGAATATTGGTTCTGATCGGTGAAACGGTGTAGATTTGTGCCAAAGTGCCTAAATGCAGGGAATGGGGTGGTCTGTCCGAAATTTTAAGTGGACAGTGTTACTCGCAGGGTTCCAAAGGTTAAATATACAACTTTTGGTTCAGATCGGAGAAACGGTGTAGATTTGGGACAAAGGGCCTAAATGCAGGGAATGGAGTGGTCTGTCCGCAATTTCAAGCAGACAGTGTTACTCGCTGGGTACCAAAGGGTAAGTTTCCGAATATTGGTTCTGATCGGTGAAACGGTGTAGATTTGCGCCAAAGTGCCTAAATGCAGGGAATGGGGTGGTCTGTCCGAAATTTTAAGTGGACAGTGTTACTCGCAGGGATCCAAAGGGTAAGTATACAAAGTTTGGTTCAGATCGGTGAAACGGTGTAGATTTGTGCTAAAGGGCCTAAATGCAGGGGATGGAGTAGCCTCTCCGCAATTTCAAGCAGACAGTGTTAGTCGCAGTGTTCTAAAGGGTAAATATACAAATTTTGGTTGAGATCTGTGGAACGGTGTAGATTTGGGACAAAGGACCTAAATGCAGGGAATGGAGTGGTCTGTCCGCAATTTCAAGCAGACAGAGTTACTCGCAGGGTTCCAAAGTGTAAGTATACACATTTTGGTTCAGATGGGTGAAACGGTGTAGATTTGTGCAAAAAGGGCCTAAATGCAGGGAATGGCGTGGTCTGTCCGAAATTTCAAGCAGACAGGGTTAGTCGCAATGTTCCATAGGGTAAATATACAAATTTTGGTTGAGATCGGTGAAACGGTGTAGATTTGGGCCAAAGGGCCTAAATGCAGGGAATGGAGTGGTCTGTCCGCAATTTCAAGCAGACAGTGTTACTCGCAGGGCACCAAAGGGTAAGAATACGAATTTTGGTTCCGATCGGTGAAACAGTGTAGATTTGGACCAAAGGGCCTAAATGCAGGGAATGGGGTGGTCTGTCCGAAATTTTAAGTGGTCAGTGTTACTCACAGGGTTCCAAAGGGTAAATATACAAATTTTGGTTGAGATCGATGAAACGGTGTGGATTTGAACCAAAGGGCCTAAATGCAGGGAATGGGGTGGTCTGTCCGAAATTTCAAGTGAACAGTTTTACTCGCAGGGTTCCAAAGGTTAAACATACAACTTTTGGTTCAGATCGATGAAACGGTGTAGATATGGGACAAAGGACCTAAATGCAGGGAATGGAGTGGTCTGTCCGCAATTTCAAGCAGACAGTGTTACTCGCTGGGTACCAAAGGGTAAGTTTCCGAATATTGGTTCTGATCGGTGAAACAGTGTAGATTTGTGCCAAAGTGCCTAAATGCAGGGAATGGGATGGTCTGTCCGAAATTTTAAGTAGACAGTGTTACTCGCAGGGTTCCAAAGGGTAAGTATACAAAGTTTGGTTCAGATCGGTGAAACGGTGTAGATTTGTGCCAAAGTGCCTAAATGCAGGGGATGGAGTAGCCTCTCCGCAATTTCAAGCAGACAGTGTTAGTCGCAGTGTTCCAAAGGGTAAATATACAAATTTTGGTTGAGATCGGTGGAACGGTGTAGATTTGGGCCAAAGGGCCTAAATGCAGGGAATGGAGTGGTCTGTCCGAAATTTCAAGCAGACAGTGTTACTCGCAGGGCACCAAAGGGTAATAATACGAATTTTGGTTCTGATCGGTGAAACGGTGTAGATTTGGACCAAAGGGCCTAAATGCAGGGAATGGGGTGGTCTGTCCGAAATTTTAAGTGGTCAGTATTACTCGCAGGGTTCCAAAGGGTAAATATACATATTTTGGTTGAGAACGGTGAAACGGTGTGGATTTGGACCAAAGGGCCTAAATGCAGGGAATGGGGTGGTCTGTCCGAAATTTCAAGTGGACAGTGTTACTCGCAGGGTTCTAAAGGTTAAATATACAACTTTTGGTTCAGATCGGTGAAACGGTGTAGATTTGTGCAAAAGGGCCTAAATGCAGGGCATGGGGTGGTCTGTCCGGAATTTAATGTTGACAGGGTTACCCGCAGGGTTCCAAAGGGTAAGTATACAAATTTTGGTTCAGATCGGTGAAACGGTGTAGATTTGTATACATAACAGACAGACAGACAGACAGACAGACAAACTTTGTGCTTTATATATATAGATTTACACATGCTAGTGCAACAATCACAATAACACAGGTTATCACAAAATTCTACACACACACACACACACACACACCCTTTTACACGGGGCAACATGACCACGATCTGTAAGCCCCGCAAACGAAATATTAACTGTGGATACGATAGCATAGAGAATACTATAGTCCAATAAATCCTTGAGCAACACTGAAAAATGGCTTCAAATAGCATATTCTATCTCCAATTTACACATGCTAGTGCAACAATCACAATAACGCAGGTTATCACAAAATTTCTACACACACACCTATGTACAAGAGGCAACATGACCACGATGTCTAAGCCCCGCAAATGAAATAAGAACTGTCTACACATGAAAACTGCAAACTGGTGATAGGAGAATGTAGGAATGTTTGCCACTATGTTTCTCTGACAGGATAGCATTGCATTACATTTTGCTAATATGCTGATTAACTGTGCATACGATAGCATAGAGAATACTACAGTCCAATACAATTCTTGATTGCCAATCGGTCAGTTTTCCCATGCATGTGTCCTTGGGCATATTTTACCAGACTATCATGATACAGGTGGCCTGTTTGCCATCTCTTGATGAATGCAGTACATTTGCATTTGTCTGTTTGCACAGGCTAGAGTAAAATGTGGCTTTTCACCGATATCTCAGTCTCACTCATGGCTGTGATTATTGACGTCCGAAACGGGGGAGGAGCTTACGGTCAGCTGTTTGCAATATGGCGGCGATATGGTGACGTGAAGTAATTGGGTGTGCGTTTGTTATGGCTTCTAATTTATGATGACAAAATACTACATATTTCCTTTCATTGATAGAAATATTTTTATAATCAATTTAAATGCAGTGCCTAATTACTACCAGTTAAAAATATTACCCACATGTAGATAGTTAATTTACTGTCTGCTGTTACATATATGAAGCCTGTACTTGGGAGCCTAGCGGTATCGATGTTTTTTTTAAAATTAATTTCACAATATATATATATATCTCACATAACACAAAGGATGACTCCCTGATAATAAATTGAATCAAGCAACCCTGAATTTGCATGAATGTTTTGGGTTCAAAGAAGCGTTACTTGGGATGCTCAAATCATACTTCAATATTGCAAATATTGACCTACATACTTGCTGTTCAAAGGCAAGAATGTTAATTTATTAATCTCTTGCCACAGGCAAGTTAAAATGGAGGCATCCTCTTTATCAATATATTTAATTAAATATTTAAAATACAGATATTTAACAAAGCTGGAGTCTTCATTTGAACTTGTCATAAGCAAACGGAACAGATCAAAAACTACACTAAAAGCCAAACCAAATTCACTCCTCAGCTCGACATAAACCATAATACCAATTAAAACCTATACAAAACATACTCTCCTTACTGTTGTACAACTTTCAAACCAACTATTCGCACTCAAAACTGTAAAACCCTGAAATGAGAACTAATTAAAGTTAGAATAGCCTAGGCCGAACCGGTCTCCCACTACATTACCGCATATGTAGCCTATACTTAACATCACTATAACTTTAAAATTACGACTAAGTGACCTATCTGCCTGAGTAGTATAGGTGTTACCGGCCTGCCTGGGATGATGGGTCACCAAACCGGTACTTAAAACTAAGATTTTACATTTTAATTAACTAAATTCAACAGTAGGGAGATCATAGCGAAAAACACAATTTAAGCCAAATCATACTTCAATGACCTACATACTTGCAGTTCAAAGGCAAGAATATAAATTCTCTGGCAAATTAAGGCTAGGAACAGCATTTTTCTTAAGTTTTCTAACCATTCGGCTATTGTCAATCGGAAGAACCCCTTAAATAAGTTTACGAAGAGCGGATTACATTCTTTGTACGGCACAGAAGTAATAGGCTATAAGTTTATCAGTATTTTTGATGTAGCTAAATCCATGTGAATACAAATTAGAGACAATAACCATCAATAATCAACAATACCGGTGGAAAGAAGTCGTCTTCACAAAAATGCAGGCTGCACACTGTCATGTAACATGTAACACGTTTTCCAATTGACAGCGACGAAACCCATCTTTCTCTCTGAACTTTTTGTACAGGAAAGTAGTGAAGATATTTCGTAGCCGTTTTATACGTTTTGCAACCTTATACAGAGCAGTACCTCCTCGAATTTGACAAATTTCTTTCTGTTTCCATCACGACGTCAATGCTTCACCATCTAAATAAATCTCACCAATCACAATGTTACAGCTTCAACATTCTGCCGCGTGGCTGCGCCATCCAACTTTTCTGACGTCAATATGGAAGCTACTGAGGTATGGGTGGTGCTTTGTAATGACATTCAGGGCACAGACAGTGCCTGTGGATGCTGTGAAAGGTTCTACTCATAGGGCTAGTTCAGCTGTTCTGACCCAGTGAGGAAAGCAATGGCAAATTACCTCACTCCTCTTCTTGCCTAGTACGCCTCAATATAGCACTGCCTGGGATTTTTGTGGGTAAACACCCACATAACCTAATGGCGGTACTTTTTGAGGATCCAACCAGCCTTCGGGCTGATTACCTAACAGACAGATCATGATACAGAGTAAATCGTTGTTGCCTGGTGACACCCTGACCATCAATGGTGCGGCGTTTGACTATCATGATACAGTGCCAAGTTATTAGATCGGTGAAACGGTGTAGATTTGTGCAAAAGGGCCTAAATGCAGGGAATGGATAGGTCTGTCCGAAATTTAACATAGCCTAAACTATTCCCCTTGAATCTGACTATCTTATATAAAAATAATTTTTCGAATCCGACTGGTAGTTCCAGAGATTAGCGCGTTTAAAGACACAAACCCAGTGACAAACTCTTCAGCTTTATTACATTAGTATAGATAGTAATGTGTCTATTTGATGTTTAAATTACAATCCGCAGCTTGAATTTCGTTATATAAGGTTAGTTTGTTTCATAAGGGTTTGTGAATTGCGTATGAGTATAATGCACATACAGTATGTACAGTTAAAACAACATAATATAATAAAATTAAAACATGCCATTGAATTCTATTACAATATGTTACTTATCTGAGCACAATCCTTTGCTATACAGGTATAGGCCTACTCTTTAAGCGTCCTCGCAAGTAGCCTATTGTAGGAGTAGGAGTGTCTTTTACTTACTTATTATTTTATATTATCCGGTCACGAAAACCAAGATTAACGGCCGAGGGGACCCGAAGCACTGACCACGCGTCACCCGAATATCTGCAGGCCAAATGGCTGGGCAGCGGTCGCTTGGTAGGCCTAGGCCCTTCATGGGCTGGTACCAGGGGTTATTATTATTATTTTATATTATACACATTGTACCCCCCGCCCAGTCATGGGCAAATTGGTGTTGACCGACTGAAGAGTTACAACTAACAACTTTTCGTTCATTATCATAATCAGTTTATTGCCCCAGTAAACAGGGTAAGATTTGTGAAGTCCACCTTGTTGCGTGGCTAGCATTCTTGGCTATCACCGCGGAGGCCCGGTTTCGATTCCCGGCTCTGCCAAAACAAATAATTCTGGTCTTAGGACTGGAACGGTGTACACTCAGCCTCATGAGGCAAAAATGAGAAGAGGTGGTTTGATTCCTGCCTTAGCAATCCTGAAGGTGATTCTCCGTGGTTTCCCACTTCTACTCTAGGCAAATGCCGGGATGGTACCTTACTTAAGGCCACGGCCGCTTCCTACCAAAATCCTAGTTCATTTAAAACACACACACTCTTACACACGTTATCAGGCAATTTCTACACACACCCAAGTACACGGGGTTACATGACCACGATGTCACAAAGCCCTTAAAAGAAACAACAATCAACAACAACAATTTGTGAACCTCTTCCTCTTTTGTCAATCCAAGAACACTTTATCTATGAAGATGGTCTTGACATCGCCCTTACTCCCTATGTCTTCTTTTATTAGACTTTATCTAACCACCTTCCTCTCGGTATTCGAGTAACTTCTACCTCAATACACATTCTCGCCACTCTTTCATTCTCTATTCTTATAACGTGTCCAAACCATTTCATCCTTGATCTGGCAATTTTTTCACATAAGGGTTCTTCTATTTCAGCTCGCGTTCTTATTATTTAATTTCTTAATTTATCTCTTTTCGTCTTCCTTGCCATACTGAGGAGAAACCTATTTTCCATAGCTTGGAAGATGGCTTTCTTCTCTCTTGGATATTGCGCAGGTTTCAAGGCTGAAGTGATTATTGGGACCGTTATTCTTCAAAATATCTCCAAGGATATATTTTGTTGTTGGGAATATGGAAGGATATACAAGTAGGGCGAAATTTCTTTCAGGAGTGGATTTCTCGAATGAGTAAGACTAACACAGTCATGGATGGAGTAGGGTCAGATATTATATCGAATTGATCAGGATTTTCGTAGCGTTGGAGTTCAAGTGTGTGTATTTTGAGTCGGACTCCTCCTTCTCCAAACCAATGCCTTCTTAAACAAACCTAAACTTCCAGAGAAACATACACACCATTATTTAACTTATTTTGTTGATTTTTAAAATTATGTTGTGGGAAAGCTAAAGAATAATTTCAACAAGAGAACGGAACAACGGGCACAGTACAGGACATTACTTTATTTATATTGTAGGTTTATACATATTACTATATGTACTGACATTAACCACTCAAGTTGAATGGTTTCCCATTTATGTGTTGATTGATTGAAAACGCATAGTGTCCAAACCGCACAAAAGTGAAAAAGAGAGAGTGAGAGAGAAAAAAGAAAAAGAAAAAAAAAAGACAGATGACAACTAATTTTTCTATATATTACAGTCTTGAAAATCGAAGATGCAGCTTGGAAAACAAACATATTAAGACGTTCCCAATCACTTAGCTGAGCCGATAACTAATGACGTTTGTTTTGACGTACATGTCAGTGTTTCAAATCTCACACCTCTCTGCTACCTGTTAATGACTTCATTCCCTGCTAATGTCACTTGCTGATTGTTTACAAGCTTATATTATGCAAGTTGGTTTTTGTCAGGTGTCCTACCCTCCTCTACCTGAGCCTCCCGCAATTAGGGGCCACAGCAGGGGTTCTGGCCCGTATTGGCTCCGTGGGGGCCGGAGGACGGGGGACCTACCTGCGCGTGATATATGTTTGTTAACTTAACAAATAGCGTAATTAACACACTGCTATATCAGCCTAGCGGGAATTACATTAGCTTTTCAATACCGATTCATAATACTGACAGTTGTATGAACTCAGTCAGCTGATCTTACGTATCGTATCTCTGCGTATGATTCCGTAGAAATACATGGGTGCAATGTTGTTTCTGGGAAGTATTCGCTCTATCATTCTTGCCTCTCAGCAAATTCTTGATAACCTAGATGTTACGTCTCTTAAAATAGTAAGTTTTGAAGTAATATATTTCAATGCTGCCGGTAATCTCGTTAACGGGAGCGCAGTATTATGGGATGGTCGGTATTCATTTTGAAGGATCTTATACATGATTTAAAATATGAAAATTCCGTGGCGAAGCCAAGGGTGTTAAGTCGTGTTCCATGACCATGATGATGTGCTGCAGCAAGTACGGAGATCGGAGGTTTGAATCTTGGCAATCACAGTGCCTATCCCGAGTATGGTATTTCACGGGGATTTCCGCACTTCTTCCAGGGAAATGACAAAATAGTGCCTTATTATTCAAGTCCTGGCACACCTAACCCAACCCTGTCTTCAGTACAGCCACACAACATGACTGCAGTCATCACACAAACACAAGTTACCAGATAAGCACTATAAGTTGATGACCATGATGTTCCAAGCCCCTAAAATGAATTATCAACGTTAACGAATGTGAAATATATTTATGTTTCTTCAATTG
Source organism: Meconema thalassinum (assembly GCA_946902985.2). Classification (NCBI taxonomy): domain Eukaryota; kingdom Metazoa; phylum Arthropoda; class Insecta; order Orthoptera; family Tettigoniidae; genus Meconema; species Meconema thalassinum. The sequence goes on along the minus strand of OX336390.1, from coordinate 469,189,103 downwards.
AGATCTAGGGCCATCATTTGTCGTCAATTCCGTGTGTTTGTGTGGGTATAATATTTGAGTGATATAACCCATGTTATTGGTGACTGATGATTGCAGAATCGTATAATTGTACTTAGTAGGGGACTTGAAAATTGGACATTATCATAGAGTATGTTTGAGTAAATTCGGAAAAAAAACACGCCCAGGGTTTCTGCAGTCGGAGCCTGAATTCTAGCACACGTAGATTTGCTGTATCTGGAGTGAGTGCATGGAGTAGCAGCACTTACAATAGGCTATACAACATAGCAGTAAAGGAAAAACATTCAAGTACAGTATACATTCAAATACAGTGAGTTCCTCTCATGACTCGTCCGGCCAGCGCACGGAGCTGATCTCCCGTTGACTCAGCACTCCCCGGCATGCATAGCAATAAGAACAGAACAGTACTTGGCTCACTTTATCCGTGCATGACTTGAGATAACAATTAAAATGAAGAAAGGAAGAATTAATAAACTAAGGTCGTACCTTATGACAGGAGATGTTCTAATCTTTCTGAGATTTCATTTACTTTTTCCTCATTAAGTACACGCTTTTTAACACTTCGCTTCTTATCGAGTAAAGAACCAGTTCCTCTCAATGTGTTTACGAGATTCCGCACGGTATCTCTATGTGGAGAGCGTACACCTGGAGAATGTGTTATGAAACGTCTAACGACTTCCCTGCAAGACTCTGTTTTCACATAATTATCGTACATAAATAAATACCCTTTCCTCTACCGTGTACACACGTGGAGGCATTATGAGAATTATACCCCAAGTAACACTTCACAACTCGAGAACAGTTGGAGCGACAGACCTACACTAACTTAATACACGTTATAAGCACGGACCAGAACTGGAAGTGCGCGCTGTGTAACAGGAAGTGATCATTCAACGCGAGGCAGATTAACTTGATGCGCTGGCCGGACGAGTTATGAGAGGAACTCACTGTATTTACTGTGTGTGAAACATTTGGAATCGATTCTTTAACGTGTCGAGGCTTTTAAAATCTTTACCTTACATCTGCATGGCTTGTGCTCAATGTGGTGTAGTCACTCAACAAGAACTGTGACTTCCTCCTTACACTGATATATTCAGTCCAAGCTACACACCAATACAAGAGTTTCCATCAATGAATCTTTGATACAAACGTGCTCATTTGTCTTTATTCTTGATACTACTAGTAAGCGTGTACTCGAAATTTGATGTTTTTCAGTCGGCCAAAACGATTGTACCCAATTGTAACGAGTGCTTCCCTAATCCTGAAAATAATTTATATAAGGGTAATTATTCCACCGCGCGGGAGGATAGGAGATGACGAGTAGGCCTACACACAGGAAATTCCTTCCAGTTCAGTGCACTGAATCGGACCACACCGTCGAACATCAATTCCCCTCGATTTTCCTTAATTCCACTCGGTCCTCCAAGGGACCCAAAAATGAGTTCCTCAACTCCGCTCAGGCTTTGGCAAGGGGTCGGCAAAGGAGTTATCCCCAAATGACGTAAACAAATGTCATAACCCGCCTGCTCGCATACCAAGGGCCAGGTCAAAATACAAGTGATTTAAAATTAATCATAATATTCTTTTAAATAAGTCTGCCAAGTTTTCTATTTTCTTCTACAAATTTTATGCATTGTTTTTAACATGTGCATAATTAAATGTTTGTATGTTTTTTAACCTAGTCAGATATTATAAAATTAAATTTAGATAAAAATAGGTGTATAATTTGTACCTAAAAAAATACTTTCCATATCAGCTGCGGATGCTGAAAATTCTGTTTTCCAGCCTAGAACGGGAAAATCAGCTGCATTCCCACACAACAAATTAGTTATGAATTCTAACTCTTATAGAGCTAGGCTTGTTTACCGTAAGAGCTATTCAGATTTAAGATATCGTCTGCACACCACTTTTTATATGCAATCATCTCGTCTGTTGTTATCAGTTTACAAGTAATAAGAAATTGTTAAATGAGGAGTAGACTAAGTAACAACAAAAAAGTTAAACAATTCTACTCTATGTTTTGAAATTAGCTGTTCCACTTATTTTAGTAAATTTAAAAATGTAAACACTGAAGCAGTGGATATTGTACTGCTGAAATATAACTGACCACGGTAGGTTATTTTGAGAAGTTATACTTAATTTGTTATCATTATTAGAAGTTATATTAGTTATATTAGAAGCATTGATTATAATCAATGGTAGAAGTGAGCATGGAAGACTTGTGTCGTTCTAAGAATGCATACGAATAAAGAGACCGCGACCGAGCGGAGTTGAGGGACTCCTCTGGCGACTACCTGGAGTGTCGAGTGGAATTGAGGTAACCCTGGCTATCTGACTCAAGTACCCGAGTGGAATTGATGCCCGCCCTACCACACTTCACTCAAGCAGCTAAGTTCACAATCCACTCCAACCTGACCATTTAATAGCAATCACATAATCACACTAAGCAAGCAAACTTGAAGGTAAATCACCACTTTCAGTATACAAATACTCACATATAACTAGCAAATCTTGTTTAGTTGTGTTAGTTTAACTACTGCTGCAAGTAAATAAGTGTACTGTATACATTGTAAATACCTTCACCCATAACTCACTTGTAAACACAAATTGGATCTGATGGTGATTGCTTGACGATCGAAACAGGTCACCCAAATGTATATACTGTATTAACCCCATGTATGTTCTTTTTTCAGGATAAGGGAAACACCCATTACAGTATATTGGGTACAAACGTGTTGACCGACTGAAGAACATCAAATTTCGATTACAAAGACAAAACTGAAAAATGGCATAAAACGATCATAAGAGTGTACATGCGTTAGGTCTGGTCCTTGGTGTTATGCTCTTTCCCCTTGAAAATGTTTGTGTCAAAGCGAAGGATGTTGTAAGCTATTCCAAACTAATACATTCTGAATATAGGCTACTTTATTCCGCCATGTTTTAGGGCTGGGGATCTATCTGTGATTAGCCTGGACACGGATATCCTGTGGGTATCATAGCAATACGTGTTTCACATCTAGGCCTATGCATTCTACTTCAGTAGCGACATGTTGCTATACGGGCAACTTACTTAGGCTATTATTGGATCTCATATGCATATTTTTTATACGCTGAATGGTTGGTTGGTTCCTCAGTTTAGATGCTCCGACAACGCGGTCATGTAGCCCCGTGTACTTTGGGTGTGTGTAGAATCTGTCTGATAACCGGTGTTCATTGTGATGGCTGTATTAGTGTGTGTTATCTGTAATTCAGGTAAGGACTGCAGACGATCAATTTCAAGTAGTTCCTGCTTTTGTAGTTGTGAACACCTAGTTGTGAACTTGGCCAGATGCCACCGCAACCGGCACCTGGTGGCGAAAGTTGGAACTAATAGAACATTAATGAAACATAACCTACAAAGTAAGGTTCACACAATTGTAGTTAGTGGAAGGTTCTTTTACATGCCATAAATCTATGACATGGGCCCACCGGCTTTATTTCCCCTCCGAAGAAAGTCATACTGAGGTACTTTTAACGCTCTTAAAAATCCGACGACTTCGGCCGTGTTTGAAACCGCAATCTTGGGCATATAATGAAAATACGCTAAAAAATACTCACACTAAACGCTAGTCCACACCAAGATATTTTCGTTAACTTTGTTAATGAACACTGTTTATGAACATTTTTGACTGTTCATAAACAAAATAGCGTGTTCGTTAACTTTTCGAGCATGTTCATGAACAAAATCTCTTTAACTTTTGTGAATGAAACTTTTCATTAACTTTTCGTGTTTTCGTTAACATTTTGGTTCGCGCATGCTCAAAGACGCAATTAAGGCACCATAACTGAAATTGCTTGTTTTGATACTCTAGACAAGGTTCATTCTGGTTCCGTATTGACAAACTAATTAGTATAAACAGGTTAAAAGTTCCGCCTGATCAAAACTTTTATTAATTAAGATCACTGTGTGGTCATTAATGGGACATGTTTCGAGGCCTAATTAACAGTTTTGGCCCCTTCATCAGCCGATATGACAGAGAACGATACAAGAATATTTTGCGTAGCACTTACAAATCCCCTTAAAATTGAATCTTGTATGGTGCACCATACCAGTTGCTAGGAATCTTAATGTTATACCTAGCCTGTCATTAATGGAGATGGCTTGCCGATAATTTGTGTAATTTCTTGCAATTTCAGGCCCAATTACTGTCAACAAGAACTGAAAGTCATGTGGAGACATTCTCAGAAAGTTTTGAAAGCCTGCTGCATCATGAATTAATAGTTCTGACATAAGTGTTCTCTCCAAATTTAATTCTAAATGCCTTTCCAATATTTTTCTTTGCCACACCTTGCGTCTGCGCTTTCCTCTAATTGTACTCACTAAAATAATGAAAGCTGCAGCTGTAAGCACCTTCTTCTTCCTGACCCTATCCATTATAACCTCACAAACAGTTCATTTAATGTTGAAGATGTTTGTTAACAAAAGTTTATTTGGTGTGGACATAATGTTGAAGAAGTTTGTTAACAAATGTTTAGTAAACATGTTGAGAAATGTTTTCATTAACATTGTTCATGAACATTGTTCATTAACTTTGGTGTGGACTAGCCTTAATACAGCCATCAAAATAACACAGGTTAACAAACGAATTCCACACACCCAAGGACGAGTGGCTGCTTGGCCATGACGTCGCAATGCTCCTAAATAAATCAACAACAGTAGTCTATATAGATATAAATAAATAAATAAATAAAATAAATGTCTGATAACCTGTGTTGTTGTGATGTCTATAGTAGTGTGTGTGTGTTTGTATTTGAGGCTAGGTTTGGACAGGAAGCAGCCGTGGCTTCATGTTAGGAACCATTCCGGAATTTGCATGGAGTAGAAGTGGGGAAACCTTGGAAATCCACTTCCATGATGGTAGAGATGGGAATCGAATCCACCTCTTCTCAGTTTTTCCTCACGAGGCTTAGTGAAGATCGTTCCAGTCCCCAGACCAGGATTACATTTCTTGGCAGAGACGAGAATTGAACCCGGATCTCCGGAGTGACGCAAGAATGCTAGCTGCTACACCAGGAAGTGGACCATCTTTAACCGGAAGCCTGTTTTGTGATTGATGTGGTGGTGTATTCCAGTTCTTAAATTGTGATTGTTTGTTTGTACGACGAATTTGCAAACGTGTAAAGTTACTTCTGTGGATTCACTCCATGACATAATGTCGACAGTACACGTAAATTGGAACGGATGTGGAAATAAAGCACATAGGCCTACTGTATCTGTGGTCTTAGGAGAGTGACCTATTGCAGTGTCTTGCCGGCTATCTGGAGGACTGGAGTATTATCCTACTGGACAAAGTAAATACAGTGAAAGCATTCGGTATACATGTGGGTACAAAGCACAAAATAGATAGCAGCGAGTTATCAGTCGCCGGTTGTAGGACTAATAGCACAATTAGCCGGCTAGTGACGGTGCCCCTTCCTTCTCATGGGCGGGGCCTCTCGCCTTCTTTCTTCTTGTTTTGGGCCCTCAACATAACACCGCCAATAAATTTTAATGTACACTGCACCACGTCTCCTAGGAGTACTGTAAAAATATTCTGAATGAGACGTTACACAGGAAAACAAAGACGTTGAACATTTAATTTTCCATGGCTGTTTGAATAAATGAAACATAAAGAAATAATGTTAAAGTAAAATTATTTATTTTGTCACTGAGTTACATTTATGAAGCCAATAAGATAAGAATGTGCCATGAACATATTTATTGTGTAGTTTTTATGAACACTTTGTAGCATAAAGTATACAGAATTCTAGTGGGTAGTCAACGTAGGCCTACATATTAACAATGATAAATAAACTGAGAGTACATTGGAATGCACCAGTTCTAACTCATTGGGCATAGCTTATAGTCCAGAATGAAACTGTATGTTAATTTTGAGATAAGTAGTTTGGCTCTGCAGGTAGGTTAGATGAGTCAGTGTTCCCGCAGTTAATTTTCGATATTTGCACTGGTACTAGGCCCATATTTTGGGCTGAAGGCACTTTGGGCATGGTACATTTTGGTTTCCCCCCACCCTCTCCATTAATTATTGAAATACTATGGTGGTGATAACAATGCAAACAATATTTCATGTAGATTATTTTTTATGTATTGAATTTGTTACATTTTGAACTAGAAAAGCACAAAATTTAAACAAGATACTGAAGATAACAGTGAATGGTATACAATCTTTATTAATATACGTAACAAAGTTCGACTGAGAATGAAGGATGCTCTTAGTTTTGAGTGGCAGCTAATCTCGTGATCATGAGCCACGGGACCTTCGTTTTTACGTGGAATCCGAAACACAGGACGTGAGATTTCACTTCGAAAATCTCTGCCAGGAATGTGCATGACTTTCTCTTGAGCAACTGTGTGAATGCTTTCTGAGACGCAATGTCTCTTTTTCACCAGATCAGAAACTCCAAGAAATAATCTTGCAAAGCTTTTCACACAATTAATTTTGCTGTTTAATTTGTCACTAGCAGAGAAATAACAATTTAAATTCAATTTCAAAATTTGGAAATTCAGAAACTTTACGGTTGAACGTAGGCCTCAAATTGAAATCACTCATCGGCAATACTATTATCAATATCTTCTGAAAAGCACTTGACTGATAATTAGTCAAGTGCTAACTAACTCAGTTGAATTATTCTAATCAGATTATACGATGGTGCAGTGGTGAACCTTGTTGCCTCTCATCAAGGCGAACCGGGTTGGATTGATGATTAATGCGTGTGAGATATTCGAGGTGAATTGTCACCATTCTGGGAGAATGATTTATCTTTTTATATTACTAATCCTTCCGACTAGGGCATTTTAGCATTAGCTACGTTTGAATCCTATTACCGGCCATCTCGTGGTCTTCGGTTTCCAATTACTCCTGCCAATAGACCATAATCACTTCCTTTCCAATATCTTTTGAAATTGGACAGAGTGTGAAGGCTCAAGCTATATTGAGACGTTCCTATTTCAAATACAGCCGATAGCTAGATACAATGTGCAGTGAAAGACTTAAATTCATATCTTCTGTACAGAAGCAGACTCTGATGGTTGTATTTGATTCGTACTTGATATCAGTCGATAAAATGTATTGATGCGATTAAAGCAGGAAGGCACGGATAGAATCAAGAAGCTTGTTCGTCAAATGAAAGAAACATGAAATACTGGACTAAAAGAAGCAAGATTCAGTACTGTAGCCTCTTAAAGTGAATCTTTTGTTTGCTTTTCTATGCATGTCATAAAGAACGGGTCAACTATGATGTAAATCCCTATCATTTAATATCGAGAAATTACAAAATTCACGTGGGTTTTTGCCACGCTGCTGTCTTGTTATTCTTTCATTAACCCAATGCTGGCGCAAGGTGCTAAAGTCATCGCAGGTAGCTATTAAGAAATCAACTCCGTGTCTTCATTCAGAGGTTTATTTATTTAGCGTATGACATCCTTCAGAAATTACAAAATAATAACTTAAATACTAGTAGACTATATAATTGACTAACCAAAGTAATAGAAATAACTAACTATGAAGGCAAATGAAGGCATTGTTACAAAAAATACTATTAGATTAACTAAACTTCTCTTCAGACTGGACTATAGAAGTTAGTTAGTTATTGAGGTTTCAAGGGGAGAAACTACGAGGTCATCTGCCCCTGGACTATAGAAGGATATATAGATTTTCAATCCATTGTACTGCTTCAGGCGTCGTTGAGTGAAGGTCTTCCACGCTTCCAGAGAAGGCACGAAGTGGACAATGTAGCACAGTGTGTTTTATTGTCTGCAGGACTTTCCGCAGTCAAAGAAAGAGGAAGTTGACCATCCCCAACTGTATAGACATCTTTTACGATTTAAACTACACCAGGTATGGAGGGGCAGATTGAATCCTGCAGATTTTAAGGAGGGATTATTAATTTCCACTATGCCATGAGGTGGAGCTAATAGAACTACATGATTTCCAAACGCATCGTTCCATTGTTTTGTTAGACAATGATCACTTTTACAACGCTGTTCCTGTGAGGGAATTGTTAGCATGGTGGAGATGGAAGGTCATGAATCACCCACCCTGTTCACCGGATATGAATCCATGTGACTTCGGTCTTTTCCTCAGACTGAAAGAACCACTCCGACGGAAGCGTTTCCAAACAATGGACGCCATACTTCAGGCGGGAGGGCGCTATTACCTTTTCACGAATTGATTGCCGGCGTCGAGATGGGAACTATTCTCTGTTTACTTGTGTCACACGTCACTCTGCTTCGTTGACAGGTACAGTTGTGCGAGTAGGATATGACTCAGCTCCAGTAGCTGCCCATGGTGACATGAGCTCCTGTGACACTTATCTGCTCTTCTAAGACAGGTAGCGCGCGCAATGCAGCTTGACTTATGTGCCGACTGCACTCTGTCATCACTGTGCTCTCCTCTTTACCCTGTGGGGCTCCTGCTACAATATACAACAAACGGTGGCGCAGCCACGCTCAGCGCCAATCAAATCATAAATGGGTAATCCCTCGCGGACATCAACACGGCTGCTGTGATACAGGTATCCTGCACCTTACAAACACTTGACAACGGGCGCGACTTTTTTGCTCGTGATTATATTGAAGGCTTGTAAAGGTATGCTGGCCTACAATAAATGATTTAGTATATAATTCCTTGCAACTCTCGTATTTATTTCTGTAGCCTAACAAGGAAAGTTTGGGAATGTGAACCCGATCTCACCGAAACTAAGCAAACATGTCGAGCAGAAAATTCAAACCAAAATTTGCTTGAACTATATGTAGAGAAATATTACACATGTTAATAAAAATGAGACTAGAGAAGCCCAGGTGGGTGCACCCCGATCAACCACTTCCCTCAGAAGCCTATACACAGTGATAGGCCCTACGGTACATGCTGTGGGGACAGAGAAGTGTGATTGATCGGAGTGGATGAGAACTCAACGCCTGCTCTAAGTCTAGCACGCAAATTTAACCTCGAACAATTTTGACCTTTCTATCGATGGCCAAGAGACAAATCCCATTACACGTGATTTTTCATTCTGAACATTTGTGGTATGTTTCAGTGAGAGCAGGAATTTCATGCTCCCTTGTAAGAAACTACACGACCGTTTTAAAGGTCCGCCTGCACAGACAGTTTGCGGTTGATTTAATTTATTTAGGGGTTTAAACAACGTGGTAATCAGCCCCCAGTGTACCTGGCCGTTCGTTGAAATTGTATGATAACCTGTTTTATTGTGCTGTCGGTAGTAGAGCAGTGGAGTGCGTATTTGTAATTTGCCTGGAGTAGAAGTAGGAGATCACTCAAAGCCATTCCTAGGATGGATGAGGTGGGAATCGAACTCACCTCAAGGCTGAGTGTACCCCGTTCCAACCTTCAGACTAGAATTTCATTCCTTGGCAGAGCCGGGAATAAAACTCGGACCTCAAGGATGAGAGCTATGAATGGTAGACATTCCTCCTCGAGGTGGTCAGTGGAGAAATGAAACGTCGAGTAGGTGGACCAAAAGAAGATCTCTTCAAAACATTGTTAGGTGACAATTACGGGAAGGTGCACCATGTTAAAAAGCGCCGTGTTTTTTTGACGGTGTGGATTGTGGGCGTGTCGAGCTCTCACCTGTGCAGGTGACATGGAACATGCCAGGACACAAGTCTGCCATCCATCTATTGGAGCAGTGCTTGTTCTTACCCGTGTTTCTCCAGCGACACCACTCGTGTGTCACCAGACACACTGACCATTCATAGCTCCGGGTGATCACTCTTGCACCGGATCATGACGTCACTTACAAACTAAAATCCGGGTATAATATGGTAATCTAACATGCAATGCCTTTTAACATTTGGTTGATGTATAACAAAGGAGAAACTGTTCCGCCTAGTCAATACATTTATTTACAACAAGTTATAAACTTGCTATTATATGGTACATGTTTCGGGGCCTCTAGTACTGGTCCCTTCTTCAGCCATAAATTAAGTTGAAAAATCCAGCATAATTAAAGATATCATAATAAAAAATACATAAAATTATGAGTGAATGGATGAAATGAGGCGAAAAAGAACATATTACTCATGAGAAGTAATGTGAGTGCACATCAGTAAAAATTAACACCATTGGTATTGTTAGGTTCTTGAGAATACACTTATATAGCACTGTTCTAATGTTTGTGCATGTGGAAATCACTTCACTTGGGATTTATAGCCTGTTGTTTACAATGTTGTTGACTGAAACTTGCTGTTCAAGCTGGGGCTTCTGAGCTTATAGTCTTGCATTAGAGGGAAAACATCGAATGTCATGTAATGAAATACATCATCATGATGAGGAGACGTCCAAGTGTGGAAAAAACATATTTTACTTAGACCAACTAAAACAATTTCCTTTGTTGATCTAATTCACAGAATCTCAATTTACTTCATGGCCCCATTATTGCTTCATCCAGTTGCTTAGATACCTTGGATCCAAGGCTTCTAGATTATATGCAGTGCCTAGGTCATGAAGTATCTAAATTTGTAACCATTGCACTCTCATTATTAATATATTACTAAATTTAAAAAATAATAATGACAATAAAAAAAACATAAAATACAATATGAGATTTAAATTAAAATAAGGTGAGGTAATATAATATTATATCATTGTGACCTGGAATTGTTATAAATGGAATATAGAAAGGTAGATGGGGTTATAAGGGTGAGAGGAAATGGAAGAGGGGGGGGCTATTGGGGGAGTTTGTGTTGGGGAATTCACGGTGGTTTGTTGTTGTCAACAATTTTATTCTTTATATATTCCGTTAGGGTGTTGTGCAGGATATTCGTTTCAAAATTTATTTCATTAAGATTATGAAGAGGAGATAGTTTCTGTGCGGTGTTAATTTCTATCGCTTCTAGTACATTCATAGTGGTCCCCTTTCCTGTAAAATGGAGGATTTCTAGGTCTTTCTCGATGTTGGTGAATTTATGATGTGACTCCTCCATGTGTGTTGTCATTGCTGAGAATCTTCTGTATTTTGTGGCATTAAAATGTTCGTAGTATCTGATTGTGAATGCTCTACCCGTTTGTCCCAAATAATTCGCATCGCACTCGGAACAATTAAGTCTATAAATGCCTGATCTATGGAATTTGTCTATAGAATTTACTTTGTTCGAATTAAAGAAGAAATTGGCATTGGTGTTGGATGTTTTATAGGCCATTTTTAAACCGTGTTTTTTGAATATGTTAGAGATGCTGTATGTAAGTGCATTAAAATAAGTGAAAACCGCGTATACAGGTTTTTCTTTATGATCTGGTGTTAAATGGGTGGGAGGTCTATTTCTTATTTTGTTTATAATGTTGGAGATGAATTGATAGTTAAAACCATTAACTTTAGCTATTTGGCGTATGGTCTTTATTTCACTGGTGAGGTCATTTTTTGAAAGGGGAAGGTTGAAAGCTCTGTGAATCATACTGAAGAAGGCTGCCTTTTTGTGGTTGCCAGGATGATTAGAACTATTGCTTATGGTAGTATGAGTTTGTGTAGGCTTTCTGAAAATTTTATAGGAAAGTCTATTGTTCTTTATGGAAAGTGTGGTATCCAAAAAATTAATCGAGTTATTGACTGCAGATTCTGGGACGAACTGTATATTGCTGTCAATGCTGTTAAGTTTCTCTACAAGTTGGTCAATTTTCTGTATTGTGTTATCAATGATGATGAAAATGTCATCAACATATCGACCCCAGTATGTCAAACCTGCATTTTTCCATGTATTTTAGTGTATTCCATATTATCCATATAAATATTTGCTATAATGCCAGATAAAGAGGAGCCCATGGGAAGGCCTTTCTTCTGCCTGTATATTTTATTATTGAAGGTGAAATAATTGCTATTAAGGGTGAATTCCAACAATGATATGAATTCGTTGATTTCAACATTTGATAGTTTGCTGCTGGCTGAAAAATTTTGTTTAATAATTTTGATGGTAGGGTTAATTGGGATATTGGTATACATATCCTTCACGTAAATGCTATGCAAAGAATGTTCATCATGTAGTTTTAAATTCATAGTACTTTCGCAAAAATGAAGGGTGTTTCTAAGAAATGTGTTAGCTTTAAAGGTATAATGTTTAACTAGAAACTTTTGAATGAATTGAGACATTTTATAAAGTGGGCTGTTTATGAAATTAATAATAGGTCTAATTGGGATCCCTTTCTTGTGTATTTTTGGTAAGGACTTCATAGTGGGAAGTCCCGGGTTCATATTGATGAGTATGTTAGTTTGCTTTTCATCTAAAATAAAAATGGAATTTTTAATGATGCCTTTTAATTTTCTTTGAATGGTCTGTGTAGGGTCCTTCTTTATTTCTTCAAAATTAGGGTTGTTTAAGAAGTTATTTGTTTTACTAATATAGTCCTCTTTTTCTAGGAGTACGATTGTGTTGCTTTTATCAGCTTTGGTAATGATTATGTTGTTATCATTTATTTTCTTTTTTAGATTAATCAAGTTTGAAAATGATTTAGTTTTAACTTTTTTGTTGATATTAATTATTTTCTGAATTTCCTTATTGGTTTCGTATCTTGCTTCCCCCTGTTTATCAATTGGGAGTTTACGAATTGCTACTTCCGTTTCAGTAATCATGGTTGTGAGTGTTCGATTACTGAGATCTTGTTCCCAATTATATTTGGGACCTTTGTATAGAATTTCCAAGTCTTGATTATTGAGAGATAATTTAGATAAATTTTTGACTGGAGATTGGAATTTATGTAAAACTTGTTTGTCTAGGATTTTTGGCCTGTTATGGCCTTTTTCTAGTAGGTTTTTAAACTTGTTGTCCAAAATCTGTATTTTATTATTAATTTTGGTATGTACAATTTGATTGACAGTGAAGTAATATCTGTCCCAATCATTTCTTTTTGAAATATTTGCCGCTTCCAAATGTAATTGGTATAATTTATTATTAATGTCGTTCTTCTTAATGTATAAGAATTTGATTTCCCTTTGGAATACCCTGTTATTAATAATTCTTTGGGTTCTTTCCTCATACTTGTTTAATGGGCCCCTTTTCTGATATGATTTGAAATGATTGGGGATGATGTTATGATGTTTACATTTCTTAAGGAACTCTATGTCTTTAATTATGCTGGCCAATTTAACCTTGAGATCTTTAAACTTATAACGCGCTTTCTTTGCGCTATTAGCTTGGCTTGCTTCATTGTAAATTGTGCTCTGTTTTTTGCATTAAAATAAGTGAAAACCGAGTATACAGGTTTTTCTTTATGATCTGGTGTTAAATGGGTGGGAGGTCTATTTCTTATTTTGTTTATAATGTTGGAGATGAATTGATAGTTAAAACCATTAACTTTAGCTATTTGGCGTATGGTCTTTATTTCACTGGTGAGGTCATTTTTTCAGAGCACAATTTGGTTGATGCTTACCCCTCTTCTCTTTAGTAAACATCCACGATTTAGCGTGACTCTCCCCTGCCCCTCCTACCGCCCTAGTACAGAATTTATAATAAACCATAATCTGACAATCTGATAAAGCCAAGCACCATATAGAGCCAAGGTATTGGTGAGGGCTGTTGCACGTTTCCATGGTGATGTGATGTGCCGGTTAAGGACTTTCGCTTGAATGAAATCGACATAGAAAACCGGAGGTCCCGATGGAAAGTTGTTCTAACTTCGCGTTGTCCAGCACGAATTGCAGGTGAATCGATCAAGATTTGAACTCGGAAAGTAGTGGTGAAAGGACGATTAGAGCCACAGAGGAGCCTACAACGGAGTAACATAATGTTACTAGTTTCGCTACCTTACAGTATTCATACCAAATGGGCCTTTCAGCCATTAGGTCGTGTTATGCAGTCTACATTAAGAACAAGCCACAGATATGTTAACTAGGTAGTTAGAATGGCCGGGCAGTGAACCTTGACCCTTCGGTTTTCAGGACCTATGCTCATCCGATTGAGCATTCTGGTTGTGCCAATCTCCTCTATGGCCAATTCACGGTTGAGTGCTGCCAATTCAACTTCAGCAAGTTCCACTAGGGGCAAATTTGAAGTAATGTATTTTACACGGTCGGCCTCATGGTGTTGGGTTAGCACGCCTACCTCTTACCTGGGAGCCCCAGCTCAGTCAAGCTGGAATGGGGTGCACTCAGCCTCGTGAGGACAATTAAGTAGCTGTCTTACAGTAGTGAGGCAGTGACCCGGTCATGGAAACCAGGATTGACAGTCAAGGGGACCCGACGCACTCTCTACGCGTCGCCCCATAATCTGTTGGCTGTGGTCCCACGGGGTTTGTTTGGGAATTGGTATTTTAAACGGTCGTAATGACATCAAATGAGGCTTTCACCTGGTTGTGTCTTATAATTGAAACTCTACAGTATACTATGAGGCTAGTAGCCTACTACAAGTGCTGCTGGGCAGCTCCTTCCACAGCCGATGTTACGAAGATTGTACCCCAATGATTTGCTCTTCAAATACAGTATTTATAAATCACCTCTATCAGTTGTTGAAGATGTTTTCTTAAAGTGATTTATTGCACAAAACATTCTCTGATTGATCTGAAATGAATTAAGTTGTTTTGTTGCTGCCGCTGCATCTCGAGGTAATTAGAATAACACGGATAGTGTGAAAGGAGGTAGCGCCCTAGCCTCTACTATGGAATGTACTTCTCATTCCTACGTAATGCCCATATCAACAAAGTGGGGCCCTATATAAAGCCCGTTACACTCTACAAGTTGCATAGCCCCTAAAGAATCTACAAAAGCAACAACACGAACAACTCTACAATAGGTAATGCATGGCGGAATTGTGGAAGAGATTATTCCTAACATGCATTGACCAGGAATCGAACTCAGTTCACCTTGGTGAGAATTGAGCACCTTGACCGCCGCACCTTCAGGTCCCTGATTCTATGATTCGTAATCATTTAATTCTGAGATAAAGTGTTGAAATACATAGGAATTGTGTGATGGCCATTTTGTCTTTAACTAGCTGCGTTTTCAACTCTTGTGGTAATTACAAGCTATTTCCCAAAACATACCCTCTACTTGCATGATTTTAGATATTATCAGTTGAAAGTCTGGATCTAAAAGCATTCTAATTGGCATGCCTCTTCAGGAGCGAGGAGATACATTCACGACTAGGAGAACATCAGGAAGAAAGTGGGTGGAATTTCTAGACATCTATTGGAAATATTAACTTTGATTCAGAAGAAATAATTCTGATTTCATCTACGAACACAAGATTTTTTTTGGTTTTATTTTTTCACTTGAAACTGCTAGACAGGCTATTTTTTGAATGTGGAGTTTCTATCCCCTGCAATACATTGACATCACTCATATTTCTGATCTTCAGTACCTTTGTATTCTTAACTATGGTCACTTTCAGATATAACATCGTTAGAAGAACAGTGCTTTCAATTCTTGAAACTTCACAAAGGAGAATACAAAGTTGAAGCGATGGTTTGCCAACATCAAAAGAGTCTCAGTATTGTGTAATATTGTTTAAATTTTCTGACGTAATATTTGGTTGTAATTTAAATATTTCATGTATATTCCTAGAAACGTTGAAAAAGTAGATATAAGCCTACTACTACTATTTATAATAATAATAATAATAATAATAATAATAATAATAATAATAATAATAATAATAATAATAATAATAAAGGAGTTGAAGGTTCCCAGACTATAATCAGGAGCAATGCCTACTGCGAGAATGAGATACATTATCGGTCCATCTTCTTCATATGAAACTAGTAGTATAAGGTCGAAGAGAAACTGTGGTTTTACAAGACAATTAATCTATACATCCTAATCCTCTGGACCTCCTCTTTACGTGGAATCTGAACTGCCCGGACGTAGCATTTCATGTCCAAAATGCCACATACATTAACCGGAAGTGGGAGGCAAGCAGCTTGACCACAGTGCCATCACGCTCCAAACAAGGAATATCATGTTCTGGTAGAAGTTTAACTCATGAATACAACACGTAACAGTGTACAGTAGAGTAGAAACACAATGTGAAATTGAGATTAAAGTGTTCAGAAATGAACTTATTCTTCATTGCCCATACTGACCCGTAGGTCATTCATAGCTGGTTGGTGGTGACGAAGATGCCAGTTTCAAACTTGTTAACTTGTGAATCTCTGCGTCTAAAATTAATTAAAAATGGTATGTAAGGGACAAGTGGGAAGCCTCCGTGGCTTAGGCGGCAGCACGCCGGCCTCTCACCGCTGGGTCCGTGGTTCAATTCCCGGTCACTCCATGTGAGATCTGTGCTGGACAAAACGGAGGCAGACAGGTTTTTCTCCGGGTACTCCGGCTTTCCCTGTCAAAATTTCATTCCAGCAACACTCTCCACTATCATTTCATTTCATCTGTCATTCATTTAATCATTGCCCCAGAGGAGTGCGTCAGGCCTCGGCAGCCGGCACAGTCCATATCCTCGCCGCTAGATCGGGGCTTCATTCATTCCATTCCTGACCCGGTCGGAGACTGGAAGCAGGCTGTGGATTTTCATTTTCATGTAAGGGACAAGTGACCTCGTTGTTCCGTCCCTTAAATCAACAATAACTATAACTAAGGATGTAATGTGAGACAATATTTTGTATACGTTTTAGCATTTTCCACTTCCACGCAGCCCACACTTTTTTTCACCAGAAGAGATTTTGTCTAGCTCTTACTGTTGTTATCACACTAATTTATTATCACTGCTATAATTGTCAGAATTCATTTTTATTTGGGCTTAGACGGTGAAGTTTTATAACAAAGAAAACCATTTGAGATGCGAGAACGAACTTACCGCGTAAGAATGCGTATTATTTATTGACAAGGGATAGCGAAATACTTCATGGCATCACTGGTCTCCTGGTACTTCACACTCAAACTGAAGAATACCATCCATACATCATAGTCTGCTTCTAACTCAATGTCGATATTTGTGTTGTGATCCCCTTTAAAAATGTGCAACCAGATAGACAAAATATTTCTTTTTCACTCATTTATCTTCACAAAAATACGCAAAGGAGACAAATGTTGAATTTTATATGTTGGAAAGATTGCATTCATAACCCATGAAGACGCATTAAAGAGAGAAACGAAATTGTATCTGTTACAGCTGAATGGCTTTACATGGATTAACCCACTCATACATCTTGAAACCTTCACAAGCATGGTACGATCTACAAAAGCATGTTAATTGGATCGAACCAGTCCAGCAAATTCCGGGTCAAATATTTTATAATTAATACAAATTTCAAAATGTTAAATTATAAAGTTCCTGTGTGAATCTGGAGTCCGCTTTAAGATGAGTTCATTAAGAGAATACTACATTGTTAAACGGCAAAAAGGATTTGGTTCAACATTCCACGATAAGAGCTAAGTATTTTTCATTCTTTCGCGTTCTACAAATTCCTCACTCGGCATTCTGGTTACCCCTGCAGTGTGTGAATGCGGACTTTTTACACCACTGATTTATAACATCAGATGAGTATAGCGAAACGTTGTAAGGTAACTCGTGTCCATTCATAGCACTTGCTTTAATTAAAATAGTTTATATCGTAGCTTGCTTTCCGCAACAAGTTCTGTTAGTTATCATTCATAAAACCGGTCGGTCTTGGCACGCAGCCTCTCAATTATCTTTCTGTCACATTTATTGTGAAGCTATAAAATGGAATCACTCACCGCCATTATGTAACCTAATCTCAACACAACTACTATACTAATTCAGCGTTTACTTTTATAGGTTTACACTTACGTATCTCCATTAATAGCTCAAGATGCCCAAGTGTTTAGGAAGAAAGGTAAATGAAAACTAATCCTATAAGTTTTCAAAGTTGTTGAACTCAAGCTACTCTTCTTGTTTGAGACATAGAAGCACCAAAGGGCAAAACTAATGAAGATATTACTTGAATGGAGTTTTCGTTTCATTCACGGCAACTCATTTTGATTGCAGGCTCCATTCTACAAAGAACCTTTATTAATATAGAGAACAAACTTCACACCCTGTTGACCATGTATATTGCATATGGTCATACACATACACTGTTTGACATATTGAATTCCAAAGTATTTTCAAGGACATATTTATACTAATTTATCGGAATATACAATACCAACAATTGATATACCTATTCATGTCATTTTTGCAAAATCATAATTATTGTCATCAAATTAAAGACCATATTTGTTACAGATCTGTTGTTAACTATTTTTTTAAAGATTTTTCATAGAAAACCCAAGTAAAACGCGAACTATTAACAACACAGCTTTGCTCGTTATTACTTTAGTTTCTCTATAACAACACCGCTGAAGAGGGCCAAAACTGGTACATTTTATTAATTTCTTTCTTTCTTTCTTTCTTTCTTTCCTTCCTTCCTTCCTTCCTTCCTTCCTTCTTTCTTTCTTTCTTTCTTTCTTTCTTTCTTTCTTTCTTTATCGTTTAGGCCTACTTAGGACCACGGGGCTCGTATCTACTCTTCGGTAAAGTTGTTGCTTTCTTCTTCTTCTTCCAATAGTCCCTCATTTTCTGACTGTGAGTCAATCTTCTTTCTTCTGTACACTTAGCTCCTGTAGTCTTCTTACTTGTAAGGGACGTTGGGAAAACGCCCTGTCGGATGACCTGACGGAATATCAGACGGTCACGAGTTTGTTCTAGTGGGATATATAGCCTAGTTGATCCATATCTGACTTAACTGACGCGATCCATTTGTTCCTAGGAGCCTTGCCTCTTCCTCTTACTGTGAATATCCTGTTGGTGAGTCTTTCAGGATCCAGACGTGCCAAGTGTCCATAAAAGGTCAAGTGTCCTTTCCTTATAGACGTGATGATGCCCTCCTGGTGTTCATACAATCCATCATTATGACGGATGCTGTAAATGCCTCCTTCCTCTCTAATTGGACCTAATATCCTCCTCAGGATCTTCCTCTCATTTAACTCTAGTTTTCTGATTGGGCCCTTTCTGGTCATTACAAGGCACTCAGAAGCATACAGAACAGATGGCTTGACGACCGAGTTATATTAATTCATTTATATTAATTTAATTATTATTGTCTAAGGTGTAATGAATTTATTAATTTGGATTCAATCGTCAATAGGGAAAGCTCTTAGACATGATTAAATTCATATGATTACATACTATTTTATTCACCAATTATGAAATGAAGAATTGCAATTTGACGACCGCATTCAAGTTTTCAAGTATTGGGTCGTGTGCTATACCTAAAGTTGGTTACATGGCCCTATACCAGGTGAACCAGCTGCCCCGAATAATATTGCTTTATGCAGCCCAACTAGCGTTGTTAACTGGAAGGTCAATCTTGCATTCCGTATGATACTAATGCACTGCAAGCATATCCTGCAAACGATACTGAACACTATTATTTTCCCCTCGTATTAGGGCCAGTTGATCTTTAATATTTTCAACTGTTTCTATACGCATGGTTAAATTAACCCAAGAAAACTTCTCTTCAGGAATCAACCAAAGGATACGTAAAAATGTGCTATTAACTCTCTCCGTATGATACCTCGTGCTTATAAAGTAAAACTCAATTACACATTTTTCTTCTAGCTCAGTAGTCTCTGGGTCAAATATTATTATTCGGAGACTTTAAAATTGCCCTTTTATGGACAAGATCACTTGTCAATTATACATAATCAGTCCTTCAGTTTGCTTTTCTTGCTTGTCTGCATTTAAGTTTACTTGTAATGCACACAAGTGTTGTGCTAGACCTTATATTGCAACATCGCTTGCAAAAACCAGTTGATATGCTATTTGTTTACATTGTTGTTTGTTCAAAGACAAAATTGTTAAATTTATACACAAATATTTATGGGTTTGTCCCTTTTTTCTATTTATTTACACTGGTAAAAAATTGCACTATTTGAGCTACTTTTTCTCTCTTTACAATTGCTTTGTTTTCCCTTAATGTTTAAACCTGTTTTTTGTAACGCTCAACTTAACCTTAACTCAAAATATCCTTTTGAGTTCTCTCCGATGCGGGAGGTCTTAAATCGACCGATCCTTACCAAACAGTACTGACCCTATGACCCCTGTGTCCTGAGAACCATTACTCAGCACCACTCATACCTCAGTAGCTTCCATATAATCACAGCCATGAATGAGGTGAGTTCCTTCAACTGAGCTAATGCGGAATACGCTATTAATTCTCATGGTAGGGGTACATCCATGACACTCTCCTATACTAACATGATCACACTATTATTATCGCCCACTGCGGGCTATATTCCAAGAATTGTTTCTTCACGATCGCACTGATGACCGCTACTAGGCCATGTGTTGTTAGCAAAAAGTGCAAGTCATGTCAAAGCTATATCAAAAATACGTTTAAAGATTGGTAGAAAGGCATCCCTGAAGGTAATAAACTCAGATATTTCTGTAGCAATGCTATGGATTGCGTCGTTGTCCAGGAAACAACATATCTATTTAATTTGAACATAATGAAATTTACATGATTTTCAGTCTGTCAACACGAATTGAAATGCCTGAAAAAATCCATGAGACGAATTAACACACCAAATGTATTAACGAATCTCATGTAAGTTTTCAGGTTTATGAAATGACACCTATTACAATTTGGGTACACTCGTGTTGACCGACTGAAAAGCATTTACATTTCATTTGTAAAGCAACATTGAAAATTGGCATCCAATAAGATAAATTAAAAGTTTTAATTATACGCCAATCAAATGTACTTCACACACAGAGTTATTCGGAACGTTGCTGCGTTTCGGATTGCTGCATGCACATTCTGTCTTCTATTCCTTCAGGGGTGTCCGTTACAATATTTCATGAGGCACCGTGTAGATGGGACATGGAGAATTCAAAAGTTTAGCGGGAGTCGAATAATGAATTACGAACCAAAACCGTAAAAATATGCTAAGCAAGTTAAATTAACTTACGTATGTTTAACCTATTCTCGTCATGCAACAAAATAGGCTTATCAGATCACATTTTGACCGTGTGTGTTTGTGTATTTGCGTGCATGGGTGTGTGTATTATGTGTCCCCCCTTATGATATCTAAACGGATGGAGCGATTTCAACAAGAACATAGTAAGAACCTAGTACTATTTGTCCGAACCAGACCGTGCCTTTCAAATTTCAATACGTTTTACCAATACAACATGGCGGCCGCACGAAATATTTCACCGGTATTCTATATTCCGAAACTATTACCGATATCACCCGGAAATTCTGTGTGGTGATAGAGAATGCCAAGGTACTGTAAGTTCAGATATGCGGCGCTTGAAAAACTGCTAAGTACTAAACGAATATGGAGGACAAGCTAATTTAAAATATTTAAATTTGTAAGAATTCGTATCCTGATTGGTAAAATTCTAACCGATTACTACCAAATTGTAAATGTTTTTCAAGGTTCTAAAACTTTAAAGAATACCTTACTTTTTTGTTATGTTTTGACAAAATGTGTAATTACCTGTTCAAATCTATGGAATCTATCGTACATGAATGGGTGATGACTACTCACAATCGAGTTTTAACTTCAATAATTGATTTTATGTTTTTATGAAACCTCCTATGTGACAAAATTGGCTATTTTGAGGTTATGGTATCATTGGAATCAGCTGTCCAAGCTCTAGAGTTTAGAAAACCTTCTATGTGGATAAACACACATTATATTCCATTAAAGCATTTGAAAACGATATATCCTAAGTGGTTTCAGAAAAAGTTGCTGCTAAATATCTCCTATGTGCTCAGACTACACATAGGAGTTATCATATATTGGACTCATGGCCTCCTCTGGTCAAGGAATGAACGCTCATACCGGCCTAGACAATGAGACCTTTTTCATGAAATCTTGTTAGTTACTCAACTGCTCACACAGCGCTGTTCACCAAGCATTGCACGACTAAGACTTATCTCTACTTAGTGTAAAACTAAGTCCCCGATTCGTGGATATCACGGGTAATCTCGAGAACCACTGGATGGATTTTGATGCGGCTTTCACCATTCTGTACAGGTAATATCGAGGAAGATTTCTGTAGAAAATAATTTATTTATGATCGAAGGGAGCCAAGCAGTAACGATTTTAGATTTCAGTGAATAGGTCGAAGAAAGAACTTGACGTCCGTGCGCTTTTTAAGCTTACGCTGGACAAACCGTTAAAAATATCAATATACTATGAGTGTAAGAATTGTTCAGCATGAAAAATTGTACAAAAAAGTCCGCGTGAGCATATCTCTATCTTCGATACATCGCCCACTATAAGTGTTTTTAGTTTGGACGGGAGGGGGATTTGGCTTGCACCTCGCCATTCTTAAATTACGTCTGACAGGAATTCCTTGCACATTCATAACTGTTCCCGGGCGAAGCCGGGGCGGGTTGCTAGTGACACTATTATATTATCATTATAATTCCCACAATATCAAAATGCAAATTATATCACAAAATAAAATAGCGTGCTAATAAATCTAAGAGAAATTAGACATACCTTGCACCTCGTTACAGTTGAATTCGATCAGAATCACTCGGTTTTCATTAAAGTTTATGCATTTTTCTGCTGAACGGTTTGGAAGTTCGGCAACTGGAAACTAGGATTGTTATTTACTTAAAATATTCATTTTTGTATTTTTGTACTATTTGTGTTCATGATTTCATTACATTGTCAGAATTACCGACAGTAGTGGCTACGCTGGCTAAAGCGCAGCGTTAGGCCATGGGGCCAAGCTCTCTGCTGACTCGGTAGACGCGTGTGGTCGAGCCCCACCGTCGGCCGTCCTTGAAATGATTTTTCGTGGTTTCCCATTTTTCAACACCAGGCAAATGCTGGGACGGTACCTTCTAACAGGCCACGGCCGCTTCCTTCCACATCCTTGCCCAGTTTCATTCATCTTCATCCATTCCATCTCTCATCCTGACGCGCAGGTCGCCCACGGGCGTCGACTAGAAAGACCTGCACTCGGCCTCTCAGGAGGCCACACGAAAAAAAAAAATGCCAGAATTAATGCTTTAATTAGTAGGGTATACTATTCAGTGTACCTATTATAAATAAAAACCGTGAGGTTTCTCACCTCCCCATATTACGAAACCCGGTTGCCTAATACGAGGAAAGTGCACTTTTAAAGTTAACAATAATATCAGAGGGTATTACAACACCAAACGTGCCCATATTTATAATATACTTAGTATATCGCCTGAGGTTAACATTGGTGAGAAAACCAAAATTATTCCGTTCCTTCTTATGTCTAATGTGAGCCCTATAAAAAAAACTCCCCATATTTGGCGACTTTCCTCTACCCATTTTTAGAAGATACCTTATGCACTGGACAGCTGAATCCGTGATTAATTGTATAGGTAGCTTCGTAAGTCTCAGAACTCAGGAAGTCCTTTCTAGCAGCGTTACTAGCAGCTTTCAAAGTTTCAAGGTAAGAAAGAAAATATTCCTCTAGCCAGTTTAGGCGACTGACATTTAATGAGAAAAAATGCCCTTTATCTGGATTTCTAGACTGAATATGATGATATGTGATGCTTACGTCATGCATAGCGAACCATTTATTAACGTTTTTCAAAAAAAAAATGGTTGCTTCTGCGTCCATGAATGTGTACGCTTCCGGGTGCATGCCTATATTTTCTTTTAGTGTACTAATGGCACCAATAACTTCTGACGAGAACACTTCCTTGGCACGCCGAACATTCATTTTTTCAAATTTAGTGGGTTCGATGTGTTTTTTAGTGAGGTGTCTGACCGGTTTGACGATCTCACCCTTTTGCATTGTGTATAGTAATGACAAGTATTTCCCTGAAATTATTCCAGTACCATCAGTCATCTCTCGTTACAGAAACTGCGTTCTAATGTTTCTTTTTAGAATGTGACAATGATCAAAACTAGGGAATACATTCCTAGACTCGTCGTATGCGTGATTGACCATTGGTTGCAAATTCCCTCCCCCTAAATGCCTCATCATTGTAGTGTTAGTTTTGTGATTATCAGAGACAGTTATTATAATTATGAAACCGCATTGTTCAACCTCGAGAATAACGTCCAGCAGGAGTTTATGTAAGTCCCGTCCTGACAGCTGCTTCGTGAAAAAGTAGGCACACGGTATCTGATAATTTGTCGAAAGATCTCTTAGCACAAAACACAACACACGATTAGCTGCTACTTGTTCCCGGCTGTAATTTTGATCCTCTCTTTCCTTTTAATGAGACGGTGTTGGAGTAGTGTCCTTGTACCCGAAGAAGGTGCAAGGTATGTCTAATTTCTCTTAGATTTATTAGCACGCTATTTTATTTTGTGATATAATTTTAATTTTGATAATGCGGAAATTATAATGATAATAATTATATAGTGTCACTAGCAACCCGCCCCGGCTTCGCCCGGGAACAGTTATGAATGTGCAAGGAATTCCTGTCAGACGTAATTTAAGAATGGCGAGGTGCAAGCCAAATGCCCCTCCCGTCCAAACTAAAAACACTTATAGTGGGCGATGTATCGAAGATAGAGATATGCTCTCGCGGACTTTTTTGTAGAATTTCTCACGCTGAACAATTCTTACACTCATAATATAATGATATTTTTAACGGTTCGCCCAGCGTAAGCTTAAAACGCGCACGGACGCCAGGCTATTTTTTCGACCTTTTCACTGAAATCGTTACTGCTTGGCTCCCTTTGGTCATAAATAAATTATTTTCTACACAAATCTTCCTCGAGATGACCTTTACAGAATGGTGAAAGCAGCATCAAAATCCATCCAGTGGTTCTTGAGATTACACATTTAATATACGTACTGTTCAGCTTATTCCTTATCGCGCCTATAATGGGAGGGGAGTGCGCTCTACCGGCAACGAGTAGAAACTTTCCAATTACATGTTATACATGGGTTCTGACTGGGAATGTCAAGGCCGGTATAGAGCGCAGCTCGTATTCAGTCGGCCGTGAATGAACATAGGTGATATCATTCACATTGGAGGTATTGACAGCGCTGTTTGTTGATTTATCATTGTTTAGTTTTGTGGCTTATGCACATGGGAGAGAAGTTACTGTTCGTATTTTACTTGAATATCGTGGCGCGAATGGAGGTAAGTGTTTAATAACTGTTAAAAGCCCACTATTTATGTTTGTTAGAGAGCATAACGCTATTTAGTGAGAAGGAATATTGTTTACTTGAATATGTTTGGAAGCTACTGTGATTTAACCTCAAAATAGAGCATGTCAGTCAGCTAGCTCACAATTTCAGTTAATTGATTGCTTCGTTATACATTTTTGAAGGCATTATGGCATCTCGTGGAAGGAAAATGGTAGATATGGCAATGGAGAATGCCAGCAGAGATAAAGTTGCTACTGCAGTTAACGATATTATGAATACAAATAATATGTCCGAGGTGGTGATAAGTGAAAAAGTCGACGTGCTCAAGGAAGGTTTACTTAAATGAGGTTATTTTGAATCCCGGTGATGAGCTATACACAATGATTAATTTGGCATTGGAAAACAGAGATGTGTTAACAATACCAGTAGCCTATCAGTTGTTGATGTAGAAAAGAAGAACGAGACCGTGAGTGTAGAAGAAACTATTGAAGTCACAGAAAGGAGTGAAGAGATACCTCAGGATGGAATTACCCCAATGATACAAGCAGAACATAAATCAGAAGAGGAAGAAATTGGTTTACAGGATACAGCTGAAACTGTGCAGATTCATCCACAGGACGCAATACCTAGCTTAGGGGAGCAGACTCTTGAAGCGTTACAGGAAGAGGCAAAGGGGGGAAACTTTCTACAGGACAGGACTGTGAAACACATTCGAGTTTTAGGTCTGCCTTACATAGGCTTCACAAGAAGAGGAAGGAATGTAATTCAGAATGTTCAGAAAGCAGGCAGAAGAGTTCAGTTAACGTACGTTGTAACCACTTAGCTATTGATAAGAAAAGTGACCAAACTTTCTTATGTGCTCGAGTTACAGAGACGGACAGAGAAAGACTATTGAAGAGTTTTGGAAAATGCCAACATGGCAAGAGAAAAAGGCTTATGTGAAAGGATTGGTGAACACAAGAATTGCTCGAAAAAGAAGAAAGGACACTGGAGAATATAAAAAGAAAGAGGAAGGACATGATATATTTCTGCAAGTAGAAAAGGAAGAAAGAGTGAGGGTGTGCCATACATTTTTTCTAGCGACTCTTGATCTTGGTGAGGACACATATAAAAGATGGGTGAAACGGGACATACCCCCAGATGAGGAAACACAGGACCTTCAGAGATCCAAACACCAACACTGTGAGCCTACCAGAAAGAAACAAAGACTGGACAGAGCTCTGACAAAGAATAGAAGGAAACCTGAAATGGTTGAGAGAGTAAAATGTTAGTTAGGATTGCTTCCTAAAGTTCCTAGCCTCTACTGCAGAGCTTCATCAAGCTATATCTACCTGGAGTCATAATTTAGACCCGAGCTTCACTTGTTCAGTGTCTACAAGGAGTGATGTGCAGTGAAAAACTTCCCATCTGCATCAAGAAGTTTATTCCATGAAGTTTTGGAATCTGAGAAAATTGCCATTCATATGCCTCGCAAAGACCAGTGTGATGTATGCTGTAGTTTTAAAGTGGGTGCAATTAATAAAGAGACATATGAGGCACACCTTAAAAAGAAAGAT
Organism: Meconema thalassinum; assembly: GCA_946902985.2. Classification (NCBI taxonomy): domain Eukaryota; kingdom Metazoa; phylum Arthropoda; class Insecta; order Orthoptera; family Tettigoniidae; genus Meconema; species Meconema thalassinum. Next base: position 469,162,481 of record OX336390.1, on the reverse strand, counting down.
GATGCCAGAACAGCCAAGAATGCTGCTAAAATCTCTGCAAGTAAGGAACACTTGGTCCTTACAATGGATTTTCAAAGTGTGCTATTATGCCCTAAATTACTAGCCTCTCAGTTGTACTATAAACAAAAATTACAACTGCACAACTTCACTCTGTGTGAACTAAACAATGGAGACGTCACACTGTATGTTTGGCATGAAGCAAACGCAAATATCACTGCCAATGAGTTCACAAGTTGTGTTATTGATTTCATTATAAAATTACCAGATCCCTTAAAAAAGTCACTCTTATTTCTGATGGTTGTGGCTACCAGAATAGGAATAAAGTTCTTGCCAGTGCCCTGAGTGACGTTGCACAGAATGAATCAATTGTGATTGAACTACTTTTTCTTGAGAAAGGGCATACTATGATGGAGGCAGATAGTGTCCATGCCACATTAGAGAAATATTTCAAACCTCCAATAAATTCTCCATCTGACTATGTGGCTCTTATGCGACTTGCCAGACCATCACATCCGTACAAAGTTAACGTATGTGATTACACATTCTTCAAGAATTACGAAGAAGTTTCTTCAAATCTGGTATCACATCGATTTAAAAAAAAGCTGGAGATCCGGTTGTATTTGATATAAGGGCTCTACAGTATCTCCTAAATGGTGAAATTCTCTTCAAGAACTATCATACTGCTCTCTATGTACCATTACCACAAAAGAGAAGAAGGTCTACCGGTGATCCCTGTTATGCGCGAGCGTTATACAATGGACCATTGCCTATCAGTGAATCCAAATTCAGACATTTACAAGAAATTAAAGAAGTCATAGAAAAGGATCATCATGCTTTCTATGACAGCCTCCCCTCCAAGCCAGATAAGAAAAAGGAGTAGAAACTTGAATTAACAGATCGGGGAGTTAATATTACCCTGTAAGTTTCGTCAATATACTGAATTTTTTAGATCGACTGTACCGGTATGTTACTTGAAGGATTTAGGAAAGGCAGATTTGAATTTGGGTATTATGAAGGCTGCTATTGAAAGCGTGGTGATTCTCTTCTTCGACACCTATTGTAATTAGGAAGGAAAATTTAGATAATGATTAACGATATTATTAAAACCTAGATTCCAAAAGGTTCTTATGATTTAAATCATATCGAAGGATTAGAGCTATTCTCAAAATAAGTTGTGCCTAATAAAATTGAATAAAAGTTACCGTAAGCTTTGAAAATATTATTTGTACTGTACTATTAAGTTTAATGAAAGGAAATAATTCAACACTAAATACTTTAGTTGAAATCGTATCCTAACATAAAATGATGTGGAGTAGTATTGGACATTGAACAACAAATTCCAAAAAAATTACACACAGCCATGTTTTGGAGGAAATATTTCGATTTTTATTAAATGTAAAATGTAAAATTTGACATTAAAACAATAACAAATGTCAATAGGGATACAGGAACCAGTGTTATCAGCCATTTAACGAAAGTTCGTATGTATTTCAAATCAGCCGTTTGATATATCCTATGGGACAGTTCTAGTATAAAATCAAATGTAGCCTATTGCGTAATACCAATTATATGTTTAATGCATTTTAATTGACAGTGTGTATTTTTGCATAACACAATGTTTTTGATCAATAAATTCAACAATATCATGGTTCATTCGCACCGAGTTCGTTTTTTCTTCCTCCTGAAAAATTATGATTTTCTCACATAGGAGGTTTCTTAAAATCAACGACGAATGCAGGTTACTCAAACAACTACACATTAGGTACATTTAAAGTCAGCTTTACCCGCAAGGATTAAATGTGTTTATAAAGATGTAGAGTACATTACATTACGCCAAGTTAAACTAGGAATTCCCATGTAAAACCTGGTCCCTAAAAGTATTAGTTCTCTTTGGAGCTCCTTGTTTCACTTCGTGTACTGTATTCTCGGTGTTCAAGGTACTGTACGGACTGGATGTAGACATTTCCCTCGCAAGGCTCATATTTATCTGCATATCGTGCGCTAATTGACCAGGACATCACAGCGTGTTATTGTTTATTTAGTGTTTGGTTGATTTATTTCACACTCAATTAAAGATCAAATTATGTTCAAGTTGTGCCCGTCTCTCGTTAAATCACAGATTCAGCTCGTGACCACAATTACGTTTCTTGTGTGTATAAGGACAAAGGTCATTCCCCTCACGACACGCGATCCGATGCTGCGCCGTACTGTGATATACTGTATGCTCCCTCTGTAATTTACGACTTGCCAAATTATCTTTTGTTCACCTCAGGTACGTATGGAGTTTGATACTCCTGCCGGATAGACTAAATAAATACTGACATATTAACGAAACTCCCTCGAAGTAATGTCTGAAGTTCGCTCAAATACATAATATTTAATGGCATTATTTCAGAAAATTTGCTTTTTGTTTAATAATAGCCAATTTTCATATATTCTACTGGTATTTCCCATTAAAAGCTCTCCCTCCTGTTCAAAGGATGTTTCATGTGATGTACTCAATAGATTTTTGTACGCGACTTACGTTGTGATAAAGTATAGCACAAGAAAATCAAGCTCAAAGCTCAATATCCATAAAATTTAGTCATTTCAGACAAGAAACATAAAACATATATTTTATGAACGCAAAATCATCTTACTATAATACCTGTGCATTCCATTCAGATTTCATTGCTTCTCAAGATAACTCACGCCCCAATATTTCAGACATTGTACATTATCGATTATACGCATGTTCATATCGAAGAGGAAAGTGTTTTACATAATTCCTTAGCGTTAAAAGTCCCATCGTGTGGTCTATATTTTCCAGTGCTGGAGAGCATAAAACTGCTAATGATTAGTTGATATTTCTGTGAAGAAGAAGGACGGTAAGCGTAGTCCGGTGTGATAAGAGCTCAGCGATGACAGACATTGTGCTTTGTATTCAAAACAGAGCCCCGCAATTGGCTGATTTATATCAACTTACTATTGGTTCAAAGCCCAAGACCGACATGTGAGTGGAAAAGGTGACTAAAATGTCGTACTTAAGGTAAGGTTTCTATGTCTCACCGACACCTTCAAGGCAGACTTATTTGTACAGTTTATCGGGTCGGTGTTATTTAGCAAAATGTTTCATTCTGAGTTCAACTGGACATGTATTTTCATCGTCTCACTCTGTAATGCGTTTTTATTATGAAAGGAATATGATAAGCAAGTTGTGTTAATAATGTCACTGACATATCATCAATTTAACAAGTTACAAGACTGTCACACCTGGCAATTGAATTGCGTCTCACATAGGCACATGTACAATTGTACATGTACACAGACATAGTTTATAATTATATAGCTGAACATAGGTTAGTGGAAGCTATTCATAAATGATTTTAAAGTATTCCCAAATCGATAATTCTTGAACCTCAAGCAGCCGAACCTCTCCAGTGAGCCTATCATTCTATCTTTTGATGGGACAGAAACCAGCCGTCTCAAAAGAGTTGTCCAAAATAAATCATATAATAATAATAATAATAATAATAATAATAATAATAATAATAATAATAATAATAATACTGCAATAGAAATGTCTAAATGTGCCCTGTAATTGATTCATGCGAAGTTTTAATATAATGTTACCATAAATATGTGAAATCTTCTGTCTATATTACGTATAGTACACTGATCAGTGCCGAAACTCTAACTTTAAGGAACTTTCAAAGGAACTAAACAACACGAGATTAAGACAAAATCTGATTCAAAAGATGGACGAAAGTAAAGGTTCCAGCAAACACTTAACTCTGGTTGGTTTGTTTGTTGGTTGGTTGGTTGGTAGGTAGGTAGGTAGGTAGGTTGGTTGGTTATAGCTGTAGTTAGGCTGAATCATCTCTATTTCCATAGCTATTCCAGAACTTTAACATTGACATGCCTCAATAAATTATTATTATTATTATTATTATTATTATTATTATTATTATTGTATCGTACAGTATGTTATTCTCCGTTATGTTTACTCTGTTTTACCACCATGCCATATTGTGCTTGTTCACAGAAAAACAAAACTGCCTCCTACCTCGTGGGCTTCTCACTCATATGAAAGGATATGTGTTCGGCTATGGAGGTAGCTTAAGAGAATAGTATCTTGAAGAAGAGTTGAGTGCGGAGAAAATGAACGCGTCTCCACAGTCATTAGAAGAGTGAGTTAAACACTACGGACCAGCACAACTCGAGGTGTAACAGCTGCTCGACAGAGGAGTGCCAGCCAGCATCCAGCTCATTTAAAACCTACGCATTTCTTTTAACATGACCCTCGTGTCCATATCTCTAAAGGATCTTCTCTCTAACGAGTCTTGTTAGGGCACTCAAACAATATTATTGATCGGCTCCTCGGCGCCTTTAAATCAATCTGTCTTCTCCCTCAAATCCCACTCAGCCCTAATATTTGTTTAGGAAACACATAAATAATTATCGTTATATCCACTCCGAGTATGTTTTCACTTCTTCTCTACAAGCTTGTTACTTCGCGTTTGCTGCTTCTTTTGTTTTCGTGATCCCATTGTTTTGTTTTGTATTTGTTTTTCACTCATGGCGTGTAGTACTGGGCGCTGAAATGGCCCATTCTCGCACATGGGAAAGGCTTATTTAGCAGCTTGAGCATGGGGAACTTTACAATATATCAACTTTCAAAATGTTTATTTGTAGTTTTCAAATTCAGGAATACTACAGTGCATCTATAAAATATTACTAATTCACGGTGAGCAAATTATGAATAATTTAAACCTGCATTTGTACCAAGGCTGTTCAGAGTCCGAAGGCAGTAAAGTGGAAAGCATGCTATTCTATGCCAGGGGATAGAAATAACAGTTTCAGTAAACAAGCAGTTACACAAAGAACTACAGTTAACAATTCTACTGTTTCTGTCATACATCAGACTCATACATCATCAGTTTCTCAAGTTTCTCAACATTTTGTTGAATATCAATCTACAAGAGCTGTGTACTCTCTGAATTCCAGGTTCACATAACCCACCGAGTGGAAGAATTTGAATAAAATAAATCGGATTACAGTACCGATTACTATTAGCCTACTAATTTTGATTTTTGCAAAAAATAAAAGTAGATTAATGAGATGTACACGGCCCAAATGTCTGTGTGTTTGTGTGTGTATGTCGGTCCCCCATATCAATTTAAACACGACGAAACTGAATTGAACCACTAACAAAAGACTAATCAGTATCATGTTATATATCGCCGTCATCTTAACGAAAACAAATGGCGGCCATCTTCAGAACATGTTTGATCATATTACGACTAAAATAATCATCGGACCTGGACCTAATTTTGGAAAAGTATACCTTTATGTGGGAAGTGTCAAGTGCCTGTACTACAAGGTCATCAGCCAAATAATTTCAAGATGGTGATCCATGTAAGCATTATAATCCTTAACGTATGATCCAATAACGCCCGGATTTATCAGTTCCGCTTATCGAAATGAGGGTGGTATAAATTAATTTCAAGGACGTGACCCGTTGGATATTATAATATTATACTGTAGCAGTGACTGAGCCGTGCTCGCTGACTTAAGGCGTGAGGCTCATAAGATGGCTGCTGACGCAAGATGCCTAGTCCATATTTCAGTATGTTAAAGGGTATTGTATGTAATGCACTGAAAGAAATAATATAAGTTTAGTATGACATGGTTTATAATGTAGGCAAAGCACCATGAAGAAATAGTTTATTTCAAGCCATTATTTGTTAAGGAATTGCATCTAAGGCTGTTGATAACACTTATGTAGCATTGATCATGTTTGTCCGCGTGGTTAGCGTGACCCGTTCGACTGGTGTTCGAAACCAGTGAGGATTGGTCGTTTTACTTGATTTTATCATATTTATGCATTATAATTACTCAGACATTTTAATATTAAGGATACATAGCGTGCATATTGCAATGTAAAATATTATATAACCTATAGGCCTACGTATAACACCACATTACTTAAACGCGCTACCACAGCGATTTCATTCGCAGTCCTTGAACCCCTGTAGAGTCTACTACAGCCAACATACCTTCTGACACGTAAATCAAATAGTACTCTTTATATTAATGCTAATGTATATTTTGGTTGTTACACTGAAAATTGGCGAAGGGATGGGTAGAGGAGTCCGTTTGTTAGCCTCTTTGTTGTGGAAGCATGCAAAAAAAAAAAAAAAAAAAAAAAAAAAACGTGCTGTGTAATTCGTATTGTGCCCGCTGGCCGAAGGTTTCGGGGAGACACCGGTTTCGAATGACCCTCCGAGACCCTCTTCCAGTTAACACACAAGTATGGGGGACGATACATTCATAGGCTGGTGTAGCACAAAAGTCTGCACTCGGGGGTGTCGGGAATTAGTGAGGTTCGATCTTTAACCAGCTCAGAGGAATGCATCGAAAACAAAACTAAACAAGAAAGAGAGGTCAGTCTTAGGTTAAAATCACAAATACATTTTATTCAGAATAGATCCCTAGCCTAGCATGAGAGTTGCGAACGGCTAGTCCGATACTATTCTGCCCTGAAAGAAATATAAAAAAAGACCTAAACAGGATCTAAATTGCTCTCATGGTCCTAATACAAAATTCGACAAAATGAACAAGCTAAGAGAATGGCACGTAAGATCGGCCCTAAGCAATTACACCGAAATAACTTACGGGTGGATCAAACATCAAAAGAATTTACAGCAAAGCAAGACATTTACTTGTTTACAAATACTAGAACATTTACATTTAGTAGCAAGGGGAAAATTTGTCCTATGCTATGATGGTGCCATCTCTAACATTTGTCTTTAGAGTTAAGTTTTAGCTAGTCCTAAATATCATTAATTAATAAACGAGATGCGTTTATTACTAAGAAAATCAAGCTATGTGTACAATGTTGTTGAATTTAAAAAAATATGCTTATACAACACAAATGCATACAATAATTCAGCACTCCTATGGTTGTGCAATTGGTACTCCCTACGTAATCGATTTGTTACTGCTTGTAACAAACGGTCATAGTGTCAAAGTGTTAAGAAAAATAGAAAATATAGGAAAGCCTGCAAATGCGATAGTAATTAAACAATTACATAGACTCATATTGCTACTAATCTGATGTGTGGGCTTCAGTTATCACATCACCAATTAGTGGTCGACTAATCATGTGAAAATGTATCAAAATGTATCTACAATAGCTTAACAGTATCTAAGTGTTAACGTTTTGGTCCAGAAAATAGTTTATTTTTAATGTTTATAAATTTTATTTAGGTTCAGGGGGAATTTATAAGATTTGTTAGTTTTCAAAACCCTATTTTTGATTATTATTAAAGTTTCACACAATTAATTATTCCTGCCAGTATTGTTGTTCAGTTTATGGATCTTTAAAAGCGTTCAGTGTATTCAGGTAACGTTTGTATCCAACTTAAGCAAATAACTCAATAATTCAATAGTTTACGAGACACCCTGTGTCTTCACCAATATTTCATCACACTTATTAGACATCCTATGTCTTCACCAATTACTTTACTCTTATTTCGGATCCATTGATCCAGGCGCCTTCGGTTTTGGTACGACTTTAGTCAGTTCATTACCACCGACATAATCACAATAACAATGTCGGAGGTATTCATCCACCTTCACGACTCATATAATACTCTTAATTTACAAAAGTGTGGAATCCTAATTGATACACGTTTGAATTGCTGGTAATAAAGATTATGTGTACAAAACACATCCTGACAACGCTTTAAATAAACATAAAGGTTTCTGATACAAGCTAACTGTGTGTGTGCGTTTATAAAATTGCCTCTTCCCTGAATAAATCGAACCTGCGTTCATTTGGTTACAAAATACAATTTCATTCATTGCCTGTGTGACTTCTATTAAAGAAATAAACCTGTTTTCAAGTATTGTTCTGGCCAATAAATGTGAGTAACGGAACTCTGCATTCCACTTGTAATAATGTCAAGAATCTCACAGCCTTCTAAAACAAAATATTAATCCACTGCCTAGAACCGAGTGTGCTGTGTAGTGAATTTGGCTCGTAACCTTGGCCTTGAATTATCATTGTCAAACTAGTTTATTTGTCATCAGCCTGACAAAATAAAAGTTGATAATACTTGTTTTTAAATGATACGAATGAGCATTGAAAATCCAGCAGATATCCATCAGAGGCACCACACTAATCATTGATGTAACTCTTCTCCGTATCAGACATAAAAGGGGCCCTACCCCCTTAAAATACATGCTGAAATAGGCGTAGAAGGGTGAAACAAAGCTCATTTTCAGCCCCTCAATGTGAGAAACGAAACTCGGGGCTCTAAAGGGACCCCGAAAAACCACATTTTAAGGCCCTAAAACCAACAGTTTTTGAGATATTCCCAGAAAACTAATTTCACTTAATAAATTAATGAAAGAATGCATGGCGGTAACCATGGCAACTGAATCTCAGAGGTCCATCTATTTCTGTAAGACGCAATGCAATTCCATTTATTACATTACTGTGAAGGTTTGCAAACGGCTATAAGGTTATAATGGATCCAAATTAAGCTGAAATATTCATTAATACATACAATGCGCTTAAGGGGTCAAGGGGTACTCTAGAATTTTTTCACGCGATTTACACGTGCGGGTGTGGTACGGAAGGTCTATTATATCCCTTCTCTATTATATAACAAGATGTTCAGTAAAGAACATATAGCCTACTTTCTCCTAAATGTATGAGTATAGTTATAACTCGTTGTTATTATCAAAGAGTATAATAGAACTATTCTTTGTTGAAGACCTTAGAAACGATTTACCTCTACCAAACGCCACAACCTAGATAAAAACTGCTACCATCATTGAAGAAAGAAAGATAAGAAGTATATCAAGAATGTTATGGATCTGGAGACATAATCGACCGGACTGGCGGCGTGGCTCAGCGGTAACGTTCTCGCTTGCTGGGCCCTAGGTTGCAGGTTCGTATCCTGGCGCAGTCAGCTGGCATTTGAGGGTGCACAAATGCGAGGGAGCCGTGTCAGTACATTTACTGGCACGTTAAAGATCCCCTTCGGGCCAAAATTCCGGCACCCCGGTGTCTCTAAAATCAGCAGTAGTTAAAAGGGATGTAAAACCAATAACATTATTATTATTATTATTACGACCTGCCGTGGGCAACATCCAACTTTGAGTTGAGGCATGTCTTTACACGTCTGGTTGTGCATGGCTTTCACAACCCTAATTGAATTAACAAATCTTTCCATGACCCTACAGAGACGTGTGTATACAAACTATGTGGATATTTTCGATAATATAATCCTAACAGAGCGAGTGCATTCTAGCGGCCAGAAGAAGAAACTTTTCAATAAAATCTGGAAGTTACCTTTTTGGCAGCTAGATGTCTCGAGTAAATCTGCTGGCGAATTATGTTTTAATTAAATATATATTTTACACCATAATGTGCACAATATAACGCTTAATAACATTTTCAAGTAACGCAAAATAGGCTGTTCCAAACCCTTTAAAATAAAAAGTTAAAATGTATCGTAGTATCATCTTGTCATTCTTCAAATTCGATGCGCATAGAATGATAATGGTATAGTAATCAATGGATCCCCACGTAGACTAGTCGTGACATCTATTGGTGAAATATCGAACAATATAATCCTAACAGAGCGAGTGCATTCTAGCGGCCAGAAGAAGAAACTTTTCAATAAAATCTGGAAGTTACCTTTTTGGCAGCTAGATGTCCCGAGTAAATCTGCTGACGAATTATGTTTTAATTAAATATATATTTTACACCATAATGTGCACAATATAACGCTTAATTTTAAAACATCTGAGTCATTACAAAACAATAAACATATAACATTTCAAGCAAAAAACCTAGCTCTGATCGGGTTTGAACCATAGGCATTTGAGCGATAGGCTAACGCTCTACCACTGAGCTAATTGTGTCAACGAATATAGTTCTATTTAAAATGACTTACATAGAACTTGTTAGCAAATAATGATTTATACTAAACGATTTCATCACTGGAGTATATTATTTATATATAAAGCATTTCATACAAAGTTTATTTATTTTTTATCAGTACGCTATATTGCATGCAATACTCAAATTAGTGAAATATAAGTCCGGCACAAGATATCCGCTGCCATCTTGTCTTATTACTGAATCAGTTCAGCTTTTTAAAATCACGTCTGCGCTATAGTATTACAAAATAAACTTTTAATTTCGAACGTGCCTCTTCCTTTAGAACAGTTAAAACGATTCTCGGCTCGATAATCGGAACTGGTGGGTCCCATGATATGGATTATAAAGTTTGCATAATTCGCACGGCCGCCATCCTGAAATGGTATGGTGGACGACCTTGTAATTTGGTCTCAAGACGCATCCTATACGAAGGTATGTTGTTACCAAATTTGGTAGAGATCGGATGATTTGGTTAGTCGTTATTTGATTTTACGTTTTGAACGTTTGAGTGGCCGCCATTCAGTTTTAGTAAAGATGGCGGCGATATAAAACATGACACTGAGGTGTCCTTTGCTAGTGCTACCTTTGTACCAAATTTCGTTCAATTTGCATTCACCGTGTTCGAATTGATAGGGGGGGACAGACATTCAGAGTACACACACTCACACACACACAGACACACACACACACACAGACTCACACACACACATACACACACACACACAGACTCACACACACACATACACACACACAGACAGACACACTTTTTTCGCCCTGTGTTGATCTCATAAGTCTACTTTCATTTTTTGCAAAAATCGAAAGTAGGCTAAAAATGAATGTTTGTCTGATTTTTCGGCTTTTCTACGAAAATTTGACATATTTGCCCGTTTCAGACTGTTTTGTGACGGATGCACGCAAAAATATATTTTTGTCTGTCTGTCTGTTGACAATTTTTTGTGTCCTTATAACTTGAGAACGGCTGGGTGGATTAACGTAAAATTTGATACAGATATCCATCAGAGGCACGACACTAATCATTGATGTAACTCTTCTCCGTACCTCTCATAACAGGGGGTCTACCCCATTAAAATACATGCTGAAATAAGCGTGAGACAAAGCTCATTTTCAGCCCCTCAATGTGAGAAACGAAACTCGGGGGCCGAAAAGGACCACGAAAACCACATTTTAAGGCCCTAAAACTAACAGTTTTTGAGATATTCCCAAAAAGCTAATTTCACTTAATAAATTAATGAATTAATTGCCGGTAACAATGGCAACAGAATCTCCGAGGTCCATCTATTTCTGTAAGACGCAATACAATTCCATTTATTACATTACTGTGAAGGTTTGCAAACGGCAATAAGGTTATAACGGATCCAAATTAAGCTGAAATATTCATCAGTACATATAATGCGCTTAAGGGGTCAAGGCGTAATCTAGATTTTTTAACGCGATTTACACGTGCGGGTATGGTCCCGAAGGTCTATTATATCCCTATCCTTATTTTGTTATATTATTATTATTAGTAGTAGTATTATTCTTTTAATTATTATCATTATTATGGCGTACAACGAAGAGACAAAGCTCATTTTCAAACCCTTGGGGTCAGAAACAAATCTCGGGCCCCTCAAGAGCCGTAAAGGGTCCCCGAAAACTATATTTTAAGGCTCTAAACCCAACAGTTTCTTAGATATTCCCAGAAAACTAATTTCATTTAATAAACTAAAGAAGGAATGCAAGCCACTGACCATGACAACAGTATCTCAAGAGGTGGCATCCAACTTTCCATCTATTTCTGGAATAAGTAATGCCACTCCATTTATTACATTTCTGTGAAAGGTTGCAAATGGAGTACCCTAGATTTTTTTCACACGACTTACACGTGCGATATGTCGTACAGAAGGTCTATTATATCTCCAAACATCAACATTATTTTCAAAAATTCCTGAATAGAAATAGTAGACTGTTTTTTGCTGATTTTAGGAATTTGGGCCATTGGAGGCTAAAAACACTGAATTTTCATGCACCACAAGCCTTTATAATTTATAAAAGGGGTCTTCCTGTAGTTGGGCACTTGACACAACGGTTAGGGTCAGTTCGTATGTGACGAGTATTGCGATTCTTCTACGAAGTTTTCATTTTTTTTTTTCACGCCAGGAAGAACACGTTAGGTAAATTTAGTTTGAGAGCACATTTTAACTAATAATTTTTCTTTGCCAACAAACAGGTTCCAAGCCCCTAAACATTGCAACAGTAGCTCAATTGATAACATCTGGTTATTAATACCAAAGACCGTTCGAAGAATGGGTACTTCTGCTAGTGTTTAATAAACTATTAATTTCCACACGCGTCTTATAACTAGCTACCTGCATTGTGCGCTAAATAAATGAAACCAATTAAACTAAGTCTACTGTTTTCCACTCTTACAATACGCTATAAATATTTGATCTGACTTACAGATTCAGCGTCACTTGGTTCGAGTCCCGCCATGAGATGTTGTATGCGGTCTCGTGTATGGCTTTAGGTTACCATTTCATTGTGTCTGGACATCCTGCGTCGCTAATTCCCCACGCACGATTTAGCAATCACATGCCATCGCGCGGTTGGAGTTGTATCTGTAGATCTGCTGGTTTATCATTATTGCGATGTTAGCGTGGGTAAAAATGTAGCGCATAATTAATTAAATCTGTCGCGCACTGCAGCTAATATTTGGTAAAAATTGCTAATTTCACTCCGCCACTGGCTCTAGTTTCTGTCGCATGTGGGACACTCACTCGTGACTTGCACTGATATTTACACAAGAAAATATTAACAAAAAATAAATCCAAATCACTGCCCATCCAGCAATTAAAGTTGTACTTGTAGATTTTGGTACAGTTACACAGTTAGTTAAATCCACAGTTTATAGAACACTGAAACATGTGTGTGTGCGTGAGAATGAGACCATGCGGTCACAAAGTTTCCTTCGCACAAGTCCTTCATTTCACCTCGGATAATAATAAAAATATTTTACAGTTTTCGTAGGGGTGAATGTCTTCAATCGTTCAATTATTACACAATTCCATGATGGCTATCCATAAGAAAGTTATTCGTAGATTTTTCCTGCCACATGGTTTCCTTTCACTTGTGCTCCATCAAGCACATGTTGTCTCTTCCACAGACGAATAGGAAACTGGTGTTACCAAATATGGCGTGCTCTCAGTACATGAGCTGGCCTCGTAAATTGATAGTTTCTTCGATTTACGAAGTATGCTGTACTTCAAATATCCAGAATAACTTAGTTATAATTATAGTAGATTTTTGGAATGTGAAGAATAAGTAAAAATATGATCATAAGCGATATTGCTTCAGCTTCTTCCCGCCGCTCGCAGGGTAAGTTCAGTTACATTTCAGCATAAGTTTTCGTCTCTGTTGCCTGAGCAAACATGCGTCAACGGGCGCAGTATTTATTTCCCGTCAGAAAATACGCACTATATGTAATTATATGGGTAATGTCAAAACAACAATATAATAAAACACAAATAAAAGGAAACCAAACCTTTGAAAGATTAGAAGGAAGGAAGGTTGCAGTTTTACGCGGAATCCGAACCACAGGACATGGTATTTCGCTTCCAAAATCTTACATGCATTGATCGGGAATCTAACCCATTACACCTTGGTGAGAGGCTTGACCGCTGCGCCACCACGCCCCTTGCAAGGTTAGAACCCTGGCTTCACGGGTCATAGCCAAGCATCTAGACCACTCGACCAAAACACCACATTGAGTTACGCAGTCGATAATAGGTTCAGGAAGTACCGTCAAGATTGGAAATAAGGTAAATCTTTCGCATATTATAACGTATAATATATCACGTTGTATTTCAACAAGTTACTGCAATGTACATTCAATTACACTCCTTGATAAGGAATTCAGTGTCCTCCCCCCTTCCCTCAAATAAAAGTAATTTCTAGGTACTGACAGTTTGTGAAGTGACTGTACTTGTAATATTACTGATTATTTTTTGAAGAAGTTATATGGAATGTTTCTCAGGTAATTGTAATTCATCCCCAATACTTGTCTGTTATTGTTAAACATTTGACAAACGCTCTTAGCTTCCTACGTTCGTCTCCATGAGCCGACTGCGGTGGTGTCTGGTAACCAAGCTGTGAACTAGCAGTCGTTGACGGTGGCGTTTGGCGGCAAAAGTAGGAACTACTTGAAAAAATTCAATGTCTGCAGTCCTTACTTGAATTGAAAACAGAAACACACACTAATACAGTCACCACAATTAACACCGATTATCAGACAGATTCTACACTCACCCAAAAGTACACGGGGCTACATGACCGCGTTGTCATAGCCCCTAAACTGAAGAACCAACCAACCAACTGCCATCACCGAGATACTAGTTGCAATGCCTATAAGAGGAAAGTGTTCGCTATGACCCACGCTCTAATAGCTCTTTTTTTCTGGAATATTACTTGAAAACTCATTTTCACTTGCATCAATCGTGAAAATGTCTTATTTTCCACTTTAGGGGTTTGGACATCGCGGTCGTTTCACCTCGTATACTTAGGTGTGTGTAGAATTTGTCTGATTTGTCTTGATTTTGGCTTATTCATTAGTTCGGGAGTATTCTTATTATTAAGCTGATGCGTAGAGGCTTGGGACATCTTTGTTCTTGAAAGAAGGAACTACCCTGTTATTTGCCTAGAGGGAGTGTTAAAATAATGATAAAAACGCCCACACCGAGGATGAAAAATATCAACTCTGGGATTCGAACCTGGGATGTTAAACATGCGATCATGGAGAGTAACTTACCGTGCTTGACATCGCTACTCGTGGTAGGTTTTAGCTGAGGATTAACACTACCTAAGGGAAGATGATAAGAGAGAAAAGGAGGTGGGTTTCGGCATAGAGACAAGTATTGGTAGATAGGATGAGAATCCAACACAAAAACTTAAGTAAATTAATATATAGAAGGAAATTTCGCTGTACAAAACTTAGGAGGAGCCTATCTTTAGTGGGGACCCGCACAAGGCAAGCGGAGAGCGCAGCATGAATAGAGGTGATTGCACTATCCCTCTCGAGCCGATATTTCGGTATTATGGGGACAGGTGATGCTCTGGCAAGACTAAATATGCTAAGGGAAAACGATTTACTGTTTTTCCCTTCAAAAGGGTTAGATTTTATTATGCATTTAAAAATGCTGGAAAGATTTGAATTTGGAGTGATAATTTTTATTTCTGGGAACTGTTGGATCTCTGGCAAACCAATCGAATGCTCCCAGAAAGTGAAGAGAGAAAGTTATTTTGATGATTTTAGCGAAGTTGTTATTGTTTTTGGTGAAAATCTTATACGAATACCAATTGTTGCACTTAAGGAACCCAGCAAGATGCCGAGTAAAAGTTTAGAAAAGAGGAAGACCTCAAACCTAACTCAAACAAAACTTAAATCTTGAAAACAAACCATAAGTCAGAGAGAAAATCTCTACAAGTAGGAAGCTTGCGGAGCTAGCTGTACTTGCCTCAATGGCTTGTTAGAATTGGCTATGAAAACCAAGAGAAACTTTAAAATCGTTGTTACTTGAAGTTTTAGTTTAAATGCAACAAGCAGTAAAGACTTTATTGTTTTAGAGATTCACAAAGAGAGATTAAGCTTAGAAGAAGAATCAGGGAAGAGAAGGTCCTGCATAATCGTGATTCTGGCGAGAAAGATAAAGCGAAAAATAGAAACATTTTTATTTAACAAGAAGTATAGAATTTAGAAACTTAACAATACATGGGTTACTTTGGCCCAAAAATAAGATTTTTTGACATTAAGCTTCATTAATTAGATCTTACTATAATTTATTTTTGTATTTAATATTTTTATAGATAAATTGGGAACTAGGGTACATTGCTAAACATATTATTTCTAATTTTGTTTCATGTGAGGTGCATTATGAATTTTTGAAATAATGGGCCAATGTTAACCTTATTGTGGGTTACTTTGGCCCATGCATCTTTCTGTACATTACAGGCTGCTTTTGTGGGTCTGGTACAAAGTAGGACTGAAGAATAACGTATGTAGCACGACATTTGCTGAAAACAGGTCAAACAACATCATTTTTTGATCGGTACAACAATAGTAAATAGTAAATAATGAATAAAGGTTCACATTTTTCAACGCTACCGGTTGTTAATTGTCCTATTGAAAGAATTTACTGAGTAACTGTGTAACAGCCTCGTCCGACTCGTTTTGGGGGTAAATCATCTTCTTGATGTCATTCCATTGGTAAAACAACGTATCCTTCACCTCAGGCCACTTCCAGCATTTCTTGGCTTGGGCCAAAGTAACCCGTTACTTTTTTTTAAACACGTAATTAATACAGAAAGCATACTACTACTGGAAATTCATTATTTTAGACTTAGGGCTGATTCTTCAACATATCAAAATACCGGGTCATCATTTTATTTCCCGCATGTACGCGCCGCTAGGCCGGTGAAGGTGGCCTTGGCAGATGCGGCCGCTAGGCCGGTCAAGGTGGCCTTGGCGTTCTCCCCGCAATGAACACGTCCGCTGCGATCGGCAATGTTGCAATAAGCTGTCAGTATCTCCGGCGTATTCAAGCTTGTGAAGTGCTAGTTGGTTTGACCTAACATACAGTGCAGTCTCGGGGCAATTTTACAGTTTATGTGTTGCCTTAAAGTGATGTTTCTATACAACAACGAGTATTCATTGTTCTTTGTTATGCGAAGTGATGTTTTCTATAGAACAACGTGTAGGCCTATTCATTCTGCTTTCTTATGCGAAGTATTCTTCTGTTACAGAGTGCCGTTTTCGATTCAAATGCAAACAATCCTCACAAGTGAGGAGTTAAAAGAAAATATTCGCCAAGTTATAACGAACGTCGCCCAGGAAGAAATTCGCCGTGTGTCTAGAAAGTTGTTTACGAGGTGCCAGGCATGCTTGCGAGCTGACGGACAACACTTTGAACATTTCTTGTAAAACCAGGTAAGTTTGTAGATAATTATTTTCACTAGAAATTGCTATTAAATGACTGAATGTTGACGCGAAGTAGTGGGGAGAAGTCGCGCACTTTTTACCGGCCAGCGAGTGGGTGTCAGCGCGAGAGCTTGCCGCGCCGTGATCGTATCGGATGCGAGACTTAAATTGATGACCATGTATGTACTCATCAGTTTTTACATCAAACACCTACAGCTACAGTAATAGAAGTTGTCCGACCGCCAAATTATGCTTCACTTCATTACCATGTGCTTTACGCTACTGCCATCTGTTGGGGGTAACGTAGAACAACTAACACATCATAGAGACTTCCTTATGCTACTATCTACCGGATGTGACAGGAATTCATTCTGTATTGTGCAAGAGAATTTTCTTAAACATTTTTTTCATGGTGAGCCAAAGTAACAACCCAAGGGACAAACTAACCCATGTTTACGGTACAAATTTTGAACCTGAGAAAGCACTAAAATCTTACAAAGATTTTTAAAAGTGTGCTTAAGATTAGGAAATTTGAAATTTGTAACGACAATTGTAAAGCAATGTTAACTTTGAAAGTTTAATGGGCACGATTCAAGCACATTTAGAATGCCCTTATGGCAATCGAAAAGGCTGTAAACAAATGTATTAAATTCCTGATTGTAACAGAAAAGTAAGAACAAATCACAAGAGAAAATTACCGCTATTTTAAATAGAAATTACTAGAGGTAGTATACAAAAATTGCAAAGGTCGTATTAACGAAACCTGGATTACAATTAGTTAACTACTTTATGATTAGAAAAAGTACGATTCCCTAATTTTAGAACGGAAAGATACATATTAAAATGTAGACTAGCCACAGTTATTGCAGAATGAAGGTATTGTAAATCCGACAAATTGGGAGGGAGCCTCTACGGGCTAAGCCTCGTAGAAAAAGGAAAAAATCCAGTAGTTAAATCTAATTTAGTTAGTAAAGGTATTTGGGAAAGGGAAATAGGAACTTTAGGAAAAAGTCCTGGCCAGATTTATTGCTCTAACGAACGCGGCGCGGTTGATAGTTGAACGGACACTGTTTTGCACTAAAGTCTATTGATGGATTGGAAAAGTTCACTATTGCAGCACAGAAAGTTTATGAAGCGAAAAGTTATTGCAGTTATGGAGATCACTTAGTTGAATTTTAACATGTTACTTGCGTTGTACAAGTTTTAAGATGCACATAATAGTTCCAGAATTGTAGCAACAGTTAATTGATGCAGTAGAAGACCCTCGGTGGGGTAGCGTATTTCCTTATTTGTTGTAGGAAATATTAGGTTTCTTGACTATTAGAAAGATTGGTTTACGTAGAAAGTTCCCGAAATGATGACAGTTAAATGGGGCATGAGAGGTCCCGCGGTGGAAAGCTAAGTTTTATAGAAAGCGGTTAAATAACATGAATCCCTCGGTGTGAGAAAGTATTCCCATTTATTTTGTACAAGAAGTACTAAATTTCATGTTAGAAAGCTAGCTTAGATAGTCATAGCCTGACAAAGGAAAATCCCGCGAAGACGGTTATTGCACAACAGTGAGCAATACCACGCTGTCTATGAATTTAAATTAAAAAGCATTTAGCTCTTTAAAACACATTAAAATATGTTTAAAAACATTGAAGTTCTGTACTTAGCTTTCTTTTCATGTCGAACAGGCGATGGTTCCTGGTGACGGTTGGTTTAAAAAGAAGATATGGCTCAGGTTTAAAATGTCTCATTAAAGCAGGAGACTGGCCCTGAGAGGGTTAAGCATTGTACACTGGACGGCCGAACAAGAAGTAAAAGAGCAGAACGGCGCACCGAGGGGCCCAAGGAGACGAGGTAGAGGGGGTAAGAGACAAGAGAATATACATCAGAATGACCAACATACAAAAAATAACATCTTTGTACAAGTATAGATCTTCTTCATGGAACAGTCTTCAAGGAGATGTTAGCTGGAGACAATGACGATGCCTGGTGGATTGGATTGGTGAGGAAGTCCTCACGAGTTCAGAGAAATAGAAGAACTTCGGCAGTTAGCTGCTAGATGCCGCTAGGGTTTCCATAGAAGATACATATCTAGAACAGACTTATACAAAACATAAGCAAGTGCACGGAGAAAATAGAAAAGATCACTGTTGGTGTCTGCGAAGAAGGAATAAAATAAAATAAATCGAAATCTGCAAAAGCTAACTCTGACTGACCGTTTATTCCAAAGAATACACCAACTCGATGTTGGATAAAGTCAACTCTCGTATCAAAAGTATGGCACTTATACAGGGATGCACTGTATAAAAGACTCTTCATTAATGACGTGCAAATAATATACATTTGAGTAAAATAATGTAGGCATACGAAGGCATATGCAGTACAGACAGTTTCGATGAACGGATTAACTCATCAGTAGATTCGTATGAGTGCCGTGTTCAAATGTAAGTCAATCAGATGGGTTATTTAACACGCCATTATACCATTAATGAAGAGTAACCGGAAATGTGAAGACCGCTTCGATATCTTTTCATGCTTCTTTTCCTTCAGTTATATAACGTAATGAATAATAATCGCTGTGCTCAAATCCTTATTGCATTCTTTAAACATATTGGAGTCAAATTGCTTATTTGTGAATTAAAATACAAGAACTGAGCAGTTTTCACTACACTGCTTTGTATTATAATACACTAAATCTACAATACATTATTTAAAATGCCATCTGATCTGGCCACACATAACTGAGCAATAACGATTTACAAAATATGCTGTGTATGTAAAGTTAAAATACATTGGGGAGAGGGGGCTGAATCCACGGTACGAACTGCGGGTATAGGCCTACCCCAACACAAGAGACGAGTTTATCAAAACCAGTTGTGTTGAGTGAACTGCTCATTTCTATTAGGACAACGCTACCATTAGTGGTAAAATCGTGAAAACCTATAGTTATAGTAAATATTTTATATTGGCCTCTTGGCGTCTAAAGTAATTCAATTATTATAAGAAATTCAATATGACTAATGTGAAAAAAATTAAAATCATGTTTTTAATTCTTTAGTCCATTCAGTCCATTTAATGAGGAATCTTTTTATGCCGGGAGAATATTGAAATGTAAACGGCAGACCCGTAGATTATGTGAAAATAGGCTATTTGTGTCTTCATGGAACTACAGTGGTTGTTTTAGAGATGCACTTTCACTTTTTCCAGGAAATTACACGATGTATTTAAATAGTTTCTTGGTGCAGTCTAACCTATTTGTCATTATGAGAGGCTGAGAGATAGGTATTGCATCTCAGCAGGCCAGGTACATACTGTATATGGGGTGTCTCATCTTACTCTGTGACCTCAAACATGTTAGAAATAACAAGGTGTGAAACTTCTACTGATTCAGGAATGTAGGCCTACCTATGTCAGGGGCTCACACAATGGGAGGCGGAGGGTATGCAAAATTCAAAAAATATTTTAACCATAAATTCCAACTCAAAATAACCTTTCTAAAATTGAATATCTATGTACTTATATTTCCTAGCAAACCGAAATCCATACTTCACTAGCGAAAATAGAAATAGTCTCACTTTTCTAAACTTGAAACGTTCTTATATATGCTAACTCAAATTTCAAATTTTGTTGTCTCAGGGTATGAATTGAGACATCTATTAATTTTGATTCCTAGTTCTGCTAAGAAATTTAATTCTGGTCTGAGATTGGAACGGGGTACACTCAGCCTCGTAAGACAAAATTGAGAAGGGGTGAGTTCGATTCTCATCTCAACTATTCTAGAAGTAGTTTACTGTAGTTTACCACTTCTGCTCCAGGCAAATGGTTTCTAACTAATGACTGCGACCACCTGCTACTCAATCCTCAAATTAATTACAGGTACACACACTACTAAAGACACTAGAGTAACACAGTTTATCAGACAAATATAGTCCAACCTCGTGGCTGTTGGTCAGTATGCTAGGCTAGGCTGACGGTCCCGGGTTCAATTCCAGGGTGGGGGCTTTACCCTTTATCGTTAAGTTCTCTGGTCTGGGTGCCGGGTGATTGCGACGTGTGCGTCTTCATGAAGAGGCGAACGAAAACACAAAGTAAAGATCGAAATAGAAAAACGAAAAACGTAAATAAAATTTAAGAAATAGCTACGAAGAAACTACTAGGATACTACAAAGGAAGAAACAAGATTTTCAGTAAAGAACATATAGCCTACTTTCTCCTAAATCCATGGGTATAGTTATAACTAGGGCTCGGATTCCAGCATATTAGCATATTTTTTTCCTGAATAGTACACATTGAAAGAAGCCTTTCGGTGGTATTTTCACCTCTCTGGGACCAACAGATTTGAAATTTATCGAGCATATAAATGCATAAAACCGCGGTTTTCAGAATAGAAGCATATAAATGCATATTCTTGTAGTTTTCGTCTAAATAGTTTGTTTTTCTTCGATTCCCCCCCCCCCTCCGAAATCGGGCCCTGACCATCCTTCAGGTTCGAAAACGGAAATAATTATTGAAAAGCCTATCTGGTGCGAATAATAGAATAATAGTGATGTCGTTCTCGTCATTGAAACTTTTATTGACTGATTTAAGAAAATCATTCAAAACTGAAAACATAGAAAAAATTCTTGTAGTACAGACCAATGCAGATCTACCGCATATAATGGGTTTTTCGAGCATATCTATCGAGCATAAAACACATGGTTGTCGAGCATATCTGGAGATTTTATTGAGCATATCGATGCGAGCCCTAGTTATAACTCTTGGTCCTTTTCAAGGAGTATTATTGAATGTTGGTTGTAGTATCTTGTAGAAATACAACGTGTTATATGGATATTAAAATGCATATGAGGTGCCCTTTGCTAGTGCTACATCTGTACAATATTTAATTCACTTCGGTTTCACCGTGTTTAAATTGATATGGTGAATCGATTTGCACACATACATGGCCGCTATCTGCAAACCATTGGGCTAATGAACTTGTAGTTCAGTCAAAAATGCTTCCCACAAAAAAGTATGTTGTTGCAAAATTTGGTAGAGATCAAATAATTAGGTTGGTCGTAATTTGATTTAAGCCGGCCCCGTGGTGTTGGGGTAGCGCGCCTGCCTATCACGCGGAGGCCCCGGGTTCGATCCCCGCCTCCGTCAGGGATTTAAAAACTGACGTGAGGGTTGGAACGAGGTGCACTCAGCCTCGTGAGGACAATTGAGTAGCTGTCTGATAGTGAGACAGTGCCCCGGTCACGAAAACCAAGATTAACGGCCGAGGGGACCCAACGCGCTGACCACGCGACACCCCAAAATCTGCAGGCCAATTGGCTGGGCAGCGGTCACTTGGTAGGCCTAGGCCCTCGAAGGGCTGTAGTGCCACGGGGTTAGGTTAGTTAGTAATTTGATTTAAGCTTTTAACATTTGGGTGGCCGCCATTCCGTTTCAGTCAAGATGGCGGCAATATAAAACATGACCCTGAGGTGCCCTTTGCTAGTGCTACCTATGTACCAAATTTCGTTCAATTCGGTTTTACCGTGTTTGAATTGATAGGGGGAATCGATTTGCATACATATATGGCCGCCATATGCAAACTATTGGACTGACGACATTGTAGCATGGTCAAAGAACGCTTTTCACATAAAGGTATGTTGTTGCAAAATTTGGTAGAGATCAGTTGATAAGGTTGGTCTTAATTTAATTTAAGCTATTAACATTTGGGTGGCCACCATTACGTTTCGGTCAAGATGGTGGCGATATAAAACATGACAATGAGGTGCCCTTTGCTAGTGTTACATCTGTACCAAATTTTGTTCAATTCGGTTTCACCGTATATGAATAGATAGGGGGAATCGATTTGCACACATACATGGCTGACATCCGCAAATTATTGGCCTGATGACCTTTCAGTTTGGTCAAACGATTCTACATACATAAAGGAATAATGTTGCAATAACCGGTTGATATCAGATGATTAAGTTGGTCGTAATTTGATTTAAGCTTTTAACATTTGGGTGGCCGCCAATACGTTTTCGTCAAGATGGCCGCGATATAAAAGCTGACACTGAGGTGCCCTTTGCTAGTGCTACCTCTGTACCAAATTTCGTTCCGTTCGGTTTCACCGTGTTTTAATTAATAGGGGGATCGATTTGCACACAAACATGGCGGCCATCCGCAAACTATTGGGCTGATGACCTTGTAGTTTGGTCAAAGGGTGCTCCCCCATAAAGGTATGTTGTTGCAAAATTTGGTAGAGATCGGATGATTAGGTTACCGGTAGTCGTAATTTGATTTAAGCTTTGAACATTTGGGTGGTCGCCATTACGTTTCCGTCAAGATGGCGGCGATATAAAACATGACACTGAGGTGTCCTTTGCTAGTGCTACCTCTGTACCAAATTTCGTTCAATTCGGTTTCACAGTGTTCGAATTGATAGGGGGGGGGGCAGACATTCAGAGTACACACACTCACACACCCACACACACACACGCACACACACAGACTCACACACACACAGACACACAATTTTTCGGCCTGTGTCGATCTCATAAGTCTACTTTCATTTTTTGCAAAAATCGAAAGTAGGCTAAAAATAAAAGCGTTGCTTCCACTGGAATGGCGAAGAGAGAGAAAAGTATGATGATGGATAGGGCACGGAATTGAACCTCGAACCCCACGCGCCCGAGTCGCACACGCAGACACGGAGCCAGAGTGATATGGCATTCAACGTTTGCTTTGGATGCTTTGGTGTGCGTAAGAGTGCACGGGCTTGACCGCTCGAGCTGAGCCGTCACCTGATGACGTCATATGTTTAACAGTTGTGGTTCACTTTTAAGGTATTTCTGGACACTTGCGACCCGAAGTGTCCTACAGTATATCAAATTACTTGTCTCAATGCCATCTACGTCACTACAGAGTGTTTTAAACGTTCATAAGAATCACCCTGTATAGATTTACGAGCAAACAATTGCGCCATTTTGACCCAACGGAATGGCACGAGCAAGCACGATATGGCACGGTCAGCCTGAACTGTTAGTCACTACTGCAGTACATATTCTGTTCTAATATCCTACCGGTCACCTCCTTGAAGACAGTTTAAACCTCCCTATGTACGATGAGCGTATTTGGTAAGGCCAGGCCTTGTTGAAACGTAAGTTACGGTTAGGCTACAATACTTGCATGATTCATACATCCGCCATCTTTAATTTATTTGGTTGATGAACTAGTAGTTTGGGCAAAAGGCGCTTCCCACACTAAGGTTTATTGTTTGCAAAATTTGGTAGAGATCGAATGATTAAGTTAGTCGTAATTTTATTTATGGTCAGAACATTTGGGTGGGCGGCATTTCTTTTTTCTTATGATGGCGGCGATTTGACTTTGAGTTGTCCCTTGCTAGCACTACCTCTGTACCAAATGTGGTTCGATTTGGTTTCGTTGTGTTTGAATCGATAGGGGAGATCTATTTGCACACATACATGGCCACTATCATCAAACTATTGGGTTGATGACCTTGTAGGTTGGTCAAAAGACGATTCCCACATGATGGTATGTTGTTGCAAAATTTTGTAGAGGTCAGATGATTAGGTTAGTCGTAATTGGATGTAATTGGGCCACACCGGACAGAAATGCTTGTAATTTACGAATGTCAATGAAATAGTAGGCCTCTATCCACATCCCATACAGACAGTTTTCAATGAATGGATCAATATACAAGAGAGTCATATGAACTCTGTGTTCGAAAGTAAGCCAATCAGATGAGTTATTTAACACGCTATTAAAAATTAAATTAAATGGAAAGAAGCCGGAAATGTGAAGACTGACTCGACATCCTTTGAGGCTTCCTTTCCTGTAGGCTAGGTTTCGTTATATAACATGACGAATAATAATCTAACACTGTGCCCAAATCTTTGTTACATTTCTCATTATTTTGGTATTAGCTACCTACAGTAGGCTACGTTTTCTAGTTAAAATACGAGAATTAAATGAACTTAAAGATTTCCTCTACATTGATTTATATTGTAACTAGCAACCCGTTCCGGCTTCGTCCGATATATTTAACGGTTTACCCAGCGTAAACTAAAAGGCGCATGGACGGCAGGTTCCAGAGGCAATTCAGAAAAACCGAGGTGAACAGCGAAACTCCAAAAACATATACTCTTCTCTGAAGTCTTACCTCGACATGACTTGACAGATTGATGCTGGCCGAAACTGGGGTGATAGGCTCGCTCCGAAGCTAGTATTTAAATTTACACTGAATGGAGATTGTTGGAAGAAATGAAAACATAAAAGCACTTATAGTGGGCGATGTATTAAAGATACTGTATGGTATCGCGGACTTTTTGCAGAACTTTTCATGCTGAACAATTCTTATACTCATAGTATATAATGAATATCCACAGCCTGCTTCCAGTCGACCGACCGGGTCAGAAATTGGAATGAATGAAGCCCCCATCTAGCGGCGAGGATATGAACTGTGCCAGCTGCCGAAGCCTGTCGCACTCCCCTGGGGCAATGAGTAAATGAATGACAGATGAAGTGATAGTGGAGAGTGTTGCTGGAATGAAATTGTGACAGGGAAAACCGGAGTACCCGGAGAAAACCCTGTCTGCCTCCGCTTTGTCCAGCACAAATCTTACATGGAGTGACCGGGACTTGAACCACGGTTCCAGCGGTGAGAGGCCGGCGTGCTGCCGCCTAAGCCATGGAGGCGCTACTTATAGTATATACGGTAGATATTTTTACAGTTTACCCAGCGTAAACTTAAAAGGCGCACGGACGGCAGGTTTTTCTCGACTTGATTCACTGACATCGTCAGTCATAAATGAATGCTTTTCTACAGACTCCTTCCTCGAGAAATCCTTTGCAGAATGGTGAAAACTGCATCAAAATACATCCTGTGGTTCTCCAGATTACCCGTTACATCCGAGAATCAAGGAGTTTGTTTTTTATTATGTAGAGATACTAAATCCTTTAAGGGGTTACCCACACTTTTATCCTAAAACAATCGGGTGTATTACATTCTTATTTCTCAACAATTACTAATGAATTGTAATTTGGTTCGGCGGTCACACTGTACTTTGCCAATGAGACTATGTATTTACCTGTCATATGCCGGATGCATTTCAGAAAATCAGGTTTTCAAAATGGCAGCTTTATATTGTGCATTGTTCGATCGATCCCCTGATCTCTATATACTATAACAAGTAGTTCCGTGAAGAACTATACAGCCTATTTGCATATATCCTACTTACGTTAATTGGCTCTATCAACATACAACATTTCAGTGTGATTGCTGTAATAGATTCGTAGATATTGAGAACCGACTAAATATTTCGGATGATCGCCATGTTGGATATTAAATATGTTGGTCCTAGAGTTGTGTACTGTTACATGAAGATTATTGTGTACGTGTAGCATTCAAACTTCAATCGCATGATTAGGACACAAGAAGTAACAACGAGATTTTAAAATTTCACACAGCTGCCATCTTGTGGTTATGGAAACAATTGAAAAAAAATTAGATACCAGTGGATTAACATTTGTATAAGGGTTTACTCTACCAAGTGTCACTGCACTCGGATGGTTAAATAGCGAGAAACGACCATGTGAATATTTATAGGTCGCGTCGCCACCATGTTGGATTTGTGATCACCAGGTTATTAGAAGTCTTATAGATGATCTTATGTTCATAGCCCCTATGAACATAAAAAAAATCAATTTGATTGCTGTAATAGATTCGTAAACAAGCCTCCGTGGCTTAGGCGGCAGCACGCCGGCCTCTCACCACTGGGCCCGTGGTTCAAATCCCGGTCACTCCATGTGAGATCTGTGCTGGACAAAACGGAGGCAGACAGGTTTCTCTCCGGGTACTCCGGTTTTCCCTGTCATAATTTCATTCCAGCAACAGTCTCCACTATCATTTCATTTCATCTGTCATTCATATAATCATTGCCCCAGAGGAGTGCGTCAGGCCTCGGCAGCCGGCACAGTTCATATCCTCGCCGCTAGATGGGGGCTTCATTCATTACATTCCTGACCCGGTCGGAGACTGGAAGCAGGCTGTGGATTTTCATTTTTCAACAGATTCGTAAATATTGAGATCCATCTAAATATTTCGGATGGTCGCCATGTTGGATTGTTATATGTACTGTATAGGCCATAGAGTCATGTACCATTAAATGACAATTATTGCGTAGGTTCATTATTCAAACTTTCACTTCGATCGCATGATTACGACACAAGAAATAAAAACGTAATTTTAAAATTCGCACAGCCGCCATCTTGAGGTTATGTAAGCAATTGAACTAAATTAGATACCAGTGCATTACAATGTGTATAAACATTTCCTGTACCAAGTTTCATTGCGTTTGGAACAATAAATCGCGAGAAAGGTCTATTTAAATTTTCAAACTCGCTTGGCCACCATTTTCGTTTTGTGGTTAACCGGTTTTTGAAAGTCTTATAGATGAACTTCCAGTTGTGCCCTTTATCTCCGTACAAAATTTCAGGGTGATACCGCTAATAGTTTCAGATATATAGAATGTCGGTGAAATATATCGCTCAGCCACCATCTTGTGGTTATGTAAACAATTGAACGAAGTTTGATGTCGGTTTATTACAATGTGTATAAACATATACTGTACCAAGTTTTATTGCGTTTGGTTGGTTAAATCGCGAGAAACGTCTATTTAAAAGTCGCCAATTCAGGTGGCCGCCATGTTGGTTTTGTAGTTACCAGTTTTTCAATAGTCACATAGGTGAACTTCTAGTAGCTCCCTTTATGACCGTAAAAAATTCCAGAGTGATATCGGGAATAGTTTCGGAGATATTGAATGCTGGTGAAATATATCGCACAGACGCCATGTTAGGATTGGTGAGACGTAACAAAATTTGAAGGGCACGGTCGAGGTCGTTCGGAATAGTGCTATAAACTTACCGAGTTTCATTGAAATCGCTCCAGCCGTTTAGAAGTTACTAGCTGAAGTACCCATGCTTCGCTACGCGTCTTAAATAAAATAAAATGTGAAGGTGACAGTTAGAACAGGGGATAGGCGACTTGCTGCGCAGAGGGAGATTAAGGATGGAACATTTTGTCCAACTTCACCGCTCGGCGTTGACCGTGTTTTATAGCACAAATTTAGGTTTTACTCGCTAACGGTTGGAGATACCTTTCGGATAGAAAATGTAATTTTAACCTCGTATATGCCATCAAAAATTTGCTAATTCTTAGCGTTCTCTTTTCATTTGAAATGGAAATATGAAAGTTTTAAACCAAAGGGTGTAGTGACGTCACTAAAATGGTCGCCATCTTTAAATAGTGAAAAGTATTGAAATCAAAATATCCTATATGTTAACCAGGTAAATCAGCTACTTCCATGTAAAATTCATGTAAATCGGACCAGTGGTACTTGCTTGATTGAGTAATACACAGACACACACCATCTCATTTTTAGCCTCGCTTCGCTCGCGTCATACTCGTGTCATATTTTTATTCAATGAAATGCAGGTTTAACCCCGTTAACACCCCTTTAGAACCTGAATATCCAAAAATCCCTCCTTAGTAGACGTTTTCGACACACAACAAACATATCCACCAAATATCATTCTGCTAACATTAATAGTTTGGGTTGGTCGATGAGAGTGAACATCCAAAAATCCTTCCTTAGTGGACGTTTTTCTTCCAGAATTTCACCCCTCCCCATAGGCCCCTTAAATTGGATTTATGAAAAAACGGTCGAACACCTATTTATTTTATTTATTTATTTATTTATTTATTTATTTATTTTTAAGCTGATTGATTTCCTCCGAGTTTCAAACTCCTCGCCTATGTCGTTTAAGAGATACACGCTCCGTTAAGGATCTTTCAACCCCCACTTTTCATCCCTTTCACCTCATAATATACACTACATCGAAAAACCATTAGACATGTGTCAGCTTATTTTTAATGATTAGTATATATGCCAAGTATCACATCCCCAAATGAAACCACTCGTGAGATATTGTTATTGAATGAAATACACGTTTACCCCCTGAAGACCTATTTAGAACCTGAATATTCAAAACTCTTTCCTTAGTGGACCTTTTCGACATACAATGAACATATCCCCAAAATTTCATGTATCTAACTTCAATAATTTTGGCTTGGCGATGATGAGTGACTGAGTGAGTCAGGACATTTTCTTTCATTTATTTTTGATAATTTCACCCCTCCCCATGAACCCCTTAAATTGGATTTATGAATCAAACGGTCGAACACCCATTTACTTATTTAAAGCTGTTTTCGCCCTGAGTTTGATGAGTGAGTAAGTGAGTCAATCAGTTAGGACACTTTCTTTCCTGTTTTTCCCCCCAGAATTTCACCCCTCCCCATGAACCCCTTAAATTGGATTTATGAATCAAACGGTCGAACACCCATTTACTTATTTAAAGCTGTTTTCGCCCTGAGTTTGATGAGTGAGTAAGTGAGTCAATCAGTTAGGACACTTTCTTTCCTGTTTTTCCCCCCAGAATTTCACCCCTCTCCAAGGGCCCCTTAAATTGGATTTATGAAAAAACGGTCGAACACCTATTTACTTGTATTTTAAGCTGTTTTTTCCCGCCGAATTTCAAACATCTCGCCTATGTCGTTTAAGAGATACACGCTACGTTAAGAATCCCTCAACCCCCAATTTTCACCCCTTTCACCTCATAATATACACCACATCGATAAACCCTTAGATATATGTCTGATTATTTTTAATGATTAGTTTATATACCGAATATCACATCCCCAAAGAAACAACTCATGAGATATCGTAATTCAATGAAATGCACGTTTACCCCCTTAACATCTCTTTAAAACCCGAATAAACAAAAATCATTCCTTAGTTGACGTTTTCGACATACAGCGAATATATTGCCAAAATTTCATTTTTCCAACTGTAATAGTTTTCGCTGGGCGTGATGAGTGAGTGAGTCAGACCGGACATTTTCTTTCAATTATTTTTACCAAAATTTCAACCCTCCCCATGGGCCCCTTAAATTGGATTGATGAAAAAAACTCTTGAACTCCTATTAACTTATTTTTTTAAGCTGTCTTTTCCCCCCGAGTTTGATGAGTGAGTGAGTTAGTCAGTCAGTTAGGACACTTTCTCTCCTTTTTCCCCCCAGAATTTCACCCCACCCCATTGGCCCCTCAAATTAATTTATGAAAATACGGTCGAACACTGATTTACTTATTTATTTAGCTGATTTTTTTCGCTGAGTTTCAAATTTCTCGCCTATGTCGTTTAAGAGATAAGCTTACACGCTCCGTTAGGAATCCTTCAACCCCCACTATTCACCCCTTTCACCTCATAATAATACACCACATCGAAAAACCCTTAGACACATGTCTGCTTATTTTTAATGATTAGTTTATAAGCCGAGTATCACATCCACAAATGAAACCACTCGTGAGATATTGTTATTCAATGAAATGCAGGTTTAACCGCTTAAGACCCCTTTAGAGCCTGAATATCCAAAAATCCTTCCTTAGTGTACGGTTTTGACATACAACGAACATATCCCCAAAATGCCATGTTTCCAACTTCAAAATTATTGGCTGGGCGATGATGAGTGAGTGAATGAGTCAGGACATTTTCTTTCATTTCTTTTTCTTTAGAATTTCACCCCTCCCGATGAACCTGTTCAATTTGATTGATCAAAAAAACTGTCGAATATTTATTTACTTACTTACTTTAAAGCAGTTTTTCCCCCTGAGTTTGATGAGTGAGTCAGTCAGTCAATCAGTTAGAACACTTTCTTTCCTGCCCTCCCCCCCCCCCCCAGAGTTTCACCCCTCCCTAAGGGCCCCTTAAATTGGATTTATGAAAAAAAACGGTCAAACACATATTAACATATTTTTTATGCTGATTTTTTCCGCTGAGTTTCAAACTCCTCGCCTATGTCGTTTAAGAGATACACGCTCCGTGAGGAATCTTTCAATCCCTACTTTTCACCCCCTTTCACCTCATAATATACACCACATCGAAAAACCCTCAGAAACGTGTCTTCTTACTTTTTAATGATGAGTTTATATGCCGTGTATCACATCCCCCAATGAAACCAATCGGGAGATATTGTTATTCAATGAAATGCAAGTTTAACCCCCTTAAGACCCCTTAAGAACCCTTTAGAACCTGAATATCCGAAAATCCTCCCTTAGTAGACGGTTTTGACATACAATGAACATATCTCCAAACTGTCATGTTTCTAACTTCAATAATTCTGGCTGGGCGATGATGAGTGAGTGAGTGAGTGAGTGAGTGAGTTAGTCAGGACATTTTCTTTCAATTTTCTTTTTTCAGAATTTCACCCCTCCCCATGAACTCCCTAAATTTGATTTATGAAAAAAACTGTCGAACAGCTACAGTATTTACTTACTTTAAAGCAGTTTTTCCCCCTGAGTTTGATGAGTGAATCAGTCAGTCAATCAGTTAGGACACTTTCTTTGCTGTCCCCACCCCCCCCAGAATTTCACCCCTCCCCATGGGCCCCTTAAATTGGGTTTATGAAAAAATTGGTCAAACACATATTTACTTATTTTTATGCTGATTTATTTTCCGCTGAGTTTCAAACTCCTCGCCTATGTCGTTTAAGAGATACACGCTCCGTTAGGAATCTTTCAATCCCCACTTTTCACCCCTTTCACCTCATAATATACGCCACATCGAAAAACCCTCAGACTCGTGTCTTCTTATTTTTAATGATGAGTTTATGTGCCGAGTATCACATCCCCCAATGAAACCAATCGGGAGATATTGCTATTCAATGAAATGCAGGTCTACCCCCTTAACACCCCTTTAGAACCTGAATATACAAAAATCCTCTCTTAGTGGGCATTTGCGGCCCTTGGGGAAGCAGCATACCAAGTTTCATTCCAATCCATTCGGTGGTTTCTGAGATTTCGTGATGAATGAATGAGTGAGTGAGTGAGTGGTATTTGACAAATATATAGTAGAAGATAGTGTCAAGTCTTTGTTATGCTAAACTCGGTTGACAGTGCTATGTGAGTAGGTGAGTAACTAACGGGATTTCAAGTAAAGATGCTCATTTTCTATACCGGTAGTACAGAGCGCAACTGGCATTCAGAAGGCCGTGTCTCGACTTGAGCTATGTTGCCATGGAAACTATCTGCCTTGCCATTCCTTCATGAGTAGGGGAAGGGTGGGCATAGTGGCCACGCTAACGGGAAAACATTGTTTTCAATAAGTTAAAATTGTTAAAAACAAATGAAAATTGGCCATACTCTAGCTTATTTAGTTATGTATCTTTAAACAAATAATTTTAACTATATCTTAGTTACTTTTTGAACAAGAAATGTTTTTTCAAACCTCTACCAAATGGCCACTTTGCCCTATGGGGAAGGGCAAACTGGCCACTAGGTGGCCACTATACCCGATATTACAAATAACACTGCAAATGCATTTAACAAAAATGTATGAGCATATCCTTTTACAATTTAAAGTATTGTTATAATTCTCCACACATGTCTAAAGGTCCCTATCATTTAATAAAACTAATTTCTAAATTTTTATTGAGTACAATAAAAAATACCAAAGTTGAAATGCCTCAAAACATTTTATGGATATTGTGTTTAGCCTATTTTTGTTTAATTGCACATTTCACATATGAATTCATTGTCTTCCTCAGCACACCCAGCACAATCCTCGTGTGGCCATTTCAGGCAACTAGAGCATCTGATCCACCCTTCATTGCTTTTGGACTTTGAATATAAGTCGTGGCAGTAAAGGCAATATGTATCACTCTCGTCACTATCGGAGTTACTATCTCGTTTAGTAACAAAGCACGTTTTGCCACTTTTGATTTCCTTTTCTCCTGAATACCTTCTTTCTTCATCACCTCTTTATCACCTCAGCCCAGCGGTGCTCGATTCTGGAACCATCAGCATGTCACAATTCCCAAGGCCGGCGCTTAACTGCGTGCGCTACCACCCTGCTCATGCAAGGAGATGTTTAAATCGTTCAATATGTATCCCATTTAAAGGTATAAACTTTGTTTGCTCTAGGCTCCATATAAATACTTTACTTAAAAATATAATATGTAGTGTCGGGCAAAGTGACCATGGCCGTGGCCACTTTTCCCTTTTTTACGCCATTATGCGAATGTGACTCTGCAGGCCCAACCAGGTACACCAGGTCTTACTTTCAAAGTTGAATTTAAAGCTTAAATCACACTTGTTTCAGGAATGACTGTCATCAATACATACTAGAATCATATACCTAGTTATAATAGTTAATGCAGTACACTTACCTTACATCAGCAACTTGAAAAACAACAAAATTGATGACAACTTCTAAAAGTGTAATCTGATCAGCTTCAAGGCTCGACACAACACTAATGGCGGTCTAGTGGAGTAGTTGAGGCGCTTGCAGCCAGGTAGCAACAATGTACAGTAGAAAAATAGCCCGTGGCAACTATGCCCGCCGTGGCCACTATGCCCACCCTTCCCCCTATATTTTATGATTTGATTAGCCTGTGCTTGAGTGCAAAAGGGCCGAAATCAGAAGAATGAGAAAGACTATCGAAAATTCATGTAGCCAGCGGTTCCTTCTGGGTCCTAAACTATGTGTATGCAAAATTTGGTTGAGATTGGTGGAACGGTGTAGATTTGTATACGGAACAGATCCACATACATACATACATACATACATACATACATACATAGAGACTTTCACTTTTATATATAAGATTAGGGGGGGGGGGGCACACACACACACACACCATCATACACGTACACACACTCGGACAAAAGGTGATCTCATAAGCCTATTTTTTTCAAAATTGAAAATAGGCTAAAAATGAATGTTACGAGATAGTTTGTCTGTATGTATGTATGTAATGTACGTAGGCCTATGTATGTGTGTATGTAGGGCCTATGTCTCCTAAGCGTTCATATACCATTCATCCGACTGCGATGAAACTTGTGTGAGTTGTTGTGTACACTCCAGGGAAGGTTTATGGCTTAGTAAATAGCCCACGAGTAGATTCAACAAATGAGTGACGGCGAGCGAATTGTTTAAACAAAATCCCTTATGCAATCATATAGCCTACCATTCATCCGATTGCAATGCAACTTTGGTGAGTTGTTGTGTACACTCCAGGGAAAGTTTCTGACTTAGTGAATCCATTTACAGTAGGTAACGCACAATTAAATTCAACAAACGAGAGACGGCGCGCGACTTCAAAATCCCGAATGCGTTCAAATAGGTATACCATTCATCCGTAGATTCAATAAATGAGTCACGGCGCGCAAATCTTTTATAGAAAATCCCGTATGTGTTAATATACCATTCATCCAATTGCGATGAAACTTGGGTGAGTTGTTGTGCACTCTCCCACAAATATTCAGGGCTGTTTGCTTTAGCAGACCGCAAGTTCAAGTCTGTTGCTGAGTCTTGACCAAATTTTCCAGATTTATATCCCAGCTTCTTCATAACGTAAATTCTGTCCAGGACACCATCATTAAATGTTATCATTGCGTCGTTAACATCAATTGGGACATTCCTCTTTCCTGCACACCCTGTGTTTGGAGAAATATTCCATATTTTTTGCATTGAGTAACCCATTATTAATTTTTGTTATGGCTACCAAAACAGAAGAACAGTTACCGGCAGCTAGCTCTGCACTTGACCATTCCCCTCATCTGCATACTACTGCAGCGTAAAATATTTGCCACACTAAGCGGCACTGGCTGAGACTAGTAATACCTAGAGGAACATGCTACTGTCGCGCGTCAATTTCCTCAGACAGGGATGTATTCAGCACGATTTACGCACCTCTCCGCGCCTCTCTCTTACCACTGAACTATCAGAGTAAAGTGCAGAGATAATCGCCGATACTGTCCTGTTATTACCAACTTAAAAAAAAGGCTTCATAGCTCCCATTAGGTCTACTTAAGTTAGTTTTTATGGTGGAATTCATCCACAGAGCCTCTGAATGCATCTCATTGAATGGGACACCATGTGTCTGGATTCTTAGGACAAAGGTATTGGGTTGAGTTTTTATAAAATCAGTTGTTGCCTTGTAATACCATACTGACTACACGGCTTGCCTCATGTCATTAACAGACATGCAATTCTTTTTTAAAGCATTGCCATACTACATTACCAATGAACGACAGTATATTTCCCAGACCGAGGTTTTCCAACTGTTAACATTTTGCACTTAATTTGCTGCTTCATATTTTGACGGTGTCAATGCTGACAATGTTCTTCTGTTCCAATAATTTCCTTTTGATTGTTCACGCCTCCCAGCCGTGTGTGGATATGCCATCCAACATACGAGTGCAAAACTGCAAGGAAATATACTTCTCTACAGTACAATGACTTTAAAGCTCATTTTAGTTTATGTGACTCCATAGGAAAATGAAACCACGTTTAAAGTCGTGCTTGAATTGATTGGGGGTGAGGGACAAACATATACACACACACACACGAACATTTTGCCCGTATAGATATAATAAGTCTACTTTCAAATTTTGCAAAAATCGAAAGTATGCAAATAACCAGTGATGGACGAAACAAAGAGGAGATATAATGTAGATTGTCTCAGGCAAAGAAAGCATTTCTGCAGGAAATAAATCTGTTGACGTCAAATACAGATTTAGGTATTAGAAAGTCATTTTTGAAAGCCCTTGTCTGGAGCGTGGCGCTCTATGAAAGTGAAACTTGGACTGTTGGCGCAGCAAAAAAAAGAGGAGCAGAGAAGCGTTTGAAATGTGATGTTGGAGGAGAATGGCAAAGATCAGATGGGTAGATAGAGTAACAAGTGAAGAGGTATTAAGACGAGTGGGAGAGGAGAGATCTTTCTGGCGACTGCTATTGAAGAGAAGAGATAGGTTGGTAGAACACGTACCGAAACATTCAGGCATAGCAAACTTAGTTATGGAAGGAAGAATCAAGGACAAGAACTGCAGGGGTAAATCAAGGTTATACTGTAATATGTAAAACTGATTGCCTCGGATGTAGGGTGTAATACCTCTGTAGAGATGACAAGATAGACAGGTGTGGAGTTCTGCTCCAAACCAGTCAAAAGACAGAAGACTCAAAAAACAAGAACAAAAACAACAACAGATCTCATAAGTCTTTTTTATTTCTGAAAAATTCGAAAGTAGGCTAAAGAAAGTGCGTATATGGGCACTGTATTCCTGTCTTTGCCATTAATGTTGGGACAGGATGCACTCAGCTTCGTAAGCACAGCTGTCGAAAGCATAAAGAGGATTCAAATTCCAATGAGACTAAAGGTATTTTTCCAGGTTCTCCATTTCAACCTCTGGCAAATGCTGGTATGACATCTAACTTAAACCATGCCCGTCCCTATCATAGCTTTTGTCGCATCTTTTGTTGTTGTTAATTCATTTTAGGTGACGGGTCACCATGGTCATCATCCTCATTTACTTAGGTGTGCGTTGTATTTGTCTGATAACCTGTGTTTCTGTAGGTCTGTAATAATGTGCTTAACTGTAATTATTAGTAATACGGATTGGGGTAGGTCCCAGGAGTCTTGAAATTACTTACCATCCCGGTATTTGCCAGGAGAAAGTGTGGAAAAACCAAACTCAGGATGACTTTCCTTCACCTTCTTCTCTTTTGAAGATAATGTGGATGGAAGATATGCTCCCAGTTAACAGTTCTTTGATACCGAGCCTTCTTTCGATACGTTGTTCTGGAATAATGTGAAGTGACATCTTTTAATTGCTGACCATCCCACCGAGTGACAGACTAGAAGACACATGTGAGTGCGAAGGATAGCACCTCCAGAGGAGGTACTTGGTTCGGCATCCTGGGGGGCCGTTTGATCGATAGATGGCAGCGTGGGGTATGGCCAGGGAGTAATAACACGGCCCCCCCTACTGGGGGAAGGAATTAGCTACGAGACGGGCCGTTTACAAAATCAATGTTGGTTTCTCAAGCTATCTGTTGGTTTATAACGCGTGTAATGATACACTTCATTACCACACACTTGGTGTTTAAGGCTATTAGCGGTCACTAAACTGTTAACCTGGCACGGTATAACAACCGCATAGACGCGCGAGTGATAGTGAGGAATTGGGATGGGTGTCCCGAGACTAAAAGAAGGTACCATCCAGGCCTTTGTTTGGAGGGAGTGCGGAATAATCCGGATAAATACCACACTCAGGATGGCACAGAGATTCGAACCACCATGCTCCTGATATGCTACAGCTCCCCCATCTCAGTCGTTGTGTGCAATTTAACGTGCACGGCTACGCCTTGAAGTACTAAGTGGCAAACATGCATACATCCAATGTCACATTTTTGGAAGAAATAGCCTACAACAAGCTGTATAGTTCAAAAGATTTCTGTCCATTTGTGTCCAGACCTGAGGCTTCACAGAATACGCACAAAAGAATAACCAAACATAGAACATTTGAAACAGTTCTTCTAAACAGTATACAGGAGCTGTCTTTGCTCGCTGAATGGCTCTAAATTAAAAAAAAAACGAGACTTACAGTAGTCGCATATGATGTGTAACATCTGACATGTTATCCTACTATGAAATTGAGATGAAATGTAAGTCATCTGACATGTTATCCTACTCGTATACTACACAGCTTGGTAATTCTTAAAATGTTAATTTACGCTCCGTTTTCATACTGGTACTATGATGAATGTATAGATTGAATTGTAGATATGCTACTGTCACACTTGTTTGAACAAACATCACATAATTATTATATTGTAACTTAAGAGGAGGAATGAAACCATAGTCTCTAGCCTATCTATAGACTACTAGAAATAATGTTCAATACAATCAAATTACCCAACTCCTGCTTGGTGCAAACTATTGTAATTAAAATTAGATAAATCGTA
The DNA here is from genome assembly GCA_946902985.2 of Meconema thalassinum. Classification (NCBI taxonomy): domain Eukaryota; kingdom Metazoa; phylum Arthropoda; class Insecta; order Orthoptera; family Tettigoniidae; genus Meconema; species Meconema thalassinum. The sequence continues at coordinate 469,124,728 of OX336390.1, read as the reverse complement.
ATTTCATGTAGATTCTGTTAAAATGATGCATAATGTTATGATAGATATCGTTTAAATCGATAATTTGGTAGCAAAAATAATTGCTGGGGCTGGGGTTCGAACCTGAGACCTCATGATTCTCAGACCAAGATGCTATCTACACAGCCATTACAACCACAGAAATATAGAGTGCAAGACAGTTACTCATTTTCACGTGCCGGTAGTAATATGGAAGTATTTTATGCTCCATTAATATTTTGCTTTTTTTCGATAATGTTCCTGCTTGGTTGAGTTTTAAATTAGTTATGAATACGCCTACTTGACAGTAAAGGAAATTCCTATAGTGGTCCATGAAAGGCTACCTCAGTTCACATATAAAAACATCTATATATATTACATTGATCGCTGCATTACCGCAATGTGGGTTAGTATCTGAATAGCCATTGTGCAAAAACATAATACCGGCTTTGCCGACTAGTTACAATGTTCCATATTAAAGCATATCACCATTTAAATACTTTTAACATGTGGTTTGTGTTTCAATCAGATGACACCAGAGTTCGCATGAGCGTCCACCGTTCAGTATGAAAGTGTTGAGCAAAGTTACTCGGGGAGCGGATGCCCATCACTTTTATGCAGAGATTGAAAAACCGACTCTTAATAAATCATAATTGTTTTCAGCAAATAAGATTTAATGAATATTTTTACACCAAAGAACGACAACTTGAAGATAATTTATTGTAGAAATATCTGTAATGGCAGCTCCAAACCTTGAAGTAATCCGTATGTTATAAACATTCCACATGGTACCACTGCCAGCTGCTTGCTTTAGCAGCCAGAAGGGATGCGTTCCAGCTGACAGTGCGTCTTACACGCTTCCGTCCGACCCACTTCCATCCCATTTTTCAAAATCATTCCCACAAAAAATTCCAGCAACCGGGTGGATAGATGTTACACATCAACAGGTGCCCACTTTTCATATTCCATACAAGATTCACATTAGGTTTGTACAATGCTAATATCTAAGTCAGGTACTCACTTCTAACTGAAGTTCTACAGGTATAGGTTAGATGTTAGATGGTAGATGTTAATATTTTGTGTGTTCAATATGGTGGCTGTGCGCAATATTCAACAATACAACCTAGTGACTTCAGAAAGTAAGCCAATTTACAATACAATCATCAACTAACAAAGTTGGTGCGAATGCCTCTGCAGGTCTCATGACAGTTCTTCTATTGGATCATGATTTATGGATTTTTGTATGATAATGGTCGTCAACACGCCCACCATCTTGGAATTATGAATGTCATGAAAATGTACTTTAAGTAACATAACGCTTCCGAAAGTACCTACTCGGTAGATCAAACTTTATTTTTGCCCATTTTCGTCATATGTTACTTTTGTTGCTGAAGCGATTTCAATGAATCTAGTTAAGAACTTACTACAACCCCATCCAATCCAGATCGTGCATATTGAATTTCGGCGATTGCCACCGATCCGATATCGTGGCCATGCGATATAGCCTACTTCACCAGTACTCAAATTCCCTGAATATATAGCAGCAATTAATCAGAATGATTTTAATGCTGATAGAAGACACTAAAAGTAGGTTCACATATGAAACATTCAAAAGCTTGCTAAGCAACATGGTGACGCGTAAAAGTATCAAAATTGACTTAGGCTATCTGGCGGCATAGTCATTTGAGCGGAATTTAAACCTGGCCACTGATACAATTCAATTATTTAAAAGAAAGCAAGGTGCTGGCCATGCGAAATTTTAAATTAGGGTTTTTAGACTACTTTTCAAATTTTGCATAAATGATGAAAACGTAGTCTTATGAAATCACCCGGGCAGATGTATGTGTGTCTGCCCTTCTGTCTGTATGTGTTACCCCTAGCAACTCCTAAACGGATGCAGTTATTGATTCTAAATTTGAAGAGTAAAGATCTATACCTGAATATCTCACAGCTATATTTAAATATTACGCCAGAGCTACCAACTGATGAACAATCACAATTGACATTTGAGTTCTATGTTGCATATCTCAGAAGGTGTTAATGAGAACAGTTCCAAAATTGGCACAAATATAGAAAATAATATTTCAGATTAAATTTCAGGAACCTATTCAATACAGTGATGCAAACATGATTCTTCGCCTGCTGATAAATTCTATTTTTAAAAGTATGTAAGTTCCATTTTATCCATTGGATTTCATCCAAATTTGGTATGTGCTTTGTGTACCATAACAGAAATGGCAATACGTATTATGTAGAGTCGCCCGGGATGTCAACTGTTGATAAATGATCATTATAATTTGAATCCTAATCACAATATATCAGAAAGTACGAAGGCTAACAATCTTAAATTTGCACACGTATAGTGCTTGGTATATTCTCCTGAATATACGGCTCATGTTGGAATTTATAGTTACTACTCTTTGGATTTCCTTCTTCATTCACGTTTTTTCTCACTTCGCTTTTTTTTGTAAACACCAACAGGGACTTCCTAAGTACTACTGGTTTTACTTTCTGTGCAACTCTTTTTTTTTTTTTTTTGAAAGTTTGTTCCAGTTTTGCAATGCTTTCTTTTTGTGTAAGATCTCTCTACATTGGTCCGTGCGGCAAGTCACTGAAATTTTGGATTTCAATCACCTCAAGAATTGGTTCAACACATTTCAAGTAGAGGACATCAGTGTCGCTTTCTGCATTCTCCATGAAGACTACAATGTTTTATTGCGCTTTGTCTAAACAGCATTCTATGTAACATTGATTTTTGTCATGTTGCCTATATGTTTTCCCCCTCTCTTTCTCCCCCTCTTTTCCCCCCTTTATCACTGCTCGAACACACGTTTGAAATACTCGTTCACTCTTCACTAGGTGCTTCGCTCAGACTGAACGGCTCTATTACACGGAAGTGCCCATCCTTTTCAACCATGTGTTGATTTTCAAATAAGTCGCCATGTTTTAGCAACGTTTTAACGGCTGGCCGTGAAAACTGACATCTCTACAATGACAATATAAGTACACAACTAAGTGTTTTTACAATCAAAATTTTATGGGGCCTATGGAAATCTTAATCTGACCATTCTAATGACAAATTCCGGCAACATTTGTACTTTTAAATACTGGTGCAATTTGCTAACGGCCTCCCACGAAGGATGTTACATTGCTTTGCTAAGACTTAATTAAGCTCGCCATTGAATGGTCATGAAAACTTTCAGAACTATCTGTGTAAAAAAGGGGATACTTTTCCTCCCAACGTGGGATTATGCAAACCTTGTAGCACTTTGAAAATCAAGCTTTCTTTTTCGAGGGATTTTCTACTGAATCTTGAAATTGTACCAAGTCATTCTTAAATCGCATCTTGGGATTTTCTCCTTGCCCCATCTTATGCTACTTGCAACTTGTGACATTTTGAACCAAGCAATGGACTCTGTATTGTGCAATATCACACTGGCAAACAACTCATAAACTCAATAACTTTAAACTACTGCTAATTTCCAATTCAGAACAAACTATAAGCTGCAATAGTGACTTATTAGTGTGCTTCCAAATATTGGTTTTAGTGCCAAACATATGTGCTGGGTACCCAATCCACGACAGAACAAACTTATGAACAGACTCCAAACAAACCCCTATAGTTAAGAACCAACCAACCAACCAACCAACCAACCAACCAACCAACCAACCAACCAACCAGACTCTAAACATACCCCATTTTTCCTTTCCATTCCCCATTTACTGACATCTAAATTTAAGTAAACAACCTTTGCATATTTTTTTTGTTAACTTGAGGCTTCACGAGAAGTGAATTGCATTTATCGCTACGTAAATACTGTTTAATTATCTTGGTTATAAATCCACCTTTTAATCTGCGCTCTCATTTTCCTGCTGCGCCAGGAATTCAGAATTTGTAATTTCATAATTGTCAAAGTCCTTGTAACGTTTGATTACTAAACTACTGGGGGTCACGAAAGAAGCCTCCCAGAAGAATGCACTAATTACATGCACTCGGGCGTCCCCTGGGCAACGGTAAAAAATATTGTAAAATTTACCGGCTGATTCTTTCAACACCAAAGCACTACTATAATGTCGATCCTTTTAAAAAGGTATTTTTCAATGCCAGCACTAGTGATAATCTCCATTAACATTGAAGGTATTTCATCAGAAAAGGAAGCCTTATTATCTAACAACTGCAGGAAACATTACTGTGATTTCTTACTGGTCCAAGAAACCCGTAGGGGATCAAATGATCGCCGACCAAGGGTGAATGGAATGAAACTCGTTTTGGAGAGACCTGATGAGCAATATGGGAGTGCAGTTTTCACTAAACTGGGAACCAACATTCTCTCTACTGATATGACCTGTGTAGATCATATAGAAATTCTGACAGTTGAAATACAATCCTGTACTATTACATCTGTCTACAAACCACCAAATAAGGAATACAAATTCACAGAAACCTGTAACTTCCATTCCCAAGCTACAAAACTAGTCGTAGGCGACTTCAATTGCCGAAGTATATCATGGGGATACAAAGAGACGGACTTAAATGGTCAAAAACTAGAAGAATGGGCCGAATGCATGGGTCTTAAATTGATACTTGACCCAAAGCTACCCCAGTCCTTTAATAGCGGTCGGTGGAAGAGAGGCTACAATCCGGACAACAATTTTGTCACCGATCATATAGCTTATCAAACCAAGAAGCACATTTCAGAACCTTTCCCAAGAACACAACACCGAGCTCTTATATGTGTAGTACAAGCAATTGTCAAACCTGAACAAGTCCCGTTTAAAAGACAGTTCAACTTTAAGAAAGCTCAGTGGGATAGCTTTTCTCAAAACCTTGATGATGAGGTGAGGAAGATCAAGCCTGACCCAGAGAAATACATGGATTTTGTTGAATTAGTAAAGTCTATCTCCCGTAAACACATCCCAAGGGGCTGCAGAACAATGTATATTCCTGGACTCGATAAGGACTCAAAATCCCTCCTTAAGAAATATGAACATGAAAAGGACCCATTCGCAGAGGAAACAATACTAACTGGAAAACACCTTCTCCAAGCCATATCAAAATCAAGAACAGACAAATGGCGTAATCTTCTCGAAAGTTTGGACTTGAAGCGCACAAGTCGTCAAGCTTGGAAATTATTGAAGAATCTCAATGGTGATCCTACAGTTCCAACCCAGGAATCGGATAAAGTTACCGCTGACCAAATAGCCAATCAACTACTGCTGAACGGTAAAGCCTCAAGAAGGTCCAAAGAAACAAAAATCCAACGATATGAACAGGAGAACAACCATCTTGGTACACGATTCACAACGGAAGAATTAAGAACTGCTATTCAACAGATGAAACACAACAAAGCTGCAGGTTGGGATGATATAAGACCTGAACAAATAAAACATTTTGGCCCCTTAACTATCGAATGGATCCTACAACTGATGAACACCTGTGTGACTAAAATGATAATCCCGAAGTTATGGCGTAAAGCAAATGTTGTGGCCTTGCTCAAACCAGGTAAAGAACCAAATGAACCCAAGAATTTCAGACCTGTATCGCTTCTCTGTCATCTCTTTAAGGCCCTGGAGAGAATGATTTTGAACCGAATTTCCAACTTTGTTGACAGAGAGATCATTAAGGAGCAATCAGGTTTCAGACCAGGGAAATCGTGTACTGGTCAAATATTGAACTTAACCCAATATATTGAGGATGAATATGAAAGGAAACAGATTACTGGAGTTGCTTTTGTGGACCTCACAGCTGCTTATGATACTGTAAACCACAAGCGATTGACAAAGAAGCTGTACTCAACAACTAGAGACTTTCGACTAACACAGTTTATTCAGTGTTTGTTGCAGAATCGACGATTTTTTGTCTCCCTCAAGGATAAGAAAAGCCGATGGAGGAACCAAAAGAATGGCCTCCCACAGGGAAGCGTGCTAGCTCCATTATTATATAATATCTACACTAACGACCAGCCACTTAACACTAGGACCAGAGCATTCATCTACGCAGATGACACTGCTGTTGCTGCTCAAGGATCAACGTTTGAAGAAGTAGAGTTAAAGCTGACATCTGCTCTTGAAGACTTAGCCATCTACTACAAGGATAATTACTTGAAACCCAACCCAGAGAAAACCCAAATATGCGCGTTTCACCTGCGCAATAGGGAGGCGAGAAGGCAGCTCAACGTCACCTGGGAAGGTCACAATCTGAAACACTGTGTTCATCCTAAATACTTAGGAGTAAAGATGGATCGCGCGCTGACCTATAAACAGCATTGCATGGACACCAAGCGGAAGGTATGCACCAGGAACAACATCGTTCGGAAGCTCACAAACACCAGATGGGGAGCCCAGCCTAGTGTCCTGCGTACAACTGCCCTTGCTCTGAGTTTCTCTGCTGCAGAATATGCTGCCCCAGTCTGGAGGAACTCTGCTCATGCCAACCAAGTAGATGTTGCTTTCCATGAGACAGGCCGCATTGTGACAGGCTGTCTACGTCCAACTTCTGTCGATAAGATCTTTCTGCTTATGGGAGTAGCACCTCCAGAAGTTAGAAGACAAATAGTGGCAGAAGTAGAGAAGAAAAAGCAAGAAACAGATCCAAGACATCCAATGTATGGACTTGATGTCCATCCACCTAGGCTAAAATCAAGAAAGAGCTTCCTCCAAACAACAATATAAATTCATCCCTCAGCTGAAGCTCGCCGAATTGAACTTTGGAAAGCAAAATCACCAGGAGGATCGTGGGAAATGAAGGAGAAGCCGGCTACCACCTACAATACGAATCCTGGAAGACGCTAAACCGACTGAGAACTGGTGTGAGTCGGTGCAAAAGCAATTTAATGAAGTGGGGATACAGTGCTGAAGAACTTTGTAGATGTGATGAAAGACAAGACCCTGAGCACCTTCTGAATTGCAGCATGTTATCAAGACCATGTACTATGCAGGACTTGATAGAAGCCAATGACTGTGCCATTCTAACAGTTGAACACTGGAGTAATGAAATTTAGTGTAATTTATATGTATATATGTATGTGTTTTGGACTCGGATCAATAAATAACTAAAGTACTCTAGTCAGGAATTTGTTAACTTACTTCGTTCTCTAAATAAGGAACATTTGAATATTTCTTAATAGGTCTTAGACCTTAATCTTATAGTGTTCTTAAAACACTTTTAGTGTGGATGTAATAAATTGCTCTTATTTGCTAGAGCAGGACTCCATTCCATTGCTAGAAAATCCTTTTATGTGTAGCATTTCCTTCCTCATTTTTCTCGTATTACTTCCTGTACTTACAGAAACAATTGCAAACACTTCATGCTTATTTCGCAATTAATCCCTATCATTTGTTGTGTTCAAGGCGAAACTTCTGTTTATACTTTACATAAAGTTTATTCTAGCGATTCTAAATACGAGTATAGTTCGCTCAGCAAACTTCCTGCCTTGTCATGTCAATTTTCTCATCGGATTGTAGTTTCGCCAAAATTAGGTTTGTTTTGGTTTCATTCTTTCAGCATTTAGAATGCTTTTTGAAATACTCACTTGTAGCTTTGTTAAAATAATTATTTAGCTTCTTGTTTGAATTTTCGCCAGTGACTTGAGTCACCCTACAGGCTCCCTATACAGTACTCTATTTCGTGTCTTGAAGGGATTGTGCACTAGGGGACTGCTTGTTGGTCTTCAATTTTCTGCTCACATTATTACATAAAGTTATATTAGTAACTTGTTTATGGACACTCTTGGTTGCTTTTTTACAAGCAAGACTGTGATTTTCTTGTTAATTTCATTAATTATGCTTCGGCATTTCTTTTTGCTATAGTTAACCAATTTTTGCAACATATCCTATTAATAATTAAAGATTAAAGACTAGTATTAGTAGTTTACCCATCTTGGATTATTTAGCCTAAACACTCCTAACTGTTCACGCTTCTATCAGCATTTTTTATTCTTGTTTCATTAAAAATAAACTGTTATTTGGATTCGTTCCCCTGTTGCCGAAGTTTTTTTCTTTCCTAAGCGTTTTTCTTTTTCTTACATCATCTTCCCTCTGGTAGTGTTTAAGCCTGAGCTTGACACTCCAGTGCTTGAAATTGTCGATTAGGTTTGAGTAACCGATATTCGGCAGCACTGCCGACTTGATTTTACGCGCACTGATAGATTAAATGTTTAACATCATGCGACATCCATACTATCTATTGGGCATATTATTTGGGGTCACCGGGGCTAAAAGCTGTTGATAAATGCTCTCCATAATTTAATCTAGTCTCAATATATCAGAATGAATGTGGCAAACAGTTCAATACTTGGCATACATATAGACCATAGGTTTTCAGATTCAATTTCTTCAACTCACACGTGATAGTGATTCCATGCCTGCTGATAGATTCAATCTTGAAATGCATGTAACTTCCATACCATCAATTTGATCAACCAAAATTGGTATGTGATTTGCGCACCGGAGCAGATATGAATATGCGTTTTCTTTAGTGTCAACAGGGCTGCCAACTAATGAAAAATGAACTCTATAGATTTCTATGCTAATCTAAATATATCAGAAAGAATGCAAGCCAACAGTTCTAAACTTTACATACATATAGAACTTGCAAATATAGATTCATTTCCAGTAACTGACATACTAAAGAGCTGCCAACATGAATCAACGCCTGCTGACGGGTTAAATGTTTATTCACATGTAACTTCCAAACTAATGGTTTTCTTTTTTCAAAATTGGCACATATAAAGATCAAAATATTTCAATTTATGTATGAGCATCCCATATGTGGCAGTGTTGCCATCCTGATTTTACGAATGCTGATAAATTCAATGTTTGACGTGCATGCTATTTATTGGACCTCAACCAAATTTCGCATGTGCATCGTGTACCTTAAGAGAGGGAACTAAGAGTCGCCAGGTCTGCCAACAGTTGGTATATGGTCTCTAAGATGTCGAACCATGGACTGAGTAGGCTACATTATAAAGAATGCAGGCGAACATATCTAAATTTTGCAAACTTATAGAACACAATATGCCAGATTAATTTTTAAGTAACCCACACTTGGCAATGTTGCCAACATGATTCTATGTGTGCTGATAGGTTCAATGTATACCTGCACGAAACATCCATTCTAACGATTGGATTTCATCCAAATTTTGTACGGCAATGTATGCATAAGAGAAGAGTAGGCAGGGCTGGGAACTGTGTATAATAATCTCTTTTGCTTTCTAGATCCAATATCTCTGGATATGTGTACAGAACACACTTCAAATTTAGCAAACTGCAAGTTCAAGATGCTTTTGATATTTTTAGAGTAAATCGTCAGAGTTAGTTCTACCAACTATATTCTATGCTAGCGTATAGGATCAACCATTAACTAAATATAACTTCCATACTAACGAATGGATTTCAAGCAAATTTCGTATACGTAATGTATGTCTCAAGAGATATAACTCGGCATACTTTTAAAGTCATCAGGACTACCAACTGTTGATAAATGCTCTCCTTAATTTTGAACCATAGTCTCAATGTATGCAGTTCAAAGTTTGGGACATGTGTATAACCGATATGTTTGCAAATTCATTTCGAGCAACCTACACGTGACAGTGTTGCCAACATAATTCTACCCGTGCTGATAGGTTCAATGATAAACTGCAGGTAACCTCTATGGCATTAATGGATAACTAACAAATTGTAGGCTATATATTGTGGGTATGCCGTAAGGGATATAATAGAGTGCATTTACAGAGGCAGCAGACTTACCAACTACATAACAACTCTATAAGCATTTGAGCCGTAGACTCCCAGTATCTCAGAATGCATGGAAATAAACTATTTCAAGTAAACTGTAGTCGTCTATTAGGTTGCAATATTTCAGGTATATTTCTAAAATATCATAAATCGCAGTATTGCCAAGTTAGTCATTATTCTAGATAGATGTATGTAAGCTATTGGTATGAATCTTAAATTTTAAGACAAGTAGGATCTCTAGTTCGTCGCAGAACTAGCCTACTTGTTTGTTATGATACTCATTGAAGCATGGTCATAGATTATATGTCTAAAAATGTCAGCACTCTGTCATCATTAATTGTCCCACTTCTTCAATAGGTTAAATACTATAGTTTGGTATAGATCAACCTCAAAGAGTACACAGGAAAAGTCGGTAAAATTACACAAATGAATTGGGAGTTGAGGGACACAGAGGGCTATATAAGCGTGTGATGTACAGCAATATCTGTATATCAATAGAAATAAATTACGAGTTCGTCTGTACTGTACATCGATCCAAAAATGTAATTTGTGCTTCCATTTATGTCCAAAGTAGAATACAACATTCCATTCTTCCCTTTGATGTTCATCTGCATGTATGTGCACGCATTACATGAAAACAGGTTAAAATGATTTCATGAAACACAGCAATCATATTGAGGATGGAGTTCGGTTATAAGGGAATTAAAGCAACTCAGAGTAGAAATTAAGAAAAAAATCGAAATTTTGATCTCAAATAACTATGTTAATTTTTGGGTTGAGTAAAGTTCTTATGAAAAATTCAATGACTATATTCTTTGAGTACCCTCTGACCCCTTAAAACCTACCTCATTTTGGACATAATTAAACAATAATGAAATTGAATTCACGATAACCTGTCTGAATTTTTCCTCGCACTTTTCGCAAATACTTAATGTAACTGCTAAGCAGTAAGTTTTCGCTCAGGACCTGTGGAATTGCTTTCAGAACAATGTCTTGTCATAATTCTCACACGGCTATTGACGTGAAACCCAATACGTCTGGAGAAGCAAATGAGTAAGATCGCTGGTGGGATGTGACCGGGCATTGGACATGTTTGGTGGTGTGAGAGAACGCTCTTATAACTTATTCCGAACTGTGCGGTGATTTATTGGACATGTGCTCCAGGCAATACAACTGGTACTGCTGCATCTGCTTTTGATAATTAATCAATTCTCTCAACTCTATCTTTGCACAAGGTGGTGACTTAGGAGTTAACGAGTTTCTAGTAATTTCCTCCAGTATTTCAGGAATCTTGGCCTATATTAAAAGGTCGTGTCAAAGGATACCTGGCACTCCACGCGTCCATCACTGCCGACAGCGACCCCGCCCTGCTGCCAGACCCTCACCTACCTGCGCTGCCTGCATTCCTCAGCCACAGAGCAAGGCGGAGACGTTGAGTCGTCGCGAAACTTTCTTATAACTAGACAACCATTTCTGGGTAAAATACGATTTTGATCCTTTGAACGTATTAAGAACAAAAGAGCAAAGGCCCCTACATAAACTAGCATTTGTACGTTTCGTTTTCATTCGGATGGAATGTATTTGATAGAACAGTAGAAGATCTATTTTGATGTTACTATTTTTGCTTATATTCTGTGTTTCTTACTGTATTAAGTGTAACCAAATCCAGGTAAATGTCGGGACGATACCTACTTTCTTCCAGCCCCTCCCACAGATTCATTCATTTTCACTTATTTCATCTCTCATTCAATTCTCTAGGGTCAAGCTGCTGGCCTCTCACCAGTACAAACATGATTCAATTCCCGGCCAAGGCATGTGTGATTTCCGAAATTAAATGTCATGTCCACTGGTTCGGATTCCACGTAAAAAGGAGGTGGAGTGGCTCATGATGGCGAGATTAAAACGGTCACGTAATACTACGAGGTTCCTCCTTTTTAAAATTCTCTGTTGATGTTAATGTCTGGAACGGCATCGGACTACAAACACCATTTGCCACGTAGACTATAAAACTCTTCTCGCTTGATCCCCGGTCCCGTAGAAGTTCGTGTAATAAGGAATAGAAAAGAATTGTATTTTAAAATATTCAAATGTCAGTTTCTAACTTGTTCACATCAGAAGCACACACTGAGCAATGCTGATGAAAACCATTGAAATACATTAATTAAACGACTAACATATGCAAACATAAAACATGAAATTCCCAGAATTTGGTCGAATCACAGACATTAGGAGTTTCAGTCATTAGGTTATCTCTCGTGTTCCTCAAGGTCACTTGTTGTAGTTCACAAAATGGGAAGCTGATTTCTCTACACGGGTTCAGCCAGTCAGCCAGCCAACGTAAGTATCTCTCTCTATATATAAATGAAAGTTTGTCGGCTTTTTCTGAATTTCTAAGGAAATTTGCGTTATTTACGCGTTTCAGACTGTTTTATGAGGGATGCGCGCGAAAATGAAAATTTTGCCAGTTTGTCTGTATGTCTGTCTGTCTGTATGTATGTCTGTCTGTTTGTTTGTCTGTCTGTGGACAATTTTGTACCCTTATAACTCGAGAACGGCTGGGCGGATCAACGTAAAATTTGGTACAGATATCCATCAGAGGCACGACACTAATCATTGATGTAACTCTTCTCTGTACCTCTCATAAAAGGGGCCTACCCCCGTAGGGTAGAACGGCGAGACAAAGCTCATTTTCAGCCCCTCAATGAGAGAAATGAAACTCGGGGGCCCGGAAGGGACCCTGAAAACCACATTTTAAGGCCCTAAAACCAACAGTTTTTGAGATATTCCCAGAAAATTAATTTCATTTAATACAATAATGAAAGAAAGCAAGCCGGTAACCATGGCAATAGAAACTCACAGGTCCATCTATTGCTGTAAGACGCAATACAATTCCATTTATTACATTACTGAGATAGTTTGCAAACGGCTATAAGGTTATAACGGAACCAAATTAAGCTGTAAAATTCATCAATACATATAATGCGCTTAAGGGGGTCAAGGGGTACTCTAGAAGTTTTTCACGCGATTTACACGTGCTGGTGTGGTACGGAAGGTCTATTATATCCCTGTCCCTATATTGTTATATTATTATTATTATAATTAGACTATTATACTATAGCCTATAACGACGCGACAAAGCTTATTTTCGGCCCCTTGGTATCAGAAGAACTACATTTTAAGGCTCTAAATCCAAGAGTTTCTGAGATATTCCCAGAAAACTAATTTCATTTAATAAACTAATGTAGGAATGCAAGCCAGTAACCATGACAACAGTGTCTCAAAAAGTTACATCCAACTTTCTATCTATTTCTGCAAGAAGTAATGCCACTCCAATTATTAAATTTCTGTGAAAGTTTGCAAATGGCTATAAGGTTATCACGGAACCAACAAAAACTGTAAAATTCATCAAGACTTAAACGTGCGTTATGTCGTACAGAAGGTCTATTATATCTTCAAACAGCATCATTATTTTCAAAAATTCCTGAATGGAAATATTTTTTTTCCTCTCTTTTAGGAATTTGGGCCATTGGAGACTATAAAACCTGAATTATCATGCACCACAAGCCTTTATAATTTATGAAAGGAGTCTTCCTTTGGATGCGAACTTGACACAACAGTGAGGGTCAGTTTTTATGTGACGTGTATTGCGTTTCGTCTACGAGGTTTTCAATTTTATTTTCATGTCAGAAAGTACACGTTAGCTAAATTAGTTTCAGAGCATATTTCAACTAATCATTTATCTTTGTTGACAAACAGGGTCCAAGCCCCTAACCATTGCAACAGTAGCTCAATTGATTACGCCTGGTTATTAATACCGAAGACCGTTCGAAGAATGGTACTTCTGCTAGTCTTATTATATGGTAATACACTAAGGTGTATGTTTCACAAAACTCAAGCTCTTAAAACAGAGGGAGTTAGAAGGTGTGGTTTGTAGCAAATTCTTCCAAATCGTCTCAATAGTACAGGAAAAAATCTTGCATTTCTTGAAAAGTCAACGGAAATATATTTATTTGTTTATGAAATGCTATTAAACAAATAAACAAGACGATAGCCCCTGGCAGAACTGTCGCACGTACAGCCTGCATAGCACTTGAGCCGGGCGGGTAGTCTGTACACATGGGGCGCACACAACCCATTAGATATGCGCGAGTTCTCGCTCGGGTCAGCTAGTTTCTATTAATTATCTGTGGTACAGTACTGCGTGGAAAATAGTCAAATGTGACATGCTAGGGTGTATAGTTCTCTCCCTTCCCTCATAACGAATGGCTCGCTCTTGAAACCTAGCTGGGCGGCCATGGTTACATTCCATGTCTGCGTGGAGCCAGGGCTTTCCCCAGCTCGAGCCACAGCGTTGGCAACTCTCCACTGTAGCCACTGAGAGCAAGCAGCAACACTGGCGACCTGACGAACGAGCCACGTGGAGAGATAGAACAAGCGTGCTATTGCCTTAGCTCTGAGTCGCCGCTCGTTAACGAGGAAAGTCAGAGAACTAGGAATCAAAGCTTGTGCTCTTCCGACCGATATGTAGAGCGTTTGCTATAAATAATGTATTCACTAGTTGCCATCTTGTGCGCTTGAGTTAATCTATGCCAACACATAGATCTATAGCGTTGGCTCTGACGCATCTCAATTTGAAGTGGGGCTTTGTTCCCTTCAGAGACTCCGTTCAGTGCACTGTAAATATTGTGTTTTGCACTGATAAATAAATACGATATGGAATGAAAAAATTGAAAATCTCTTAACTCCACTGGGAGAATGTTGGAAATATCCATCGCAACCAAACCAGACAAATCGTCTGTAGGAGAACATAACAGCACCTTCAAACCTTCAGACATTGCGGGCAGATGATCTGGACAACACACGTACTGTTTGTTAGCATAATTTGCTTCTCACCTCATCGCAGAAAATCAATCAGTTTTTTGCAGCCGTCTCAAGCACATTCCATGAAATAATGAATGAGTCTATAGCTGCATGTCATGAAATGGATATGAATTGTGCATTTGCTCTACTGGAAAACTCTGAGGCTTCTTCTTCACTCTCTCACCATACATAACACATAATTTTTAGCCTAGTTTTATTTTAGTGGAGCCTTCTACTTTACGATTTTTCATGCCATTCGCCCCAGTAGTTTTGACACCAGCCAATAGCAAACATACAACATTGGAGCTGATGGTATATTTGGTTATTATACTCCTCATCCGGGATAAATACAAAGTTTGATCCACAAATTCAGAATGTACAGACAGAAAGCTTACTTTATTTATAGAGATCCCCTACGCGCAAGGGTAGCTGCTGCAAGTCCGGTGATCGCAGGATTGAAACCCGGCGCTGACAGCCGCTATTCGGAGTGTGGTTTTCCTCCGTGATTTTCCACATTCCCTCCAGGAAAATAGTACCTTAGTCAATTCCCGAGGTGCCTACCTCATCCCTGTCCCTAATAATGTTACACTACTGTACTACTGTCATCACATAAATATAGGCTATCGGACAACTAGAGCAAATTAAGTTCCAGGACAAACCCCCAAGGAAGAAGACAGCTGTCCTCTGGACTACTGGGCAATGGGCAAACACAATAGTTGAATGTCGTGGTCCGTAGCTGGCCTATACGGAACAAGAAGTAGAAGATAGGTTATCGGACTAAAAGTACACCTATGTGACTTTCAAAAACTTGTTAAGTACAAAACGAACACGGAGCCAAGCGAAGTTGTAACAATTAAGGAGAGAATTGACTGAGTTCTTCAACTTTCACAGTTTTCATCATAACATTACCAAATTTTAATTACTTCCATAGAGAGTTGCTGGTATCCACTGTCCTAATTTATAATTAGGTAGCTTCATTAGTTTTTGAGTTATAAAACATGTTTGTATTAGAATAGTGATCCCATAAAATAGTCCCTTGCATCAAAGTTTTTTTTGAGCAAGCTGATTTATTTTATACATGTAGTTAAGATGTGCATAAACAATAATTTCTCTGGTTTGTTTTGTCAGATGGATACTGTTCTTTCCAGAAATGTTTAAACTATCGCTTTGGATATTTTCGAAAATTCAGCGTTAGTACTTTAAATCTACCTATCAAATTTTATATTAAAACTCAAAGCAGTTCAAAACCCAAAGCAAATTTTCATTGCTGTACCTTTAGCAACTATCGTACCGAGTAACAACAATATCCGATAAGAATTGCACCACAAGGAGCATTTTGTACACAGCAAAACATTGAAATCAAGCTACCGGTATGCGAGAAAGAGGCAAGTTAATATTTATTCACTCAGAACTGCTCTCCTCCATATGTTTCCCCTTCACATCACCTCGCCTTTTCTTCCATAGAGATTTTCTGCCATTTTACTTGTCTCCTAGTTATTTTCTCCTTATAATGACCTCTCTTTTGTATTATTATTATCACTATTATAAATAAATCTCAGTTGTTTAAATGCTATACGGGCTCACATTAAATGGCCACTACATCCTTAACAATAGCCGGAATTACTAAAATAAAATCAGTTTCTGAAAGAGGAAGAATTGGGCTATTTTTTGTATGAATAAAACAAAAAAGAAGCGAGTTTTGCTTCAAAATCTGAACAATTCAGTCATACCTCCCCTTAAATAGACTTTTCTCGCGATTTAACCATCCGAGCGCACTGAAACATGGTACAGCAAATGTTTATACACATTGTAATGCACTATCATCTAATTTAGTTCAATTGTTTACATAACCTCAAGATAACGGCTGTGCGAAATTTTAAAATTAAGTTTTTATTTCTTGTGTCCTAATCATGCGATCGACGTCAACGTTTAAATAATGAACCTACGCAATAATCGTCATCTAATAGTACATAACTCTATGGCCTACAAGCATCGTACTCCACTGACATATAATTTATTTCAATTGTTTTCATAACTATAAGATGGTGGCTGTGCGAACTTTTAAAATCTGGTTTTTATTTCTTGTGTCCTAATCATGCGATTGAAGTTTGAATAATAAACCTACGTAATAAACTTCATATGTTAGTACATAACTCTATGGCCTGAATATAGAAAATTGCAACAAGGCGACCATCCGAAATATTTAGATGGTTCTTAATATCTACGAATCTAACAGCGATGAAACTGAAATTTTGTATGGTGATAGAATCAATTAACATAAGTAGGCTATATGAAAATGGGCTATTTAGGTTTTCACGGAACAACTTGTAATAGTAAGCTCATTGGCAGACATTTATGGCCACATTGTTTTGTTCTATTGGAACCGGAGGCAAGGTCCCTCGCGAAGTTATTAATTTTCACACAGCATAACCCCAAGGAAGGATAATATGAATAGTTCCTTTAGTCCGGTAAAACTGTTTGTGACTTCTTCAATGTTGGCATTGCGAAAACGCTAGTGTGATGTAGCGAGTATCGAGACATATAAAGAAAGAAGGATATTGTCCTGACACAAGCCGCAATCGGTTGTGTCAGTGAATTATGAGACAGTGGCCTGCGGTGTTGACTAGCAGCCACGCAGTTGTTAAGTCTGTATTTTTATTTCTCTAGGCGACCGTTCCACCTGCCAGCCACTGACACTCTCTCACCTCGCGTAGTCATCCTTTCATTTATGAGTAATACTCGAGCATGCAGTCTCCAATAACTGACGGGATTATTGTAAGACACTACTTAGCTTTTATTGACCTAGTGCTTACTGAAATTATCGAACTAACCCATTAGTCTCATATATGTAATGACACTTCTCAAATATATTCTTTCTGGCGGGCAAAAATGGGCTATGAGCACAATCACGCCTTGCCCCAAGTCTTGGTGGGACCTATAGCCTATGCACATACTAATAACGGTCAGTTCATAACTCGATCAGTAGTATGTTATCATGAATTTCAGGTACGATGTAGGTGTAGTTAATTCTTTACATTGGGCAACAAATTATTACTTTTTATCTAACACTCGGTTCTCCCTATTTATGGTTGGTTTTGCTTGTCCTAAAATGAAGAACATTCTAGACTATATTGGTCATGATTTGCTTTTGACTGTTTTTGCTCATTTCCAGTTTATTGTACAAAGTACTTTCCGGACGACCAATAAAATTTCTTTCGAGCCAAGGAGGCCTTTAGGGGTTCTCTGCCACTAGGAGAGGCGTAATGGAACCTTCGCGGGGAGAAAAATAGGTATTGCTTTCCGCGCAACTGACAACTCACGTATCAATTGAACTTGCCTGAGGCTCGCCAACTGTCCTCTGTACGACTGCACAACCAGGTCTGGTCGGCCAAAAACTGTGGCCTAAACTATAAACTATAAGGTCCATACACGGAACCTAATCATACTACTCAGATGTCCGGGTGTCTATCGCACACCTGCATCTCTTTAAATTTTTGCATGGAATTGTGATTGTTGAAAAAAAAACGTGAGATTTTACACCCGATGTTGATATGTTTGAATTAAACATGGTAGTTGATTGATTTTATTTCCATGGCTACACTTAGAGCTTAAATGCTCCTTTACAGGAGCGCCCCACATGCAATAAGATAGCTTATAAACAAACAAATGCAAGAAATAAAGGAGGTTCATTTATTTTGCCCGTCTCTCTGTTTCAGAAGATGTCGAAGTTTGTAACATGGCGCACTGACTTATTACAGTACATGAACATCATAAATGGAATAAATTACTTCGTTTGTAAACTTTCTCATAGCACATAGAAAGGTTGCCTTCCTTTACCAGATAGTTTACAAATTATTTGCTCCATATATAGTAAATAACTCGAAGTACGAGGGTTGGTTTATAAGTCATGGCAACATCTTCCATAGTACGCCATGGTAATGCGTCAGATTTGTCCAACGTGCTGACAGAAAGGAGAATCTGGTTACTGTGTGAATTCCTAGAGTAGACTATAATCGCGATTACCGTTACACTCTGTATACGAGAGGACAGACCCCTGATTATGGCTGTCCCTATTGGCTATTTATCCACAGACCCTAACAGTGTATCACCTAGAGGATAAATAATTACTAGCGAAACTTTGGTTTCCAAGTGTGTTTTGAGAGGAAACGAATTGAGATAGTACTCTCTGCTTCCAAGTCAAGAAGCTGTAACCTCATCCTAAGCGCTCGGGATAAGAGTTCCCATCACGAACGACTTGAATGGGGCTTGGAAGGTTAAAGACAGCATAAACTGCAGTTTCGTGCTGCGTGACGTAACTAGATCCGTCATCTGTCTGTCTGCTGGTCTGCTCCGCCCGGAGAATACAAGATGAGCTCTTCGTCTCCAGCTTGACCCAAACACTACACTTAACATCCTCAACATTCGCAAAGCGAGTGGCAGAGATATGTTTGAGCTTCATGAAGCCTCTAGCTGGAAATAAATGTCATGAGTACATTACACATTACATGTTACAGGTTAAATTTTCACATATAAGGCCACGTTCAGGTTCCATAAGTGTTTACTTTCTTTTCTTTTATACTTACTTTCCTGTTTACTTTACCAAAACATACATTTCCGTAAGACTACTATGCCTTTCAGTGTACCAGTCCAATCAGAAAGCTAATGAAAGAAAATCAGTATCCCTTGTTTACCGTTAGCCTATTCTGAACTTATCTTATTTTACACATCTAGAAATTGAATCGTTACACTAATCAAAGAGCTAGGGAAAGAGCTCCAACTACCGTCTCTTAGGTCCACCTCAGCATCTTCATCTGAATTCATTATTTTACTACGTCAGACCTAACAACGGACGAGATTGCTAGAACAGTGGCGAGGAGGCGTGAGATCTGAGCCAGTGCCATACGGAGCCCCTACTAATGGTGAATAATGCTACGTTTTATCGAGTTTTCAGAATGGGAATACGTAGGAACAATAGGAAAGGAGAAGTATAACAATGTTCACTTTGCTGTGCAACTTCAAAGTGAGAAAGTATTATCTCCAAGAACATGCTCATGATAAAAATGACCATGTATTTACATGCATACGAAGTATTGACCTTTTCGGATCTAGGTAATTCTCCCACACATTTATATAAATAGCCTCAAATAATGTGCTGACTACTAACTCAGCCTTCTCTCTGATTTTCTACAAAATTCATTTGATTTCCCATTCTGGCTTTTAGTTGATATATCTACAGTATGAGGACGCTCAGCACTTTTTGCCACGATACTGCAGAATTATATATACCTCATTCTGATCTAAAAGTCCTCTCTGCACGCCGGAAGGCGGAGGTAGATTTCACCGGACAAACTTGGGGATAGGCGAAAACAGGCAGAATATGCAGGTTTTCGTAGAAGGATCAGACCTCATTTATTGCGAGAAAGTATTTTATAATTGGAGCTTAATTAACTTTGTTTTTCGTCATTTTATGTATATTTTAAACATTTTATTGTTTTATGGGGACGGTAATCTTCTTGTCATTTGGGGTCCATTTTTATACTTGTGGTCACACTGTCCTTATGCAAGGTTTCGACACTGATGTGTAACTATGTAACGGTCTGTTACTTCTTCACGCAAAATTTTATCACCCGCAGAGATTTTGGTTGGTTCCTCAGTTTAGGGGCTGCGACAACGCAGTCATGTAACCCCTTGTACTTTGGGTGAGTGTAGAATCTGTCTGATAAACGGTGTGAATTGTGATGGCTGTATTAGTCTGTAATTTAGGTAATGACTGCAGACGGTCAATTTCAAGCAGTAGTTCCTAATGTTCCTACCAGATACTGCCATCAACGACACCTAGCTGTGAACTTGGCTACTAGATGCCACCGCAACCAGCAACTCGCAATGCACGTTGGAACTTCCCCTTCAAAGGAAATCATATGAGGGATTTTTAGCGCTCTTAGAAAATCCGACGACTTCGGCCGGCTTTGAACCCGCGACCTTGGGCATAGAAGTTCAGCATGCTACCAGTTACGTCACCGAAGCCGCTTCACACTTAGTCAGATGGAAATCTGAATCTGATCTCGTGCAAGTGCGTTGTCATGGCAACGTCTGATGGTTCATCCCTCATCAATTTAGTAGTGTTGCCATGGTAACCTCTGATAGCTCTTGGCATTTTCTTATAATTCCGAAATCTTTTTTCTCGTGGGTCATATCAAAAATTCGTTCAGAGAAAAGTTTTAGATAATTATTAGGGGAATATTGTCCATTCTGTACGGTTTTGATATTGTGCCTATTAAGAGAGATATGATTAATGTTTCCCGAAAAATCCGCTTTTTACCACCCCTTTGGTCAATGGTTCGTGCTATAAAAAAAACTCTTCAATCATAAATTTTTGGGCTTTATCCGACACTTGGAACGGATTCGATATTTCACATATTACGAGATTTATGGCAATATTTCACTTTTTCGAAAAAAAAAAGCCCCCCATTTTCACCTCCTTCGACCGATTTAGCCCAGTAACGAACTCGACAGAGTTTTTATAGGTATACATATTCGGTAAAAAAATCAAAGTGATTGGTGCAAAATTACGGCAGTTTACGAGAAACTGATATATACATACATAAATTATGTATAAACTTTTGAACTGACGGTGGTTATGGGGTCTGGGGGATGTGAAACGCGAAGATATGTCGAAATTTTCCGGTGTAATAGTTAGTTTTATAATGAAATCTACCTAAAATCAGGCAAATAACTTTGTATTCCTCTGGTCTAAAGGTCCAAAACAACACTGAGTGTATACCTATTATTCTCTGCTAGTGATCTCTCTCTTGGATCAAACTGAGGAACTCACAGGAATGACCCATTCTGGTCTAAAGGTCCAAAACAACACTGAGTGTATACCTATTATTCTCTGCTAGTGATCTCTCTCTTCTTCCGTCGAAGCCTGTTTCCGTGTAATACTGCTGATCTTCATATTCCTTGCAATCATTCCTGTTACCGTGCTTGCAAAATGTACTCATTATAGGTGGCATCATGCTAATTTCATTATTTTGTGCAAACATGCCCTTAGAATTTCTGGTCATATTTTATCACAACCATATTACCTATAAGGTAATAAATACTGTAGTATCGTGAACTATCCAAAAACACCTCAGGCCTAGAAAACACTACATGATTATCAAAGCAAATATACTTTCATTACGGCGGTAAATTGGCTATCTTGATTTTTGCAACATGTAAGATTTGTGCGTAGTTTGTAAGATTTACATATGTGGGGAACTTACTGGAATATTTGATTAACTATTTCTTATTTTATTTTGCTCAAAATCTTGTCAATATTGTGTTGGTTGTCAATTGAGGAATTGAAGGCCACTCGACGTCTTGTCGCCACACTGTGAGTTACATCTCATGTGGGGAGTGTTGTGGTAAAATACGAGTGTGCCTGTCGGCATATCAATATAGCAGTGAGTTATATGGATCCGCAGTCATCGCATGTGCGAGCGGCAACCCTCTGGTGTTTCCAACCAGTACGTGGTTGTATTTTCCCAGCTCAAGTGCAAAACATTTATTGGAATTATAGCAAGATTAGTTATCAAAAGATTAATGAAATTTTATTTACTTCAATATTCCTAATTTTTGTGATTTCATGTTGTTATGAAACTACTTTGTACAGGATTGGAATTATATGGAATTTCAGGTACGCCTAGAAGTAATTAATCACTGCCGGGAATATAGATCACATAAACATTATATTGAAGAGTATTCTTTGAATTTACGTAGCGCATCTCCTGACATTTGGTAGGATGAGTCTCTGCAGAACCTATGCTAGTTTTCTGGTGGAGTAGGGAATACAAACGCTTCAGGAATACTTCAGATTAATAATATTTAGTAACCAGTTCGTTACTTGTTTACAGCTGATCCAATTCACATGAAATAGTGTAGGCTATGTGTTCATCTGTCAGCAAAGCTCAAAAGTTGGACATTATTTCGTTTCAAAAACAATTTCAAAGAAAGGCGGCATATATTGACTCTGGTTCTTCAGAAGTAGCTTGGTTCTTATGTTGCCGCCAAGGACGGGTACGTACTATGTTCATGTAAAGAAACTTTAAATGTTTGACGAATGCTGTTAGAGCAATGTTCAAGAATTGCTGTCAGCTGGTGGTGCGCGATTCAACAGTCTTACAGAATATTCACACTCGTTACTAAATACGAGTGAAGGAAACAAGAGTGATTTGTGTATCATCACTTGACCAGTCCACCACACCTTCACTCTCCAATTTGTCGCCAAGTGACTACGTCTCAAATCCAAAGACTATATGTTATACTATTTTCTTACATACGTACCTCTGCATCCAATGTAGGCTAAAGGTAAATTTTACATGACGCCCCGTGGAGTAGTAGCTGTCACCCCTGAGGCCCGGGTTTGATTCCCGGCTCTACCATCAAATTTAATTCTGGTCTGGGAGCTGGAACGACGTACACAACCTCGTGTGGCAGAAGGAATGGGTTCAATTCCCACCTCAGCCATCCTAGAAGCGGTTTCCCACCGGAAAACCACACCCAGGATGGCTGAGGTGGGAATCGATCCTAGTTTCACCATATGGGGTTGAGTGTACCCCGTTCCACCTCTCAGACCAGAATTAAATTACTTGGCGGAACCGGGAATCGAACCCGGGTCTCTGAGGCAAGAATCAAGAAACCTAACCGCTACATCAGGTGAGGCATAGTAGGCTGCAAAGATACACTTGTTCGCTGGAAAACTTGTCTGTAGGATTTGCTGCGTTGAGGATTTGTAACATTCTGGCTAGTAAAGGAGATCCGTAGTCCTAGAATAAGTGTAGCCCAATAATAAAAGTAGAGTCCAATCCCAAAGTTTTCCAGGAATAAGTTCGAAAATACGGGGAAATGTTTCACTCAGGATGAACGTCAAAACTTGCCGTGGCTCGAAATTGAACCCCTTTGACTGATTTAATTATTCCATCATGGTATCTGAGAAAGCACATAGTACGGAGGATGCAAGGTAGGAACAACAGAATGGAGGGCCACACGCAGACTCTAAGAGTATCCATCATCAGAAATATCACCCATTTGATGACTTAAATCACTAATTGCAGCTAGTGAATCCAGTTCTGGTGCTATGATTTCCCTCAGTTAAGGTTGCTTTATTAGCACAGAAAACCTTTCATTTTGAGGACAGACGTGCCTGGTAGCGAGATTTGAAGAGGCCCCGAAACTCTCCCCCCAGGAATGATTTCTTAATGAACTAAAATACTGTAGATTCACGAATGTGACGTATCTCTCCAGGTCATGTAACTTACGAAACTAATCCCTCGATTGAGTGCCCAGGATAGCGTGTGTCTAAGGACGACTGCCACCCTGCTCATAGCCTACGGATTACGTGGAAAGCGTGGCTAGCGCACCGATACAGTCAAAAGCACCATGATGGCTTTAGATTAAGTAGTGCTACTTTTCATAGTAAACAGTTGTTCTATTGTCCTCACGGTCCTTGGTTCACTGCATTCACTTCACATTTCAAATTAAAACCCGGTGTCTTCTAGTTAAATGGCAATGGAGGAATAGGAGAGATGTACCTTATTGCGGTATTTTATTAGAATGTTTGCTCCCTTTTAATATTCTCAGCATACGACAGGCCGTGTTTCAAGTCTTGTAGGGCATGTGAGGAGGATATAGGCTACTGTACAACCATCAAGCAGTAAAGGATTAATTTTAAGATCCTCCATAAGTTTTTCAACAAAACTCACCTACGATTTAGTGTCCACAGTTATATTCCCCACCATGACAATACTCTGTACATAACGAGCTGTCTTCGAAAACTGACGCTGTGTACTTCCGGAGACAATGTGCCGGGTGAGAATATGCAAAGTTCATGGACTTGTTACACAATCTCAGGGCGGCATCTCCTTCAGATAATACGCACAATCTCAGCACAATTATGCAGATATACTGCAAGTACTCGCACTCGGCAGGTTACGACATTCCTCAACGACCGAACAATTTGATAACATCAAAAAAGACAAGGCCCGCCACAGCTATAAACGTCGTGTAACTTGTTTCACGGATATAATGGGATGGCTGGGTTATTTATGAATAAACCCCTGGTGTTCAGGTAAGAGAGCAGGCGTGTGCGCATCCGTCCCTTGGCCAGCTTGTCCAATAACACACAGATGTCATGGTCCATTCATTAGTCGGCAGTGATCCCAAACAAAGATGTAAAATATGTTTTAAATTACGCATACAATTTACGTAACATTGTTGTTATATTTTCTCATACCTGATAGTTCTCGTTTAGTGTAGTAGGCAGGGGCGGCTCCTGAGGTGGTGCCCGTGTGCCATGGCACCACCAGTGTAATGAAGAGAGAATATGTGACTTTTTCCTCTCAAGAACAGTTTATATTACATTTACATTTTGAGGAAATTGTATACATATTCTGCACTATTTGAACGAGCGCGCAAACTGACATGCGTTCTGGTGGCGCTTTATTGAATTACTGAGCCAGAGCCAACCGGCACTACCTACGAACATCAGACCGCATCAGACACTGTACTGCAATAAGGACTAGTTTGGCTTGAGTTTGTTTGTGTTGTGTTGAGACGCATATTACCCTGAGGTAGAGCCAACGGCCCCGTGACGCGGAGCTTCAATTCTATCCACGAGATAGCAGCACGTCACAGGTAGGCTACAAGCACAAATTACATACACGTTAGAACTGCTGAACTGCTTTATCTTTCCACCACTAGAGTGCAGCATATGGCAGCACAGCTCCAGTGGTACCAGCTTGACGATATATCACTGTGTCTGACTATTAAATAAATTCAAACTACAAAATAGTATTAGTTCTTTATTGTTTGACATTTAGCAACTTTTTAGGCGCATATTGATGACGGGGATTATTTGTTCTCTCTTTGTAATGTAAAAATTCGGAATTTTTCAACGAGTTTTACTGTGTTTCGTTAATTTAATTTGGCGGCACAGTTTCACGTCCCAAGCGTAAACACAAATTCTCAAGTTTGACTGCAAATGTGTATGAATAGTGTCCGTCGTTAAATAGCTTTTGTGTTCATTTATATTAGATGCAGGGGATATCCTTTCCAATCAATCCGTATGTACGATAAGTAAGGTTGTCTTAGAGGTAGGTCATCGTGTTCATTTCATCTCACCTATTTATTTTGAGACAGCAACTGAAATTGCGACAAAGAGGCTGTGGTCACGTGTGTGTTAGCAATAGCCATACTTATTTTTTTCCTATATAGACATGTTACATAAACTTGCATAGCATAATGCGGCATTGACCATATAAACACCGTTTTAATCTAATAAGTGTGCTTTTGGAATCGATACATGCAAGCTAGGTTCCTTAATAAAATTTGATTTGTTTCATGTTTGAAGATCGCATAGCTCGAGCGCAACGTACGAAGCCGTAGGAATCTCAATGAGCTCTGTGTCACCTTTCGGAAGTGTAACAATGAATAAAATAAGTGAGTTGTTACAATCTCCATTTAGCGATAGGACCGCTCTTATTAATTCAAATGAAGGTGTCGATCCAGGTTTTGGAACAAATATTTTTGATGAGTAGGCCTAGCATATGTTGTTTTCTTCAAATTATTTTTCTGAGAGGTTTGTTCAATTATAATTCTTAAAAGTGGTTTTTATTTAAAATGCATATGGATCAAAATATGTGTATGATATAATATCGTATGGCCTCGGTGCCAGGTGAAAGCGTTGTTGTTTGACACCCAAAGGGCAGCTTGCTTGTCGAATTTTTGTTGTTCCTTGGAGCTTAGATATCTAACCTCCTTGACACTTTAGCGCTTTCTAGTAGAGAAAGGAAGAACTTTTGTTTTGGCGAAAAATCCCGAGACTAAAATATTTGTAGTAGTTATGCAATTTCTCAATTCACTTCAGCTGACACTTCAATTAAAAACGTCGGCTCTCCTGTAGTATACGTTGCCCGTTTCGAAAGTGCGTTATTTTACTTAGTAGCGCTCTGAAAATGGTTTGTATTTACTCTGCCACGTTATTAAAGCCATTTGCCATTAACAAACACCGCGTAAACACTTCCAAAAAAGGAAATTGTCAACCTTAACTTTCAAGTAATAAACTTATCAAAAAGCACGTCGCCATGTTTGATTACGTAATGCTGCCAACTTACTGATTGTACTACTAGGCAAAATCATTGGCCTGGTTAAAGATTATTGATGCGTGACTACCCCACTGTGCGTGACAAAAACCAGGGGTGTTATCCATTAGCCTAACGCGGCCCGCAGGGACGAGCTACCTAACCTTTATTGGCCTAGACGAAAACCATTGGGCTGGATGAAAATATTGGTCTGGAAACAATAATGTTGGCACTCTGAAAAAATACCGTAACACTCTCTAGCGATGAAATATTCAACTGCTGTATATTAGTAACATTGGCCATATCTATAGAAAATTTTTCGGATTTTAATGGCGCCGGGCAACGTATACTACACGAGTTCCAAAACGTCTTCTACAATAGCACAGTTAAATAATGTTAAACATATAACTTATTGCATAAAATATGCACTATCCGTACCTGCAACTTTGAATGATTTTATTGCAAATTTTGAATATGCTGGCACCACCAAGGGAAAAATCACCAGCCGCCACTGGTAGTAGGTAATCTTGGTAAAAAGGAAAAGCTCGTGTAGCCCACTGGCCTGGTGCAAGTCTTTTACATTGACACCATTGTGTGGCTTGCATGTCAACGATACCATTCCATTACCGCAAACGACAATACCATTTATTGGCAAAGCCGGGAATCTATCCCAGGTTATCGGGGTGGTGGTCAACGATGCTAACGAATTCTCTGAATACCAAATCTTAGATTTTCTTCAGTGCTTTAAACTTCGCGAATAAATCGTCAACATTTTCATAAAATCTTTATAAATCTTGGCTTCACTGTACCGATTGGAGTATCTATAAGCATTAAGATGGATGGCCCCGGGACCAGGCAATCTCCGGACTTGGTAGATAAGTGGGTTCGAGTTCCACCGCTGGCCATCGTTTTCCGAGATTTTAAATTTTACCAAAGGTCATCTTAAGCACTGGTGTGGTCTTCTGCAAGGACTAAAAGACCTTGATCGTGATACGACTTGTATACATTAATTCAGGAGGCAGTGATATTAGCTACAACTAGTATAGTTCGGAAACTCATTGGCAGTGATTTAAATAAGGTGATAATAATTATTACGCTTTGATTCAATTTAAACTGAATAATTGCTTTGTGTTTTACCAGGCAATCATATGAGAATAACATTTAAAAAAAAAACAGAATGATATGATAGTACTGAGCTTCTGGCAGACCGTAAGCCAGTCTTCCCGAGTTCATGTTTGCAATTCAATACCCGATCATACGACATAACGCTACTTGCTGTTAATTATGAAGTCAAAGAAGTACTGGACCATAAATGTTGCTATGGATGCCCAGTATCAGGACTACATCACTCGGCTGTGTTAGGACGTGAACATTAAAGGAGTCGAGACGTCGCAGCAAATATCACGCATCAAAAGCTGGCATCTTAGACAGATCGACGTGCGTTAGAGAACGTTGTTGAAGTATAAAATTGTCGACTGTTCCGGGATTGCTGTATAATCACTAAGGAAAAAAAGTTACTCATTAGTAAGATTTTAAGTAGGTGTTTGAATCAGTGTAACACTACTTACGTCTGTTGTACAAAAAATTTTATGGATTAGAGAGAGAAACCAATTAATTGAGAAACAAAGTGAGGCTGCTCCATTTAGGAGATGAAACAATACACAGCTTACTAATCAATTATTACAACAATAAACACGAGTAGATTACTGAAATTCAATTGACATACTGTATGCTACATGACACAAATATGGTGATTTTAATTCTCGTATATATGGTGATTAAAGATTTTGATTAATACATATTCTGTATTCCGAAAGAGAGAACTTGAAGGATATGGCAATAGCTTGGAACTGCTGACCTGCATTGCTGGGTTCTTATATTGGCTGGTTTCAGTTGGTACGTTAAATATTTTATCAATCCATTCTGGGTGAACGTCGAACACATTGAATATAATTAATTAATTACATACCTAAGCCAATCTACCTGTATCGCCGGTATTCAAGTGAATACATACGACAGAGAGTGCAAACATTCTAAAGCCAATACAAAGTAA
Organism: Meconema thalassinum; assembly: GCA_946902985.2. Taxonomy (NCBI): domain Eukaryota; kingdom Metazoa; phylum Arthropoda; class Insecta; order Orthoptera; family Tettigoniidae; genus Meconema; species Meconema thalassinum. The sequence goes on along the minus strand of OX336390.1, from coordinate 469,095,964 downwards.
CACTCACCATATAATAATCAGGAATGGCCTATTATTGATGTTTATCCTCCTGATGAACGATTTCTGGGGGTGGTCGTTTTTATGTACAAAAGAAAATTTGGTGTTGGGGCAGGTATCTAATTGGATGACATGTTTCGATGGTCCAGCATCCCGCCATGATACTACAGTAATTGGCTCCAAGCATATCCTGCAAACGATACTGAACACTATTACTTTTCCCGCAGACTATTACGCGGGAAACATAATCGTGTTGTGTATCGCTTGCGGTGCATTAGTACCATGCAGGTTGAAGCAGAGAAATATCGACCTTCCCGATAACACGCGTTCGTTGGGCTGCGTATTACAATCTTATTAGGGGCAGCTGATTCACCTGGTATACTGTAGTATAACTCACGCCACTAATTTGAATGGCTCATTTCAATTAGTATCAATTAGTCCAGCGGCGTATCCGTGCTCGTTAAATTGTGCACCACGCCAACGAGGGAAGGTGCAGGAAGTCAGGAGATTGTAGGTTTGAATCCCGGTGCTGACAGCGGCTATCCTGAGTGTGCTTCTCTCTCAGGTTTACCACACTTCCTCCAGGGAAATACTTCAATTCTCGGGGCACCTACTACAGTCATCACATAAATACAGGTTATTTTACAAATTCAACACACACGCAACTACATGGGGTTAATGACCAAGATATCCGAGGTCTCTAACATGAATAAACAACATCTATTTAAAATTTGAGTTATGAATGTCCTCAAGTGGCAATTGGAATCATCCCCCATCATACCACACATTCTTTAATCTAATTTCCGACGTCCTGGCGAAGTGGATAGCCTTATGTCCGAAGGGCTCTATATTCAATTCCCCACTGGGTTCAGCAGCACTGCTCTGGGCGTGATTCAAGCATGTAATTAAACAATTTTGTTTTTGGAATTGAGGAATAAAAAATTAAACCACTTGAATTTAGTCCGGTCTCACAACCATTGGGTCATCATTTTGTCGGCCAGCGAATTCGCGAGAATATTAGATCAACGTTAAAACACATAAGCATAATTATACCATTTGTACAATACTGAAATTATTCCTATCCTTTCTTTTTCACGAATGCCTCACACATTTTTAGTCTACTTTTCACATTTTGCAAAAATGAGGAAAAAGTAGACTTATGAATCGATCCGGGATAATGTGTTTCTGTCTGTCTGTCTGTCTGTCTGTGTCTCTCCCCCCCCCTATCAACTCCTAAACGGCTGCAGCAAACAAAACCATCTATACATGAATATATCAAGCCTATATTTGAAAATGATGTCAATGCTGAAAAACCGCACTTGAAATTTGAGCTCAATGTTGGATATCTTGAAAGGTATGCATGGGAGCTATTCCAAAATTGGCACACATATAGATAATAATATTTCAGTTTAATTTCCAGGAGGTCATACATAGCAGTGTTGCCAAAATTATTCTAAGCCTGCTGATAGGTCCAATTTTCAAATGCATATAACTTCTACACTATTAATTGGATTTCAACCAAATTTCGTATGTAATATGTGTATATAAACATATATGACTGAGCGTATTCTTAAGAGGCACCAGGGCTGCCAACTGTTAAAAATGTTGTCTCTATTTTTTACCCTAATATCAATATATCAGAAAGTATGTAAGCCAACAGCTCTAAAATTTGTACACATATAGTACCTGACATTTAGGTTATTTTGTTGTAACTAATATACGACAGTGCTGCCAACATGATTCTAAGCCTGCTCATAGGCCCAATTTTAAAATACATGTAACTTCTATACTAACAAATGGCTTTCATCCAAAATTGGCACAACAAGGGATCATAATATTTCAGATTATTTCTGACCAACATATGCATGACATTGTTGCCAACGTGATTTTACGCGCACTGATAGATCCAATGTCTAACTGCTTGTAACGTCCATGCTATCCATTAGACTTCAACAAAATTTTGTATGTGCGTTCTGTACCTTAAGCGATGGAACTAAGAATATATTCAGTCACCAGGGCTGCCAACTGTAGTACTCTATTAGGCTACAGTAAACCAGGTATATTTGGAACTAATTAGAAATTTCGATATTACCACCTTAAATTCGTAATTATTCTAGATAGGTCCATATAGATTAATCATTGGCATGAATCTTAATTTTAAGAAAAGGAGGCTCTTTAGTTCGTCACGGAACATCTTGTTTCATTAACTATTTTTAGCTACTAATATTTCTGAACTACCGAACATATCCATGAACACATTGTTCAATTGAGAATATCCTAGAATTGTTGGCAAACGCACTTTTTCTGCAGGTTTGCGAAACATTCAGCTGCCCTCTTCTGATTTTATTCATATGGTAAGATTTTCCTAGGAATTAATGAAAAATGATCCCACTCATTCTTTGTTGTTAACAACCATTCTAAAAGGGAATTAAATGTTACAAGAAAAACCCCGTGGCTTTCGAGTCCATGAAGGACCTGAACCTACCAACCGACTACTGCTCAGCCCTTTGGCCTGCGGATTGTGGTGTGATTCGTGGTGATCGCTTTGGGTCCCTTCGGCCGTTAATCTTGGTTTCCTGGACCGGGATGCTGTCTCACTGTCAGACAGCTACTCAATTGTCCTTATGTGGCTGAGTGCACCCCGTTCTAGCTCTTAAGTCAGTTTCTAAACCCATAACGGAGCCAGGAATCGAACCCGTGGCAGGCTTAATTGCTTAATCGAGATTTCTTTTTCGTCACTGAAGAATGTTCCTTTATTCTACCTTAGAATTTGTATAACCATTTTGAAATGATCCCCCGTTGGCTATCTCCGTTATTGATCATTCACAAAGAAGTAAGTTTCGTATCGTAGAACAACATGCCTTCTAAACAGGGTCTTGTATGAGCAAACTATTGCTGTGTGAAGAAAACGTCATAAATAATTGTGCAGTTTCTAAGACTCTACAACAATGTTAAATAAGTGCTCACTATGCAAAACATATTTGAATAACACAACCTATTTCTCACCGAAACTACACTACTCTTTTATTACTGTTTCTGACCTGAAAAGTAATTCTGATCGATACTTTGCAGAAAGAGTACTCGCACACTTGTAACAAACAGTCTCACCTGCCCTTCTGATTATGATATACAGACCAGTCTACAGTACAGCAATGTCAGACTATGACTGGTTCTAAAACCACCGTTGCTAACCTTCAATTAGTTGTTTACCATTTTCAATTCTAAGCAATTGCCAGGATAGCTCGCCAGTTTCATTTTCATTCAAATCTATTTATTTATTTATTTATTTATTTATTTATTTTATTCCTTTAACTTCATATTGATAAGTAGGTATCAGGAAGACTATCCAGACGTAAATAAATAAATAATAAATAAATAAATAAATAAACAAATAAATAAATGAATAAATAAATAAAATATAATAATAAATGAATAAATACATTAATTTATTTATTTTTATTCTTTCAGCGTGTTTTATGTCATTTCATTTCGGCCAAAAATTCCCATAAGTAAATATGCCCAGATCGCCTTTACCATCACTCAGTAATCGCCCGTGCAAGAGAAGAGGAGCGTGATAGTCGACTGACGATCTACTGACTAGACTAATCAACGTCTGTTAGAACCTCTACCTCGACAATACGCTGGTCTGACTGCAGCCTTTGTAAACAATGACATGCATGTTTGTCTGTGATCTGCATCCTCACTCTGCCTTTGTGTTGAATATGTGCACATTCTCCCACGAACTGATATTCTCAAATGATTGTGAGAATTACGCGTCAATAGCTCGATAGATAAACGAATTATTAATTCACTGGTGTATTATGAACTACGATAACAAACCGTCATTGTTTCTCCCACAGGGGAAGGTAGGATGCATAAACGAAACCTGGGTGTTTCGAAAAAAGAGTAATCGTTATCATTTTGGCCAAAAGGCGAAACCAATTCTCTCTCTCACACACACGGACATAAGACAATATTTCATAAGACGGAAATAGGCTAAAGCATATGTGATGATTAATAAATTATTCCTCCTTAATTGGGATTAGAAAGAAAGATTGTCATGTTTTTCTTCCTCGTCAATATTGAATTACTAGCGATCGTCGAACCAAATTACTAATTCCTAGCTGCACTAGTAGTAGCAGTAAAAAGTTATTGCAACATTTTTGTCGATTTATTTTTAGAGGTTCTGACCTTTATCGTTGGACGGGACGGTATTGCGGCAGAAAGGAGATGTGGTACACCTATACCACACTTAATATACCATATGAAATTGTTTTTTGTCGTGGTGAAACCACGGCCAATCACGATGAAGTTGTGAACACATCCTTGTAATGTGCTGCCACATTGTCGCCAACGATAATGTGTAAAATTTTGCTGTAACTGTAGCATGAAGGTGAACTGCTTACTGTTCCTTTCAATTTGTGGTTAACCGTACCTTCCACTACTCTTAGACGAAACGAAAAATGGTCGTCATCTTCGGCAGAAATCCCGTGACAAATGACAGTAGTTGTCCCTAGGCCCTCAACTATAGGCTACGGGGATGGGCAACCTGGGATATCTGCTTGTTCTTAGTTGTATTATTTAAGGCCTTGGGCACTGTGGTCATTCCCAGGCACTTAGGTGTATATACAACTTGTCAGTTGACCGATGCTATTGCGATGTCTGTATTTATAATTGAAGCTAGAATTGGAAGGGAGGCGACCGTGGTTTAAGTTAGTAACCATTATAGCATTTTGTAGAAGTAGAAGTAGGAAACTTCGGAAACCTCTTCTAGGATGGCTGAGGTGGGAATCGAACCCATCTTTACATGACACATGTGTGTCCCGTTCCAACCTTCAGAGTGGAATTAAAATTCTTGCCAGAGTTGGGAACTGAACTCGAATCGCAAGGGTTACAGCATTGAACACTAGCTAAAACTCCATGAGGTGATTAGTAATTAGTAATTTGTAATTAGTAATCTAGTGTAAGTTATATGTTCAGAGTCTATAACAAAGATCCTTGCTGCCCACCAAAGAATGACATGGTGCTGCCATGTTTGAGCATTATGTACGTAACCACACTCCATTGAAATTTGCTCGTTGAGAGCTTATAACTACAAGGTAACCTATCATAAAAAGTTCACCTATTGTTGATCAGTCTTCATAGAAGCTTAGGATTAATCAAAGTCCTCATGTTAGTGGCTAATTATCTTCATACGTAAGCTTGCGCACCAATTTATATTACAAGGAACATTCAAAAAATTAAGAGATTTTGTCTTTGACTATTCTACCAGGACCCAGGCATGTCATCAAAACTTTATCATGCAAGCATTAGTATGTGTTGAGTCAGATCCTCACAGAATAAATTGAAATATGGCTGAGCGCACGGAAACATGGTCAAACCTCGAATAGCAAGTATCAAATAGCAAAAATAAAATGAAATCTGGACGTCTCTTAACGGGCGTCGTGTTGCAACACGACATCGTCAGACCACAGGTAGCCAACATCACATGTGAAATGTAACGGCGCTTTCTTTAGGAGGTACTGGCACATCCTCCATACAATACTGACCCAGTAATTTCCATCTCTTCTGACTGTTGAAGAATCTCCTAGGTGCATGTAACGCACCCACAATTCGACCGTTCAGCATGCCATTATGACTTGGCTTCGGGGACTGGAAGCAGATTTCTTCCATGTTGACTTCTATGTCTTGCCGTACGGTTGGAACAAGTGCATGGACAAGAATAATATGTTGAATAGTAGTGTGTATCAGGGCCCTACGACTGTCTATCCTTATATCTGTAAGCAAATGCAAGTTTCTCCGTGTGAGCTTTTCATACTTTACGTTTAATAACTCGTTAGCAACTAACTACTGAATGTATATTTCGGCGTCGTAGTTTTAGAAGTCGCCTCCGTAGCGAAGCGGTCAGCATGGTTAGCTGCCGCCCCGGAGGTCCTGGGTTCGATTCCCGGCTCTGCCACGAAATTTGAAAAGTGGTATGAGGACTGGAACGGGGTCTACTCAGCCTCGGGTGTTCCAAATGAGTAGAGGGGGTTCGATTCCCACCTCAGCAATCCCATTTATTAATATGTAATGTGTGGACCGCGTCGTAGTGTGCCAGGCGTTTCACCCGTGCTTGATGAGTATTATCACCGAAAGGTGGAACAGACGTTAGGTAAACTAGTTCCGACTAGGAGAAAGCACGCAAAACTCTCGTATATGACGTCACAATATTCCAAGTGTATTCCACTGAATATTGCTTTTTCCTACAGAGCAGCGAATCTGGTCGTCCTCAACAAAGTCAGTTAACCTAGCTTCTGTAACCATCTAACCAAGCCATTATGCATAGGTGAAACTTTTGGTACATAGATTTGGCTAATTTCACGGGTTATGCTGCAGTGTCAAATGGACCAATACCAGCTCAGAGAAGGGATAAACAAGAGATAAGCATCTGACTTGGTAATGCCGGAAATGACACATGTAGGCCTATATAGTGGAGGAAAACTAACAGACAGATTGATGAGAGAAATCAGAATATGTATCAACACCTCTTGTGAATTGCAGATTATACAAATATATATGAGGAGATGAAAGGGTCAGACAAGTTGAAGGGATTTTGACCTGCAACTGGTATTTTGACCTTTAAGAATGTCATGCGATGCTAATCAAATGTCGGGTGATGCATTGCTATTCGAATTATAAACAACAGAAGGAAACAAGATGAGGTTTAGCGAATCCATCACAGTCACTTCTAGCGGAGCTCACACCTTATACATTTCCAAAGAGGACTACTAATTTCATCCGGCATCGGCCAGTTCTTAAAATATGCAGTCCTATTACATCATATTACATACGTAATGTAGCATTGTTTATTCTGAGATGAAAAGATGTTACGTATTGGGTAAACACGGTAAAAAAAATGCTCTAGTAGTCGATGGCCTGAAGTCTGATGACTCGTGGTGAGGTAAGTAAGACGCAACTACGACAAAAAAAAGGCACTAACTACCGGTACTTTCAAACATTGGAGGGGAAGGACTATGCAACAAAATGAGAAATAAATAGTATTTGTTATAATTATTACAATGAATAACCAAAGTTACAACACTATACATGATTTTAATTACTAATGAGCACGTAGTGCTGATGTTTGCTCTGCTCTTAAATTTTAAGAAGCGTATCAAAATTGTACAATTAATCCTTGTAATTTTTAGATTAGTAGTGTGGATGTGAGTAGTTAAGTATTTTTAATTGGGCACATTGAGGTGTTGGAAAAGAAATTCTCTTACTAATTTGCCAACCAATGGTATGCCTTTCACAAAATATGAGCTAGGGAAATCCCTAAAAAGAGTGAGGGTTGCGGTAGGGGGTAGAGAATTCACCAAGAAGCGAGGAAGTGTATGGTATTGGATAATTATTAATTTCAAGTTGGTTACAGTGGGGAAATATGACGCCATAAGGTCGGCAGTTCTGTTATCCAAGAGGCTCTGCTTTTGGCACATCATTTGAGTTTTTTTTCTTATGACAAAATATTTAGAACCACCACGCAATCCTGCTTCTGCTATAGAGTTTACTTAAGCTAAAAGAAGTAGCCATGAGGAAACTTGGCAAGAAAGGAAGATATAATTCAGTTTCTTATATTCTTAATAATGAACATAAATATTGATAACTTAGGAAGTACGCTAGAAAGTTTCACTAACCTAGAAAATTAAGGGATTTTCATGCGCCAATATTGACTATAATTGCATAGTACTTCTTTCCAGCGTGACGTTGATATATGACTACCATATTTGTTTGGTTTTTAACAGCACACAATGAACAGAAGATAGTAAATATTTCATAATGTGTGTGCATGCATTACGAAGAAAGTAGGCCAAGTGTTATTCCTAGAACACCATGCTAGATTTCGTTTTGAAACTTTGGAGATTTCATATAATTTTATGTTGATGTTTTGTATTGGCTTGGGCCTTCAACGATTTATTTGCTTGTTTTAATTCTTATTCATCGCATTATTACTTTGGCTGTTTGTTGATGTTGTTTCCGTTACGGGCTTAGGGCAACTTCGAACATAAGGTTCCATGCGTATGCCATTTGCCTGATAACGTGTGTTATTGGGGTGTCAATATTAGTGTATGTAAATTGTAATTGTTAGGGTAAGGATTAGAGTAAGCTCTCTGGGACTTGAAATGAGTTACACATCGGTATGGAGTGAGATTGGGAAAACTTCAGGAAAAATCACGCCAAGAATGGCCGCTGTCAACGCTGGGGTTTGGATATGCAGCTGCCCATTGCAATCTTAGTGATAAAACTTATCGCACACAGCTGCATTGCTGGAGGAATAGACAAGTACCGGTAATACTCGGGCAAGGCTGGTACACAATGCACTTATGGATATCATATAGTTGCTAAACAGTTGATTGCCAGGATTATCAACTTTCAATAATAAGAGCTGCTGTCATCGCATTCGTTTTAGGCTCTTGGGACACCTTGGTCATCAGTCCCATGTAGTTGGATGAGTGTTAAACTTGCCTGATAACCTGTATTGATGTGATGACTGCAGTATTGTTTGTAACTGTATTAGGGACAGGGATGGGGTAGGTTCTCCGGGACTTGAAGTAAAATACTATCCCGGCATTTACCCGGAGTAAATGTGGAAAACCATGGTGAAAACCACACTCAGGATAGCTACTTTCAGCACCGGGATTTGAACCTACGATATTCTGCAGCTGCCTTTGCGGCCGTGGTGCACAATTTAACGAGCACGGCTACGCTGAACCGCGGGGTAATGTGAAAAGGGCATGAGCCATTGCATTTGAAACTCTTTGAGTTTACTTTCCTTATAGAATGGATAGAAAGCAGAAATCAATCACTAGGCGCTGGGGAGTGTGCCTGTCAGTCTCACCCCCTATTAACATCTGGATGGCTGCTTCAATTATAGTGTAACTTTGTGTGGTGGTAGTATTGCCTCAAAACACCCGAGTTTACGTCATTGCTGATTGATATTAGTAATTGGTGGTACAAACTTAAAAGTTACTCTTGATGAACTCGCAAACGATTATCCCTATTTTGACCAACACATGCAAACATATGCATAATTTATGAAAAATCATTCCGCTACAAATTTGCCAACCATCATCAATACATGGTGCCATCATTACAGTCACTGTTAAAGAACTTGCAAACGACTGACTCCACTTGGTAAACTTTGTACTAACATAAGTCGTACCACCACTAGATAATTTACTGTGCATCATGCCTTGTCAACCGTTAGTTATACTGATATCCATGAAAACCCCGTAAAAGAATAACCCCTGTAGAAATAACTTTGAACGAGCATACTGTAGGCTATCACTAGGAATGTCAACCGCTAATAATAAGTGATGTCAACCAGATTTATTCTTCAATATTGGCAAACATTTGACCCTATTTCAAGCATGATTTGTAAAACGTAACATGTACTACCAAGACTCAATATTGAGTCAGCTCCAGGGTTGCCAAACGTTTGTGATTGGTGGTATCAACCTCGGAATTACTCTTCAAGAACTCCCAAACAACTGACAATAGTTTGACCAAGATAGTATGTACCGGAAAGAGGGTTTTAAACATTTTGTATGCCACTACAGTGCGGCCAATCGTTAATAACAGGTGGAACCAACAGTCAGAACTGAGGTACTCGATACGAATAACCCAATTTTGACCAAACTAAGTACGAAAGGAAGTACGCACCACCAAAACACGATTTAAAATGTTCTGTGCAGTTCCATGTTGGCAAACGTTATCTATACGTGATGCAAACCTCATATATAGTCTACTCTTAAAACAACTGATCGTAATTTGAGCAAACTTTGAATATCGTAGTGGACACCACCAAATACACATGTGATAACATTTTAGACTGTGAATAATTCGTTGTACCAACCTTTGAGAAACTCGGCAAATTCTCATTCTTCTCTAACCAAAATTAGTACGAAAAGTACTGTTTGTGCAATATGTACACAACTAACAAACGTGTAGGCACTTCGGGTGTTGCCAACCATATATAAATGTCGGTAACGACCTTATAGACACGCTTGAAAAAACTCGCAGGCGTATAACCCAATTTGAACCAAACTTTGAGCAAACAATCAAATAACCAAAGGAACAAACAAACGATTGCGAACTTTGTGAAATAAAGCACTGTCTTGCACCAACTTCTCAACAGTGAATTAAATGAAAAATTCCGTATGTTCATTTTTGAAAAGGAAAATACTGTATCTTGCACCAAAATATAAATTCAATTAAAAATGAAACGAAGTGTCGAGCATAGAACTTAGTCCCATTAACTAAGTCCAGTCACATTAAAGACACACGATAAAATAAACAGGGTTATTTCATAGCCATAGCAGCCTCCGTGGCTTAGGCGGCAGCACGCCGGCCTCTCACCACTGGGTCCGTGGTTCAAATCCCGGTCACTCCATGTGAGATCTGTGCTGGACAAAACGGAGGCAGACGGGTTTTTCTCCGGGTACTCCGGTTTTCCCTGTCAAAATTTCATTCCAGCAACACTCTCCAGTATCATTTCATTTCATCTGTCACTCATTAAATCATTGCCCCAGAGGAGTGCGACAGGCTTCGGCAGCCGGCACAGTTCATATCCTCGCCGCTAGATGGGGGCTTCATTCATTCCATTCCTGACCCGGTCGGAGACTGGAAGCAGGCTGTGGATTTTCATTTCATTTCATAGCCATGATCTGCTGCAATAGACAAATTTAACAGAGGTAATTCCAATTTGCGGTCTTTTATTTTAATTTTAGTGTCTAGCCACCTTTATTGAATCTCTAACGTTAAATTGTCATTATCATACTTCTATCATCCCTGTGCTACAGTATATCTTTTAATCGTCTGCCTATACCAGGAGCAATCGTTTCTAAACAATCTGCGAAGAGCATATGATCAAAAGAGAGCAACAAAAACTTGTGTAATGATCCAGAATTTTGGCTGAAATGTACTGTACAAATGAGAGCTGTTTATTCTTTAGCTGGCCTGAACTTCCTTCACGGTAATTTATAATGCATAACAATATTGATAAGCGTCTAGGAATCACTGATAATTAAAACGATGAGCAACAGTACTGATGTATTAACTTCCACTACAGTTTCAAACGACAATTAGCCTAATTGAATGCGATGCTCATATCCCGTATCATTAAACGACTCTTCATGGATGTGATCAGCATAACACCGAACATGTGTCATTGGCACATAGTCAATTGGCAATACTTTTCATTTAGATTCAGTTTATGTGTGATAGGTTCCCTCGTGATACTACGAGCAGTAAATGTCAATACAAATCGATACCAAGCGCTTCTTTGATGTGGGAAGACAATATGTGTGTTACTCAAGTTACAGGTAATTTCTTCTCTTGGTCTATTGGGTACGGGTCATGTGAAAGAAGTCTCCAACCTTTCTCCTACTTCCAGTGCGGAAGACGAGGCCAGTATAGCACAGCAATTCAGCTGGCATTGCTTGTCTAAATTTCTAGAGGGAGGTCACTCATGCAGAATGCTGTCCTTTAAACCTGGCTGAACCAACCACAGCCTCTTGAGAGCTTAGGGCTGAACTCTTGCAAGTTATTCCAAATTTGTAAAAATTTGTTAAAGGAAACTGTACAAACCATGGTTTTCTGGTCAAACGAATTCTTGGATCAGAGATGAATTTCGTTTCGTCCCCAAATAACAAGACAGCTGCCATACAATGAGCAAAGTGTTGACAGACCCACTGCTTCAGAAGGTAAGATGGATATTTAAGTGACGGGAGGACATATGAAATAAGATTAGAATTTGATTCATTTAAAGTGTAGTGGTTTGGTAACCAAATTTTATTGAATGGCAGGACATGTGTCCGTGAAAGCCATAGTGACGGATTTGCTTGCGCCAGTGCAAAGGGATCGTTGTTGTTGTTGTTGTTGGTGGTGGTAAATCGCTTAGGAGCTTTGCAACAACGTAGCCCAGTGTATGTGAGTGCCGGTATATGGGGAATCTGTAACATTGCGAAGGATGTAATAGTGTGTGTATTTGTAATTAAGGTTAGGATTTGGAGGTCGGCAGGCATGGCCTTAAGTTTGGAACTTATAAAACTGGGAAACCACGGAAAACAACTTCTATGATACCTGAGGGGGAATCTCCTCACGAGGCTGAGTGTGCCCGGAGATGTCTAGTTACTTGCCATAGACCACGCATAAAATTGCTGAGATGTGTTCTATGAATGAACACAACATACTGTATCACAGTGAACACGCATTTTGTAACTCGACAGTATTCCACAATATATAGGGCTAGTAAGTCATGAAACTACTGTTTTAGAAAAATCACGTGATGTAACTGGTTCCATGCATACAAGTCTGAGAGTACGACGTTACCAACTGCTGTAACAAACCAGAGTAACCGTACGCAGAGGTTGCTCTTTGGATTAGGGTATTCTGTTATTGGCCAACAATGAGGGTTATCAGCCAGCATGTATGAGTGAATATCACTGTTGTTTCATGACTTCACTTTAGCGACATCATGGAGATCGTATGATGTGGCGACGAGAGTGAATCTGATCTATCGCCTGTGCCTGTTTCGTCTCAGGCAGTATACGCATCACCTGCCTAGAAAGACCTGGTCAAAATTAAATAGAATTCGGACCAATCACGGTGTATGCGGAGATCTCTTGTACTAGTGGAGGAAAAATCTTCATCATGTTGCGAGTTGCGGTGCTGAAAGACAGATTGTTCGGCACCTAGTTCAAGAATGCCCACAAACATCTTACAGTGGTGAATTCAGCGACTTCTTCCTAGAGACACCACATGCACTTCATTACGTTTCTAAACTTGATGTCAAATTAAAAATAATTTTCATGTATGCCATAGGATAAATAAAATAATAAATACGCGACGCCCTCTCGCTGACTACTCCACTCCGACTACCGATCATAAGTTCGCTCTCATGACGACCGAGGTTGCACGCAGAGTCACATTCACCGCCTGTTTTTCAATCTCTGGTAAGTAATTGAATTGGAGATACACGTCTAGAGGCGGACAGCACACCGTTTTGCTCCGAGGACGGTGGCGATGCGGTGCGGTATTGAAGTACACAAGACGTCGAGTGCCATGCCTTGCAATAGCATGCACATCTCTCTCGACAGCACGTCATGTTCATGAGGATGGAGATCCAGTGATCTCTGGAGCCAGGGAAGCATTCATTCAGTCACAAATAAGGAACAAATGGATGATGTATTGGGATTTTGTACAGTATTTACTGGAAACGTTAAAGCAAATCAAAAGCTATTGTACGCTATGCAGTGTTCAGAAGCACCAACTACTTTCAAATATTACGGGGGGGAGGGCGTAGCAGGACAGAGCACACAAATGAGATATTAGTTGTATTTGTTATAATTATAAAACGATATTGAGGTTGTTCGATCACTATAGTTGCTTTGATTTACTAATTTTGTACCACGCTGGAATTGCTAAGAATGGTCGCTGGCCAATTGATGAATGGCAAAATTTCAGTTAATATTTCATAACCCTAAAGCCTCCGTGGCTTAGGCGGCAGCACACCAGACTCTCGCCGCTGGGTCCGTGGTTCAAATCCCGGTCACTCCATGTGAGATCTGTGCTGGACAAAGCGGAGGCAGAAAGGTTTTTCTCCGGGTACTCCGGTTTTCCCTGTCCTACATTTCATTCCTGCAACATTCTCCACTCTCATTTCATTCATCTGTCATTCATTTAATCATTGCCCCAGGAGAGTGCGACAGGCTTTGGCAGCTGGCACAGTTCATATCCTCGCCACTATATGGTGGTCTCATTCATTCCATTCCTGACCCGGTCGGTTGACTGGAAGCAGGCTGTGGATTTTCATTTCATTTCATAACCCTAACTTCACCACTACCAAAGACATAACATACATAAATATTATATAAAATAACTATTAAACATCCACTAGTATAGTCATACAAAAACACAGTTTTACAGGCAGTATTACAGGCATAACACACCGACAGTAGTGGCTACGCTGGCTAACGCGAGCATTAGGTCATGGGGCCAAGCTTTCTGCTGACTCGGTAGACGCGTGGGTTCGAGCCCCACCGTCGGCCGTCCTTGAAATGGTTTTCCGTGGTTTCCCATTTTCAACACCAGGCAAATGCTGGGACGGTACCTTCTGACAGGCCACGGCTGATTCCTTCCACATCCTTGCCCAGTTTCATTCACCATCATTCATTTCATCTCTCATTAACTCCTCTCATGAGGTTGGCGTCAGGAAGGGCATCCGGCCGTAAAAACCATCGCCACAAAGACTTCCATCGCATCTCATCCCCGACCCCGTTGGAAAACGGGAATAATAAGGGGTAGACATACAATTACAGGCATAACACGTTTCTGATGACTGCGATTCCCTATCCTCTAAAACAAATATTAAGATGTGCTCATGTAATTCCTACTGGTGTTGATATCTTTATTCAAGGCCTACCACCGTAGCCGAGTGAATTAAGACAAGTCCCTCAATCCTCAATCATGGAGGGTTGAGGGCCTTTAATCCCCTTACTCTCTGTTAGTCTATTTCTTCTTTAGTTATGCCGTTCGGTTTTCCTAAATGACGTAGTAGCAAATGCAATACCCTTCTTGAAGAAAGATAATTTAATACAGCACGACATTGTCTGGCACATATTCAGATGTTATATTGTAACTCATTGCAGTGGTAGCAATGTGAGTTTTATTCCACTCTCATAATAAGGTTTATCATTTGTTCGTGGTTTATTCTCACTTCCATGGCGATATAAACGAAACACGCTCTGGCCATAAACTGTCATCAGCGAATTACGGTTGCAGTGGGTTGTGCGTGAGTACTGTCCCCGCGTGGTACGTGCCTTCCTGCTGAAACAATACGCTCTATGCTAGGCGACCACTGCAATACTGCCTAGTACCTGTTCCATCAGGGGATCGTTAACATCATCCATAAAAGGTGTTTTTTTGATAGTCTTACAAGCCGCTGAAAATCTTATATGTAAAAGTGGATGTTTTTAAGTTTGTTCAGTATACAATTTATTCTATACCGTTCCAACATTTTGAACCAAATTATATATACATGCATTTTAAACCCCAAAATGAATCAATGGTTGCATGAATTTTGGATAGCTTTCCTCATTATTCTTATTTCCGCCCTTCGGAATTCGGGCATAGTCTAATATAGACAAAATATCGATATTGTCGTACAAAGAACAGCGCAAAGCTCATTTTACGCACTTCTATGTGTCAAAATATACTCATCTGGTCCAAAAGGGATCACTAATAAAAGTCAACGGCGTACTGAGCGTTCAAAGGCACGATCCACGGCTGGACCAGATCTAGCGTTCTGAGAACGAAGCAGTTCTCAATACCCAATAACAGTTTTCATCCTGAGGGTGCTTTTTTCTATGGTAATCAGTACGGTATCACACTAACTCCAGGCAAATGCCGGGATGGTACCTTACTTCAAGTTCCGGGTCACCTACCTACAAATTCAGTACTTCAATCCTGGGCTCTACTAATAGAGTAACACAAACTGCAACAGTCATCCAGGGGCCGATAGCCTAGATGTTAGGCCCCTTAAAACAAAAATTATCATCATCATCATCATCAACTGCAACAGTCATCACAATATCACAGGTTATCACACTCACACACCCAAGTATACGGGGCAGCTTTCCAAGATTTCTCAAGCCCCTAAACAAAACAACTACTTTAAATGTCAAACGAAAATAATAAATTATGCCCGTATTTCAAAACAACCCCCACTTAGCCAAAACCGAATAGGAATTGGTATTTGTCGTGGACTTGAAATAAATGATTTCCCACCCTATCAGTACTTTATAAGGAACTTAATGGAACGTTTTACTTCATACTGTATTGTATGTCTCTTGTACCGGGGTGCTATTAACATATGTTTCTGGTCGGAGATAAGGAATGAAGAACGAAGCTAACTAAATTATTCAAGATCGCTCCTGTGCAGGTGGTTGTTTATTTTGACCATCTCTCATCACACTGGTATCTCTCATCAGAAAACAACTTGAGAAATGGCTTTTATAATGCGCATGCGCGCACGAGCCATATCACAGTTGAATATCAATCTCCTTTACATCAGGCACGGTGAAACTTCGTACTGCGTATCTCCATAACCAACTACTGCATCATCTCATAAGCAATGTTAGCTTACCACCACAGAAGATCATGTTCTGAATATTTTACAAGAATCTAGTACATTAATGTACTTAAAAATTATTAAGTTCGAATTACCATTTACGAGGATACTCCTCCTGTCTATGGTAAAGGATCATTTATTACATAGCTTGCCACGGTGGGTGAGTGCTTAACGTGTCGGTCTACCAACC
The DNA here is from genome assembly GCA_946902985.2 of Meconema thalassinum. Taxonomy (NCBI): domain Eukaryota; kingdom Metazoa; phylum Arthropoda; class Insecta; order Orthoptera; family Tettigoniidae; genus Meconema; species Meconema thalassinum. The sequence continues at coordinate 469,079,606 of OX336390.1, read as the reverse complement.
CAAGCTTGCAGGTTCACTCCTGGCCGTGGTAAGTGATTTTTGAAAGGCGGCAAAAATACGACACGCATGTCATACGATGTTGGCATGTCAAAGAACCCATTTGAATTCGTTGGGCGTGTTCATGATGGCAAAGTTAATCTCGGGAGTTTCCGCCAACACAAAGTTCCTCATTTCTCTACTAGAAAGCGCTATAGTGTTCAAAGAGCTTAGATATCTAACCGCCTTGACTTTCACAGAGCTTCAAGGAAAAACGAAATGCAAGATACCCTCTGCGTGTCAAATAACAAAGCTTGCACCCGGCACCCGAGGCCATACGATATTATTTTATTATTTATTACATTACATTTTCATTTGAGATTATGTTGCCTTTTAGTGTCCAGCCTACTGTAGTCTACTGTACTAGTCTCTATTTACCAGGGAGTCATCTCTATAATCCCCTGTTACCAGTTATCACTGCGACCAAATATTTAGATATACTGTATGTCATTTTCGTAAAATTATTTTTATTGGCTTCAAATTCGAGCCCACATTTGTTACAGATGTGTTTTTAACTAAGTTTTTATAAAAATGCTCGTATAAAACCCAAGTTAAATATTAATAACAAAGCTTTGCTCGTAATTACATTAGTTTCTTTTCTTTTTAACAACATCGAACATCGCTGAAGAAGGTCATAATATGGCCGAAATTGGTACATTTCATTAATTAATATAGTAATTTATTATTCTTGACTAAGGTGTAATAAATTTATTAAATACTCAATGGTCGTTTGTCCTCCGGAGAGGGCGAGTGCAGGTCTCTCTAGTTGACGCCCGTGGGCGACCTGCGCGTCGTAATGAGGATGAAGTGATGAGGAAGACGTCACATACACCCAATCCCCGAGCCACGGGAATTTACCACTGGAGATTAAAATCCCTGATGGCTCAGCCGGGAATCGAACCCTGAGCACTTCGGGCCAAAGACTAGTGCGCTAACCATTTAGCCACGGAGCCGGACATGGTATTACAATGAGATCATAATGCATTGTTAGACAGTACTTAATTCTTCGTGGAACATTGGGTTAGTGTAATTTACTCGTAGACTACTATTAACGTTATTTAAGGCAAGGTTGTCCTCCTTATTTCTGTCACAAGACATAGCCTATCTATCTTTTCTGGAGTGACGTGGATATGACCTAGACGTTTTAGTCATAATGTGACTCTATTTACTCTCTGAACCCATCAAGGACGGATTAATTAAGCTACTGCATACAAAAATTAATACCGACAGTGGTAGCTACGCTCGCTAAAGCGCAGCGCTAGGCCATGGGGCCAAGCTCTCTGTGGACTCGGTAGACGAGCGTTCAAACCCCACCGTTGGCCATCCTTGAAATGGTTTTCCGTAGTTTCCCTATTTTCAACTCCAGGCAATCGCTGGGACGGTACCTTCTGACAGACCACGGCCGCTTCCTCCATATCCTTGACCAGTTTCATTAATCTTCATTCATTTCATCTCTCATGAACTCCTCTCAATGGGTTGGAGTCAGGAAGGTCATCCTGCCATAAAAACAATCCACCATAGAACTTTACCGCACCTCATCCCCAACCCCGTTGGAATCGGGAATAATAAGGGGTAGACACACACACATAAATAAATAATAAATAAATACATAATTAATGAATATCTAAATTAATAAATAAATAATCATTATCTAATAGCATGAACGGTTATGAACTGCACATACTTGAAATAGCAGTGATCTTCTGCATAATCCTAAAGTGTTGAATTCTGGAGAAAATTGACTTTGCTTCGGGTGAGAAGGGGTATTCCGTTGTTGGCATAACTCTGCCTGTTCGGCAATGCTACCACTTGTATTCGCATAAAAATGCAGTCACTTCTACTCCAGACTCACAGACACAATCAGATGACTTTTCAAACTTCCTCCAATAACTTAAGGTGGGATAACTTCCTCCAAATTTCATTAGTCTGAGGGGATCCCTTATTTGAATGATGTTGATGCTACCCAAAACGTTGTAGCCTAGATTGTTTAAATTTAATTAATTATGTTATTCTTCATTTTCGTTGGTCATTTGGGTCACTTCTGAACCACGGTGCTTGTGGTTTTGCTGTTGTCTGCCACTTCCGGTGTTCTTTTAGTCGATTTTTTGGTGGTTACTTTCGTGCTGAAATCTTTTCTTTCTATTGGACCAGTATTCTTTCATTTTCTTGCTGAACTCTATCTCACGTTCCTCGACCATTTCTTGGACGCGTTGGGGTAAGCTTCTGTAATGGATGTGAGGAAATGTCTGGTTTCAATTGTCAGACAGTAGCGACTGCTGTCATTTATTATGTCTTGCTGAATATTAAGTTATTATATTATTCATTTATGCATTTATTCGTTTATTTATTTATTTACACTATAACGTATTGATCATTTCCTAGTCAACATACTTCAACAATGGCTGCTAACTTGAATCGACAGAAAACGTCCAGTTATGTATCCCTTTCATTGTATGAACAAATGAAGCAGCGAAATAAATCACTACTCCATTAAACATAACATGAAGCTCGTATCAGAAGCGGTCGACTGTGATGAATCAATTGTAATCAAAATGAATGAAGCAGTGAGTTAAAATGTCTTTCTTTGGAGAAGATTATATCAAAACTTCATAAATAAATAACGGCTGATGTATCATTTCTACAACCAAGTAAGTAATCTACTGTAATATGTGTAAGTTCATTTAAAAATTGTGTCAGGAGACTTTGGGGTGTGATAAACCACGGTCTCCCTACTCAAGTTTAAGGGTCACACGTCCGAACATGGCCTCCTACAACACCACAGTCAATTGTTTGGAAGTTTGCTGTGTGTGCCACCTGTGGCGCTGTCGCCCCGGGTGGTACGCCATCCAACGGCGATTCACTTTCTTCTTCTTGCTCCTTTCTCTATGCCTTTTATTTCTAACCTCACTTCATCTCCCGCTGCTTCCTTTCCCGTCCCGTCGGTCTTTTCTGATTTAGTTTGGGTTTATATCATATGAAGTCGGTTTAATATGAATCGTTTTACTTTATTATTGTGCTTCGTACGGTGTCTGTTCCGCTCTAAGTTTCAAACTTCCTAATGAACTCACATAAAACTATGGTATCGTAAAACAGTTCAACTGAAGCCGGAACTCTTAACTAAATTCAGAAAATATGCGAAAGAGGAGACAGACCATTCTTCACATTATAACTCATTGAAGAATTGAAATAGAAGACAATATATTCCCACGATTTTTTAATCTTCCTACATGATCGTTATATATTTGTCATAAAATCGTTTTAATCTGTGACAAGCCAAATCTGTTTCGAATGTCGTTTAGATGCTTACATATGTATGTATTTCCTTACGAAAATCTGCCTGGTATTCCGGAAGAACATTATCATCCAGAACAACATATACCAGGTGAATCAGCTGTCCCTAATAATATTGTTTTATGCAGCCCGACTAGCGTTGTTATCAGGAAGGTCGATATTTCTCTGCTTGCACCACGTATGGTACTAATGCACTGCGAACGATACTGATAACTAGGGCCCGGATAGTTATGTGCTTAACATTTCAGAAATATGTATTTATTTATGTGCTTAAAAGTAGGAAAATTTGTGGTTAAGTTTCCAAAATATGTTCTTAAATTTGTACCATAGTTATGTCCCCCAGTTACTCTAAAAATAGTTGTACATATTTCACCAACTATGATGTTCGCTACGTAACGGCCAGTATCGTCGGTCGTCTCGCCCGTTGTAATCCACACAGCTTTGTCGCCAATTTCACTACGAATTCTGTGCACTGCCTCAGAGTAATGTTTATGTAAATAGGTCTTACGCAGTGTTGACTCGTCAGGGAGAGGAATTTTGACGTACTTTTCTAACGTGCCACGTAGCACTGGATTCTGCAGTTTGTTCAGTGGTATATCAGCCGCAAGAAATGCATGACAAATGTCTTGTGAGAACTGGCAATTTGCTGGACCAGATCTCACATCCTGCATTTCGGGAAGCAAACGTGTCGACTTCTTTAAAGATGTACATTTGACGTGTTTCGCTATCGCAACATGTTGCGTAACTTGTGAACGCATGTCTGCCGCTATGGGTTTCTCACAAATGTTGCAAAACAAAACAGTTCCATCAGTTCTAAAAAGACTCCGAACTCTCGCACTAAACGATTCAAAGTAACACATTTCGCACTTTTGGGACTTATCGTATTCGTTGAAACGAGAACGCCACTGTCAGTATACTCCCAAGCTTCGCAGACCACTGTGATTTCAACTAAAATTTCCGTCTAGGAAAGGACTAGTGGAGGCTTAATGAGCCTGTTAACTCCAGCCCCCCTGTCTTGAAAACTACTACAGTATGGAGACAATGGAGCCCTGACGAAATAGAGAAGCCAATTACTGGAAATTCAAAGGGTCGAAAATGTGGGCAGCAGTCATCCAAGAAGTAAAACATACGACCAAATATAGGAAATATGTGCTTTATGAATCAACACGCCAAAATATGTATTTATTTATAAAAACTGTAAAAATATGTAAATAAATAGAAAATATTTAATTAAATAAAAATATTTTAACACATAACTATCCAGGCCTTACTGATAACTATTAATTTTCCCTCGTATTTGTCTGTAGTCACATCGAGGAAAACGTAAGTCGTTTGCAGGATATGCTTGCGCTGCATTAGTACCACATGGGGTGCATGCAGAGGAATATAGACCTTCATGACAACACGCATTAGTTGAGCTGCATAAAACAATATAATTCGTGGCAGCTGATTCACCTGGTATAGTTGACTCTGGTAATAATAATAATAATAATAATAATAATAATAATAATAATAATAATAATAATAATAATAATAATAATAATAAGGTATGGCCTCGGGTGCCGGGTGCAAGCTTTGTTATTTGACACCCAAAGGGTAGCTTGCATGTCGAATTTCGTTGTTCCTTGAAGCACTATGAAAGTCAAGGAGATTAGATATCTAAGCTCCTTGAACACTATAGCGCTTTCTAGTAGAGAAATGAGGAACTTTGTGCTGGCGGAAACTCCCGAGATTAATTTTTCCATTATGATCACGGCCTACTGAATTCAAATGTGATCTTTGACATGCCAACATCGTATGACAAGCGTGTCCTAATTTTTGCCGCCTTTCAAAAAAATCACTTACCACGGCCAGGAGCGAACCTGCAAGCGTGGGGTTAGTAGACCGACACGTTGACCACTCACCCACCGTAGCAAGCTGTTGACTCTAGGTATACATTATCACATTATCAGATCATAGATAGGCTATATGGTTATGTAGCATATGGATTGAGGTTCTCATTATACTGAAGGAAATGTTCTCTTCTTCCCCTAAGTTATTTATTTATTGTTGTTTCAAGGGGCGGAACAGTGACTTTATCTGACCCTACTTATTTCACTTTGAGTGACGCCAAATTCTTTAAGGAAGTTCTTTACGAACTTGAAAGAACAGTAAGCAGTTTAACCAGCATACATTAAATGATTTCAGCAAATATATCAGGGAGCACTATTTGCTGACACCTATCGGTCAGATGCAGGGGTGATGGGTAACTACTCCAGCGTTACAACAGCAAATTCAGTCTTAACATTTATAGCCCAGGCATATTAAATTTTAACCTAAAAAAAATAATGTAAAGCTGAAATTTGGTATAGATGTTCCCTTATACCCTAGTAACATATCCTGTAAAGTCCCCATCTCTGCGGCGTCCGCGTCATAGTTTTTGGAGAGTTCAAAAGGGCTTAAATGGGGCCTAAGTGCCTAAAACAGCATTTTTGCTTCCTGCGTTCAAAATATTGATCCAAAATCAGTTATAATGAGCTTTGATAGTATTAAGAGAAGGACTGCGTTATATATAACGCTCTTATTGGTCGTAATTATTGCCATACATTTAAACAGATGAGTAATCAAACATTTTTAGCTCAACTTTTCTCACGAAAATGTAGCTAATTTGTCATTTGCCGGGACTTATCGTGTAAACAGCTGCTGATAGCGACTAAATACCCGAAATAAAAGTTGTAAATCACACTTGTAGCTTTAAAACGATACATTGCCCATGTTCATCCGACAAACAGCAGCAGAGATACAGTTACAAATATAAAAGTGGAAGTGGGGCAGTCGCTTTTCCGAACGAACGCCCATTTACTCTGGTGGGCTCCTCTATTCACCTTTGCTGTTACCATTTTGTATCTATGCTCAAGAGCTTTTAGGATGGTATTCCTCTGAATCCAGATAAACTAGCAGAAACAGTTTACATAGAACAAAACGAGTTTAATGCAGTTAGCAGTTAAACGTACATTCATAATAGGCATAATGCAAATAATAACAAAACAAAGCTTAAAAAGCTTTCTTCAGTCAAAGAACACTTGCAAAACAAAGCTTACATCGGACTCAATCGTCCTCCTCATCGTCTGAGCCATCAAATGTGACGTTGCCACATGCTTTTCCACTGCAGTGCCCACACATTAAGGAGCATGGGCAATGTATCGTTTTAAAGCCATAAGTGTTCTTTACAACTTTTACTTCGGGTCTTTAGTCGCTATCAGCAGCACTCACACCGACTGCCACAAGTGTTCTTGCAGTTGCAGGACACCAAATTGAGGAGATGATCTGGAGCAGCTGGAAGATGAGTTGTCACTGGTACTAAAGCTGAGTGTTGGAATTTCAATCCGCATTGGGTCGGGTCCAAAGAAAATCCTAACCAATCCTGAACTTGCAAATATACCCGCAGTGAATGTTGTTTGCATGCCGTCGAAGTCGGCGGAAGTGAAGCCAGCTGAAATGACGCTGTGACCGGTTGTTTGGCAATTTTTTGGCTATATTTCACTACCCGAAGTTCGTCGAGGCTTTTGCACTCCGATTTGGCACTATCATAGAGACAAATGGCGAACTTCTCTCCAGCTGATAGTATGGCCTTTTCATCTGGAGCCGTAGAGACGAATATCTTCATTTCCTCGCGTAAAGATGCGGAATCCTTCAATATTTTCCAGGCTTGCTGTTTGATGTACTCTACCCACAGCTTTCCTGTGCGAGATTTCTGGCTCATTGAAGAAAATGTGTCATGAAGCGACTCTTTGAGACGTTGAAGGCAAGGATATGATAGCAAGTCGTTGGCGGTGCCTTCTTGGAATGCGGTAAAAAGCGCCTGTATTTCGTCCTTGTCATCCTTCAGCCCGTCGTTCATGTTGAGTAACATTGTCCCGACAGCCTGGTTTGCCAGAAAATGCGCTCTGAGGGCCCTAGAACATGCACATTTTCGCGTTATCGATACATTTGAAATTGAAGGCATAACGTAATCATTCATAAGAGCGAGCTAATTGCAAGCCTACCTAGAATATGCGTGTCCAGACATCATGTGAGTCACTGACGATTTAGCGTATATTTCCGCCCAGAGCTCCTCCGAACCGCTTCCATTCATCACGTAGCCGATTGCCCCAAGAAACGAGATTAGAATCTGAAATCCGACTAGACGAACAACCACGTTTTTGAGTTCCTCTGAAGTGTCCGATGCGACTATCTCTGCTGCTTTCGCGTATAGGGGCTGGTCAAAGGTTCCGAAACAAGTGATTTGTTTCACTTCCGCGTACTCCCTTGCGGCAAACTTCAACGCGGAATATATAGTTGGTGGATTGCTCGGTTCCAAGTTAATGAACAGCAGGGTATCAACTGACGTCGTCTGGGGAGCTGGTTGAGCATGAGCAGACAGTGACGTCTTCATAAGGCCGTTACACGAGGCAGGTAAATTAATACCTGACCACCGTCCAGATAACAACAAGGAGTCCATCATCGACGCAATAGCCACAGAGTTTGGGGCTTCCACAGTTAACTCCTTAATCTTGACGTCCTTTGAACCACGGGAAGAGGGCTTCCGATAGCACGAAATGTTGAACTTTCTCATCGCCGCAATCACACCAGCATTAGGAACTTCTCGTGTACGTGTGAGTGAAGATATTTCACTGTCAGGTGCTGGACCTGTGCACTTGATGCCTCCATGCAGTGAAATGTGTTTCGCTCGTCCAATGTCCTTATGTTAAAGTCAGCGTTGTCAAAGCAAAACTGCGTGAACGCTCCAGTATTCGGGATCGGACGCTCTTCACGAAGCGCTCAAACTTCGTACCTGTGGACTTCCACCAAATTTACTGAAAATCCAAGACTGTTTAGAAGCTGAACTAATTATTTGGATTATTGTAGGCCTGCTCCTACAGGCCGAGCGCTGTCACCTAGAAACGCGATTGGGTGCCTTTTCAACAGCGGTTATGCTTTGGGACCGTGACTCGGTAACCGTTTCTTGCATAGACATGGGTAATGTGCCAATGTAAAGCTAAAAGTATGCTTTATAACTTTCATTCTGAGTCTTTAGTCAATATCAGCAGTCGTTTAAAAATAATGACCTGCTAATCACAAATTAACCAAATTTTCGTGTAAAATAGTGCTAAAAATGTTTAATTAGTCGTTTCTTTCCCTTCGGCAATAGCAATAATTAGGCCTGATAAGTCCGTTATCCTACTGGTTCATTTTTATTAATTGCTAAAGCTCGCGAGAACTAAATTTGGATGAATATTTTTAACGCAGGAAGCAAAAAAGCTGTTTTTGGCACTTAGGCCCTATTTAAGCCCTTTTGATCCCTACAAAAGCTATGACGCGGACACCGCAGAGATGGGGACTTTTCAGGATTTGTTTCTAGGGTACTAGGGAACATCTATGCCAAATTTCAGCTTTACATTTTTTTTTAGGTTGGCCGTGTTTTTTGCATATAATGCCTGGGGTATTATAGATTGACTGCGCAATCCTAACACGCTTTCTCTCAACTTTCTAGAAAAAAAGATTTAAAAAAAGGTTAAAACAATTGCAACTCAAGCCTGGAGAATTGTGTGCAAAACTAGCTGCGTCAGCTTCTGCTATGGTTGCTGCTTTTCAATGGCAATGGGTAGGCCTAGTTCCCTCATCCTCCATTAACAAAACCGTCAGGCTTTCCCTTATATATATTTGCTGTTCCATGGGCCCTTCTGTACGTTATACAGCAGGTGACAAGGGTCAATTCTACAATATGTTTCAAGACTGGAATCGTCCATCATACACCTACAGTAGGACAACAACCTGTAGCAAAGGTCAGTTCGCCCCCAAATTGTGAGAAACATGAAAGATCTATATATTCACGGACATCTCGTTTTTCTTAAAATTGAAGCCTCTTTTTCTCTATTCTACATAGCAATCCAAACCAATGATTTAATGATCTTTTGTACTTACCAGCACATGGGTACGGTTTAATAATGGGAATATAATACATATTTAGTAGCAGCTGCTATTAATTAGTTTATATTCTGAGGTTGAATTTTTGTATATTTCCTGTCTCAAATGATGCATAATTCATGGCTGACAGTTCGGCCCTACCATTATCCTGTAAATCTACTAATGCATCTATAGTGTTGATGGCTGTAAATATAGAAGCAAATATACAAATATAATAGCCTCAACAATAGGGTAGGATGTAAAAATTTACACTCACATTAAACGGACAAATCCATACCTAAATATTACTTCAACACACTTGTTACTACGGTATGATTTGTAGACTACTTCAAATTTTGTAAAACCTGAAAGTATAAATGTTACCATTTTGTTACAACACACCAAAATGTCCTTGTATAAAACATACCTGATTGCCAACTTCTGTGATCACTGCTTGTTTGGATCATACGTAATGGATTATAATGCATACATGATTCGCACGGCATTAAATAAACAGTGATCACAGAAGTTGGCAAACAGGTATGTTTTATACAAGGACCTTTTGGTGTGTTGTAACAAAATGGTAACATATCGGGTGTAAACAGAAAAAGACAATCTCCACTAACAGGTGGGCATTTTCACCATAGCTCTTCATTGTTATAGTTCCAGACAAGATCATATCAACGTCCCAGTCTTATCAAGAAGGCAGACAGCAAACAGTTCTTATCACTCAAAATATTGTGTAGTAGATGGCATTCTTAAGTGAGATCTTCTATTTTTAAATTGATGGTGTAGGATGGACAAACACAGGAAATGAAGACCAGGAAATAAAAAAGAGATTCTGTTTTAGCTTTGTTAATAACTATATGAGACTGAATATTACGCATAGCCACCATCTTGAAATTATAAAATATAAAAGTAGATAACTCAATACTTCAGAGTTACAGTAACGAATATTAGTGATTAGGTGGAATCGTATAAATGGCCTTGTATGGCAAAGGTAAAATGACAGACTCTTCATACATTCAAGATGGTGGCAAATTATTAGAATTATTAGAAATCGACAACTCAGGATGTAATCGCATATTTAAGTCGAATCTTGGTAATAGATGACTATCATATAAGGATACTGAGTTAGTCAAAAGAGTATCACACTGCATATAGCGCACTGCGTCATCTTGAAAATTCAAAATAAATTAATAACTCTCAGAATCTTAGAGCTATAATAACGAAATTTAGTAATAAGGTGTGTTCAAAATATAAGACTAGCGACTCCATACATTCACAATGGTGGCTAGGCGTAGTATTAGGATATAGAAATTAGTAACTATCCTATATAATTCCTCAATTAAGGCGAAGCTTGGTAGGAGAGGGGTATTATATAAGAGGCCTCAGGAGTTTCATAATTCAAAAATAAATCTCTCTCTATGTTTTAGTGCTATAGTAAAAAATAGTGATGAAATGGAACTTTATTATGTGACATCGTATGCCCAAACCAAAATAACAGCATCTCCAAATTCTCAAGATTGCGGCTGGGGGATATATTAAAACGTATTAATGAATCATCTTTATATATATAATTCTTCGACACGTGTGTGTGTCACTGAACTCCTCCTAAACGACTAAACCGATTTTGATGGAATTTGGTATGTATATTAGGGTGGGTCCTTGTATGGTTTAGATTCACAATCTGACCCGGTAGGTGGAATGAACACAATTTTAGAACCACAATTTACACACAATTTTAGAACCACAATATACAGTCAAAAACAGTCGTCATGAAAACCACTAGCCTTGGCCTTCGTGAAAGCTGATGTCTTTGGACGGTTTGTCTCTGCACGTTAGAGCCACCTGGTCGCAACCTGTGCAACTACCGCCATTACATACATTCCGCCCGTGGCAAAAAGTTGTGTTTTATACCAATGGTGGCAGTGATGTCGAATTCTACTGTTTGTCTCTGCACGTTAGAGCGTTTCAAAGACCCGTATGCGTTCATATACCATTCATCCGATTGCCATGAAACTTGGGTGATATGTTGAGTGAGCTCCAGGGAAGGTGTTTGGCTTAGTAAATCCATTTTACAATAGATAGCGCACGAATAGATTCAACAAATTAGCGACGACGCGCGAAGCGTTTCAAAAAGGTCCCGTATGCGTTCAAATACAATTCGTCCGATAGCGATGAAACTAGGGTGAGATGTTGTGTACACTCCAGGGAAGGCTTCTGGCTTAGTAAATCAATTTCACATTAGGTAGCGCACGACTAGATTCAACAAATGAGTGACGACGCGCGAAGCGTTTCATCAAAATCCCGTATAAGTTAATATTCCATTCATAGATTGAGATGAAACTTTGATGAGTTGTGTACACTTAAGTGAAGGCTTCTAACTTAGTAATCCATTTCACAGGAGGTTGCGCACGAGTAGATTCAACAAATGAGCGGCGACGTGCGAAGCGTTTCAACAAAGTCCCGTATGCGTTCAAATAACATTCGTCCGATAGCGATGAAACTTGGGTGAGATGTTGTGTACATTTACGTGAGAGTTTCTAACTTAGTAAATCCATTTTACAATAGGTAGCTCACGAGTAGATTCAATAAATGAGCAACGACGCGCGAACTTTTAATCAAAGTCCCGTATGCGTTCATATACCATTCATCCGATTGCAATGAAACTTGGGTGAGATGTTGTGTACACTTACGTGAGGGTTTCTAACTTAGTAAATAAATTTCACGGGATGTTTCGCACGAGTAGATTCAACAAATGAGCGACGACGCACGAAGCGTTAGTAGGTAGGCTGGGGGGGTTTTGACTCAAATACCGTTATTTATGCAAATTAGGGGGGCGTGGCAAGGTCAATGACCTTGAGGTAGGTCATGATCAATGACCTTGAGGTAGGTCATTGACCCCAAGGTCGCCGGGACCCCGGAAGGTAAACAAACCTTGGAGGGTCCAGGAACCGGTTTGAGGGGGGGTGGGTGGAGGGGGAGGAGTGGGGGTGGGGAGGGAGGAGGGTGAGGGGGGGGGCTAGGGTGGGGGATGAGGGGAAGGATGGAAGAGGCTCTGCACGAGACCCTCCTCGACCCAGTCTCTCTGTTGGACTGAGCGCCTTCTCCGATATTATCCTGGGCTTTATAGCTTTGCTTTATGCCCGATGAGATCCGAGTGTTGCCGAAGGTTTCCGAATCCTTGGTTGTGAATGAATTGTCAGAGAATTGAACGGTCAACTGGCGTGTGTGTGTGTGTGACGTCACAGCAGATTACGGGATGTGAGGTAGGTCATGAACGGGAGTGTTTTGCATGGAAAACATTAGTGTAACTGGTGTGTGTGTGTGTGTGACGTCACAGCAGATTACGGGATGTGAGGTAGGTCATGAACGGGAGTGTTTTGAATGGAAAACATTAGTGTAACTGGTGTGTGTGTGTGTGTGACGTCACAGCAGATTACGGGATGTGAGGTAGGTCATGAACGGGAGTGTTTTGAATGGAAAACATTAGTGTAACTGGTGTGTGTGTGTGTGTGTGACGTCACAGCAGATTACGGGATGTGGGGTAGGTCATGAACGGGAGTGTTTTGAATGGAAAACATGAATGGCGGTGGATGGCGGTGGTTGATGAACCCTGACGTGGTAGGTTGGTTAGGTGTGAATGGGTCTGAGAGACAAACAAGATGGGGTTGAAAGCGCTCAATGGTAAACAAACATCAATGGTATCGGGAGTAGTGAATGGAATTGAGAGAGAGAGGGGGAATGAACTGGTTGTTGAATGTGCTCAATGGTAAACAAACATCAATGAATCTGGAGTAGTATTTCCTGTAAATGGTAGGGTGGGGGTAGGATACAAATCGCATGGCATGTTGAGTCGGCCAGCTCGACATGAAATAAAAACAAGAAGGTGTACACCAGATCTGATTTATTAATCCATGAATTATATGTGGCATTAAAACCTAGCCACTTAACAAAAAGTTTATTGCCACGTTTTTGTATAATTTTTTCAACAAGATAATGCTTGGGATATTGCGTCCTTTGCAGTTCCTCCATGTAGAATCCTCCTTGGATTGGCTGCTTGTTGAGGTCATCAAGTAAATAAACAACTGGATTAGAAAGTTTTACCTTGCGAATACGAAATATTTCTGTGCTCCAGTTTGGTGTGTATCCTTTGGCGAAGATTGTTTTATGTTTACTGATGCGCACATAATCACCAATACGTAATTGATGACGTCGTGGATCTACTGTTTTGATTTTGTGATGAATGCGATCCAATTGCGCAATGTTCTTGGTTACAAGGCGTGCTTTCATTTCGATGGTTCTATGTTTAGTGTTGTTGTAACGTGTCACCAGGTCGCCTACAAGTTCAAGCCAGCGATAGGATCCTCTTGCTGTAAATTGTTCCCACATGCGCGTCTTGAGTGTGCGGTTGAAACGTTCTACAACACTTGCCTTTAGATTGCTAAAAGTGGAATAGTGATGGATGTCAAGTGATTTGAGATAAGCGGAAAAAGTCTTGTTGAAAAATTCTTTGCCTTGATCTGTTTGAAGCAAACGAGGTTGTCGTCTTGACCGCTGAACGATGGTCTTGAATGCAGCGGTGGCCAGTTGTGCAGATTTATTCCGAACAGGTTCAACAAAGGCCATTTTGGAATAAACGTCGATGACGGTGAGCAGATAGTTGACCCCGTTGTTAGCTTTGGCATAGGGAATCATTTCAACCAGATCAGCTTGCCAAAGATCGTCAACGCCCCGTGTAATGACATGACGACGATGGTAGAGACGACGAGCTGGTCTATGCAACTCGCGAGCAATGGCAGCCTTAACAGGCGAGGGTGTATGAACACGTTGACTCATTAGACAATAATGCCAGCATGACGAAGCTCCTCTTCTATTTCTAAAACTTCCGCCTCGTGTCCGGTATGACCAGCCTGTTCCGATGCACGCAACAGTTGCAGACGTTTAACCAACTTATTTGGATTGTTCCAATAGGCGAAATCGATGAATGGTTTCAAAGTATTAAACGTGATACCGGACGCTGAATTTGCACGGCGAACACTTGCATAGGTGGGAAACAATTTTGATATGATGGTTTTATATTTGAAGCCCTTATTAGCATTTATTGCTTCAGAACGTTTATAATTACGTCTAAAACCATTTGTAGCCATCAAGATGTCTTTATACTTTTCAAGATCTTCTTTATCATAGTCTTCGGTAGAAGGTGTACGTGAAAATAAAAGTTCTAAAAGACCTGGCGTCAATTTGTAACGAACTGTTTTAACAATCAAAACATTGTCACTTATCTTGATTGCTGAATCGCCAATTCGAAATCTATTGTTTTCATAGCGAACACCATAGGTAGTATCAGTTTTCTTAGTAAAAAGATCTTCAAGGAAGGGGGTAACCAACGCACCATAATTTTGTAGTAAAATGGATTTTAACCGCACATATTGTTCGGGCGTATTCAATATTTCTTTAAGAGTAGGCTGCTTTTCTTTGGCTCTAGTGGGTGTTTCAGCAATTATTGATGTTTTCAAAAACTGGGGCAGCGGTGATTCTTTGGAGCCAGAAGACGGAAGCAATGGAGAAAAAACATCCTCAGGTTCTTCATCATTTTCTTCCTCCTCCTCCTCTTCAATTGTTTGTGTTTCTTTTGAGCGTGTACTAGGCTTTGTTGTTCCTTTCAACACAGCTTCCAGAGGTGATTTCAAATGTTTTTAGACAAACAGTTCACTATCGGCATGTGCACGTTTTAGATAGCGAAACTTTTGTCGAATGCTATTTCGCGCACGGATTATGTGCTTTTTTAATTGACTCCCTATTGTCGCCATGACATCTGAACTAATGATGTTCAGAAAAGCGATGCAGCTACTTAAATACGAATGAAATGATCAAATCCCGTGCGGTAGCGTCCATTGTTGATGTTGCTCTGCTTATCAATAACAAGACAACTGTGGTGATGAGCGTTCCAACACATGGCACACAACTGTGTAAAGGCTTGAAAGGTCATGTCTGGGTTCACGTGATCATCGTAGACGTGATGCATGTTGCGCTCATCCTGACGGAAGAGAACAATCACGTTGGCATTGTCACGAATCAACTGTTTTGGTATTCGCGAATAGGTTTGAGCGAGATAAAAACAATCAATATATTTATGACGTCCCATGCTAAAGTAAGCCTGAATAATGCCCTGTCGTTCTGTGGCCACATCATCAAAAATCATAAGCGAATGGGGGCGAACATTGTCTGGAGAAATGACATCTTCGTGCGCTGCGAATGTGAAGTAGCCCATGTTGCGCAGACCTGACATGACCTGTTCCAAGAACACATACAGCGGTTGATACAGCGATTTGGCAAAAATATAGATATTTTGAAAGCGCACTCCGTTTAAGGAGGTGATGAGGGTAAGCAGAAGATTGGTTTTGCCACATCCCGACGGGCCGGCGATGAGACAGCGAATGGAGGATGGGAAGAGTGATCCATGACGTTGTTCGGACGATGTTGAGAAGAGGTGTGAAACCAAGTCTCCCACCGGAAGTGAATGTTGTTGCTTAATAATCTGCATATCAACTAAATGTGAAAGGGGAAGAGCTGGTCTCTATATACATGAGGCAAACGGGTGTTTCAGTTCCAGTGTAACCATGGACGCCTTTGGAAGAACTCTCAAAACAAATGAACGATTTGCTTTGACAAACGATCCAAAACCTGATACAGATCCGGCTACTAAACGATATGTCGATGCTAATGTATTGTCACGCACTACAGATGGCAATTACAACTTTAATGGAAAGCGATTGACCAATATAACAGAACCCGTATTACCCTCGGACGCATGTTCAAAAAAGTATGTAGATTATTACCGATTACGACGTATCAAAGGAGATTATGAGGCTCAGAATAAACGTATTACGGGCGTTGCAGATCCTGTGAACGATCAAGATGTGTGCACCAAAGCCTATGTGTTAACCAATGCTGTGGTGTTAACAGAAGCAAAGGACTATGACGTACACCAACGTCGAATCACTCAGCTGGCTCTTCCAACAAACAACACGGACGCTGCTCTAAAGGACTATGTAGATAACAAGGTGAAACAGGTGCTCAGTATTGTGCCCACCCTAACTGTAAAGGGCTATACAGCAAATAATGCACGCCTTGTGCATGTGGCCGATCCTGAAGATGATCAAGGTGTTTGTACAAAACGGTTTTTAAACTCTGAAATGGAAAAGGTGTCGGAAATTAAGGAGAACGCTCTACAGATGAAGCGAAGACGAATAGCCAAAGTTGCTGATCCTGTGCAACCTCACGACGTGACGACCAAACGATTTTTGGAACAACGGTTATCGCTTTTTATTAAATCAACACCCTCTATATTTCTGCTTCACATTGTAAACCAACAACCGGTAAAAGATCCCAATAACCTCGCCTACATACTACGTTCGGAGTATGACAATTACCGTTTAATGTATGATGGTGCCATTCGTGTAATTGAGTATGCACCAGATTTGAAACATTTAGAGGTACGATTAAACGGTAGTGTTCAACCACTTATTGATCAACCGGTGAAAGCCGGAGACAAATTATTCTTTCACTTGAAACTCTCGTCTGAAGAAAAAGAGGCGGGGAAAACGATGAACGATTTTCCTCTGTATATAGAACTTGAATATACAGCCACCATTGAATAAATAACTACAGGTTCCCTTCCTGAGGAGCGTTAGTTGTGTTCTATACTTTGCGGTGTGAGGTTGTCTTGTTCTTTGGTCGCGATGGTGAAACAGAGATATGTGGTGAAGAAGAAGAAGAAGAAGTTGTCCAGAAAGGGAGGTTTTAAAGCTATTCTTCATGCGGCACGTCAAGCTTCGCGCGGAGAAACAAATAGTGAGTTGGCTATTAAGAAAGCACTCCGAGCAGCACGATTGCATGCGAATCCCAAAAGTAAACTACGTTTTAGAAAACGTGCCCGAGTTATTCCTGTGCCGAAACGTGGTGGATTTTTACCTGCACTGTTTGCTGGACTAGCAGCCCTGGGTTCACTTCTTGGAGGAGCAAGTGCGGTAGCACGAACGGTGAAAGCTGTTGAGGAGGCGAAGCAACAGTTGAAGGAAAGTGAAAGGCATAATAAAACTATGGAGGCCATAGCACTGCGCGGCAAAGGTGTGAACATGAAGCTAGCACCCTACAAGAAAGGACTCGGCATTTACATGTCGCCAAAAAACGGTTAATCGATGCACTGCCACGAAGAGCCATGACGCATGAGGAAGTTATAAGATATGCAAAACAGCTTAAGATCTCCCACTTTCGAGGCGTGTTTATGCGCAACCAACTACCGTCTCGACCACGGAGCCATGAAAGTGCAGTTGTCAATTTGGATGACAGTCATGGACCGGGAACGCATTATGTGGCCTACATAAAGCATGGGCGAACCGTGTGGTACTTTGACAGTTTTGGAAATCTTCCTCCTCCGACAGAGCTTGTTCGCTATTTTGGAAGCAGTGCAACAATACACTATAATGTGAAACGAGTGCAAAATTTTAACACGCAACAGTGCGGTCGTCTATGTTTGACTTTTCTATATAAGACCGAGCACGGCGGGTGACGTGGTCATTATGACAACAGAAAGTAGAACGTTTACAGTGCACGGACAAGGTGCGGAAGTAACTGTTGACTTTTATCCTCCTATTGAATTGGGACGACGACCCTACGTGCTGGGACTTGTTTCGTTTGAAGGCTATAAGAATCTGCAACATAATTGAAGACGTCAATGATAAGTTCTACTACGATGACTATGTGTTAACTATACCGTCTGGCAGCTACACCGTAGATGATATTCACGATCACATCTACACAACTCTCACCAAAGAATTTAGTCTAAAAGCATTTCTGGACGGGACACGCAAGTTTGAACTCATAGCCAACAACGTGACACATCGCTGTAGTATTCTTTCTTCTTTTAGGATTGATTTTAAATCTCAACCAGATTCGATTGGGTCATTGTTAGGCTATTCACCACAAGTGTTAGTACCAAACGTGATACACAAGTCTGACCAACCGGTGAAAATAATTGAAGATCATCACATATCTGTCACGTGTAATATTATTACAGACGTCTACACCAATCAAGATCCCTCGCATTCGCTTTATGATTTTATTGTTACTTCACCTGGTGGTTATATCATCCGCGAAAACCCGTCGGTGGTGCTCTATCATCCTGTGAGTGTGACCAACATCAGGAATATTACCTTAAGACTGGTGAATAGAAACCAACGTCTCATCCGGTTAGACCCTCATACACCTGTGACCTACAAACTGTATTTGAAGCCAGCATGAAACAAGTGTATAAAGCGGCAACGCTGTCAAGAGCAGGTGTTAGTTGTGCTCAACGCGTGTACAGGTTAACACGTGTCAACAAGCAGATCCTACAACAACTTGGTTACATCTTACGTCATGAATTCGATTCTAGACGTGACAAACCCTGTCGAAGTTCAGGAGGGTATTGTAAGAATTGAACACCATTCCTACCAACCGTATACTCAGGGACTAAATAATAATGATGAGATTCGAATTACTATTAACCAACAAGATATCTACACGCTTCCACATGAAAGTTACATCCAGATTGAAGGGCAACTCACCAAATTGGATGGTACCATTCCAACAACGTCAAAGTTGGCCAACAATGCTTTGGCCTTTTTGTTTTCTGAGGTTCGCTACGTGATCAACGGTATTGAAGTGGATACTACTCGAAATGTTGGCATAACAAGTGTCATGAAACTTTATCCCTCGTACGGAAGCGAAGAGAGTAAAGCTTTTTGTATGGCTGGTTGGTGTCCCAACTCAACCAACGACTGGATGATTAACGATGATGGTACATTTACTGGACATTTATCTCTAAAA
Source organism: Meconema thalassinum (assembly GCA_946902985.2). Lineage (NCBI taxonomy): Eukaryota > Metazoa > Arthropoda > Insecta > Orthoptera > Tettigoniidae > Meconema > Meconema thalassinum. The sequence goes on along the minus strand of OX336390.1, from coordinate 469,060,478 downwards.
TTAATACTAGGCTTTGCAGAGGATCATAAGCGCATTGTTGTGAACGCAAGACAGGATCTGATTCTTGTACGAGACAGGAGTGATTATAATGCGCTAAAGGGAGCTGATACAGCGCCAATAGATACAAAAATTCTACTGCAACGAATTCTATGGAAAGTACCGCACGTTACTCTATCAGATCAGAAAAAATTGAGTCTGCTCAAGATTGTGGAGAAGGATACAGCTTTACCCATTCAATTTAGAAGCTGGGAGCTGCATGAATACCCGGTATTACCACTCTCCGATACACATACTTGGTCTATAAAAACCTCACGGTATACAGAGCGGCCACTCTACGTCCTGGTTGGATTTCAAACAGATCGCAAATATCAACAGAATAAAGATGCATCAAAATTTGACCACATCCAATTACGAAATATACGACTCTTTTTGAACGGAGTTACCTTTCCCTATGAGGGAATGGATTTAAACTTTAACAAGAACAAATATGGTAAGCTCTATGACATGTTTGTAAACTTTCAATCTTCCTATTATCAGAAAGAGGCATGTCCGCTATTATCACCACAAGACTTCAAGTCCAAGGCGCCTCTGGTGGTGATGGACTGTTCGTATTTGGAGGAGTCGATGAAGGAAACAACAATTGATATCAGACTAGAATTTGAAACATCGACAGTTATTCCAGAAAAAACAACAGCCTATTGCCTTATTGTTCACGAGGCGCAAGTGTTTTATCAACCGCTGTCCAATATGGTGACCAGAGTATAAATAGCATGTCTTCCTGTATTGCCCTTCACAGTCATGGAAAGCTACGATGAAGTCACAACCCCCTCTGCGAGGTGGGTCTGCAAATGTGAAAGTGATTCACCAGGTTCAGATGAAGATTCAAGGTTTACCATTTATCGCGCCCTAGTGAGTGAAGCTATAACTGCCTATCACAAGAATCATACTGTGCTTAGAATGCCGCCGCATCTGGTTCATTATTTACCAGATGGATTCATGTCTACGTTTGGTATTCATGACAGGGGCTACAACAACAAGCCCATCACTAATCAAACAAATAATGTGGACGATGGCGTTGCCAAAGCTTCATCTTGTCATGTTGGAGAGCGGGTAGATTGTATGGACTGCAAATGCGATCGTTGCTCAACAAGTCGAGACGCTGATGCAGCATTTGAGATTTATCGCACCCTGGTGAGTTTAGCAATACGCGCCTACCATAAAGCACAATTTCTTCGTGAAATGCCGCAGCATCTGATTGCCTATTTACCAGCTGGATTTCTGACCGCGTACGGTGCACACGACATTGACCTTAATTGGGATAAGCTACCATTACACCTCCGTATGTCGGCGGATGTTGCAGCCTGCCGTCCTTGTCGTAGACACTTTATGCATCGAGGAGATTCTCACTGTGATTGGGATGGTCCAAATCCTATGATAAAAAATTGTAAGCGATGTACTGATAACTTTATGAATAAAATTGTGTAATTGATTCTTTGTGTGTATATTATTTTCCCGCTCCTATCCAATCAGTTAGTTGTTAAGAAGCAGCGGTGGTGGAAGGTGTGATATCCGTCGCCATGCCGAAAACATTGATTGTCGACGTGCAGGGTTTCAAGGTGAACGGAAACAAGTTTGTATTTAAAGAAGTAGGAATTATTGACTGCACAACCATGTGGGCACCAAGAGTAACCAGTTTTGTCTTTGAACCACCGTTTCCATTGCATTTGCAGTCAGACGAGGACAGAAGACAAACAGAGTGGTTGCAACGCAATTTGGGACTAGTCTGGAAAGAAGGCGACATTCCTTACCAGCATCTATCACTTGTTCTGAAAGCTCACTTGTTTGGTGCTGACCTTGTATTTGTAAAGGGAAGTGAAAAAAGGAATGGTTGCGTCAGTATGTTAATTCAACATGTCAACTTGTTGACCTTCATGATCTGGGATGTCCTGCACTGTACAACCTGTCCGTGCCTGATGAACCTCTACAAAATAAAACACTTCAAAATGTTTGGAAGCTTTTTGATTGGCTAGCTGGCAGAGCATGTCAAAACTTGCATGTTGAGTGCAAAGCGTTGTAACGTCAGCTTCAGTGTGAGACATACCAGTGATCAGTGTGGACGTGTAGTAATATGGCAGCAATTGAAGGTTTGGACTCAAACCCCACAGAGCGAGCTATTGCCAAGTTTTTTGCCTGTAAAAAAAAGCTTGACAGTTTCACAGATGAGGAATTGAACGCTTTGCCCAAGGCGTTCCTTTTTTATGTTGCTTCAAACGCGGTGAAAAATATTTGGCACAGTGTACCTAGTGAATGGAGCAGAGATCCTGGTCTGCGTGAACTACAACCATGCACTGACTTTAGTCATCACCAGCAAGTGTCTATTACTAAAATGCCATCCATTAGACAGTGTGGAACGTGTCAGCTCATCAAATTGTACCACGGCCATACAAATATACCGTCCTGTAAAGACTTTGCTTCATCATTCCATGGTTGCGATGAAGAAGAGGAAGAAGAGACAGCAGCGGCAGTATCGCCAGCACCAAAAAGTAAGACAACGATTGAAAAAGATATATCGGACCTTTGCTGGTCATGGTCTAGTTAACAAGGCCATTGATGTACTTCCCATTGAACTGCATATTCCCGGCTATCAATTTTGTGGACCTGGGACTAAACTAAACCAACGTCTAGCACAAGGTAATTCTGGAATCAACAAATTGGATGCTGCGTGTAGTGATCATGACATTGCTTACAGCGACAAGAATGCAGAAGTACGTCGAGTTGCAGACCACATTCTTCTAAGAAAGGCTGTGCAGCGCGTGACATCATCTACTGCTTCCATTGGTGAAAAGATTGCAGCCTTGATCGTGGCAGGAGCTATGAAGTCAAAGCTAATGATTGGTGGTGGTGGTGGATTAGCGAGGAAAAGGACAAAGAAATAACCATGAATCAAATATTGTTAAGTATTTATTTGAGAGTCAGTCCACCAGATTACAGCATTCACAAAAGATGTTTTGGTTTCTTCTTGTAAAAACATACAATTGTAATAAAAAGAATTGAAAAATTAAAGTGTGTTCTTATTTACTAGGTGTGGAAATGTCCAAAAGGCAAGCTATTTACACCATCCCACAACCGTTTATTGTCATATGTAGACAGCGATGTTTTATTTTGATTTACTGTAAATATATTATGGTTCTTTGAAAGAATGCGTGTTTGCTGGTACAAGCGAGAGGTGTTTGTGTAGAGTACACATCGATATTCCTCAACATTGAGGAATTGTGTGACGCTACGAAGAACACCCTTCGCTTTGCATTGACCTTTATACTTTTGTGTTGAAAATGCGTACATTTTCGGCGCCAAAGCCACAAATTCCGTCATAACATCACCAGCACACTCATCCTTAAATAGACCAATGTGTTTTTTATTCATGGGAATTATGCCAAACATATTGTTAACCTCATAGTTTGAGGTATCAAAGTAACTTGGATGTTCTCTCATCACAGAGTAAATATCCGTCTTATTGGTTTGATAAATAAGACTGTCTGTATCCATATACAGTAATTTTACATCTCCAAACTTTTGTTTGGCAAACTCATAATGAAATTGATACATTACAAATTTTGAATAGTCAAGTATTACCATTCCTAAGTAAATTGGTTTGTTATACATGATTTCTGTCTTTGACAATTCAATGGTTACTAAATCAGTTTCAATAACTCGTACTGAATGGAAATTGGGCATAGCAATATATTTTCGTGCGCCATATCGACCATCCCAGTGGTTTACCAAATGAATAGTTCTATGCTTTCTAATATTTTCCATAGATTTACCGTAGCATGCATTGTTCATTAATTTATAAAAATTTGACTCGAATGTAGTCTTGGCGTGCTGCCGATAATGAGTATTTAATTGCATGTACGGTTGTAACCATGGTTTCTGGTCAAAACAAATAATGCGGTGAATGGTTTGTAGCTTCAAACCGTGTTTCAAACATTGCATTAAATTTTCGATGTGTATGACGTAGCGATTTTTCGGATTTAACGTTGTCAGCAACTTTTTATTGTTGGAACGTGAACTGGGAGGTTGTAGTTTTTCAACACAAAATGGTAGATCAGAATGATCATTGTGTATCTCGCGGGGATATAATATGTCAACTTCTAGAACATAGCCACGTGTGTTATTGCTCAACGCGTCCTGTAAATTAAAATTTGAAACTTCATCTGAAGTCAGCCATCGAAAATTTTGATACGGAAGCGGTTTTTCCATAGCATATCCGTATAAATTGTTACAATCCAGGTAGGTGAGGTATGTTTTAGGTTGCTTTGGTTTGTATGTATCCATATATGGATTATTTGCTTTGGCATGCTTTTGCACAAGCGATACAAGCCCGCCACGTATCCCGCGTTCAAAAAAGAGCAACATGTCGATGTCAGTTAATAGTTCCAGTTCTATTTCAGTCACCTTCAACATACAGTCCCAACTGTATCCGGCAAGGGTGTAGTAATGGGCTGGATCTAGATTGTAGATTTCAAGACACAGTTTGCGAAAGTGTTCAAACACGTCTGTCAAAAGTAGTGTATCAATTTTGAGGTATAAATCAGCATACTCGCCCAAAGTTGATATCTTGAACACGTCCCATACTTTTTGGGCGTGTAAATAGTCTTCTTCAGAAATATGACTTTTTGTTAAGTCATTGTAAAATTTATCCTTTGAAGGGAGTGCAGTTTCCTGCAAACATGCCCAATTGTTTACATGATTATAGGGAAACACCCCTTTTCGAGTGCATAATTCAAATTGTTCGTCACCAGTAAAGTTTTGACGTACAGAATTCAAATTGTTTGGGTGAAGCCCTTGAACCAGCGCATCCAATGATGATGCGAGGAATCTATACGAATCTAAAAATCGTATACTAATTCCATTTCGCCATTTTGTAAACGAAATAAAATTTTCATGATTTTGTGGAATTAAAGTAAACTTTTGGTTTTCAAGGTTAACAAATTCCTTAATAATTAGATGACTGTCATACCGAGACATGTTGTGCAAAAAACAAGAAATATAGCGTGCTCTTTTATAGGCCAAATTACATGCACTATGAGCCGCTCCTCTAAATTTGCCAGTGTACCGATTATGGTCCCTCACCGGCGTGTCACAAGTTGCTATTGGTTTTTGACAAATGTGGCAAGTGGTTGCTGTTGCAAAAGCCACCTCGTCTGCATCCAACATTTGAAGCGGAATTGGGTTTTCCAGGATATTGTACACCCGATCTGCCAAGGCGTCCAATTCATTTAAAAACCAAGCAGCAGCATTTGCATCGCGATAAGATTTGAAGTAAGAAAGCGAAGGGTCATATGGGCAAATCACGTTTAGAGCACAACTGAATGGCACATGTTGCTGTACTTGTTGAGTGTACGGGCGTGCTGGATCCGGGTTACATGTGTCAATGGGTGTGGTTAAACATTCAAAATCTGCATATACTGTAAATGGAAGCGGTTCTTGACGAGACACATTTTGAAATTTCATACTGGCTTTATCCTTTTCTGGGAATGTAATTTCTACAGCTGGTTGTGTAATGCAATCAATAGTATGGGCTGTCAACTTTTGATTGCTAGTAAAATATTGCAAACAGCGATCACATATATAAACCCCATTTGTACTCTTTGTAACTTGTGAACGAACTAGTCTGGAAAGATCTTTGATATAACAATAATGGTTGCACAATTCACCTTCAATGTACAATAAATTAAAATGCTTTTCTTTTTTTTCCCTTGTCACATAGAGTGGCCCAATAACTTTGTCCCCTTCAACTCCGTATACATTAATGGAGTAAAGCAGATTTTTAGATTCAAAACGAGAAATGGCGTTGAGGTCCATTGGGAATTCTATGTCTGCTAAATTTAGACTGATCATTAATTCCATAAATTTCTGGTGATATTTGCCCATTCTGTGAACATTTTTACCTGCAGAACATAACCCAGCAGCCAGGGACCAAATAAAGCAGAAAACATCATTATTATCCACATTGATAACTGCGTGACGGTTTTCCAACTGTTTAGGCAAATTAACATGAGATGACCCACTATTTATGGGATCAAAGGTGCATACATTAATTTTAAGGTGATTGATAGCTTCCAGCGATTTGCCGCTTTCTAATTCTTGAAACTCAGCAAAGCGTGTTGTGAGTTTATCAACAATGTTTTTACTATACCAACTGTGTATATTATCAGTGCGGTATAATTTAGTCATGTGCGTGTGTAAATAGATTGGCTGTATGATCTCCTCACCTTGTTTCAAAATAGCAAAGTCACATAATAATTCAGCGTTAACCTTTAACGCTACATGTTCTCTTAAACAGTCTTGTATTTTGTTTTGAAAAATGTTGTAACTAGTGTTTAAATATTCATTGAGATCTAAAATGTTTGCATCATTATTGACTTTAGTGCAACAGATATTGTTATTGAAACAACTATCCACATCTTGCCAACTTTGTATCGGTGGCGACATGATGTCCCTTAGTACTTAACAATTACAAAAACTGAACGGTTTGCAGAGAGAGTGAACCAAAGTTTATTTTCCCTGCAAATTCCGTTTTTACATAAACTAATTTTAAATTTTATTTTTTTCTTCTATGAATTCCACAAGACATCTTTTATTTTCCAGTCCCAAGTATTTTAAATAGATGGTCCCTTTGTTGAGATCGGATACATCTTCCTCGCTGAGTTCCTTGAATCTCGACGGTAGAAATACTGCAAAGTCCTCCAGTTCACAAAGAATACGTTCCCCAAATTTGGTCTTGACTCGACGAACAGCAGTTACCAAATAAGACTCATTTACCTGCAGATCCTGTAGTCGTTTAGTCTCTGGTCCAGCATCTTTCCCTATGGAATTCGCATTTTTTATTGCCGACATTCTGAAATCGAATTTGATATCTATAATAGTGTTTTAGTATACCTAAGCCATTAGCAAATATGTATATACACACACAAGTTATCAAAACCCTTCTACACACCCATTATCGCTAGCCACTAATTTAATTGTCAGCAGCTTGCGTTCACCATTTTCCTACTTCTCCTCAATCCATTACAAGAACACAGGTTATCAAACAAGTTATACACCCAGGTGCTACATGGTCAGGAGCTGATGATTTAAATGGCCATGACTGTACTTTGGTGAAGCCGGGTCAGATTGCTTGTATAATTTAACTGTTCCCGGGCAAAGCCGGGGCAAACTGCTTGTGTAATTTAACTGTCCCCCGGGCGAAGCCGGAGCGGGTTACTAGTATAATATATAACTGTTCCCGGGTGAAGCCGGGGTGAATTTCTTGTATAATTTAACTGTTCCCGGGCGAAGCCGGAGCGGGTTTCTAGTATAATATATGACTGTTCCCGGGTGAAGCCATGGCAGATTGCCTGTATAATTTAACTGTTCCCGGGCGAAGCCAGGGCGGATTGCTTGTATAATTTAACTGTCCCCCGGGTGAAGCCGGAGCGGGTTTCTAGTATAATATATAACTGTTCCCGGGTGAAGCCGGGCAGATTGCTTGTATAATTTAACTGTTCCCAGACGAAGCCGGAGCGGGTTTTTAGTATAATATATAACTGTTTACGGGCGAAGCCGGGGAAGATTACTTATATCATTTAACTGTCTCCCGGGCGAAGCCGGAGCGTGTTTCTAGTATAATATATAACTGTACTTGGGTGAAGCCAGGGCAGATTGCTTGTATAATTTAACTGTCTCACGGGTGAAGCTGGAGCGGGTTTCTAGTATAATATATATCTGTTCATGGGTGAAGCCGGAGCAGATTGCTTGTATAATTTAACTGTTCCCGGGCAAAGCTGGAGCGGGTTTCTAGAATAATATATAACTGTTCCCGGGCGAAGCCGGAGCGGTTTTCTAGTATAATCTATAACTGTTTCCGGGCGAAGCTGGGGCAGATTGCTTGTATAATTTAACTGTTCTCGGGTGAAGCCGAGGCGGATATTTTTTGTATAATTTAACTGTCCCCCGAGTGAAGCCGGAGCGGTTTTCTAGTATAATCTATAACTGTTTCCGGGCGAAGCTGGGGCAGATTGCTTGTATAATTTAACTGTTCTCGGGTGAAGCCGAGGCGGATATTTTTTGTATAATTTAACTGTCCCCCGGGTGAAGCCGGAGCGGGTTTCTAGTATAATGTATAACTGTTCCCGGGCGAAGCCAGAGCAGGTTTCTAGTATAATATATAACTGTTTCCCAGGCGAAGCCGAAGAAGATTGCTTGTATAATTTAACAGTCCCCCGGGCGAAGCCGGAGCGGGTTTCTAGTATAATATATAACTGTTCACGGGTGAAGCCGGAGCTGATTGCTTCTATAATTTAACTGTTCCCGGGAGAAGCCAGAGCGGGTTTCTAGAATAATATATAACTGTTCGCGGGCGAAGCCGGAGCGGTTTTCTAGTATAATCTATAACTGTTTCCGGGCGAAGCTGGGGCAGATTGCTTGTATAATTTAACTGTTCTCGGGTGAAGCCGAGGCGGATATTTTTTGTATAATTTAACTGTCCCCCGGGTGAAGCCGGAGCGGGTTTTTAGTATAATATATAACTGTTCACGGGTTAAGCCGGAGCAGATTGCTTCTATAATTTAACTGTTCCCGGGAGAAGCCAGAGCGGGTTTCTAGAATAATATGTAACTGTTCCCGGGCGAAGCCGGAGCGGTTTTCTAGTATAATCTATAACTGTTTCCGGGCGAAGCTGGGGCAGATTGCTTGTATAATTTAACTGTTCCCGGGAGAAGCCAGAGCGGTTTTCTAGTATAATCTATAACTGTTTCCGAGCGAAGCTGGGGCAGATTGCTTGTATAATTTAACTGTTTCCGGGCGAAGCTGGGCAGATTGCATGTATAATTTAACTGTTCTCGGGTGAAGCCGAGGCGGATATTTTTTGTATAATTTAACTGTCCCCCGGGTGAAGCCGGAGCTGGTTTCTAGTATAATATATATATATCTGATCCCGGGTGAAGCCGGGGTGGATTGCTTGTATAATTTAACTATCCCCCGGGCGAAACCGGAGCGGGTTTCTAGTATAATATATAACTGTTCCCGGGCGAAGCCGGGGCGGATTGTTTGTATAATTTAACTGTTCCCGGGCAAAGCCGGGGCAGATTGCTTGTATAATTTAACTGTTCTCGAGCGAAGTCGGTGCATGCTTTTGGTATAATATAACTGTTCCCGGGCGAAGCCGGGTTGGGTTTCTGGTATAACATAACTGTTCCCGGGCGAAGCCGGGTCGGGTTGTTTGTATATTATATCTGTTCCCGGGTGAAGCCGGGGCAGGTTGCTTAAATAATTTATCTGTTCAATACACCCAAGTGCATGGGGGCTACATTAGTCGGGAGGTGATGATTTAAATGTCCTTAACTAAATAGGTTACTTGACCTGGAGCTGATGTATAGAAGTGAATGCATGTCTAGGTGCTAATGTTAAATATATCCTTCACCTTTGCAATACATAAGAGATCACCATCTATTCCGTGACTGTGTCGAGCACTGTAATTATCTCGCGGGCTATGCAGTGAAATCGGCAACATTTAATTGGATAATAACAGTAATTATATATAATTGAGCTGCATTCATTTTATATATCCCAGGCAGCTAGTGGTTTAAGATGCAAGTCACGTTAAAACCAATCTTATTACATGCTATGAATTCTGCTCGTTTCATACTTGAAGTAATTATTGCTTGTCTGATTCATACCGTCTAACTTTTAAACCAGCTTTGTCAATAGGCCATTATACTATTAAAATTCTAAACATCTTCATGTGGATTTAAACCTACCATCTCAGATCAGCATTTACAAGTACTGTAATGTACAGTACAATCACTTATTTTGTAAACCATCTGGCTGAGTTAGTCTCCCAGTAGCACATAGTCAAATATATACACTAGGATATACTTTAAAGTTATATACTTAAGTATGTTGAATATTACCTGATAGACAAGGATCCAATTGCAATCTGGTGTGAACGCTGTAAGCTCGCAGTTAACTCTACTTTCATTTCAATTCTGGCCCTCTATTTATACCCCTCCGAATACAGGAAACGCCCCTGAATTACCGTTCCTTTCACACAAAAATGACCTCCATACGGCATTACCCTGCATTAATACAGGAATCCTTATTGACCTTCCTTTCACCAGAATTAGCTCCACACTGTATAACCCTGCACAACTACCTTAAACACTCCTAATTAATCCACCTTTCACCAGAAAACACAGTATATAAAGAGGTTGTTCCTTTTCAAAACATATCATTCGCTGCAATGTCTGCCAACAAGATCAATGAAACTATGGGGCTGGAAGAAGAAGAAAACGATGAGGATTTGACGCTTGATCTGTTAATGTAAGTATTATTTATTTACTTTATTTACTAAAGCCTTATGTAGCAGCACGCCAGTCTCTCGCCGCTGGGTGCGTGGTTCAATTCCAGTCACTTTATGTTAGATCTGTGCTGGGCAAACCAAAAGCAGACAGGTTTTTCTCTGGGAACACCAGTTTTCCCTGTCAAAATTTTCTTCCGGCAACACCCTCCACTATCATTTCTTTTTATCTGTCATTCATTTAAACATTGACTGACAAAAGTGAGACAGGCTTTGGCAGCCAACACAGATCTTTCTCGCCGCTAGATGGAGTTTAATTCATTCCATTCCTGATCTGGTCAAATACTGGAAGCAAGCGGTGTTTTTTTTCCTCTTCAAAATGATTAGAAATACTGAGCGTAGTTACCGCCTTTGTAGCCCATGTTTACTTGGGTGTGAGTAGAATTTGTCTGATAACCCGTGTTATTGCGATGAATGTATTAATTTAAAAAAGGATTGGGAAGGAAGTCAGATTTTTTTAAGTGTGTTAAAATCCTTCAGTATGCCTTCCTTTGGAGGGGGAGTAAAGCCAGTGGTCACATGTTCTCACTTTATGACATGTAAAAGATCCGTCCACAGACTAAACTTGTGTGAAGCTAAATTGACAGGTTAGATTTTGTCAAAACAAGTTCCAACATTTACCACTAGATGGCATTATTATCTGGTAGCAAAAACTTGGAACTTGTAGCTCACCCTAAAGGCGTTCGCTGGAAGCAGCTACATACTCAAGTGAGTCACACATGTTCTTGGTCACTTCCAGCACTGAAACCCATACTCAAGTTCCAACATTCACCACTAGGTATCATTAATATCTAGTAGCAAAATTTTGGAACTACTTAAAAATGAACAGAACTTGTAGCTCACCCTAAGGGCGTCCGCTGGAAGCTGCTGCAGACTTAGGTGAACTGTACTTGCTCTCACACACTCCCAGCAATTCACAATACAATATTTAGATAAACAAGCGTTATAAAACAATTGTGTTGTACTCTTTATTGTATACATTTTTTTATAGCTTTGGAAATGATCCAGTTTTGGTGGGGTTTTTGCTGATTTAATGTCAGCGATGGAAGGGCGTGGGAGAGGTGAAGAAGATGAAGAAGAAGAAGATGATGATGATGAAGAGGAAGATGAAGAGGAAGAAGAAGAAGCTGGTGATAAATGGCAAATTAAGTTGTAGTAACAGTTCCAAAATAAAACATAATATTACTTTTTTTTGCTTCTGGTTTTATTTGTTTTTACATTCAACCTACCAAGCAAGCCAGAGTTCAACACCCACCATCCATCTCCATTCATGATTCAAACACGTTTACCTCATCATTTGTCCCGCACCCTCTCAATCACCGTAAGGTCATTCCCAGACATGACCTACCATACAACCCGTTGTCAATCTCAGGATTAGTCATCCCATGTGACGTCACACACAGGTTAACCGTTCAAATCTGTTTATTCATTCACACAAACACCTATGTTCATTAAACATCCACCCACGCATCGATGTTTGTTTACCATTGAGCGCTTTCAACCCCATCTTGTTTGTCTCTCAGACCCATTCACACCTAACCAACCTACCACGTCAGGGTTCAACAACCACCGCCATCCACCGCCATTCATGTTTTCCATTCAAAACACTCCCGTTCATGACCTACCCCACATCCCGTAATCTGCTGTGACGTCACACACACACACACCAGTTACACTAATGTTTTCCATTCAAAACACTCCCGTTCATGACCTACCTCACATCCCGTAATCTGCTGTGACGTCACACACACACACACACCAGTTGACCGTTCAATTCTCTGACAATTCATTCACAACCAAGGATTCGGAAACCTTCGGCAACACTCGTATCTCATCGGGCATAAAGCAAAGCTATATAGCCCAGGATAATATCGGAGAAGACGCTCAGTCCAACAGAGAGACTGGGTCGAGGAGGGTCTCGTGCAGAGCCTCTTCCATCCTTCCCCCTCATCCTCCACCCTAGCCCCCCCCCTCACCCTCCCCCTCCCCACCCCCACTCCTCCCCCTCCACCCACACCCCCTCAAACCGGTTCCTGGACCCTCCAAGGTTTGTTTACCTTCCGGGGTCCCGGCGACCTTGGGGTCAATGACCTACCTCAAGGTCATTGATCATGACCTACCTCAAGGTCATTGACCTTGCCACGCCCCCCTAATTTGCATAAATAACGGTATTTGAGTCAAAACCCCCCCAGCCTACCTACTAGCGTTTCAATAAGGTTCCGTATGCGTTCAAATACCATTCGTCCGATTACGATGAAACTTGGGTGAGATGTTGTGTACACCCTACGGAAGGTTTCTGGCTTAATAAATCAATTTTAAAATAGGTAGCGCACGAGTAGATTCAACAAATGTGTGATGGCACAAGAATCATTTCAACAAAGTACCGTATGCGGCCATATACCATTTATCAGATTGCGATGAAACTTGGGTGACTTGTTGTGTACACTCCAGGAAATGTTTCTGTCTTAGTAAATCCAGTTTTTAATAAGTAGCGCACGAGTAGATTCAACAAATGGGCGACGGCGCGCGAATCGTTTCCACAATGTCCCGTATGCGGTCATATATCATTCATCCGATTGCGATCAAACCTTGGTGAATCATTGAGTACACGCCAGAGAAGGTTTCAGGCTTAGTAAATCTATTTTACAATAGGTAGCGCATGAGTAGATTCAACAAATGAGTGACGGCACGCGAATCGTTTAAAGAAAATCACTTATGCGTTCATATGTCATTCATCCGATTCCGATGAAACTTTGATGAGTTGTTGTGTACACGCCAGGGAAGGTGTTCAACTTGGTAAATCCATTTTACAATATTGGTAGCGCACGAGTAGATGTAACAAATGAGTGACGACGCGCGAAGCGTTCCAACAAAATTCTGTATGCGTTCATATACTGTTCATCGATTGCGATGAAACTTTGATGAGTTGTTGTGTACACTTACATGAAGCTTTCTAACTTAGTAAATCCATTTCACAGTTGGTAGAGCACGAGTAGATTCAACAAATGACTGACAGCGCACGAATCATTTAAACCAAATCCCGTATGCGTTAAATGCCATTTATCCGTTTGCGATGAAACTTTGGAGAGTTGTTGTGCACGCTCCAACAAATGTTTCTAAATTAGTTAATTCAATTCATGATAGTTTAGAGGCAGTTAACAGAAATTGAAAAAAATATTGTGTAACCAAAAGCACTTCAAGAAACAAAGTTACAACACTTTCTTTGATTGGCAGGACAACGTCTGCCGGGTCAGCTTGTATACAATATAATTCTGCATTTAAAACAAAATTAATAAGAATGAAGAATAAGGGACCATGCTGAAATAAGCCATACGAATGATACATTGAATGCAACACACAGCGGGTATCTTGACAGTATAGAATATGATAATGGATAACTCAAATAATGGTGCAGTTACAATAACGTAATTGCTAGTAATGTTGAACCTTGCAATGTGCTTCCCATGAGCAAGTCAGAAGAACAGTGTCTCTATACAGTCATGACGATGGTGGCAGAAAGTATTTTTGAATCTTAAATATCATTAAATATCCTTTAATTAACACGATTGATGAGAGAGGAGTAGCCTACCGGTACTATACAAAATACCTTACTAGCATTACTCATAAGAATATCACACTGAATATAGCGCGCAGTGACCATCTTGAAATTATAATTTAGAGATGCAATTTCTAAAATTAGTATTAAAGTAGATTGGGGATTTTTATGCCCAAGGTAAAAGAACAGCCTAGCCATGCATTCAAATGGTAGCTGAGCGTACATCAAAAGCAATAACTCAGGATCCAATTATACAATTACGCAATTTTGAAAGGGAGCAGTATCATATAAGAGACCTCCCTAGCATTAATCATGGAATATTACACAGCACATAGCACTCAGCCGCCATCTTGAAAACCGATCACTTAAATATCGATAATCCACTATTTATTACATTTACATAAAGAATGTAGTCTCACATAAGAGACTTCTCTGGTGAAGGCACAATATCAGCGATTCCATACATTCAAAATGGTAGATGGACGTACTTTTATAATGTTGGAATCAATTCCTGGAGGTGCAAAAGCGGAATTACACCAAAACGTAATAAACAAGGTGTCTTATATACAGTAGGGTACAACTCTTAACGTTCATCACAATGACATTCAATTATATTGCTTGATGAGGACAAACATTTATAACTCTACCCATATACACTTTAAGAGGAAGTAGGCTACATGGTCTTGACTGCACATCTTGTGTTATAATTAAACATAGCTGAATGTACTCCGACGGCCTTTAATTAGCAGTTGAAAACTATTTTCCTTGTAGTTATACCGAGTAATGTTTAAGAAGAGGGAGTTCCTAGGGCTGGTTAAATGTATTCAGTCTCATTTCTTCTTCCTTTGAGAGATTGTTGCAGTTTTATAGTAGCAACTTTCATCCGATGTATTACCATTTTGTTACAAGTATTTGGAGCGAGTTGTTTTGTTTCGGCCTCTAGGGGCAAATTTTAGTCGTAGTCTGCTACGAAGACTCTTTAAATGTCACTCCGGTGTCTATCCGTTATGTGCCGTTATATCTGAAATCAGTTAGTCTATCGGCTTAAGATACAGCTGTCAATTTACCATAGGAGCCGTCAAGAATGAGTTGTTGAAATACAGAAACTGACCAGATGTGGAGGCTTACCATAAAGCCTATGCATTTAGATAATTACTTACCAATGGCAAGATATCCTCGAGTGTATATAATATAAATAAATAAAAAAACACAATAAAGAGTCGTAAGAGAAGAAAATGTATTTGGATGGTTGAAAAAGTTAAAATTTCAAACAGAGAGGAAGATAAATGGTTTGCATCTTATTTCTAATAGTAAAAAAGAACACATTTTCGTTCAACTTCGATTGTATGCTAACCATTTGTAAATAGATACTAGGCTATATTTCTTTATTGAGAAGACGTTCAATAAAAGGTGAGCAATCTGTATTACGTTATTGTCATGGTGATGGTTGTTTTAGATGATATAACACCGAGATTATCTACCATTAATTGGATAATAATTTCATGAACCAAAGTATATTTAGCGAACTACCAAGTATCTTCAAAACGAAGACTCACTGCCGCTATTGAACTTCTAATTTCGCCAGAACAAGAGTGAACATACTGTACATGTTAAAGCAATTGGCACGTTACATATCATTTTAATGGCATAGAATAAGTAAATAGTTATTACTCAGGAGATTGGAAATCCTTTTTTTTAGCGTATGGCTTTCAGTGCCGGGAGTGTCCGAGGGCATGTTCGGCTCGCCAGTTTTGTAGCTGCTTCGAGACGGACACCCAATGGGTGAGCTACAACTACCGTTGGGGAGGAAAGTTGGAATGTCAGGACGAGGAGTTGGAAGGTAGCGGCTGTGGCCTATAGTTAGGGACCAACCCCGGCATTTGCCTGGAAGGAAGATGGGAAACCACAGAAGACTATCTTCAAGGTTGCCGGCGGGGGGATTCGAACCTCCACGCCTTCCGGATGTGAGCGACTGCCAGCAGTCATGCCGTAACGGCCACGGCTAACTCACCCGGTACATTTGATATTAAAATGCACACTCACGTAACAAGAAAGATATCTTCTTTACTCGACGAGAATGGCGTGTTGTTTTAATTCAAATTTTGTGAAAGTTAGGTGTTATTAAAGTTTTCTATTCTGAGATGGTCGATATTGTGTGACTATTGCAATGTGATGTCACAATAATTCTTCAAAGGCTTTGCGGAATATGAGATCCAGGGCCTTGAAATCTGCTTGTTCTTCTTCATATGTATGTATTGTTACAACATGGTAATTGTAATATTAATAGGAGTGGAAGCACATGATACCTGTTATACAAGAAGTGGCTGTGTCCCCACATTATAATCCATCAACGATCAACTACAGTATGATACTAATTCTAAGTATGAATAGGATCACTGTTCGTTTAACTGTTGCAACCTAAGCCATGTAACTTTACTTTACAAATTGGTTTAGAATTATTTTTTCAAATCTGGGAAATATGCAATCAATATTGACTTTTAATGAACATATTTCGATTTATTTGGGCAGCATCAGAGGCGAGGTGAACTATGTTCTGAAGTAATGTTTCGTACAAAGATACCACCCCGGCAAAGCTGGGTAGGAAAAGCTGATGAATAAATAAATAAATAAATAAATAAATAAATAAATAAATAAATAAATAAAATTTGATGTTTTACAGCCAGTCAACACGATTGTACCCAATAATGTGATGGGTTATTCCCTAATCCTGAAAGAATTTACATGAGATTAATAAATACACTTGGATGACCAGTTTTGATCATCAAGCGATCATCATCAGATCCTTTACACTTAGGTTATTAAATCTATGCCTTGACGTAAGATTGAAAGTATTTACAATATCTACACTAATTTAGTTGCAGTATTAGTTAAAATAGTCGATATATGATGGTTGTTTAATTAATTATAATTAATTAATTAGATAATTTCCATTTAGGTGAGAGACATTCTAATGCGCTTTTGACTAAAAACCTACTTCATTTTATGATAGTGTAGTTGAAGCGAGTCCCTAAGTCGATATTGTCGATATGTGTACGAGCAAGCACGCAGACAGAAGGAAGGTTGCTGTTTGAAATGTTCTCACCATTCTTTGTTTATTGTCCACAGTGTGTTGCCACACCTCGTGTTTATCATGTCCACTTCATCCATCTCTGTCCAATTGTCGCCCCTCCCTACTCCTCGGCGCGGTGGGGGCTCCAGACCCCCCTTTGAAGTGGAAAATGTGTTTTGGAGGTGGTTCAAATTTGTTAAAGAAACTGAACCAACATTATATCGCCTTGTATTAAAATCTACACACAATGAATCTGCTTGGAGTACATAGGCCTACACCTTTTCTTCGTTCTAAAGATCTTCATCCCATGGACTCATACGTCTCAGTATGCTATACTGAATCGATGTACCACACTCAAACAATCGTGGGCTCGATTCCAGGCGAGATAGTTAAACTTTAATCCAACGTGCAAAATTACGGTTGTTGTTGTTTAGGGGTTTGGAATATCGTGAAATTCAGCCCCATCAGCTTTGAGTTGTGTGAATAAGCAGAACTGCCTGTGTTAGTGATCTGGTCGAGTCAGCATATTTAACCTTAATTGGGCTGGGGGAAAGAAGGAGGCAGACATGGTTTTAATTTAGGTTCCTTCTTAGCATTTTCCTGTGCTGGAAATGGGAAACCACGAAATTCTAATTCTAGGATGAATGGGATGGCGTTTAAATCCACTTATTCCTCATTCACCTCCTCAGTACATCCTTTTCCAACCCTCAAATTAGAACAGACGGAAACACAATCTAGCTTTTCCGCCCCGTAATACAACAATAATTAGGCCTATGCAAAACCCAAAACATTTGAAATTGTGTTTTGTGAGTGTTTGCCCACGGACGGGGATTAATGGGGATTATTTATATCATTTCTTTTGCAACAAGTAGATCATCAAGCAGGAAGTCAAATCAATGACTTAAGGGAAGACATTCACTGCATAATTAGGCAGACCAGAAGTTCTTTCATGAAAATGCAAAGGGTATTGACTAGCCGTGATTTAAGTCCTCATAACGCACCCAACTGCTTCGAATCTACGATTTTGGTATCCTGCTCTATGGAGTTCATTCATGGACACTTACAGAGGTATTAAGTAATACACTTACGGCGTTTGAAATGTGGACATATTATTAAGAATACCATGGAGAGCTAAAATCACAAATGTGGAAGTACTGCGGCGTATGTACAAGGATTCAGAAATTCTCAATGTCAATAAAAGAAGAAAACTAGAATAGTTTGGTCATTTCAATCGCAACAGCAAATACAACCTGTTGCAATTCATTATTCAAGGGATGATTGATGGCATTAGGGTTCCAGGACGTAGAAGAATATCCTGGTTAAAAAACTTGAGCCAGTAGATTGGACTGAGTACAGTGTCACTGTTCAGAAAAGCTGAAAAGCAGATCATGCTACTAATCACGAATATTCTTGGAGGAAGAGGCACTTGAAGAAGAAGAATAAGATCGTGAAGAACTTAGTCTACTTTCATGTATTTTACTGGTACTTACTTCCCTTAAAAATACTCCTCTGTCAGTTAAGTACGTATTCCATGTGATAAACTAAATACCTTTTGGTTTGTGTTGTACACTGTGATAAAATGCAGGGTAACAACATTGCTAAATATTAACGCAATATCCAAACAGAGTAGCCAATTTTTGAAAACATACATTAACATTAGTATTTGAACATAGCAAGATGAAGTTATTAGGGTGCTAGAACTGTCCCCGTTTTAAAACAAAGCTACCATGACCTCCCATTAACACAACTCCAGCACTGGAAAACATGTGTTCGAAGTCACATGATGAGTTGCTATCTGCAGTACAATTAATAAAACGCTAAATAAATACAAAGCACTACCAGGGTATTAGTTCACCAAACTCGTTCATTTAATCAATTTTGCAATGACCTGTTCAATAGAACATTAAAAAGGAATGTTCAGTTTAGATATTAACATTCGTATCATCCACAATTTTTGACACCTACACTAGAAAGTTGGCGCAAATGACCCCTTGTAACAGCAATATCACTACCACTACACTCAGGAATATTTGACTTTTACTATCTGTTAATTATGACAATATTCGTCGAGTTCGCACCTTTATGGGATGATAGGATAGAGATCTTAGAAGCCATTTTTCAGTGTTGCCTTACGGATAATATCTGAGAAAATTACATGCTATTGCATTTTATTTGTTTGTATATTAAATGACCATTCGGGTTATTTTTCGCATGTCCCAGTAATTGGGATTGCATTATGTAGACCGACTGAAAAGTTGTGATATCAATTTTCTGTGATGAGCCACGCGGTTCATTTTAGAGAAAGTCATATGAACGGCTTCTATAAATCATGAATATGAGCTAGAGATTTCTCTGCTAGATGATTACTACGATGTAGATATGTGTGTGTCTGTTTGTCACTGTCTGTCAGTCTGTCGTACTTCCATTTGCGTGTGTGTCCTTCCCTATCAACCGAAAGCGTAGCAGCTTTCGGAACCAAAATCTGTTCTTTGCCAGAACATTTCAATGCCATTTTCTGCCTATTTATGAAGAGAAAATTGGCTTATGAGATTAGTCTACCTTTTTTCCATGTGTCTGGGTGCGTATGTGTGTGTGAGTGTGTCCCCTTAATAAAATCTAAACGGCTGGAGCAATTTCGATGAAACTAGGCTGCTGTGCGAATGATTTCACCGGCATTCTATACCTCCGAAACTGTTACCGATATCACCCAGAAATTTTGTACGGTGATAAAGTTGGTCACTAGGCTACTAAAAGTTAAAGTATTTGATTTTCAAAAACCTGTGAGGTACAAAACGAACATGACGACCAAGCGAAGTTGATACGTTTGAATAGACTATTCTCGCGATTTAACCATCCGAGCGCAGTGAAATGTAGTACGGTAAATGTTTAATAGTACATGACTCTATCACCTACATTTATATAAAATCCAACATGGCGACCATCCGAAATATTTAGACGGTTCTCAATATCTACTAATCTATGACAGCAATCAAACTGAAACGTTGTATGTTGATAAAGACTATCAACATAAGTTCACCTATGTGACTTTCAATAACCTGGTGAGCACAAATCCAACATGGTAGCGACGCGAAATTTAAATATTTAAATGGACTTTTCTTGCGATTTAATCAACCGAGCGCAGTGAAACATGGTGCGGTAAATGCTTATACAAATTTTATTCCACTGGCATCTAATATCCATTGTTTTCATAACCACAAGATGATGGCTGTGCAAAATTTTAAAATCTCGTTTTTATTTCTTGTGTACTAATCATGTGATTGAAGTTTGAATAATACATCTACGCAATAATCTTCATATAATAGTACATAACTGACTGGCCTACATATACAAGAATCGCAATATTTACGAATCTATTACAGCAATCAAACTGAAATTTTGTTTGTTGCTAGAGGCAAGTAACATAAGTAGGATATATGAAAATAGACTGTTTATTTCCTAACGGAACTACTTGTTAAACACACCATTGCTGCCAGCTGTAGAAAATTATAATTAAAATTAATTCCAGGCTGAGTATCTTAGAAACTATTCATTGAACCACTAACAGACTTGGCACACATACAGTATAGGCCATAATAATGTAGTGAGCAATCCAATTACTCTAGTGTAACCAACATAATTTTACACAAAAATCCATCCAATGATCAATGTCTAGTTGAAGGTAATTTCTATACTAATTAATGGCCGACAGTAGTGGCTACGCTGGCTAAAGCGCAGTGTTAGGTCATGGGGCCAAGCTCTCTGCTGACTCGGTAGACGCGTGGGTTCGAGCCCTACCGTCGGCTGTCCTTGAAATGTTTTTCCGTGGTTTCCCATTTTCAACACCAGGCAAATGCTGGGATGGTACCTTCTGACAGACCACGGCCGCTTCCTTTCATATCCTTGCCCAGTTTCATTCGCCTTCATCCATTCCATCTCTCATCCCGACGCGCAGGTCGCCCACGGGCGTCGATTAGAAAGACCTGAACTCGGCCTTTCAGGAGGTCACACGAAAAAAAACCAACAACAACAACAACTAATTAATGGATTTCCTTTAAACATTGCATTTGCAATGTATGCCTTAAGAGATATTGTTATGAATGTTTTCAGAGTAATCAGGACTACCAACTATATAGTTCATGCTCTCACGATCTTTAATCCTTATGTTCCATACCTAACAATCTATGCAGTCTATACAATGTCATACCTAAATCATTATAAGGTATTATTTATTTATTTATTTATTTATTTGTAGCTTTTAGTGCCGGGGACATGTTCGGCTCGCCAGAGCCCGTAGCTGCTTCAATGCGGACTTCCATGGGGTGAGCTACAAGTTCCGTTCAATTTCGGGTACGTAGTTCCAACTTTCACTACCAGATGTCACTGACACCTAGTGGTGAACGTTGGAACTCTGATAGAACTTTCAACGAAATCTAACCTGCAAATTTAGCTTCACATCAGTTTAATAAGTTTAAGGTTCTTTCAGATGCCATAAATCTATGACATGGGACCACCGGCCTTACTTACCCTCCGAAGGAAGGCATATTGAAGGATTTTAACGCTCTTAAAAATCCGACGACTTTGGCCGTGTTTGAACCCGCGATCTTGGGCATAGAAGCTCAGTATGCTACCGACTACGCCACCGAAGATGCTATTATTAGGGTAATAATATGCAGATAAATTTTATTTAAGTATAATGTACGTGTTTTTTTAAATTTATTTATTTAGTCAATTTACCCTCTAGGTTGGTGGTTTCCACGGACTCAGCGAGGGAACTCACCACTACCGCCTCTATGGGCAGTGTCCTGGAGCTTGGAACATCTGGTCGGGATGGATACAACTGGGTAGGTGTGATCAGCACTTCGCCCAGGCGGCCTCACCTGCAAAGCGAACAGTGGCCTCATGAGGGAGGGGGAAGGGATGGAAGATAGGGATGGATAGGCTAGGAAGAGGGAAGGAGGCGGCCGTGGCCTTACAATAGGTACTGCCCCCGTAATTGAATTATGTAGAGACCACGGTGGCTATATTTGAAATTATGATTAGAGTTATGGCTGTCATAGTTATGACGTGGGTAGTCATGACGTAAGCACGGATGACGTAAATGTTATGCCAGCAAGCTACTTGAGCTGAGATTCTCAGTGACGTCAGCATTTTAGTCCAGAATGTTCCAAGATGTACGACGCAGTCGCAGGAAACGAGGAATTCTGCTGAGGAAGAAACTATGCTATTGGAGGAGAGGCATGAACCAATGAACGATAGTTTAAAGGAAGACGGAGATTGCTGAAACTATGGCATTTTTATGACTTTTTGAATGCAGAATTGTGGAAATACATTTGCAGTAAAAGCATTGATTTGGAATTTTGATGAAATTTATTTTCAGTTTTTGAATTTTGAAAATCCGTCATGTATTAACGAAGTTGGAAGTTCTAGCGATGACGTAGTATCACGCTATGGAAGGGATGGTAACGCCCCTCGTGAAGGTAATAAAAGGGCTTGCGCAGAAGAAAGGAGCCTCTTCTCTTCTCTTCTCTTTCGTTCGCTGATCATTCTGAGATCTAATGCTCAGATCATCGAAGTATTTGTGAAAGTCAGTTTCTTATACATTCAATATAGTGAGACATCAAAGTGAACAGCAAGTGAAAAGAATCGTATTTATAACGCGTGGCGAGGCCACTATAGTAACGAGATACAGGTCAAACTAGGTGAAGTTGAAACGGACCTTAGAAAGCTTATATAAGTTTAACTTCAAACAGTTAGCGGTCTACGATAACATAATTGTATTGTGCAGTACTACATGCAATTATAGAGAAAGGCTGAACAATTTCGACCGAGTACTTCAAAAGATATTTGCTGTTTTATACGACTGGCAAAAGTGATTATCTCGCCACTAAAGAAACACTTTTGTATAAGCCAGAATCAACGCAAGGCTAACGCTGTGAGTGGAGTAGAAAGACTTCAGATTGCTTGCTTACAGAACTATACAGTATAATGGAGCATTTGAATACGGCAGTTTGTTCTTCTGACACTACAACCGAAGTGCAGATGGAAGGCTAAGAAGGCTTATTGCAATTGGGACATACTTCAATGGAGTAAGATAGCGACATGGAACTTCGCTAATTGCTATTCCACATAAGCGAACATGCGGTGAATACCATCTACACCCATGTTTCGTAATTAAAGGCTGAATACCATCGAACAGCCATAGAAACAATTTCATACTCTGAATATGAATAATTTCTTCGGAAATTTCTACAAAACGTCATGATGACTGTCTACTGGAACTTCAGGGAATTTTTCAAGAGAGGTCAGGGTAGTCCCGACTCACAAAGAAGATTATTGCCGGAAGGATGTCTATTCGTATTCGAGGAGCAGAGCGATTCACGGAGAAGGAAGCAGTTCGATTCTCCGATGGTGCTATTTCCTATTTCGAGGATGGAGCTCAGCTTTAACGTGGTGAAATGGATCCATCAGCAGTCTTCTTTGGGGAATTTTCCTCTGGAACGTCAATCGGCAGATAAGGTAGTCGTGAACGTTTATTGTATTTGAGTAACCTAGTAATGTTTGAGCAACCATTTTCCCATATTTTTATCCTCATGTATTTTGCCTTATTTTCTTGTTGAGATTCTTATTCTCAGTACACCTTGATGAATTTTGCATTTTTCGACGATTTATTAAGACATTGTTATGTCATGGGCATAGTTAACGATTTTGAATCAGTTGAGACTGATATTTAGATTTTTCAGTAATTAATATTTTTGTAGTCACGATTTGACTGTAAGTTAATGATTTTATGGCAGATTTAAATTCAGACAGCGTGTCACTTTATTAAAGTAATTCTACCCCAGTTTAATTACTTTGAACAATTTTCTGTCATCATCAAGAAGGAAGAACATTTAAATGAGTTTAGAGCGTTAAAATCTCTTACGTTATCGACGATCTTGGAAATACTAGTCGTTATTTGTATTGATTGCAACACAGACATTTATCGTCAGTTATGAATGAACATTGCATCATAGACAATTTTGTGAAAGAGTAATGTTAATAATGAATTATTGAATGCATTAAAGTCAAGTACTTTTGTTAGGAGTTTTTCTCAATTAGAGAATTATATAACGATGTTTGCATTCCCCAGTCTAATTGGATTCTATTCGACTACTTTGCAGTTTAGTCGCACTTTATTTGAAGATAGTATTTTCATACTACAATTTCTTTTAAGATGTTAGTCTTAAATTTTGATAGACCAGA
The DNA here is from genome assembly GCA_946902985.2 of Meconema thalassinum. Taxonomy (NCBI): domain Eukaryota; kingdom Metazoa; phylum Arthropoda; class Insecta; order Orthoptera; family Tettigoniidae; genus Meconema; species Meconema thalassinum. The sequence continues at coordinate 469,036,211 of OX336390.1, read as the reverse complement.
CAGGCGTATATAAGCGTATTCACTATTAAATTTGTTTGTGATTGGCAAGTTTTGACTTCATTTCAGTTCATGAATGAAATCTACGAAGGTTAAATAGAAAAACAGTTTTGAAACAATTTATGATTATAAAATTTTTAAGTGGAACTATGAATGTATAATCGCTAGTGCAGCGCGTGTTGAAAGTCGCTGAGATATAATGCCCTTGAATATGAAGGAAGTTCCCACAGGAATAAATGTTAAAGAATTATTTGTGGAAGTTTTGTAAGTGATGTGAAAGTTGTAAATGCCATATAGATTAATATATGATGATTTTGGGCATATTTTTAATGCAGATTGTGCATTAACTTGTTAGCGAAGGATTTTCCGCTGGAGTCAGATTGTTATAGTTCGTTGAAAATTAATCAAGTGATTTACTGTTATAATTAACACGAGTTTTGAAAGAATTTGAGACAAGATTATGAATGAAGGTTGCCGTCACAAATCATTATTAAGAACTTTATTAAACCGGATTGTGACATTAATATGTATAACTAACCTTCATTGGTCGATTATATTAAACAGGATTATAAAATTACCAACCGAATGAACATGTGGCTAATGTATTTATTAAATTAATAATTTAAACAATTTAAATATTAATATTGTAAATAATTGTTGTAAATATTTTTGAAAATAATATGAAACGAGAGTGATGTTAAAGGCGTGCTTATAATATTTTTATTGTCTTTGACAAATATTATAAACAATTTCTAATTGTTATAAATAATTTATGTGATTTTGTTATAAACATTTAAGAGCTAGTTAAACATTTGGATTGAAGTTAACAAGTTTAAGAAATTTATGTAATGATCCATTAGGATGTGATCAAAGTACTTGAAAGATTTGCGTAAATATAATGTGAGTTGTCTTGTAAGACATTTAAAAGCTTGAGAGTGCAGGCTGGATTCTTACGTAACATAGCGTGTGAGAAGGGAGTGCATTTGACCAGTATGCGTCAGGCTGGAAGGTAGCCCGCAGCTGTGTCAACATATGGTTTTCAGAGAGTGAGGTCGTACACTCCGGCCTTGCGACTATAAATACCATTCTCTTGTTTATTAAAAGGAAACAAATGCTCTATATATGTCACACCCTGACGTCCTTTTCCAATCCAATAGTGTTATGAATATTACGGTATTTGGAGCTCTTGGGAGCTAAAATGTTTTATATCATGTTGTATAATAATTTTGCAAGTCCTACTGGAGGACGTAGTCAGATTGACTTGGGCTACTGATAGCCACGTATATTTTGTTGTGTCAGGAAAATCATTCCCTTTATTAGAAATAAAGCTTTTGTACAGTTCAAAGTTCTCGTCTTCGTTTCTGGTTCATTTTTAAATGTCATGGCGGAGATTATTGTGTGAACAGACTTTTAGTGATCCTGTTGTCAACTCAAACCCCGAGATAATTAAGAGGTAAGCAACGGTAAGTATGCACCCCCGTCTATTTTGGTGTGTTCCACAATGATTTCCTGTGAATTTCTGTGCTCTTATCTCGATAGTATCTGTCAGTGCCATTTTCATTGATGTAACTGTGCCGGTGCGATTGATAATTGGCAATCCGATTGAGGGGGCGGATATCTGACAGCCTACTATCCAGGTAAACGGGGACAGAAAGATTGGCGCAGTCAACGTGTGGGGCGTGTTCAACAACACTGGATCACCAGGTTGAACACCAGAAAGATTGACAAACCTAAAACGTGAGGTTCGATTAGACTCAAATAAAGAGGTTGATTCTTTGTTAGATGTCTAGGCCAATTGTAGTATTTAAGAGTGTGATTATATAGGAATTAAATGTTGTATTGTATTAGGAAAATTACACTCAGAAAAGATCAGATCTTATACAACTTGAGAAAAGTTAAATGGGCAGGAAACTTAGAAAAATCGCCTATAATCTGGAATCTTATTTTATTTGACCGGCTTATGACATTTTAGTCATATTAAAGATAAAATTAATTATTTGGATTGTAAATGTAAATTATTTGTGTTAGGATATTTTAAAATGAGCCAGAGAAATTTGAACATGTGCTTGAGTTTGTTTCAACATGAAGTATCTTCGAATATTAATTATAAGGTAGTTATAAGTTAGATTTAAGACAGAAAATTGATCAAAATTATATATATGGTGAAAAGTGTTGCTCAAATGTTGTTATTTTGCTCTTTTGATGTATGTCCCTACAGCAATCCATTTTGAATAATATTGTAATGGCAGATGAAAGTTTGAAGAAAATGTTAGAGGAGATGTCTGCTAACATGAAGCAGATGATGGAGGAAAATGCTAGTAATTTGAATAGTAGTATGAAGGAGATGGAAGCTAGGAATACTAGTCGAATGGAGGAGAATGCTAGTAATTTGAATGCAAGAATGGAGGAGAATATGAAGGTTCTTCAAACTAGTGCTGCTAATTTGGAGGATAATATGTCGCGTTTACAGATTAATACCCTAGGAATTGAGAATACTGTAACGGACATGCGTACAGACGTGTCTAATGTCCATAAAGATGTATCTATTGTGCATAAAAGTGTTGATGATGTTAAAAATGATGTGTCTAAGGTACAGAGGGACCTTACAATGTTAAATTTAGACGTAGCTAATGTCCGAGGGGATATTGCTTGTGCTAGAGCCGAAGTTGTTGTTGTCAAAAACGATGTAGCGACTGTCCAAGACAAGGTCGAGGAAGTCCAGAAAGAAATTCAAAAAGCTAGAACAGATGTATCCAATGTTCAGGTAGACATTAACAACATTCATGCGGATATAACTGAGGTGCAAAGTGATGTAACTAAGATTCAGGTAGAGGTCAACACAGTTTTCGTAGATATCACTAAAGTCCAAACTGATGTAAATAAAGTCAGGGAAGAAATCGAAAACTCAAAAACTCTTTGTACGCGTAATATAACTGCATTAACGACTAGGTTAGTCGATGAATCGGTTAGAACAACAACGTCTTTAGCAGAGTTGAAGTACGACGTAGAGGTCATGAGAACACAGGTATTAGACCACAATAGAGTATTAAAAGAGGATATCGAAGTAGACATAGCCGAGATGTTAACAGCAAACGTAGCGGTATGGAAAGACGAGTGGAATAAGTCAAGTGGGGAACATGTAACCCAAATTCAGGAAAGGATTGAAAGAAAACTTGCCAGTACGCAGATAGAAATTAATAATGAGGTAGTTCAGATTAGAAAAGATTTAAGCGTCAGGATAAATTCGCTATCCGAAAAACAAGTTGACGATAGAACACAACTAGATCAGGATATGCAAACTTTAAAATGTACATTAGAGGAACAGATGCATAAAGTTGTCTCGGATGTAAATGAAACGACGAGTAAACTGAAAAATTTGAAGTTAGGAGAGGCTAGTTTAATGGAGAACTACAAGGAAGAGATAGTCAAGAAAGTCTTAACAGAAATCACCGACAAGGATACAGAAGGCTTTGCTTGCGAATTGAACAGGAAGCATACCAGAAGATGTCAACTAGATCTAGAAGAAAGAGACGTGACTCCTGAAGAACGTGTATCCAGATTCAGAGAGGAGGATGACGAGAGGAATATGGAATCTGAGTGGAATTATCGAGATAGTGGGAAAAACTATCCGGATTCATATCCGAGGAACGTGACGGTCATTAGGAATTTCGAGGACAAACCACAAAAATTCAGTAACACTGATAGTTTGACACCTATAGAGTATGTAAGGAATCTCAAAGATTATTTCATCGAAGCTCACATTCCCAGAGAGAGAGAGATGAAGATTGTAGAGAGATATCTGATTGGAGGACCCCTTGAATGGTTTAGAGCTTTTAGATATACATTCAGCAACTTTGACGAGTTTGCAGAGGCATTAATCAAACGATTTTGGTCCATAGAAGCGCAGAATTCGTTAAGAGCGGAGGTATATTCAAGAAAATACTCAGGTACTCTTCCAACGAGGTACGCTGATTTCTTTACGAGTCAGTTGTCCCGCTTGAGATTTTTGCAACCCCCATTGTCCACGGAGCAACTAATAGATGCGATTTCTCGTATGCTGCCAGTTGAGGTGAGGAGACTTATAATTTCGTCCAACATCAGGGATTTATCCAGCATGGATGAATTACTAAGAAGGTTAGACTACACAAGTCCAATGCCTAACGTAGTCCAGAAAGGTCAAAGGCAAGAGTATAAGGAAATCAATACGGTATACATGGACCAAGTCCAACAAACTGACAAGCCAGAGGAGGAGAAAACTGACAATGTAGGTCCTCACAGGAATAATCAGTTTAGAAATTACAGATCACAAGGTTACCGACCGTATCAACAGAGAAGAGGTTGGAACTACAACCGAGGAAACTATAATGGAAGAGGCAGATATTATAACAATAATGGGTATAATCGTAACTATAATAGGAATAACCAAAACCAAAATAGAAACCAGAATACTCAAAGTCAGGTTATGACACCTGATCAATATCAGCAAAGAGAAAAGGAAAGCCAGCAATACTTAAAAGAATTAAGGGATAAAGAAGCTGACAATCAAAGGAAAAGGCAGGATGTTGTAATCGATCCTGGGCCTTCTACGAGCCAGCAGAACTTAGAGAATAGAAATACTGGTCAGAAGAGAAAGTAGAGAGGAAAGAATACATTAACCACATACAACACAGAGTAGAAGAATTATATGATTAAGGAACATAGAGGAAATATCATACTAGAGTAAGCCAGTAATAATTCAATTTCGTGTTCAATAGAGTTGAGATGCTTGTAACATTGAGTTTAAAAACAATTTGCAACTGTTTTTAAAACGTGGTGGGAGGAGAATGCCCCCGTAATTGAATTATGTAGAGACCACGGTGGCTATATTTGAAATTATGATTAGAGTTATGGCTGTCATAGTTATGACGTGGGTAGTCATGACGTAAGCACGGATGACGTAAATGTTATGCCAGCAAGCTACTTGAGCTGAGATTCTCAGTGACGTCAGCATTTTAGTCCAGAATGTTCCAAGATGTACGACGCAGTCGCAGGAAACGAGGAATTCTGCTGAGGAAGAAACTATGCTATTGGAGGAGAGGCATGAACCAATGAACGATAGTTTAAAGGAAGACGGAGATTGCTGAAACTATGGCATTTTTATGACTTTTTGAATGCAGAATTGTGGAAATACATTTGCAGTAAAAGCATTGATTTGGAATTTTGATGAAATTTATTTTCAGTTTTTGAATTTTGAAAATCCGTCATGTATTAACGAAGTTGGAAGTTCTAGCGATGACGTAGTATCACGCTATGGAAGGGATGGTAACGCCCCTCGTGAAGGTAATAAAAGGGCTTGCGCAGAAGAAAGGAGCCTCTTCTCTTCTCTTCTCTTTCGTTCGCTGATCATTCTGAGATCTAATGCTCAGATCATCGAAGTATTTGTGAAAGTCAGTTTCTTATACATTCAATATAGTGAGACATCAAAGTGAACAGCAAGTGAAAAGAATCGTATTTATAACGCGTGGCGAGGCCACTATAGTAACGAGATACAGGTCAAACTAGGTGAAGTTGAAACGGACCTTAGAAAGCTTATATAAGTTTAACTTCAAACAGTTAGCGGTCTACGATAACATAATTGTATTGTGCAGTACTACATGCAATTATAGAGAAAGGCTGAACAATTTCGACCGAGTACTTCAAAAGATATTTGCTGTTTTATACGACTGGCAAAAGTGATTATCTCGCCACTAAAGAAACACTTTTGTATAAGCCAGAATCAACGCAAGGCTAACGCTGTGAGTGGAGTAGAAAGACTTCAGATTGCTTGCTTACAGAACTATACAGTATAATGGAGCATTTGAATACGGCAGTTTGTTCTTCTGACACTACAACCGAAGTGCAGATGGAAGGCTAAGAAGGCTTATTGCAATTGGGACATACTTCAATGGAGTAAGATAGCGACATGGAACTTCGCTAATTGCTATTCCACATAAGCGAACATGCGGTGAATACCATCTACACCCATGTTTCGTAATTAAAGGCTGAATACCATCGAACAGCCATAGAAACAATTTCATACTCTGAATATGAATAATTTCTTCGGAAATTTCTACAAAACGTCATGATGACTGTCTACTGGAACTTCAGGGAATTTTTCAAGAGAGGTCAGGGTAGTCCCGACTCACAGAGAAGATTATTGCCGGAAGGATGTCTATTCGTATTCGAGGAGCAGAGCGATTCACGGAGAAGGAAGCAGTTCGATTCTCCGATGGTGCTATTTCCTATTTCGAGGATGGAGCTCAGCTTTAACGTGGTGAAATGGATCCATCAGCAGTCTTCTTTGGGGAATTTTCCTCTGGAACGTCAATCGGCAGATAAGGTAGTCGTGAACGTTTATTGTATTTGAGTAACCTAGTAATGTTTGAGCAACCATTTTCCCATATTTTTATCCTCATGTATTTTGCCTTATTTTCTTGTTGAGATTCTTATTCTCAGTACACCTTGATGAATTTTGCATTTTTCGACGATTTATTAAGACATTGTTATGTCATGGGCATAGTTAACGATTTTGAATCAGTTGAGACTGATATTTAGATTTTTCAGTAATTAATATTTTTGTAGTCACGATTTGACTGTAAGTTAATGATTTTATGGCAGATTTAAATTCAGACAGCGTGTCACTTTATTAAAGTAATTCTACCCCAGTTTAATTACTTTGAACAATTTTCTGTCATCATCAAGAAGGAAGAACATTTAAATGATTTTAGAGCGTTAAAATCTCTTACGTTATCGACGATCTTGGAAATACTAGTCGTTATTTGTATTGATTGCAACACAGACATTTATCGTCAGTTATGAATGAACATTGCATCATAGACAATTTTGTGAAAGAGTAATGTTAATAATGAATTATTGAATGCATTAAAGTCAAGTACTTTTGTTAGGAGTTTTTCTCAATTAGAGAATTATATAACGATGTTTGCATTCCCCAGTCTAATTGGATTCTATTCGACTACTTTGCAGTTTAGTCGCACTTTATTTGAAGATAGTATTTTCATACTACAATTTCTTTTAAGATGTTAGTCTTAAATTTTGATAGACCAGACAGGCGTATATAAGCGTATTCACTATTAAATTTGTTTGTGATTGGCAAGTTTTGACTTCATTTCAGTTCATGAATGAAATCTACGAAGGTTAAATAGAAAAACAGTTTTGAAACAATTTATGATTATAAATTTTTTAAGTGGAACTATGAATGTATAATCGCTAGTGCAGCGCGTGTTGAAAGTCGCTGAGATATAATGCCCTTGAATATGAAGGAAGTTCCCACAGGAATAAATGTTAAAGAATTATTTGTGGAAGTTTTGTAAGTGATGTGAAAGTTGTAAATGCCATATAGATTAATATATGATGATTTTGGGCATATTTTTAATGCAGATTGTGCATTAACTTGTTAGCGAAGGATTTTCCGCTGGAGTCAGATTGTTATAGTTCGTTGAAAATTAATCAAGTGATTTACTGTTATAATTAACACGAGTTTTGAAAGAATTTGAGACAAGATTATGAATGAAGGTTGCCGTCACAAATCATTATTAAGAACTTTATTAAACCGGATTGTGACATTAATATGTATAACTAACCTTCATTGGTCGATTATATTAAAAAGGATTATAAAATTACCAACCGAATGAACATGTGGCTAATGTATTTATTAAATTAATAATTTAAACAATTTAAATATTAATATTGTAAATAATTGTTGTAAATATTTTTGAAAATAATATGAAACGAGAGTGATGTTAAAGGCGTGCTTATAATATTTTTATTGTCTTTGACAAATATTATAAACAATTTCTAATTGTTATAAATAATTTATGTGATTTTGTTATAAACATTTAAGAGCTAGTTAAACATTTGGATTGAAGTTAACAAGTTTAAGAAATTTATGTAATGATCCATTAGGATGTGATCAAAGTACTTGAAAGATTTGCGTAAATATAATGTGAGTTGTCTTGTAAGACATTTAAAAGCTTGAGAGTGCAGGCTGGATTCTTACGTAACATAGCGTGTGAGAAGGGAGTGCATTTGACCAGTATGCGTCAGGCTGGAAGGTAGCCCGCAGCTGTGTCAACATATGGTTTTCAGAGAGTGAGGTCGTACACTCCGGCCTTGCGACTATAAATACCATTCTCTTGTTTATTAAAAGGAAACAAATGCTCTATATATGTCACACCCTGACGTCCTTTTCCAATCCAATAGTGTTATGAATATTACGGTATTTGGAGCTCTTGGGAGCTAAAATGTTTTATATCATGTTGTATAATAATTTTGCAAGTCCTACTGGAGGACGTAGTCAGATTGACTTGGGCTACTGATAGCCACGTATATTTTGTTGTGTCAGGAAAATCATTCCCTTTATTAGAAATAAAGCTTTTGTACAGTTCAAAGTTCTCGTCTTCGTTTCTGGTTCATTTTTAAATGTCATGGCGGAGATTATTGTGTGAACAGACTTTTAGTGATCCTGTTGTCAACTCAAACCCCGAGATAATTAAGAGGTAAGCAACGGTAAGTATGCACCCCCGTCTATTTTGGTGTGTTCCACAATGATTTCCTGTGAATTTCTGTGCTCTTATCTCGATAGTATCTGTCAGTGCCATTTTCATTGATGTAACTGTGCCGGTGCGATTGATAATTGGCAATCCGATTGAGGGGGCGGATATCTGACAGCCTACTATCCAGGTAAACGGGGACAGTACCATCCCGACATTTGCCCGAAGACGAAGTGGGAAACCACGGAAAACCACTTCGATGATAGCTGAGGTGGGAATCGAACCCCCTCTACTCATTTGGACCACCCGAGGCTGAGTAGACTCCGTTCCAGTCCTCATACCACTTTTAAAATTTCGTGGCAGAGCCAGGAATCGAACCCAGGACCTCCGTGGCGGCAGCTAACCATGCTGACCGCTACGCTAGGGAGGCGACAGTCTATAATGTACGTGTTACCAACCTTAAATATACGTGTCTATACGTTCCAAAATTAATCACAGAATTATTATGAGTGTAATTTAAGGGGAGGAGCTTCGATCTCTTCGAGGGTCTTACAGAATCTTCACAGCTGCTAACTGCCTAGTCATGTTCTCCAAACGTTTTACCCCTAGACTCAATATCTTAGAATGTATGCATGTTAACAATCTAAACTCTGCTCACAATTATGTCATAATATTTCAGATAAATTATGCCTGTGGAAGCTTCATAGTTCAAAGAAAGTTTTTGGGCTCTATGTTCAACTGCATGTAAGTCTATCTCTCAACTTGCCGCGATTGGTCCTTCCGCGAATTATTAATCAGGAACCCTTTAATCAATGAATATTAGCAAAATGCAATTGTATATGTAACACGTAATTATCGAGAACTTCATAAATACTTACTCCTACTTATGTTCAAAGAAATTAGGTTAATACAAAGGACCAAATGGGGTAATACAGTATGTCTAATTTACCACAGGTCAGCAAGACTGAAGGGAACGTCAATGCTATGATCTGTCTCCCCTAAGTTGACAACCTTTCTTACAACGCTGGCTTCAATTTAGGTAGAAAGCAAAAACCTCTGGTAAATGATCAACTTTTAAAATTAAAAAATTCTCAAGAAAATTTCACAAAAGATTTGTCAAGAGTTTACAAGGTACTGGTTTCATTAGTTTTCATCATTGATAAGATTCCGTTTTCTATCGTAACTTAATTTGATTTAATACGATTGAACTTTACTCCTACTATTATAAAAAATTGCAATTATTATACATTTATCTCTGTTGTGATAACCTATGGAATGAATAACCGAAAGCAAATAATATCTGCTCAAAACCTTTGAAGAACTTCCTATTCACATAAGTGGTCCAAGTTAATTCTTATAGGGCGCTACTCGAAACAATTTAGTTTAGCTAAATATTTTCAAATTATTTTTGTTTCAGGATACTTGCAACACACAACAAGTGTTTTAATAAATTGAGAAAGAAAACGACCGAATAAAAATACAAAAATACTGCTAATATATGTTTTTATTAAATTACAGGAAATGCAAGGACAACATGGCACTGAGGGATTACAAAATAAAACATAGAACGTAGAGAGGCAATGGATAATCACATTTAAAACAAACAAGAAAAGATAAGAAAGGAATACATTGCTTAGATTTTACAATCTGCCCAAGAAGTTTTTGAAGTAGAATAATGAACTCTTTCTAGTTTTTGTAAAACAATGTTTTCCTTTCTATCTTCTCTTTATGGAACAGACAATACCTCGAAGTGCTGTTCTAAATAACTTGACATTCGATATAAATTGTAAATATCTGCGAAAAGATGCTTTGTTATACGTCAGTTCACATGGTTATCACACGAGACGGACCAATCACGGCAGAAGAATCTCAGACCTGCCCAAACGCATTTGTTTTGTCCCAATGCCAAGTTATTTGGAATAGGGATTACTTATAGGGTTGTGCTGTTGCACTGCTTAGATGAGGTATATAATGGCAAACTACCTCAAACCCCACCTTGTCTAGTATTGTACCGTTGGCTGGGAATTTTGTGTTTTCTCAACTTATAACTTATGGATGTGCATAGTGAGGACCCAATCTGCCTCTGGGTTGATGAAATAATAATAATAATAATAAATATATAGTTAAGGCAAATATTCAGGATGATAAATGCCGAAGACGCCAACTAGAACCGGAAACAATTCAGCATATCACAGGAGGCTGCCAAGCAATCTCCAGTACTGATTACTTGAAAAGGCACAACCAAGTGGTCAAAATAATGCACCTACACCTTGCAAAAAAGCACTTATTATCTGAAAATACTTTGCCTTACTATCAGTATGTTCCTGACGCCGTTTGGGAAAATCCTAGTCACAAGTTGTTATGGGACCGATCAGTTATTACTGATAAAACGGTACCAGCAAACCGGCCAGATATCATTCTTGTGGACAAGGTGCAGAAGAGAACCTTCCTCATTGATATTGCAGTGCCCAATTCCCATAATCTGCAACAAACCTGCTGTGATAAGCTCACCAAATATCTGCCCTTGGCTGAGGAAATACGGCAAATGTGGAGACAGGAAAGTGTAGCGGTTCTGCCTATAGTCATTTTTTCTACCGGCACCGTCCCTAAATCGTTGGCTCGCAATCTGGAAATATTGGGAATACATCCTGGTCTACATATCACCATGCAGAAGGCCGTAATCTTGGAGACCTGTTCCATTGTTCGATCGTTTCTCAATGTGCCACCTTAAGAGAATTAGCCATACCGTCTTGCAAACAAGCCGACGATATGTTGATATGTCCCACTTATGTGGTGAAATGAATGTGATAATAATAATAATAATAATAATAATAACAATAATGCCCACAGTTACATACTACGTTGGTATCATCAGGTGGACTCAAACTGAGCAGCACGATCTGCAAAGAAAATCATCGGTGCTTTTATCACGCCGTCGTATGCACCATCCGAAATCAGCAACAGAGCACCTTAATATACCTCGGTCTGAAGGTGGTAGAGAACTGATAGACATCATGAACCATCATACAAAACAAGTGACAACTCTGCGTGATTTTTCCACAACAAAGGAGAAACATCCCCTCTCCATCGTACTGTATCTTTAGCTGATGATAGTTACACACCGCTCCATGTCATCTTTAGATTCGCCAGTAAACGAAATGAAAACTACTGAATACAAGATCGGGAATTGGAAACAGAAGGCGCTTCATGGGAAGTTTCCACACGAGTTGGACAAGACTCACATCGACAAGTTAGCATCGCACGCATGGCTGACCCACTTGGTCCTCTTTCCCGAAACAGAGGAACTTGTTGTAGCTATCCTAGACCAAGTTGTTGCTACTCGAAGCTATCGGAAATGTATCATAAAAGATCCAGCAACAGAGAGTGAGAAATGTCGCCGCTGTGGCAAATGTAGTGAGACCATTGAACACATTATATCAGGTTGTTTCCACCTTGCCAACACTGACTACAAACATCGACACGATCAAGTTGCCAACATTATCCACCAGAAACTGGCCTTGAAGTACAGTATAATACAAACTTCTTCAAAGCTCAGTCCTCTATTGGAAATACACACCATCCGCAGTACTCAAAAATGCCACACACAAGCTCTACTGGGACAGCGGAGTTGTGACAGATGTTGCAGTCAGTAACAACAGGCCAGATATCATTGTCATCAATAAAGAACACAGAGAGGCATTACTGATAGATATCGCATGTCCCAACACTTAAAACATCCAAACAACAGCTGCTACTAAAATATCTAAGTACACAGAGCTGGCAATATCTACCAGAAAATACACAATGCATATACTGTAATACTGGACAGCTGTCATACAGTTAGGAAGTTCCTGGATACTAATTGAACCAGCAAAGCTTCTTGTGTAAGCCCACCGACGTTTTTGTTTCAGACCGGAAAAATTGTGTTTTTAGAACAATTTGTGCTAAAATAATAATAATAATAATAATCATTATAATAGGAATGTAACGACATAAGAACTATCAACAGCCTTGAAAAACGGCCCATAAGAGTTTCTTTATGTGACGACAAACCTACTAACGATAAGCATCTTCCAATGCCAAGGAACTGAGCTGGGATCGAGCGATGATCTTTAGTCTATAAGTCCAACTCAAGGCACTTTACCGTTCATGCAAACTAAACCCCATTGTAGAGGTTTTCTACGCGTTGTGTTCCATTCTCTTTTCCTCTGCAGTGCAATGAAAACTCCTCGTCGATTACTTGGAAGTCTATCCAATAGAACACATATCTTCCAGAGAAGTGACAGCGAAATTAAGAAATATCCGGACAAGTGATTATGTCGTGTTTGCAGAGTAATTATGTCAGTAAAGGAAGCAAAAGTGTGGTCATTTTCTTAATTAGTTTGACACTTCTCCAAATATTCCACATTTAATTACACGCATGTGCTCACTTTTTGTGCTTGTAATCTGACGCTGTACCACTTTAAAGAAATGAATATGTATTAACTAAACTAATTGGTTTGTTTTTAGGCGAGGACAGTAATTGTTGTTTGCTCCTTTTATTCTTTCACTGTGTCCGTTTCTTTCGTCGATAATCAGGTCATTCATCCCCGGCTCTTTCCTATCTGACTTGCATGCCCCGTGGATATACGAATATTTATCTCAAATGAATTTGCTCAGTACGGTATACGTTTTCTTTTCGTTGGCTATAAATGGAAAAGGAAGATTGTAGTTTTACGTGACCGTTAATCTTGAGATCATGAGCCACGGGACCTCCTTTTTACGTGGAATCCGAACCAAAGGACATGGCATTTCACTTTGAAAATCTCACATGCATTGACCGGGAATCGAACCCACAGTGGTGAGAGGCCAACAGCTTGACCGCTACGCCACCACGCCCCAGGCTATAAATGGAGATCCAATTTAATGGCACAGGGGAGTTTAGCTGGTTCGATGTTGTGTGACGAGTTTAAACAATGTTGAAATCTTATTTGAACGGTTGTTAGAAATGCACACACTCTACATTCGATTTTCGAATAATTCCATCGATTTAGAATTCAATATGTCAAGGCCTTATTTCTAAGATAAAATTTAAAGGCATTTCATGCAAACAGAAATATTATTTGAATTATTGTATAATTCATTTTGTAACGTGTACTGTAGCTTCGTAATGATAAACGAGTACAGTGGAACTGGAAGAGGAGTTACTACCTATACAATTTACAGGCAGGCCTATACACCCTTCACCGTCCCAATACATACATGTAAGTCTGTTATTCTTTGATGAGACAAGATGATTCAACTCTTCAGATGTTACATGTATATCATCTGTCGTTTATGAGAACTTCACTTGAAAATTACATACAGGAATATTTTATTTTGGTTCATAATATCAAATTTCCCTGAGATTGGATCATTCCAAGATGAGTTAAGGTGATTCTATTCCAAGGAATTCTCATGCATGCCATCTACAATATACGAGTATAAAATTGAGCACCTGAATTATATTCTAGTAGATTTTATTTACGACGTTGTGCCCAACTAAAGAGCGCGATTGAACCTATTTCACAGACGTATTCGAAATATCTAACTTATCATCCCAAAATCTCTTTATTCTCTCACTATGGTTTTTATTCCTATCTGCTGCCATTGCAGTGGAGGCACTCATCCAGGGGTTTGCAGCAAAATGATGTTTGTTCACCAACGATCTGAATCTAGGCCTGTCCCATAAAATGTCGTCTGTTGCCTTGATTTCCCGAAGGCCATTTTCAATTTCTATCATTCGGTTATTCTTGGCTTTTAGTGAGGAGGCATGATTAAATATCCCTTTAGTAAGTCTTTCTTACTAGTAGATTTAGTTTACATTAGTTGTTCATAATACCAAGTTTCGTTGAGAGATAGCACGAGATATAAAGGCATACATTTGAAGAATTATTATGGGTGCCATACATATTTCTGAAATCCACTACTTCAATATATTCAGCGTTTCAATATACGCATTATACAGATCCCTTATGATAACCTATATTTACGTCGTAATGAACAGGTGAAGTACCGTATAAATTTTCACCTTAAGTTAGGAACCAACCCGGCATTTGCATGGAACAGAAGTAAGAAACCACGAAAACTCACTTCTAAGACAGATGAGGCGGGAATAAAACCCATCTGCTCTCAAACTCAGTGTACCCTGTTCAAATCTTCAGGCGTATAAATGAAAACTTTACAGAGGCATGGTCTAGATTACAGTGTGGTCCAACCCGCGGCCCTCGGGCCGCATGCGGCCCGCCTGTTCATTTTTGTTGGCCCTTGCCCTTCTTACTGCCCTTCACTCTTCGACAGTTATAATCCGTGGCGTGCCTACTTTAATTTTCTCTTTCATTCAGTTATTTTACGAAGGAGCCAGGTGGGAAAGTAGATATCCCGAAAAAAACGCCAGTAATCAGAGTTGTCTTTCCACGAATACGTACGGCACGAGAAGCTGCTCCGCCTCCCGCTGACTTTGCGAGCTGGGCGAGATTCGATTCGAAGAGGTTGTTTTTGACGAGAGGTTGTTCGAGGGATGTAATATGACGAGAGATTGTTGTCATCGTTGTTGCGAGAGCGGCACCTAATATGGCGGGACATAATAAACGGCGTGTTGAATATGAGAAACGACAATTTCAGTCAAAGTGGCAGGAAATTTACTTTTTTGTTGAACATAATGGAAAACCACAGTGTGTTATCTGTTCTCACGTCTTAGGTGTTTTGAAGGAGTATAACGTGAATAGACACTATACCAGCCTGCATAAATCAAAATACGATCAATACCAGGGATGTGCCAGAAGTTATGTGTTTAATGATTTGAAGTTCAAACTAACAAGACAAGAGATGTGCTGTAAAAATGGCATCTTCATTTGGAGATAATAGGATGGCCAAATATTTGGAAACAGTTTCCTTGTCTCATCAGACAGTTATTAGAAGAATTAATGATATGGCTGGTGAAGTTTCAGGTTCTCTCAAGAGCATTTTGGAAAAATGTGAATTTTACTCTCTAGCTCTAGATGAGAGCACAGATATAGCTGACATCGACCAGCTCCTTATCTTTGTCAGAACAATAAACGAAGAATTTGAAATTCATGAAGAACTGTTGGAATTAAGATCATTAGAAACCAGCAAAAAGGTATTGGCATATGCAACTCACTGGACGATGTCGTTTCTAAATATGGAGGTTTTGTGAAGTACTCTGGCATTGCAACAGATGGAGCTAAAGCAATGGTTGGTCCTAACATTGGTTTAGTAGGACTGTGTAAAGAAATAGGATTGAAGTTTTGGTTTTTCCACTGCATTATCCACCAGGAGGCTCTCTGTGGAAAAATTATAAGGCTCACTGAGACAGTGAAAACTGTTGTAAATACTGTAAATTTAATAAAGGGAGGCAATAAAGCCTGTATACACAGAGCATTTCTTGCATTCCTAGACAATTTGGAAGCTGAGTGTGATGACATTTCATTGTACTGTGAAGTGCGTTGGCTAAGTGCTGGAAATTGCTTGCAAAAGTTTTTTGGGTTGAGGAATGAAATTCTTACTTTTCTCAAAAATGAAAACATTGGGCATGAGTATCAACAAAAACTGAAAGAAATCCAGTTTTTAAATAATCTTGCTTTTCTGACAGATTTAACATCCCATCTAAATGCTTTAAACCTGAAACTACAAGGCAGAAAACAAATTATCTCCCCCAGCTTTATGGACATGCTTCCGCAAAGAACTTGATGTAATGCAAATTGCATTGAAGGCAAATAATATGTCACACTTTCCATCTTGTCAGCAGTTGAAAGAAGAAAAAAGTTACATAAATTTTAGTATGTTTCATGAAATAATAATAGATAACAAGAAAGAGTTCCAGAACAGATTCCAGGATTTTGACTCCCTAAAACCAAAACTTGCACGGTTCAACAACCCCATGGATATTGAAGTGAGTGAGGTGCCCTGCGGCCTTCAAATGGAAATTTGTGATCTTCAAGCAGACCCATTCTACCAGACTAAAAAGTGTGATGTCCCTGAAAGTTTCTGGAAACTGATTTCTAAGGAACGTTTTCCTAAACTGCTTAAATTATCTCTGCAAGTGTTATCGCTGTTTAGTAGTACATATGCGTGCGAAAATGCGTTTTCTGCTCTCAAACAAATTAAATCAAAAACGAGAAATCGAATTGAAAGTGCTTCACTGGAATCGAGCCTGAGACTTTGCCTTACTGAACTTACAGTGGACATTGATACACTTGTATCAGGGAAGCAGTGCCAATCACCACATTGATTTCTCGACTAGTAATATTAAACTTCTTTCAATATAAATTTTAGTAGATGTTTTTGAGTAAAATATGTAATTCGTTTTCTTTCTGGAATGTCTCTGACCCTCACATTCCTACACTAAAGTTTGATTGGCCCTCGGGTAACAAAAGGTTGGACCACCCTGGTCTAGAACATAGTAGCTTCAGAAAATGTATATATGTATAAATATATAAATGTATAAGTCTATCCGAGCTAAATTTTAATGGCAAAAGTTCCATATCGTCAAAATATCACGTATACGTGCGGAAAACATATAGATGCATAACGTATAGCCTAAGTGAATGATAGAAAGGTAATTCGCTCAACTCAAATGTGAACATGGTGTTCGGATATCCCTGTCACGGTTCTTGGTCTGGAGTAGGATAGCATGCCTTGTGATAATTCCAGTGCTTAAACTGTTAGCAGTGATTCGCCGAGCTCTGAGTGTTGATGGTCCAATCCCTCGTATAGGCGAGAAGAAAGCCTGCACTCTGTTAGATTACCGCCAAGACTGTCCGGCGCTTAAAGCTTGCTCTGTCCTACAGCGCCATTAATTTTATCGGCTATTGCAAGAGGAGGGGAGAGTTTAATTCCATTAGTGGTTAGCCGCAATGAGAACTCAGACATCGTCCCTAAAAAAATTAACCGCTTTCATACAGCACATACGCGATTGAGGTTAAAATATGAAGGCGGCAATCCTTAAACAAAGCTTTACGTATCCAAGCCAAAGACAGACTCGTATGTTTGCGACTGCTCGACACAAAAAGCAAATCTAAAATACAGGACCACAGACATTTATGGGAATATTGTCTGGCAACATCAGAAATATACATGTATTTTTTAACTTTCAAAATAAGAAATCTCACTTTAATCGAACACCGAGATGTTTAGGCAATTGGTACTTGAGCTTAGAATATCCAGATATAACTGAGTGCTGGACTTTCCAAACGCTTAATTGATTCCAATAACATAAGTTACTCCTGGAGTGCGAAAGTGCCCATTCATTCATTCATTCATTCATTGGCTTATGCTTCACCAAGCCGAGCTGATGGACTGCCGTGGAAACATTTCAGTTTAAAAGGCAAAATTTAAGTCCCACGTCCTGTATTTTTAGCCTACATTTCACATTTTGCAAACATGAGGAAAAAGTAGACTTATGAGATCGATCCGGGCAAATGTGTGTCTGTCTGTCTGTCTGTCTGTCTGTCTGTCTGTGTGCCCCCACCCCTATCAACTCCTAATTGGCTGCAACAATCAAATTTGGTATGAGTAAAGATCTATACCTGCATATCTCAAGGCCATATTTGAAAATGATGGCAGAGCTACCAACTGCTGAAAAACCGCAATTGAAATTTGAGCTCCATATTGGATATCTTGGAAGGTATGCATAGGAGCTATTCCAAAATTAGCACACATATAGACAAAAAATATTTCAATTTAATTTCCAGGAGGTCATACATGGCAGTGTTGCCAAAATGATTCGAAGCCCGCTGATAGGTTCAAATTTAAATGCATATAACTTCTACACTATCAATTGGATTTCAACCAAATTTCATATGTACTAGGGGCCTATGTCTACATAAACAGATATGACTGAGCGTATTCTTAAGAGCCACCAGGGCTGCCAACTGTTAATAAATGATCCCTCTACTTTTTTAAATCCAAATACCAATATAACAGAAAGTGTGCAAGCCAACAGCTTTAAACTATGCACACGTATAGTTCCTGACATTCTAGATTAATTTGGAGTAACTAATATACGTCAGTGCTACCAACAAGATTCTAAGCCTGCCGATAGGACCAATTTTTAAATACTGTGCATGTAACTTCTATACTATCAATTGGATTTCAACCAAATTTTGTATGTGCTATGTGTACCATAACAGTTATGACTATGCGTATTCATAAGAGCAACCAGGGCTGCCAACTGTTAATAAATGTTCTCACTATTGTTTTACCCTAATATCAATATATCAGAAAGTGTGCAAGCCAACAGCTCTAAACTTTTCACACGTATAGTACCTGACATTCTAGATTCATTTGGAGTAACTAATATATATCAGTGCTGCCAACATGATTCTAAGCCTGCTCACAGGTCCAATTTTAAAATACATGTAACGTCTATACTAACAAATGGATTTCATCCAAAATTGGCACAACAAGGGATCATAATATTTCAGATTATTTCTGACCAACATATGCATGACATTGTTGCCAACATGATTTTAAGCGCTGATAGATCCAATGTCTAACTGCATGTAACGTCCATGCTATCCATTTGACTTCAACGAAATGTATTCTGTACCTTAAGAGATGGAACTAAGAATATATTCAGTCATCAGGGCAGCCAACTATAGTGCTCTATTAGGCTACATTATACCAGATATATTTCGAACTAATTAGAATTGTCGATATTACCAAGTTAATTTCGTCATTATTCTAGATAGGTCCATATAGATCAGTGGTTCTGAACCCGTAGAAGTCTGCGGACCACTCAGCCTAAAATTGAATCATGTACGGACCACTCCCATCCCTCTATACACGTTATGAGTTGTAACCGTTCCTCAATAACACTTATTTTAATGATATTTCAATTCAACCCCTGCTAGTCATCACCATGAATACATTCAGACGATTCTCGTTCAACGCACATAGTTTCTGAAATCCCCATTTATTGGCCACTTTTTTATAGGTGCTGGTGGACCCTATTCTCCCACGGACCACTCCCGAGGCACTCGCGGACCACATTTGGTCCGTGGACCACCGGTTAAGAACCACTGATATAGATTAATCATTGGCATTCATCTTACATTTTAAGAAAAGTAGGCTCTTTAGTTCGTCACGGAACTTCTTGTTACTAGTTCAGCCGCTAATTGGAACACGTGGAAGAATGAATCAGTAAATGGGAAAAATCTAAAAGCACTTATACTTTATACTTATTTGTATTTTCTATCTTTGTTTGTAAATAGTTAATACACTAGTCTGTTTTTATTGTAAGTAGGTCAGGGGACACTATGTGCAGCCTTTCCCTAGCCTTCTGTTTAGGATTATGGTAAATCATCATCATCATCATCATCATCATCATCATCATCATCACCATCATATATTGCATTTATGGACCTTTAAGGCCTACAGCAGAAGAACAAAAGAAAGAAAAAGAAGATAAAAGTGGTAACAAAGGAATCAGTCACGACTTCCAGCAGGTTATGAATGAAGGACTTGGTTTTGGATGGATTCATCAGCTCGAAAGATGTGGCCAAACCACTGTAACCTCTTCTGTCTTAGTACTCGGCCAATTTGTGATTTTCCAAGTCACTGATGCAGGTCATCCTTCGTTATTCGTTCCCATTTACCTTCCATGGCATTGAAAACGGGTCCATAAATCTTTCGAAGTACCTTCCTCTCGAAGGCAGAGATGGCTTCTTCGGTTGTTGCTGACGTCGCCCAGGTTTCACAACCATACAAAAGTACCAGCCGTACTTGTGTCTCGTATAGCTGAATCTTATTCTTCTGCGATAATAGACGAGATTTAAATGAGTTATTCAGACTATAGAACATGCAATTAGCGTTTATTATTCGCTGACGCACTTCTTTCGACACTTCACTTCTATAGGTTAGTATGGATCCCAAGTACCTGAATTCTTCAATTTCAAGCAATGAAATCCTTCGATAGTTTGACACCAATGTAGCCTCACCCTTTTTGAAAATGGGGCAAAGAATAGCTCCCTTCCATTCCTCAGGAATTATTTCTGTTATCCAAATGGTACATAGTAACCTCCCAAACGGAGCATCTCAGCTGTGATACCACTACCTCCTGGAGCTTTGTTGTTCTTTAGGGCCTTAAGTGCGACACCTATTTCCTCCGCTGGCGGTTGAGGAACTTCCACACTATCGGAAACGGCCCGTAACCGATTTATCTCCGCTGTTGGAGGACCTTGATTCAGTAAGGTCTCAAAATGCTTTTTAAATAGGTCTGCCTCTAATGGTGGTACCAATTCACCAATCTCATTTTTTAGAACCAGGGTATGTTGTCGATAGACACCTTTTGCGAATGTCTTTGATTCTTCGACTGCTATTAACAGTCGTTTATGATGTTCCCGTTTCTTCCTCCTAATGAGCCAATCTGTAATACGCCTCGCCTCATAATAAGCTATCCGTCCATCTTCTGAGAGTTTTTCTATCCATTTTAGCCTCCTCGCTGAACGGATATCTACAGAAACTCGACACTCTTCATCAAACCAAGGTTTACTTCTGCGTTTAGGAAGGCAAACTAGCTCTTCATTTGCACTCGCGAACACTGCATTCCGCAAAGCTAACCATATTCCTTCCACGGTCGTATGATTCTCTGACATTCTGAGGTATTCTGAAATTTTATCTTGGTATCGCTGCCTCAATTCTACATTTCCAATTTTCCTTGTCAAAACGGACCATCCTTTCAGCCTTACTTCGCCACCTGGTAAACAGTTTCAGACGTAGTTTGACTATCACAAAACAAGATGTTCAGCAAAGAACATATAGCCTACTTTCTCCTAAATGTATGGGTATCTTTATGACTCTTTGTCCTCATCCCTAACACAATCACTCCTACCACAATGTATTGTTTGTTTTCTTTTATATTGATAATAAGCCAGTAAGTGTCAAAATCAATATTATATACTTTATGATGATTGAATAACAAAACTACTAACTTATTGTAATGCATTCACGTCCGTTAATCTCTATATTAAGCCAGCCTGCAAAATTAAGAATCCTCCGCCCCAATCACAGTAGGTGGTGCTGCGACCTATCAGTGAATTAATCTTTATCTTGTACGCCTATGCACTGCCATCGTAATGTACTACGATGGCAGTGTTCTATGGGTGTTGAATGAGTAGGCAGTTTAAAGTAGCCAAGAGGGAGGCGATCCAGCTGGCAGTGTTTAAAGGTATTCGGAGCGCGATCGTGGCTAATAGTTGAACTACCAGTATTACAAAATTGCCATACTTCAGGAGGCCAGCTCAGGCATTTACACAGCGTTATGTTTGGAACAATATTACCCACATAATCCACAAGAGGACAGCACCGTACAGAGGCATTAAGAAGGCTGTGGTTAATGACAACGTGTATCTAGTTCTTCTATTCTCCTTTTCCTATTGTCTTCTGTTTATGTGCGATGCTGGGACTGTGATTTTATTAATATACGAGTGTATATTTTATCTTCTCCTTTGAGCTAAATGACATTTTATTCAGTATCTGTGGAAAAAGCTCGAGCACATCATTTGTAAAAGAATTCAAGAAAAAAAAAACCTAACTGTAGCAGTACTCGATCCCCAGTCAACTGCGTGTCAGACTAACATGCTAGCCCAGAGCTAACCGTATCCGTGACGTGAGGTGTTCTTAACTGACATATTAGATACAAACTGTTGGCAAATAATGACTTTAAATAAACGATTTCTTCACTGCAGTACATCTTCATTAAAGATCATTTCATACAAAGTTTATATTATTGTATCAGTACGGTATATCACATACAACATACTAAAACTACTGAAATATAAGACAGGCACATGAGGACAGCTGCCATCTTGTCGTGTGATACAAACGGCTCAGCTCTTTTAAGCCACACATACTGTATAATATTATAATATTAAATTATAATAAATAACGGATCACGACCTTCAGGATAGCTTAAACCCCCCTAGGCTCGATAATCGGAATTGGTGGGTCTTAAGCTATTTATTAAAATGGTTGCATAATTCACACGGCCGCCATCCTGAAATGGCATGGCCGATGACCTTGAATTTTGGGTGAAAGACGCGTCCTATATAAAGGTATGTTGTCACCAAATTCGGTAGAGATCGGATGATTAGTTTAGCCGTAATTTGATTTTACGTTTTGAACATTTGAGTGGCCGCCATTCTGTTTTGGTAAAGATGGCGGCGATATAAAGTATGACACTGAGGTGTCCTTTACTAGTGCTACCTCTGTACCAAATTTCGTTCAATTCGGTTTCACCGTGTTCGAATTGATAGGGGGGGACAGACATTCAGAGTACACACACTCACACACACACAGACACACACACACACACAGACTCACACACACACATACACACACACACACAGACTCACACACACACATACACACACACAGACAGACACACTTTTTTCGCCCTGTGTTGATCTCATAAGTCTACTTTCATTTTTTGCAAAAATCGAAAGTAGGCTAAAAATGGTCAGAATTCAAATCTGCCCCACGAAAGGATCGTACCTGTTCGACACTTCCATGATGCCCTCGATCAACTAAAACATGGTCTATCTGATTCGTCGTACTTCCATCTGGGGATAATCAGATAATCTTATGTACGGTACTACTTTGCGGGGAAAGTAAGTGCTTCCAATGGCCATTCTTCTTGTTTTGGCAAAGCTAATCACTAGGGTTCGGAAGTTTAAGACCTAAAGAAGTACAAAATATGCAAGCAAATATGCCCTAAAAACTATAAAATATGACCTAAAAATTATGAAATTCTATTGAAAGGTGGAAGCACACTATTGTCATGTTCCGTGGCTTCATGCGTACAGTGTCGCCATCTAACTTGTCCAGAAAGACATCCGTAGAGGAGCGCCTCCTTGGAATCAGGTCTTCTAAGCCTGATATGTGCCTGTTCAAGGAGAAGAAAGAAAAATATATCTACTACACTATTCGAAAATCCTGTGTTTGAAACTCGACGCAGATAACAAGTACCTTGTTAACGACGCCTCAATTTAAACAAACATGCTGAAATTATAACCAAATATGACCTTATATCACCAAAATATGACCAAATATGACCAAAACAATAAAAATGGCCGAAATATGCATTTATAGGCAACATCAAATTGCTTTAAACGTGGTCAGGGACCCGTCATTCAAACTTATTTTTCACATTTCGGGTGAAATGAGCTCAGGAAAAAAATATGACTTTTCCTTAATATCCGAACCTTACTAATCAGCCTGATACCGTTCTCGTTACTAATTTCATGGATACTATCAGGACCAATAGTCGGACGATATTCTTCCTCTTTTCTTACTTGTGCATTGCAGTCCCCTATTATCAAATGAAGGGCATGTCTTGGTAAACCATCCATTACATTCTCTAGCTCAAGATAAACGTTGTTCTTTATCTCTTCATCAGCATCATCTGATGGAGCATGACAATTAACTAGGCAGATCTTGTACGGCCTAGCGTTTAAAATCATCCAACAAATGCGATAATTTATTGGAGACCATTTATTGACAGCTGATAACATTTTATTGTTGATAGCAGATCCAACTCCCGAAGTCCAGGCTTGACTTAGCTCATTGCTATTGAAGAGCGTGTGAGTATCCCCAATCCTCATAACTCCACGAGGAAGTCGCGTTTCTCGAATTCCAGTCACTAAGCACTGGTACTTACCAAGTATTTCTCCAAGCTGTTTCATTCCCCCTGTCATAACTGACCTTACATTCCACGTCTCAATTCTAAATCCAGAGTGTCCATTCACATAGCCAGCTTCGTCAACGGTTTAATCCGTCCGGTTTTTCTTTTTGTATTTTCCTTTAACCGAATTCTTTTTTTTTTTTATAGAGGTGGGGGTTGGCCCATATCCTTTAACCCTCGTCCTATCTCATCCGGGTTTGGGACTGGCAATGGCGGAGTTAGGATTATGGTAAATAAATAAGTAAATAAATAATGAATGAATAAATGCATGAATGAAAAAGTGTTTTCTCTTTACCAATATTCCTAGTGACTAGTTCAATAAAACATGGGTAAGAAGTATTCAATTTTCGAAATTGTCAACCGTATCATCTATAGGTTATAGTACAATTTATATAACCATAAGTCAATATATGTCTAGTTTTAAACATTTTTAATTGTGAGCTTTTGGAACAAGAATCTTTTTATAATCTTCTGTTACGGCAAAATTTATATTAGTCTAAGTGTCTGTTATTGCACATTTACATGTCACAATGTGACTGAAACCAGTACGGTTTTAATGTACATGACTCATGGTTATATAATACAGTAGTACATTATGCAACGAGCCTATAACGGCAATAATTAAGACACGAGTATGTTTATAAAACGAGCATATGCGAGTTTTGTAATTTCCATACGAGTGTCTTAATTACCATTATAGGCGAGTTGCATAATGTACTATGTTTATGTTCGACGATAATTATTATAACTATTTTCTCTTCGAACATAAATATTCACAAATATCTGTCGAGATTTCGCCAGTTTTATGTACTGAACGGAGCGCATGAGACGCAGAGAATGCCTTGTATTTGACCGTGGCCTCCTCGGCACCCTACTATGACACTAGGCCACGCAGTGACATTTAAATTAGAAGGCCTTGGAACTCAGCGCAGGTGCGATGCTATGCTTATCTAATTGGTCAAACAACTGTTAATTGAGCTCTGTTTGGTGGGAGAAACTGTTTCATAATGAAACATAGTGTTATAATGAGCCTCATTATAGTCAGGGTCGAACATAAATTTTATTAAAATTACATCGTCAATAAGGAATCGGGTTATCATGGGAATGTTATGTTATCTAGAGGTTATTCAATGACTATGATATCTACATCGGGGAATCGGGGGCAGATTGCATCAGTGCTCCGCTCCTTAAAACAACAACCATCTCCACAACACTCGAAAATAAACCCCTAGTATCACTTGGACCACAGAAGACTACTGATGAGACATGGAAGAGGAAAAATGAAGAACTTGACAAGTGTACTGAATAGATCACAGACGTAATGAAGAAGCGGAGGCTTAAGTACTACGGACATTTACTCGGAATGGATGAAGGCAGGCTGACCAAAAGGATCATCAGCTACATCATGGCGTTAAAGGTCACGTCTAAATGGGTAGATGAGGTGAAGAGGGATGCAGAGGAAGTTGGAATTACTCCACCGATGGCCCACGATAGAAGACAGTTCCGCAGTCGAGTTGACGGAGTAAAATCATTTCAGGAGAAACCACCAAGCAAGAGGCCCAAACGGATCATTTCCAAGGAGGAGAGAAAACAAAGAAGTGACAGGATGAAGAAGTTCTGGGAAGAGAAGACAAAGAAAGCCAATGAGTCTTGAGTTCCTTGCGGTCCATAGTTGGCCAAATTCGATAATAAAAATTTAAAAAAACCCTAGTATCGGTTAATATACAATATGATCACTTTCATAACGATCGTGAAGAGTCACATGAAGTCAGTTTAGGGAAATTCATATGCGAGGTATGTGTAATTTATGGAAGAAAAGCTAGAGTATTCTTTACTATAGTGCGTCTCTACCTTAAAAGAGTTGTTGTTTTCATTTGAGGGACCTGGACATCGTGTTCATTGAAAATGACGTGGACCTACGAGTGCGAGTGAGAGATTCCATGCTGGTACACATACTAAAACAGTCATCATAATAACACAGGTTATCAGACAAAATTACACACACATACATGGGGCTCAATGACCACGATGTCCATACCCCTCGAATAAAACAACAACAACATCTTAAAGGCTCGAAAGATCCTAGGTGAGAATGACTTCTAATAGGTTCATTTGAGACGTAGCCTGCATTTTTAAAATTCCCTGCTGTTATCAAAAGTTAAAAGAGTGACAATTGTGATATACGTCGTTATCCCCGCAATAGGGCGATCCCCTTTTGGGAATTATGTTACTTTAGTTTATGTGGACTGTGAGGAATCCTTAATGATAGGGAGCATACAAGAAGGTCGTACATCTAGCTCCTCCCATAGCTATTTGTGACCAACCGCATTGCACTAGGGCTATTTGATAACTCGCCTGCACCATCAATCTGTGTCACATACACAATAGAATTTGTTTTATTCCTGCCCTGGTATATTTTATACCCCGCCTCCCCTCTTCTCTTTTTCCTCTTGTTCTTGCCATTGTTGCGAACATGTACGGCGCTTGTTCACCATTGTTTATTGAATATCGCAAGGAAAACAAAAACGAACTCTTGCTAGCTTGATCCATTCTCGGCACAGTCAACTGTTAGAAGTAGTACGCGTAGGAATCCGCTCACTTTCCTTTTCACAGCCGTGACGAAATACTGAAGGAGAATCCAATAAGACGAAAGATTGCTTTAGTCATACTTGAAGATTACTGTGGATTTTCGATAGGGCTACCGAGCACTCTACGGACGACCAGATCGCCATACTGACAGAGACCAACTTGCGTGTAGTTTTAACCCCTGATTTTTCACAATTACTTTTGTAAATTGACACCCTCCTATGTAAGGCCCTAAATAGCCTAATATCAATATTACACTCACTACAAAATGTATAATAAAATACATTATAAACCAAAACTAGAGCCTAAGCAACAGCAGCTAAAAGTAGGCCTATTAGAACATTCCACAAATTCAAACAAGATGTTCAATAAATACATATAGCCTACTTTCTCCTAAATGTATGGATATAGCTATAATTCTTTGTCCTTATCAAGGAGTATTGAATGGTGGTTGTAGTGGCTGTTGAAATACCACATGGTTTATTATACGTTGATTGGTTCCTCAGTTTAGGGGCTGCGACTACGCGGTAATGTAGCCCCGTGTACTAAAGGTGTGTGTAGAATCTGTCTGATAACCGATGTAAATTGTGATGGCTGTATTAGTGTGTGTTATCTGTTTTTAATTCAAGTAAGGACTGCAGACATTGCATTTCAAGTAGTTCCTACTTTTGCCGCCAAACGCCACCGTCAACGACTACTATTACAGAACTTGGTTACTAGACGCCATCGTAGTCGGCTCCTGGCGACGAACGTTGGAACCGAAGAGCGTTGTCCAAATTTTACCTATAATTTAGCTTCACACAGGTGTAATTAGTGAAAGGTTCTTTAACATGCCATAAATCTATGACATGAGACCGCCGGCTTTACTTCCCCTCCAAAGGAAGGCATACTAAGGGATTTTTAACGCTCTTAAAAATCCGACGATTTCGGCTGGTTATTATATGTTGATTGATTGAATGATTAATTGATTGTTGTTTTAAGGGACAAAACAGCTATGTCATATGCTCTTCTATTATAAGTTTTACTATGCTAAAGACTTTCCTTATTTCCACTGGCTTAGACTAGTAATGCCCGAAGGAACATGCTACTATGGGGCACGTCAATGTTCTCAGACAGGGAAGTATTCGGCACGATCCCCGCACCGCTCAACGCCCCTTTTCTAGCACTGAGCTCTCGAGGTTAGGTGCAGAACTAGACGCCGTTTAATATTACCCAATCATAACTGTTAATGTAAGCCCATATTGGTAACTCAAATATTACTAAACTGACTTAATTAACTACCCATTCTAGCAACGATTCGGTTCTTCTACCCTCTAATACAGTGGCGGTTCTAGAAGCTTTAATCTGCGGGGGCCAGACATTTTCCTGGATCGTTCTCATTAGTCTACTTTTTCCTCATTTTTGCAAAATGAGAAAAGTAGGCTAAAAACTATCATTGGTAAAAAAATAGCATATTTCACTGTCACATAAATTTATTCTTCTGTTTCTATTCTGGGCAAACTGGTTCACTATATCAGAAGGATCGTGAAGTAATTTTCCACTTAATTCTCTTTCAATTGAAAGAATTGCGAGATTGGAAAGCCTCTTTGTTGCCATTGTTGCTCTTAAATAGGATTTTATTCGTTTCACGACAGAGAAACTGCGCTCAGCAGAAGCAGATGACACAGGAAGAGTCAGCATCAACTTGAAAAATAATAGTAGCTATGGAAAAGCAACCTCCATTTTCAGAAGTTCAGAAAAAAAGAATGAGGAAGTGTTTGGATAGTTGCCTCTAAATACATTCTTAGCTAAACTGATTTCAGTCTGTAGCACCTTACGGTCTGTGAAGATTAGATTATACTTTTCACAGAACGTGTGAATATATATATTCAAAATTTAAAAAGTTTTCACTTCTTGGGTTACAGGTAAAGCCCTGCGCGGATGCGGATATCCGCGGATAAACCCGCGGATATCCGCAAATATTTTCGCCCTGCGGATATAGTTTGTATGGCTGTGCGGATAGCGGATACGCTGCGGATAATGTTTCGAGTAAATTTACGGATAGTTTTTAGAATACAAACTTACGATAATATTACATTTATTTGATATGCCAATCTACAGCTTCATGCTTGAAAGAGGAATACTCCTATAGCCTATTGCGTACAAAATATTCAGGCACGTATTGCACTTATACACGAGAAGATTATTTTACTCATAAGCTTTCAACTACATTTTATTAAGTACCATTATGTTTGTAGTAGATGGTTTTGAAATCTCATCATCATCAATTCTCACTGCCATTATTACTATACGTACGAGATATAATGCTGTCAATAAGCTTGTTAGTTCATCGTGGTGACATCATTAACATTCCTCAAGTCAGCTACTTCGCCGTCTAAGCTATCCTGGAAGATCTGGTTCCAGGTTTATCTGTAGATTTATTTCCAACTTGGCACTGAAGCACGAGTTATGACATCAACTATGCGAACATGGATGGGTCAAGAAGCAGAAGGATGATGACTGACTTGGAATTTCCGTCCAAATTTCAATCCCTTTCCCCAAGCGTAAAGAGAAGTTCACTTATTAGTGAATGTTACCGCGACCGTGAGAATGAACATCATTTCACCAACATGGATAAACTATCTATTAAAATAAAACCAGGTGAATATTCAATAGCGCGTGAAACAAAGCTCGTGTCAACGATATGGCAGACATTTGGTTACGTTTTCAATTGAAACGAAAAGGTGAACGATATAGTAGGATGTTTTACCTGTAAAAAAAAGTGTATTCATACTCAGGACACAAATCAGGCACATCAAACTTACTGAGGCACAAGGGCGAAAGTAGCCAAAAAAAAAGTATAGCCAGTTTTTTTTTTCTAAAGTGGAGGTCAAGGAACCAGAAGTGTCATCCAACTTGAAGTCCCTTGCAATGAAGCAAATTGTCCGGAACGACTTTCTCCTCGAATGTCTAAATGTGTTGGTTTAACACTTTATGCTTTATCTAATAAATTAAACATATTATTGAAATATCAGCGGATTTGGATAAAAGTCATTTGGGGTGCATGCGGATAACGTTTTGTTTATCCGCGCAGGGCTCTAGTTACATTGCACACAAAATCATTTTCAGTAAATCTACACAGTAACTCTTCTACCATGTTGTCTAATATTTCAAAAAGATTTCTTTTACATGTCTCTGATAATGTGACATTTTCCTCTTCTTTCTCCGCAGGGACTGGCATTAATAAAACGTAGTCTGAAAAGTTCTTTGGAATACTTGAGACTCTAGATTGCTTATAAACTTTCACGCCTAACGACTTAACAGAGTCACATGTAACCGCCCATAGTTCCTTAAAATAATAATCATTTCGTTTTTCTTGCAACGATTTTACAAGACCATAGATCAATCTATGTGCCCCTCCGAAGTCCACATGTTTTTGTTGTAAGAACATAGAGGCTCCATTGGCAAGCTCGAGAATATCAGAAAAGATTTGTAACACAAACATCACCTTCACTTTACAAAGCTGTTTCATCAAACCTTTTGCTTCTGCTGCCTCTTTCTTGTTAACTGACTTTGAAAAATACTCCAGAGCTGCATTAACTGAAGCAAAACGTTTCTGAAAATACATTACTCCTCTATATTTACATACCCATAACGTGTCACTTTGAAGAGGTATCTCTAAAACACGTTCTCCTGGATGAAGATCACTCTGTATCTCAACAAACTTTTGGTGTCTTACAGTAGATACAGACTGAAAAGCATAAATTGCTTCCAGTAAACCAAAAGTGTCCCCTACCACGTCTACAAACTGGCTTTGAAACGTCCACCAAAACTAAATTTAAGCGATGTGCATAACAATGCACGTAAACACACGGGTTATTGACCTTCTGTCGCAATAAACGCTGCACACCGTTCATCTTCCCTGACAGAACCGCGGCTCCATCATATGCTTGTCCAATGCACTTACATGGATCGAAATCCACTGAAACAAGGTACTCTAAAGCTGAATTAGCTATACTTTCAGCATTCAGTTGAGACAAATGTATAAAACCAATGAAACGCTCCTCTATAGAATTTTGTCCTACATATCTGACACATACGGACATCTGTTCCACTTTACTAACAACTCTAACTTCATCCAGGATTAAGGAAACATAACCATTGTTATATTTTTTCGTCTCTCCTCCAATATGTTCAACTATTATATTAGCTGAGATATCAAGAAATTCATTTTGAGAATCTTTAGATGAGTAAGTTGCATTCTTTGATAGACTGTTTACTGGTGCATTCACTTTCTAGTTTAATTATATTTAAAATTTCATCAAAATTCCCTTTATTATTAACACTGTCATCATCCGAAGCTGTTTGGCGATGACCTCTAAGCCCAATGTCTTGCCGAGCACAAAGTAATGCGACTCGGGCCATTGTTGCCACAGCTGAGCGGTTACGCAATATAACCAGAGGTTTCTCGCTTAGCTTCGAAATCACTGTGCTGCTATGTTCACTTACCAGAAAACTGTTTCACTTTACTATTGAAGATTTATAACATTCACTATCAGCATGCTTTGCACGTTTTTCTCATATTCTTTTCCAATTGCAAAATCCAGTTTTACTGAAAACATGTTCAGCATTGCTTGAATCAGATTGAACGAAATGACACAGAAAACATCATCTTTGTTCTCAGAGTATTCAATAAATGTATGCCTATCAAACCATTTACTGTTAAAACTTCTGTTCTTATTGTATAGTAACGTTTGTTTATAAACTGATTTATGGGGTTGGCATGGACCATCATAGATCGATGCACTGATATAAAATGGTACTGGTTCGTCTATATTAGAAACAGTTGCACTCACATTTTTGTCACAGAGTTGGGGAGATATCGATGCACTTGTATCGCATGGAGGTTTCTCTACATTGGAAACTTCTGAACTTGCATGTCATAAAGTTGGGAAAAGAGTTTAATACTCTTGGTGTATGCACTACGCATTTTACAAATATTATATTGATACACGATTTCAATTGTGTGTTTAAATTACATATAATAAAATAAATAAATTTTTAAATTGAAAGAAAAATTACCTTAATTAAATGCATTAGTTTGTTTTATATCAGATAAATTATATCTGTAAATTATCAATTTATTTAGTAACCAAGGAATTTTAAAATAATTATTTCACTAAAACTGGGGGGGGGGGGCCCGGCCCCCCCGGCCCAGGGCTAGAACCGCCTCTGTGTCTAATAGTAATTAATTGTATCTCCTTCAATAATTAGCAAACTACAACTAGCACTTCACGGACAACAATCTCGACTTGGATTTAATTAATCAAGATTTCATAACAGGCGGCCATCTGAGCTCTCTCGTGCAATGTGTTGCGTTCTCCTACGGCAGCGGCTCCCAACCTTTTTTTGACTCGCGAACCCCTTCTACAACCATCTCAGTTTTAAATGTACAATGTACATGTAACTGCTCCTTAGTGGGGTCGCGGTACTGTTGTTAGTATTGTTAGAATACAAATAAGCTGGCTGACTAAATTTACAATGTAGTGAATTCAAATGCATTCCTAACTTTGTTACATGACTGTAAATCAGGCTTTCGCGGTGAATATTAATTTATTGCGGAAAAGGTGTGACAAATTCCCGATGATACACATATGTAACAAGATGCATTATGATGTTATTAATTTTAAAATAATAATAATAATATAACAATGCTGCAGAAATTAAGAAAACAGTAATAGGCATAACCTCGAAACCCGCCATTATGGAAAAGTGTTTGGCGAACCCCTTGGAATATTTAGCGAACCCCATTGGGATTGGGAAACAATGTCCTATGGAAAGAAACCACATATTAAGGCACATCAAGAAATATTAATATATAAAGAAATATTTAGATCCTCTATTATAAGGATCCAATAAGATAAAAGATTGCTATAGTCATACTTGAAGATTACTGTGGATTTTGAATGGGGCTACCAAGCACCATATTACAGTAGGGACATACTTCCCACCCACCCTTGAAATCTAAAGCGTTTAAAACAGCCTTTTGTGTGTTATTTGCGAATTTTATTTAATCTGAAGTACTAGGCGTTCCCACACAGTACACGTACGCTATCTATTGAAGCTAGGTCAGAATATCCGTATTGGGGTAGATGCCTCGGTCTTGATTTAACGTGTCATTCCAGCATTTGCCTAGAGAATTTGGGGGGAACACCTGTGATAAAACCATACTCACGGTGGCCAATGTCAGCGCTGGGGTTCGAACCACCAATCTTCGGACTTATTGCAATCCTCCATTGCAGTGGTGGTGCGTAATTTAACGCGCACGGCTACATCGAAGAGTTCCAGTGAAGAGGCCAGAAGTCACATCACTTGAGCTATGGAATCTGAAGGAGGACCATATTTGTTTTGAGCACATAACGCCTACAGTGGAAAAGCCCTATTGCCATCTCCATCATCTGGTAATAGCCCTTCCAGAAGACTTGTTAAGTTTTTTGTGCTCATCGTCCCTTGGTCACCCACCTTCCAAAGGCGTTTTGCAGTACACAAGTCTACACATAACTAGACCCTTCATCTTGTCACCCTCAGCTAGTTTTCTCCCCCGTTAAATATTTTCAACTTCTTACCTGTTTTAACTGCGGGTCATAAAACTGTGTCTCAGGTCATTTTAACGGGTCATTAAACGAAGAAGAGGAAGCGAGACTTGGCCATGACCTTAGATGATATTTACAATATCATTGTGCGCGCTCAGCAGTGATATATCACAAGCAGCAGGATACATTAGTTTTTCAATGTCTCTTTTATATGAAAAGTATTTGAAAGAGAAGGAAACAGGGGGCATTAAGCTTTACGGAAATCTCCCGCAAACAATAGGAGGGGGAGAGGAGGGGTACTTCGATGCAGATGATAAAGCAAAACAGAGGGTGGGAGGGAGTCAGTGCTAAAGTGTCGGATTATTAGAGGACAATAATACCATGAGTTTTTGAACCCTGCTGAATATTTATGTTGAATCATCTGAAGGTTACAAAGTGCACCCAAGTTGGTGGCGTATTCGTCCGACAGATTTATTGTCAAGCTAAACACCGGATACGCCATTCCGTGCTGTATTTTATGTGACGGAAGCTATAACATTGCTAGTAAGCTACTTGTTCCCTGGTGTGTCAGCAGGTGAGTGTCTTCATTGTTGACCTTCAGTGCCAGAGGCCATGGGTTTAAATTTTGACCTGAATAAGCAAAGGAAATACTGTACGTGTTAACCTTTAACCCTTTTAAGACCGGCTGTGGCCTACTGACATAACTCATACCTTGGCTTGTTGGAGCGCGAATACTCTCTGATGGCACAACACCTCAGCTGCACACACAATGTGGGGAGAGTCCAAGTGCTGCAGCGTGAGTAGGAGGGGAGAAACTCTCACTACGTTAGTTCCCATGGAAGTGTTCAAATCGGCTCCTGGTAACTGCGCGTGTGTCTCCCAGCAGCACAGCCGTTTTATCCCTCCGCTACCTTACTCCCTCCCTCCAACATCGTGGCTCCACGCAGGTTTGTGCCGTCAGTTAATACCTAGCTCTACCACCAGCACGAACTGTACCTCACCAGGTGAGCAAGGCCCGCTCTGATTGGTGTTCTACTGGTAGCCTGTGTTATCACCCCACACAATCTCTAGCACTGGGCATCAGTTCAACTTCCCCACAGTCGATCCTCTCCAAGCCGACCAGAGGGCATGACCTAACTGGTGGTCACCGATGAAGTCATCTAACATCCAGGGAAGGTTTCGCTGATTGTTCACTTTCGATACTTAAATGACGAATCTCTAATAATAATCATAATAATAGAACTACAAAATGTATCCAGGCCATTAGAAATCATTAGGCTTTCAAAGGCTATTACAGTATATTGTAATTCACCGACGCGTTTCAAGACAACTGCAAGAATTTGTTGGTCATTATGGTGTGTTCAGCTACAGCATGCTTTACTGACATGCAAAGACGCAAATGCTTATGATATGTCTTCACTTTCCTTGTGATCCTCTCGACTTAATATTTCTGAAAATTCTTCCATAAAATTACAGTAGATTTTAAAGATACAAGCCTACCTGTACTTTGGAATACATATCTGCATAATTAAGCCACAAATGATGTCACAAACGTTTGCCTTGAACTGAATAATCGATCGGTGAATAGAAGGGACGGGTCTCTTCTTTGCTTGTATGGAGTAGGTTGTGGTTGAAAACTGGGTAGCTATAATTGCCTTGCACAAGTTTGGAAAATTACCAACTTAGATTCATGCAACGGAGATTTTCCAGATCATCTAACAGCTAAAAATCAGCAAAATGTTTGTTTACTGAACTAATCGAACGATTTGCAGTAACAGGCAGCGTAAAGGTTCACATGAGAGTTCGTAGTCCTCGTGGTGTTGGGGCTGTTGAAGGAGCGGCCACCCATATCCGGTGAAATTTCGTCCAGAAACAGAAGAAAATGGCACGAGACCACGACATTTCACCACGATCAATATACAGGATGCTTTCTGAAGACTTTGGAGTTAGAGATCATGGGCGGAGCTGAAGCAGCAGAGGAAACTGATATCAAGACAGCTTCTGTAGCGGTACACAGACAAGGTAGTCCTCGACATTGAAGAGAGCATTAAGTGCCTAAACGATAAGATAGGCTATATGCGACAAGTACTCGGGACAGGCGTGACTGAGTTTATACCACCCCTCCTCAGTCACGGTTTGGTGAGGAGTGCGCTATGAGTGCAACACCAGGATTCACCTTTGTGAAAAAGGCGTAAAACGAAACTGTGAAGTGTTGCGGACCCTCTCATGAAGAACTTAAGGGAAGTCTAAAAGGTACAAATCGGATAATTTTGAAATGTTCACTTTTTACACATTAATGATATATGATTCATTGTGATGAATTTGGTATGTGTGTTATTATATAGGTCCCATATTTTCTATGTTTAATTTATTTTTATTATATTACTGCAATTCGAATTTTTCTTTAGGAAATCTTGCAAGGTTTTATAAACAGCATATCGCATGAACTATTTGGTCTAGGAGGCTGTGGTTTGGCTTATATTTCAAAGGAAATCATCAGTTGGCTATTCTGTCGAGAAGAGTGTCAGCGGTCGATGGTTCCCCGACATCCCTGTCTAACGGGCACAACTACTGCAACTAAATACTTTCACCCAACCTTTAGACATAGATTTAATAGCCTACGTGTAACGGGTCTGATGATGATCACTTAACGAAACTGGCCATCTAAATGTATTTATTAATTTATTTATTACTCTCATATATTTCTTTTCATGATTAGAGGATAACACATCACATTTGTAAAATGTATGAACATATTACCTAATTAGTTATATTGAATTCAGTTTGAGTGACACTTTTAGTTGTAATATTTGTAGGGGGAAAGTGAAACTGTGTGAAGATGCATCAAAACGAAATGGCCTTACTTTAACATCAATTTTCTCAAAATTACTTTTTTCAAAATAAAAGCCCCGTTTTCTCAGGAACTACTGGTGGTATCTCCATAATTACTGTATTTTGCCATAATTACACACCGATACTGTGGATCCTCGAAGAGTCAATTTGTTCAAGTAGATAATTTTAAAAGAAATAAAATCTCCCAACATTTAATGAAAAAATTATAGGTTCAATGAAACAAATATTTAAAAAAGTCTATTAATGTTTTCCATATGAATGAAGATCAGTACACTGAGGAAGAACCAATAAACAGTCTGTAAAAAAATCATATAGCCTATCTAATAGATGCTGAGAAAATGGGGCATTTATATTGTCATTTTAATATTGGCAATATAGGGCTTTACCACTCCCCTTAAGGAACACACGACCAACAATATGACCTGTAAGGCAAGGTTTGCACAACAGTGGTTGCAGGCCAATGTGGTGGCCACAATATAAAATAGAGCTCACTCTTAAACGCATAAGCATCTTACCGTTTACACATTGCTTGTTTACTAAACACGTGTTGAACGTATTTTTAATCAATAAATCGGAAATGTTTGTTTAAAATCGTTGTCTAATTAAACGTTTCCCAGAGACCATTTTTAAGAATGTTTGAAGATAAATCGATTTTTGTACTGGTTTTCGCCTAAATTTGTTTCTTTAGCCTTTTTTGGTTCAATTTTGTTTTCCCAATTTAATAAACTCATCTTAATAGTAATTCGTATCATCCAGCTCACGAATGAATGCTTTTGTTCGAGTTTTACAAACAGTTATCACGAGTTTTTGACAGATGTTATGATCGGTATATTAATCATTTTTCTTTCAACGTTAGGGAGAACTGTACGGAAATCTATAAGCGTACAAAGTGGGTTACCTGCTTTCGTATTAAACCCTTAGATTTACGAAATTTTCGTACAACATCCTCTATCGTGAACTGTTTGTTTGAGACATTCGGTAAGATGACATATTTGCTACCTCAATACATAATACAGTTTAAGGAATAATACTATAGCGCTATGCTATTCTGGACAAATAAATTAAGAAAGTAATGGTTTCGGTATTCTTACGAGTAGTCAGTAAATCATTATTATTAATTACTATTAATTATTATTATTACTTCTATTCATTTCGTATTGGCCTATTATAAGTTACTGTAGACAATGTCATTCCAACTGTTCCATTCTTTCTGGCTTTGTTGCTTGCCCAATACGCCCGCATTCGTTCTCGGTGGTTTCCCTTCATTTCCTGTGCCCAAAACTTTCCAGTTTTCAGCTTCGGGTTTTCTTGGAAACCTTGGTACGCTTGAAGTTGTCTTTCCAGTTCAATGAACCAGGCCCATTTGGTTTTCCTCTCCTGAAAGTAAGTAATGGTGCTGTTGGTCTGTCTCACTTGGCTCATTCACTTCACGTGCCCATAAAGGGTTATCCTTATTTTCCAGATGATGACTGTTAACTTTTCCACATGAGTACGGTATACAGTTCATGGTTATGCTATCTTCTATACTGTATTACCCATTGTCTTTGATAGACCGAAGATGTTTCTCAAAGTTTTCTCTTCTTTGGCCTCCAGTTTCTCGACAGAACCCTTTTTGTACATCGTGTGACATTTGGAAGCGTACAGGGTCTCAAGACGGATGACAGTGAGGTAATTTTACAGCTTCATGTTGAGGGATATTGACCGATTGTGATAGATGCCCTTAATGAAATGGTAAGCCATTTCCATTTTGCTCAGGCGTGATGTTATTGTTTGATTCTTCTGTCTTCCGACTGGTTTGATGCAGCGCTCCACGCTTCCCTGCCCTGAACTAATCGTTTCGTCTCTACACAACTACCACATCCAACATCCCAGGCAATCAGTTTAACATATTCTAACCTTAGTCTACCCCTACAGCTCTTACCCTCGACACTTTCTTCCCTGACTAAGTTTTCCATTCATGGGTGTCTTAGTACGTGTCCTATCAACCAATCTCTTCTTTTCATTAACAGTAGCCAGAAACATCTCTCCTCTCCCACTCATCGTAACACCTATTTATTTGTTACTCTATCTACCCATCTGATCTTCATAATTCTCCTGTATCACCACATTTCAAGCGCTCTATTCTCTACTTTACTGCTGCTTCAACATTCCAAGTTTCACTTCCATTAAGTGCCAGACACCAGACAAAGGTTTTCAAAAATGACTTTCTTATACCTAAATCTATGATATCATATTTCTTTTTGTGGAGATGCTTTCCTTGCCTGAGCCAATCTTCTTCTTTTATCTTCTTTGCTTCGTCCATCACTGCTTATTTTACTTTCTTAGTAGCAGAAGTCTCCTACTTCCTTTAGATTTTCACTTGTCAATTTGACTTCAATAGGGAGTTTCTGATTTATTTTGACTGCATTCCATTAATTTTTTGATACCTTAGCTTGCCACGCTGGGTGAGTGGTCATCGTGTCGGTCTACTAACCCCAAGATTGCAGGTTCGCCCCTGGCCATGGTAAGTGATTTTTGAAAGGCGGCAAAAATACGATACGTATGTCATACGTTGTTGGCATGTCAAAGAACCCATTTGAATTCAGTAGGCCGAGTTCATAATGGCAAAATTAATCTCGGGAGTTTCCGCCAACACAAACTTCCTCATTTCTCTACTAGAAAGCGCCTTAGTGTTCATGGAACTTAGATATCTAACATCTAACCGCCTTGACTTTCATAGTGCTTCAAGGGACAACGAAATTCGACATGCAAGCTACCCTCTGGGTGTCAAATAACAAAGCTTGCACCCGGCATCCGAGCCCATACAATATTATTATTATTATTAATATTATTATTATTATTATTATTATTATTATTATTATTATTATTTGATACCTTTATTGATTTTCATCATGAATTCTTTTCGCAAGACTGAGTCCATACCGTTTAGAGACTCATTCAAATCGTCTGGTGAATCGGTTAAGATGACAATGTCATCAGCAAATCCCAGGGTAGAAATTATTTCTCCTTGCATCTTTACTCCTACTTAATTTCTTTTTCTACGGTAGTTTCCTTCTAATTTTTCGAATACACTGTATATTGTCATTTCTCACAAGCATTTAAATTTTGCTACGCGCTTGATATTACATATACTCGTATTTTTTGTGTCATTTCTGACAAAAAGAATTATGCTCAGAGAGCAACTAGCTGAAGGCGACAGCAAGGCCACGAGGCAAAGGTGAAAGATGTTATTGACTCCTGAGTGTCACTTCAACCAGTTTGAGCTATTATCGTATACTGTGTTACACATCGTGCCCTCGCTCTGGCATGATATGTTCCATAGAAATGTCTCTAATATCCGGGTATGGGAGAAGACAATGGCACAAGTATGTAACTTGTTGCTTACGCCACTAAGGCCAGCCTCCTACCTACCGCAGAACTCCATATATCAATGACAATATTATACAAACCGCCATATTGGTCCTAGCTTATGGGCCTTACAAAGCCGTCATATATAACGCAAAAGAAAATAAAGTGTATGTCTCGTAATGCATACAATCGTAGACTGTAGCATACAGTAGCTTAGCGGGTTCGAAGCCCTGATCGGGCAATAGAAGTTGCTCATAGCAGTGGTTCTTAAACGGACATGTTTCTTAGTTTTCTGCTCCGCGTTTGCCTGAACCTCTTGACCTCTTGACTTGCCAAAACACTAGAGGTCACAGTTCAAGCCCAACTCAAAGATAAGATTATCGATCAACATTCTACTGCCTAATACTTGGAAGAAAGAAACGTATAAAAAGATTGAGTTTGTTTTTCTTGTTAATACATTTTATTGTCTTGAATAACAGCCCAGTGTATCTAGGAGTGTCTGTTAACCTGTGTTTCTGTGGTGTGTAACTGTGTGAGGAATGATAAGAGTGTGAAAAATCCACACTCAGAATGGCCGTTGTCAGCAGCGAGATTCGAACCACTGATCTCAGAATTGCTGCAGCTCCCCATCGCAGTAAGGGTGGATGAATTAACGAGCTACACCGCTGTATATGTCAACATGAAAACTCTCCAGTACCTAAAGTGAGGCCGCCTATTGGGAAGGCTTAGCACCTCAGTGCAACAGTGGAATATACTACAAAAATAAACATTTATAAGTGTATATCGTTGTCTATTTTCATCGTAATAAAATACATGATTACGAGAACAATTTTTGTTCGTGTGTGTGTTCTTGTCTGTCTTTCATCTGTTTTTGTATGTAGTTCTCCCCTTATAATATTTTAGATACTGGAGCGATTTCAGTGCAACTTTTAAGGGCTTGCAACCATCCCGCCCAACCCCAACTGTGCATTTCGAATTACGATAGGTGCCAACTATCCAAATGGAGGCTACGCAAAATAACCCCCAGTACTCAATATCTCCGAAACTATTGTAGCAATAAACCTGAATGTTTTTCATTCCTCACACAATGATCACATCTATGTGAACCATGGCATATAGGAACGCTACTACTGTCTAAATCTACAGCTACATAGGCCTACATCTGTTGGTCCCTTTTCTCAAATTATAGATGGTGCGCGTGTTATTCCATCGCCTATATCATCATATTTCTTTTTGTGGAGATGCTTTCCTTGCTCCAGCTTCAGACATTACAAGTACACGGGGCTGATGACCAAGATGTATCTAGCTCCTAAAAGGATTTAACAACAACAAATAACTTATCTAGTTTAATATAATATCGTATAGCCTCGGGTGCCGGGTGTAAGCTTTGTTATTTGACACCCAGAGGGCAGTTTGCATGCCGATTTTTGTTGTTGTTGTTCCTTGAAGCTCTATGAAAGTCAAGGAGGTTAGATATCTAAGCTCCTTGACACCGTAGCGCTTTCTAACAGAGAAAGGAGGAACTTTTGTTTTGGCGGAAAATCCCGAGACTAATTTTGCCATTATGAACACATCCTACTGAATTCGAATAGGTTCTTTAACATGCCAACTTCATATGACATGTGTGTCGTGATTTTTGCCGCCTTTCAAAAATCACTTACCATGGCCAGGAGCAAACCTGCAAGCTTGGGGGTTAGTAATCCGACACGATAACCACCCGCCCACCGTGGCAAGCTAAATATCTAGTAATGCACATGAACTTAGTTTATTAAACGCATTAGTTAATATTTATGGTATTTGGACTCTTGAGATACTCTTTTGAGTGTGTGCATATTGACTAAGATGTATTTTGTAAGCAGGGTAACGCTTGCCCGAAGACAAGCTGTAAATGAGATGAATGTCATTCAAATAATTTTCTGAAAATTGATATGAATGCTCTAAAGCAAAGATCATTGATATTTATCTCATGACTCCCTGTAAAGTTGTTTGGTGGTGGAGGTGATTGTGGAACATCAAGGTGACCTGCCCCTAAGTGAAGCAGTAAATGACAAGGGGCGTAAACGCGGTACTTGACTGAGATCGTGAACTGAGAATAGGGGTACCGTAGTTGAGATGATGAACATTATTGGGGTGGAAATATTTCGGCCCAAGTTAATATTAAAGGCATCGTGTTCATAGTACTCAATTTCTGAGAATGATGCGTGGTCCGCATCAATTAGTCCTAAAAATGCGCACTGAATGAACACGTGCTGTACAGTGCTTCCGGTAGACATTTACTGGCAAATTCCCCCGTGCTTTTGATGAATCTGCATGCCTGTATTCCCACCCTTTACCATTGTTGCTTCTACGGGAGGAGAATAAAAAGAGGCATACCCCGCAAAAATCGCGAGTGTTAGAAAATAATAGACAAGGGTCAATTATGGGTACGGAAATTAGTTGAACAAGGGAGGTAGACAGGAGAGGTGAAAGAGAGGAGCCCGACATGAGTAGCTGGGGTTTCGTGGTCGCCAACCCAAATCCCTCTAATACGTTTCCTTATTATCATTCAATGGACAAAACAAATCCCGTGGCACCACAGTCCATGAAGGACCTTGGCCTACAGATTGCGAGGTGATGCATGATCAGCGCATAGCGTCCCCTCGGTCGTTATTCTTGGTTTTCCTGACCGGGCCGCTGTCTCACTCTCACACAGCTACTCAATTTTCCTCACGAAACTGAGTACACCCTGTTCCAGCCCTCACGTCAGTTTCTAAAATTCCTGACGGATTAGTTTAATCACTGTTTTAACTAGTGCAATTGAAGCACCTAGCAGTGCCGGGATCCGGCCTTGCAACTTAGTCGGCCAAACATTTATATGAAGGAAACGTTACGTGCGAATCCCGGTTCTGATAATAATGACGTTATTAATTCTAGTGGCCCAAAAGCCAGATGCAAGTATTTCAATTTGACACCCCCTGGGAGACTTCTATGTCAACGAAACCATATCAGTATGTCAAAACAGAATTTAAATTCTTCGGAGAGTCAGAAATCTAACCCGTATCTGTGGGATAACAGCCAATAAAACTAATGATGATGATCGTGAGAGCGTGCTCAAAACTGGGCATGTTACTGCTCGCCATAAAAGAACCATTTTCCTGTTTTTGAACGAGATCAAACACGACATCAATACGTCATAAAGTCATAGCTTCCTGCGCTTGTACTGTGAGCGGCTCACACGATAGCGCAGCGTCATCCCGGAGTAATTGAACGTGAAACATTAAGCTCCACCCTCAATTTCCTAGCAGGACTCCCTCCCGATCCCTGGTCAGATTTACACATCCTAAATCATTAAGCACCCCGTACGAACTATTTTGTTCCCTCGCACAGCTCCCTTTAAAAAGGACCCTTCCAGAGCATATCCGGCTTACTTCCGGATCTGGTGACGTCATTACCTCCCTCCCCTCAACACTGCGGAACTATTGGAGTACTATTAAGACGTGTGAGAGAGTCAAGATTTATAGCTGTCAGTGCTGGTGATGGGTTTGGTACGGAGATGACCTACCACTGCCATGAAGGATACAAATATCAGTATGATGATATGACTGGAATTCACGCACCCTCGTAAGAACAATATTGAGAAGTGAGGCGAGCCTGAATACCTACCTCACTCACTCGTCATAGAAGTGGTTTATCGTCTTTGTTTCACTTTATCTCCAGACAAATACCGGGATTGCATCTCACTTATGGTCTTGGCCGCCTCCTTCCTTACACTCAAGTGTAGACATCACAATAACACACATGAATTACATGATTATACAGATTCTCTACACAGCAGAGAGCATTGGTCTGATGAACACGATTTCCAGTACGAAATTATAACTAAGGTCCTTCCATGCGTGACTTGATTCAGGACAAGAGTTGGATTTTACGGGCAGAGAGTTGATATGGGATATCGCTGTTCTTGTTTCATGTAGGGGTTTGGGACTTCGTGCGCAGGTACTTGTGACTGATAACCTGTGTTACTCTACTGTTGAGTGTATATTTATGTACTACAGTAACACTTAGCGCAGACCAACAGTTCACGAAGCTATGTCAGAAATTGAGGTAGGCTATTCTTGTATCACTACTAGCCATTACAGGGTATCTTCTTGTAAAGCGAGCAGGACCTTCCGCACTACAATCCCCCTCTCTTAAGTCAAAGGGGCTGGGGCGTCGTGGCATAGCGGTCAGGCTCTTTGCCTGTGACGAGGTAGACCGGGTTCGATTCTCGGTCAATGCATGTGAGATTTTCGAAGTAAAATGCCACGTCCTGTGGTTCAGATTTCACGTAATAAGAAGGTCCCGTGGCTCATGATCGCAATATGAACCGTCACGTAAAGCTACAAGCTTGTTTTATAGGCAATATCTTTAAGGTCATCTTCTGATGAGCTATCTTCGCCAATCAAATTTCATCGGAGCCGTGTGCTTCATTGGAGCTTGGAGTATTTCCCATATTAATGTTAACGTACCGTAGCTTGTGATGAACATCATTTGTTGTACGGTAGAGCAATGGGGAGGCTTGTGGAGCGAGAAAACAGAAACCCCAAAACATACTAACGTTGTGAACATGGTACCGTACTTCAATTCCCTGCAATAAGCGACCAGGAAATTCCTCACGCCAACCTAATTAATAAACGTTGGTTTTGTCGTTGTTTCATTTGAGGGTCATTTAGCCCCGTGTCTGCAGCATTATTCTAAAACAGAACCAGGCCCGACGAGAGGGGGGGACAGGCAGGGCTGGTGCCCCGGGGCCCGACCCTCCCAGGGGGGCCCAGCGTCCTAGGAGGATGTGCAAAGCACTTATTTTTCAGGACGCGAAGAGATATTTTCCCTTGCGAATCAAGCCCTTTCGTGATACGCTTTAACGTCTCAGTACCTTTAAACATAAAATTAATTGCCCTCTTTATCTACGACTTAGAAATGACCCCGGTTCCTGACGAAGCCGCGGCAGGACTGCAGGATTTGGCTTCCCGACTGGGGTGATATTCGTAGTCTTACTCAACAGTCAATAAAAAGGCCTCTTTGTCGTTACAGATGTTCATTCATTTAGGGGCTTGCAACATTCAACCCGTGTACTTGGTAGCTAGTAGGTCTATTATCACTGGCGGGCAATGAACTATTGGCGCTCGGTTGGGGATGGTTTGCATCAAATAGTACTGTAGATATAATTCAGTATTTGCTGACGCGTTAGTTTTACGGTTTGTTTCTGAAGGCCTCCACGTTATTGAATGAAGT
The DNA here is from genome assembly GCA_946902985.2 of Meconema thalassinum. NCBI lineage: Eukaryota > Metazoa > Arthropoda > Insecta > Orthoptera > Tettigoniidae > Meconema > Meconema thalassinum. The sequence continues at coordinate 468,991,353 of OX336390.1, read as the reverse complement.
TGACTGTAAAGCAGTAGTTTTCACAAATATTAATGAAGCGAACAAAATAGAAAACCAAAAAATGTGCGAATTGTGTTGACTAAAGGGGAGGCTAGTGGTTGTTGTATAATAAGTGAGGTGTATTGGCAACATTGTTGTAACTATTTGTCTTGGAGAGTAAAAACTTAGAACCTCTTAAAACCATCAACTGCTGGGTGAAAAGCGGGGTATACACTGTGCTGTGTTATGGCCTCTCTGACATGATAAATCGCATGTCGTATTCTTAGTTGCCGACTGGGAATGCGTTGGCTGTCGCGACTATTACTGTAATTATTAGGGTTAAGAGTAGGGTAGGTGTCCCTGGACTTGAAATAAGGTACTGCCCCGGCATTGGTCTGTAGGGAGTGTGAAAAAACATACTCAGGATAGCCGCTGTCAGCGCCCGGATTCGAACCTCCGATCTGTAGAATTGCTGTAGGCCCCAATCACGGTCATTGGTGAGCTACACCGCGGGGTCTTACTTGAAGATGTGAGAGCTTTTACTTCAATATCAGAGAGTCTTTACTATAGCCACTTGTCAATGGTCACCAAATTTTTACTCCAAAATATCCCAAAAATAATCACCCAAATGGCCTATCCTATAACTCAATAATTTGGACCTAATTTTTGCAAACTCTTCCGGAGGAGGGCCCCCGGACCCCACTCTGAGCTTGGTGATATTCCATACCCCAAGATCCCCGGTGTGTCCACTCCCCCATAATCTTGGCTTAAATCCGCCCATGATGGTCACCAGTCATAGATAGGATTCAGGATTTTTAGGAGAACCTGGCTCTAGTTTTGCTTACTGCAAAGCAATATTAAATTATAAGAAATTCACTGACCGCCAATTACAAAATATAGTTAAAATTCACAGTTTCTTCTTTTGTGAAAACAGTCTTCTGATAGCACATAACAACTTGAGTTAAGTATGAGTACTGTACACCTGTGGTTAATTATGAAAATATATTTTGTTTAATGTACAAAGATGTCTGATCGCCGTTCAAGACTTACCACTGTTTAGGCTTCGACCCAAGGGCGTGACTCTTCAAGGGCAGCAAATTTTAAGAATGTCAACGCAAAGACACTATATGTAAAACGTATTTTAAAATACGTCATGACGTTTTGTAAAAATCATGTTTTCATTATGAAAGGAGATCACGTCATATGTCACAGAGGCCGTAGTATTGCACAGTGCACAGTATACCCTTTCCACGTCTTTTAACATGCAGTTCAGTGACCTGAACTTCCTGTTGATTAATGGGTCTTATGACGTAGCGGTGGTGATAGAATTGAGGAGAAAATGAATGTACGGGTTAAAACGATGAATCATGGAAAATAAGCATAGAATCACCGACGGTGGAATTCCATCCCACCTGTTTCCGAGTTAATGGACAACAGCTTTTTTTGATGTGAGTATTTTCCCAAATTTAAATACTGTAAAAGCCATGCAATTATCGGTCCGGTAAATGCAACTTTTTTCAAATTTGTGTACGACAAACGAGCATATTGCTTTTGCGAGTATCACTGAAGTTCTTAAGTTATTGATATCAAAGAGGATCTGCAGAACTTTAAATCTGAACATTGTGTATGCTTACAGTGCTACATTTGTCAAACGCCAAAACAGTATATAATAGTGAATTTTGAAAATTATCACGGTACCTAGTTTTCGATGGCTTTAATCTGATATTATTTTTTGTTAATTGAAAATAATGCAATAGTATGCGCTTGTCAGGTATAAACATTGAATTTGCAAATAATTTTGGATGCATTCATCCACTTTCAATGTTGTAAATTTTACATACCAGCATTAACTTATTTATATTGATAGTAATTCACGCTCTGCTTATGATAATAAATATAGCCTGGATTTAGTGGAATATATCATTGAAATATTATTATTATTATATGTGAATTGTAGCCAATTATCATATCAGGACATTTCAATTGAACACCCGTAGGCTCCCCAACAAGTTCAATTTCAAGTAGTTCCAACTTTGGCTACCAGATGCCACTGTCACTGACACCCAGCGGGGAACGTTGGAACTTGATAGAGCGTTTCTAACCAAATAACCTACAAATTTTGGCTACACACTACCAATATTGTAGTGGTAGGTTCTTTTACATACCATAAATCTAAGACATGGACCCGCTGGCTTTACTTCCCCTCCGAATAAAGGCACACTGGAGGATTTTAACGCTCTTAAAATCCGACGGCTTGTATCTTGTAGTTCAGCATGCTTCAATTATTATTATTATTATTATTATTATTATTATTACTATTGCTTGCTTGTTGGCTCTTTATGCTCATGTAATTGATTTCGTGATGAACATTTAGTGCAAATAAAAAATTTGCAAAATCAGTTTCTGCAAATTTGCGAGGATTTTACAGAATTTGGTTTTAGAGGGGGGCCCGGGAGATTCCAGCCCCAGGGCCCGTCGTCGCTCTCCACGGCCCTGAACAGAACACAAATGAAAAAGTAGAATAGAAAAACAAGGTTCACGTGTCATCCACAGCCTTCTCAATGCCTCTGTCCTTTTTGGGTTACGTGGGCAATTGTTCCAAAAATTCCGCTCTGCAAATCTTTGGCCTCCTGAAGTATGTTACAAACTTTTAATAGTTCAACTTCTAGCCATGACCGCGCTCCGATTACCTTTAAGTGACGTAAAGAAAAGTGGGCATTTCCTTGTATAAGAATGGCGGAAGACGATCCTTGCTTGCTAATGGCTCCTACCAGGTTCTAGGGTTATCACAATATATCAGATATGTCCTAGCCAGGGAAACCTTTCTGATTCAGGACTTAAGATTGAAAATGCAGCTCGGGCTATTACGAGAACAAGAGGAGAAAAGGGACTCGATCGGAGAAAGTTTCTGCACTACCGATGCTATAGTAGGAAAAGGAGTGGATAAATGAGAAATACGAGTTGAAACAGCAGATGACACGCTTTGCGATACACGGTTTTCATCATATTTGTGCCAGAAAATCTTCTAACCGGGCCAATCAGGAGTGTAAGTGTGTTCTATGCAGTGAACAGTGCGATATTTACCACGCAATGAAGTGCAATAAAATAACAGTATCACTAGCTCAATTTTGCTCTTCTTGACTTACGTATCATGTAAAGTACAAACTTTGCACATTGAGCGCAATAAATGCATTATTATACAGGGTGCCAGTAAATATTCTCCGCAGTGACTACGGGCTTCTTGCAGATGTAGCATCAGCAGTTTAGTTGGCAGCACGGTGTCCTTGACAGGGTGAATCCCACACATGTGGGCTGTAGGCTGTTAAAATCGTCAGTGTGTATTGGAATAAGCGAGCAAGTGTGTGATCAGCACTTCCAGCATCTGTTATGAATGGCTGTGGTGAGTACAAAGTTTACTGTTTGTTTGTTTGTTTGTTTCGATACAAGCAACAGGCGTGCTGCCAACGTAAATACTGATGCTAGCTCTCGCAGTAGCCCGTAGGCACTGCGGAGAACATTTCCTGACGACCGGTATATTATTCGCAAAAGTGTAGGAAATCAAATATGGGAAGTGTTGTCGTTTGAGAGTAGTTTGTAGTTGATTCGCATTATGAACGCAAAGCGGGTGGGAAACTTGCTATAAAGTTGAAAACATGCCAGACACTGAATCAAAGAAAAAAACTTTCCTTCTCATGTATTTATTTCGTAGGTATACCCACATAACAAATCTATTTGTTTATATTGCTGCTAGGATTTCGACTAGAACAACAAAAGCAATTCGATTGGTTGTTGTACTCAACCTTCTATGAAACCTGGTGGAAAATTGGCTCCTGTTCAATTCCTAGAGTTGCATAAAAGTTATCATGGAAGGCTGAACCTAGCCTAGAAGGTACGATTCGCACGGGAATGATGGTGTCTTTACCAGTGTGTATACGCGTACTGGCAGAAGCTCTCATGTGGTGTGATACAGGCTATAGGTAGAGCCATGCACGATAGACAAAAAGTTATCCGCATCCGCCCCGCATCTGCACGGCTGTTATCCGCATCCTCCCGCATCCGCCCCTCATCCGCATGACTTTTATCCACATCCGCCCCGCATCCGCCCCGCATCCACGCGACTTTTATCCATAAGTTTGTTATCAGAATCTACTGGCTTTACAATAATATTTTCAATGTGTTGCTTTATACTTCATCTTTTAGACATTTGAGCAGAAAGTCGAACCCTTAGGCTATGTACTGTATGTCATGTGCTATATTTAAAATGAATGTTATACAGCTATAATTACAATCCTTTTCAGTTCGGAGTGTTGATTGTGCTTAATGACATAATTAGCGTAAATTATCATCTTACATTTGTCATGAAAAAACATAACGGAATAAATATGATAGGTCATAAACATCCGGGCCCTAGTAAGTGAGAGTGGGGGGGATTGTGCGCACTTAAGCAAGAATCGGTCTTGTGATGGTCTCATAATAGAAAACACAGCTGCAGCTATGAATAAGGGAGCCTTAGTAACTCAATATTCGATATGCAGAAACAAATTTAATTCAAAAATAAATTTGGTGGACTATAATTCGAAATCTCGCAAATGTGCATTTGCGCACGATTTCTCACCCTGCAGGGTAATCATGCGCATGGGTTGGGAAATTATGCGCATGGGATGAGTTTTGGAAAGCCATACTAATACGATGTGAATTGACTGAAACTTGCACTGAGCATTAATATTAGAATATTCCAATGCATTTTACAATAGCATAACAATGCAATGATACTAAAATTCTGCAGTTTTGGATATTAGAATAAAATATTTTCGTTTCGTCAGCATTAAAGGAGGCAATCCTAATTAAGCTTGTTCCTTCAGGTTGTCTCAACGTTAATGCAGGATATCTCTTCAAGAACGCATACAACCAATCTTTGCCTGCTAGACTTAACTCTATGAAAATTATGGGAAATCGAATTCTCCTCTGCAAACTTGAACTCTAACCGTCTGACAAGCTTGGTGGGCGTTAAGCCGTAAAATAATTTTGCAAATGCCAAAAGGTATTCGGATAATTATGACTCCATTTCGTTGGTAAAAACAGCTTTACGGACTGAACGAGGTGGAGCAAGACAATTTTGCAGCGACTGCTTTCGTAGGATTGACTGGGGAATGTTGCAACTTCTCCCCACTTCCCTTATTTTCCTCCCATCATCCCTAATTGCACGTAGAGCTCTCTGCACATTTTCTGCTGGGTAGGAATTTTTCCCCGTTTTCCGCGTATAATTTCTTGGCATCTGGAGAACAAACACGAAATATTATGAGTAGTGGGGTAGTGAGAGTTCTAACCCACAAGGTGCTCAAAAAGTTAGTATACACTTTTTGCTTGTTGATATTTCGTGAACCCATGGTCGGATGTTGACAAATGAAGTGTCATTGGACTCGAGCTGACGTCCTCTTTCCTATGGACCACTCGTTATATTTTTCATTTTTTGAAAATTTCTGTTTTCGAAAGTAGGTGATAGTTTGAAAACCAAACATGATAGAATGTTGTGCCATGGCTAAAACGAATGGTCTTTATGACCTTTATTTTTTGTAATAAAACTTTTTTATTTTTTATGTTTTTTTGAAAACACTCCAATTTTGAAAATCCTATATTTTGGAAACTAGGAAGTTTACAAAAAAGTTTGTTTGACATAAATGAAAGGCCCCTAGCCCCTTTACCCCAAAAATAAATGTCAAGTCTCTAGGATAAAAGTCTATAGTATTGGGATGACAGGGGTTCTGCTGCATTTAGGAAGTTGTGAGCCCCTGCGACCTTGGAATGGAAGGAGTCATGCTAGGAGGGCGTGCTTGGATTCGTTTCTTTGTCTCGTTGCGCTCTTTACGGGAATGTAGGTGTCGAAAAGGTGAAAATCTGGAAACATGTTTTTTTTTCGGGGGGGTGGGGGGGGGGGGGGGGTAAAACCGTGATTTTAAACTTTTTGCTATATCTCGCGAACCAATTATGCCCGAGGCGTGTACGAGAGGTCCAAGGACTCGGGGTGACGTCCACATTGCTATGGACCACTCGTTAAATAAATAAAAAATTGAAACTCGATTTTGGGGTAAACACGTGTTTTTTGTGATTTTTGCCGATATCTCATGAACCAATATACCTAGAGACTTGTACGAGGTGTTATTTTTTTCGTCGCGTTGTCCTCTTGCCGAGGATGTTCGTGTTGAGCAGGAGTGAAAAACTATGTTGAGGGAAAACCGTGATTTTAAACTTTTTGCTCTATCTCGCAAACCAATAACGCTAGAGACGTGTACGAGGTGTCCTAGGACTCGGGCTACCGCCCCCTTTTTGAAACTATGTTTGAAATGTTGACAAAGGGCCTAACGCCATACATGTTGAAAAAACTTTTTTTTTCTTTACCGGTACCTGTTCATAATGTTCATGAAGCGTGGTTGATGACAGAGACGATACTGCTGGGTGTGTGTGTTTCAACGAACCTGTCGCTAACCACAATGACCATGCTTAATAGAACAACCGATATTTTGGCGGGTCGGTTTATGACAGAGCGAGGGTTCGTTTTTCTGATCTTTCCTATGGCAGATGGATGGAGGCTAATATTTGAAAATGTGTGAAGCATGCTAAGATTTTTTACACCCCGAAGGAGATCTTTAACGTGTAAACGGTGGTGAGAACTTGGTTCTATGTTGGTCGAAGCGTGTACAGAAAACAAACTTGCCGAGGAGCAGACGAGCAGGAGTCGAATGTCATTTGAGCTTATTGGAATGCGCTGATCTGACTTGACAACAGGTCCAATGGAAAATGACAAAGACGCTTCAAGGTTAAATAATCTGACAATCGTGGTGGCAGGGAAGTGGGATATGCATGCATACACGTGTGAGATTACATGTACGCTAAACAAGTGACATCCTGTTTTGATTTGTACGTGATAAAATGCAAGTTCATGTGAAATTTGACCTGGCCCAGGTCCGACACACGTGTTCACCTTGGACGTTAGTTGTACATGTGCACGATAACAGAATGTTCAAAGCGTGGGAATCTCTGAATCAGTAAAAAGTATGATGAAACTTGTGGGAATGATGTCATAACCAATAGATAGGCAAGAGCTGCGAACAGCAGTGGTGGGAGGTGAAGGGGGAGAGGGGAGGGGTAATGTATGAGAGAACACAGGTGGAAAGAGAAAGAAATATGTGGAGCTGAGAACTGTACACACAGAGCTATAGGTGGTGTACAACATGTGTGAATAAATAAAAAGTGCACAGGTTCACACAACATGTAATTTATTGATCCAAGAATTAAGTGTAGAGTTAAATCCTAACCATTTGACATATAGATTATTTCCTTTTTGTTTCAACACTTTTTCCACAAGATAATGCTTTGGAAATGCTGTTTTCTGAAGTTCATGGAGATAGAATCTACCTTTTATGGGTTGGTGGTTGAGGTCCTCGAGTAAATAGGTGACTGGACTGTCCAAGTTGACTTGACGAATTCGAAATAGTTCAGTCCCCCACTGAGGCGTGTAGCCCTTATTGAAGGCAGACTTAAATTTGCTCACACGAACCAAATCCCGAATTTTCAGTCGGTGACGTTTAGGATCGGCTGTTTTTATGGGGTTAAACAGTTTATCCAATCGCTGAATATTTTTGGTCACAAGGCGTGGCTTGGTCCAATCGTTCTATGTTTGGTGTCATTGTAACGTGATACTAGCTCTGGTAACATGTCCAACCAGCGATTAGTGCCCTGAGCAGTAAACGCTTTCCACATATGCGTTTTCAATGTTCGGTTGAACCGCTCAACCACGCTGGCTTTGAGATTGCTGTACGTGGTGTAATGGTGAATATCCTTAGACTTGAGAAAACTGGAGAAATCCTTGTTGAAAAGTTCTTTCCCCTGGTCAGTTTGTAGTAACTGAGGTTGGCGTTTGGAGTGTTGAATAATATGTTGAAAGGCCTTGGTAACTAGTGGACCAGACTTGCGACGCACAGGCTCAACAAAGGCCATTTTGGAATAGACATCAATGACGGTCAACATATAGCGTACACCGTCGTTAACGCCAGCATAGGGTATCATTTCAACCAAGTCAGCCTGCCAAAGTTCATCCATACCTCGTGAAATCACCTTGAGTCGCGGATAATGACGCCTAGCTGGGCGATGCAACTCGTGAGCAATACCCATTTTAATGGGTGAGGGCTTAAACAATAATTTTGGCATTTCGAAGTTCTTGTTCAATTTCTTGAATTTCCCAATCGTGACAGGTATGGCCAGCTTGACGTGAAGCATGCAACAACTGTAGCCGCTGGACGAGCTTATTGGGATTGTGCCAGTAGGTAACATCCACAAGTGGTTTTAATGGTTTAAATGTCACTCCCAAAGCGGACACTTTACGACGACCACTTTGACTGGTGGGAAACATTTTTGCAATGATGGTTTTATATTTTTGAGATATATTGGCATTCACTTGTTGTGCGTGTTCATACTGTCTTTTGTGGGCATGGGTATCCAATAAAATGGATTTATATTTGTCAAGATCCTCTGACGTATAATCATGGGAAGAGGGGGTCCGAGAAAAGAGCAGCTTTAACGGTCCTGGGGTTAATTTATAGTTGATGTTTTTAATGACAGCTTTACTACGAGCAAATTTAATGGATGAATCGCCAATTTTAAAACTATCATTCTCACAGCGAACACCATACGAGGTATCTGTGTTCCCAATAAATAGATCAGTGAAATAGGGTTCCAATGTTGATCCATAATATTTTATTAAAATGGTTTTCAGTTGAGCTTTATGTTGAGAGGTGGCCAAGAGTTGTGAAATCGGAGACGCCCTGGAAGGGCAAGGTGTTTCGATCATGGCCAAGGATTTCTTTTTTCTCAAAAACTCTGCAAGGGGTGTGGCCTTTTTTGAGGCGTAAACACTGGTTCTCCTCATCTACAACCTCGCTAACACTAGTCAAATCTTCCTGTTCCTGTTTCTGTTCCTCTTCCTCTTCCTCAGGGTCCTCGTGCAGCGTCTGAGTGGCTTGTGAAACGGTGGGTAGCGTTTCAGATGGCTTGAAAGAGGGTTTCAACATGGCTTTTAGTGGAAGTGCTAAATGTTGTTGAATAAACAAAGCATGATTTGCACGTGATTGTTTCAATTGACGAAACTTTTGGCGAATAGTATTTTTTGCTCTAATAATATGCTTTTTCAATTGACTCTCTGCTAACGCCATGGTGTCTTGACAAATGACTTGACGGGGAATGAGACAGGGCCTTAAATAGCAATAAAATGATCAAACCCTAAGGGATACCGTCCTTGGTTGAGTTCACTTTGTTTGTCAATCACTAAACAGGCATGACGTTGAGTGTTACAGCACTTGGCACACAATTCTGTAAACATTTGAAAGGTCATATCCGCATTCACATGTTCATTATAAATGTGACGACTGTTTCTCTCGTCCTGGCGAAATAAAACAATGACATTGGCATTGTCAAGAATCAACTGTTTAGACATTTTAGAATACGATTGTCCAAGATAGAAGCAATCGATATGTTTGTGTCGACCCATGATGAAATAGCTTTGAATGATGCCTTGACGTTCAGTGGATACATCATCGAAAATCATGAGTGAATAGGGCTTTACCTCATCCTGTGAAATCACATTTTCTTGCATGGAAAATGTGAAATAACCCATGTTCTCTTTTTGTAATCCAGACATGACTTGATACAGAAACACGTAGAGGGGTTGGTAGAGAGATTTTTCAAAAATATAAATATTTTGAAAACGCAGACCATTGGGCGCTGTAATGAGCGTTAGCAAAAGATTGGTCTTTCTACAGCCGGAAGGCCCCACAATAATGCAGTGAATGGAAGATGGAAACAGTGAACCATGGCGTTGTTCACGTGATGTGGGACAGAGATTAGAAACCATGTCCCCCACGGGGAATGACCCTTGCTGCTTAATAATCTTCATTTCAACTAAGGCTTAGACAGGCTAGCAGGCTGTCTATATACAGGACACCGAGCTTTGTCATAGAAACAGTAGACTGGTACTACAGGTTGACGATGGATGTCTTTGGACGTGCGTTGATGGCCAAAGCTAGGTCTGTCCCCATACATGATCCTAAACAAGAAATATATCCTGCTAATAAACACTATGTGGATAGGTCAGTAGAGCCACGCACAAAACAGGGAGATTATGACTTTAAGGAAAAACGGTTAACCCATGTAAAACATCCTCAAGTGTCTACAGACGTTACTACGAAAAAGTATGTGGATAACAAAGTATATGAGTTTTATGACAAAGTGCCCCAGCTTACGGTGAATGGCTATAGCGCTAATCACCATCGGATTATTCACGTGGAAGACCCGCAAGACGAAGACGATGTCTGTACCAAGCGTTACGTGACCTATGAAATGAAAAGGCTTTATAAATTTATCCCATCTGTATTTTTAGTGTATCTGACAAATGAAAAACCTGTGAATGACAGAAACCATTTACCGCTAGTCCATGATCAGCACTTGACCTATGTGCTTGCTTCGGGTTTAAGCCACTATCGATTACACTATGATGGAACAATTCACATTAAATATGCCATACCTGATGAGAACCATTTACAAATAAAGATAAATGGTCATAGGATGTTGGTCCATAACCATGAAATGGTCAATCCAGGTGACGAATTATCCTTTCATCTCATGTTGACATGGGATGAAAAGCAAGCGGGAAAAACCACAAACGATTTCCCACTTTATGTGGAATTGGAATATACAGCCATGAAATAACAATCTGACGTTAGTTGTGATTTAAACTTTCATGTGAAAGGTTGTTGGTCATTATCATCATGGTGAAACAAAGGTATGTGGTGAGAAAGACTAAAAAAAAAGGACTTTGTCCTTGGCAAAGCCTGGGCTTAAGACATTCGTGGACAAGCCCTTGCGAAAGAAAAAAAAGAAAAAATAATGTATTGACCATAAGGAAAGCCTTTCGAGCAGCACAGAGACATGTTATTCCAAAACGTCGGCGACAGGGTTCAAACCAAGGGCGAGTGATTCCCGTCCCCAAACGAGCCGGATTTTTACCAACTTTATTTGCCGGTCTGGCTGCTCTAGGTTCACTTTTGGGCGGTGTCAGTGCTGTGGCGAAAACCATTAAAGCCGCGCAGCAGGGCAGGCAACAACTAAAAGAAAGTCAGCGACATAATGAAACGATGGAAGTGATTGCAAAGGGTGCTAGAAATGCCAATTTAAAGCCAGCCTTTTATCAACAAGGATTTGGGATTTCACCATTTCGAAATATAAAAAAAATAACCTCAGCCATAGCAAGACATGCTCTGACGCATCAACAAGTGGAAAGCTATGCTAAACAACTAAAGCTTTATCATTTTCGAGGTGTGTTTATGTGAAACCAATTACCCCCACGAGCCTGGAAACAGGAATGTGCTGTTGTCAATTTGGATGATCACCGATGACCAGGAACGCATTATGTAGCTTATGTCAAAGAGGGATCCATCGTATGGTTCTTTGACAGTTTTGGGAATTTGCCCCCGCCCATGGAACTAGTGACCTATTTTGGAAACAGGATAAAGATATATTATAATGTGAAACGCGAGCAAACGTTTAACAGCCAACAGTGTGGACGTTTGTTTTTAATTTTTTATATAAGATGCAGCATAAGCTAAAACGCCACCAGTATGTCGGCAGAAAGTAAAACGTTTACACTGCATGGACGTGGACCTGAAGTCAGTCTAGACTTTTACCCGCCTATCGAATTGAGTGAAAAACCCTATGGTTTAGGACTTGTTTCTCTTGAAACGTACAATCGAATATACAACATACGTGAAAATGTGAACAACAAGTTTTACTATGATGATTCAGTGCTCACCCTGAACTCTGGCGGATACACGATCGATGACATTTATGAACACATTTATGTGGTGTTGATTTTGTTTTCGTGTGGCCTCCTGAGAGGCCGAGTGCAGGTCTTTCTATTCGACGCCCGTGGGCGACCTGCGCGTCGGGATGAGAGATGGCATGGATGAAGATGAATGAAACGGGGCAAGGATGTGGAAGGAAGCGGCCGTGGCCTATCAGAAGGTACCGTCCCAGCATTTGCCTGGTGTTGGAAATGGGAAACCACGGAAAACCATTTCAAGGACAGCCGACGGTGGGGCTCGAACCCACGCGTCTACCGAGTCAGCAGAGAGCTTGGCCCCATGACCTAATGCTGCGCTTTAGCCAGCGTAGCCACTGCTGTCGGGTTGTGGTGTTGATCAATGAGAATGGTTTAAAGTCATATCTCGACGGAACGCGCAAGTTTGAACTTGTAGTAAATACCAACACTCATCGCTGCAGTATTTTCTCTACATTCAACATTAACTTTAAAACACACCCCGATTCCATTGGCCCATTACTAGGATTTAAACCACGTGTGTTGGAGCCCAACAAAAAACATGAATCAGACCATGAAGTGAAATTCATTGAGGACCATCATGTGTCAGTGACGTGTAATATTATTAGCCAAGTGTACACCAATCAACCATCGCATTCGCTTTATGACTTTATTGTGACATCGCCCAATGGGTATATTATTCGTGAAAACCCTCCAGTGGTGCTTTTTCATTCTGTGGCTGTCGATAGTATTACTAATATAACATTAAGACGGATCAATAGAGATCAACAACTCATTGATCTAGATTCTACCACACCAGTGACTTACAAGTTGGTGCTAAAGCCACTATGAAGTTTGTGTATAAAGCAACAACACCGTCTAGGAATGGTGTTAGTTGTTTGCCACGTGAATACACCTTAACATCTCAGGACAAGCAGATTTTACAGCATTTGGGTTACCACGTCAACCCCCATGATGAATTATATCCTAGAGGTAGCGAACAGCATCGAGGAGCAACCAGGAGTGGTAAGAATCGATCCCCATTCCTATCAAGCTCAAACACCTGGACTCAATAACAATGATGAAATTCAATTTGTTATCAACAACCAAGATATTTACACCCTACCGCATGAAAGTGTCATTCAGATTGAAGGTAGGCTCACCAAAGCCGATGGCTCTACACCCACCACGTCCAAGTTGGCCAACCATGGTTTGGCCTTTCTTTTTTCTGAAGTACGTTACGTGATTAGCGATATCGTGGTGGATAGTACTCGAAATGTGGGCATTTCCAGTGTCATGAAACTGTACCCCTCTTATAGTGAGGAAGAAGGTAAGACACTTTGCTTGGAAGGTTGGTGCCCTGACTCGACCAATGACTGGATGGTACACACCGATGGGACCTTTACTGGCTATTTACCTCTTAAACTGAGTTTAGGCTTTGCCGAAGATCACCAACGCATTGTGGTCAACGCAAGGCAAGTGCTTTATCTAGTGAGAGACAGGAGTGATAATAATGCACTCAAGGGAGCCGACAATGCCCCCATAGATTCAAAAATTCAACTACAACGCTTGCTACGGAAAGTGCCCCATGTGACCCTTGACGATAGCAAAAAATTGGACATACTCAAAATGGTAAAGAGAGATATGCCTCTACCCATGGAATTTAGAAGCTGGGCACTCCATGAGTATCCGCTATTGCCCACAACCAACACACACAGTTGGTCTGTAAAAACAGCTCGCTATACAGAGAGACCTCTCTACCTGATCGTGGGTTTTCAAACGAATCGCAAATATCAACAAACCAAAGATGCCACGCAATTTGATCACCTGCAATTGAGAAATGCACGTCTTTTCCTCAACGGAGCTGTGTTTCCCTCTGAAGGACTGGATTTGGATTTTTCAAAAAATAAGTTTGGCCCCCTGTACGACTTGTTTTCTAAATTTCGATGGTCGTATTATCAAAAAGAGAACGGCCCCATGCTACTACCCCAAGCGTTTAAGGCAAGAGCACCACTGATTGTCTTTGACTGTTCTTACCTGGAAGAGTCTGTCAAGCCATCCAATATTGACATTCGACTAGATTTTGAAACGCATGACAATGTACCAGCCAATACGATGGCCTACTGTTTGATTATTCATCACAAACAAGTCAACTATTTTCCACTGTCCAACCAAGTGACGAGTGTATAAATAACAGGTCAACCCACGTCAAGCCGCTCAGTCATGTCTTGCTTTAAAGCCTCAAGAGACGTCACATCCATGAATTTAAACTCTGAGGAACAACGTTTCAAGACTTTTGCAATATGGCCAGTGCCTTTCATAAACCCTCAAACCTTGGCGGCCGCTGGATTCTACTATTAAAAAAAAGTCCTCTCGGCACGCCGGAAGGCGGAGGTAGATTTTACCGGACAAACTTGGAGATAGGTGAAAATAGGCAGAATATGCAGGTTTTCGTAGAAGGATCAGACCTCATTTATCGCGTGAAAGTATTTTATAATTGGAGATTAATTAACTTTGTTTTTCTTCATTTTAAACATATTTTTAACATTTTATTGTCTTACGGGGACGGTAACCTTCTTGTCATTTGGAGTCCATTTTTAGCCTATTTTCAATTTTGAAAAAATAGGCTTATGAGATCACCTTTTGTCCATGTGTGTGTGCGTGTGTGTGTGTGTGTGTGTGTGAGGTGTGTGTGTGTGTCCCCCTAATAAAATCTAAACGGCTGGAGCGATTTCAGTGAAACTCGGTAAGTTCATAGCACTATTCCCGGCGACGTCGACCGTGCCCATCGAATTTTGTTACGTCTCACCAATCCAACATGGCGGCTGTGCGAAATATTTCACTAGCATTCAGTATCTCCGAAACTATAACGGATATTGCCCTGAAATTGTGTACGGTGATAAAGGGTACTACTAGAAGTTCTCCTATGAAACTTTCAAACACCTGGTTACTACATAACCAACATGGCGGCCAAGCGAAGTGGAGACTTTTAAATAGACTTTTCTCGCGATTTAACTATCCAAACGTAATGAAACTTGGTACAGCAAATATTTATACACATTGCAATGCACTGGAGTCTAATTTAGTTCAATTGTTTACATAACCTCAAAATGGCGGCTGTGCGAAATATTTCACTGACATTCTATATCCCCGAAACTATTACAGATATCACCCTGCAATTTTGTACAGTGATAAAGGGTACTGATACAAGTTTACCTATGTATAATTCATAAACCTGTAAAGTACAAAACGAACATGGTGACCAAGCGAATTTGAAATATTTTAATAGACTTTTCTCGTGAGTTAACTCTCTGAGCGCAGTGAAATGTGGTACAGTAAATGATTTTGCAGATTGTAATGTACTGCCATCTAATTTAATTCAATTGTTTACATAACCTCAAGATGGCAGCTGTGCGAAATTTTAAAATTAAGTTTTTATTTCTTGTGTCGTAATCATGCGATCGAAGTGAAAGTTTGAATAATGAACCTAGGCAATAAGTGACCTTGAATGGTACATAACTCTATGGCCTATGCATATAACAATCCTAAATAGCAAGCTTCCGTAATATTTAGACGGTCCTCAATATATATGAATCTTTTACAGCAACCAAACTGAAATTTTTATGTTCATAGAGACTATGAACATATGTTCACCTATAGGACTTTCAGTAACCTGGTGAGCACGAATCCAACATGGCGGCGACGCGAAGTATAAATATTTAAATGGACGTTTCTCGCGAATTAACTATCCGAGTGCCGTGAAACGTTGCACGTTAAATGCTTATACAAATGTTGATCCACTGGCATCTAATTTATTTCAATTGTTTGCATAATCACAAGATGGCTGCTGTGCGTAATTTTAAAATCTCGTTTTTACTTCTTGTGTTCTAATCATGCGATTGAAGTTTGAATACCACACTTACACAATAATCTTAATATAATAGTACAAAAATAAAAATCCAACCTGGCGACCATCTGAAATATTTAGACGGTTCTCAATATCTACGAATCTGTTACAGCAAATAAACTGAAATTTTGTATGTTGATAGAGGCAATTAACATGAGCAGGATATATGAAAATAGGCTGTACAGTTCTTCACGGAACTACTTGTTATACTTGTGGTCACACTGTCCTTATGCAAGGTTTCGACACTGATGTGTAACTATGTAACGGTCTGTTACTTCTTCACGCAAAATTATATCTCCCGCAGAGATGTTGGTTGGTTCCTCAGTTTAGGGGCTGCGACAACGCGGTCATATAACCCCGTGTACTTTGGGTGAGTGTAGAATCTGTCTGATAAACGGTGTGAATTGTGATAGCTGTATTAGTCTGTAATTCAGGTAAGGAATGCAGACGCTAAATTTCAAGCAGTAGTTCCTAATGTTGCTACCAGATACTAACGTCAACGCCACCCAGCTGTGAACTTGGCTACTAGATGCCACCTCAATCAGCAACTCGCAACGAACGTTGAAACTTCCCCTCCATAGGAAAGCTTACTGAGGGATTTTTGGCGCTCTTAGAAAATCCGACGACTTTGGCCGGCTTTGAACCCGCGACCTTGGGCATAGAAGTTCAGCATGCTACCAGTTACGTCACCGAAGCCGCTTCACACTTAGTCAGATGTCATGGCAACGTCTGATGGCTCATCCCTCATCAATTTAGTAGTGTTGCCATGTCAACCACTGATAGCTCTTGGCATTTTCTTATAATTCCGAAATCATTTTTCTCATCCCTTGGCGCAATGGTGGCTCATATCAAAAATTCTTTCAGACAAACGTTTTAGGTAATTATTAGGGGAATATTGTCCATTTTGTACGGTTTTGATATTGTGCCTATTAACAGAGATATGATTAATGTTTCCCGAAAAAAACACTTTTTCCCACCCCTTTGGTCAATGGTTGGTGCTATCAATAAACGTTTCAAACATAAATTTCTGAGCTTTATCCGACACATAGTATGAACTTTGAACGGATTCGATATTTCACATATTAAGAGAGTTATAGCAATATTTCATTTTTCGAAAAAAAAAAGTCCCCCATTTTCATCCCCTTCGACCGATTTAGCCCAGTAACGAACTCGTCCGAGATTTTATGGGTATACATATTCGGTAAAAAATTCAAAGTGATTGGTGCAAAATTACGGCAGTTATCGTGTCCGCAAGAAACTGATATACATATATACATATATTACATAAATTATATATAAACTTTTGAACTGACGGTGGTTTTGGGGTCTGGGGGATGTGAAACGCGAAGATATGTCGAAATTTTCCGGAAATCGAAACATGGTACCCATTGCAATAGTTAGCTTTCTAATGAAATCTACCTAAAATACTGCCGTCAACGACACCTAGCTGTGAACTTGGCTACTAGATGCCACCTCAATCAGCAACTCGCAACGAACGTTGGAACTTCCCCTCCGAAGGAAAGCAAACTCAGGTTTTTTAGCGCTCTTAGTAAATCCGACGACTTCAGCCGGGTTTGAACCCGCGACCTTGGGCATAGAAGTTCAGCATGCTACCAGTTCCGATACCGAAGTCGCTTCCCACTGACATATGAAAACTGAATGTGATCTCGTGCAGTGGCGTTGTCATAGCAACTGCTGACGGTCATCCTCATCAATTAAAAGTAAAGTTGTCATGGCAACCTCTCTTGGCACTTGGCATTTTCTTATAATTTAAATCATTTTGTTCACCCCGTGGCGTAATGGTGGGTCATATCAAAAATTCTTTCAGACAAACGTTTTAGGTAATTATTGGAGGAATATTGTCCATTTTGTGCGGTTTTGATATTGTGCCTATTAACAGATATATGATTAATGTTTCCCGAAAAACCCACTTTTTCCCACCCCTTTGGTCAATGGTTGGTGCTATCAAAAAACTTATTTGACATAAATTTTTGGCACTTATCCGACACATATTATGAACTTTGAAGGGATTCGATATTTCATGAATTAAGAGAGTTATAGCGATATTTCACTTTTTCGAAAAAAGCCCCCCATTTTTACCCCCTTTGACCGATTTTGTCCATTAACGAACTCGACCGAGATTTTATAGGGATACATATTTTGTAAAAATTTCAAAGTGATTGGTGCATAATTACGGCAGTTATCGTGTCCACAAGAAACTGATATATATATATATATATACATAAATTATATATAAACTTTTGAACTGACGGTGGTTTTGGGGTCTGGGGGATGTGAAACGCGAAGATATGTCGAAATTTTCCGGAAGTCGAAACATGGGACCCATTGCAATAGTTAGCTTTCTAAAGAAATCTACCTAACAAGAGATGAAGTGAAATGTGCCTTTTGTCCCATCGTCATAGACCAATGGCAGGAGGGCGATAAACCCATGCGGGAACATCAGCGCTGGTCACCCACCTGCCCCTACCTGTGTAGAATGGAAGTGGGAAATATACCCTGTCATTCAAGCTATCCCTCACTTGTGTCTCTGGGTAATGAAAAAACAAGTTACGATACGTGTGGACCGTATGGTGTCCATGGTGCTTCGGTGATCAGCTCACCATAAAAAACGCCGAGTTTAGAGACATTGGGATATCATCGGTGTTATGGACGTTACAAATACAAGAGACTATATTGTTGTATCAGTTGGTATCGTCCTTATCCCAAAATGACAAAAGCCTGTAAGATGTGTTATGATAATAATATGATGTAATTCTTAAATTCTTATTTTTGCATGTACCCCTGTCCTACCCTAACCTCAATTTGAAACTAGCATGGCAGGTAAGTCCATGTCATGATCACACTAAAGTGGTCGATCGTCAGTCAGTCGTCAGTTGAACTTGGTCCAGGCAAGCGTCAACATGTTGCACACACTCATTGTGGATTTCCAAGGGTTTAAAATTAGTGACAACAAATTTATATTTAAACAAGTGGCCATGATCGATTGTACCACGTTTTGGATATCGCAAGCTACGCATTTGCTATTTAAACCGCCCCATGCTTTTGATTTGTTGTGTGAATAAGATCGTAAACGAACTCAGTGGATTGAAAATCATAGGCAACTAGACTGGAATCAGGGAACCATTTTCTATAAATATTTGGACGTGGTCATGAAAGCACACTTGTCCTCGGCCAATGTGGTATTTGTGAAAGGTAATGAAAAACGTCAATGGTTGCAACCATTTTTGGCGTCTTACTGCCAATGTATCGACCTCATGGAGTTGGGCTGCCCCTCCCTGCAAACGCTCATGGATAGTTGTTCCTGTGGCAACATTACCCATACAGCCCTATCGCATGCGTGGCATCTCTTTCATTGGTTAACCACCCATGCCTGCTGGGAGTTGTTGAAAAAAATTATAACTCAAGATTTACCTGTGAATGACGCCAGTGAGATTTCTACAAGCGACGTGTAAACATCTGCAGCACGTGATACCATGGAGAAAGGCAATGCTACGGACAAAGCCATCGGCAAGTTCTTTGTGTGCAAAAAGAAACTAGACAGTTTTACCAAAGAGGAACTCTTGGCGCTGCCCAAGTCGTTCATTTATTATGTGGCCGCCAACGCGGTGAAAGAAATCTGGCAACATGTACCAAAATCATGGACTCAAGACCCTGTGTTGAGTGAATTGCAACCCTGTACGTGTTACGATCACCATAAGCAAGTGGCCATGGCAAAAATACCGTCTATGCGTCAGTATGCGACTTGCCAGCTAGTGAAACTGTATCACGGTCATAAAAGTCCGTGTAAAGACTTTGTTGAATCATTCCAAGGGTGTCATGGCGAGAAAAAGCAACAACAACAACAAACACAAACATCGTCCACAGAGGAGGAGGAAGACCAAACCTTTTTACCATCAATGGAAAAGGATATGCCAGACCTGTACTGGCAATGGCGTTATTGACAAAGTGATTCAATACTTACCTTTCGAAATCCATCTTCCAGGTTATCGTTTTTGTGGCCCTGGAACTCGTCTTGAAAAACGTTTGCAGCGTGGTGATGTACCCATTAATCTTTTGGATCAAGCATGCAAAGAACATGACCTTTCTTATCGCCATAGTCATCCTGGTTTAAGACATGTGGCCGATAAATTGTCATTGAAAAAGGCTAAACAACGTTTCACATCCTGTGATGCCTCAGTGGGTGAAAGGATGGCAGCCCTGATTGTCATGTGTGCTATGAAAGGAAAGTTGATGATGCATGGACATAAACATTGAGGAATGGAGGAGTGAGGAATTGGGATTTGTTTGTATTCTATATTTCTTTTGTCAATTCACTATGACTATGCAATAAAAACAAAGGTTTACCAGAGAACGATGTTTTTTTATTATTTTACTTTTTGAAATCATGATGTTGATGGCTGACTTTTCATTTTCACATTTCACACATGATGAATTCACACACTGCCATTTGTCATTTTGCAGTTTACAGTTTTTAAAAATGTTCGTTTCAAGTTTAAGGTTTTTGATGATATGAATTTTTCCATTTTGCTGATGACACTTTTTAAACAATGTCCGTTTGAAGTTTTTGAATATTCATATTTCACACATGGCCATTTACAGTTTTTTAAAATGTCCGTTTTAAGTGTTGCTGTTTTTGGTGATATGGAAACATAGATTTTCCATTTTGCTGTTTGACATTTTTCCATTTGGTGTATGTTGAAAGTTGAGATTTGACAATGATGTTGATGCAAGTGCATGACCATGGCGATGCTACAGTGAGTTTATGGGATTGCGGAAACGTCAAGGTCTACGACAACTGCAGGTAAGACTGTTTTTACAAAAATAATGTCTATTGTCTGCCACATTTCAAAGAAAACAAAACTATTGAAAACAAAATGAGTATATAAGTGAAAATGTCCCCCCTCCCACCCACCCTACCTCACCGTGTTTGCTCTGGTCATACATACACACCAGCTTTCTCTCTCTCTACTCATACATTCACACATGTCTTTGGGGACAAACACAACCACTTTATTTATTCCCAAAATCACTATCTCGACATGCACACTCATCCCAAAAGAACTTTTTAGTTTACGATTTATAATTTACATTACAAAAAATAATTAAATACTAGTTATTAAAGTTACTAAAAATACTATTACTTATTTCATATTTACAAAAAAAAACACAACTTTGTACAGCTTTAAAAGAATCAAACTATTTACCAGTCAATATTTAAAAAAATAAGGTTGAATAGAACTTTTTTAAAGAGCAAAAGGTCCAAGTGGGTTGCCACTATTTACAAAATCTACTATTCACAATGGCAGAAACCAATATTTACAAAATACTAAATCTACAAGTTACATAAAGGTATGTCC
Organism: Meconema thalassinum; assembly: GCA_946902985.2. Taxonomy (NCBI): domain Eukaryota; kingdom Metazoa; phylum Arthropoda; class Insecta; order Orthoptera; family Tettigoniidae; genus Meconema; species Meconema thalassinum. The sequence goes on along the minus strand of OX336390.1, from coordinate 468,970,226 downwards.
CATAAACGATTAAACAGTGAAATCACACCTCCTCCTTCTTACGATCATAACCCCAGGGCAGGCTGGTGAGCAGGTCATCAGCCCACACACGTTTGTTATCCATGGAGGCGAGGGTGCGTTTTCTCTGTTCCACAAGATACAAATGATGGTTGCTGGATTGTATCCTGCACTGTGTATGAGACATAGCTTTGCCAGTGCGTAAAACCACTAGATAGTCATCAACACGTAGCGATTTTACCACTGCTCTACCTACACCTTTTGCTCTTTTGGCTTCCTTACAGTCGAGTGTGCGGTAAGCATATATTTTTGAGGCCAAACCTACGAATTCCGTCATATTGGAATCGCCGCATTCATCTTTTAAAACGCCCATTACCTTCTTGTTTTTTATGGGCAGATGAAACACGTTGTCAGCGCTATAGCAAGAGGTGTCGAACCAGTCACTATGCTGCCTCATGACGTCATAGGGGTTGCAGTGGCGAAAGTGGTAAATAAATGAGTCCGTGTCCATATACAAAAGAGGGACGTCCTCAAAATGGCGTTTGGCAAACTCATAGTGGAATCGATACATGACCGATTTGGAAAAGTCTAAAATGACTTGGCCCAAGTAAATGGGCTTATCCAGGGTCACGCTGGTCTTACTCAATTCAGTAGTGGCTAAATCCTCATTGATAATGTTGATCGATTTAAAATTTGGCTTGGCAATGTACCGCCGGGCACCCCAACGCCCCTCCCAGACATTGACCAATTTAATGTCACGGTATTTGCGAACATTCTCCAAGGACTTGCCATAGATGCAGTTGTTCATTAATTTTAAAAAAATAATTTCAAACTGCTGTGTTGCCATTTGTCGGTGCTCTGTGTTGAGTCGCATGTATGGCTCAAGCCATGCTTTTTGAGCAAAAGAAATACCCCTGTGGATTTTCTTCAACACCAAGCCTTGGGCGTGGCATTGCACCAACATTTGGATATGCAGCACATACCGATTTTTGTTGTAAAGTGTGCCCATGCGTTTTTCAATTTTCACTTTACTGTCAGGGGGAACCATTTGCTCAAGGCAGAATGGGAAATCGGCATGTTCATCATACAAGGATGAGGGATATTCAATATCCCCTTCTAGCACATATCCACGGCCTGTTTCTTGGCTAGCCATGTTCACATCAAATTCTGACACTTGTTTGTCTGTCAGCCAAGCAAACTTCCCATAGGGCAAAGGCTGACTCGTGGCGTAACCGTACAAATTATTCACGTCCTAGTACATTAAGTACGATTCTGGTTTGTCTGGTGAATAATCAGGCATGTAGACATTGTTCGCTTCGGCATGGCATTGGTTAAGCGACACAAAGCCGCCACGAATGCCCTTTTCAAAAAATAGAACCATGTCTACATCAGTGAGTAAATCCAATTCCACATGATGAATTCACACACTGCCATTCCACCGAATGAGAGCCCAGGACTCGTATAATAGTGAGTCGGGTCAAGACCATAAATGGGTTGACACAACTCACGGCAGGAGCCGATAACCTAGATGTTAGGCCCCTTAAAACAACAATTATCATCATCACCATCATCACAACGCACGGAATTTTTCAAACACATCGGTGAGCAGCAATACATCCAGTTTTAGGTAATGCAAAGCATATTCACTTAGCGTCTTAATGCCAATCACTCGCCAAACTTCACACGCATGTGCATAGTCTTCATCGGAAACGGTACTGCGTGTTAGTTTCGAGTAAAATTTCTCTTGTGGTGGGAGTTTTCTTTGCTTTAACACGTCCCAGCTGTTGCAGAAATCATAGGGGAATATACCTTTCCGAATGCACAACTGAAATTGCCCAGGATCATTAAAATGCATTCTAGTATTTTTTAAATCCTCCTCATTCAAGCCATTCACAAGGCTGTCTAGTGAGAATGCCATAAACTTAAAGGAATCAAAAAATCGAATGCTTAAGTCACTCAACCTCCATGTCAGGGCTGTAAAACGCTCATGGTTTTGGGGGATAATGGTAAACGAGCCCTTGTTGACATGACCCAATTCACGAATCAAAAACTGAATGTCATAATTTGCCAGATTGTGGAAAAAGACACTCATGAAACGAGGAGCTGGAAAGTTTAAATTGCATTTACTATGCGCTGCTCCACGAAACCCCCCGTAAAGTGCGAGTGGTCTCTGACTTTTTCCTCTCTATTTAAAATAGTCTTTTCGCAAATATGGCTTGTCGTGGCATGCTCATACTGCTGCTGCTGTTCTGGAGATAGGCTCATGGGTACTGGGTGGTCCAGTAATTCCTGTACATGGTCGGCCAACTTGACAAGTTCATCCAAAAACCATCTGGCACAATCTGGCCCCTTGCGGTATTTGGAAACGGATTGTGTTAGGCCATAGGCACACACCACATTAAATCCTATGGCAAAGGGCTCATGTTTTTGAATGGGTGTGGTTGAGCTGATGGTGGGATCTGGTTCACATCCCGCCATGGGTGTGGTGAGTGCTTCGAAATCTGCATATACCACATAAGGAACAGTGTCACTCTTGTGAATGTTGTTAAATTTCAACACAGCCTTGTCCCCTTGTGGCGATATCAATCTCACCGCTTCCTGAGAAACGCAATCTACCCTATGACGTTCTAAAAGCTTAGGGGTCGTAAAATATTCCAAGCAACGGTCGCAAATGTACTTCTTACCATTATGCTTGGACGCTTGACTGCTTAGCAATCTATTTAAGCTTTTAATGAGGAAATAGTGATTCCCCTTTCCCTCAGACAGATATAAAAGATGAATGTGGTGTCGTTTCGGTTCTTTTGTGGCATAAAGAGGACCCACAATCTCATTACCGTCAAGACCATACACCATGAACGAAAAGTCTTGGTTATCTTGTTCAAACCTATGGATCTCGGTTAAGTGGCGGGCAGCAGGTGTGTAGCAGTTCGAGTGCTCCAACTTTTCCTCGTGTTCTACCTAGTAAAAAGCTCAGTGGGTGCCTCGAAAAAGATCCTCGATCATTCTTTAACAATTGAAGACTCGTGTGTGAACTCGGACCTGAAGGAACACCTCATGGTAGTTTGTAAACTCAATATATCTTCTCTCACATGGTGTGGAAGCGAGGGGCTGATAGTCACGGCAGCACGCAGAGGGCGCCCAGCACTGCGCGGGGTTGCCAGACCGCCAGCTACATTATTACATCTCGTGGTGCTGTCTGTGGCTCTCAGTGGAGATGTGGAGATGAACCCTGGGCCGAATAAGGTGTGTATAATTTGTGATTCGAAGGGTCGTGTGAATCAGTTATTTGTGACATGTACATCTTGCCACTCTCAAGCGCACAGAACTTGTGCAAAAATCAGTGCTTCAAAACACAAAATAATCACCTCTGGGAAACAATCGTGGCTGTGTTGGAACTGTTCTTTACCTCAGTTCTCTAACTCATTTTTTAATACATCGACACAGAGTGCAAATAGTGTGGATAGTGACGTAACACCCTCGGATGGCAAAGCATTGTCCATTTTTTCCTTCAATGCTCGAAGTGTAACATGTCCCTCCAAACAACCGGACCTGCGTTCTTGTCTCACAGCACTTAATCCGTCAATTGTGTGTTCAGGGGAGACATGGCTGAAAAAATCCACTAACGACCCAGAAATATTTCCGGTAACATACACCATGTTCCGCAAAGATCGAACCTGGACATCAGGGGGAGGGGTACTAATAGCCATGAAACCTGAGTTAAGGCCTGTTCGCCAACGGGAGCTTGAAACTGATGCTGAGGCTGTGTGGGTGGAATTCACGTGTGCGAACAATACATTTCTAATAGGCTCTGTATACCGTGCTCCAAATTCAACTCGGCACATCAATGATGAACTTTTGGAGTCCCTCCGTCGTGTACAATACATCCAGCACAAATACACGGCCATTTACATAACAGGCGATTTTAATTTAGAAATAGACTGGCAAAACTCTCCTCCCACTCCCAAGGATCCCATTGCTAATGAATTCCTTACCGCATTCTACGATTTATTCCTTGACCAATTAATAACCGAAGCAACTCGAATCACACAAACTACACGCTCCACAATAGACCTATTCCTCACAAGCCTTCCTTCCTCCGTACAGAAAGCTGAAGTCATACCCGGTTTCAGTGATCACGCAGCCATCTTTACCACATTGCATTACAACAAACCACGCAGCAAGAGCACAGTGAGGACAGTATACAATTACAAAAAGGCAGACTGGAAACTGCTATCATCTTTATTCCTCAAGCACCTTCCCACCCCATGTATTCTGGACACCAGCGACATCAACTCAGTGTGGCACGCCTGGCGAAATTGTTTCTTTGAATGTGTGGATATAGCTATACCGAAAATAACCATTAGTGGGAAGAAAAATTCTCTTTGGGTGACGAAGGAAGTCATTAAAATGATTAGGAAAAGGAACGTTTTATACAAGAAATGGAAAAGTTGCTCAACTGTCATCATGTGGGAAAAATACAAGAACATCAGGAACCAAACAAAGAAATTAATTCGCGAAACATACGACAATTATATTCACAAAATAAGCAGCACCAGTGAAATGTGGATTTTTTTTTCAGAAGACGCGGCACCGCTGCGCCAGCCTCATTTCACTGTAACGGTAAATTCCTAAGTGCACCCCAAGATATTGCAACAGCGTTCAGTGACAGTTTCAAGCAGAACTTTTCTAAGCCGGATATGACCACGAACCTGATTCTGCCAAGGTCATCACTTCCACCCCTCCCACTCTCCAACCTGTACTTCACAACAACTGAGGTGATTCAGAGCCTACGGAAGATTAGACCACATGCGGCGACCGGCCCAGATGATGTTCCCGGACGGATCCTGCTGCAGTGTGTGGAAGCATTAGCGCCCTCTCTGAGTGCGTTATTCAACCTGTCTATCAACCAAGGTTCTGTGTCGTGTGGGTGGAAATGTGCTAACGTGGTGCCAATCTATAAGCAAGGTGACAGAGAAGATGTTGCAAATTACAGACCGGTGTGTCTAACATCTATAATTTGTAAATGTATGGAGCGGCTAGTAGCAAACAGTGTGCTGGAATTCCTACGGGAGAACAATCTGCTCGACCCAAATCAGCACGGTTTTCTTCCTGGACGTTCTTGCACTACTCTATTGACAAAAGTCATTGATGAGTTTCAGTTCTACTTGAATCAGCCAGAAGTGAAACAAGTGGACTGTATTGCACTGGATTGGGCTAAGGTCTTCGATCAAGTGTCTCATGAAATACTTTTGTTAAAGCTACAGTAGCTTAACATACGGGGTAGCTTACTTGCATGGGTGAGGTCATTCCTAGAGGGTCGAACACAGTGTGTGGTGTACGGAGGAGTTCGATCGCAGGCTGCTCAAGTTACTTTTGGAGTGATTCAGGGCTCTGTGATCGGACCCCTTCTCTTCACTATGTATGTGCTCGATCTTCCTGGCTGTGTCACCTCATCAATGTCACTATATGCAGATGACACCGTGCTATACAGGAACATTAAATGTGAAGAAGATTCCCTCTGTCTTAAATCAGATCTGGACAACTTATCGCTGTGGTGTTCTGTGAATAATTTAAATATAAATGTACAAAAATGTAAATACATAAGAATAACCAGGTCACTAAGACCCATTGAGAATGAATACAAAATTATGAACAGTGTCATCCCACAGTGCACAAACTTAAAGCTATTAGGGGTAACAATCTCCGACACCCTGAATTGGAACATTCAAAGTGAAGAGGCAAGATGTAAGGCCACCAAAGTTCTGGGTTTCTTGTACAGAAACATGAGAGGTTGTAAACCTAGAGCCTTCAGGATGGCTTACACATGCATGGTCCGTCCGATTTTAACGTACGGCTTACCTGCTTGGCATCCCACTACAGCGGAAAACATAAACAAGCTCCAGCGTGTACAGCGCCGCGCAGAAAGGCTAATAGCTCGTTATTCCCCTTCCCCTTTGTCAAAATTTCCATCTATAGAGGCAACAGCCAAACAAATTGATCTAATTTTTCTTAAAAAATCCGTTACAGGTTCCATTAATATTGACCCTTTTTGCCGACTGTCATTGGCATATCGCTCAGTTCGGAGAGGACGAGGTGTAACCCTCGTTCCGCCCTTGCACGTAGCAATGCATACCTGACAGGTTTCTATGGCCGCTCAGCGCGGTTATGGAACGCGCTGCCAGGGGATGCCAAGATCTTGCCTCTTAGGAAATTCAAGCCGTACGTAAAAAGGTACATTGTATAAATAAACGTATGTATGAGTGATTGATTGTCTCGCTGAACGAATGAGTATCTGAATCGAACGAATGAATGTATCGCGTGATCGAGGTTATGAAAGTGCGTGCGTGAGAGAGTGAGTGAACAGGAAAATGTACTATGTCAATATTCTAAATATGTAAATACTGCAAATATCTTTGTAAAACTTGTAAATATTGTTAAAACAAATGTAGATGTAAGCTGTGCCTGTGAAGCATGAAATATGTATGTGGGGCTTGCCCTTTTTCACTAGGCCTTCCATACTTCGTGTACGATTTATGGTAAATAAATAATAATAATAATAATAAAGTCCATAGGGAACGACTCTCGAGTTAAATTTAACGTTTGTTTTAATTCAACAAACTTGGCCTTGTACATTCCTGGTCTCTCACAATGACGTTGTGCTGGTTGCAAATACGCAGCCACAGCCCACAGGAAGCAATCATCATCAAAATTTTCAATATTCACCACAGCCTTTTTAAAAGCTATTGCTGGCGGTGTTTTAATATAGCTAGACCCAGCATTCAACGGGTTGAATTGACAAATGTTGATTTGCAAATGATGAATTTTGTTTAACGCTAAACCACTGGGTCCTTGTTGCAGTTTATCAAATTTGATAGCAAGGCATTGACCACGTGGGTTTCATACCACTGTTCCAAATTATGGGCTATGAATAGCTCTTGCATTTTACTGCAAATATAAAATGTCTCTTTATGCTCTACGTCCTTCTTTTTATATATGAAATCGCACACCAGTTCTGTATTCACCTTTAAAGCCGTATGCAACCTTTGCGCTGTACAAATTTCAATTTTAAAAATTTCAAAACAAGATTCTAAAAACTATTTGGGAATCAAACTTTTTCTAACATTGACCACACGACCAGAGCACACACGCGATTTGAAACAACTGTTTAGGGGTTCCCAAGTTAACGTATTCACAGCAGTAAAATACATTATTTTGAAAGAACACTCTCACCGGAGTTTTCAGCTGTAGCCTGCTTGACAATGGTTCCACTCTAAAGCCAGTTGGTTTTTAGCTGTTGTGGCTAAAGCAGTAGAGTTTTTTTCTCCAAATATCTAAAAAGAAATAAAATAAACCACCATAAGTATATCAATTCCATATAGTTTATGCATTTCATAAACAAAACAAAATCAAACAGGTTATATATATAAATAAAAATAAAACAAATCTTACCTCGACGTGTAATGGTTTGCTTTATTCCCGTCTCGTGGGCTAGTCTGGTAATGGTTTTCCGTCTCTAGCTGTCCGTCTTTCTGACTCTTTTTCAATATCTTTCCCACAGACACACAACAGGTATCTACAAACAAATAAATAAACATTTAATTATAACTTTAACAATCAATAAATAATTGCATGTCAATATATAAATCAATAAATATATAAATGAATAAATAAATACCTACCTCACAACAAGGTTAAGTATTTTCCACCAACACCAAAACTGTTAAACTAGACCAAGTGTTTCACGCAACGCAGTGTGTTAAAAGGTAGTCACATAAGTGAGAGTGGGAATGATAACGACATGTCTTTATATATGCTACGTTGCATGTAAAATCATTTTTCCCACGCTTGAACATTCTGTTATCAGGCACGTGGACAGCTAACGCCCAAGGTGAACACCTGTGCCAGGTCAAATTTCCCATGAACTTGCATTTTGTCACGTACGAATCAAAACAGGATGTCACTTGTTTAGCGTACATGTCATCTCACACGTGTATGCATGCATTTCGCACTTCCCTGCCACCACGATTGTCAGATTATTTAACCTTGAAGCGTCTTTGTCATTTTCCATTGCACCTGTTGTCAATTCAGATCAGCGCATTCCAATAAGCTCATATGACATTCGACTCCTGCTCGTCTGCTCCTCGGCAAGTTTGTTTTCTGTACTGGCTTCGACCAACATAGAACCAAATTCTCATCACCGTTTACACGTTAAAGATCTCCTTCGGGGGGTAAAAAAATAGCATGCTTCACACATTTTCAAATATTAGCCTCCATCCATATTAGCCTTAGGAAAGATCAGAAAAACGAACCCTCGCTCTGTCATAAACCGACCCGCCGAAATAGCGATTGTTCTATTAAGCAAGGTCATTGTGGTTAGCGACAGGTTCGTTGAAACACACACACCCAGCAGTATCGTCTCTCTCAACAACCACGCTTCATGAACATTTTAAACAGGTACCGGTAAAGAAAAAAAAATATTTCAACATGTATGGCGTTAGGCCCTTTGTCAAAATTTCAAACATAGTTTCAAAAAGGGGGCGTTAGCCCGAGTCCTAAGACACCTCGTACACGTCTCTAGCGTTATTGGTTTGTGAGATAGAGCAAAAAGTCTAAAATCACGGTTTTACCTCAACATGTTTTTTCATTCCTGCTCAACACGAACATCCTCGGCAAGACGACAACGTGACGAAAAAAATAACACCTCGTACAAGTCTCTAGGTTTATTGGTTCATGAGATATCGGCAAAAATCACAAAAGCACGTGTTTACCCCAAAATCGAGTTTCCAATTTAAAAAAAATAATTATAACGAGTGGCCCATAGCAATATGGACGTCACCCCGAGTCCTTGGACCTCTCGTACACGCCTCTGGCATAATTGGTTCGCGAGATATAGCAAAAAGTTTAAAATCACGGTTTTACCCCCAAAAAAACCATGTTTCCAGATTTTCACCTTTTCGACACCTACATTCCCGTAAAGAGCGCAACGAGACAAAGAAACGAATCCAAGCACTCCCTCCTAGCATGACTCCTTCCATTCCAAGATCGCAGGAGCTCACAACTTCCTAAATGCAGCAGAACCCCTGTCATCTCACTACTACAGGTTTTTATTCTAGAGACTTGACATTCATTTTGACGGTAAAGGGGGTAGGGACCTTTCATTTATATCAAACAAACTTTTTTGTAAACTTCCTAGTTTCCAAAATATAGGATTTTCAAAATTCGAGTGTTTTCAAAAAATCATAAAAAATAAAAAAGTTTTATTAAAAAATAAAGGTTATAAAGACCATTCGTTTGAGCCATGGCACAACGTTCTATCATGTTTGGGTTTCAAACTATCACCTACTTTCGAAAGCAAAAATTTTCAAAAAAATTGAAAAATATAACGAGTGGTCCATAGGAAAGAGGACGTCAGCTCGAGTCCAACGACACTTAATTTGTCAACATCCAACCATGGGTTCACGAGATATGTATAAGCAAAAAGTGTGTACTAACTTTTTGAGCACCTTGTGGGTTAGAACTCTCACTACCCCACTACTATTTTGCCATTAATGTCGCATTGTATTTACTTGTATCATAAATACGATCTGCGCACTTTTACCCCACTCTGCTTTTAAAACGTAACTCACTGAATCCCGGTAAACTAATCTATTATATTGAAAAATAAATACATGCAAACCATTGTAAACACTGGCATTTAAAACTACATTTAATTTTAAATAATTGAATCACATACTGTAGGCTTACCTTCTTATTTGCTGGCTACAGAAAATAACATGCAACGTGTTAAGTTTCATCATCCAAGCCTGACAGTTATCACATAGCAACTGGCATCATGCTGACTGTCCCTATCTGATAGGTACGATGACAGCTTGAGGGTAGCAGTGAACTGAGGTGCTAGTTGTACTACCAGCTCGAAAAACATACGTGCGCACGATTACCCGCTGCGCACAATTACCCAACTTTCCCCATGATATCCAACAAGCAGATTATCCGCTATCCGCAAAGCCATGCAAAGTATAGCCGCATGGCGAAAAATGTTGCGGATATCCAGGGTTTATCCGCGGATGTCTGCATCCGCACAGGGCTTTAGTTATAGGACCAAAGCCTATCTTGCTAACCAATTAGCCCCTGTGCCGTAAGAACACTCGACAAAAGTACCACATTGAGTTACGCAGTCGGTACTAGGTTCAGTAACTACCGTAATGAGTGGGTATAAGGAAAATCATTAGCATAGTATAACGTACAATACACCAAGTTGCATTTCAACAAGCTACTACAACGAACATTCCATTATAGTCTATTCCTTGATAAGGACAATACCCATGCATTTAGGAGAAAGTAGGCTATATGTGCTTTGCTGAACATCTTGTTTTGTATTTAAGTTTACCACCAGGACCCACATACTCCTGTCCACTATTACGTAATCGCTTGAATGAACATTGAAAAATAAAAAAAATTAAATCTTACCTTTCATTATCATGGTTAATCCTCCCTCTGTTATTGATTGTTTTCCATCTTCAATAGTGCGTACAAACAGAACATACACTTATACCATTTCTTTCTGAGCAGCCACGTGCTTTACCAGACAGTTCAAACTGTAGGCCCACAGATGACAACACCAATCAAAGATACAACTGTACCACTTTTTTTTAGCCTATTTCCATTTATGAAAACATGGGCTTATGTGATAACCCTTTGTGCGTGTGTGTGCGTATGTTTGTGTGTCTGTGTGTGTGTGTCCCCCTAATAAAATATAAACGGCTGTCAATGAAACTCAGTAAGGTCATAGTACTATCCTGGCCGACCTCGACCGTGCCCTTCAAATTTTCTTACATCTCACCAATCCAATATGGCGGCTGTGTGAAATATTTCACTGGCATTCTATATCTCCAAAACTATTATTGAAATCACCCTGACATTTAGTACGGTCATAAAGGGCACAACTAGAAGTTCACCTATGTGACTTTCAAAGTCTATAAGTAAAAATTGAACATGGGGGACAAGCAATGTTTAAACATTTAAATAGACCTTTCTCGCGATTTAGCCATACAAGCGCATTGAAACATGGTACAGCAAATGTTCATACACATTGTAATGGAATTACATCTAATTTAGTTCAATTGTTTACATAACCTCAAGACGGCGGCTGTGCGAAATTTTAAAATTAAGTTTCAATTTCTTGTGTCTTAATCATGCGAAAGAAGTTAACGTTTCAATAATGAACCTACACAATAATCGGCGTATAATAGTATATAACTATGGCCTACATGTATAAAAATTCCACATGGCGACCATCCGAAATATTTAGACGGCTCACAATATCTACTAATATGACAGTAATGAAACTAAAATTTTGTATGTTGATAAAGGCTTTGAACATAAGTTCAACTATGGACTTTCAATGACCTGGTGAGCACAAATCCAACATGAAGCCGACGCGAAATTAAAAATTTAAATGGACGTATCTCGCGTTTTAACCATCCGAGCGCAGTGAAACTATGTACGGTAAATGCCTATACACATTTTAATCTATTAACATCTATATTATTTCAATGTTTTCTTAACCGAAAGATACCGGCTTTGCGAAATTTTAAAATCTGGTTTTTATTTCTTGTGTCCTAATCATGCGATTGAAGTTTGAATGATATACCTACGCAATAAACTTCATCCCTATGGCTTACATATATAAGAATCCAACATGGCGACCATCCGAAATATTTATACGGTGCTCAATATCTACGAATCTATTACAGAAATCAAACTGAAATTTGGTATATTTATAGAGACAATTAACGTAAGTAGGATATATGAAAATAGGCCATTTAGTTCTTCACGGAACTACTTGCTTTTCCCGAGTTATCTGCTTGATCACTAGCACATATACCACATAGCCTAAGACAATTACTTTGGGTATTTTCTAGGTCCTTCATATAGCAGTTAAATTGGAAATCGATACATTTAAAATCTATTTATTATACATATTTATATTTTTCTTACTCATAAATAATCGTGGACTGAATGTAAGGAAAAAAGGGCAAGACAAGACAAGGCAACTTTAGCATATTCTTCCATTAAAGTTTCATAGTTCTCGAGAAACAACTCTAAACATTGAAAACAACTACAATCAGCTTCAAAAGGGTATCAACTCAAATCAATTCACAGCAACTGGGGAACTTTGCATATGCACGCACACAAAAGATTCTGTTTATTTGCTCTATGTTCTTACCTGCTATTGATACGCAGGTGGAAGAAAACTACCACTAAATATTATTATCTTCAAAGCTTTTATTTTCTACATTCTAATAAAATAAAATCTAGTATCCGTAAGAATTAGCAGATAATTATGCATAAGGTATGTAATAAATACATGGTCTTCCCAAGTATGGATACCGATAAATTCCAGTATAGTGGCGACCGCGACGTAGGGACAGTGACAGAATAAAAACCAGGAATGTTGCGAATGCAGTGGAGGGAAGATAATTCTCTTGCATCCAAGCACACGTTCTCTACTCTGACTTCTGAATAACCTTTTATTTCAACCGAACTGAGCGTTGATTTCAATGGGCCAACACCAAGAGGCTGACACGACTCGACGCACGATCTGATCTGGAAATAAAAGAGCAAGCCTCGAGGAATATTTATAGTTGATGCGACTTGTACAATGTGGCCGAGCTCCTATTGTCGTTGTCAAGCCTGAACGGGGAGCTGAGGGTAATGGATTACATTACAAGACAGATTCCCTCTTTTATTTTGGTCAATTTATAATTGACTTTTAATTCCTCTATCCTTATCAGATTAGAACACTTCAACATAGTGAGGCAGAGGATTCTTGTCTCCCTTTCATTTTGATATACTGTATCATACCTTCATCCACGATGTGGATTTGTATTACACACACCGTGACGAGCTCACTCCAAGAAAATTTCAAAGTGATTGGGTTAGGTAACCTCAATGCCCCCTCCCTACCTTCAAAAAAGTGAAGAACTGGATTACTGAAATAGAAAAAGAACTTCAAGAAATTGGCATTACGGAATAAATTTTACAGGATCGAATCCAGATCAGAATACTAATCAATAACCATAATTTCTCTGAAAACATTAATACAAGAGCTGAGGAAGATTTTTAGTGCCCAGATGGAGAGATTTTGGGAGAAGAAAGAGATATCATTAGCAGATTAAGTTATATCACACTCCACAGATGGCCATAAAGGATGAAAAACAAGATGTTCAGTAAAGAGCATATAGCCTACTTTCTTCTAAATATATAGTTATAACTCTCAAAGGAACCCTTTTTTTTATAGAGGACCTACGTATGAGGCTCCCATTCACCGTCAGCTCGAATAAACTGCTCCTTGAAAGAGAATAGAAAAGAAGTGAGATTTGGCTGGACTTTTATAAAACAGAAGCCATGATAAATAGATCCTGGGCCGACACGACTCAGGAGCTCAGACACCTCATGACCTCAATGGCTGTGAATGGGTACCACCTCAAAGTATGCAAGACGAAGTGTTTTCACGACCCCGGGAATACCTGTGTTTGTGAATTGTGCGATCAGCCCTGTGACCGTTACCACGTGACCAACTGTAAAAAGCGAGTGAAATCCCTGGTAGACTTTTGTGCATAAGATCCACAACATGGGTTGCTTGGAACATATTCACATACCGGTACTGTACATTTATGGCCGCATGGCTGCAATACATTCTTATTATAACTCTTTGTTTTTATCAAAGAGTATATTAGAAATATTTCTTGGTTGAAGACCTTAGAAACTATTTACCTCTACCAAACACCACAACCTCGAAAAAACCTGCTACCATCATTGAAGAAAGAAAGATAAGAAGTATCTCAGGAATGTTATGGATCTGGAGACATAATCGACCCGAATGGCTTGGTAGGTTTTAGCTGAGGATTAACTCTACCTAAGGGATGATGATAATGACAAAAAAAAAAGGAACTGGGTTTCGGTGTGGAGTACAAGTATGGGTAGATGGGACGGGAGTCCAATACAATAGAATAAAACCAAACTGAAATGAGTCTTCAGTAAGAAGTTCCTCCGCAAAATGCCCGTGAGACACCTAAAGTGGGTAGGGACCTGATCAAAGCTAACGGGAAATGTAGCTGGAGCTTGGGCTATTTGCAAGCAAGCGGCGAGCGTTCTTTCCCTCCCAAGCCGGTATTCCGTTACTATGGGGACGGGTGGCAGTCTGGCAAGGCAAAGTAAGCCAAAAGGAAAGGACGTGCTAATTTTCACTTCGGAAAGGTTATTTTAATAATGCATTCAAGAAAGCTAAAAAGAATTGAATTTGGTATAATAATTTTATTTCTGGGCACTGTTGGATCTCCGTCAGACCAACCGAATGCTCCCAGAGATGGAAGAGAGGAAGTTATTTTAATGATTTTCGCGAAGTTGTTATTGTTTTTTTTTTGTGAAAATCCTATGTAAATACCAGTTGTTGCACTTAAGGAAGGCTAAGCTTTTACCCAGCAGAGTGCCGACTAAAAGATCAGAAAAGAGGAAGAACCTCAAACATAACTCAAATAAAACTGATTTTTTTAAAACAAACCATAAGCAAGAGAAAAAATCTCAACAAGTAGGAAGCTTGTAGAGCTAGCTGTACTTGCCCTAATGGCTTGCTAGGATTGGCTAAGAAAACCAAGAGAGACTTTGAAAATGTTGTTACTTGCAGTTTTTAGTTAAATGCAACAAGTAGTACGAACTTTGTTGTTTTGGAAATTCGAAAAAGGAGTTTAAGCTTAAAGGAAGAATCAGAGAGGTGAAGGTCCTGCCTACTCGTAATTCTAACGGTAAAGATAACGAAAAAAGGAAAAAACGATTTATTTGAACAAAGAATATAAAATTTAGACAATTAACAATTGATAGAATTAAAATCTTATCTTTAAAGTTAGATGAACTTTATCTTTGGTTGATTTTACAAATATTTAAAGGTCTCAGACCTAATAAAGAAAAAAGTTTATAGCTAACAATAATGAAGTAATTACAAGTTTAAAACTTGTTACAAGCACTAAACCTATACAAAGGTTTTAAAATGTGCGAAAAATTGGATTTTTAAAGCTTTTATGAACAATAAATTTTACAGCGATTGTAACTTTTTCAAATTAGGTAAGTTACAAGCGTTGTTTGACTGCACTTTCAGCAAGCTAACAACCTGCAGACAAATGGATTAAGCCCTGATCATAACAGGATAAAGAAAAAGAGAACACAAAAATTGGAAAGCGGAGATTACCGCTATTTTAAGCAGAATTTTACATTATTTGATATACAAGGATGTACAGGTCGTTTTCCCGAAACCTGGAGAGAAACGATTAGACAACTCTTTCATTATTATAAAAAGTACAATTTCCTAATTTCAGAAGGGATGAGAGATTAAAATGTGGGCTAGCCACAGTTTATACAGAATTACGATATTGTAAGTATGGCAAATTTGAGTGGGCGCTTGCTCGCAAACGAAGCCTCGTAGTAATTTAGATAAATTAAATCTTATTTTAATTAATGTTAGTAAAGGTAAGGAGATCACTGTTTGAATTTTAGCTTGAACAAGTTTATTGCGTTAGAAAGTTTATAAATTTTCCACGTTGGCAAGCAAATTAAGAGGTTACCAGCAGTTAAAGTAACGTGAATTCCTCAGTGAGGAAAAGTATTCCCATAACCAAGGGAGAAGGAAAATAGGAAATTTAGGAAAAAGCCTTGGCAAGATTTATTGCTCTCATTCGAACGCGACGCGGTTGGTAGTTGAACGGGCACTGTTTTGCACTATATTCTATTGATGGATTTGAAAAGTTCACTGTTGCAGCACAGAAAGTTTGTAAAGAGAAGAGTTATTGTAGTTAAGGAGATCACTGTTTGAATTTTAGCTTCAACAAGTTTATTGCGTTAGAAAGTTTATAAATTTTCCACGTTGGCAAGCAAATTAAGAGGTTACCAGCAGTTAAAGTAACGTGAATTCCTCAGTGAGGAAAAGTATTCCCATAACCAAGTGGAAAATACTAGATTGCTTTACTTGTAGAAATATTGGTTCATGTGGAATGTTCCAGAACCATGATGACAGTTAAATGGGCAAGATAATTCCCACGGAGGAAAAAGCTAAGTTTTTATAGACAGTGGATATTTTGAATTAAATCCCTCGTTGTGGGAAAATATTCTCAGTTATTTGTTAAGAGAAGCACTAAAGTTCAATTTAGAAAGTCAGCTTTGATAGACATAGCCTGACAAAGAAAGATCTCTCGAAGACGGTTATTGCATAACATTTCGCAATTCCACACACTGTCTATAAAATTGGATTAAACAATTTAGCTATTTAAAACCATTAAAATCCTTTTAAAAACATTGAAGTTTGGTACTTAACTTTCTGTGCATGTAGAGCTGGCAATAGTTCCTGTTGACGGTTGGTCTAAAATACAGACATGGCGTCTGATTTAAAATGTCTCTCAAGCAAAGGAGACAAGCTCGTGAGAGAGCCCCAACTGTATGTTTGACGTCTAACGAAGAAGTGAGAGCGGCTCACCGACGCGCGAAGGGACCAAGGAGGAGAAAGGGTGGGGGTAAGAGACAAGAGAGGATGCATCAGGGTATAAAACATGAGAAAAACAAAATTCTTATAAAGAACATAGAATTCTTCTTAGAGCGATGTCTTCAAGGGGATGTTAGCTGGCGACAACGACGAAACTTGGTGGTTTGATTGGTAAGGAAGTCCTCTTGAGCATGGAGATATTGAACTTCAGAGGTTAGCTGCCAGATGCCGCTAGGTAGTCCTAGGAAGATATATATCTAGAACAGACACAAGGGATACATAAATACCTGTACAAGAGAAAATAAATACAACTAGATCACTGTTGGTGTCTGCAAGGAAAGAAATTAAATACAAGGTTTGAACAAATAGCAGAATAAGCTAACTCTGCCTGACCGCTGCGTGGCTCAGCGGTAACGTTCTCGCTGGCTGGGCCCTAGGCGCAGTCAGCTGGCATTTGAGAGTGCACAAATGCGAGAGAGCCGTGTCAGTAGATTTACTGGCACGTTAAAGATCCCTTCGGGGCAAAATCCGGCACCCCGGCGTCTCTAAAGTCACAGTAGTTAAATGGGACGTAAAACCAATAACATTATTATTATTATTATTATTATTATTATTACATAATCGACCGGACGTGGGCAACATCCAACTTTGAGTTGAGGCATGTGTTTACACGTCTGGCTGTGCATGGCTTTCACCACCCTAATTGTATTAACAAATCTTTCCATGACCCTACAGTTACGTGTGTATACCAACTATGTGGATATTTTCGATTGCTATTTGGCTGCAATGAAAGTATTAATTAATATCCTGAACTAGCACCAACTGCTAGAGTTCAGGTACTAATCGAGATCGTTTTGTTCTTTAGTTCAAATAACATTTTCAAATAACGCAAAAGAGGCTGGTACAAACCCTTTAAAATAAAAAATAAAAGTGTATCGTATTATCCACTTGTCATTCTTCAAATTCGATGCGCATAGAATGCCAATAGTATTCTAATCAATGGAATCCCACGTAGACCAGTCGTGACATCTAGTGGAGATGTATCGAACAAGATAATCCTAACAGGGCGAGTGCATTCTAGCGGCCATAAAAGGAAACTTTTCAATAAAATATGTAGACTAAGTTAATCTGTAGGCCGGCGTGCAGTTCGCAGCCAGTTTGCCATGATAATTCACTTTTTTGCTGCTACATATTTCGTGCAAATCAGCAGGCGAATTTTGTTTTTAATTTAATATGTATTTTCCATTGCAATATGCACAATATAACACGTAATTTTAAAACGTCTGAGTCATTACAAAACAATAAGTATAAAACATTTCAAGCAAAAACCCTAACTCTGATGGGGTTTGAACCTTAGCCATACGATTGATAGGCAAACGCTTTACCACGCAGCCCAACGTGCCAATGAACATTGTCCGATATCAAATGAGTTACATACAACGTGTTAGCAAATAATGATTTAGACTAAACGATTTCATCAGTGGAGTATATTAGCTTGCCACGGCGGGTGAGTGTTAATGTGTCGGTTTACCAACCCCAAGCTTGCATGTTCGCCCCTGGCCGTGGTAAGTGATTTTTGAAAGGCGACAATACGTTGTTGGCATATTAAAGAACCCATTTGAATTCAGTAGGCCGTGTTCAATGGCAAAATTAATCTCGGGATTTTCCGCCAACACAAAGTTCCTCCATTCTCTACTAGAAAGCGCTGTAGTGTCAAGGAGCTTAGATATCTAACCTCCTTGACTTTCATAGCGTTCAAAAGAACGACGAAATTCGACATGCAAGCTGCCCTCTGGGTGTCAATTAACAAAGCTTGCATCCGGCACCCGAGGCCATACGATATTATTATTAGTGGAGTATATTATTTATATATATTAAGCATTTCATAGTACTACTCCTCGGCGCTACAGTCCATGTAGGACCTTGGCCTCTCCAACAATCGTTGCCCAATCCTGACGATCTTCTGTACGTTTCCTCCATCTTCTTACTCCCATCTTGCGTAAGTCATCCACCACGTCATCCAACCATCGTTTCCTAGGTCTTCCTTTGCATCTTCTTCCACCTGGACTTCCTCTATAGGTCTTTTTAACCAGCCATTCTCTCCACATGTCCCAGCCATCTTAGCCTATTACTCTTTACTTCCGAAACTATATCAGGATGACAAAATAGTTCCTCCAATTCTTTGTTTTCCCGTATTCTCCATCTTCCTGCCTCACGCACTGCTACGTAAATCTTCCTCAGTATTTTCCTTTCCTATCTTCCCAAACGCTCCTCTTCTGTCACAGTCATAGTCCAAGTTTCCGAGCCGTACATTACCACTGGTCTGGTACACTGTCACCTTTGATCTTCTAATGAGGATGCGCGCTTTAAGGATTTTTATCAGTGCCCAATAAGCTCGATTACCTGCTGCAATTCATGCTTATATTTCTCCTCTTGTGCTATTATCTTCAGTAACCAGTACTCCCAAATACTTGAAACTTTCACACCTCTCAAAATTCACCCCATTTAGGTTTATAAATAAATTTATATATTTTATATTGCATGCAATACTCAAACTAGTGAAAAATAAGTCAGGCACAAGATATCAGCTGCCATCTTGCCTTGCAACTGAGACGGCTCAGCTTTTTAAAATGAATTCTGCACTATAGTATTACAAAATAAACTTTTAATTTCGAACGTGCCTCTCCCTTTAGAACAGTTAAAACGATTCTCGGTTCGATAATCGGCACTGGTGGGTCCCATGACATGGATTATAAAGTGTGCATAATTCACATGGCCCTCATCCTAAAATGGTACGGCGGATGACCTTGTAGTTTGGTCGCAAGACGCATCCTATATGAAAGTATGTTGTTACTAAATTTGGTAGAGATCAGATGATTCGTTTAGTCGTTATTTCATTTTATATTTTGAACGTTTGAGTGGCCGCCATTCAGTTTTGGTAAAGATGGCGGTGATATAAAACATGACACTGAGGTGCCTTTTGCTAGTGCTACCTATGTACCAAATTTCGTTTAATTCGTTTTCACCGTGTTTGAATAGGGGGGGGGAGACATTCAGAGTACATACACTCACACACACACACACACACACACACACGCACACACACACACACAGACACACAGACAGACACACAATTTTTGGCCCTGTGTAGATCTCGTAAGTCTACTTTCATTTTTTGCAAAAATCGAAAGTAGGCTAATTATCATAATAATCATAATAATAATAGCCATCATTACTAGTGTCATTCTTACTTCAAACCTACTCCTTGCGGGAGAACTTCATTATGACTTCGAAACGAACTTAAATTGTGACATTTGACTCCGATTCACTTACATCTCGTCTAAGGGCTGAAACGGGGTACACGACATTTAAATGGTATTCAGTATAATTCCGGACTATTTACTCGCTCTCTTTTGACACTCGTTTTGAGAAAGAGCAGCTAAAACCATATAACGCCCATACGTTTTGTCGGTAAGGTTCACTCTCACAGTGTAAATAAACAAATCAGAGTGAACCTTACTGCTGTATGCATATTATACAATGCATTTTGATTAGTTGCTCCCCTCAATTCCACAAACTGAAACTCTACTTGTACATATCTGGACTTTTTGCTACAGTATTTCAAATAACACCAGCCCTACTAACTACAAATATATCGCCATGGAATTAATTGTTCACAGTAAGTCAGAGACGTGTCTCGTAACATAAACCAAACTTCAGACAGTAGTACAACAGCTGTTTCTGTAAACTTACAGTGGATCCACCTCGTTGCGAAGTGGCTAACATGCTTGTCTGTCACCGCGGACGCACGGGTTCGATTCCCAGCACTGCCAAGAAACTTTCATCTCGTCCGAGGGCTGAATCGGGGTACACGACATTTAAAAGCTATTCAGTCGGTCAACACGATTAAAATCGCGATGACAGACTGAAAAGCATTTAAATTTCGTTTATTCGTAATGTATTACGTTTTAACCAGCTAATTAATTAAAACAAAATAATTCCTGTTTAAGCGCAGTGGCTAGTAGTGGTTTGTCGCGATCTGTTACAAAGATGAAGAAAAAATATCTTGGAGATTTTTTTTAATTTCCCACTTCTTCCTTGAGGTTTATCTACTTAAAATTATTGAAGAAAGCTTTCCAGTCGGTCAACACAAATTGTGCCCAATTACTTTGGCGGGAAAACAATGCCATAGCATGAGAAATATTACATAAGTTATTTAACACAAAATAATGTAATAGGGCACAATTTGTGTTGACCGACTGGAAGCTTTCTTTAATAGAACTAGGCAACACTGAAAAATGGCTTCATCACTTCAATTAAAATATTCGCTTCACTTATGGCTATTGGGAAGTGGGTCAATTTGTAAAGATTGAATTTTTCTTCTCCAAGATTTCTGGATTCGAACATTATTATTATTATTATTATTATTAAAGATAAATCGCACAAATTGTGCATATTGATGAAAACAAACTGTCATTCACAAAACTTCACAATGGATGATCCCCGATTTGCACAAGAAATTACATGGTATCTACTACATTGCACCCCACATAATTTACATACGCAGGATTCATCAGGCTCATGAAAGTATTCGGTATTACGCAGTTTATGGTGATACCCATGTACCGCCATCGAATTGACCAAGTGTCGCAAGTCTTGATTTGTGTTCATTCGAACATTATCGACCTATGTTACGTAAAATTTCATGGAGAGATATTTTGTTTGTAATGAGACTAATCATAGCTATACATTGAATAATAAAAATTATGTGGATAGAATAATAATATTTGTCCTCTAGACCAGTGTTTCCCAAACTTTTTTTTGTGTGTACCATTTTAAGAGATGAGAATCTCTCGCGTACCACCTAATGGTTGCGAGATATAGAAACTATAACCCCTATCACCACTACGTAGCAGACCAAAACATGGATTGTAAATTGTGTTTGTTAGAGGTAAAGTTCAAATAATAAAAAGTGTGTCCAGTTGTTTTATTATTTACTAGCAACCCAACCCGGCTTCGCCCGGGAACAGTTATGAATGCATTACGTGATAAGCGCTTCTTTTTCCCAATGTCAACGAACAACGACCAGTATCCGTTTTACGTCTCGGCATGATGGGTTAAAATCACTGACTGGACTATTAATTATATTATCATGGAGATGCATGTGCAGCAAATTCTTGTCAGACGTAATTTAAGAATGGCGAGGTGCATGAAACGCAAATCCCCCTTCCGTCGAATCTTAAATTGACAGTGAATTTTGCGGAACGAAAAGTTCACAGGCGAAATGAGAGTTGCACTTCTAGGGAATGGCGAGGTGAATGAAACTCAAATCCCCCATCCATCCAATCTTAACTTGACTGTGTTTCACATGCGATATGCATAAAACACCAGTTGTACTTCCAGGGAAACTCCAAACACAACCACCCTTCTCAGAAGTCTTAACTCAACACGACTCAACGGTTTGCTGCTGGCTGTATCTGGTGCAATAGGTTCGCCCACTAGCTAGGCTGTAACAGGGATGATAGACTCGCTCTTAGCTAGCTCGTAAACTGTCGCCTCAGTAGTTGAATGTACATGGTTGGAAGAAATTAAAACGTAAAAACACTTATAGTGGGCGATGAATTGAAGATAGACTTATGCTCTCACAGACTTTTTTGTAGAACTTTTCATGCTGAACAATTCTTACGCTCATAGTATTTAGATATCTTCAACGGTTTGCCCAGCGTAAGCTTACAAAACGCTCGGACGTCAGTTTTTTTTTTTACTTTTGCACTGAAATCGTTACTGCTCGGCTTCCTTTGATCATAAATAAATTATTTTCTACACAAATCATCCTTGAGATATCATTTACAGAAGGGTGAAAACCCCATCAAAATCCATCCAGTGGTTCTCGCGTTTACTCGTAACATCCAAGAATCTGGGAATTTGTTTTATACTAAGTAGGGATTTCAATAAGTATTCAATTCAAACATTCAGAAATGACACGGTGCAAATAATATTAATTAAAAAGATCTTATTAATTAAACATAAAAACCAAAGTTCAACTAACAACTTCAATGCGAAGGGTGAGGTTGAAGATTAGAAGTCAACTTAGGAATGTCTGGTTTTTGATTGCTGTGTCTCAAACGAAGATATCTTCCACTGTAAGGAGCCTATTCCGGTATTTATTGTTGAGATAAACAAGTGAAGAAAATGCAGTCCCACACAAGTACGAAGTAGTGAAAGGCAGTAAAAATCTAACTGATTTGTCAGCTATGTGAATATGTGTGCATAGTCTACACGCCTCTCAACCCAAAAGTTCATAAGAGTCAATTTTGAAAAAGTGTGCCTTAGTTTTGAATCACAATTCAATTCATAAAACTGCTCCTTATCTTTGGCCTTAAAGTCCTCCGGCAACATATCAATGTTTTTTATATTTTTAAATTTTATATTTGTCGCCTCCGTAGCGTAGCGGTCGGCATGGTTAGCTGCCACCCCGGAGGTCCTGGGTTCGATTTCCGGCTCTGCCACGAAATATGAAAAGTGGTATGAGGACTGGAACGGGTCTACTCAGCCTCGGGTGGCCCAAATGAGTAGAGGGGGTTCGATTCTCACCTCAGCCATCCTCGAAGTGGTTTTCCGTGGTTTCCCACTTCGTCTTCATGCAGATGCCGGGATGGTTCCTACTGTAAGGCCACGGCCGCCTTCTTCCCACTTCCTTGCCTAACCATCCCACTCTTCCAATCCCTTCAGCAGGCCCCCTGTTCGCTTTGCAGGTGAGGCCGCCTGACTCAGAGTCCCAAGCTCCAGGACACTGCCCTCAGTGGCGGTAGAGGTGGGATACCTCGCTTAGTCCGTGGGAAAAGCCAACCCTGGAGGGTAAAACGAAACGATAGCGAAATTTTATATTTTATATTTTTATATTTTATTTTTCGTAACATCACCGCGTACCACTGCAGCAGTATGAGCGTACCACCAGTGGTAAGCGTACCGCAGTTTGGGAAACGCTGCTCTAGACCACCCAAATATTTTGGATTTCAATTTTCTTCTTTTTTCATAAGAACTCTTCGATGTCCAACGACACCAAATTTCAGCTTTTTAATTTCTCTTGAGGGAAAGAAGAATCCGTGATAAATTAGGCTGAGTGAGTGAGTACGTTAGTGAGTGAGTGAGTGAATGACTGACAGATTTTCTATTTAGATATAAACATTCATGTTTTGAACCATTAAAATAGAAATCATAGAATGATAAAAAGCACAGAAATACTAACTTAAACGTGTTAGTGTAAAAAGGAACTAAGTCTTAAAACCTACGTAACGATTAATAAATGAGAGTATAAAATAAAGGAAAAGGAAGAACTTCGAAAGGCAGGAAAATAAAACAGCTCCTTGGCTCCAGATTATTTAAAACGAAATATTGTTTTAATTCTCTAAACACTTCATAAACCTAAATGAAAATGAAAATCCACAGCCTGCTTCCAGTCTCCGACCGGGTCAGGAATGGAATGAATGAAGCCCCCATCTAGCGGCGAGGATATGAACTGTGCCGGCTGACGAGGCCTGACGCACTCCTCTGGGGCAATGATTAAATGAATGACAGATGAAATGAAATGATAGTGGAGAGTGTTGCTGGAATGAAATTTTGACAGGGAAAACCGGAGTACCCGGAGAAAAACCTGTCTGCCTCCGTTTTGTCCAGCACAGATCTCACATGGAGTGACCGGGATTTGAACCACGGACCCAGCGGTGAGAGGCCGGCGTGCTGCCGCCTAAGCCACGGAGGCTGCATAAACCTAAATAATTGTATTAAATTACACTCACAGTACTTGTAGGTAGCCAAACTTACAATGACACTATGGTTATAAGCCAGCAGCAGATATTGGACACGGAAATAATTGAAGTATGAATGATCGAACAGAGAAAAGAAGAACAAAACAGACAGAACAGTGACATAAGACCATTGTTTTTCGCGGAGAGTTCCGTTAATTCGCAAAGGTACCTAGAAATGTTGGAGTTGTACGCTTTGCCACAAGTTCCTCATGGGGTACGCGGATGTATTTGAAAATTTTGGACCATATCTTTCCCGGGTGCTGGATTGTGAGAGATAGTCATCTTTGCCCCGCGGGAAACCCTGCCTGGTTTTGTCGAAAACCAAGTGTACCAAACACCAGTTCGTGTTCTACCAGATCTAAGCCATCGTATTCGGGCAGTTACCGCAAATATTACTCCTACAATGCTACAAAACACATGGAGAGAGGTGGAATACAGATTCGACGTCTGTTGTGCCGCTATCGGTGCGCATATCGAGGTATATATGTAAATAAATAATTTCTCTACTTGTAGTAACAAAACGTCACTTATCAAGCTATTAATTTTTGTTGCATTAAATATCCGAACCGGACAAGGTGTCATTGTAACACGCCAACCACAAATATATGAAAATCTTTCTACCTTCTTCCACCTTTTTTTATCCCCATTTCTACGGGGTCGGTGATGAAGTGAGATCAGTTACAATGCGGCAATGGCATTTACGGCCGGATGCACCAACCTCATGAGAGGAGTCAAAAGGTTTGACAGAATTGCTTCCCTCGGAGCGATCACATCTGTTGAATCTGGTTAGGCTATTTGAAACACACAAATCGGACATTGGTCGTCCAGGTCATCAAGAGACGTCTACCTCACTCCAGAAGAAGCTGCAACTAAGAATCAATAAGTAGTTCCGTGACGAACTGAAGAGCCTACATTTCTTTAATCATTGACATGAATATTAAATTTTAAGAAATGTATAAATCAGACATGAAATAATGTTACATTGGATCCATTAGCACGCATAAAATCATGTTGGCAACAATGTAATGTATGTATTGCTCAGAATAAATCTGAAATCTATTATTGTCCCAATTTTGGATGAAATCAATTTAATGGCATGCTGTAGAAATTACACATTTAAAAATTGGACCTATCAGCTGGCTTTGGAATATGTTGGCAGCACTGACATGCATCAGTAATCCAAATTATTCTAGAATGTCTGGTACTATACGTGTGCAAAGTTTAGAGCTGTTGCATTGCATACTTTCTGATATAGTGGTATTAGGATAAACAAAATAGAGAGAGAATTTATTAACAGTTGGCATCCTTGCTGGCTCTCAAGAATACGCATAGTCATATCTGATATGGTACACAGAGCACATACGACATTTGGTTGAAATCCAATAGATAGTATAGAAGTTACATGCATTTAAAATTGAACTTATCAGCAGGCCTAGAATCATGTTGGCAGCATCGACGTATATCAGCCACTCCAAATTAATATATAATGTCAGGTAATATACGTGTGCAGAGTTTAGAGCTGTTGGCTTGCATACTATCTGATATATTGATATTAGGATGGAAAAAATGGAGAGAGCATTTATTAACAGTTGGCAGCCCTGCTGGCTCTCATGAATACGCAAGAAAAAGGTACACATTCCTAAAATATCACAAACTAAACTGAGATAGCCATTCTCTTCTTTGGACGTATCTACATCCATTGAGCATAAAAAAGTATATAATCCTCTACTTTAAATGAGCTTGCCAAAGATATTTAGATACGATTCAGTTGAAGAAGGAACATATTCCAGGAATATGTCCCTTCTTCAACTCAAAGCCACAAAGCACATACAGACACTTCATCTTCAAACGTGATACAAAAGGATTAGTTGAAACATCTGCCTTTATTGACAACCCTGTAAAATCGACCTTCAAGCTTAAGAAAACCAACACTGTTGAACTTCCTGACACCAAGGCATATCCAACGGGAAAGGTTCCAATAAAGAAAGAGAAACTGCAGGATCTCCAGAAAGTTATACACTACATCCCTGATGAGCATCGACCTTTTTTTGAAGAAAGACTCTCTTGGCCAACCATAACTACAAGAGATGTATATGAAGACTACGTTGATGACTAACTGATCCACCTACAAGGTAAGAGTAATAAAACATATTTTAAAATAACATAATGTATTTTATATGTTTTAAATGAGTTAAAAATATTGTAACTTAACCTGAACTTATCTATCCTAATTATAGTCTGAATATAACACAACACTTCATAATATAATATAACCTAACCGAACCTAAGTATTTCTATCTTTATTACAGGCAAGTTTTATAGTATGTTATGACATTGGACACTATTGTATGTAACAAAGAAAGAAAGATTTGCAATAGCAAAGTAAAATAATCGTTGTAATACTATTATCCCAGGATTTTTTGCAGCTCAGTGTGTTTCAGGCACATAAAAATATTACTAATGATGGTAAAAAATAAAAAAAGAATGTGTTTTTATAATGTTTTCAATCAGGGCTTTGTTTTTCAGCTGCTGATCCACTACATCAAGATGCCACGATTGTCTACTATGAAGAATCCAACAATGAAAAATGTTTTATCAGAAAAAAATTGTTACTTTTGTAAATATGTGTAGGTAACAGTCCTGAAATACATTTGTTTACCTTTATACAAAGATTGGATAGTTTTACTCACCTATTTCTGAAACCTGTTTAACATAATACACTAAATTGTTATAAAGTGTTGTGCATTAAAACATTGAGTTGAAAAAGGAACATATTCCTGAACATATTTACACAATTATATGGTATATAAAAAATATTTATATATAGGTACCATGTGCAATAGATTCTCTACACGTAAAGGTACAAGTTCACATTAGTAATTTTTTTTGTAGAAAAATTAGTTTTCTCACAAAACAGTTTTTTTTAGTTTTCCGAAAGTTTATGTTTTTGGAATGTGTACCTTTTTCAACTCACCCATTCTTATATGGTACACAAAGCACATACGACATTTGGTTGAAATCCAATTGATAGTATATAAGTTATAGAGGAGTGCGTCAGGCCTCGGCAGCCGGCAAAGTTCATATCCACGCCGCTAGATGGGGGCTTCATTCATTCCATTCCTGACCCGGTCGGAAACTGGAAGCAGGCTCTGGATATTTTTTTCAGTATGTAAGTTATATGCATTTAAATATTGGATTTATCAGCAAGCTTAGAATCATGTTTGTAACTCTGTCATATATGGGCTCCTGAAAATTATTCTGGAATTTTATTATCTCTGTGTGTGCCAATTTTCGAACAGTTATCACGCGTAACTTCTGAGGTATCCAACATAGAGCTCAAATTTCAGTTGTGATTTTTCAGCAGTTGGTAACACTGATGTCATTTTCAAATATGGCCGTGAGATATTCAGGTATAGATCTTTACTCATACCAAATTTGGTGTTGATAGTTCAGCCGTTTAGGAGTTGATAGGGGGACACACACAGACATACATACAGACAGACAGACAGACAGACAGACAGACAGAAGGACTGACAGGCACACATTTGCCCGGATCGATATCATAAGTCAACGTTTTCCTCATTTTTACACAATGTGATAAGTAGGCTGAAAATGTATCGTTGTCGAGGCATGGCCGCATTGGTGCAAGTGGCTCAATCTACCAGGGATTTCTCTGGACAGCAGTTCCTGCGGTTAAATTTTCAAGTCTTATTCAACACTCATGAGAGATGTTAGTGCCGCAGGGCTAGAGGATTTATCCTACAAGTTCCAGTGGGGCCGTGCCACGAAAACACAGAAAATTCGGCCTGGCATTGTTCTCCTGGACAAAAAGCAGACGTTGCTGTGTCACTGAACAATAATCTTCACTTATCCCAAGCACATAAGATAAAAGAAGTATTCAAGTGTAGCTAAGGAAATGAGATTGATGTGCAACTGGTGCCCTGATCTTGAACACTTGATCGCTACAACACAGAGAGCTGTCATTGTGAAAAACTGAAAGATTCTTGATGATCGATGGATTGTCCGCATCCAAGGATATGACAGACGCTTGGTCCAGCAATTGTTTATTTGTAAATAATAAAACTAACAATAATAATAATAATAATAATAACAATAATAATAAAAAATATACAAGACAGCATGCTGGATGGCTTGCACACACGTTACTAGCAGGTTAAGCTAGACAATCGCACCTTAGTCCTTATAGAATCTGAGGAATATTTCCAAACACAGGAACTTGGTGTTCCATAGCACTATACCTCTGACTATACGTCATTGTGTTGAAAGCATTATGTACTGGTGGTTACCATTGTTTTGGAGTAGGTTTCCACAAAAGAAATGACTGGGCCAAGGCAGCTACCCTCTTGCTATGCTAATCTTACCGACAGTCTCCTTCTTTTGTTTCGGTGTCTATCTGTCTGCCTCTGTAAACATCTCCAGGATGATAAAAACATATTTCGGTACCCTTTATGACCCGTTCTACAGATTACGGATGTAGTTTTGCTTCTATATTCCGCTCCTCCTTGTCAATGGACAATCCTGTCTAATTCACCCCATCCTTGCCGATATTTTCTTATTGGAAATATATGTTCCCATAGGAAACAGGATGTAAAATTGTCCGATTGAGCTATGTACATTAACAAATTCACAAAGAAATTTGATAAAATGGTCCGGCTAGCTCAAAACAGTTGCCAGCGTTTCGCCCCAGTGTACCAATGGGCTCTTCAGTTGGTTATGGTACACCTCACCAAGACGCATGGCTAGTACATACTGTGAAGGCCGCTGCAAGGCACAAATGTTGCCACGAGCAGCGCCAATGTACTACGGAAGTCAAAACTTCCTTTCAAAAATAATGTTAGCTTACCTTGCTAATCCATATTGGAAATATCTGTTCCCATAGGAAACAGGATGTAAAATTGTCCGATTGAGCTATGTACATTAACAAATTCACAAAGAAATTTAGCCAACCAAGCTTGCTTTAAAACATGAAATTTAGTACTTCTTGTACGAAATAAAGGGGCACCTTCCCTACACCGTGGGATTTCTGCTAATACTCATAGCTGTCTATAAACTTAACTTTTCCCACCGTGGGATTTCTAAAGCCCTATTCAACTGCAATTACAGTTCTGGAAATTTTCATTCAAAATATACTTCAAACCGCAAAGAACTATGCTCAATACCTTCAAATTGCTGGAACCTCAAGTTAACTAGAACTATTAACTGCAACCCATAAACTTTCCAACGCAATAAACTTATTCAAGTCAAATTCAACTAAGTGTTCTCCATAAACTGCAATAACTTTTCACTTGTTCCATGAATTTTCAGTGCTGCAATAGTGAAATCTTCCTATCTATTAACAAACTTTAGTGCAAAACAGTGTCCCTTCAACTATCTACCGCACCGCTTACGATTGAGAGGAGTAAAATTGGCCATAACTTTGAATCCTTATCTCCTTTTCCTCAAATATATTTTACTAACAAATGTAAGTTAATATAAATATCTAGTTACTACTCTACGAGGCTTCGCCCAAATTTAGGCGCCCTCCCATTTTTTCTCCATGTACCACTTATTCATTCTGTATAAATATTAGTAGTTACATAAACTACTTATTAATCTTCCTTTTGTTATCCTGCTGGCTCAGGAATTGGTAATTTTCTAATTGTTAAACTTTTGTACCTGATTTTCTTGCTCCAGGCTTCGTTAATACGACCTGACCCTTTTGAATATAAAATTTATTAACCTCCATTTAAATAATAGCGGTAACCTC
This sequence comes from Meconema thalassinum, assembly GCA_946902985.2. Taxonomy (NCBI): domain Eukaryota; kingdom Metazoa; phylum Arthropoda; class Insecta; order Orthoptera; family Tettigoniidae; genus Meconema; species Meconema thalassinum. The sequence continues at coordinate 468,940,126 of OX336390.1, read as the reverse complement.
CGATTGTAATTCTCCTTTTTCTCCTGCTACGATCAGGAATTTAATCTATTTGTTTATAGCCATTTCGTTTGCCATAAGGGCATTCTATTAGTGCTTGTATCCTATCTAATTAATTTATCAAAGTTATAATTACTTTACAATTGTCATTACAAACTTTAAATTTCTTAATTGTAAGCACACTTTTTAAAATCCTTGTGAGATTTTAGTGCTTGTAACAGGTTCGAAACTTGTACATTATTTCATATTGTTTGCGAATTGTAAACCTCTTATTATTAGGTCTAAGACCTTTAAATCTTATAAACAACTAAATTGTTACTCTTAACTCAAAATAAGATACTAAATCTAACAAATTGTTAAATGTTTCAAATTCTATCTTGATAAATAAATTATTTATTATTCTGTTTCTATCTCTCTTGCTAGAATCACGGTTAGCCAGAACCTTCTCTTCCCTGATTCTTCCCCCAAAATTATTTCTTATTTCAAAATAAAAAAGGCAATCACTGAATCAATAAAAACTTTACCACTTGTTGCGTTTAATACGAAACTTAAAATAACAACATTTGCAAAGTTTCTCTCAGCTGTTACATCTAATTCTAGTAAATCATTAAGGCAAGTACAGCTCGCTCCGCCAACTTGCTATTTGTAGAGACTTCTTCTCTAACTTGTGTTTTACTTTTCAAAATTTTAGTTTTGTTTAAGTTAGGTCTGAGGGTTTCCTCCGTTTTAAGCTTTTAGTCGGCACCCTGCTGGGTAAAAGCTTATCCTGCTTTAAGTGCAACAATTGGTATTCTTAAAAGATTCTCACTAATAACAGTAAGAATATTGCTAAAGGCACTAGAGTTGCTTTATCTCTTCCCACTCTGGGGGCATTCGGCTGTTCTGCCGGAGATCCAACCGTGTCCAGTAATAAAAATATTATGGCAAATTCAAATCCTTCCAGCATTTCAGAATGCTTAGTAAAATCTAACCCTTTTGAAGGGAAACCACATAAATCCACTTCCTTTCATATATCCTTGCTTTCTAGCGTACTACCTATTCTCTATAGTACCCAAATCCCAGCTCGGGAGGGAAAGAACACATAGCGATATCTTGCAGGTAACCATAGCTCCCGCCGCGCTCTCCGCTGACGGTGACCGAGCTCCCTCTTATTTTAGTTACTTCACGGGCTCTGCCCAGCATAACTTGTCGTTAGATCACTATTTTCGTGTTCTTTTTTATTTGATTCTCTTCCTCTTTGCCAAAAATTGTTCCTACTCCTAAACCTACTTCATTTTTCCTCACCATCTTCCCTCAGGTAGTGTTGACACTCAGTATTAACCTACCAACTGCTGTGCATTTGATTAGTTTAGAGCAATAAGATTCAATTTTTTTTATTAAATTCCTATTTACTGCGAATTCCATCGCTGTAAAATGTTATCTTCCTGTTGGAATTACGATTTAAACAAGTAATTCCGTGAAAAACTAAATTGCCTTTTTTCATATAACCTACTTATAATAATTGTCTCTATTAACATACAAATTTTCAGTTTGATTTCTGTAATAGATTCGTCGATATTGAGAACCGTCTAAATATTTCAGATGGTCGCCCTATTGGATTCTTATATAATTATGTAGGCCATAGAGTTATGTATTATTAGATGACGATTATTGCGTAGGTTAATATTTCAAACGTTCACTTCGATTGTATGATTAATACACAAGAAATGAAAACTTAACTTTAAAGATTCGCACAGCCACCATGTTGAGGTTATGTAAAAAATTGAACTAAATTAGATGCCAGTTCGTTATAATGTATATAAACAATTCTTGTACCAAGTGTCACTGCAATTGGATGGTTAAATCGTGAGAAAAGTCTATTTAAATGTTTCATATTTGCTTGGCTACCATGTTCGTTTTATAGTTAACAGGTTTCTGAAAATCTCATAGGTGAACTTCTGATAAGTGCCCTTTATCGCCGTACAAAATTTTAAGGAGATATCAGTAACAGTTGAGGAGATATACTTCGCACAGGCACCATGTTGGATTGGAGAGACGTAACAAAATTTACTGGGCCAGGTCGGGGTCGGCCAAAATGGTCCTATGTCCTCACCGAGCCGTTTAGATTTTATTAGAGGGACACACACACACGGACAAAAAAAATTATCTCATAAGCCTATTTTTTTCATAAATGAAAATAGGCAAATATATATATATATAGATATATATATCATCCTACCACAATGACGAAACGAAAGTGCATATTCTTTCTTACTTAGCAATGGCATACCTACCTTTAGTTAGTTATTGCTGTTTTAAAGGGCAGACGTACGAGGTCATCTGCCCCGAAGAAGGACCTTACAGATAAAATAAAATCTCTCTGAAACACCATCACTCTTGCTGAAAAATGCAAGGGTGCTTTAAAATATTACATTTTTTGTTCAGCTATTGATCATAATATGAAGGATAGTTGCATATAGCTTTTTTAATTTTTAGCGTATGGCTTTTATGCCGGGAGTGTCCGAGGACATTTGTGACTACAGGTACCGTCACGTGCGGAGTGTTATCTGGGGAGGAAAGTGAATGTAGAGATGAGGAATTGGAAGGTAGCAGCTGTGGCCTGTAGTTAGGGACCAACCCCGGCATTTGCCTGGAAGGAAGATGGGAAAGCACAGAAAACCATCTCCAAGTTTGCGGCGGGGGGAGGCGTCCCGGATGTGAGCGACTGCCTGCAGCCACGCCGCAACGACCACTGCTAATTCATATAGCTTACAATATATAATAGGTACTGGACGTTAAACCCCTCAGCAGAGATCACAATCGTATGCGTGAGCTTGCCGATGGTTAATAATAAATTTTAAACCCTTTCAGTTGATGACATTGGCTACAGAACCTGTAATTGTCGCTACTTTGGTCAGTCGGACATTTTCGCGTCTGTACCATGACATTACGCTAATTCGACGGCTTAGCTGGACATGTCAATAAATGACTGGCTGGTATATTTAACGTTGAATTGGCGCATGTATACTGTATAGGGTAAGGTAAATGATATTCATAGGATATAAAATGTAATTACGGAATATTTTCTTATAATATTTCTTGGAATAATTGTTGAAAACTGAAACGAACATTCTTGAATTCTTTATAATACTTTGTTATCGTATACATTGAGCCTGTATTTGTCGTTTTTCCTCAGCGAAACAATGAAAATAATTCCTCCTCCTTTTCTACAGCAGCACATAATGTGTGGAATTTACGGCGGCGTCTCGGTGCTGTATTGACTATATACACTTTAAAAGTCTATTACAACGTTTGTGTCAAGCGACGGGACTATTTCTTAATGAAGTAACTTGTATTCTATTCTAAACTTGGAGCAGGGGGGAGAAGAAATCATTTGAGCTCGACAGAGTCTTTACTGCCTCACGCTCCAAGCTGCAGGTTAATATCACTCCGCTGTATTTCATACTTGAAAACTTTCCGTGCTCGGCGCGGTCTCTTATTGTCATTAAATAAAATAGAGTAATATATTGCTTATGGGATAGGTGTGGATTAATTAAGATATCGTGTTTGATGTTCATTGTCGTAAAGTTTAAATATTATGTCACACGATACCGCACCTCCTCTGTCATTCATTTTATGGCCTCTTCTCTTTTTAACTGCTAAATAGAACCATACATTCTAGTACATCGACTATCATCTTCCTGAAATTCCTGTACAACGTTCTCAATTTAGATAAAGCTAAGGGTTTGAATAATTCTGATACATTTACGTTTATCAGCCAGATAAGTCTTATGATATTTAAAGAATAAATATTATTAATCATCATCATGAACCAACTCCAGTTTCTCAGGTGTAGTTTATGGGCCCATTCCATGTTGTTCTGTCTTCATTGTGAATTATAGCGTCTGCGAGATACATATTTTTTCACTTGCTATTAACAATATCAGGGATTTATTTATGAAATGCAATTTTAATGGGAAATCAAATTAAGAAACCCTCACTAATAACAGGCACTAAATAACAGATGAACAGTCACTCCTTCTCATCCTGCCATGAAAGTTTGACATTTCAGTCTATCAAATGAACAAACATCATCCTGAATATTGTGCATAAACAAATAGCAAAAGAATCCTACATTAAAATCCATTACAGGAGATCAGGTTTGACATTCACAATACTAAAGGAAAATTGTCAGAATTGTAATACGAAAAAATCCAAATTATCCTGAGTTAAATCACATTCAAGTACCAAATTCACATAATGAGTATTTTTGAAAGTATGCATTTCAACAGTACGACCTATATTTACACTGACCACTTCATGAATAAACTGGAATAAAAATTTACCGCAAGGCTTTAAATTATCGTGGTATATTGTACAGTATTTCAATTACGATCAATTATGAATTATTGTAGTCAGAAATGCGCGATTAGTGATGATTTCCTTGTCAACGACATGGGTTCATACCGCAATATTTTTAAAGATCATGAGATGAAGTATAAATAAAAGAACTATGTTTTGTTGGCGTAATTTGTGAAGAAAAAAAAAAAAGAACGGTGGTAAGTGAAGAGGTGCAGGTGTTCATTAACAGATGTCTGCGTCGCATCATGACTGTGAGGTGGCCGGACATAATCTCAAATGAAGATCTTTGGGCAATCACCAATCAACAACCGATTAGCATCCAGATCAAGGAGAGGAAATGGCGCTGGATTGGTCACACACTAAGGAAGCCGGACGGAGCTATTGAGAGGGCGGCGCTAGACTGGAATCCTCAAGGCGCCAGGAAGCGAGGTCGACCTAAGAAGACCTGGAAGAGGACGATCGAAAATGAAATTGCAGAGGTGGACAAGAACTGGAGTCAAGTGAAGAGAATGGCCAGGAACCGTACTGCGTGGAGAAATTTCGCCAAAGCCCTATGCTCCGGAAGGAGCGGCAGGAATTAAGTAAGTAAGTAAGTGAAGAGGAAGGCACAAGACCTCAGCGACAAATGGCGATGTGTTTGTTTTCACAATAGAGCCCTGTAATTGGCTGATTTTAATCAAATTCTTGCACGTTATTGGTCCAAGTAGAAAGAGTGACGTATGAGTATCATCATAATCATCATGATTTTATCCAAGAAACCAGCCTACATTCAACAAAAAGATTGGACCCCACTGACCACAAACGAGGTTCAAAACATCATTGACAGCACAGAGGAAAAGAAAGCTGCTGGACCAGACGACATATAGCCTATAGTGAGTACATAAAGGACACAGTTCGCCTCCTTTTGCTGACATGAACAAATATGTGTAACAAATGCATAGAGACGGCCTCCATACCCGAGAGGTGGATACATTCAATAATAAAAGTACTGTACAAAGGAAGGGGATACCTAAAGGACACTAACACATACAGGGGCATTGCTCTTGAAAATATTCCTTTCAAATTACTCACAAAAACAATTACAGAAAGAATTAAAGATGAAATATATGAACATCTCCCAGACACTCAATTCGGGTTCAGGAAGGGAAGACCAACTATGACTGCACCAAAACTACTAACTAATATATGGGAAGCCCTTTGGAAAAGAAAAGATTTACAGTCTTCATAGACTTAAGCAAAGCATTTGATCTCATAAACCGAGAGCTTGTGATACAGAAACTGGATGAAACCATAGGTAGATATAATGTATGGACGCAAACTATAAAATCATTACTCTTATGGAACAAACTAATAATTTCAGAACGATTATTGCAAACAAATGGAATACTTCAGAGTGATCCAATTAGCCCTTTACTTTTCATTCTGGCAACATAAGAAATCATGAGAATAGCTCAAAGAGAGGACGTAGCGGCATACACGTACGCCGATGACATAGTGATTGGCTCTAAAGACATCACAAAACTCCAAAACACATTAACAGAAAAGGTACAATGGTGCTCCGATCACAAGTTTGAAATCAACTTTTCAAAAACGGTAATAATGGTGTTTAGAAAAGGAGGGAAGGCTCCAGCACGGACAGACATTTTCATCAAGAGGAGGAAAATAAACATCGTAAAGGAATTCAAATATTTGGGTATCACGCTCGAAACAAGTGCTACATGTTTCACATATCATGTGATAGAACAAGAAGTTCCGTGATGAACTAAAGAGCCTACTTTTCTTAAAATTTAAGATTCATGCCAATGATTAATCTATATGGATCTATCTAGAATAATGACGAAATTAAGTTGGTAATATCGAAATTTCTAATTACTTCGAAATACTGTATACCTGGCATAATGTAGCCTAATAGAGAACTACAGTTGGCAGCCCTGGTGACTGAATATATTCTTAGTTCCATCTCTTAAGATACAGAATACAAAATTTGGTTGAAGTCCAATGGATATCATGGACGTTACATGCAGATAAACATTGGATGTAACAGCGCGCGTAAATTCATGTTGGCAACAATGACATACATGTATTGGTCATAAATAATCTGAAATAATATGATCTATTGTTGTGTCACTGTTGAATGAAATCCATTAGTTAGTATAGAAGTTGCATGCATTTTAAAACTGGACCTATCAGCAGGCTTAGAATCATGTTGACAGCACTGACGTATATTAGTTACTCCAAATTAATCTAGAATGCCAGGTACTATACGTGTGCAAAGTTTAGAGCTATTGGCTTGCATACTTTATGATATATTGATATTAGGGTAACAAAAATAGAGACAGTATGTATTAACAGTTGGCAGCCCTGGTTACTCTTAAGAATCGGCACAGTCATATATGTTAAGGTCTACATAGCACACACGAAAATTGATTGAAATCCAAATGATAGTATAGAAGGTATACGTATTTAAAGTTAAACCTCTCAGCAGGCTTAGAATCATGTTGGTAGCACTGACGTATATAAGTAACTCTAAATTAATATAGAATGTCAGGTACTATACGTGTGCATAGTTTAAAGCTGTCGGCTTGCATACTTTCTGATATATGGGTATTTGGATTAAAACAATTGAGAGCATTTATTAACAGTTGGCATCCCTGGTGGCTCTTAAGAACACGCTCAGTCATATCTGCTTATGTACACATAGCACATACGAAATTTGGTTGAAATCCAATTGATAGTGTAGAAGGTATATGCATTTTAAATTTGAACCTATCAGCAGGCTTATAATCATTTTGGCAACACTGCCATGTATGGCCTCCTGGAAATTTAACTGCAATATTATTATCCATACGTGTGCCAATTTTGAAATAGCTCCCATTCATACCTTCCAAGATATCCAAAATGAGCTCAAATTTCAATTGCGATTTTTCAGCAGTTGGTAGCACTGACATCATTTTCAAATATAGCCGTGAGATATTCAGGTATATATCTTTACTCCTACCAAATTTTGTTTCGATTGCTGCAGCCGATTAGGAGTTGATAGGGGGGGGGGGGACACACACACAGCCAGACAGACAGACAGAGGGACAGACAGACAGACAGAAGGACAGACAGACAGACAGACACACATTTGCCCGATCTCATAAGTCTACTTTGTCCTCATTTTTTCAAAATGTGAAAAGTAGGCTAAAATCACCGCAAGCGATACGGGCAATGCATGAAATTAGATACTTGAGAGCCCTCAGCTTAGAGACAGCAATTGCTATTTTCAGAAATAATACCATTCCTATTCTAATATATGGCATTGAAGTCATTTGACAACACCTAACAGAAAATAACCTTTCCTCACTAGATAGAGCGAAGGTATTATTCATTAAAAAAAACAATCGGAGTGTCAAAAACTACCAGGTCACGATTCGTCTACCTCCTGGCACGAGAATCATTTCTTATTGATGATCTTAGGAACAATTTAGCTCTACCAAAGAACAGCACCTTGGAAAAACTACTACTATCATTGCAGAAAAAGCGATAAGACATACCTAAAGAATTTTTTGGAACTGGAGCCATGATCGACCGGACGTGGACAACAGTCAAAGTTGAGGCATGTGTACACATGTCTGGAGGTCCATGGATTTCACCACCTAATTTGCATTTGCAAATATTTCCATGAACCTACAGTGACGTGTGTATGCCAACTATGCGGAGAAGCATGTGATCGCTACCACATAGAGCTCTGTAGGAAAAGGAAAATATCAATCAAAGACTATGCATCTCAAAGTGCCGGAGCACAATTTTTGTGTACGTGTTTATACTTTATTTTCGATGGCTATTTGGCTGCAATAAAAGAATTATTATTTTATCCTGTAATGAGTCTCTTCCATTCACTTCAGCGCTGGGAAGTTCATTTTATTGTTCATATGCATTCATATTCGTATCCTTGAGAGATGTTTTCTTGAATATTTCTAACTGCCTGCTAAGAAAAATCTAAATGTAAATCCACAGGCAATTTGTACACACACACTTGAAGGGTATTATTATTTGTTCCAACTAGTGTCTGTGAAGTTGAAATGTTTCCTGTATTTCACCATAACTCATTATTCATCTTTTGGCATGGCATACTGCATAGAATGTTAATCTTAATCTCGTAGTGAGTGAAATAGAGAGTATGCTATCTTTCGTTGATTGCGGGTGCACTACAGTTACTGGTGGATACGACGGGTAACCTAATTAACCGTCAAGAATTGACCTATCGATCTAGCTACCATTCGCTTTCGATTTTGTGTCCATTGTCTTGGTAGCGGTGAACGGGACATCGTTCTTATCTGCCTCTAACGAAAAGTATGATAATGAAAATGATCCCCACCCACTGTTAATATCATCTACTTACAGTACTAACTTAGAATTAAGCTTGTCGTATCCGTTGCGGATTTGTGCTGTGGATGCATAGTTTACCCATTAGCCTACACGCTCATGACAATTGATTTTCAGGAGGACAATCAAAACAAAACCTTGGAAACCATTTATATTCTAATGTGGTGAAATTTTAAAATATGTGCTGTAACAATACTCTTTGGTATTAACAAGAGCTAAACCTTCGATTTGTTCAAAACGTATTGTGGATATATCGTATGTTTCCTTTATACATAAACTTCACGATAATTATTGCCCTACAGTGCTCATCATTTTACCTTTATTATGCCTGATTTCAATCAAACGGGGTATTAGCCAAATCTTCTGAATAACGTCATTAAAAATTATTGTTCATTTGTACAGCAGTATATTATAAAACTCTTCAAATAACAAGGCGTTTTTCAATTATGAAAAACGACAGAAACATCTTCTATCTTTGATTAAGACTATAAACAAGAAATATCAGATACTTTTCCCAATGATGTCCATGAGCTCATGAACCTATTTTTCTGTTCATCTGGACTTGTCACGTTAATCCTGAAAGTTGCATTGAAATATCAGCCACTGACTGATATGGGTTCGCCTGTATTATTGTTCATTCTCAAAGTAGAAATCCTAAGTTGATCATAAGTTAATGGTGATAAATTACTTTCCTATCAAAGGCTGTTGTGGTTTGATAATGTTAATGAAAAAGTAGTGTATAATTTGTCAACTTTTTTTAAATTTCAGGTATTTGTGTAGAATATATTCATTACAACTGCACAAGATAACTTGGCTTCCTTATTACGTGTTCACCGGGTATGTTACATAGATTATGAAATACAATGCGGAAGAAATGACTTATAAGCTTTGATATTCAGTCGGTATTTAGTTTGGGATGATATTAATGTAAATATGCACGAAGAATAGTTTTAAATATTTGAGAGCTTCAACTGAAATACGTATCTCCCTGACTAGAGGCCGAGAACTGATACTATTTCGATCACATTCACATAAATTGTATGGCTGTATGACCGTCCATGGTGTTGAGAATGTCTTTCAGCCCACCCTGTGCAGCAGAGAAGTCTTATCGCTAGTAATGGAGGCGCCGGGAATATTAAGTGGCAAGCACGATAAACTCTTTCCTTAAACTTACGCAGTTCAATTAATTTTTACGACTACGAATTATTACAGACGTGACTAAAGAAACTTAGCCTGGACTAAAAGTGATACTCTGTTCCTATGCATTTCAATAATTGGTGTATCGTCATCTTCTAATACCACTATTTTCGTCTAGGTATGTGTCAAAGAACTGTCTATGGTAAGGGTCATACTAGTCTATAGAAAAGTGGCATTTTTCACAAAGAAGATCTATATTATTAAAAAGCAATGTAATAAACATGGTGGAAGGCAACTTTTGCACAAACGTTTATATACGTATCCTACAGTATGTTTAACAATTTTCTGTGATGAAGCTCCATTACGTATAAAAATACAGTGCATTGGGCTACACAAAACTGTTGCACTAATTTATCGTTCTCCGCGAAGATAATGACACGCTAGGTGGTTTCTAATCCTAACTATTATTTCCTATTGCTTGCCACGGTGGGTGAGTGGTTATCGTGTCGGAATATTAACCCCAAGCTTGCAGGTTCGCTCCTGGCCATGGTAAGTAATTTTTGAAAGGCGCCAAAAATTACGACACTCATATCATACGATGTTGGCATGTCCAATAACCCATTTGATAGATGTCTAACCTCCTTGACTTTCATAAGGCTTCAAGGAACAACAAAATTCGACATGCAAACTGCCCTCTGGGTGTCAAATAACAAAGCTTGCACCTGGCACCCGAGGCCATACGATATTAAAAATGTTATTATTAAAAAAAAATCTATTCAACAGGAGTTGGATAAAGAATGTACACTATTACGCTACTTATGAGCAAGGCCTTGCAACTAGTTACAGTCACAGGTTACCTCATCCCTGGTGGAGAACAGGTTGATAACTAATGCGCTGGAGGGAAGTCTAGTTGTAGCCTATCCTTTCCCCGTGTCCGTTCAGTTGGGAACTTCTCTTCAATCTCCACGTTGCCATTTGGGCTTTTGTACGTTGTCCAACCTGTTAACTCTTCACTAATCTTCGCATGCATTAACACAGCACGAGTCACAGTCGCAAAGAGTTTCCGCTGCAGCAAAGGAGATTGCTACATGAGTCAGTTTGAACAGGCGCGTTGTTTGAAATGTACGGTAGCACATTTTTTCATACTTTTGGTTTCAGTTTTAAAGAGTAGTGCCATGGCAGCAGGATCTGCCACTGGTGGGTACTGAATTTCTCTGGTATTGCGTGTAACTGTAATTAATACGACCACGGATTGGATTTGAATTAAACAACCATCCCAGAAATTGCCTGAAAGGTGTGGAAATACCGTGAAAGTATAATTCTCAGAACAACCGTTGTCTGTATCGGTATTACAAACTTACAGTAGAACAGCCCCCCCCCCCTCAGTTTTGTAGCGTTATTTAGTGTGCTAGTCTACGCTGATAAATGGTACTGATTTCAAATGCCTATATTTACAAAACTATTCGTCGGAGACAAATGAGGGTCGAACAGTAGGACATTTGGATTTGAATCCCGAATACGGACATATTTTGAAGTCAAACTCAACATCACTCGATGGCGAGTTATTTTCCAAACTCATTTCTCTCATTATTCAGTTTTATTAGTTAGTCTCTACTTAGTATATAACAAAGTCCCCGATTCATTGACGGGTAAACTCGAGAACTACTGGATGAATTGTGATGCGCTTTTCACCATTCTGTAAAGGATATCTCGAGGATGATTTCTGTAGAAAATAATTTATTTATGATAAAAGGAAGCTGAGCAGTAACGATTTCAGTGGAAAAGTCGAAAAAAAAACTGGCATCCGAGCGCTTTGTAAGCTTACGTTGGGCAAACCGTTAAAAATATCTAAATACTATGAGTGTAAGAATTGCTCAGCATGATAAGTTCTACAAAAAAAAATCCGTGAGAGCATATCTCTATCTTCAATACATCGCCCACTATAAGTGTTTTTACGTTTTAATTTTTTTCCAACGACGTCCATTCAACTACTGAGGCAACAGTTTACGAGCTAGCTAAGGGCGAGTCTAGCATCCCTGTTACAGCCTAGCTAGCGGGCGAACCTATTGCTCCAGATACAGCCAGCAGCAAACCGTTGGGTCGTGTTGAGTTAAGACTTCTGAGAAGGGTGGTTGTGTTTGGAGTTTCCCTGGAAGTGCAACTCGGGTTTTCTTCATTTCGCCTGTGTAGTTACGTCTGACAAGAATTTGTTGCACATGCATCTCCATGACAATATAATTAATAGTCCAGTCAGTGATTTTAACCCATCATGCCGAGATGTAAAACGGATACTGGTCGTTGTTCATTGACATTGAAAAAAAGCGCTTATCACGTAATGCATTCATAACTGTTCCCGGGTGAAGTCAGGTCGGGTTGCTAGTTATTGATATTTTAAGGAAAATACTACACACTTTCCCTAAATTTCAATAGACTGTAGTTTCTCTGTTCGAGCATATAGAAAGGTACCAGTTTCAGACCTCTACGTAAGGAGATGGCTCATTTAATAGTGGAAACTGTCAAATCTTTAAATCTACTGATCATGCATATTTGCTTTCTTCAAACTCAAACTAAACGTAGGATGACCAGATTAAAGACAACTGTACACCATCTGGGAGATCAATCCTGTCCTAGAAGAACCAGTGGGGATTTCTGGAAGCCCTGAGACCATTTTCATATGGACCGGTCAAGTGAGGTTGACTTACTTCTACCACATTCTATTAGTTCTAGGTTGCAGATTGTACGTTTTAAGCACAAATTAATAGATGATAGGCACTGAAAACAATCATATTTAGATACAGTTGTATACAGACCATAAATGATGTTATCACATATACGAGAATTGGTAACATTTCATATGGCCTACAGTACACATATCGTTGTTGATTCATAGGGTAGGGAGAGAGTCAGTGGCTAACTGACCCAATACCCAGCATACTGAGAGCGCTCAAGGGAACTACTTGCGTATGGCGGAGCTTTTTCCGGTCACGGAGGGAGTCCGTCATTTTGTGTAGGCTAAGGATAGGTTTTACAAGATCCAGTCACTCGTACCAAATGAGAAGGGAAGACCCCCACTTTGTACCTGTGGAGCCGTTTTCACCGTGGCCCACATTTTAATTAAATGATACATATTTCATGTAATATTTCTTTCAGGTTCTTCTTCTTCTTCTTCTTTATGTGCCATCTCCTCTCAGGAGGTTGGAAACCATCATAGAGACTCTTGCTTTAGATGATGCAGCACGAAACAGCTCAATAGTGGAACAATTGAACCAAGTTTTCAGATTATCGATCCAAGAAATGCGTCTTCTTCCTGGTCTTCTTTTGCCTTGTAGCTTCCCTTGAATGACCAGCTGCAGCAGATGATATTTCTCTCCTCTCAACACATGAGCCAGATACTGCAGTCTTCTAATGTTGACAGTATTTAATATTTCCTTTCTCTTTCCCAACCACCTCATCACCTCATCGTTGGTGACCTTTCATTTCCAACTCAGCCTCAGTATCCTTCTGTACGTCCATAGCTAAAATGCCTCCAATCTGTCTATTTCTACTTTCTTTATGGTCCAGGTCTCAACTCCATAGAACAAGGTGGAGAAGATATAACATCTCAGAAGTCTAATTTTTAGATGTAAATTAAGGTCTCTGCTAAAGAACACTCTCCTCATTTTATTGAATGCATTTCTGGCTTGAGCGATCCTGGACTTTATCTCCTCAGTACAGTCAATGTAGCAGTTCAAATTTGTTCCTAAATACTTGTACTTTCTCACTTGCTGTACTATCTCCCCATTGATTATCAAGCTCTCTTGATGTTGTGTTCGTGATACTACCATAAAACGTGTCTTACTGACATTAAGCGTTAATCCCCATTGTTCACTTGCCTCCACGACTTTGTTAGTCAGTCGCTGTAAATCTTGTAGACCTTCTGCGAATAACAACGTGTCATCTGCAAATCTTAAGTTGTTTAAGGTGTTTAAATATTTGTACTCCCCACCAAATATACTTGGCCATAATTAATTGTGTTGACCGACTGATAATAATAATAATAATAATAATAATAATATCGTTTGGCCTCGGGTGCCGGGTGCAAGCTTTGTTATTTGACACCCAGAGGGCAGCTTGCATGTCGACTTTTGTTGTTCTTTGGAGCATTATGAAAGCCCAGGAGGTTAGATATCTAAGCTCCTTGAAATGTAGCACTTTCTAGTGTTGGCGGAAAATCCCGACATTAATTTTGCCATTATGAACACGGCCTACTGAATTCAAATGGGTTCCTTAACATGTCAATAACGTATGACATACCTGTCGTGATTTTTGTCGCCTTTCAAAAATCACCTACCATGCCCCTAAATAAGTGTGAAATCGCAGAGAAACACTTCTAATATGGTTGAGGTCGAACTTCTTTTCAGTTATGCCTCAGGAGGATGAGTGTATACCTTTCAGCCCTCCGACCAGAATTAAACTCCTCGCCACTTACGGGAAACGAATCCAGACTTCTGCAGTGACAGCCAAGAATGCTACGGCACAAGGTGAACTTGTACACATAACAGTCATATTTCATTTTTATGATGATTTAATGTTTGTTATTATTATTATTATTATTATTATTATTATTATTATTATTATTATTTCACAGAACACAAATAGTGGAATGTCAGGGTTCAGTTAACACAACATTTACCACCCTGCTCACGGCTCTTGTGAAGATGGCCTCAGAACTTCCAGGAATCGCCGCCGGTTCTTCTAGGACGCGATAAGCCTAGCCATTGATCTTCCAGACGGCGTATCGAGCCGTAAGCCAACTGCCCACGCGCGCCAGATTATTTCACACTTGGCTTCTTCTTTGTCGGCAAACATCTCTTCTGTGAGGACCGTCTGACATGTTTGCTGGAGTAAGAATGCGAGATGAGATCCGGTAACGGGACATGAACCTTTGTACCTTGACTTTAATTCGTGCTGGAAATTAAACAGTAGCAGGTGGTCTACCGCAGTCTTTAACTAGAAATCGTCTATGTTAAGTTGACGTCAACATTTCAATGTGACATAGATAAACATCCAGACATGCTGCTCCTCTACTCTGACTGACTATCTCACTACTGCACCTGAGTATCTCAATTGAGATGGCTTTTCAGTTATAAATTACAATATACATTTTACATTCAGTGCTCATTGAAACTCTTGGACCAATCGTGAATTGGACAACGCGAGATGCAAGTTCATTGAATACACAAAGGCGCGGACCAGGATGGTCCAGACTCGGTAGATGATTGTTTCTGAACTCCATCTTTGCCGTCCTTTAAATCAGGGGTCTCAAACTTTTTCTGTCGCGCCTCCCTTCTGAAATATGAGTTATCAAGTACCCCTCCTCCCCTCCCTTATTTTTTTCCTTTCTTAGCACTTCTCATAGGCTACTTTGCACTAAAACAAAAACGGCACCCAAGATCTTCAGTATTTTCTTCTGTCTAATTATTGCAACTACCAGTTGCAGTAATAATAATAATAATAATCACACAACAGGCCGGATCTGGTGGTTGTCAACAAGAAAATGAAGCAAACTACCATGATTGATGCTGCGATTCCTAACAACAAGAATCTCCACTCAAAACACATAGAAAAGATCAACAAATACAGCGAGTTGGTCGACCCTATCAAAAGACAATGGCATGTAGAACGGGTAAAGACCATACCTATCAGTGTCTCAAGTTCGGGCGTGATCCCAAGTTCTTTGCTCCTAGGCCTTAAAGAACTGGATCTGGATACTCAACTGTACAAACTAATGCAGAAGGCAGTAGTTCTATCAACAACCCGAATCGTCCGGAAGTTCATGGGTTGCGACATTCCAGCTTAGAAGTTGTTGTTACAGTAACTGTAGGCTACTTGGTTCCCTTAAGCCCGTATAGTTATGTTGTAATGTACCAGCAATGTGTTATATGTACTGTATAAACCGATCATAATAATAATTCTTCTTCTTCTTTCTTTCTTTCTTTCTTTCTTTCTTTCTTCGATTCGGCCAACTAGGGACCACGTCAGTTCAACTGTCTCTTCTTCCGAGCTTTAACTACAGCCCAGTGTTCCCGCATTCGTCTCCGGTGTTGTTCTTTTCTCTCTTGGGACCACACCTTCCCTGTCTTCAGCTTCGGCTTTTCCTGGAAACCTTTGTGCGTACGTAGTTTTTCCTGAAGTGGAACACGCTCCTGGATATCTTTAAAGGAAATTTCCATTTCACGTAGATCTTTCTCAACTTCCGTGAACCTTGCCCCTTTGGTTTTCTTATCCTGAAAGTACGTCAATATCCGTTTTGATATCCTGCCTGGGCTCATTCGTGTCACGTGGCTATAAAAGGCAATCCTCCTTTTTCGAATCGTGTCACTGATCTTCTCCACGTGCTTGTATAATTCGTGGTTGTGACGCCTTCTGTACTCGCTGTTTTCTTTGATAGGACCCAGAAT
Source organism: Meconema thalassinum (assembly GCA_946902985.2). NCBI lineage: Eukaryota > Metazoa > Arthropoda > Insecta > Orthoptera > Tettigoniidae > Meconema > Meconema thalassinum. The sequence continues at coordinate 468,923,843 of OX336390.1, read as the reverse complement.
TTTCCTCAAAATCTTCCTTTCTTTCGCCTCTAGTTTTTCCATTAGACCTTTCTTGTTCATCGTTAGAGTCTCTGCCGCATACAGAGCCTCTGGTCGAATAACAGTGCAGTAATGTCTAATTTTGGCGTTTAAGGATATCGATCTCTTATTGTAGATGTCTTTAGTCAGGTTTTATGCCATTTCCATTTTATTAATGCGTGACAGGAAGGCTTCTTTCTCTGATAGGTTACGCTCTATCCATTCACCGAGGTATTTAAACTTTTCTGCCTTCTGAACTTTTCCTAGTCCGACCTCCAGTTCCCTGGGCGCTGATTTTATGTTTGTCATGAATTGTGTTTTCTCAAAGGAGAATTGAAGCCCAGCCTTCAGTGCTTGATTTTTCAGTTGGTCAAGTTGTTCTTCTGCCGTATCAATGGAATCTGAAAAGATCACTAGATCATCTGCAAAGGCTAGACAGTCGATTGTAAGATTCATATACTTGTACCCTAGCCTTACCCCATTTTCTACCCTTGATTTTTTCATTTCCTTCCGCCATTCTCGGATGACCTTTTCTAAAACACAGTTGAAGAGTAGAGGTGAGAGTCCGTCTCCTTGCCTCACTCCTGTCCTGAGTTCAAAGGCATCGGACATCTCTCCTCTGAACTTCACTTTGGAGGTGGTGTTGGTCAGGGTTTGCTGGATAATTGATTGTGTCTTGTTATCTAAGCCAAATAATAATAATAATAATAATAATAATAATAATAATTAAAGACGACAACTGTTTGGATTAAACAAGTCCAAACTGATCTCAATAACGCCAACATCACACCCACAGATATCGAAGACCGCAAAACTTTCAGTCATAAGATCTACACTTGGGAAGCTGCATCAGAAGATAAGCCCAGCAGACCTAGGGGAAAATGGACTGACGAACGTCGAGCTAAACATAGCGCCATGATGAAAGAATTCTGGAAGAACAAGAAAAATAACAGCAACAGATCATAACTTGCTTTATGTGATCCTGTATGGGTCGAAACATACTAAATAAATAAATAAATAATAATAATAACTCCGCTATACCGGTCGCAAGCCCGGGGCCTCTTCTTGCAAGAGTCGAGGAAGGAGGAGCGGGAGGAGTAACAATCTCGTAAAAAAAACCGGGGTTCAGCTGGGCCGGCTGATAGCACCCTGTAAGGGCCCCTGCCAAGGGTACGGGTGAAAACTGGACAACGGCTTCTGAGGCGGATGAAGATGGTTGGCATCATCTCAACCGTAAGGAAGGCGGAAGAACCAATATGGGGAAGATTGGTCTCCTCAGCCTTGGAAGGCAACCAATCTACGGGAGACAACCCTACTTCAAACCTACTGGAGCTCACAACCTCGGTAGTAACTTGATCAGGGGGTTAAACCTCGGATCCCGGTAACCAATCTTCAACTAAAGCATGGAAAGTAAACGCACGGAATTAACTACCCCAGGTGGTATCAAATCCACCTCCGCTGTCGGCGGTGTTAGTGGGCCTTTGGAGTCTGGGGAGCCCACACCAACATGCTTTAAGGACGGGTCGGAGCGTCCTGGAACCACTAACAACAAGATCAGACATAAACAACAGAACTACTTCGCCACACTGAACATCAACTCGCTTCTTAAGATAGGCAAACTGAAGCATTCAACAGACACTTTGACTAATCACAAGATACTGCTCACAGCAATACAGGAAACCAGATATACTGATGAACATGCCTTTGACTCCCAGGGCTTCCGTAGGAGAATGAAGAACGTACCACACCTGGGGACTGGTTTTATTGTAAGCCATAAGATACTGGATTCAGTTATTGACTTCAGCTCACTCAATAGTCGAGTGTCTTTAATAACCTTCTGGTGCACAAACAAGGTCTACACTGTAGTAAATGTCCATGCACCCATCAATGAGGACAATAAGCGTAACACTGAAAATACTGACAAGTTTTGGGAAGAACTAGAGGTTTTCATATGCAAGGTCCCAGAGCGTCATACAATCATCTTACTCGGTGACTTCAACGCCCAGCTAGGGAAAGAACGCAAGTACAGAGACATTGTGGGAGATTTCCCGGCCCACACAAGGACAAATAGGAATGGAGAGCGCCTAGTAGGACTTTGTAAGGCCTTCAACTTGGTAATGAAGTCAACGACTTTCAAGAGACTGCCAAGGAAGCAAAAGACCTGGACATCACCTAACTGTCTCTTGGGAGAATTCCAAATAGACCATGTTGCCATCTCAAAGAAGTCCCATAGAGAGATCCAGAATGTTCGAGTGTTAAGAGGAGCAAATTTGGACTCCGACCACTATCTCTCCAAGGTCAAGCTAATATTTCTACCTCGGAATACTAAAAAAAACAAAGTCACACAAACTTACTAAGTTTGATTTAGAAAAACTTTCAAATTGCAACCAGTTCACGGAGAAAATGGAAACCCTGGAATGAAAAACCTGGGATGAAGTGAAGGAGAACCTAGTGAAAGTTGCCATGGAGATTGCGCCATTACTGAAGCAGAAGAAGCATGCCTGGTGGACGACTACCTGTGATGAAGCGGTGACACAGAGACAAGCAGCCTGGCTTAAGTGGAACTCACAGAAGACACAAAACAACAGGGATAAGTTCATAGAGCAACGAAAGTTAACTCCCAGGATCATCCGACAAGTAAAACGGCAGTTCACAAAGGACCAACTGACTCAGTTGGATGACGATTTCTAGAAGAACAACACCAGAAATTTCTACAGAGGCTTTAAACGGAACCTCAGCCGTTATAATCCTCCCAGCCTCCACTTCAGAGGACCGGATGGACAGATAGCCTATAATGATATGGACAATTGCCACTTTCGGGCCAAGTACTTCGAGAATCTCCTTAACTGTAAATCACCTGCCACATTCTTCACTTATCAAGACACCATCAGGCAACCAAACTCTCAACCACCAACCAAAGAAGAAGTGATAGACGTCATCAAGTCCTTGAAAAACAACAAAGCATCAGGTGAAGACTCAATTGTAGCGGAACTATGGAAACAAGCTGGGAATAGGACTATAGGCAAGTTGACAGAAATCTTCCATGACATTTGGGAGACTGAAACATTGCCTAGTGACTGGACCTCTGCTTTGATTCATCCCCTACATAAAAAAGGAGACTTGACCGACATCAACAACTACCGAGGAATCTCGTTAGTACCAGTGACATACAAGATCTTTTCTAAGGCCTTATTAAACAGAGCTGAACCCCAGCTAGACCCTCGACTAGGAGAATACCAGGCAGGATTTAGAAAAGGACGCTCTTGTACGGAACAGATACTGAACTTGAAATCAGTGCTACGGCAAGCAAAAATGGCTAGTAAGAAATATGTCATAATTTTTGTTGATTTTAAGAAGGCGTATGATTCGGTTGACAGACCTACTCTCATGAAGATCCTGCAAGAACTAGGACTAGACGAGAAGACACATAACCTTATCCAACAGACTTTAAAGAACACCATGTCACGAGTGAAGTTCAGAGGAGCCCTCTCTGAAAGTTTTGAAATTAAGTCAGGAGTAAGACAGGGAGACGGTCTCTCACCTCTCCTCTTTAGCTGTGCCCTGGAAAAGATGATAAGGGAGTGGCGAAAGGAGCTAACTAGTCAGGGGGTACCAAGTGGTATCACTTTGGGACACAAGTGCCTGGCATTTGCCGACGACCTGGCACTTCTATCTCATTCAATAAAAACGTCTGTGAAACTACTTAATGTTCTCAAGCAACAATCAGCTAAGGTAGGACTATATGTGTCACTTGAAAAAACACAGTACATCACAAACATCAGTGAATCTCCTTGTACACTGCATTTGGACCAGGGAGAGATCAAGAAAACTGACAGATATAAGTACCTAGGAGAATGGCTTGAACCGAATCTCTCAGAAGTAAGGGCATTATCAACTCGAGTTAACAAGTTAGAAATGGCTTATCAACTAACCAAGAACACATATAATAAGAAGTGTCTCTCTCGAAAGACTAAAATGAGACACTACCAGACAGTTATACGTCCTGAAGCCTTATATGCTTCAGAATGTCTAGTATTCAACCGGAAGGGACTCACGGACAAACTCGAAGTACAGGAGAGAAAGATAATGAGGAAGATATTGGGACCTGTAAAGGAAGGTAATGAATACAGAAGGCGGCCTAATCAAGAGCTCTTCACGTACTGTGAAAGAATCACGGATGTTGTTAGGAAACGACGTCTAGCATTTTATGGACACGTCTACAGGATGCATCCTACCAGGTTGACCAATCAGCTCCTCGGTTACTGGCAAAAGCGGAAGACCAAGTCACCATGGTTGTGGGAAGTGAGCAAAGATCTGCAAGAACTTGGAGGGACGGAAAGAGTCTTAAAAGACCGGACATCTCTCAGAAAGATGCTTCAGCAATTGAGGTTCCAGGACAAACCGCCAAGAAAGAAAACAGGTGCCCTCTGGACCCAGGAGAGGAGGGTACAACACAGCCAGAAGATGCGTAACTACTGGGCAAACATCAAAGCCCACTCCAAATGTAACAGTTGAACGTCGCGGTCCATAGATGGCCTATTCGAAACAGTAATAATAATAATAATAATAATAATAATAATAATAATAATAATAATAATAATAATAATAATAATAATAATAATAATTCCGAAGGAGGGCAACCATTATCACTTTCATGGGGCCTCCTTTTACCTCTGCTATAACAACTTATCCACGGGTAATGGCGTTACTTGTATCAGTTTATTGTAAATCGCGCTAACCACTTCCACTGAACACGCACTAGAATTCACCTGTTCACTCACTGTCTTTGAACTGGCTGCAATGGCCCGGCTGGATTAGAGCCGACAATGGCAGAAATAGAAGAATCTATTCTTGTAAGGAAGTGGCGGTCATAGTGTCAAGTGGTCATACTGCCATTAGTGGTTGTTATGTGTTTGGTAAGGAGATATCGCTGCGGGTGGCGGGTGAAAGGGTGCTGTGTGGGGAATGTTACTCTACACCTTTTCTCTGAATAGCTGCTGGGAGGATCTGCTGGTTAGTTATTGTGAAATAAGACAGCAAGATTACGAGTTTATTAGTCTGAATGGTAGTGGTAGCTTCCTGCCTGTGATAGGTTCATGGATATGAGGATAGCAATATTTGTTACAGAATATGAAATATAAATACAGTATTTCAATCAGAGCCGGCGCCCCCCTTTATCACTTTCTGCGCCCCCCTGAGGGGGTGCACCCCCACTTTAAACACCTCTGCTTTAAATGGGCGCCAACTCCAGGCAAATTTCAAATTGTACCTTTCAATAGGCCACTGTTGTTTCCTTCTAACTCCTTGCCCAGTTCTCATTTCAGCTCTGTTTTGTTGTTGCTTATTTTAGAAGCTGCAACATCGCGGTCATAAAGTCCCGTGTATTTGTGTGTGTGGGGGGGGGGGGGGGGGGGGGGTGGAGAGTTTGTGTGATAACCTGTGTTATTGTGATGGCTGTGTGAATTTGTAATTTGGGATAGGATTGGTAAGAAGGCGGCCGTGGCCTTATGTTAGGATCAATTGCAGTATTTGTCAGGAGTAAAAGTGGGGAAGCCACGGATTACCACTTTCAGGAAGGCTAAATTGGGAATCGAAATCTCCTCAGTTTTGTCTCAAGACTCTGAGTGTCCCCCTCCCAACCCTCACACCAGAATTAAAATTCTTGGCAGAGCGGGGATTTATGCCGGACCTCCGGGGTGACAGTCAAGATCGCTAGTCGCTACACCCTCGCAAGGGTTCAATACTAACATAATGTGCTTTGTAAGCGTCAGTGAAACCTGTCTCAGAAATGAGCTAAATGTTGGCATTATAACCAACGTTCTTGATGCGGCATTCATTGGTAGATATTGTACTGGCGATATATCTGTTTATTCAATGCTCACTAATAACAATATCTGAATGGCTCTGACTTCTGTTATCTCTGAATGGAAGAAAATTGGTAAGACAGTGAGAAAGATTAAACTGTGGCGCTAATAGGGGATCATGCTTGGATTGGTTCGCGTTAGGGGTTTTCTACACTCACAAGCGGCTTGTGCTGAAATTTAAAGACACGTAGTCTCAGCTGTTCTCACCGACAGGTCGACCATGCGAGGACTTAGTTGAGACAGCAGACATTTTACATACCCAGTTTATTTCTCCACGTCTGTACCAAGAGCAGGAATTTAGTTACTGGACTTTCAATAAATAAGCTAAATTCATTATTCCATTTTTCATCTCCCCAGCTTGGTAAATTCGATCAACCAGGATGAACACCCCTAACGAGAAACTAATGAACTGCGTAAATACTTGGTTATTACTTGTGATCTGTTCTTCTTTTACATTCTAGTGGACACAAGCCCCTCCACTGAAAGCAACTAATTATTCTATTTTTAGCTTACTTTTCACAATTTGCAAAAATGAGGAAAAAGTAGACTTATGAGATCGGGCAAATGTGTGTGTGTGTGTGTGTGTGTGTGTGTGTCTGTCTGTCCTTCCGTCTGTCAGTCTGTCTGTCCTTCTGTCTGTCTGTCTGTCTGTCCTTCTGTCTGTCTGGCTGTGTGTGTGTGTGTGTGTGTGTGTCCCTATCAACTCCTAAACGGCTGGAGCAATCGAAACAAAATTTGGTAGGATTTAAGACCTATACCTGAATATCTCACGGCCATATTTGAAAATGATGTCAGTGCTACCAACTGCTGAAAAATCGCAATTGAAATTTGAGCTCCATGTTGGATATCTTGGAAGGTATAAATGGGAGCTCTTTTAAAATTGGCACACTTATAGATATTAATATTGCAGTTACATTTCCAGGAGACCATTCATGGTAGTGTTGCCAAAATGATTATAAGCCTGCTGATAGGTCCAATTTTTAAATGCATATAACTTCTACACTATCAATTGGAATTGGGGGTGAAGCTGATTCCTGCTCGTGGTGCCCCTGCATAGGTAGTCGGAATTTGAATTTCCGTTACTGAACTGAACGTCAGCATTCCAGAAGCATCATTAAAGTACTATTTGAAATGATTCATTCTAGTAGGGAAAGGCTCTTATCAGAGCCCAATTTAACAATTATTTCTTTTAACATTGAAGGACTGTCTTCTTGTAAAGAAGATCTTTTACGTGACTTATGCCTAAAACATAATTGTGATGTTTTATGTATACAAGAAACTCATAGGGATGTTAATCAACGACGTCCTAAAATCCCTGGAATGAGATTGGCAGTCGAACGTCCTCATGGCCAATATGGAAGTGCCATCTTCACTAAACCAGATATCAGGATTCTTGCAACCTCCATCACAGCTGACAATGACATAGAAATTATTGCGATAAAATTGAGTAACTCTATCATTTTTTCCATCTATAAACCCCCAAAGGTAAGCTTTTCATTCAGACAACCTGATAATCTGAATTTGGAGAAAGTGTCCTTCTTCGTGGGTGATTTCAACAGCCACAGCATTATATGGGGTTATCCACATGATGATGAGAATGGAGAAGCTGTTATGCACTGGGCGGAATCACACCAACTGTCCCTCATTCATGATAACAAACTTCCTTCATCCTTCAACAGTAGAAGGTGGAAACGTGGATATAATCCAGACCTTATTTTTGTGAGTGTTCAGATTGCCCATCAGTGTATTAAATCTTTTTGCCTTCCTATTCCTAACTCACAACATCGTCCAATAATGTGCCAGATAGTAGCAGCCGTCAGGCCACAGAGTGTTTACTTTAAGAGAAGATACAATTTCAAAAAGGCAAACTGGGAATGTTTCACTTCCTCTTTAGATACAAAGATGAGTACAATCAGTCCCATACCGGAGGCATATGATCAATTTATTGATGCCATTAGATCGTGTTCTAAAGAAGCCATTCCAAGAGGATGCAGAACTAATTACATACAAGGTCTTTCCCAGGAAACATCTGCCTTACTGACAAACTACTTCAATTTGTATGAAAGGGATCCTTTTAGTGCTGAAACTATTGCAAGCGGACAACAACTTATCTCTGCTATTTCAGAGTCTAAACGAGAACAGTGGTTAAAATTGATGGAAGAAGTTAACATGGATAGGAGTAGCCATAAGGCCTGGAGGCTACTCAGGCGTCTCAGTAATGATCCTAATAAATCATCTTCTCTTTATAACGTATCTGCAAACCAAATTGCTCACCAACTCGTCCAAAATGGCAAGTCTATAAACTCCAGTTCTAGAACAAAAGTGGATACCAGGCCAAAATTCAGACCAGAGACCAGTATACTTTCTAATCCCTTTACCTTGGCAGAACTAAATGACGCTATAAATATCAGCAAAAATGGAAAGGCTCCTGGTGTAGATGAAATCTGTATTCAACAAATCAAGAATTTTGGACCTGTTACTAGAGAATGGGTACTCAATCTATTTAACAATTGCATTCGAACCTGCAGGATACCCAAAATCTGGAGGAAATCTAGAGTTATAGCATTCCTCAAACCAGGAAGAGATCCCCATGATCCTAAAAATTACAGACCAATATCCTTGATCTGTCATTTATTCAAGATCTTAGAACGAATGGTTCTGGTAAGGCTTGTAAAAATAGTTGAACCACTTTTGATCCCCGAGCAAGCTGGTTTTAGAAGAGGGAAGAATTGTACATCACAAATACTCCATTTGACCCAATATATCGAAGATGGTTTTGAAAATCGGAAAATAACTGGGGCAGTCTTCATTGACCTAACTGCGGCCTATGACACAGTTAACCACCAAATTCTGTTGAGTAAATTTCATAAGATGACCAAGGACTACAAGCTGACTGAATTTCTTCGATGTCTTCTTGAAAATCGAAGATTCTTTGTAGATTTCCAAGGGCGACATAGTCGTTGGAAGAATCTCCGGAATGGCCTACCTCAAGGTAGTGTTTTGTCTCCAATATTATTTAATATTTACACGAATGATCAACCCTTGCCAGAAGGAACTAAAAGCTTCATCTATGCAGATGATCGAGCTATTCTCACCCAGGGTGATCAGTTTGAGAGTGTTGAACGGAGATTAATGGCAGCCTTAGATGAACTGAGTCCATACTACAGAGAAAACCTTCTAAAGCCTAACACCTCAAAGACGCAAGTTTGCGCTTTTCACTTAAAGAATATGCAGGCAAGAAGAAAACTGAAGATTTTCTGGGAGGGTGCTCTTTTGGATCATTGCTCTACACCTAAATATCTAGGGGTAACTCTGGATCGTGCACTCACGTATGAACAACATTGTGTTAACACGAAGCACAAAGTATCTACGCGAAATTCCATTCTTCGCAAGTTATGTGGTACCAACTGGGGAATGCAAGCTCAAACAATGAGAACTACTGCTTTAGCACTGAGCTACTCTGCAGCAGAATATGCATGCCCTGTTTGGTATAGATCATGTCATGCCAAACAGGTAGATATTGCTTTAAATGAAACTTGTCGGCTTATAACTGGTTGCCTAAGATCTACACCTTGTGACAAGTTATATTGCTTGGCTGTCATTGCTCCCCCAGATATTAGAAGTGAAGTAGCTGCCAAACATGAAAAATCTAAAGTAGAAGTTTCCCAGACACATCCTCTACATAATTATCAACCTGCTCAACAACGATTGAAATCTAGGCGAAGTTTCTTACACTCTACTGAGTGCCTGTCGGTTTCACCTCAATCATCAAGGCTAACTTCCTGGAGATCCAGAAACCATAATCTCAACGGATGGATGGTTCCATCTGAAACTCTTCCTGCCGGTTATGAAGAGTCGTGGCCTACATGGAAGAGTCTGAACAGGCTGCGGTCTGGGGTCGGTCGATCTAAGACCAATATGAAGAAGTGGGGCCTTTCCGATGAGTCAACCTTTTGCGCCTGCGGAGAAGAACAAACCATGGTGCACCTTCTCCATTGCAACTCCTGCCCTCTCATTTGCACTATGCAGGATGTAGTTCAGGCCGCACCAAATGGACGAGATCTTGCCAAATTTTGGTGCGATGTAATTTAATTGTTATTTTGAAAGTACCTTTAGTGTGTTTTTTATTTTAAAAAGTTATCTATGCTAATTTTACATGATGTATTGCTTCTGATACGAATAAATAAAATTGGAATTCAACAAAATTTCGTATGTGCTATGTGTACATAAACAGATATGACTGAGCGTATTCTTAAGAGCCTCCAGGGCTGCCAACTGTTAATAAATGCTCTCAATTTTTTTAATCAAAGTACCCATATATCAGAAAGTATGCAAACCGTCAGCTTTAAACTATGCACACGTATAGTACCTGACATGCTATATTAATTTGGAGTAACTTATATACGTCAATGCTACCAACATGATTCTAAGCCTGCTGACAAGTCCAACTTTAAATACATGTAACTTCTATACTATCATTTGGATTTCAACCAAATTTCGTGTGTGCTATGTGTACCATAACAGATATGACTATGCCGATTCTTAAGAGAAACCAGGGCTGGCAACTGTTAATAAATGCTGTCTCTATTTTTGTTACCCAAATATCAATATATCAGAAAGTATGCAAGGCAATAGCCCTAAACTTTGCACACGTATAGTACCTGGAATTCTAGATTAATTTGGAGTAACTAATATAGGCCTACGCCAGTGCTGCCAACATGATTCTAAGCCTGCTGATAGGTCCAATTTTAAAATGCATGTAACTTCTATACCAACTAATGGATTTCATTCAACATTGACACAACAATAGATATTATTTCAGATTATTTCTGACCAATACATGTATGTCATTGTTGCCACATGATTGTACGCGCGCTGTTAGATCCAATGTTTAACTGCATGTAACGTCCATGCTATCCATTGGACTTCAACCAATTTTTTTATTCTGTACCTTAAGAGATGGAACTAAGAATATATTCAGTCACCAGGGCTGCCAACTGTAGTTCTCTATTAGGCTACATTATGCCAGGTATACTGTATTTCGAACTAATTAGAAATTTAGATATTACCAACTTAATTTCGTCATTATTCTAGATAGATCCATATAGATTAATCATTGGCATGAATCGTAAATTTTAAGAAAAGTAGCCTCTTTAGTTCGTCACGGAACTTCTTGTTACTCATGAAATCGTAATTATTGACTCACGGTACAACATGATTGTTATCGCAATTACTGGTAGTAGTCATTCTGGGTGCACAGAGGTAGGTAGTTAGACTGGTTTAGCTATCGCGGTGGGGCTTCTACTTTACAATCTTTGTATCGGGACGACGACGATGACGAAGACGTAGGACAGTCATATGCATACTATATTTTCACTCCCTGTCAACTCCTTTCAATGAATAAGAATTACAATATCAGGCATACGGTGATCAATAACCATAGACGTCATTGCCTAAAATATTAACGTCAGTGACTGTTTTAAAGTGGATTTATCGATTGATATATGACTTCATGCTGGGAACTCCTCTTCTACAAGGAGATCTAATACTTCGGTAATACTCAAACTCAGAAATTTTATAAAATTCCTAATCAATATGTAAATGTGAACCATCACCGACGTGATATAAACCTTCAGGGTGGTCGGGGTGTTACTAGGCAGCCGGGTCAGGAAGCTGTGTAATTGTGGAAAGGAGTGTGCTTTAGGAAAAAACATTAGGCAACACTGCTTCAAAGCCAACTACCATACGACAACAACAATTCGAAACTTGACAAACTGGTTTTGTGTGTAAACATCAACAAATGTAAGAGACGTAAAAGAGTAACAGACATGTGGATTCCAGGTGAAATTCTCGCAGACAGCCCATGAGGTCGGTCTCGCGGACGGTGAGGGGGCCATCCCTTGACACGTGACACATTAAGCGTTGTTAATTACAGAGAACGGTCATTGCAGTAACATGGATACATTCACCACCCCGGACATCAATTCTGTATGTCGCACAACGTAGATCCTACACTTCGTGGTGTAGAGGCTAGCATTCTTGGCTATCACCACGGAGGTCCGGGTTCGAATCCTTACTCTGACAAGAATTTTAATTCTGGTCTGAAGGCTGAAACGGGGTACACACAGCCTCGTGACGGAGAACTGAGAATAGGCAGGTTCTTTTCCACCGCCACCTTTCTAGAAGTGGTTTCCCCTGATTCCCATTTATACTGCAGGCAAAACCCGGGATGGTTCCTAACTTAAGGCCAAGGACACCTTCATCCAGCCTTACTTCCTAATACTCAAACTACTACATAAATCACAATAACACAGGTTGACAAACAAATCTTCTATCCACACCAAGTACACGAGGCTAAATGACCACGATGTACAAGCCCATAAATGAATAACAACAACATAGAGCAAGTAAACCATTATCCCCGCTAAACCACGCACCATTTCCTAGGCTACAAGGTTTTGACATCCTAAGGCGCTTCCCCTCCTGAGGAATCGTATTCTCCCGGTTGCCTAGACATTCCACACCCACCATGCATATAAGTCACGCCAACTAAATATACTGTAATTGCCATGACTTATATGCACGGTTGGGTGTGCCATGAAAAATCCACAGCCTGCTTCCAGTCTTCTGACCGGGTCAGGAATGGAATGAATGAAGCCCCTATCTAGCGGCGAGGATATGAACGTGCCGGCTGCCGAGGCCTGACGCACTCCTCTGGGGCAATGATTAAATGAATGACAGATGCAATGAAATGATAGTGGAGAGTGTTGCTGGAATGAAATTGTGACAGGGAAAACCGGAGTACCCGGAGAAAAACCTGTCTGCCTCCGTTTTGTCCAGCACAGATCTCACATGGAGTGACCGGGATTTGAACCACGGACCCAGCGGTGAGAGGCCGGCGTGCTGCCGCCTGAGCCACGGAGGCTTTGGGTGTGCCATATTGTATCATATTTTGTAAGAAAACGCAACTGTGGTTACATCATTATACACGTTTGAAAACGTAATTTACGCAGTACAGGTACCACCCAAAGATTGCGCCTGTCTACATTAGTGGTTAGTTTCACACCGCACGCAAAAGTTAGGAGTGCTCCAAGAAGGGTGTAAGTTGAGTTGAACAGTGGTCAAACTACTGATCAAACCTGATAAATATGTATGACGTGGGAAAGACTCGCATAATCCGTTTCTCACCCCACATTACCTTGTAAGACGAGGCCGAAAGCATTAGTCCGGATTGTTATGTAACTATTCTGTACAATTTTCCTATCAAGGTTGAAATATTCACAATGCATCGAATTTTTTACTTTAAATGAATCAGATGTACAATGGGTAAACTAAATAGACCTTTAAATTTTCTCAATTAATGGTCTCTTTACGGAAATAGGTATTTTGGCATAAATAAATCTTTGTAAGATGTAATAATTGATGATAATGGTGACGATTGTTGCTCTAAGAAGCGGCACATTGAGGATAGACTCACAGTATGAATTCATTTTGCTGGATCCCGAACCAATATTGCCATTCATATTGCTTGATACTCTCGACAAAACGTTGGTGATGACGACGGTTAAAGAGAGTTATTTTAGGTTACAGTGGATGGAATTTATATAAACATGCTTTGTCTCTCCAGGATTTTCATATAACTGGTTTCTTGGACTCCAGCAAATTTTAAACAATATAACATATGTTTATTCCTTGGCATAATTCATATAAAATTTAAATGTTGCAGAGAAGCAAAGACTTTTTACAAGTGTGACAAACACAACACCAACTGTAGAAAAAATTAAATCTTGTTAGTTGTCCATCATCAAGAAACTTATGAAGTATTACAGTGTCAACTACATTTTTGTTAAAAGCTAATGTCAAGGGAGAAGTATTTATTGCTGAGTACTTAGTGAGTAAACTATCATCACGAAATTGAATTTATATCAATTCACATTTTGATAAAATTATACTTGGTGATCATCCTCAGGATTCATTGATCCTTGTATAGCGATGTTATATTTTTGCCTGACCCTGGTTCGATCTAAGGTAGCGTCGACTTGAGTACTTATTTTAATGAAAGACTAGGAATACATAAGGCACTCGCGTAAAATAGTCAATCAGTCCGGCATATGCTTGAGAAAATAAAAAAAACATTTCAATCAGTCAACACCATTGTACCTAAATTATAACAGGTGTTGTTCCCTAAACCTGAGAAAATTACATGAGATTACTACATTTGGATGACTAGTTTCGATCGTGAAGCGATCGTCATCGGATCCTTTACACTCAGACTATTATTCTATTAGGAATATGTGGGTTAAGATATATACACTATATACTCTATTTTAGTTACAGAAGTTTACTTTGTGAACATGCGTAACTTGTCAGCTTTTTTTTAGTAGTGTGTGATGTTTTGTTATGATAATTGACCTTCTAGTTTACTTGCTTAGTGTGATAATCTATAATGATTAGAAAAACTGTCAGGTTGGTGTTCTAACTTGGATATGAATTAAATAACTTAGTTGGTGATTTGGGTGATGGGGTGTTCGTTCTTGTTCGGCTCGTGTTACAATTCACTATCTCTTTTGAAGCGAGGGAACTTTCCTTTTGGGGTTTGTCCGTCGCTATATCTCCCCCTTCATTGTATGACCTCACATTTCTAAGTGTCTCTGTTCGTCTCGTCCTGACAAGGTGTACATTCAAGTATTCTGAACATCTTCAAATGTTAAAGACCAATCTCTGTTTCCACCACGCATAAACTAAACAGACCTCCTTAAGTGTAAACGGTTAACTGGAAACATCTTGAACTCTTTAATACTCCCGTGATATCGACCTTAGTGTTATTGAAAATATAGTACATAGTACATCCTATTTCAATAACAGGTTTCCCTTAATGTTTCGCCTCTTTATCTAACCGTTATATTGTTTCTCGTTTCGTACGGGGGACATTTGCTACTAACGTGAAGAGAGGTGAATTTTCCATAAATGTACTGTACGTTCGTTTACGTTGTTAGGCCTATTTATTTTAGCTAAGTGTAATTCAATTACTTCCTGTATGTCGAGGATTCTCCCTTTGGATTCGTGGTGTATGATGCCATTGTATCATTTAAGACGACCTATCAGTTAGTAGGATTGTCAACTGTTTATTATTTTTGGTTCAGTGTCAAGTTGTGAGACACGAGAAAGTTTTGTAAGGGCATAATGTACAGAACAGAATAATAGGAGTGGAATGTCTTTATCAATTTTAAAAGTCATTTTTAGAGTGGAATATCTCCACTCTTTGTCTTTGTAACATTTTGACGTTACCCATCAGTGGGGATATCAAGCGTGCTAGGGAAGAGATGCAGACTCGCATAACAGAGTTGGATGAGACCAATGCCACTCGAGCGAATGAAAACACGGAAAGATTGGAAGCGACTATGACACGTATTCAAGTAGATATGAGGGCTGATCTTGACCATACTAGGGAAGAGTTGGGAGGTCGCGTTTCTCACGTTGAGGGATACATCAACGAGGTGAAGAAGGAAATAGCCACCGTTAATGCAGGATTGATGTTAATGCACAGAGCCGCTTTTGCCGTGCATAACAACGTAAAAGCCGTGTGAAACGAGGTAGCCAAACTTAATAACGAAATAGCAGCCACAAATAAAGGCGTGGCAGACTTAAATGTAACGATGAGTGAACTCCGAGAGATTTTCGAAACCAACAAGGAGGAGATCAGTACTGACATTATGATGCTCCGAGGGGATTTCAACGAACATAAGTTAACCGTTGAAGCCCAAGTCATTAGAGTTCGTGACGAAGTAACTGAACTTAGAGGAGACGTTGCCGTTGTCAAAGACGACGTCTACCAAGTCAGAGAGGAAGTAGAGACGATGCAGAAACTTCTGGAGAAAGCTGCAACAGACGAACGACTAAAATTGAGCGCGAACGTTAGATTGAGCGTGCGTGAGTTAGATCAATGCTTGAGAGGGAAAATCGAACGCATCGAACTCCAAGTAAATGAGCTCGCTAGACAGAAGGAAGAGACGAACGTTCCAGAATGGGAGGAAATTAATAGGAGGATTGAAAAACTGAAGAATCCGTCCACAAACGTAGACCAGCGCAAGGTGACAGATGGGATGACGCCATCTAACCACGTGAACTTGGACCAACCGATGAACACAGAACAAGGAAATGAACCGATACGGTTCCAATTTAAGAAGGTTGACATAACGGAAAAAAGTCGATGCAAACCCAGATACAGCCTCAATCTGGAATTCAGAAATATTTTACACCAACAGCACAACCGAACTTTACTCACACACCCAAAAGTTCTGATGCTAACTAGAATTGCTATGTGCAATCATTTAGAACACCAGGTTCATCCAGAAATTAGAGAGGAACAACCCGCGAAGTTCACAGGAACTGGAGGAGGAGTTACGCGATTTGAATTTTTGGCAACGTCGAAAGTTACTTGAGGGATACTATGGTTACACCCGAGAGGGAACTGAGAGTGATTGAACGTATTTTGGATGTACAAGCAAGTACTTGGTACAGTGCTTTCAGGTACTCATTTACCGGGTATCAAAACTTCAAAGAAGCACTCTTGAGGACCTATTGGTCAAGTGACATACAACAAGCCATTAGAGCGGAAATGTACACGAAGAGGTACAGTTCCAATTTCCTACTCGCTATGCGAACTATTTTGCTTCGCAGCTTGCTAAGCTTAGATGTCTCAAACCCCCGTTGTCTGTGGAGGATTTGATAAATACGATCATTTGGCAATATCCAGCTGATGTACAGAAAGAACTAATTGCCGCGAGAGCGAAGATTTTCTGGGAGTGCGATCAGATTCTGAGGAGATTGGATTCCAGCACAGAACAATTCACACCCCACAAGCCAACGAGGAACGATCACCGACACGCCAACCTGACGACGGTCGACAAACTCCGACGCCAGTACAACAGACGAGTAGCACTAACAACAGTAACCAGCGCCAGAGGAACAACGTAAACTTCGAACGACGTCAATGGAGAGGAACGCCATACTCCAGAGAGAAACGTCGAGGGAACTTAGGACGTTGGAACGACCGATTCAACCGACAGAATGACTGGGATGGTAACAACCAGAATCAAAACCGTCGAGGGAATGGAGAAGGACCTCGAACACAACCGTCGGGAGGCATACGACGAGACTATCGATACAGTGGGGGATATAGAAGAAATCAAGACCCCAGATATCAGCCAGAAAGAGATTGGCGTGGACGCGCGCAAGAGAGCCCCGAGTACATCAACCAGCTTAGATCGTCTAAGGAAGAGGCGGAAGGAAAGGAAACGTCGAGGGACTAATCGCCACGGCGAGGGAACAAGAGGATCGTTACCGCTGATATGCACCAGATCGAGGTAGCGCCGACGATGTCTGACGAGAAATTCCAAGAGATCACCAGGCGAATGGATAATGCCTGACAACGCCGTGACGAAGAAAGAGAGAAGGATGGTGAAGAAGAAGGAAAGAAGAGGAACGATGACGAACTACAACGACGAACGACGAATTACGATAACTACCATCGAGGGACTTGAAGGACTATCACCAAGCAAGGATAAGCCGTTGGATAAATAAAAATGCATCCCTACATTTCTATTTCAACCGACCGGGGAGCATATGAGCCCGTGGAAGCTCATGGCTCGGTGATATTAGTTGGAACTTATGAGGAACAAGTCACGTCTGTGAAACAGAACGCGCCCTGTTACAGCGCGGGACACACAGGAAATATGGGAGATGTCTTGACTCAGGACACTCAACTGAATGTTTTATTCTGAGCACAAGTATTACCTATTTTGCATTTAAAAGTCTCAGATCATACCATTATGTAATACTGCTTCAAGGAAACATTTCGATGTTTACCGCATTTTTGTTATCAGGTAAAAGGTAATTGCACCGTAGATTGGCGGGAGGAAATGGACCGTCAACGATTCAACATTTGACTCTGCACGAAGCAGAGAGACCGACACTCATGGCTCTTACTGTTTGACAGCCGTCGTGAACAGACGGGCTGGGATAGACCGTCCTGTGAGACGAGGAAATATTCAAAGTCCACCGTGTAGGTGATGAACAATTTGTGTATCCGACTACATCGATGTATAAGTATTACTTTTGCACGAATGTATGCTCTGCTACGTTGTGAAAAGTATTTATTTAATTGTGAGTGGAAAAGTGCAATTCACGTCCAAGCGACGACCACCACATGCTACGTCCACGAGGTGGAGATAAAATCCACAATCATCTGTGAGAGATTAAGTGTGAAATTAATTTAATGGTGATAATTGTTACCAGAGATATTCTGTGGAAATGCACATGTCAAGTGCGATATTTTTGTAACAATTGTGTCGGATATTTTCGTGTAACACCACATTTTCATTGTGAACGCCATGCTGCATGTTACACGAGTGTGATAAAATACAGTCAATTGAACATGATCACTAAACCATCCACCCAAGTAAAAGTGCTTCATTTTACTTCATGTAACGCCGCACTTTATGTGTGAATTTTCGCCAGATCAGTGCGATATTTGTGGATGTGTAGAAACATATTCGAATCAGTGATAGCTGACAACGCATGTCAATTAAATGCAGTGAAGCAGACAGTGAAAGGCCATTTGTTGAAAGTCTGCACTATAAAGCCAGTGATTTGTCATACTGTTATACTGTGCTTAACTTCAAATCAGTGGAAAACACGTGTGATAATTTCACGATGTACTTGAACATCAACCACCTGTACAACGCCCATGATGACCAGTATCATGGAGTAGACACCATGATGTGAGGAATATTTCGACAAGGAGGAGGGCGAATCTACAACCACGGCAGGAGGACCAACGAACACCAACCTGGATGTGGAGATCCAAGGTACACTCAACCCTACCGTTGACCACGAGGAGAAGATATTTACTCGAGAGACGAGAAGCCGATGGAGAGGAATGGAGTGGTATAAGCTCGATGTCCGAGCAGGTTCATGGAAGATTGCCAACTATCCTGAATCTCTGTTACACCATACTGTTGGTACCTTCGGATATGGTGGCTTCTGAGTGAGTCAAATATTTTCTTTCGTACGGGTTGATCTGTGGTAGTAGGTTATAGATTGTAGAATGTAGACATTAACCGAACTTGTGACACCAGTCAGGCAGGGATTTCTTGTAGTTAGTTTAATTATGTTTTATTTCAGTGGATGAGTTAGTCACCAGAGTGTTTGGTGCAAGTAGAAGTGTTCGCAGGATTTTTGTCTTAATTGTGGTTAGGGAGACCTCAAATCGCTTTCATTTGATTTGGTCAGTCCTTCACATGGACTAGAATAGGAATTTGGAATAATGGACAAACATTATTCGGTTATTTTTCCTGACCCCCTGTTTGCGAACCTCTCTTTTACGCCACTGTTAGTTTTTTGAGTTATTTGAGCCTCGTATCATTTTCATGATCGACAGAAGTCATGACCTTTTTGAATGGATTTATTTAGGCTTTAATGTGAGCTTTGATGCCACAACAGTTCTGAGGAGAACTATATTTGGGAGCATTATTGTAGATGCCAACCCAGCATCGAACCCGATGCCATTGTATCATTTAAGACGACCTATCAGTTAGTAGGATTGTCTACTGTTTATTATTTTTGGTTCAGTGTCATGTTGTGAGACACGAGAAAGTTTTGTAAAGGCATATTGTACAGAACAGAATAATAGGAGTGGAATGTCTTTATCCATTTCAAAAGTCATTTTTAGAGTGGAATATCTCCACTTTTTGTCTTTGTAACATTTTGACGATACCCATCAGTGTTAATGCAATTTTAGCGTGGTGGTGAAACCACGGAAAAGTCTTTTATAATTGTGTTAAATTTTAAGCCAGCGTTATACCAGAAAGACTTGTATTTGAAAGATATTATACGCCTGTGTAGTGTGTTACATCGCAGACCCGATGAGATGAGTGTGAGTTCTTTGAGACGCTACTGAATGTTTGTGAACTGTATGGAGATCCGCAGCGCTCAGGTGAGATGACTTGTAGTTTTTGTTTAGTCTCGACGCGCAAGCGCACACCCCAATTCAACCTGACGGAATGTATCGATTACTTTGGGTCAAGGTTATATGAATGTTCATAGCTCTCACATGTTTATTACGTCATTGGACGATATATACTAGAGTTACCACTTTAGGAAGCGAGATGTTTGAACACCAGGAGTGTATTATGATGAGTAGAAACTTTTGTCTGTTTTATGAGATGTTTTGACACCGTTTTTGTAGGCTTGTGTTATTGTTGTGACGCCTTGTGTTGCATCGTCGTACAGATTGTTATATCTGTGACCATTTATTTCGGCCAGGTGTGAGCCGATGATGTCCAGGTCAGTACCTGAAGACTCTTACTGTGAGCTTCGAGCCCCGACAGTGTTATTGTGAATTCCGGCCAGGTGTGAGCCGATAATCTTTAGTGTTGCTCTTAGAGAGACTTCACGAGTTTAAGCCTAGGTGTCCTTTGAGGAATGAGCCAGTACTCTAAAACGACGACTGATAATAATCACGCTTCTAATCATAATAATAAAACCTAATTGCTATAACTAGAATAACTAAAATGACAGTAAAACTTTGACTTGCGATTGGATGCGAACTGGCCAACTCATAGGATCAGTCACATTTCCGAGCGGGGAAAGACTTGTAATTTTTGATAACACTACTTTTTGACGACAGAATTGTCGCGGACCATTAGTTCTCAGCTAGTGGCGCACGACACTTCAGTAATATATGGCGTGTTTTGGGATCACGCATTTATCAACATAACGAACACTAGATGACCCAAGGATGCAAAGAGTATTCTTGCGTGTACGCAGGGCAATAATATGAAGGTTTCTGAAAGCTGTGTCTTATTTATTTATTTATTTATTTATTTATTTGTGTATAAATGTATGCTTACCCCTTGTACCTGATAGTTTGTAAGGAACTTATTATTTTATACTGGTTTGTCACATAGCTTTGTTATTAAATGTTTGTTTGTTACGGTAGTCAGTCACCGTATACTTTGTTGTAATTGTCAGGATTTTGCTAGATATAACTTATTTTAAGATAAAAAGGGAGTGGTACCATCATAAATTCTTTTGATCTTTGTTGCTGTTAATTTAAATTCATAAGTAACCCGTTTCTTTGTGAGGGGTGTACTTTACGTGCCACTGCCCTAGCTTGCGGCTTTTGCATTTTTGTAACTAGATCTTTCGCGAAGGTTATTTCAATTTACAATCAGTTTAGGATCATCAACTTTAACCTTTTTTAAAATTTAGTTTGCGGGATTAGCCCGATATTAACCCTCCGAACTAGGATAGGTGTTTGCACATTTTTTAAATAAATTTTATTCGAGTTTTACATAAGACTGGATGTTATTTTAAGCTCTTTGCCCGTGTCTGCCCGATCGCGCCGGGATGCTGTGTCTTCGTGCGCAATGACGTATAGGAAGTACACTCAAGCCTTCTCGGCTTATGCGTCCAGACGGTGAGTTGTCTAGGAAGCCATTTCGGTTAGTGGCAACCCAAACAACTCGTCTGACGGGCTCACTATGAACTGCAAGCTAGAGGATATAAAGGTCTTGGAAAGAAGAATCATCAGGAAGATAATGGGATCTGGTCACATTGAAAGCGAATAGAAACTTCGGAGCAAGAAATTTAACTGAAGGTGGAAGGAATCTTGGAGACTATGTAGTACAGGAGACTGGCGTTCATGGGACATACAGTATTGAACCCTTTATCCTCTGATGGATAAATGATTCGATGTTTTATTTCTACAATTAATTAATATTTCCACCAGCGTCATGAAATAGCCAGACAAAGATGAGGAAACTTTAAGCATTTGTTGGAGACAGTGGGGATATACCTGCAGCAGTTTGACAAAAGGCTAAATACTTAAGGAATATGAATGGAAAGAGCCTATCGATGATTCAGAACGACAGGTGCTGGCTACCTCAGGATAGAAGGGACGCGTGGTGAGACACGCTTGTGGCATGTTCATTGTACTATTCGCGCCTAGAAAAAATATAATGCAGTAACGTGAGTGGCTGATGGTACTACTGGACACTCCTACTAGGCCGAGGTCTGATAAAAACCGCGAAGGTAACGTAATAGTGAAACCAATAGGAGATGAATGCTTATGAACGCGCCAAGTCTAGCTGGGGCACGCGATAGCTAGCATTAACGCGGGAGATCGGCTAGACAACATCTCTACGATCGATTCTAGAATTAATGGGCATATTCTTGACCTGCGCAATTTTACGAGTCCAGTGATATTTGTTTCATTCCTGTACCACTATTATTTTGAGAAATTTTTATATATTTTCCCCCTCTATCGATACCTAGGGCCAGTTCATTTATAAGTGGCGTGAAGAGCCAAGACATTACATTACATTTCGTGCGTCTGAGGACGTTAGAGACATTACATTTCGTGCGTCTGAGGACGTTAGAGACATTACATTTTGTGCGTCTGAGGACGTAGGCTGACGTTATTTTGTGTGTCGGAGGACACAGGTTGACATCTTGTGTATTGCGCGTCTGAGGACGTAGGCACTTGTACTTTGCGTGTCATGAGGACACAGATTTTTATTAAGACAAATGTGTTGTAAATTCAGTGTGATAGATAGTCACAGTACTAATTTTGTAGGGCCAGTATCATCGACAATTCGCCAACAGACTGTTTTGGGGGAAATAAGTACCTAAACGGTGAATTTAGTAAACAGAAATCGAGTGTGTAATAACCTATAACTTTTTGCATCTGCACGAGAGATGACATCGCTTATCTTGGAAGAAGTTTGGAACTGTCAACACTCCGTTGAGATGTTCGAGACGAGCTAAGCAGCATTAAGTAGGGAGATGGCTGCAGATGTCCGCTGACGGGTGACTGGCCGAGGATGAGTACTGAATAATATTCTTATTATCTGACAAATCAACTTATGGTATATGGGACATATTTTTTTGTAAATATCTTGCTTGTGTTGATTAACGTAGTGTATTTAGTTTTGGTCTGACACACATTTTGCATGGAAACAGCTCGCACAATTGTTCGTAGACGTAGGTCCTTGTTTGTTTGTTTGTTTGTTTTAATTAACGTGGCTATGTGGACGACCGTGTTCGCATATGTTTACGCAATGCGGTTAAGAAACGTCTCTCGGAGATATATTGTGTTTCAGAAGTAGGACTGAAATAATATAATCATAAAGTAGATTGGTGGGTAAATTGGTCTTTGTAATGTTTATTATTGATCAGATTCATTAAGTTTATTGCCTTTGGAGCAATGTGAGTAGTGGCGGAGGGCATTCAGCTCTCTCATAGGTTTTAATATTCCTAAATAAATTGTGAGCATCTGATTCAACTGACCTGTGTGAAAAGTGTTATGTCATTCCCAGCAATGAGTGTGTGTGTGTTTTATTGGTCATTACAAGCGGGAATTTCAGCTTAGACTGATTTCTGTCAGCTTGGTGCCGAGTCCATATTGTGACCTTGCGAGGGTGTATGTGACTATATCGATTAATGTCTTGCCATATGTGCATATGGTTGAGATTTGTTGCTGTTGATTCTACGAGATAACGGGACAGTTGGTCAAGTTATTTTTACACACTGGAGCTGGATGATGACAAGAGTTGAGAGCAAGGGGGGAACCTGTTTTCACAAGGCGGGCTGAACAGATTGCATCGAGGTCATTAGTGGAGTACATGTTGGCTCCGTAT
The DNA here is from genome assembly GCA_946902985.2 of Meconema thalassinum. NCBI lineage: Eukaryota > Metazoa > Arthropoda > Insecta > Orthoptera > Tettigoniidae > Meconema > Meconema thalassinum. The sequence continues at coordinate 468,900,259 of OX336390.1, read as the reverse complement.
TAATAGTTGAAATACAGAATAAGAACTGATCGATGATAAAAATTGTTTAAATAAATGGGAGTTGCCTACGAAACATTATAATCTCCGAAACGTTATCTTATCGCAATTTTTTTCTATTCTTGTAAAATAATGTCAGCCGTGAGGCATGTGTTTTTGTTTGTTGTTGGTTTATTTTTTTTAGTCTTGTGTCAGTGACTCCGAGTGGTCACGTGCGGCGCTGTGTTTTCCTTGTTTGTTTGTTTGAGCATTTTGGCCTTGCAGGCAAGCTCGTTGTCAGATGAGCTATTTCACTGGGAGAGGGTCTCGAGGGAGATTCCTGTAAATATTAGATATTAGATTGTGTGTCAGCAATAATTTAAGGATTTTTATTAGTGTTGTTTCCAATATCCGTAAACGTTGATTTACGAGATGATTGTTCGTAAGCACCGTGGCTGTTACCCGATGTAAACGAACAGTCATCCAAGTACTCATTCCTCGTAGTTAGTCATTACGCGTACATAAAATCCTGATGCAAGTTGGTGGAACTTGGATCCACATTTTTATGAGGAGGAGATCCGTCTGATCCCTCAACGTTATATATATTTCTGTCATGGGAAGATTCAGGGAGGAATAATATTGTTGTTATTTATATTCATTTATGCACCATTAGTCATTAAATTATGTTATCATTTTACGTCTTGTCACTTCCTTTCTTAATTATATTTTTAATCCTATGACCCTTCCCTCAGTAGAGCATGTTGTTTGGCGAACGTATATCACACTATGAACTGAGCGCGACCCCTTGATAAAGATTCTTGCATATAAACACTGCGATACTGAAGGGTTCAGTATGTACAATTTTTGGCCAGAATGAACGACAAAATACTAACCAACCAGATATTAATGGTTACTTCTGGAGAAGAAAACCACTACAGCATGGATTTACTAGAAGGATTTGGAAAGATTCAATATCTCAGAGGGTTGATTCTTAAACAGAAATACATTTAGGAACACAGTGAAAGCTTTCGAAGGGGCTCCAACCTCAGAAAGAACTAGGAAGACCGGAGAGCCTCCACTGCAGATCAACGGAAGCAGGCCAGCGATCACATGGAGTACTGGGAACAGAGAACAATTCGCATGAGGAATGAGGAATGAAGTTGTAGTCTGATCCTAAGTAGTCAATTCTCTTGTAATTAATAATAATAAATAGTAATAATTAATAATAATATGGGTTTAACGCCCCAGTTAACTGCTGTGCCGTTAGAGACGTCAGCATGTTGCAATTTTTCCCCAGGAGGCGATCTTTAACATGGTATAAAATCTACTGAAACCAATATGCCGCATTTAAACACCGTTCAATGCCATAGGACTGTGCTGAGATCGATCCTACTATGATTCAGATAGTCAACGCACCCATTTATCCTTTTCTTTATATCACTTTTTCGTTTTGCTTTCTCTGTTTACTAGTTTAATAGTTTCTTTTATGAAGAATTCAAAAAGACCCAGTCCCCTCGGCTGGGCTGGGAATCAAACTCGGGACCCAAAGCCTAATATGCTAACCAATTATTCACGGAACTGGACTACTCAGACCGACGTTATATCAGTTGAAAAGTTCTTAGAATTTTCCTTGTTTGCGGGAACATTTTGCCAAGGTTGGTATTCAAAGTGATCAGAGATCTGTGAGAAGGGAAAGCCATTAGAAGTTCCTCAATTAAAGAAGAACTGTGCTTGTGTCCTGCGAGTTGACAAATGTGCCTTCAGTGGAACTTGCATGGCAGATAATCGTTCCCACCAGGAGGTACACTTTATAATGTATTAGTTATGGTGCTTAAGGCAGGATTAGAACCCCTACGGCTTATACTCCCAGCACCCTGGTTCTTTAGTAGTAGCGTGGAAAAACAACACCGAGAACACGAGGTGACGTGGTCACACTCGCTGAGAACACTCGTCCGTCATTGGTACAGCGCGCCAGTCTGCCGAGCACTCACATGGAAGAATTATCAGTAATATTTGAATTGTGCTCTTCAAAATCCTGATAAGTGCAGTGTTATTCAAAAAGGAGATGGCTCTTTATTATGATTAATTGGAAACATTAAATTACCCTAATTGTCTGATGTTTGAGATATCGTGTCATTGGCTATTCTTCTCCACTCTTCTCCTCATCAGACCCAGCAAGTGGCGTGTAGGGTTTGCTTCAGGGGGGGGGATAAGCTCATTGGGACTGGGGGTGGCGGGGACGTTTTGGGCATAATGAAATAAACAATGAAAGTAAATATACGATCCCGAAGTTTCAAAACCTCCTATCTATAGTATTTACGAGTTGGATATCAATAAGGTTTAATACGTTGTATTTGCACTTGTTGTTTGAGTCTTCAGTCTTTATACTGGTTTGATGCTGCTCTCCATGCCTTCCTGTCCTGGGCTAATCGTTTCATCTCTACATAGCTACCACACCCTACATCCGAGGCAATCTGTTTCAATCTGTTTAACATATTCTAACCTTGGTCTACCCCTACAGTTCTTATCCTCGACCCTTCCTTCCACAACTAAGCTTGCTATTCCTGGGTGTCTTAGTATGTGTCCTACCAACATATCTCTTCTCTTCATTAACAGTCGCCAGAAACATCTCTCCTCTCCCACTCGTCTTAATACCTCTTCGTTTGTAACCCTATCTACTCATCTGTTCTTCATCATTCTCCTGTAACACCACATTTCAAACGCTTCAATTCTCCTGTTTTATGCTGCACCAATAGTCCAAGTTTTACTTCCATAGAGTTCCACGCTCCAGACAAAGGCTTTCAAAAATGACTTCCTAATACCTAAATCTATTTTCGATGTCAACAGATTCCTGTTTTGTAAAAATGCTTTCCTTGCCTGAGCCAACCTATTTTTTATATCCTCTTTGCTTCGTCTATCACTGGTTATTTTGCTTCCTAAGTAATAGAAGTTTCCTATTTCCTATAAGCTATCAAAAGACAATCTTGCAAATACGGTCTTGTAGAAACACCGTGGTTACCTTCGTTGACTTCAGAAAGGATACGACTCCATCGACAGATCAACTCTCTTCAGCATTCTGGAAGAGTTCAAAGTTGATAAGATAACCAGGGCAATAATTGAACAAATTATCATTGATACTACATCAAAGGTTAAGTTTGGTGGATACATTTCTCAACCTTTTGAAATACACACTGGTGTTCGCCAAGGAAATGGACTTTCACCCATCCTTTTTAATACGGTACTGGAAAATATAATCAGAAGTTGGGAAAGAGAGGTTAAGGGAACAAACACACATTGGTAAAAGAATAAAGTATAGAGCTATTATCAAATGTTTGGCGGTTGCTGATGACCTTGCAATATTAATGAATACCAGACAAGGAGCAATGTATGCAAATAGAAACATTACACGAAATTTCACAAACGGCTGGTCTCCTGATATCTTATGAAGAAACTCAGTACATAGAACGATCCCTGTCCTACAATCTACCCATAAGGACGCGATATTGTTCCATATCAAGAGTTTCCCATTTTAAATACTTAGGAGAAATCATCCAACATTAAGGCCTAAACATAATAGCAAATCAACAACGAGTGAAAAAATTACAGAGAGCGTACAGACTTACCTGGAATCATTACAACAAAAAATCGATCTCAGTTAATGCAAAACTAAGACACTACAGAATAGCAGTTTTTCCTGAAGCACTTTATGCCGCAGAAACAACACTAATCCATGGTCACTCATAAATCACCGACACTTTCAGAAAGAGACGAGCTAAATTGTTTGGCACATATACAGAATGGATCAGCACAGAATTACAAAACGATTTTTAACATCACCCTTAACAGTAAAAACAAGTCCAAATGGATACAGGAAACTGAAGACCTCAAGCAGGTAAACATCACGATGCACGACATGAATGATCGGGTTAAATTTAGATACACCATAATGAGACATAAATTTGATCAAGAACTGCTACCAAAGATGCCAGGAAAAATGTGGACGGACGAACGGAAGAAAGAACATAATGCACGAATGAAGAGACAGGATTTGGGAAGAACGTCGCCGCAAGCCTGGGTTGTCATGAAAATTGTTCAAGTTCACACGCTCTCTTAAAAGGGAATGTACGAGAGTAATAGTAATAAGCTATATACTGCATTAATAAATTATAGTTCCCAACTTAAGTTTAACTTAAAACGTCAATACAATGACACCAAGACTCAGATACTAACAGAATGACAACTGATAGTTAAGTGGTGCATTTTGAAGAGCTGAATATTTTGCTCATTCAATAACTGTTTAGTTAGGCTTACGTTAAATATTTTACATGAGAAAAAATAAATGGTTTCAAATTTGTAAGTATAAACTTACATAATTCAATCATTTGCCATAATTTCTACGATTGGTTTTAATAAAAGATTATAAACTTGAAGAAATTTCATATGTTTATTATTCGGCTCTGGGAGGGATTGATGCCCCAGATCACACCCCGTAGTTACGCCACTGGCCCAAGTGTGGATACATAAATTCTCTTAGAATAAATGACTTCACTTATGTCTTGCATAGGAAATGGAATTGTTCGTAAATTGTACGGTTGTGACTAGCCATAAAGCAGAGTATAGTACCTAGGTAGTATACTACTGCTTAAACTTGTTGCGACGATATACGTTTATCTATATTTTTGTGATTATTGTGAGAATATTCATTGCTACCTATATTATTTGAAATGATGGGAAATATATGAAAAGATTCATTTAAACCGCACCATTTATTTTCTTCTATTTAGAGTTAATGCCGGATTTTCAGCCATCATCTAATAAATACTGTAATGTAGAAGAAGACGAAGAAGGGTTCTCAGCCCGTAAGCTGGTTTGTACCTTCAAACAGGCGGTCCTGAACCGGAGTTTACTTACGGTAGGGTGGCCAGTTCCTTTCCGCTAGACTTAAGTACGAGGAGGGAGAGTGTAGTGTTCATAGCTCTAAATGTGTGAAATGGTTACTCTCAAAACACAGGTGCCATCACCAATGGGGACCAAGCACCTTGGTTACGTTCCAAGACTGCAATGGGAAGCTGAAGCAGGTTAGGGTATTCAATGTTCAAATATGATAAACACTATTCTGAGTATGGTTTTCCCTCGCTTCCTCCAGGTGAAAGGCAAGGCCACATATCCCAATTCTAGGCCTAAATAATTACAGTTATACATACTAGTGAGAGTACGCCACCATCAGTGGTCCTTCAAATGCTTTTCCGAGGTTTCCCATTTTCAACTCTAACCAATGTCAGCACCTTGTGAGCTCTAAGCTAGACATACTCCTAGGTGAAGTCGGCTACAATTGCTAATCGGAGATATGATGACGATGATGATGATGATTGTTATTATTATCATTATTATTTTTATTACTGCTATTCCCGGCTCTGCCAAGAAATGTTAATTCTGGTTTGAGGGCTGGTACGGGGGACAATCAGCCTCGTGAGGAAAAACTGAGAATATTTGATTCTCACCTCATCCATCCTGGGAGTGGTTTTCGGTGGTTTCCCCACTTCTGGTATGGTTCTTAAGGCCACGGCCGCCTCCTTCCCAGTCCTATCCCTAATGGGCTGTTTAACCACGATGTCGCAACCCCTAAAGTAAGCAACAATAACAACTCGCACATTCTCGCCGAGGTGTGGGAACAGCTCTCGTTCCCTGCGAGGAGAACAGAAGACAGTCGCAAGGGCGTGCGCCGGGTCGAGTCAACTACTAAATAACTCAGCACAGGAATTATGGGGTGATCTCCACCTGGAAAAACGTCTATTTTTAATTTAACACCTCAGCTGTCTTGTTCTCATGGTAAGTGGCGATAATAAATCGTGATTCTATGTGTAACGTGTGTGTTGAAGACGTAGTGTAAGTTACGACCGGCATCTGTGTTTACCTTGCCACCAGAGTACCTTATACACTGTGTGCAGTCGGTCAACCCAATTATTATTACATGTTGTTTCAGTAGGGGCTTGCGACATCTTGGACATCAGCTCTGTGTCAGAGGAAGGAAGCGTGTAGTTTTACGTGTCCGTTAATATCACGATTATGATCCACGGAACCTCCATGTAAAATGAAGTTTGTTATTTAGTTACTAAGGTTCTAATGGGCGGAACTACGAAGTCATCTGGCCCAAATATAACATGGAATCCGAACAACAGGACATGACATTTCACTTCGAAAACCTCTCATGCATTAACCGACAGTCGAATCCCATTCGGGTTTGTGAGAGCTTCACCAATCTGCCAATACGCCAACCAGGCCCACGTACTGTACTTGTGAGTGTATCTATAATAAATAATCTATGTGATAACCCTTGCTATTATGGTGTCTAATTCTAATTAGGTCTAGTATCGGGAAGAAGCCTACCGTGGCATTACGTTGGGTTTTACGATGGTGGTGATTAAAAGACAAAATTTATTAAATCTCAGTCACAAGTCCCCCAGTAAAGAGAGTAGATCAGTAACACTTACACCAGATATGTTATTATTATTATTATTATTATTACTATTGATTTAGGCTCACTAAGGAATGCTTATGACTAGTTTGTCTTTAATGATGCTGGGGGGCGTGGTGCCTCAGCGGTCTAGCTGTATGCCTCTCACCAAGGCGGTCCGGGTTCGATTCCCGGTCAATGCATGTGAGATTTTTCGAAGTGAAATGCCATGTCCTGTGGTTCGGATTCCACGTAAAAAGGAGGTCCCGTGGCTCATGATCTCGAGATTAACGGTCACGTTAAACTACAAGCTTGCTTGTCTTTAATGAACTCTTTCGTTCCCAGTATCTCTTTGAGCCCGGATAATAAATTTTCCTTTCTTTCCTGTAAGAGGGGTTACTTGCATTGCAGACATCAACGTGAAATACCATTCTCATGATTTTTTCTTCATCCTTTCACTGTGTTCTTTCTTTCTTTATTTATTTATTTCTTTCATATGTCCAAACAGTTGAGTGCTTTCTGTGTTTTTCCTGAAAATCCACGAATTTTCTAAACTTTAATTATAAATGTAAGTTAGTTTAGAATTTCCTCCTTTGTACTGTTCATTTCCGTCGAACGCCTTTTCACTTCTTAGAACCAACTAATTTTCGTTTTGCTATTTTTATCGAAAGGGTCAAAATACATCATATATTTAAAATGCATAAACATTAACTATTATTAATATGGTATTAAATATTATCCGTGTTAACTGATAGTAGTCTCCAATTATAAAATCCGCCTTTTCAAACACTGTGAAGTTTAATAATTAAATTCTTTTTATTTAATCTACGCTGACGAAGGTATCATTGTATACCGAATTTAATTATTAATCTTCATAGTGTTTTAAAAGGCGGAGTTTATAATTGGAGATTAATAAAATATTTAGTCGTTTATTATTATTATTATTATTATTATTATTATTAAAGCCTCGGTGGCTTAGGCGGCAGCACGCCGGCCTCTCACCACTGGGTCCGTGGTTCAAATCCCGGTCACTCCAAGTGAGATCTGTGCTGGACAAAACGGAGGCAGACAGGTTTTTCTCCGGGTACTCCGGTTTTCCCTGTCACAATTTCATTCCAGCAACACTCTCCACTATCATTTCATTTCATCTGTCATTCATTTAATCATTGCCCCAGTGGAGTGCGTCAGGCCTCGGCAGCTGGCACAGTCATATCCTCGCCGCTAGATGGGGGCTTCATTCATTCCATTCCTGACCCGGTCGGAGACTGTAAGCAGGCTGTGGATTTTCATTTCATTATTATTATTATTATTATTATTATTATTATTTATTAATTCGTCAAGCCCTGTTAAGGAGAGCGTTAGAATATATTTAGTACAATATTTCCTCTCTTTTTCCCAATATCACTTCATCCATTCTCTGTGCTCTCTATCACTATCTTCTGATCATCCTGTGATTTTCCGCGTACGTTTCTCGGTAAGTTGGTGTCTGTTCATTAGGGTTCAAAATTGCGATCGATTGTGAATGATTTCTTCGTGGGTACCAATATATTGCAGGTATTATTATTAACTTATTATTATTATTATTATTATTATTATTATTATTATTATGAGAGGTAGGAATATACTTCTTGGACGATTGAAATGGGAATCAAATTTCTCAATTACCGGTACCCTCTGCAAGCTGAGTGTATCCTGTTTCAACCACCTCAGAACAGAATTGAAGTTCTTGGCAGAATCAAGAATCCAATCCGGGACTTTTGGGTCAGGAATCTCAATGCGTACTCTTAGATCAGAGAAAATGTGATGTTTCAACGGGTAAGTAATAAGGTGAGATGCCTTTGTCTATAGCAAGTGATTTTACGGCCAGATGCGTTTCCTGACACCCCAGAAAGAGTGGAATATGATGATGATAATGGCCTTAAGGTCTGGGTGATAGCGAAAATGACAATGAAATGGAAATCATAACGAAAATTGAGTGAGATTGAAAATTCTTACAAAAAGGAACTGAAATTGAAACGACTCACAAAATGGAGAGTGGAAATACTTACAAAAGGGAATTGAGAAGAAAATACTCACAAAAGGAATGGATTGAAAAATACGCAAAAAATGTAGGTTAGGTTCAAAATACTTACAAAATGCCATGTAGAGTCGAAATACTTGCAAAATGCAATAGAAATTCAAAATACTTACAAATTGTACATGAGATCGAAAATCCGTAAAAAAATGCAATTGAGATCCAAAATACTTACAATGTGCAATTGAAATTGAAAATGCTTACAAAATGTATGGTGGATTCTAACTACTCATTTGGATTGACAATACTTACAAAATGCAATTCAGATTGAAAATACTTACAAAATGTAATTTAGATTCAATATACTCACAAAATGCAATTGACAATCAAAATACTTACAAAATGTCCAACATACAAAATGCAATTTAGATTGAAAATGCTTGCAAAATGCGGTTTAGGTTGAAAATACAAAATGCAATTGAAATTTAAAATACTCGCTAAAATGTCCTGATCCTACATTTAAAGACTTACTAAAAAGCAATGTAAATTGTCAACCCCTACAAAATGCAATTGAGGTTGAAAATATTTGCAAAATGCAATTTAGTTCGAAAAGACTTACAAAATGCAACGGAGATTGAAAATACCTACAAAAGGGAGTGCAGATGCAAACAAATCACTAAACGGAATTTAGATACACGAGGAGCCAATTAACAGAAACAGTACGGGAATCTTAAAGAGAAACTAGAAAACCCGTGCTGCTCCGCAGCATTCACTTCAACAATCCTACAGCACTTCTGTCCATATGACATTTACGGTACCGTTGCTTTTGGGTAAATGATGAAGTAGACTTATGAGATCAAATGTGTGGCTGTCTGCCTGTCCTCTGTGTGTGTGCCACTATTTACCCTGCGTAAGCTTAAAAGGCGCACGGACGTCAGGCCGAGGTGAACAGCTAACTCCAAAAACATAAGCTATACTCTTCTCTGAAGAATTAACTCGACACGACTCGGCAGTTTGATGCTGGTTGAAGCTAGGGTGATGGGTCGCTCGCAAGCTCGTAAACTCACTCTGAAGCTAGTAATTTAAATTTCCACTGAATGGAGATTGCTGGAAGAAATGAAAACGTAAACACAATTACAGTGGTCGATGTGGGAGCTGTTGTGGACTTTCTTGCAGAACTTTTAATGCTGAACAATTCTCAGAGAATATCGATTTTTTTAAAAGACACTTGGACGTTAGGGTTTTCTTCAACTCAATTCACTGGAATCGTAAATGCTCGGCTTCTTTGGGTCATAAATAAATGTTTTTTTACCCAATCCTTCATCGAGAAATCCTTTACAGAATGGTGAAAACCGTATCAAAATCCATCAAGTTGCTCTCGAGATTACCCGTTACATCCAAAAAATAGGAACTTAGTTTTATACTAAGTAGATAGAGATATCCACACAATTTAAGGCTACAGCGGTACAATATGGTGTTTTGTCTACTTGTGAACAATGGTAAAAATTTAAAATAAAAGATGTGTCTCTTATATTTGAATTTAGAGATGTAACTCTTGGTTAACATATAGAGGTGTGCAAATTAATAGAATTAAATAAATAATTTTAATTAGTCGGAATTACTTTTATTCAAAATCATTTTATTGAGCAACTTCTTTTGTTGTCCTACTAGTTGTTTCCTCTCCTGTGGAATTACACCTTTTCCCATAAGGAATTGCGTCTGTAAACTTTCAGATTATTGGATTCCGAGGGATATCTGAGCTGGGTCCATTTCCAATTTTTCATAGACTTTAGAATTCAAGTCAGGTGATTTCAATGCATAGTTCATGATTCCTTGAATAGTTCAATAGCGTTCATCAGTTAAAAGATCCCAAATCCCTCCGCTCTAAATTCACACGTAAAGTAGAGTGAAGTAATAAAAACGAAACGTGTGGCATTTTGCATTTGCAAGGCTCCTCTGTTAGTGGAAATTCTAAAAAATGATTTTAATTTGAGTTTCTTAAATGAAAATATAATTAGGAGTCTTGGTTAAACATTTGAAGTAATTTCATCGCCTTGTAAGCATACTTAGTGCATTAAACCGTGAAAAGTAAAAATGCAATTTTGGAAAACTGGCATCGAATCTAATAATTTGCACATCTCTGTAAAGACAGCTATCGCCACCAACCCTACAGATAGAATAGTAAGTAAAGGCGATTGATGATAAATGAAAAGATAACTCACACAGAAGGAATTAATATTTATTAAGCTGTAAATTTGATTGAGTATATCTTTGTTATAGAACTGAGGGAATTAAATATCAGGATGTAGGATAGTAATCACCGATGTAGGACAATAGTAATTTTTTTAAACATTACCACAGGACAGTTATCGTATTAGGGATGCGGACGTCCTTGTATAATTGTTATTTAATCTGTGCCCCGTTTGCTGAGGTCTGTTCTCCTCCGCAACATTCGTTTCAAACATTCTAATAGTACTTCCTTCCATTCGACATTTGCCGTTCGCTTACCTTTTGGTTCTATTTGAACTTTGACGGCATGAAAGGATTTTGCTCGCGATAGTGCGGCATACAGTAAAGTTGTCTGTGGCTAAACACCGGTTGAGGTAAATAAATGCCTACTTGATCTAGTGTTTGACCTTGACCTTTATTGATGGTTATACACAAAGCCAATATACTGGAAACTGCCTCCTTTTGAAGGAAAATGGCATAGAAATATCTGATGGCGTAAGGTCATGGCGAGGGAGTAGGACATTGTTTCCAACATTTACGCCAGTAATAATTTCCAGGTGTAAGCAATTGTCATGCTTCTTCCAAACCAACAGTCTAGTACCGTTCAACAGATCTTGGGTAACATTAATATTTCTCAACAAAATCACAATTGAGCCTTCTTTTAGTCGAAGGATATGAGGTGGCAATCCACTTATGCCTATGCTGTCTAAAAATTCTATTGGGAATTGTAGAATTTCACTCTCATCTTCAGTAATCAAATTATTCACACTGATGTAAGTTCTCGATGATCCTGGGATTAGGTCTAAAACTTTGTCATTGATTTCTTTACAATGTTCATTTTTAGGTGCTAAAATCGCTATTTTGAAAAGCGTGAAATATTTTTCAGCGTGGGACTAATTCTGAAATTTCTCCATCGCCATGAGGGTATTCACCGTTACCAATTTGTATGAAGAAGTTTGCAAATCAAGTTGATCTGTATCCGCTCGCATATTTTTGTTGAGTTTAAAAATTTTGAATAATGGCCACAAAGGAGAGAACCTTACTGACATTTGGACTGATGCTGCTTTAGATGCGTGAGGCACAACAGGCAATACCTGCCTAAAATCTCCACCTAATATGATAATTTTTCCTCTGAAAGGCACGTCGATATTCATGATGTCCATGAGCAACCGATTTACACACATCAACGCGTGCTTATTAGCCATGGAGGCTTCATCCCAGACGATAAGTTTTGCTGAACGAATATAAAAAGCTTCCTTGCTGTTAACTTTTATTCCTGATACAGAACTTTCATGTAAATGTAGAGGTAACTTTAATTGGCTGTGTACAGTAGCAACATTGCTGCAATACCAGTCCATGAACAGAAACTACATTTAACCCCATATTTGTGCAACTGTGAATCAAGCATTGGTAAAGAAATGTTTTCCCGGTGCCCTCTGGACCGTCAATGAAATATGTATTACTCATCCTTTCATTGCTGTTTTGTACTAACCCGAAAATTTCTGTAATTATAGCCGTTCGGTTTCCATTTCCTTGGTTTATCATCCGACTTAATCGATCCTCATTAAGTTTTGAATAATTCATTGGTAAATTTGTCTGAGGGAAATTATCAATAATAGCTGGCAATTCGAGAGAAGTAATGGGAAGATCATGGAGCTTTAATGTATTAGAAATATGTATAAGAGTGAACTGATATGCAATGTTAGGTTCGTGAAACTGCAGATAATCTTCTGATAATGAATTCTTGAAAATGTCCCATAACTATCTTACATTTGAAGGGGTCTGAAAGATAAATATGTAAGAAAACAGTTGTCGTTACTGAGAAGGCATCTGAAATTGTGACGCTTCTGCCAAACAACGCTGCCATTCAGAATCGTCAATCAGCAAACCTCGCTCCTTAGCTGTTTCTTTAAAAGTAGAATACACAACTGCTTTGTATGTTCGTAGATCCTGGAAGCTGGTAGCACCTATGACGTGAAGCAATAACAGGCGTAAATACGACCTTTCTGTTTCTGTAAGCGAAACATTATATATTCTGCCTATAGTTTTTGAAACATTTTTTCTTTTTGGCCACTGGCAGTTGCTCTTATTCCAGACTTAATGTACTGGTGTTTCAGGATATATATACGGACTTCTGGCTTGCGAATCTTGATTTAACTTGAACCACGCTTGTAATTACGTGTTGCGCAACTGTGCTTGAAGTAAAATATCAGGAGCGTTATCATTTTTAAAATAGATATTTTGCAAGTTTGGCAAGTGAACTGGTAATCGCACGATAGAATGTGACTGTTCATGCATGTGAAAGGAAAATATCCTGAATGCAGCTTCTGTTGGACCAACATATCTAGCATTTAGGAAAGAAGTAATTTCATCGTAGTTCACCGTTTCGCCTTCAGGACATATTTTAACAATGCAGCAGTCATGACCTTTATACACATACTTGTGGATTTTAATATATAAGATATTTGTGGATGTATTTAACACTCCGAACACTTGAGCATATTTCAACATTAATATGAGCTTGCACGTAAAGTAAAAGAAATGGATTGTAGGGAACAATGAATCGACTATCGACTTCAATGTCAATGCCTCGAATTGTTTTTATAATAATCCGTCCATTATTTCTTCTCCTATACGAAGGATAACCATTGGCATTATCTTTGGTCTCTTCCTGAAACTGTTTAGGGAAATCTTTCTTACATACGCCATCTTTCATACAGACTGAAGCAGGATTCAAAGATCCGCAAGGACCATGTACCATATGACGCCTTACCGACTCGTATAGCGCTTCATCCTCGAGATCTGGTATTTCGGCTGACACCACACTGTCAATGTCAGAAATTTCTCGAAACTTACAATCTTCCGTTAATGTTAAGAGTAAATGGATGTGCGGGAGACCTCGTTTTTGAAATTCCACTGTATGTAGATATGCTTTTACCGAAAATGTCCTTAACATTGATCAATCGTAGCAATCCCTTTACTTTGCAATGGAAAACTCTCACTTCAATATCAGGCCTATTATTAGCCGTTTCCCAGAGATGAATGCTGTCATGTATTTCTGGCCAGCCCACATTATAGGTGAACGTAATGAATAAATCTGGCTTTCCAAACTTCCTCACTATCGCCATCGTATCCTGATAATTTTGCAATATTTTCCTTGGGCTACCTGTAAAAGAAGATGGCAAAACTACTATACGACCGTCTCTGAGATTTTCATTTTCTGCTCGTACATGCAAGGCTTCTGCTATACCGGCATATGTATCAACTCGTAACTTCGCTTGTTGATGACGTATATATTTTAACCGGTCGCCTTCCATACGACAGTAGTAATCCACGAATAAATATCCATTTTGCAAACTTGAGCAGCGACAACTAACATAACATGACCTCCATGAACACCATTCATAGACATATACATTTTGTAAGCATCGCTCGTATTGATAGCAGTTTCGTACATATCGCTGTTGCCAACAATACAGGAAGAATAATTATTCCACTTGTCAGTAACATGTTTTACAATTCGCTTTCTAACCTGTGTAAATAAACTCTGATTGTTGTACTCACAATATGCCAATGCCCTGAACAGACAATTACCGTCACCATTAATCTTTATAACATTTGTAATTGAGTGTCGCCTCTCATTCATCATAATATGATTCATTGTATTGATTGAGCACACAACCTATAAGGACGAATGATGAAACGAAAAGAAGACAGTTTGTAGCTGGTGAGACCAAAGACTATATAACAGAAAGATCGGATACACAATACAAAATGGCGGTTCCAACATTCGACTGTAGCGGCATCTTCGTGAAATCAGTTGTCTCGTATACAGTATTTGTTGTCATTCAAACTGATGTTGACATGACAGTGTCATTAGCAAAATGACTGCTGATTGTGCATGAGCATTTCAGTCTCAAAGTAATCCATTCTTTGAGAAGTTTTAATAAAATTATGTGCACAGAATCCCTTTCTACTTATTGTATGGATACATGCGACATTAGCGCCCGAGTAGAACAGGTAGAAGTTAACGATATCATGTATGGATACATTCGATATTAGCGCCCGAGTGGAGCAGGTAGAAGTTAACGATATCATGGCGTAATTAGGGAACTCTATGTTAATATCAAGTTAGATTTATTATTGGGGCGGCGTTGAATATCATGATACAGTGTTAGTCGTTGTCACCTAGCGACAATATGTCCGTCAAGTCATTCGATATTCCATTTTCTTGCGACCCTGAAGGAAGTAATATTCGCAATTATTTTAATACTCGAATGATATAATCAAGTAAAGTGGGTATCAATCGACGGTGCTTCACGGGCATTACATTTTAAGACAACAAACGTCGTCGTAGCGCAAATACTTCCCGAGATATTTCAGTTTTAGTAAAGGGTGAAATTTTTTGAAAACTATTTTAATATATAAGATAAGATGGAAATATAATGATAAGAAAACAAGAGGTCTGACCCCTCGAAGAAGGAGGAATCAGGAAAGATGAGACAAGGGCCAATTAAGGCGGGAAAGTGAAAGACTCCCTAGGCCTCGGACACTCTAATACCAGAGGGGTTGGAAAAGAACAAGTGTTGACCAAGGGAGGACGACAGGAAAGATGACGGAGAGGAGCCCGACACAAGTAAGTGGAAGCAATGCCGGACTCAGCTGGGGTCCAGTGGTCGTCAACCCACGTCCCACTAGATGTGAGCCCCTGGGGGAAGTGGAATATGAAAAGGGTGAAGATGGATAAAACTGAGCAATCAGTTGGAAAGTGGTGGTCGTCTCGTATTCATTGCCCACAGCACCACATTCGACGTGAAATCCAAACCACTGGACGTGACATTTCACATCGAAATTACACCATATATTAAACTGGAATCAAACCCGGTTCACCCTGATAAGAGGCAAGGAACTCGGCTAGAAAGCCATCACGACCCCTCGAATATCAAAGGTTGGAATCCCGTGACTGACAGAGAATGTAGTTAGAGTCGTTTATTTACCGGGATCTTCCACATCCCCTCCAGGATAATAACTTATTTCTTGAATGGTACGACACAAGCAGAGTTTATAGGATAGTAGTTTGAAGGTTTGATGAGTTTTTGCTTTAGTTTGTATTAAATATATTTATATTTCATCAAAAACGTGCGGTACCAATTTCCACACTCGCTGCCTTAACATATGAGAAAGAATACTTCATAGAATAGTAACCCAACCTTCGCCCCGTAAAATATTCCAAAATAATACGTTCCAGGTATTGTCTTGTTGTAGTTTTGACACTGGCCATTATACCTAGTCAAAAATTAATAAATGAAAAAGCAATATTATCTTATTAATTACGGTTACATACACTACTACAGTATTGAAGTGATGGAAGTAATTTTTTCAGTAACTACAAAAAAAACAGGTTAACATACAAATTCAACGAACTGCCAATTTTACGACCATTGTGTCCCAGAGATGCATAAACACAAAGTGATTGGCCTATTTAATGTTGAGGTATTACAAGACAGTTTTCAATGTTACCTAGTAATCTTTTCAGTGGGTCCACACGATAGGCGGGGAGCACACATATTTAAACAACCTAATCGGAAAGAAATATTACACGAATTATTTATCTCTTATTTAACACACTTTTTGCACTGATTATTATTTAATGTTAATATTTGCTGCCAAAATAATAGGGCTTCCATTAACGTGTAGATGGAGAATTTTTCTGGGGATCATTGAATAATATTCCCAAGGGGGATTTTATGTGGTCCTTAATCTCGTGTACTTGGCTGTGTGTCTGAAGATCTGTACTATTGTGATGTCTGTGTATTTATAATTGAAGGTAGATTGCAAGGATGCGACCCTGATTTGAAATTAGGAACAATCCTAATCCACATTTGGCGCTGGTTTAGAAGTGTAAAACCAAGTAAAACCACGTATAGGACGCCTGAGGAGATCCAGCCAACCTCTTCTCAAGATTCTGAATGTACCCCCTTCAAACCCAAAATCGATGGGACTGGAGTAGTAATAATCACAGACGGCTGCTACGCACTAGAGATTTGGCTGGTTCCCCTGGCATTGGCTGGGTTTTAACTTAAAATTACAAAAATATAATATAAATGAATAGTTTTTTCATAAAAAATTGCGAATAATTAATATAATAGATGACACTATCGAATAACTAGACAAAGGCTCCTATTAAATCCTGGGTGAGTGCAGACATCCTGAAAGGAACTGGCACTTCCATAGCCCTTACCCATACCTCCTAACTGTGTATAAAACACAGAAAGCCAACTAAAAAGAACTGTTCTACCAGATTTAAATTAATTCTATATTCTGAACCTTAACAACAAATGACCCTAATTTACAAGAGTTTAGTGCTTTTCAGTCGGTCAACACGAATGTACCCAAAAGAGATGGGTTATGCCCTAATCCTGAAATAAATTACATGAGATTAATAAAACACTAGGATGACCAGTTTCGATCGTCAAGCGATCATCATCAGATCCATTACACTTAGGCTACAAAATCTATGTTTGAAATACAGGTGAAAATATTTACAATATGTACAATTATTTAGTTGCAGTATTGGTACTGCAACTGTCAGTGTATGCTAAATGCAGTATATATGTTAGGTGAAATGCTAAATGGTGATAGCTATCCGGAGATTGTACTTTATAGAGATTATATGGTTGTAAACTATGGTTAAACTATAAAATTTTAGGCCAACTACTTATCTAATTGTCTTCCGTACTACAGCTACTCGCAGTTTTCGTGCTCACTGGAACTCACTGTGCGGTCGACTGCGGTGGTTATCTTAACGACTGGTTTTCCCTGCCTTCTCCCCCCTGTCCCAACGTGCTGTGGGGAGTGATAGCGATGTGTTTATGAGAGGTGTCGCTATCACTCCCCACAGCACGTAGGGACAGGGGGGAGAAGGCAGGGAAAACCAGTCGTTAAGATAACCACCGCAGTCGACCGCACAGTGAGTTCCAGTGAGCACGAAAACTGCGAGTAGCTGTAGTACGGAAGACAATCAGATAGGTAGTTAGCCTAAAATTTTATAGTTTAACCATAGTTTACAACCATATAATCTCTATAAAGTACAATCTCCGGATAGCTATCACCATTTAGCATTTCACCTAACATATATACTGCATTTAGCATACACTGACAGTTGCAGTACCAATACTGCAACTAAATAATTGTACATATTGTAAATATTTTCACCTGTATTTCAAACATAGATTTTGTAGCCTAAGTGTAATGGATCTGATTATGATCGCTTGACGATCGAAACTGGTCATCCTAGTGTTTTATTAATCTCATGCAATTTATTTCAGGATTAGGGCATAACCCATCTCTTTTGGGTACTTTCGTGTTGACCGACTGAAAAGCACTAAACTCTTGTTTACTAAGGCAACACTGAAGATATGGCTTTAAACACCACAATGACCCTAATTTACAAAACACAATATGAAAATTGACCCTAAAAAATGAATCCTGGCATTGATTAACTATTCCTCTAATATGCACATAGTTCCACATTACCCAATGATAATGTCCTTTCCGCCAATGCGATACGACGGAACTCGGGTACATTCTATTCACACCCAAAATACACGGGGCTACATGACAGCGTTGTCGCAGCCCCTAAACTAAGGAAACAACCAACCTGACTTCAGACGATGATCGTAAACTCATCAAAGCACCCGTACCGACCCAATGTTAATTTTTGCATTTATAGTATGTTTATGGGGGTCATTAGTTAACTGATTCATTTTTAAATCACTTGATATGTTAATTACTTTTCTTTTAGCAGGTGTGCTGAGGGACCGGTGACCTCGAAAATACAACAATCACCCCGCGACTCAGTTTCTATTCAACTTTGCAAGAACCGTCTCATTTGACTTGGGAGCGAGATGAACTAATAAAGAGCCAAAGCAGCCAGCGATGTTTACTTGTGTTACTTTGTTCAAGTTCTTCTCTTGTGGCGTGAAGAATCATTTATTTCTTCTGAACGTGCCATGATTATCCCAACAGTAGCCTTGTATAATTTATTGACTATAAAACGTTAACAAATCTCCTCCATAAAATGACAGTACATGGTATTAGGTTTCCACCTGTAAATCAAGAGAGCTACGCTGGCCACCAAGTGCTGGTAAATATGAGCCCTGCCTCTGATTGGACATCACGCCGACTCGTTATGCAAACCAAGGCCGTAAGAAAGTTGTTCGGTGCACTTCCCCGCTGGGGTGGGACATCCACATCCATACATGTCTCGACACCATACTTTGTGAAATTATTATTATTATTATTATTATTATTATTATTATTAAAATAACGTCGTGATTGGGCTCAGAAGACTGCGCGAATCTAAGGACCACTGCTGCCAAACTTATAGCCTTCGGATTGTTGGGGACGCGTGGTCAGCCCGACGACACCTTCTGCCATATTACCTTGGTTTTAGACCATGGGTCTCTACTCTTTTATCATGCAGCTATTCATTGTCCTCACAGTGCAGCCCGTTCCAGTCTTTATGTCAGCAATACAATTCCTAGCTAAATGCAAGCGTGCTTTTTCCCTACACCTCGAGGCCGGCATTTTTAGCCTACTTTTCTCAATTTGCAAAAATGAGGAAAAAGTAGACTTATGAGATCGGGCAACTGTGTGTCTGTCTGTCTGTCTGTCCTTCTGTCTGTCTGTCTGGCTGTGTGTGTGTGTCCCCCTATCAACTACTAAACGGCTGCAGCAATCAAAACCAAATTTAGTATGAGTAAAGATGTGCACCGGAATATCTCACGTCCATATTTGAAAATGATGTCAGTGCTACCAACTGCTGAAAAAACGCACTAGAAATTTGAGCTCCATGTTGGATATCTTGCAAGGTATGCATGGGAGCTATTCCAAAATTGGCACATATGCAGATAATAATATTTCAGTTTAATTTTCAGGAGGCCAACAATGACAGAGTTGCCAAAATAATTTTAAGCCTTCTGATAGGTCCAATGTTTAAATGCATATAACTTCTACACTATCAATTTGATTTCAACCAAATTTTGTATGTAACATCTGTACACAAACATATATGAATGAGCATATTCTTAAGAGCCAACAGGGCTACCAACTGTTAATAATTGCTCTCTCTATTTTTTTTATCCAAATACCAATATATCAGAAAGTATGCAAGCCAACAGCTTTACACTATGCACACGTATATTGTGACATTTTAGATTAGTTTGTAGTAACTTATGTACTTCAGTTCTACCAACATGATTATAAGCCTGCTGATAGTACCAATTTTAAATACATGTAACTTCTATACTATCAGTTGGATTTCAACCAAATTTCGTATGTGCTATGTGTACCATAACAGATATGACTATAAGTATTGTTAAGAGCAATCAGGGCTGCCAACTGTTAATAAAAGCTGTCTATATTCTTTTTACCCTAATATCAATATTCCAGAAAGTATGCAAGCCAACAGCTCTATACTTTGCACACGTATAGCACCTGACATTCTAGATTAATTTGGAGTAATTAATACAAGGCAGTGCTGCCAACATGATTCTATGCCTGCTGATATGTCCAATTTTAAAATACATGTAATTTCTATACTAACAAATGGATTTCATCCATAATTGGCACAACAAGATATCATAATATTTCAGATTATTTCTGACCAGCACACGCATGGTATTGTTGGCAACATGCTTTTACGCGTGCTGATAGATCCAGTGTCTAACTGCATGTAACGTCCATTGGACTTCAACCAAATTTTGTATTCTGTACCTTAAGAGATTGAACTAAGAATATATTCAGTCACCAGGGCTGCCAACTGTAGTGCTCTATTAGGCTACATCATACCAGATATATTTTGAACTAATTAGATATTTCGATATTACCAACTTAATTTTGTCATTTTTCTAGATAGGTTCATATACTGTAGAATAATCATTGGCATGAAAAGTAGGCTGTATAGTTCTTCACGGAACTTCTTGTTATTATTGTTATTATTATTTACATAATTCTCAGAACAGTATATGGCAAATACATAGCAACTATAGGAATCAAAACATATTTAAAACCATTAAAACCACTAATCACAAATCCATAAATGTTCGAACTATTCTGGTTGTTGAAATGATGATTGCATTTTGCATCGGCTTGTACAAATTTATGTCCACATGAAGTTTCTTGAACCCATGAAGAAGGCTCCCTGGTACAATTCCAGTACTTGGGATCACAATTGGAATGCTCTTTCAATCTGCCATTGCTCTCTGATAGACTCCACTAGGTCTTTATGTTTGGAGATCTTTTCGTCGTGATTAACCTTTAAGTTGTTGCTATTGGGAACTGCCAATTATCTATTTATTCATTTTATTATTTATATATTTATTTATTTTATTATTTAAATATTTATTTTATTATTAAATTATTTCTTTCTTTTGCGAATTCACTTACACATTCTCAGCATATTTGATGGAAAGAAAACATTTGCAATCTCAGATATTGAGTACATAATAAACAGCAATTTTTTCAATCTATAGTAGCATCACTCTTCTCCTTCAGGCTTGATTATCCAAGAATTTCCTTACTATGGGACACGCCAGAAGTATGACTGTCTTCTGCATAAGCTAAAAACGGCGTGGGTCTAACTTCAAATCTGTGAGAGAATCCTTTAAAATGTACGGAATCACGCCAGTGCTGGAGATGATCGTAGGAACTGTCCTAACTGTATTATTATTAATAACATTATTATATGTCCAACAATATGGCTTTAGAAGAGAGTACTCAACGATTGATGCTGTGTGGGTAGTTGTGGAAACTGCTTTCACAACACAATTGCGTAACCATTACTCTTGTAATGTTACACTACTTGTGACCCTGGATGTGAAGAATGCTTTCAACTCAGCAAGGTGGAGTAAAAATTTGGAAGCACTTCAAGGTACATTTCGATTGACGAAATATACCTTGAGAATGATGAGAGATACGTAAGAAATCGAATTTTGCTGTAAGATACTGAACCCTTGCAAAGAAGCTTATGAGACTCAGTTTCGGGGGGGGGGGGGGGGGGGGGGGGGGTGTAACAGTCCATATCGTAAGTTGTTGTTAAAGCGCTTCATTAACATGCAGGGTAACATATAACAAAATAACATGCAGGAAAAGTGAAGCCAGGGTTATAACAAATGAATTTAATGACAGATCAGCTATTTACAAAAATGAATTAACAAACAAAACTCCCATAATGACTCCCACTGAATAAATTAAATTTGCCAAAACTAGGCCAAATCTCAGGAGAGATTATTACTCGGACCAAGTGTCCCAAAAATAAATCAACAATAATGACAATGTATGCGCGAGTGCTGTTCTACATGCTTCACGATGAGTACAATTGAATGCATGATTCGTCATCATCCGGAATCAACTTTCAGAAGACGAATCCGCATTACTTAGAGCTAGACAGACGCGGGGAACAACTATACACAACTTAAAAACTAAACCGACACTTCCTATACTTAAAATAAACAACACAATAATTTCCGCATGAAATTGGAATCAAAACTGCCGTAGCAAAACAATTACTGCCTAAAATTAGGACTTCTCACACAAATCAACACAAGTAAGCTAACACGTGACCAATAAAACAAATACACATATGACCGCCGTCATTTTTAGCCTACTTTCGATTTTTGCAAAAAATGAAAGTAGACTTATGAGATCAACACAGGGCGAAAAAAAGTGTGTCTGGCTGTGTGTGTGTATGTGTGTGTGTGAGTCTGTGTGTGTGTCTGTGTGTGTGTGTCTGTGTGTGTGTGAGTGTGTGTACTCTGAATGTGTGTCCCCCCCCTATCAGTTCGAACACGGTGAATGCGAATTGAACGAAATTTGGTACAAAGGTAGCACTAGCAAAGGACACCTCAGTGTCATATTTTATATCGCCGCCATCTTGACGGAAACGTAATGGCGGCCACACAAATGTTCAAAGCTTAAATCAAATTACGACTAACCTAATCATCCGATCTCTACCAAATTTTGCAACAACATACCTTTATAGGGGGAGCATCCTTTGACCAAACTAATAGGTCATCAGCGTAATAGTTTGCGGATGGCGGCCATCTTTGTGTGAAAATCGATTCCCCCTATTAATTCAAACACGGTGCAACCGAATGGAACGAAATTGGGTACAGAGGTAGTACTAACAAAAGGCACCTCAGTGTCATGTTTTATATCGCCGCCATCTTGACGGAAACGTAATGGCGGCCACATAAATGTTCAAAGCTTAAATCAAATTACGATTAACCTAATCATCCGATCTCTACCCAATTTTGCAACAACATACCTTTTTAGAGGAAGCATCCTTTGACCCAATGACTAGGTCATTAGCCTAATAGTTTGCAGATGGCGGCCATCTTTGTGTGAAAATCAATTCCCCCTATTAATTCAAACACGGTGAAACTGAATGGAATGCAATTTGGTACAGAGGTAGCACTAGCAAAGGGCATCCCAGTGTCATGTTTCATATCACCGCCATATTGACAGAAACGTAATGGCGGCCACACAAATGTTCAAAGTTTAAGTTAAATTACGACTAACATAACCATCCGATCTCTACCAAACTTTGCAACAACATTCCTTTATGGAGGGAGCATGCTTTGACCAATCTAATAGGTTATTAGCCTAATAGTTTGCGGATGGCGGCCATCTTCATGTCAAAATTGATTCCCCCTATTAATTCGAACACGGTGGAACAGAATGGAACGAAATTTGGTACAGAGGTAGCACTAGCAAAGGGCACCTCAGTGCCATGTTTATATCGCCGCCATCTTGACTGAAACGTAATGGTGGCCACACGAATGTTCAAAGCTTAAATCAAATTAAGATTAACCTAATCATCCGATCTCTACCAAATTTTGCATCTACATACCTTTATGGAGGGAGCATCCTTTGACCAATCTAATAGGTCATTCGCCTAATAGTTTGCGGATGGCGGCCATCTTTGTGTGAAAATCGATTCCCCCTATTAATTCAAACACGGTGAAACAGAATGGAACGAAATTTGGTACAGAGATAGCACTAGCAAAGGGCATCTCAGTGTCATGATTTATATCGCCGCCATATTGACAGAAACGTAATGGCGGCCACACAAATGTTTAAAGCTTAAATCAAATTACGACTAACATAACCATCCGATCTCTACCAAACTTTGCAACAATATACCTTTATGGAGGGAGCATCCTGTGACCAATCTAATAGGCCATTAGCCTAATTGTTTGCGGATGGCGGCCATCTTTATGTCAAAATTGATTCCCCCTATTAATTCGAACACGGTGGAACCGAATGAACGAAATTTGGTACAGAGGTAGCACTAGCAAAGGGCACCTCAGTGTCATGTTTTATATCGCCGCCATCTTGACGGAAACGTAATGGCGGCCACACAAATGTTCAAAGCTTAAATCAAATTACGATTCGCCTAATCATCCGATCTCTAGCAAATTTAGCAACAACATACCTTTATGGATGGAGCATCCTTTGACCAAACTAATAGGTCATCAGCCTGATATTTTGCGGATGGCGGCCATCTTTGTGTGAAAATCGATTCCCCTTATCAATTCGAACACGGTGAAACCGAATGGAACGACATTTGGTACAGAGGTAGCACTAGCAAAGGGCACCTCAGTGTCATGTTTTATATCACCGCTATCTTGACGGAAACGTAATCGTGGCCACCCAAATGTTAAAAGCTAAAATGTAATTACGACCAACCTAATAATCTAGTCTCTACCAAATTTTGCAACACCATATCTTTATGTGGGAAACATATTCAGACCAAACTGCAAGAACATCAGCCCAATAGTTTGCAGATGGTGGCCAAGTATGTGTGCAAATCGATTCCCCCTATCAATTCAAACACGGTGAAACCTAATGGAACGAAATTTGGTACAGAGGTAGCACTAGCAAGGGGCACCTCATATTCATGTTTAATATCCCTATAGCACGTTGTATTTCAGCAAGCTACTACAACCAACATTCGATCATACTCCTTGAAAAGGACAAAGAGTTATAACAATACCCATGCATTTAGGAGAAAGTAGGCTATATGTTCTTTACTGAACATCTTGTTACAAGTAAAATACCACTACACCACACGGGCGTCACAGACTAACTTACATGAACTGAGTCATAGACGAATCACTAGGCTCAAAGCCAACATTTACATTATTAACACAATATTCCATCCATACGACATGCAATAATCCGTCACAAACATGGCGAACTCCCCAATTAATTATGGTTCAA
Source organism: Meconema thalassinum (assembly GCA_946902985.2). Lineage (NCBI taxonomy): Eukaryota > Metazoa > Arthropoda > Insecta > Orthoptera > Tettigoniidae > Meconema > Meconema thalassinum. The sequence continues at coordinate 468,875,300 of OX336390.1, read as the reverse complement.
AATAACCATTACAAAAGAACAGGTTTGCTAAATGAAAGCTTAAAGGGGCCAGTCGGACAACAGGACTGCCTAACAAAATAAGTCACCAAGGCAAGACGGGTGATACGTGGAAATCTGCATATCTGTCAACCCACGTGTCAAAATAACCTCGACCTCCCAAGGCACGGGATCCAGTCTCGAAGAAGCGTGCCCCAAAGGACAATAATACGTGTGTGTGTGTCAGAACAAAATATATCTGAGCATTTCCCCTAGGAAATCCAAGAATCAGCATATGGACAAGGTAGAGTGGTCTTCTCGGAGCACCCTGCCTTTCCATCAAAAATATACAACAACAACAAATATGAGGGCGGTAGGACCTCTACCCCTCTTCATGTAGAATCAAAACACACACCTGACACCATAACACACACGTATGGGTTTGACAGACCCTGAAATAAAATGACATAAATATTTTCCACCTGCTGGCGCCTCCGTTCTATGCCTGTGACTATCGAACCTGAAAAGGACTAAAAAAAATCTAAAAAAAATTAGAACTAAAGTGTTCTACAATTACACCTTAATTTGTTGCGCACGGCAACCCTAATATGAATAAATAACCTGTTCAGCAAACATCTTACAGTAATTACCTCCCTTTCCTATCAAAAATATGAACTTTAATAAAGCACCACTTATCAAATGTAACGGGTTTCGCATTCGCATGGATAAATCACGTACACGCGCCGTGTACACTAAATATGATTCCAAAGAAAAATAATACACAACAAACAACTTTGGCCACGCGCCTACGTACATTTAAAACATTTAGTGTCGGTGCAAGAAAAACAATCTAAAACAAGAAAAAGAAGAAAATGAACTATTTACAAAGTTCCCCCGCCGTATCTAACTACATATTGAATAATCAATTTTTGTACATCACCGTATCAGCTTGTAGAACATATAACTTCCATCTCGGCCCATTTCCCTACGGGAAATTAGCCCTCCATCGTTGTCTTCGTAGAAGCGTTGGACATCACTCCGGATATCTTGGTGTAGTCTCTTCGACAGAAAAGTTCAATGTTATTATAAATTGCCTGGCTATAATCGTTTGTGAGTTACTAATTTCGCCCACGATTGTCCTATGCGATTAATCAACGAAGACTTTCCCTAGCTCTCGCTTACACACGCACAATACAACACTTGAAAAATACAAGAAAATTTACATGAAATATACACTTCAAACCCATCGTCACTGACTTGACAATACAAGTTTTAAATCTTACTGTCTCGCAGTCGTTATCTCGCTCGGTAATCTCTACTGCACTTGTGAACCTTCGCTCGCGTTGAGCACTAATTGGAATGTTACTCAAGTCTTGCCCCTCCAGAGCTGAAAATAGTTGTCTTCAAAATAAATATTTAAGCGCTTAAAATCACCACGCAAACTGGCGTGAAGTTAGCTCACCAGAGCTCAAAACGAATGTCTTCAAAGAATATTAGAGCTTTAAAAATCACTACGCAAACTAGCGTGAAGTTAGCTCACCAGAGCTCAAAACGAATTGCTTCAAATAATATTAGAGCTTTAAAATCACTACGTAAACTGGCGTGAAGTTAGCTCACCGGAGCTCAAAACGTTAGTCATCAAATAATATTAGAGCTTTAAAAATCACTACGCAAACTGGCGTGAAGTTAGCTCACCAGAGCTCAAAACTTTAGTCTTCAAATAATATTAGAGCTTTAAAAATCACTACGCAAACTGGCGTGAAGTTAGCTCACCGGAGCTCAAAACGTTAGTCTTCGAAACAGCGTCTCGTCGATCAATTTATTGGAAACTGACAGAGTGAGGAGGAGTGGGGTGAATTAATAAAAAAAATTCTAGAGTTTTCGTCTCACACACATGGGACTAGTGTCAATCTTCATCATTTAATTCAAACGTCTCAGTGCACTCATGCGGAGATATTTCGGATCGGCGGTTCATTAGATAATCAATTCCGCGCGCTTTTTACCAGTGACGCCACCCATCGAGTGGTTTTGGCTTGGTCTCTCCTGATTGGGTGATTCAATCGTAGGTCGGTTGCAACTAACTCGTGACCATCCCCTCATGACTCCAATTTTGGTGCAAGTTGTTACACAATTTGGCCTTGAACTCAGCTTACCCGGCCGTTTTCAAGAATAGCTACCAAGCTCTGTTTCTGTGGCAATCATTGCAACACACTAACTTGCCTTCCTCTTTGTCAACTTCCACAAGTACTGCCTGGGCCGCAGTAATAATAATAATAAATCATGAATACTTATTTATCGCAGATTAATAAGGGTTCAATACTGAGCCCGTATTCGCTCATAATGGTGATAACATTTGTCAGAATTCAGAATTGTTATCTCTGAGAATTATAGAACGCGTCCTAGAAGCATGTCTCCGCTTCAGACGCACTTTTGACTCTGCCCAAATGGATGAAACATTTTTCCACATGATTAAAGATGCAAACTCTAATGTGCAATCTTGTATATATAATCTCCTGTAATTATGCATCATCTGCCAATTGGTAATGGCATAATAATTATTTAATTACTTCGATGACTAAGGCATATCCTCGCAGAAATGCGAAAGGAATGTAACTAGTTGCTGCACGACCCAGGAAGTCATCGACGCCGGAACACGAGGTTCCCGGACCACCTCACACCCTATCGTGCGTTTGACACGGAAAGACGTACTTGCCTATTGGTCGTGAAGACAAGGGTTGAAGTATTTTTGTCAAGGACCAAGTGAGTCCGATATCAGTGTGAATCTACAGTCATCAAGACTACTTCTCAGCACCACAGTGCTTGTGGGGTATAATTCACCAGTATTTTGCTACGAGTGATAATTATTTTCTCGAAAAAAAAAAACAAAAAAAAAACAACAGAGAATCCAGCATTTTGTGTGACCTAGCACATGGCCAATTGTTCGCCACATGGCAGAGGCCATGTCCTACGAAAATTTATAAGTGCAAAAATATCTGTGATTCACAGTGATAAATCACATTAAAACGCCAACATTATATTTTTAAATCGTGCCAAGCCAAGGCCAATATTTTTGTAACAACGATTGCTACGATATTTTGGCGATAATCAATTTACAGTGTGTAAAATCTGTGTTGAAAATTAGCATCAGTGTGCAGACACATAGCCATTTTTAGCCTACTTTTCACATTTTGCAAAAATGAGGAAAAAGTAGACTTATGAGATCGGGCAAATGTCTGTCTGTCTGTCTGTCTGTCCTTTTGTCTGTCTGTCTGGCTGTGTGTTTGTCCCCCCTATCAACTCCTAAACGGCAGCAGCAATCGAAACAAAATTTGGTAGAATTAAAGATCTATACCTGAATATCTCACGGCCATATTTGAAAATGATGTCAGTGCTACCAACTGCTGAAAAATCGCAATTGAAATTTGAGCTCCATGTTGGATATCTTGGAAGGTATGAATGGGAGCTATTTCAAAATTGGCACACGTATAGATAATAATATTGCAGTTTAATTTCCAAGAGGCCATACATGGCAGTGTTGCCAAAATGAATATAAGCCTGCTGATAGGTCCAAATTTTAAATGCATATAACATCTACACTATCATTTGGATTTCAACCAAATTTTGTATGTGCTATGTGTACATAAACAGATATGACTGAGCGTATTCATCAGAGCCACCAGAGCTGCCAACTGTTAATAAATGCTCTCAATTTTGTAATCCAAATACTCATATATCAGAAAGTATGCTAGCCGACAGCTTTCAATTATGCACAGGTATGGTACCTGACATTCTATATTAATTTGGAGTAACTTATATACGTCAGTGCTACCAACATGATTCTAAGCCTGCTGAGAGGTCAAATACATGTAACTTCTATACTATCAATTGGATTTCAACCAAATTGCGTGTGTGCTATGTGTACCATAACAGATATGACTATGCAGATTCTTAAGAGTAACCAGGGCTGCCAACTGTTAATAAATACTCTCTCTATTTATGTTACCCTAATATCAATATATCAGAAAGTATGCAAGCCAATAGCTCTAAACTTTGCACACGTATAGTACCTGGCATTCTAGATTAATTTGGAGTAACTAATATAGGCCTACGCCAGTGCTGCCAACATGATTCTAAGCCTGCTGATAGGTCCAATTTTTAAATGCATGTAACTTCTATACTAACTAATGGACTTCATTCAAAATTGACACAACAATATATCATATTATTTCAGATTTTTTCTGACCAATACATGTATGTCATTGTTGCCCACATGATTTTACGCGCGCTGTTAGATACAATGTTTAACTGCATGTAACGACCAAGCTATGCATTGGACTTCAACCAAATTTTTTATTCTGTACCTTAAGACATGGAACTAGGAATATATTCAGTCACCAGGGCTGCCAACTGTAGTTCTCTATTATGCTACATTATGCCAGGTATACAGTATTTCGAACTAATTAGAAATTTCGATATTACCAACTTAACTTCGTTATTATTCTAGATCCATATAGAGAGTAATCATTGTCATGAATCTTAAATTTTAAGAAAAGTAGGCTCTTTAGTTCGTCACGGAACTTCTTGTTTGCTTATCAGTCTGCACGATTTTAGAAGCAGTGTTGGAAAGAATAAGCACTTTAGATTCAGTGCATAACGCCAATGTCCACATTTCTACAACTACCATCAAGATGACGCTGCACCAGCGCCACGTGCTGACCTTTTCTACTGTGACCATGCTCTTCGTTATGGCCTAAGCCATTGTAAGAGGAAGACGTCGAACACCTGACATCATTACATCATGGATGCCGAAGAAAGAATAACTGGAATCATGGTGAAGGAACCGAGGACCTTTCCGAAGCCCTGGAGGACAAAATTGACCCCTCAAAACTGTTCCTTGAGAGGACGACGTGAACCACGTATCGCTGTGAGTTTGTGATTCAGTTTTCTTGTAAGGTTATGGGTCAATGGTGGATTAGTTGTAGCAACCTAACTCGTTAAGAGTCTTTTAGGTAGGTTTTCATTCTTGTAGATACCACTCTTGGTGATTTTCATCGTCGTGAGCTTCCACACTATTTGTGTCAAGCCCAGCTCAGAGTTAGTCACCTCAGGTCTGCCCACACACCGGTGCAATATCGCTAATCATGTAACATTCCATTCATAGAAACCCAATTTTTGACTAGGAGCAGTAATTTTTATTAATCAGCTCAAGCTGAAAGCTATGTAATTTTTGAAGATCCCTATGTTGTAATTTGTCAGAAGGCTACTGACGGGCGTATCGTTTATGATGAGAGAGGTTTACTCATCTAATTATTATGATTGTAAATATGTTTTTGAAGGTTTCATAACCTCAGATACATTCAAGGAGAATCTTAGCTGTGTGTAATGAGTGCTGTAGCTTTAACTCATTCTAATCCCGTATTACACAATCAACGTATCATTTCAACTTAACGCCAGAGGCTAAGGTGTTTTATAATGTCATTAGGAAATATTTCTGTGCCTTGAGAGCACGTGTTTGTGAAGTTTTATATCCGCAGTGGCGTGGGGATCTCTTTCAAAGACAATCAGTGATAGGAATATCTCCCATTTTACTATTCTGTGCTCTGTGAAATATATCTTGAGAATGATGAGGTCTATGACATTGCCTTACTCTTATTGATACTATAATATTCGGTAACTGTGCACTAGATTCACCTGTGGACAGATATAATTTGGAATCTACGTGTTTTGAAATGTGTATGAAGATTTCGCTAGCTGCGATTCACTCACTCTTAGTGACTAAACACTCAACTGTGCCAAACACAGTTGACAGATGCGTTCAAGGCCAGCCTACCGTTATCATAATAATATATAAAAATGAGATGGTGTGTGTCTGTCTGTCTGTCGGTGTGTTACTCAATAACGCTAGAACCACTGGTCCGATTTAAATGACATTTTGCATGGATGTAGCTGATTGACCATGTTTACATATAGGATACTTTTAATTTCGATATTTTTCACTATTCAAATATGGCGACCATTTTAGTGACGTCACTACACCCTTTGGTTTCAAAATTTCATATTTCCATATCAAATAAAAAGAGAACGCTAAGAAATAGCAAACTTTTGATGGCACACACGTGCTTCAAAATTTAATTTCCTATCCGAAAGGTCCTTATCACATTTCGTGTATCTCCAACGGTTAGCGAGTAAAACCCACATATGTGACGTCACTACACCCTTTGGTTTCAAAATGTCATAATTCCATTTCAAATATAAAGAGAACGCTAAGAAATAGCAAAATTTTGATGCATACACGAGATTTAACATTTAATTTTCTATCCAAAAGGTCCTGATCGCTTTTCGTGTATCTCCAAAGGTTAGCGAGTAAAACCTAGATTTGTGCAATAAAACACGGTCAACACCGAGCGGTGCAGTATACCTCTACATACATAAAAATTAAAGTTAGTATGTTTCTTTCGCAATTTCTACGGAAATTTGAGTTATTTACGCGTTTTAGACTGTTTTATTATGGATGCGCTCGAAAATAATTTTTTGGTCTGTCTGTTTGTTTGTTTGTCTGTGGACAACTTTGTTCCCTTATAACTCGAGAACGGCTGGATGTATCAACGTAAAATTTGGTCCAGATATCCATCAGAGGCACGACACTAATCATTGATGTAACCCTTCTCCGTACCTCTCATAAAAGTGGGCCTAACCCCTTAAAATACATGCTGAAATAGGAGTAGAAGGACGAGACAAAGATCATTTTCAGCCCCTCAATGTGTGAGACAAAACTCGAAATCCACATTTTAAGGCCCTAATACCAACCACGTTTTAGATATTTCCAGAAAACTAATTTCATTTAATAAACTAATGAACGAATACAAGCCGGTAACCATGGCAACAGATTCTCAGAGGTCCATCTATTGCTGTAAGACGCAATGCAATTCCATTAATTACATTGGTGTGAAAGTTTGCAAACGGCTAGAAGGTTATCCGGAACTAAATTAAGCTGTAAAATTCATCAATACGTATAGTGCGCTTAAGGGGGTCAAGGGGTACACTAGAATTTTTTCACGCGATTTACACCTGCGGGTGTGGTACGGCAGGTCTATTATATTCCCATCCCCATATTATATTATTATTATTAGTATTATATTATGGCGTACAACGAGGAGATAAAGCCCCTCGGTGCCAGAAACAAAACTTGGGGGCCTCGAAAACTACATTATAAGGCTCTAAAACCAACATTATCTGAAATATTCCCAGAAAACTAATTTAATTTAATTTAAGAAACTAATGAAGGAATGGAAATCGGTAACCATGGCAACATTATCTCAAGGGGTGGCATCCAACTTTCCATCTATTTCTGTAAGAAGCAATGTCACTCCATTTATACCTTGCCACGGTGGGTGAGTGGATAGCGTGTCGGTCTACTAACCCCAAGATTGCAGGTTCACTCCTGGCCGTGGTACAGGCCGGACGTTTGTTTTAGACGAGTGAAAAATCTTAATGGAAGCCTGGAGGCGAGTTACTACAGTAGCTGTGTTGTTATCAGCTGCCCCAAGCGCTCCGATGATTGATAAAGCTGTTTCACACTATTGCTGAAGTATAGTCACTGGCAAATATAATGACGTTCTGTTCGTAACTACGTAACGTGTACTTCCGTGTCACACAATACTTCGACATGGACTGTACTGTCGGCTCTACATCAGATCGGTGGTGACATATGTGAAGTAATAGGGTGAGAGAGTGACTGTGTACAGGCTCACCCGCAGGCTTCAAGGTCAAGGGCAATCGTCTAAAACAAACGTCCGGCCTGTACGTGATTTTTGAAAGGCGGCAAAAATACGACTCGCATGTCATACGATGTTGGCATATCAAAGAACCCATTTGAATTCAGTAGGCCGTGTTCATAACGGTAAAATTAACCTCACGAGTTTCCGCCAACACAAAGTTCCTCATTTATCTACTAGAAAGCGCTATAGTGTTCAAGGAGCTTAGATATCTACCCTCCTTGAGTTTCATGTGATTCAAGGAACAACGAAATTTCGTCATGCAAGCTACCCTCTGGGAGTCAAATTACGAAGCTTGCACCCGGTACCCGAGGCCATACGATATTATTATTAGGCTAGTCTATTTATTACATTTCTGTGGAAGTTTGCAAATGGCTATAAGGTTATCACGGAAGCAATGTAGACTGTATAATTCGTCAATGCAATTAAGGGGGTCATGGGGTAACCTAGAATTTTTTCATGCAATTTCACGTGCGACATATAGTACAGAAAGTCTATTATATCTACAAACAGCAATATTATTTTCAAAAATTCCTGAATTGAATCAGCATTTTTTGCGGCTTTTAGGAATTTGGGCCATTTGAGGCTAAATAACCTGAATTTCCATGCACCACAAGCCTTTACAATTTATGAAAGAGGTCTTCCTGTGTATGGGGACCTAACACAACGTAGAGGGTCATTTTTTATGTGAGGTGTATTGCGTTTCGTCTACAAGGCTTTCAAATCTATTTCACGTCAGGAAGTACACGTTAGGTGAATTTAGTTTGAGAGCACATTTTAACTAATCTTTTCTTTTGTCGACATACGGGATCATCGTAGGGATGATTTTGTTTGATACGTATGGTAGATATACCCATATTTGGATATCTGGGTGATATGTTGTTGACAATAGAAGTGTCTGTCTGTCTGTCTTTCTGTGTATCTTTATGTACGCCTATAAATCGTCTTCCGATGCTTGGTGCATCGTAAAATTAGGTATGGTAAACATGAGTCAATACACCAATCGTTTATAAAACTCCTCACCGTACTTTTCATACAGTAGAAGGGTGGATATAGGGAAAAACTTCTCAAAATACATGCTAAAATAGGCGAAATATAAAAATTATCCTGGAAGGACGATCAAAGCATAATTATGTTGCGCTTCTCATTGTGAGACACAAAATTCGCGAGTCTATAAGGGGTCTCCGAAAACCACATTTTAAGGCCCTTAAATTAACAGTGTGTGTGATATTCCCAGAAAACTAACTTCGTTCTGATAAACTTATGAAGGAATGACAAGCCGCTAACCATTGCAACAGTAGCTCAATTGATAATGTCTGGTGTTAATATATAACACCGTTCGAAGAACGGGTACTTCTGCTAGTATTACCCATAAAACCTGTGTGATCTCGATGCTTGCCACGGTTGGTGAGTGGTTATAATGTCGGACTACCAACCCCAAGATTGCAGGTTCGCCCCTCGCCAAGGTAAGTGATTTTTGAGGGCGACAAAAATCGCTATACTCATGTCATACGTTGTTGGCATGTTAAAGAACCCATTTGAATTCAGTAGGCCGTGTTCAATGGCAAAATTAATCTCGGAATTTTCCGCCAACACAAAGTTCCTCCATTCTCTACTTGAAAGCGCTGTAGTGTCAAGGAGTTTAGATATCTAACCTCTTTGACTTTCATAGCGTTCAAAGAAACGACGAAATTCGACATGCAAGCTACCCTCTGGGTGTCAATTAACAAAGCTTGCACCAGGCACCCGAGGCCATACGATATTATTATTATTATTATCGACTGTAATGACATAACTTTTCTATTGACATTTTCTGAAGGAGTATTTTAACCGAGCTAATCTTTGTACGCTCGAATGTATTTGGGTCAAGTATCAGCAGTTATGAATACCGGGTGACTAGTAAGTCACGAGCCAATATAATGATTCGCACTTTTGTTAGCGAATGAAAGTTAATAATGATCGTGGATCATACACAATCAGAGTTTTTATTTGGATGTACCAGACTTTGTTTATTTAGGCTATGTTTTTCTCACATTATGTGATTGATGATATTCCGTGCTTAGACACGAGGGGTTGGTGACCTATATTTTGTGCTTGCCGGTAGATCAAAGCTGTGTGCTAGACTAGCCGAGGTCTTTCTAATGTGATCCTGAGGACACACAGATGACTTGTGAATACACTTAATAATTTGCAAACTGTTCCGTCTTTTCAATTCTAGTTGTATTCAGGAGTTAACAACGGTACATGTTTCGGACACTTATGTGTCCTTCTTCAGCCATAGATACATATTAAAACACTTGAAAGTAACAAAACACACATCTAAAATAAATTATAAAACACTGAGTAGCCATGAGATTTAAAATCAAGGTGTCCCATAGTTCAAGCATCTGGAGGAAGTTGTCCCATATTATAATTATGCATGTCAACTCTACTGGTTGACAGTAGTCATTTAGTTCGTTAGGCTCCTTCCTGTGCCAATACTTATTATGATAAAACTTTTTTAAAACGAACTGCTGAAGATCTTTTCAGTTGTATGTTGTTGAACGAATGAAATTGTCAATATATGCACTTATCCCTTGGTTTTTGGTATTTAGTAGTGGTTATGCACCGACCGTGATTTGTAGAGTTTGTAACTTTAGGGTTCCTTGTATGTTACTGATGAAGACGGAAAAAGTCTATTATTGAGTGGATTCTATGGGGACCGATGTTTGATCTGAGTTGGCCTCTGTTGCAAATCCCTGATGTGCGATTTTAGCAAATTTTTAAGTGGATTCAATTTAATACGGGCCAATATGGATAATAACGACTTGTGAATGGTTAACGAAGCATTGGCAAAGCCCGTAGTGTTGTTGTGATATTAGGGGTCAAGCGTACTTGGTTGAGTGCACCAGTTTATGTTAGCTCGCGGTTAGATGCCTTGCGTCAGATGGTCATTCGACATAAATAAAAACTCATAAACCTACGATTGTAATAATAATGCCTATAAATCATGAAAGCTCATTCTGACTAAACCAACGATGTTATAACATACGTTAATCGTTAACAGCTTGTTAAATCTTGATCCTGTTTTATCCAAAGCTGACCGATGCATTGTGCTAGTTAAAGTACATTCCTGAAGGGATGATTTTAGTAGAACACAACACTTTTTGACTTGACTGAGATCACATGCTAACCAGAAGTTTGTAACTTTGGGGCCGAGTGACCTCCATGGAGAAACACTCTTATGACAGTGTATTTATTCGTTCCGTTCACACACGTTAGATGACGGATGGGAACAAACAGCTATCCATTCTGCAGTAGACAGGTGAATAAGATGCTTTATTATGTGTTTCATTTATTATGTTTGTAAATCCCTATTGTACTCTACTGTTATTCTTATATCTTCTATTTGCACAGCTGTTATTGTATTGATTTCATTGTAATGAAATGACTGTTATCAACCTTGTATTTAGATTTTGCTAACACGGACTCCTAGCGGCGATGTTTCAATTAGACAGGATTTATTTAGATGAGGTAACATTAAATGTAAATACGGGGTTGGTGCCAGTTTGACTTCGATCTTTTGTTGTCATGTATTGACAGTTTTGACATGATGTTTCCCCCTTTGCCTGTATCTTCAATCGGGGTTGTTTTTGCACCACTTCCCAAGCTTTGCTTTGTTTCTTTTCATGTAATTAGGACCGATCGAGAGGGTTATTTTTCCTAAACTATTTTTTTTTCAATTAGTTCTTTGCGGATTAGCGGATTTCAAACTTTCCGAGAGTAGGATAGGGGTCTGAATTTTTCAATAAACCATTCAACGAATTTTACATAAGCCTGGATGTTATCATTTAGTTGTCTGATGATTTGGGGGTGCATTTCTTTGGGTGTATTTGATATTTACTTATGATGGGGACCTGATCCTTAGGGATGTGGAGTCTTGTGCCGGTTAGCCCCACAAGGAGTGCATTCCGATTCTCTTCGGCTATGTGTCTTAAGGATGAGGTAATCTGGGAGGCCACGCACGGTTGGTGGTGACCAGATAACCTCCTCTGACGGGCACAATACAAAGGGGGAGAGAGAGGATACAAATATTTTCCGCTGGATCTATCATTGGACCAGACCACTGGAAAAATTCGTACGATGTCTTGTTGCGATTAGAGATGCCAGAAGATACAATAGTTATAGGATATACTGATATTGTAGCTGCTCTGATTATGGCTCGTAATATAGAACTGGCGCATCGGATAAGCAGCGTGGGACAGGATGGATGAGGGATTATAAAATATTACTGGCAGATCATAAAACAGAGAATATTGTGCTGACGAGAAAAAGGATGAATACTCTTGTATCTATACAAGTTGGACAGACGACGTTTAATACATCAAGGAGCACGAAGTATTTGGGTTTGACGTTAGATACTAATCTCACATTCTGGGCCCATATTCAAAGAGTAACGAATAAAACAGCAAATAAAGTGACAGCATTGAACCGACTGATGAGAAATATTAAAGGACCGAAGTCTAGTAAACGACTTCTTCTGATGACAACAGTCCAGTCTATATTTCTCTATGGAGCTATGATATGGGCTGTCTCATTACGGGTCTAGGCGTATCGCAAAATCCAGCGGCCGTGCAACGCATATGAGCACAGAGGGTCACGTGTGTCTACCGACAGTATCATAACCTGCTGTTCTAGCGGTAGCGGGAGTAGCACCAACTACCTCACTTGCATTAGAGGGTCAGGAAGCTTGGCGTACCAAAGGAGAATTTGGCACACGACAGGCAAACACGTTAGCACACAGTCATAGGTATAGAATAATTACAACATAAATTGGATGACGAGACCTGAGATTGATAGACAAAAGGAAACGTATACCGAGTCTGAAGAATCGGGTTGTCCGAAATCACGGTGAGATCGATTATAATTTGACGCAGCTCATTACAGGCCATGGATATTTCCGGAAATTCCTGTGTCGTATCGATGTGGCTGATAGCCCTGTGTGCCTTTATTGCAATGACGATGATGACGTGCTACACACGTTAGTCAACACACAGACCAGATGTGGAAGCTTCTCTTGGGGAAATTGCGCCGGACAATATGGTACAAGTGATGATGTTACGCAATGATGACGCCTGGACTCAGGTATCTGTTTATGTAGACGATGTTCTGTTTCAGAAGATTCAACTGAATGCTCAGAGCGTTAAACCGAGATCTGGAAGCTTCTCTTGGAGAAATTGCGCCTGACCGTATCGTACAGGTGATAACGCAACATATCAAAACTTTTAACCTGATAGTTGTCCAAGTGGAAGCGGTTCAGCGTCAGAGGAAAAAGGAAGCTGGTGCTCATGGACGTGAGCGTTTTAAATTGAATAAAAAAGAAAAGACTAAAAATGCTATTAACCTAGCACCGTTCTGAAATAATGTGAGAATGGTTTTCCAGAACGGAATGTCAAGAAGAAAGGGTGTGTGGATTTTTAGTAGGTAGGAATCCCACACATTTGAAGAATGTGGATCCTTCTCAAGCTTCTGATGTAAGATTGTACATAATCCCTTCTAAAATAATAATAATAATAATAATAATAACAGAGAGATATTTTTAGGCAAAAAGTGCTAAAAGTGGAAGGATTCCAAGGGAGGAAGGGAAGGAAAACCGGCTCAAAATGGACCGAGGAAAGGAACAGGAAGCATAGTGAGATGATGAAGGAATATTGGAGGAAGAATAAGGAACAGCAAAGGAGAAAGCATTGAAATTGGATCGTGGTCCCTAGACGACCGAAACGAAAATAATAATAATTATTATTATTATTTATAGTGGTGATTGTCAGACGTTAATCAACAAAACCATGAGAACGTGACAGAAATAGAAGCGAAATCCAAATTCTCCGTCTTGCGCAGGGTGGTGACTGGCGCTGCCGACCAAATAAGTTAGAAGACTGAAGATACCAGGCATTATTTCGTCATACAAACATGAAAGTTGAACGTTGAATAGAATGTTCTGTATCGGTAAGGAAGGAATTTCCAGTCAATACCTGTTTGATTTGTGAAGTCTAGTACTTCCTTTGTGTATGGTCAGTTTTGAGCAAGTCTCTTACTCCCACAAACTTCGTACTGTTATTGATGTGGATTATTCAACACACACCGCATCGTGACACAAACATTTTCAATGCTGCAATGATAACTTGTGTACACACGATGCTAACAACTTCTATATTAACTGCCTTTGTAGCTTGACATACAAATAGAGGGACATAATATTTTACTTTCAATCACGTTCAATAGGAACCCTATCTTACATAAAATGGCCCCACAATTAGAAATAATGTATAGGAAGTTACCCGGGAACGTAAGAGTTGTCCTATGAGCTGCATTAATAGTCTGCTCTGATGTCTTGTCCAATTTATTTACTGTATGCCTGATACTGTGCAATCCTGATGCCTTTACGCTGAAGTGTTGTTTAATGCAGGCCACGAATTGGAGGTTTTTAACAACCACGATTGTCCTTACCACAACAGGTTGATCTGTATCAGATGCACAGTACACCTCTAGAAATCAGTTCAGCTTTGTTTTCCTTTGCAGGAACATGTCACCATGATGCAACTTTTGCCAAATCTTGAGCCTCGGAGATCCTATTGACAACATGTTTTCCAGCAAGAGGAGGGTGCTGAAAGCCATACTTATGTTCAAGGTTGCCTTATATGTGGATTTAGGCATCATGGGCCTTCTCAGAAGCATCTCAGAAATCAAACAAATCATTATTTATCAGAGAACTGTTACTAAGAGCGTTGCATTCAATACATGTATTGTCATTGAAAGGAATCTGGACGTAACGTGTTAGCCAGGAAGAGGACTAATGCTCTGCTGTAGCTGGTTGATCCCAAGTTAAGCATTCCTGACAAAACCCCTGGAGCAATATCTCGCAAAAAAAGAAAAAGGGTTGCTAAATCATAGGGAAACAATAGAAATAACAATACGTTGAATGAAACCATATGAGTGGAAGTTTGGTGGAAGACAGTTTACAATTTGAAGATTATCCCAATGGGATGCCGTAATAATCCGAACGCCTCGTGGCGAAGTGGTTAGCAGTCTTGCGTGTCACCCTAAGGTCCGGGTTCATTCCCGACTCTGGCAAGTAAGTTAGTCTGGTCTGAGGGCTGGAACGGGGTACAATCAGCCTTGTGAGGCAGAACTTACAACTTACTTACTTCGATTCCCACATCATCCGTCCTGTAAGTGACTTTCTGTCGTTCCCCCACTTCTACTCCAGGCAACTGTCGGGATGATTCCTAACTTAAGGCCACGGCGGACTCCTTCCCAATCCTCATATGAATTACTTACACACGAATTATTACATACACCAGAATAACCCTGGTTATCAGACAAATCCTACAGACCCAAGTACAAGGGTCTGAATGACCAAGAACAAGAACATAATAATGCAAGTGTCTTCAATTCATTCCTGTTAAGTTGCAATGGAGAAGTCTGTCTCTCTCAGTTCTGGATGGGTATTTCCTAAGACACTTTGATAGTTGCTGCACTACTTCTCATACATAAAGTGGAGGTTATTGATATGAGCTTCGTATCAATGATGTATGGTGAAACTGTTCGTGTGAGTGAACCTAAGAGGATCTATGAGGGTTTGAAATGCAGCAGTAGACGTAGGAGGCGATGGTTAGATTTAGTATTCAACGATTTGAAGCAAAGATGGCTGCAATGCTACCTGTTAATAGGGAATCATGAGGGAAATTCGCTTGTAAACAGAGGCTAGCAGACTAGACTGGACTCTGAAAGGCACATCAGTCTGAAAATGAATGATTGCTCTAAAACGCCCAGGTCAATTGTAGGAATATTGCTCGGAAAAAGTGTGTCATCAGTCTCATAGGGGAGTGTATTTCACTAGAGAATTAAACGTTACGACTTAATATGCTGCCAACTGAAGCCGGCCTAGAGCTGAGTGTCAGTGGTTTAATTGAAAGCCTCGCGAGGAAGGCGTCACCACTGAGTCCACGAGGTCGTATATACACAGGGCTGTCACTTAACGCAGGCGCGGGGAATGAGATTATTTTTGGTTAACATACGGTACGTCCGTGCCGAAAACAAGCACAGCATACATTATTCATGGCGGATTATGATTGGTAAACAAACAGTCCGCTCATTTTCAGAAGTTATGATTCGCTGTTCAAGAGGGATGAACTAAAATGTTAGCATAGCTACATTCCTATTAAGATGTATCCAAAGGACTGGGTACTTCCCGGGTAATGGATGTTCTCCTTCCAAATTAGGACTTGCAGAAATATTTCTAATTCTCATTTAGCAACTTGTATTTGTGAAATAATTTGTTGTGTAAGAATTTTACAGCGTCTTCTTCTTCCTCCGTTCTCCTTCTTCTTATAATCACTATTATTTTTATCGTTAATTATATTTATAATAATAATAATAACAATAAACATTTCTTTAAATCTCTTATCCTCCCTGCTCGGTTTCACCCTCTGACTCTGTGAGGGATCATTCCTCTTCCGTTGCAAGGGTGGTGTCTGGGAGCTGAACACACTTTGCCGGCAGATACAACTGGGGATGGTGATAGACCGATTGCGCAGGTGAACGCTAACTTGGGTCTAATGAAGGAAGGGTCAGGGAGGGGAATTTGGAAAGAAGTGGACCATTGATCTAATGAAAGGAACCGTCCCTGCATTTGCCAGGCAGTGAAAATAGGAAACCACGCAGACCACTTCCAGAACGGCCGAGGTGGAATTCAAACCCACGCTCTCCGGATGCCAGTGAGGCACGAGCTAGTGCGTTAGCGCACGTAGCTACTGTCGTCGGTAATAATAATAATAATAATAATAATAATAATAATAATAATAATAATAATAACAAGTAGTTCCGTGAAGAACTAAACAGCCTATTTTCATATATCCTATTTATGTTAATTGCCCCTATCAACATACAAAATTTCTGTTTGATTGCTGTAATAGATTCGTAGATATCGAGAACCGACTAAATATTGCGGATGGTCGCCATGTAGGATTTTTATATATGTAGGTCTTAGACTTATGTACTGTTACATGAAGATTATTGTATACGTGTAGTATTCAAACTTCAATCGCATGATTAGGAGACAAGAAGTAAAAACGAGATTTTAAAATTTCCCACAGCTGCCATCTTGTGGTTATGGAAACAATTGAAAAAAATTAGATGCTAATGGATTAACATTTGTATAAGGATTTACTGTACCAAGTGTCACTGCACTCGGATGGTTCAATTGCGAGAAACGACCATGTGTATATTTATACTTCGCGTCGCCGCCATTTTGGATTTGTGATCACCAGGTTATTGAAAGTCCTATAGGTAAACGTATGTTCATTGCCCCTATGAACATACAAAAATTCAGTTTGTTGCTGTAACAGATTCGTAGATATTGAGATCCATCCAAATATTTTGGATGATCGCCATGTTGGATTGTTATGTGTAAAGGCCATAGAGTCATGTACCATTTAAGGAAAATTATTGCGTAGGTTCATTATTCAAACTTTGAACGGCACGGTCCGGAATAGTGCTATGAACTTACCGAGTTTCATTGAAATCGGTCCAGCCGTTTAGAAGTTATTAGGGGGGACACACACCATCACACACACACGCACACACAGACAGACACACGGACAAAAGGTGATCTCATTAGCCTACTTTCATAAATGAAAATAGGCTAATAAAAATAATACTAATACTACTAATAATAAATAATTGTCTTACAAAGAAGATCTTTGATGTAGTAAATAGTTCAAGCACGAAAACAAATTTGCTTCATGAAATAGAGGAAGATTTCAGGCCGGCAGGGATCACGAGGCAAATGATAGGCGATAGAGGAGAATTCAGAAAATACATTAAGAATACAAAATGTATAGTACCTGAAAAGAAGAAGGCGGAAACATTGTGGACAGAACAAAGGAGGCAGGAGCACAGTCGAAGGATGAGGAGATTTTGGGAAGAGAAGAGGAAGAAGGGAATTAAGGGAAAATTGTGTCATCGTGAGATTTTCGAGTTCAACACTGTCCTTAAGGGCAAAATGGTGTAATAATAATATAATAATAAATAATACACTAATTCTCAGATCTGTTTGAATCAAGAGATATTTCAGATTATTTTCTCGTTCATTTGTAGATGTCAGCCTTGCTGTACATACATTGAGTTACGTAAAATAAAACCATCCGCAGGTACTGTAGCTGCTATGTTGTTATTGTTTACGACCTGTGGAAGTGCCCGACCATTTCATCCAGAGCGCCTCATCCATTAAAGCGAAATGTAGATCAACCACTGTGAATGTATGTAATTTACACTTCCTTCCCCCCACAAGGAAGAAACGAAAATAATAGTGTGTTTGACGTGGTCTGTCCCAGATTGTTGTTTCCTTCCTCCCCCTTAAGTTGACATCTACAAATGGAGAAGCATAACTACTCACATTTATGAAGCAACGAAGAAAGGATGAGATGAGACGGAAGAGGAGAAGTCATATGATTACCATTTTAATTATCCGGGGCAAACACATGGTCGGTAGTCGCGCTCAATGGACACAGATGATTTACTAATGGGCGCCCCGGAAGGGACCCTCATGTATTCTGATGCCACAGACTCACAAGATACATGGCAACATCACTTGCCTACATTCAGCCCATTATTTACCAGCCACCGAGTTTTTGTGCCTGTTCCGAAACCAGATCGTTTCATACTGTGAAATATTAATGAGAAGGAAAAATAGCTTTTGATTGCTCTTGTCAAATTATTGAGTGCTTTGTGTAATTTATGTTTGTCAATACAGTATATATGTTTCATTGGACTGAATAAATTGTTCTTACTTGCAGTACACATGCTCACCGGAGGTATTGTTTGTCTACTTTAGAGGCTTGGAACATTGAGATCATCATCACTACTCATTTGAATCTGTGTCTCATAACCTATGCTATTATCGGTTATCTAAAAAGCGTTCTCATTGGGAAGGTCACAAGCTATATTTGGTCTGCCGAAGGGCTACCATAAAGAATGAGCATTTGAAAAAGGATCTATGAGAATACGAATGGTAAAAGCTTATCAGGGAATACTCGTACTTCGTTCCAACCTTGCAGAACCATCGTACTGTGAGTAATACTCGTACGCCCTGGAATTCACATTTAAATAACAAAAGTACGCATTTCCGCATACACAAGAGAAGTATTTTAAGACTCTCAGGGGTTCAAACTTTTAGCATTTTCTTCTTCTTCTTCTTCTTCTTCTGTTGATTTTGGCCTACTGTTGACCACGCAGAACAATCGGCCGACTTGCCAATCTCTTCTTCTCCTCCCAGAATCTCTTCATGCGTTCGCTGAGTCTCCTTCTTTCTTCATACCAGATGACCTCGGTTTTTGAGTTAGATTTTCCTGAAACCCTTTAAATTTATCAACCTTCCTTCGAAACAATGATTTGTTGAGAATATCTTCTTGAGTTTTAGCATTTTATTCACTTACTTTGGCCTTTCTTCACTCCTTAACTTTCCTTGTCCTTACTTCCTTGGTCACATCTTCTGACTAATACGTTTAGTGGGTTAGAGAATTTCTTATTTTCCAGATTTTCAAGAAAAAACATTTATCAATCAAGGCCCGGCAAAGAACGTTTATGAGGTTGAGCCTGAATGCAATAAACAATCAGAAAATAAAATAAATCAATCATAGTGGATATTTCTCGTACCACTTATGTATAGCACTCATAGCACTCTTTTCGGACTAAGGAACTGAAGTTGTGTCATTAAAAAGTGCACCTCATGGTGTTGTGGTTGGCATTGTTGTCTACCACTCCGGGGGTCCAAGTTCGATTCTTAGCTCTGACAAGGAATATAAATTCTAGCACGAGATACTGAAACTTTGTCGTTTATATGCATTTCATCCAAATGGCGTAAATTTCAAGGATTTGCACCAAGCCTGTCGGCTACACGAATTTACTTTTGATATGAAAAGTATAGGCCTATTTAGATTCATTCACCCTCTGTCGATTTCAATATGCACCATAATTGTAGGCACTCACATTCTATTGGAAGTCAGGAGACTGGATGAGCATGGGGGGAGAACAGAATGTTGGCACACAACACAAGAATGAATTGTTTTATAGATAAATTCTGATAACAAAACATGATAACGATACAGCCCTCGTTGCGGCTTCCACCAGGGCCTTGTACGGTGATTGGGTAGGATGACTTAGAACAACCTCCTTTAGTCCATGCAACTTTGATCTCATTCCCAGAGTAAAGTGAAGAGGCCATTGCGTGGTTATCCACCATAATGGCCTATCGCCGTTAGGTGGTACACATGGACGAAGATATTCAACTCCCTCTACAACGGTGCCTACTCCTCAAAGGGATTATTTTGAGGGAGGCCAATTATGAAATTATCGTTACTGTTGTTTCTGTATGATAAAATTCTAGAACGTTGCTGTATACACAAATTTTATAATTGATCCCATTCTCTACCATTAGCTCCTGTACCCCGACCCAACATTATGCTAGCACGGAGATGGACATTGTCATGTAATTTCGACACACATCGTAGATTCCCCGTGCTGCAAAGTTATCGGACACTATTACACATTCATATGACTTATGAAGAGATTTGCGTATATGATACATAACGCAGTCTTTAAAAGACAGCTATTCAAAAAGCGAGACTACTCTCGTTACGCCAATCCAAACATACCACCATTTCTGGCAGTTTTAAGCAAGATAAATCTCTACTTAGTAAAATAACCAAGTCCCCGATTCTTGAATGTTACGGGTAATCTCGAGAACCACTAGATGGATTTTGATGCGGGTTTCACCTTTCTGTAAAGGATATCTCGAGGAAGATTTCTGTAGAAGAAAAATTATTTATGGCCAAAGGAAGCCAAGCAGTAACGATTTCAGTGAATAAGTCGTAAAGGAACCTGGCGTCCGTGCGCTTGTTAAGCTTACGCTGGGCAAACCGATAAAAATAGCCGTATACTCTGATTGTAAGAATTGTTCAGCATGAACATTTCTGCAAAAAAGTGCCTGACAGCATATCTCTATCCTCAATACATCGCCCACTATAAGTGATTTTACGTTTTCATATCTTCCAACAATCGCCATTCAATTACTACCTTCGAGACAGTTGACGAGCTAGCGGGCTCGCGAGTGGACCTATCACCCCAGACACTGTCGAGTCGTGTCAAGACTTCAGAGAAGAGTGGAGTTTCCCTGGAAGTGCAACTCGGCTTTTCTTTACTTTGCCTGTGAACTTTTCGTTTCGCAGAATACACAGTCAAGTTTAATTGGACGGAAGGGGTATTTGTGATTCATGCACCTCGCTATTCTTAAACTACGTCTGAGAAGAATTCGTTGCTCATGCTAGCTCCATGATAATATAATTAATAGTCCAGTCAGTGATTTTAATCCATCATGCCGAGACGGAAAAAGGATATAGGTCGAAGGTTCAATGAAATCGAAAAATATACGCTTAACACGTAATAATGAAACTAAGCAACAAATAACTTCTCGATTGTCACAAGAGAGAGAGAGAGAGAGAGAAAGAAAGAAATTCACAATGACAAAGGGAGTCATCCCCAAAGTTCTTATGACACATGGGAGAAAT
Organism: Meconema thalassinum; assembly: GCA_946902985.2. NCBI lineage: Eukaryota > Metazoa > Arthropoda > Insecta > Orthoptera > Tettigoniidae > Meconema > Meconema thalassinum. The sequence continues at coordinate 468,853,945 of OX336390.1, read as the reverse complement.
GTTCATGGTTTGGGATCCGATAAAGAGAATTCTGCTATGAATTATGATTCCTCCATAAATTATATAAATGATGCTTCAGTTTCCGGGCGAAGAAAAACATTTCAGATAAGCGTACCATAAACGAAATACCTTCCTCACATAAGAATAATGGTATTCCAGTTTATATTTCACAGGAGTGTTATCATCGGACATTAATGACAAGTCTGTATTATGTCTTAGTAATACTGGAAATTGGGAGGTTTCATGCTTCCTTTGTAGAACACATGTTTTCTTGAAAGTATGCCACTGGCCTCGACTCATGCAATAAATTATCATGCGTTGTGGAACCTGTAAACCATGATTCTAATTACGTTTTTAAGTATATTTCAAATGTGTTAAGTGTGATAAAGTATAAAAGTGACGTTATTATGGCAATATTTAACTCGTTGCTCACTCCCAAGATATTCTGATAAGAGGGATCGTTCAAACTAGTCCTTTAAGACCTAAACTTATAAGCCCATAAATTACATAAGAGTAGTGTACATATTCGCATATATTTCAATTAAAATTCTCCTTCATTGAGCCTCAAAGAGCCATGAAATATTGAATTAAAACCATTTTTCAGTCGTGCCTAGTATGTATTAGTAGAATACCTTTTCAGTTAATCCCTACACATTCATTTGTATAGGGCGTGATGGCGCAGCGGTCAAGCTGTTGGCCTCTCACCACGGCAGACCGGGTTCGATTCCCGGTCAATGCATGTGAGATTTTCAAACTGAAATGCCATGTCCTGTGGTTTGGATTCCACGTAAAAAGGAGGTCCCGTGGCTTATGATCTCGCGATTAACGGTCACGTAAAACTACAATCTTCCTTTTTTATTCATTTGTATGATACGTGTTTTATACATTTATTTCAGGAACTAGGAAATCAATTGCTAGTCCCCGCCCTATCTAATTGGGCACACTTTCGTTGACCGACAGAAAAGCTATTATACTAATAATCCTAGGAATAGTGCCACCACTTCGTAGCCTTGGGATTAAAGGAGACATCTGGCTAGAGCGAAGATTATCCTCTGGCACCTCACCTCGGGTTTGGGCCATGGGGTGCTATTTCTCACTTTAAGCAACTAGTCAATACCTCGCGAGGTTTAATGTACCCCTTTCTAGCCCTCATGCCAGGACCTTTCAGTACAAGATACCCTACATTATGGAGCTAAATAATTCAAATAATATGATTTGCAAATTAAGTTAAGTGTACAGAATATTTGAGTTTCATAGAATATCAGTTTGATAAACCATAAGGCGATGTTGCATGGTTTAATTTAACAAGTGACATTTTAAAATACGTTATTACAGTTATAACATGTGTCATTATGATGTATGTTTTAGTGTTTGTGTTGTCTAATAATATATTTTCAAAAGCCTCATATTACTCTCATTCACAAATACTGGTTTGCGACACGTAAAGATCATCTAGCGGGCGGCAGTAAACACGTATTGCACACAACAATCAATTTGCTATGTTAGCTTTACGTTACTTTTAAACTTGTATTCATAATTAATGAGACCCAAACCCTTGGACGTGACTTTTCCATTTGGAAAATCTCACATGGATTCACCAGAAATCAAACAAGGTCTGCCATATATACGTAGGCTACATACTTCAGTGTGAAACTCCGAAGAGAATATATTGTTGTTGTCGATTTATTTAGGGGCTTTGCGTCATCGTGGTCGTATAGTCCAATTAACTTGGGCGTGTGTGTGGTATTTGTCTGATAACCTGCGTAATTATGATAGCTGCGCTAGTGTGAGTATTTGTAACTGAGTTGAAAATTGGGAAAGGAGCCGGCCGTGGTCTTAATTTAGTTACCAACCCGGCATTTGCTTGGAGTAGAAGTGGTAAACCACGTAAATCACTTCCAAGACGGCTGAAGTGTGAATTGAACCCACTTCTCAGTTTTGCCTCACGAGGCTGAGTGAACCACGCTCTAACCTTCAGATTAGAGCGGGAAATCGAAACCGGACCTCAGGAGTGACATTCAAGAATGCTACTCAGTGCGCCACGAGGCGCTCAGAATACAGTGGATGACTGTGTACTGTATATAGGATAAACTGAGCAGGAGGGGAAATATTGCATCAAAATAAGAATCAACTTAACAAAGGAGAGGAAATGCTCGTCGTTTATTTGGCATCTGCCTTAGGGTACGTTCTTCGGGAGGAACCAAGTGCATCAACGTGAAGTATGAACAGAAAAGGGGACAGATAAATGTAGGCCTGCTTTTATTAGGCCTATAGTATAGGAATATTGGCATCCATGATGGTCACAAAAGCTATCCAATACATGGCCTAATGTTATTCCTTTCATGGGAATGGATCGTACTGATGAGCAGACTTAAACAAACTCCTTTTAACAGTGATATATGAGATCTGTTTGGTGCGCCATGAGTAATTTTTATCTGGCATGCAGAATGTATGCTTAATGGCCATCTAAGCGTGAATCAGGAACGTATTGTGAAGAGACAGCTCTTTAGAGGATGTTTGACAAACGCTTTAGTTCTGGTGAGATAGAGTTAATCTTGAAATATACGGGGCTCGTTTTACATGGCGCTCAAACATCCTGCTCAATGATTTATTCACCAGCCAGGTTGAGTCGCCGACTTGTGCTCCCTGGCCGAGGACACAGCCGCCAGTCTCCAGGCATTTCCAAGTGTTTGGAAATAATTTGATAATTTTCCTGTTTATTTATTACCAACGGCACGGCCATACGGCCATATATGTGATATACCGTGGATACATTGTCAGCGGCGACTTTCAATACATGTATAGGTTCAAGTTTCAACACGTACTTCAGGCTTCAGATAACGTACGAGGCAAAACATTAACCATATTGGATAATGCTTTAGTTCTTCGTATTAACTTCGTTAACGTATTAAATTGTTTGACACCTGTTAATACTCAATAGGCTTTCTACATTATTGAAACATGTTTTCGGCCCTTTAGTGCAACCTTATACAGCTTGGTTGCTAAGCTTAACACTTAGGCTACGTATTTTATGAAAAGAATGACGAGAATGACAATATCGTCTTTATAATCCTGGATTAAAGATACGTTAATGAAATAAATAACTGAATTTAAATTGAATAAGGCATGTACAATAGAACATTTAACAAAAGTAGACAGACAGTATTGCTATTCAAACATTAACCTAAAACATTTCTTCTACACACTTCCATAATTACAATTCTAAAATACATTTATCGTGACCTCCACAAGACCCAATTTGCTTGAAAGTTCTATGAAATCAAGACACTAAATTTATTTATATATTGAATTATAATATTAGACATTTTACTTTCTGATTTGAATCCGATAAATACAGTATTTTTCATAATTATTAATGTAGGGACGTATATTTCGAAATAGTGTTTACTTATATTGTCATTCTTGTCATTCCTTTCATGAAATACATTACTGATAAACTAATCAACCAATCTGAAGTAGGTCCCACTGAAGGCCGAAAATATGTTCCAATAAAGAAGAAAACATTGCGTATTAACAGGGGTTAAACAATTTAATAAGTTTCAGATAGTTTTGTATTATCGTATGATTGACACCAATGAGCCTAGAACAATGCCTCAAAGAAGATTTATGCTCTCTTAGAGTGTGATAGTATTAAGGAATATTGGACAATTTTTCTGATTTCTGAGAAATAAGTACGTTTGTGATGTCATGTTACAATAATTAGATACTATATAGGTTTACTGGTACGTATGATTTAAATAATATTTGAATAAATTGCGTCACTAAGACAATAATCACCAATGAACAGGCTTCATCTTTGAATGCATAAGTTTGATCAGACTATAGTAGTAAATATTGTGAAAGACTCGGTCACCACGTCTACCATTCAATATACAGTACAGTATTTGTACTTAAGTTGTGTATTTTACTGAGTAGTTTTTTTTTACCTTACATAAGAATGAAGGATCCTTGCAGTCATTAACGAATTGTGAATTAATGTCGTTTGAAAAATATAGGTTATACTTTTATTACAGCTATCACTAAAGTATAATGATTCAACCGCTTGTATCACCAGTATTGCTTCCTCCAGATATCTTGCAAATGTGACCCTCTTCCTAATAGTGTATTTGTTATTTACTATAATGGTTTGTACTCTAATCTTGTCATGACTCCTCAGTTTCCATCCTCCACTCTTCCTGATCTTTCTTAGCAGCATTCCAGTTCCTTGTCTGTAATAAGGAGACTGTTATACTCCATATTATCATCATTTTGCGGGAATTCATAGGGCCTTTTTCCTTTGAAAGCTCCCACTTTTTAACCGTGTGTTTCTCCATTATTATTACATATCTACCTTCTTAAGTCTTCTGAAACGTTTGGACAGTGATAGATGATGCAGCTAGTATGAATTATTGCTATGCCTAATTCTCAATGTACTGTACACCTACAAATTCAATATATCTCTAAATTACTTCATTTTTCTGTCGAAGGAATTAATTTTACACATGTTTCAGTTGGAAAAGTGCGAATTTCTCTTCCATTAACCACTGAAGCCGTTCACAACAATTGAACAGAACTTCTCCAACACTGTCCGGAACCAGGTCTATCCTAGAACAGGTCTGGGGAACTTGTGCACGGATAATGTCTAGCCTGATTGTACCACTTCATTTCTCCTCTACTCACAGTCACTTAATTATAATACTGGGCAATACTTATTTCAAGTCCCGAGACAAATTTCTCTATCCTTGCAGATTTACAGACATACCACGACTGCAAAACGTTCCAAGACCACAGCACGTACTGTACTGTATTTTGAATAGGCTAGGAACATATCATGGGCTTACAAGTTAAGAACACAGTCAGAGAATAGGTTCATGATCTATGGGTGTAGGTACTTTTCAAGAACAAATTATCTGACGTAGTGTGCTTCACTTGTAAGCCGGGAACCTGCTTTCAAAGCCAATTGGCGCTATTATATTCCTCTATCACGACATATTTTCCATACGCTCCCTTAATGTATAGATCTGAGTGTATAATTGTTCACTGAACATAGAGTAACAAGGTATGGAAGAATTTTCTGTGTTATATAAATTGAATCGATTTACTGTACTGTACAAAACTAGATTTTTCTAATTTTTGCAAATTTCTACCTTGGTTGGGAACATGCTTTACATGTCTGTTCAATCAAATGTAAGCTCTGTTATCCCTACGTTAGCAAACTGCGTGATGAGAAACAGACTGTAAATATAATCTGCTTTACATTTTAGTAATAATAATAATAATAATAATAATAATAACAGTAAGTAAATTTACAAAACTATTTTACATCTTCTCAAAACGAAACAAACTGTAATAATCTTTGATGATTTCAAAACTGTATATGATACAATCGATATCCAGGCACTGTTGAACACAATGGAGGAAATACAAGTCGATAGAGAAACAAGAGAACTAGTCAATCAGACACTAACTGGCATGACAGCGAAAGCTAAATCTTTAGGGATAATATCTGAACCGTTCGAAATCAACACACGAGTGAGACAAGTAGATGGGTTATCCACATTACTATTCAATTTAGTTATGGAAAATGTTCTTCGGGAATGGAAAAATGAAACTACAGGGAAAAATATACCAGAAATCTCAAGAAAAAATCTACCTTGCAGATGACCTTGCTATTCTTTCTAAAAATAGACATGAAGCAATCCATTCCATAGAATCACCAAATTCGGAAATATATGTCCAGTAGATACATTCAAGTATATATGCGAAATTATTCAGTCAGCAGGGTTAAATCAAGAAGCGAACAAGCAATGAATTAGACAATATATTATAAAAAGAAAATAAATTACATTGAATAGATATTATAAAAGTCCATATCGCAAAACAAAAAACAATGACACTACAATACTGGCGTCAAACCGGGAGCGCTTGACGCATCTGAAAATTAGATAATTGGGGCAGATCGTGAATCAAAAACATCGAGAAACAAGAGAGAAAAATCTTCAGAGAAATCTTAGGACCAAAATATGAAAGCGCGGTTTGGAGAGTAAAGAAGTCACATGAAATCTATCAAAGTATTGACAAAATCACAGATTCCCTCACAAAAAAGGGACTGAAATGTTATGGTCACATATACAGAATGGATGACAATAGGCAAACATGTAACTTTATACCTAGCACTACCTCTGTAAAACCACAACATTTGGCTGGTAGAAATAGCACAAGGTCTACAAGAAATTGATATCAACGAAGAAATCATTCACAATAGAACAAAATTTAGAATCCTTACAAACAGACACAATTTTTCCGAGAAACCTACACGGAAGAATACAGGATGGACAGTAGAAGGCAGAAGAGAGCCCAGCGAACGGATAAGGAGATATTGGGAAGACAAGAGGAAATATTGTGCTAAATAAGTTCTAATGCGTCCCTTAATTCGACATGACGAATCAAATAATAATAATAATAATAACAATAATAATAATAATAATAATATTAATAGTAAGTGAAGCATGTGTAGTGATATTATTGATCCTCAGGTTAATGTTGATTAAGTCGAGTTTGTGCTCCCGTTACTGAATGAGTGAGTGAGGGATGAATTAAGGGAACATTTACTAGTTACAGTGTTCAGATATTCAACTTTTTCTCCACATCACACATTGAGACATTTTGTTCCTTTGAACACCACGATTCATACAGTACGTCAGGCTGAGTATTCATGTCCCTAATCTCTAAATCCCATAGTTATTGTAGGACGAACATTGAGTTGATTAACCCGTCCTATGGTCAAAATTTGTCACACATACCGTTGGGTGGAACACTTGCCTCTTAACTAGAAGTTCCCGGACTCAACGTCCGACTCTGTCAGGTATTTTAAAACTAACCTGCACTTAGTTTAGTGAGGAAAACTGAGTAGCTGTCTGATCCGAGAAACAGCCACTGTGATCAAGAAAACATTATTAACCCCCGAGGAGACAAGTTGAGCTGTTCACCCGTCACCCCACAATCCGTAGGACAATATGACTGTTAATAAGGTCATGGCCCTCAAAGATACAGGACGTTTTCTTTGAATATTTATTCTTATTTTTTGATTATTTGTTACATAACACAACAATTCTAAATCTTCTCTCTTGTGTTGTGATGGCGTATGGTCTGTCAGTGGGGACATGTCTCATTGAAGTGCGGTATATTCACATTTCTTGAAGGCGCTAGTACTTAGAGGGGAGCTCCTAATGATCTCATAGCCAGGGCGATCACGTCCGGCTCCCTGAGGTATTGGCCACATAAGGAGAAGAAATTAGGCAAGGAGCGGACCAGTTGACTGTATAAATCAGGTGTCTAGCGTCAAGTGGGGTGGAGAGATAACATTCGCTAACCGTAATGCGATGTGCGATAAGGTAACCATGTGTCTTGGTGACTGGTGCGGGGATCTGTGTTATTCACTGACTTGCGCGTACGGATATAATTGGTTTTGTTGCTTGATCAAACTAATGACGTAGTCTAGTGTTGAATTTATTTTACTGTAGTAGTTTGAAATCCCATATCTTCTTTAACATTTTAACACTTTTTTAAATGTTCGTCAATTGACGAGATTCGTGCATTTGTTCAACATTTGTTGTACAACTTAAAAGTGTAGAACTAGACCTTTCCAAATTGCATATTGAGACGGAAATAAATCAGTAATGGTATTTTGTTTTCAAAAATGCCAGAACAATGAAACTTTTTTGAGATTTGAATATTTTTCATTCCAGTCAACAATAGCTCTAACTTACTGAACATGTGTGCTCAATGGGTAAAGGAAAATATCAATTGTTAATTGAGTGGGTAGAAGGAATGTAATTTATCTAGGAAAGCTTAATTTAAACGAGACATCATGAGACGAATTTTACAAATAAACTTATACTGTCCTTGGAAAAATGTAGTTCACTTATGGGAGGTTATTTTAATAAAAGTCGAATGCATGGCTTCTTTGATTTTCGAAAAGTATGATACAGAATTTAGTTCCATTAGATTATGATTTATTAAGGGCGTTAAAAATCCTTCTGTATGCCTTCCTTCGGAGAGGAAGTAAAGCGAGCGATCCCATGTCATAGATTTATGGCATGTAAAAGATCCTTCCACAGACTAAACTTGTGTGAAGCTAAATTTCTAGGTTAGATTTCTTTGGAACGCTCTATCAAAGTTCCAACGTTCACTACTAGGTATCAGTGACATCTGGTAGCGGAAGTTGGAACTACTTGAAATTGACCGGAACTTGTATCTCACCCTAGGGGTGTCCGCTTGAAGCAGCTACTGCCTCTGGCGAGCCGAACATGTCCTCGGACACTCCCGGCACGAAAAGTCATACGATAAATAAATAAATAAATTATTATTCTAATAGCCCATCATACCAATCCTCTCTTCAATCACTTGAATAGGATACGAGAGATAAAACAAGTAGTTCCGTGAAGAACTAAGTAGCCTATTTTCTTATCCCACTGGTGTTTTCCATTAAACGTATTTTGCTTATTACAAGGATTTTCCATGTAATATACTAAATAGCTTTTGGTTCACGACCTATGTCATCACCCACACCATTACAATGAGAGGTACAGTACTGTATGTGCTAGAGTGTCTACCGTATCTAGGGGCCGATTGGTGTATTCTTTGGATTACACGTCTAGTCAGAGTTGGCTATTGCTGCTCTTTGCTTTCCTTTTCCTTAGTTTCATTTATTTAATTTCCTTTTATGCAGACACCATCAGCGACCCTCTGTATTCTATCTTTCTCAAACAATGTGCCTAACTTGTTTTTTAAGTTTGTTCTAGATGTGCATCTTCCATGAAATCTACCTAGCGGCATCTCGCGGCAACCCGCCTAAGTTCTTCGGATTCCCCGAGCTCAAGAGGACTTTCATACCGCTCCAACAGGCGTCGTCCTCATCGCCAGCTATTATTTCCATGAAGACCCTACTCCATGAAGAAATAATTTTATGTACAAAGTTTTTATTGTTTATATGTTTCCCATTCTGATATATGCTCCTTTGTCTACTTCCTCGTCCTCTTTGCCCACCTAGTTCCCTCGTGTGCTGCTTTTGCTCGCTCACACTTCTAGTCTAGTCGTCAAGTGAACAGTTTGGTGATCCCTCTTAGAGGCCAACCTCCTGTCTCCTTGAGGCAATTTAAAAATCGACGCCATGTCAGATGTTTAATAACGGTTACAAGGAACCATCACCTTCTCAACATGCAAAGTTAAGTACAGTGATTTTAAACAATTTTAATGAGTGTTTTAATCTAAACTACAAAGCTTCAATGGATTTATAGAAATATTCTGATTTTCTAATATTGTGCAATAACGGCCACCGCGTGATTTTCTGTCATGCTCAAGATAACTAAAGCTTATCTCCGAACATGAAATTTAGTACTTCTTGTACGATATAAAAGAGATTCTTTCTCTCACCGTGGGATTTTTGTCAAAACTCATTAATAACTTTCTAAAACTTAACTTGCCTTCGAGGGATTTTTACCACTCCACCTAACTGTCATTACAGTTCTGGAATTTTCCATAAAACTTCAAACCGTGAAGAACTACGCTCAATACAGTCATATTGCTGAAAACCTAAAGTTAGCTGGAACTATCCATTGCAACCTAAAACTTGCACAACGCACAAAACATGTTCAAATTCAACCAAGTATTTCCATAAACTGCAATAACTTTTCTCTTGTTCTATGAACTTCCAGTGCTACAATAGTGAAATCTTAACACCTATCAACAAACATTAGTGCAAAACAGTGTCCGTTCAACTATCTACCGCGTCGCGATTCGTTCGATTGAGAGTAATAAAAATTGGCCAGAACTATAATCCCTATCTCCTTTTTCCCAAATACCTTTTACTAACAAATTTAACTATTTAGTGATTTACAACGAGGCCTCGCTTAAAATTAAGCGCCCTCCCAATTTTTCTCCATGTCTCATTTATTCACTCTGCATAAATATGTAATCTTTCCTGTTGTAATCAGGAACCTCTAGTTTTCTAATTGTTAAATTGTTTAATCCAGGTTTCACAAAAGGTGACCTGCCCCATTTAAATGTATCACATATTCAATTCTGTTTAAATACTAGAGGTTATAGAAACCTCTTATTAATTTCTTTCTTTTATCCTGCTTGCTCAGGAATTTACAGCCTTTTCGCTCAAAAAGGGCATTTTCTAAGTAATTAGTATCCTAAAGACCAATACAAAGAAATATCAACCTAAAGTTTAATTTCTCAATTGTAAGTACATCTTTTAAAATCCTTGTGATTTTTAGTGCTTGTAATAGGTTCGAAACCTGTACATTATTTAACATTGTTTGTGAATTGTAAACCTCTTATATTAGGTCTAAGACCTTGAAATCTTACAAATAGCTAAAGTGTTACTATCAACTCAAAATAAGATCACAGATCTAAGTACTGTTAATTTTTCCAATTCTATCATCTGTTAAATATATTTTTTGTTGCTATCTCTAATACTAGAACAAAGGGTAGCCAGGACCTTCTCTTCCCTGATTCTTCTCCCAAAATCATTTCATCTTTCAAAATAAAAAAGGCACTCACTGAATCAATAAAAACTTTACCACTTGTTGCGTTCAAAACGAAACTTCAAATAACAATATTTATAAAGTTATTTTTAGCTATCTTGGCTAATTCTAGTAAACCATTGAAGCAAGTATAGCTTGCTCCTCCAGTTTCCTACTTGCAGAGATTTTTTCTCTGACTTGTGGTCTACTTTCAAAATGTTGGTTTTGTTTAAGTTACGCCTGAGGTTTTCCTCTGTTCTAAACTTTTAGTCAGCACCCTGCTGGGTACGAGTTTAGCCTGCTTTGGATGAAACAATTGGTACTTTCTTGAAGTTTCCATTCATAATAATAAAAAAGATTACTAAAAGCAATAAAGTTGCTTTATCGCTTCCCACTCTGGGGGCATTCGGCCGTTCTGTAAGAGGTCGAGCAGTGTCTAGAAACAAAATTATCACGACAAATCCAAATTCTTGTAGCATTTCGAAAGGCTTTCTAAAATCTTACCCATTTGAAGTAAAAGTGTCCTTTCCTTTTGGCATACCTGGCCTTGCTAGAGTATCTCCCTTCCCGATAGTACCGGAATATCTGCTCGGGAGGGAAAGATCACTTAGCGATTGCTCGCAGGCGACCCCAGCTCTCGCTGCACTTCCCGTTAGCCGTAAACAGGTCCCACACATTTTAAGTACTTCACTAGCTTTGTAAAGTGGAACCTTTTGCTCAATCCGTAATTTCTTTCTGTTTTGTGTTGGATTGTCTTCCTCTCTACTGATACTTGTTTCCACTCCTAAACCCACCTCCTTTTCTCTCTTATCATCTTCCCTTAGGTAGGGTTAGTACTCAGTAATAACCTACCACCGATTACCTAGATGTTAGGCCCTTTAAAACAACTATTATCATCATCATCATCATCTACCATAGCTTTCAATATCGACGAATAAACTCCACCCGTGAGATGGCATCTTTCTGTAACGAACTACGGGAAATAATTTTTGGAAAAGTCAATTTCACGGCTTCTATGAATTAAGAAATGTAAGCTACAGAAGATAGTGCCACTGCTACCATAGCTCATCATACGAATCATCTTTTCAATTGCCTGAATAAGATTCGATAAAAAATATAAAATAAAATTTTATTATTTCGAATTGATGCATCTTGAATTTGTGGAAACTATCGTACATCATGAGATGCACTTGAGTGATTAGATCGCCAGAAAAGTTATTTTAAATATTTGAAAATATTTTCACCGCCGTGTTGATTTTGTGTTTCTCAGGATTTGGTCGGTTGATTGGTCCCTCAGTTTAGGAGCTGCGACAATGCGGTCATGTAGCCCCGTGTACTTTGGGTGTGTATAGAATCTATCTGATAACCTGTGTCCATTTTGATGGCTGTATTAGTCTGTGTTATTTGTAATTCAGATGAGGACTGCAGACATTCAGTTTTCAAGTAGTTCCTACTTTTGCTACCAAATGCTACCATCAACGACTACTAGTTGTGAACTTGGTTACTAGATTTGGAAAGTCACATAATTGAACTACTTACATAACATTCCTGTATCACCTTGCATAACTTCAGTTTGATTACTTAATAGTCCAGTCAAATTAGACATAAAAGGGGGGCCGACCTTGCAAAAGGTCATGTAGTTCTAATTGTTTTATATGTTGTTTGGACCTCTACCAATAATTAAAAAAAACCAAATTTGGAACTTCGAAAGACCTGTGCTAGTTGTGTAATACCCAAAAGACACCTAATTTTTTGCACAATTTTTGGTTTTTGCTCAATGTATTTTAAAATATGCATCTGCCAAGAAAACTCATATTTATCTTTTTTAACCTAGATGAAATTTACTACAATTTGAAACCCAATCGAATACTGTATGTTTAGTAGATCCAGAGGTACAGTTCTTCAAAGATTGAATAATTTTCATAGAAGTAAAAATTGTTCGTTTTAGTCACCTAATTTGACAAATATTATCAAAAATACTCATTCCATCAAAAAGGGATAGGCAATGAACTTGAAGTTTATTTGTTTAGCTTTAATTTGAGCTCTGATTGGTACCGGTTGGCCTAGTGCTTCTCTCGAAAGTGGCATGCACTCGTAATTGAAAACCTTGAAGTATAGAAATCAGGAAAAATGAATGAGAAGAAGTTTTGAGTGCATGAGACATCAAGTATAGGGCCGATAATGATGATGTGTAATTTACGTATAATATTTACTTGTCCGAATGGCTTGAAGACGAGTGAGGTTCATTGTGTGTGAGAGAGCAAGCGTCGGGACCTCAACAATGGAGGCGAAGCCCCTGAACAAAGAATCGACCATTCCCTCCTCCCTCCTACACATTATTTTGTCAGTTTTGCCGCGTAAATCGAAGAGTGCGGCCTGTGAAGCGTTAGTGTACTCGAAAACCTTGTGCAATGCCTATTCCTCCAGGCGTTTGTTTTAAATGTCCTAAGCCCCTGAGCGAAGGCACAACTATTGTCGTAAAACAAGTAGGCTAGGTATTCGCTCACATTAACGTGAGTGTGAAACGGGACCTTAAAGAAAAGAAAATGTTCTCTCGAAAACTTCAAGAGGAAGTAGGAAGAGTTACACTGCTGCAAGCAATGTTAAAGCATCTGTTCGACGTAAAGGAGATTCTGATCTCCAACCATCCAGAACCTCAAGATCGTCAAGTGAACTCAGCAGGATATAACTGAAGAATTCATCAGGCTATAAAAAGAACTGCCCAAATCACGAAGAAATGATGTCCACAAAGTTGATAAGTTGGATTTCAGTATAACAGTCCTAGATGCAGCTGAACGCCGAGGTGGCCAATGGGGAAAGAAAATTATACAGCGGCTCTCAAGTGTAAATAACTGGATAGTTGCTGATACAAGATACCACGATCTGTGTAATTAAACGTTATTCACTAAGCCATTAACAACTGGACAGAAGAGAGGACATCGACCGGCAATTGATATAGATGAGGCATTGGAAGATATAGGCTATACACTTACCTCTTGGAGAACTCTGAGGAACATCCGTTCTCAATAGACGATATATTGAAACAGATCAAAGGAGATTATCCTGATATAACAACTGTGAGATCTCTCAGTGTATGAAACCAACGAATATCCTCCATCCGGTGATTTCTTAGGCAATGGTAATTCTGTCATCCCTGAATTCGTACAGTAGGTCTACTACTGTGTCATACCTAAATCCGTACCGTACTACTGTTTTATGAAACCGTTGTTCCGAAACAAAAGCGAGCTGTTCTTAACACTTGGAGAACTGATGTGTAGCTTTATAACATACCGTACTCTCAAATGTGCTGTACGACTACGGTCTTTCATCTCCTCACTCATGTTTGGCCTTGGGATCTACTTATACAGAAAACTTGGTTCCAAGCATTTAGTTAATAATGTATTCAGCTCTGGGATTTCCATCCACTTTAGTGATGCAGCGTGAAAGTTTTGCGATCAGGAGGTTTGAACCTTCACCACCTATTGATAAAGGAGCTCTCATCCAGTTTGTCTTTGACAAAGAAAAATCTCCAACTTCTAGAACTGGCAGAACTTTTCCTGCTACTAGACTCCGGTAACGAAACCATAGAAAAAGCTGGGGAGAAGTGCTTTGTGGCTTTGTACGGGGTGATTTCCTAACAAACACCCTGGATAGCCTTCCTTACCAACTATTTGTTACATTTGCAGCCAACACCAAAATCAATCATGCTTGCTTCCCCCAACAGAGGATGCAGTACGCCACCATGCTTACAGAACTTACAACAAAGTTCAAAAATAGTTTGGGGTCAATCAAAATCTTACAGATTGGGGGTAGAAGCTTGATGATCAAGGTCCTATCCCTATCACTACAACTATGGATCCTGAACCTCAGGATTTCCTGCAATTGCAGAAGAGGTTGCAGCGGCGGTTGGAGTTGCCGTAAGCTGAACTCAAATGCTCAGCCCTTTGTCGATTTTGTGGTGGCAAAATTATGTAAAAATCTGCAATCTCTTCAGCTTGAGGATTCTGACAACGAGGAAGAAGTCCCCACCGCTAAAGAGGAAGATTTTTCGAGACCCAGGCAATCAAAACAAATGGAATTACGATGAGACCTGTTGTTTCATACATGTAAAAACTTATTTTAAAAGTTACGTTTTCCCTTGTAATAAAACAAAATAGTACCTCTGTGAACTGATTTCTTTCAATATTTCCAAATTCCCGTCAGAGGTCAAATTGAAGCTAAAGAAATATCCTTCAAGTTCATTTCGTGTGAATTTTCTCATGGAATGAGTATTTTTGATAATATTTGTCAAATTAGAAGACCAAAACCAAGAATTTTTACTTTTATGAAAAAATATTCAACCTTTGAATAACTGTATCTCGGGATCTACTAATTTTGCAGTATTCGCTTGTAGTAAATTTAATCTAGTTTACAAAATATAAGTATGTCGTTTTCTGTCAGATGCATATTTTAAACGACATTGAGCAAAAACCGAAAATTGTGCAAACAATTAGTTGTTTTTTGGGTATTACACAACTAGCGCAGGTCTTTCGAAGTTGCAAATTTGTTTTTTTTACTATTGGCAGAGGTCCAAACAACATATAAAAAAAGTCCTCTCGGCACGCCGGAAGGCGGAGGTAGATTTCACCGGACAAACTTGGGGATAGGCGAAAATAGGCAGAATATGCAGATTTTCGTAGAAGGATCAGACCTCATTTAATGCGAGAAGGTATTTTATAATTAAAGCTTAATTAACTTTGTTTTTCGTCATTTTATGCTTATTTTAAACATTTTATTGTCTTATGGGAACGGTAACCTTCTTGTCATTTGGGGTCCATTTTTATACTTGTGGTCACACTGTCCTTATGCTAGGTTTCGACACTGATGTGCAACTATGTAACGGTCTGTTACTTCTTCACGCAAAATTATATCTACCGCAGAGATTTTGGTTGGTTCCTCAGTTTAGGGGCTGCGACAACGCGGTCATGTAACCCCGTGTACTTTGGGATGGCTGTATTAGTCTGTAATTCAGGTAAGGACTGCAGACGGTCAATTTCAAGCAGTAGTTACTAATGTTGCTACCAGGTACTACCGTCAACGACACCTAGCTGTGAACTTGGCTACTAGATGCCTCCGCAACCAGCAACTCGCAACGAACGTTGGAACTTCCCCTCCAAAGGAAAGCATACTGAGGGATTTTTGGCGCTCTTAGAAAATCCGACGACTTCGGCCGGCTTTGAACTCGCGACCTTGGGCATAAACATTCAGCATGCTACCAGTTACGTCACCGAAGCCGCTTCACACTTAGATGGAAATCTGAATCTGATCTCGTGCAAGTGCGTTATCTTGGCAACGTCTGATGGCTCATCCCTCATCAATTTAGTAGTGTTGCCATGGCAACCACTGATAGGTCTTGGCATTTTCTTATAATTCCGAAATTATTTTTCTCATCCCTTGGCATAATGGTGGGTTATATCAAAAATTCTTTCAGACAAAAGTTTTAGGTAATTATTATGGGAATATTGTCCATTTTTTACGGTTTTGATATTGTGCCTATTAAGAGAGATATGATTAATGTTTCCCGAAAAACCCACTTTTTCCCACCCCTTTGGTCAATGGTTGGTGCTATAAAAAAACCTCTTCAAACATACATTTTTGGGCTTTATCCGACACATAGTATGAATGTTGAACGGATTCGATATTTCACATATTAAGAGAGTTATAGCAATATTTCACTTTTTCGAAAAAAAAAGCCCCCCATTTTCACCCCCCAACGACCGATTTAGCCCAGTAACGAACTCGACCGAGATTTTATAGGTATACGTATTCGGTAAAAAATTCAAAGTGATTGGTACAAAATTACGGCAGTTATCGTGTCCACAATAAACTGATATACATATACATACATAAATTATATATAACTTATGAACTGACGGTGGTTTTGGGGCCTGGGGATGTGAAACGCGAAGATATGTCGAAATTTTCCGGAAGTCGAAACATGGTACCCATTGCAATAGTTAGCTTTCTAACGAAATCTACCTCTGGTTGGTTCCTCAGTTTAGGGGCTGCGACAACGCGGTCATCTAACCCCGTGTACTTTGGGTGAGTGTAGAATCTGTCTGATACACGGTGTGAATTGTAATGGCTGTATTAGTCTTAATTCATGTAAGTACTGCAGACGGTCAATTTCAAGCAGTAGTTCCTAATGTTGCTACCAGGTACAACCGTCAACGACACCTAGCTGTGAACATGGCTACTAGATGCCACCCCAACCATCAACTCGCAACGAACGTTGGAACTTCCCCTCCAAAGGAAAGCATACTGAGGGATTCTAGTGCTCTTAGAAAATCCGACGACTTCGGCCGGCTTTGAAACCGCGACATTGGGCATAGACATTCAGCATGCTACCAGTTACGTCACCGAAGCCGCTTCCCACTTTATCAGGCGGCTTTGGTGGCGTAGTCGGTAACATGCTGAGCTTCTATGCCCAAGATACCGGGTTCAAACCCGGCCGAAGCCGTCGGATTTTTTAAGAGCGTTAAATATCCCTCAGTATGCCTTCCTTCGGAGGGGAAGTAAAGCCGGCGGTCCCATGTCATAAATTTATGGCATGTTAAAGATCCTTCCACTAATTGCACCTGTGTGAAGCTAAATTGGATAGGTTAAGAATGTATACAACGCTCTTAGGTTTCTATGTTCGTTGCCAAGAGCCGACTGCGGCGGCGTCTAGTAGCTCAGTTCTGAACTTGGCCTCGTAGTCGTTGACAGTGGCGCTTGGCGGCAAAAGTAGGAACTATCTGAAAAATTGTTAGTTGCAGTACTTAAATTAACAAACAGATAACACACACTAATACAGTCATCACAATTAACACCGGTTATCAGACAGATTCTACACACACCCAAAGTACACGGGGCTACATGACCGCGTTGTCGCAGCCCCTAAACTTAAGAACCAACCAACCAACCAACCACTTAATCAGATGGAAATACTGAATCTGATCTCGTGCAAGTGCGTTGTCATGGCAACGTCTGATGGTCCATGCCTCATCAATTTAGTAGTGTTGCCATGGCAACCACTGATAGCTCTTGGCATTTTCTTATAATTCCGAAATCATTTTTCTCGTCCCTTGGCGTAATGGTGGGTCATATCAAAAATTCTTTCAGACAAAAGTTTTAGGTAATTATTAGGGGAATATTGTCCATTTTGTACGGTTTTGATATTGTGCCTATTAAGAGAGATATGATTAATGTTTCCCGAAAAACCCACTTTTTTCCACCCCTTTGGTCAATGGTTGGTGCTATCAAAAATCTTATTTGACATAAATTTTTGGCACTTATCCGACACATATTATGAACTTTGAATGGATTCGATATTGCACGTATTAAGAGAGTTATAGCGAAATTTCACTTTTTCGAAAAAAGCCCCCCATTTTCACCCCCTTCGACCGATTTAGCCCAGTAACGAACTCGACCGAGATTTTATAGGTATACATCTTCGGTAAAAAATTCGAAGTAATTGGTGCAAAATTACGGCAGTTATCGTGTCCACAAGAAACTGATATACATATATATATATACATATATATATATATATATATATATATATATATATATATATATACATAAATTATATATAAACTTTTGAACTGACGGTGGTTTTGGGGTCTGGGGGATGTGAAACGCGAAGATATGTCGAAATTTTCCGGAAGTCGAAACATGGGACCCATTGCAATAGTTAGCTTTCTAATGAAATCTACCTAAAATTAGAACTACATGACCTTTTGCAAGGTCGGATGTCTAATTTGACTGGACTATAAATAGTTTCGAAGTTATTAAGAACCGTGAAATGTATTGTTTGGATGCCATATTTGATTCTTTCATACCTATGCTACAGGATTATAAACCAGCAGATAAATATTATAATCGTGGATCAGTATACCTATCTACTGTTTTTATTCGCTTATTGAGGACACGATAATTGTGATTTAAAAAAGTCCTCTCGGCACGCCGGAAGGCGGAGGTAGATTTCACCGGACAAACTTGGGGATAGGCGAAAATAGGCAGAATATGCAGGTTTTCGTAGAAGGATCAGACCTCATTTATTGCGAGAAGGTATTTTATAATTGGAGCTTAATTAACTTTGTTTTTCGTCATTTTATGCTTATTTGAAAAATTTTATTGTCTTATGGGAACGGTAACCTTCTTGTCATTTGGGGTCCATTTTTTATACTTGTGGTCACACTGTCCTTATGCAAGGTTTCGACACTGATGTGTAACTATGTAACGGTCTGTTACTTCTTCACGCAAAATTATATCTCCCGCAGAGATTTTGGTTGGTTCCTCAGTTTAGGGGCTGCGACAACGCGGTCATGTAACCCCGTGTACTTAGGGATGGCTGTATTAGTCTGTAATTCAGGTAAGGACTGCAGACGGTCAATTTCAAGCAGTAGTTCCTAATGTTGCTACCAGGTACTACCGTCAACGACACCTACCTGTGAACTTGGTTACTAGATGCCACCGCAGCCAGCAACTCGCAACGAACGATGGAACTTCTCCTCCAAAGGAAAGCATACTGAGGGATTTTTAGCGCTCTTAGAAAATCCGACGACTTCGGCCGGCTTTGAACTCGCGACCTTGGGCATAGACATTCAGCATGCTTGCTACCAGTTACGTCGCCGAAGCCGCTTCACACTTAGTCAGATGGAATTCTGAATATGATCTCGTGCAAGTGCGTTATCTTGGCAACGTCTGATGGCTCATCCCTCATCAATTTAGTAGTGTTGCCATGGCAACTTCTGATAGCTCTTGGCATTTTCTCATAATTCCGAAATCATTTTTCTCATCCCTTGGCATAATGGTGGGTCATATCAAAAATTCTTTCAGACAAAAGTTTTAGGTAATTATTAGGGGAATATTGTCCATTTTGTACGTTTTTGATATTGTGCCTATTAAGAGAGATATGCTTAATGTTTCCCGAAAAACCCACTTTTTCCCACCCCTTTGGTCAATGGTTGGTGCTATAAAAAAAACTCTTCAAACATACATTTTTGGGCTTTATCCGACACATAGTATGAACGTTGAACGGATTCGATATTTCACATATTAAGAGAGTTATAGCAATATTTCACTTTTTCGAAAAAAGCCCCCCATTTTCACCCCCTTCGACCGATTTAGCCCAGTAACGAACTCGACCGAGATTTTATAGGTATACATATTCGGGAAAATATTCAAAGTGATTGGAGCAAAAGTACGGCAGTTATCGTGTCCACAAGAAACTGATATGCATATATATATATATACACATATACATACATAAATTATATATAAACTTTTGAACTGACGGTGGTTTTGGGGTCTGGGGGATGTGAAACGCGAAGATATGTCGAAATTTTCCGGAAGTCGAAACATGGTACCCATTGCAATAGTTAGCTTTCTAATGAAATCTACCTCTGGTTGGTTCCCCAGTTTAGGGGTCGCGACAACGCGGTCATCTAACCCCGTGTACTTTGGGTGAGTGTAGAATCTGTCTGATAAACGGTGTGAATTGTAATGGCTGTAGCAGTCTTAATTCAGGTAAGGACTGCAGAGGTCAATTTCAAGCAGTAGTTCCTAATGTTGCTACCAGGTACTACCGTCAACGACACCTAGCAGTGAACTTGGCTACTAGATGCCACCCCAACCAGCAACTCGCAACGAACGTTGGAACTTCCCCTCCAAAGGAAAGCATACTGAGGGATTTTAGCTCTCTTAGAAAATCCGACGACTTTGGCCGGCTTTGAAACCGCGACCTTGGGCATAGACATTCTGCATGCAACCAGTTACGTCACCGAAGCCGCTTCCCACTTAGATGAAAATACTGAATCTGATCTCGTGCAAGTGCGTTGTCATGGCAACGTCTGATGGCTCATCCCTCATCAATTTAGTAGTGTTGCCATGGCAACCTCTGATAGCTCTTGGCTTTTTCTTATAATTCCGAAATCATTTTTCTCATCCCTTGGCATAATGGTGGGTCATATCAAAAATTCTTTCAGACAAAAGATTTAGGTAATTATTAGGGGAATATTGTCCATTTCGTACGGTTTTGATATTGTGCCTATTAAGAGAGATATGATTAATGTTTCCCGAAAAAAACACTTTTTCCCACCCCTTTGGTCAATGGTTGGTGACATAAAAAATCTCTTCAAACATAAATTTTTGGGCTTTATCCGACACATAGTATGAACGTTGAACGGATTCGATATTTCACATATTAAGAGAGTTATAGCAATATTTCACTTTTTCGAAAAAAAGCCCCCCATTTTCATCCCCTTCTACCGATTTAGCCCAGTAACGAACTCGACCGAGATTTTATAGGTATACATATTCGGTAAAAAGTGATTGGTGAAAAATTACGGCAGTTATCGTGTCCACAAGAAACTGATATATATATATATATATATATATATATACTTTTGAACTGACGGTGGTTTTGGTGTCTGGGGGATGTGAAACGCGAAGATATGTCGAAATTTTCCGAAAGTCGAAACATGGTAGCCTACCCATTGCAGTAGTTAGATTTCTAATGAAATCTACCTCTGGTTGGTTCCTCAGTTTAGGGGCTGCGACAACGCGGTCATCTAACCCCGTGTACTCTGGGTGAGTGTAGAATCTGTCTGATAAACGGTGTGAATTGTAATGGATGTATTAGTCTGTAATTCAGGTAAGGACTGCAGACGGTCAATTTCAAGCAGTAGTTCCTAATGATGTTATCAGGTACTACCGTCAATGACACCTAGCTGTGAACTTGGCTACTAGATGCCACCCCAACCAGAAACTCGTAACGAATGTTGGAACTTCCCCTCCAAAGGAAAGCATACTGAGGGATTTTAGCGCTCTTAGAAAATCCGACGACTTCGGCCGGCTTTGAAACCGCGACCTTGGGCATAGACATTCTGCATGCTACCAGTTACGTCACCGAAGCCGCTTCCCACTTAGTCAGATGTCAAAGTCAACCCCTGGCACCATCCAGCCCATGACGGGCTAAGGCCGACCAAGCGACCGCTGCCCAGCCATTTCGCCTGCAGATATTGGGGTGACGCGTGATCAGCGCGTCGGGTCCCCTCGGCCGTTAATATTGGTATTCGTGATCGGGGTGCTGTCTCACTGTCAGACAGCTACTCAATTGTCCTCACGAGGCTGAGTGCACCCCGTTCCAACCCTCACGTCAGTTTTAAAATCCCTGACGGAGCCGGGGATCGAACCCGGGGCCTCCGGGTGAGAGGCAGGCGCGCTACCCCAACACCACGGGGCCGGCTTAGTCAGATGGAAATACTGAATCTGATCTCGTACAAGTGCGTTGTCATGGCAACGGCTCATCCCTCATCAATTTAGTAGTGTTGCCATGGCAACCTCTGATAGCTCTTGGCATTTTCTTATAATTCCGAAATCATTTTTCTCATCCCTTGGCGTAATGGTGGGTCATATCAAAAATACTTACAGACAAAAGTTTTAGGTAATTATTAGGGGAATATTGTCCATTTCGTACGGTTTTGATATTTTGCCTATTAAGAGAGATATGATTAATGTTTCCCGAGAAAGCCACTTTTTTCCACCCCTTTGGTCAATGGTTGGTGCTATCAAAAAACTTATTTGACATAAATTGTTGGCACGTATCCGACACATATTATGAACTTTGAATGGATTCGATATTTCACGTATTAAGAGAGTTATAGAGAAATTTCAATTTTTCGAAAAAAGCCCCCCATTTTCACCCCCTTCGACCGATTTTGCCCATTAACGAACTCGACCGAGATTTTATAGGGATACATATTATGTAAAAAATTCAAAGTGATTGGTGCAAAATTACGGCAGTTATCGTGTCCACAAGAAACTGATATACATATATATATACATATATATATATACACATATATATATATACATAAATTATATATAAACTTTTGAACTGACGGTGGTTTTGGGGTCTGGGGGATGTGAAACGCGAAGATATGTCGAAATTTTTCGGAAGTCGAAACATGGGACCCATTGCAATAGTTAGCTTTCTAATGAAATCTACCTAAAAATGTGGTACAGCCGCCATTTATATTTATTTATTTATCGTGTCAGAAGTGCAAAGTAAACTTAGACAAATTAAACAATAGAAATATTAAACACTGGTTGACCAATAATTTGCCATGACAAGTGCATTTCAAGTTGCTCCCATTAAGTCTTTAATGGTGCAAGTGTCTGGAGAAGAAGGACACAGTAGAAGATGATCATTAGTCTGCTTAGTACCACACTCGCAGTAAACTGATTCCACAGGAAGGCCCCATTTCTGCTGGTTAGTCCTGCATCTCGTGGTACTGGAGCGTAGCCGATTAAGAGCCTTCCATGTCGTCCACATTTCTGAATGTCCAGGGGGAAGCTCTTCCTTTGGGACTATCCATTCTCTCAAATATTGGCATTTTCCCCGCCACATTGATATTCTTGCTTGTTGTGATGTTCCTTTAAGAGCTTCAGTGGTTTTCAAGAAGCTCTTTCTTGATTTCAGCCTAGGATGTGCTGACTGACAAGCATACAAAGGGTGAGTTTCCATAGATAAGGCCTTACTTTTCTCTTATCTAGCAGCAACCTCACGTCGGATTTAAGGTGGTACTATACCAGCGAGACAGTGAAGTTTATCTATGGGTGTAGGTCTCAAACAGCCCGTGATAATACGGCAGGTGCCATTTAATGCCACATCTATGTTAGTGGCATGGCTGGACTTGTGCCACACCAAGCATGCAAATTCAGCAGTGGAGTAACACAGTGCTAGCGCGCTTGTTCTCAGAGTACATGGATGAGCTCCCCAGGTCGTGCCTCTCAGTTTCCGCACTATGTTGTTTCTGGCAGACACTTTTTGCTTCACGTTTAGACGGTGCTTCTTATACGTAAGAGTACGATACAGAGTTACTCCCAGATATTTTGGAGTTGGACAATGCTGAAGAGGGATTCCTTCCCAAGTGATTTGTAGGGTTTTAGCTGCTTTTTTGTTATTGCGATGAAATACACAACTCTGAGTTTTGGCAGGATTTGGCTTCAGGTGATTGTCACTGTAGTAGCTAGTAAATTCTTCCAGGGCCTTAGTTAAAGTCTGTTCTACATTTTCAAAGCAGTTGGCCTGAGCAGTGACTGCACAGTCATCATCATAGACAAAACTCTGGGTACCTTCAGGTAAAGGCTGATCATTAGTATAGATGTTAAATAACAGTGGTGCGAGCACACTGCCTTGCGGTAACCCATTCTTCTGTGCTCTCCATCTGCTTCTTTGTCCCTGGAATTCCACAAAAAATATTCGGTTTTGGAGAATATTTCTAATGTTGCACACTAGATGGAAGTCTTTGGTGATGTCATACAATTTTGCTAGAAGAAGCCGATGATAGATTGTGTCGTAAGCTGCAGAGAGATCAATGAAAACAGCGCCTGTAATGAGCCGCTTTTCAAATCCATCCTCAGTGTACTGTGCCAAGTTTAATACCTGTGATGTGCAAGTTTTCCCTCCGCGAAATTCAGCTTGCTGTGGTATAAGAAATGGTCCACTTTTCCAATAAGTCTCTGAAGGATGAGCCTCTATAGGACCTTGTACAGGTGACAGAGCAAGGGGATAGGCCTATAGCATTTGGTATCCAACCTATCTTTGCCCGGTTTAGGGATAGCAATGACTCTAGCCTTTCGCCAGATTTTGGGAATCTTGGATTCTTGGACACAATTGTTCATAAATTCCAATAGCCATCGCCTCGTAACAGGACCAAAATTCTTGATCTGCTCTGCTTGAATATCGTCTAGTCCAGCTGCTTTTCCCAATTTGCACTTCCTTAGAGCTAATTCCAGTTTGGCTTCAGTAAATGATGAAGATGGGATGTCTCTTGGTTGTATTGTTGTGCTATTGGTTTCTTATCTAGCTTTCTAGATCGGGTTAGTTTACCATTGACTAGCAACTGGTGGGCAATTTGATCTGCCTTTATATTATCAAATGTGCTGGCTTGAGTGTGATCATTACTGAGACGTCGTAATAGTCTCCATGCCTTCTGACTACTCTTGCTCATGTCACAGTCTGCCATTAATTGTATCCAATCATCCCTTTTAGCCATTGATACTGAGGAAAGGACGCTTTGTGTAAGGATTGATGTTTCTTCGCTAAAAGGATCATGTTCATACTTCTTATAATATTCCTCAAGCAGAGTGGCCGTTTCAGGTTTAATGCCTTTGATAAAATTTGTTCTGCAACCTCTTGGAATTGATGCCCTTGAGGAGGTTTGGACAATATCTACAAACTTGTCGTACTCTTCAGGGACAGGAGCGATGTTCAGAACATTCTCATCCAACATTTTAGAAAATCTTGTCCAGTCAGCCTTCTTAAAGTTGTATCTTCGCCTGAATCTAACTTTTTGAGGTCTTATTGATGGCATAATTTGGCACATGATGGGCCTGTGCTGTGTGTTAGGTGTTGGTAGAGTTACAGCTTTGGTACATGTATGCACAATGCTTTCACTAACAAAGACGAGGTCTGGATTATAGCCTCGTCCCCATATTCCACTATTAAAAGAAGAAGGGAATTTGCTATCATGGATGAGGGCGAGTTGAAAATGTTCAGCCCACGAAAGGACTGCCTCACCATTTTTGTCCTCATGTGCGTAACCCCATACATGACTGTGGCTGTTGAAATCACCTATAACAGTGGAGGATCTACTCTTATCAAAGTTTTGGGGTGGAATGAAGGAAAAATCTGCTGCAGGTGGTTTATAAACTGAGGTGATCATACAGTTACTTAGCTCCACGGTGATCATTTCAATATTGTTCTCATCTGACTGGCAGACACTTCTGACTTCCAAATTCGGCTTTGCAAAAATGGCACTTCCATATAGAGCGTGTGATCTTTCAGTAATCAGTTTCATGCCAGGAACAGATGGGCGTTTCTGCATCATATCTCCGTGTGTTTCCTGAACACATAGAGTATCGCACTGCTTGTCGCGACAAAGTTCATACATAAGTTGTTCCTTACAAGATGATATGCCCTCAATGTTTAACAGATGGCTGTTAAAGTTGGTTCTGAAAAGAAACGTTTGTTAGATCTCGTTCTAAATAACTCTGTTGAAAATCCACAGCCTGCTTCCAGTCTCCGACCGGGTCAGGAATGGAATGAATGAAGCCCCCATCTAGCGGCGAGGATATGAACTGTGCCGGCTGCCGAGGCCTGACGCACTCCTCTGGGGCAATGATTAAATGAATGACAGATGAAATGAAATGGTAGTGGAGAGTGTTGCTGGAATGAAATGTTGACAGGGAAAACCGGAGTACCCGGAGAAAAACCTGTCTACCTCCGCTCTGCCCAGCACAGATCTCACATGGAGGGGCCGGGACTTGAACCACGGACCCAGCGGTGAGAGGCCAGCGTGCTGCCGCCTAAGCCACGGAGGCTTAAATAACTCTGTTACTTCTGTTTATATGATCACGTAGAAATGGAATTAAAATAGACGCCAATATAGTAAGCTTTGTATGAAGATTCACCGTGCTAAGTTTCACTCCGATCGGATAATTACGTCGCGAGAAAACTCCATAAATATTTAATTGTTGGATTATTGTTCATCAGGTTATTGAACGTCCCTTAGATGAACATAGTGTAATAGATTCGCAGATATTGAGAACCGTCTAAATATTTCCTATGATTGCCATGTTGGATTGATCTATAGGTAGGCCATAGAGTTATATATCAGTAGATGAAGATTATTGCGTAGATTCGTTATTCAAACATTCACTTCGATCGCATGATTTCGACACAAAAAATAAAAACTTAATTTTAAAATTCCATACATCCTCCATCTTGCTTTTATGAGATCAAATAAATTGAATTAGATGCCAGTAGATTAAATCTTGAATAGATATGTAAGGTTTAAGGTTTCACTGCACTCGGTTGATAAAATCTCGAGAATATGACATTTAAATACTTTAACTTCGGTTTGGTGCCATGTTGGCTTTGTACTCAACATGCTCTTAATAGTCACATAGGTAAACGTTAGTATTCTCTACTACCATACAAAAAGTCCTCTCGGCACGCTGGAAGGCGGAGGTAGATTTCACCGGACAAACTTGGGGATAGGTGAAAATAGGCAGAATATGCAGGTTTTCGTAGAAGGATCAGACCTCATTTATTGCGAGAAGGTATTTTATAATTGAAGCTTAATTAACTTTGTTTTTCGTCATTTTATGCTTATTTTAAACATTTTATTGTCTTATGGGAACGATAGCCTTCTTGTCATTTGGGGTCCATTTTTATACATGTGGTCACACTGTCCTTATGCAAGGTTTCGACACTGATGTGTAACTATGTAACGGTCTGTTACTTCTTCACGCAAAATTATATCTCCCGCAGAGATTTTGGTTGGTTCCTCAGTTTAGGGGCTGCGACAACGCGGTCATGTAACCCCGTGTACTTAGGGATGGCTGTATTAGTCTGTAATTCAGGTAAGGACTGCAGACGGTCAATTTCAAGCAGTAGATCCTAATGTTGCTACCAGGTACTACCGTCAACGACACCTACCTGTGAACTTGGCTACTAGATGCCACCGCAGCCAGCAACTCGCAACGAACGTTGGTATTTCCCCTCCAAAGGAAAGCATACTGAGGGATTTTTAGCGCTCTTAGAAAATCCGACGACTTCGGCCGGCTTTGAACTCGCGACCTTGGGCATAGACATTCAGCATGCTTGCTACCAGTTACGTCACCGAAGCCGCTTCACACTTAGTCAGATGGAATTCTGAATATGATCTCGTGCAAGTGCGTTATCTTGGCAACGTCTGATGGCTCATCCCTCATCAATTTAGTAGAGTTGCCATGGCAAGCACTGATAGCTCTTGGCATTTTCTTATAGTTCCGAAATCATTTTTCTCATCCCTTGGCATAATGGTGGGTCATATCAAAAATTCTTTAAGACAAAATTTTAGGTAATTATTAGGGGAATATTGTCCATCTTGTACGGTTTTGAGATTGTGCCTATTAAGAGAGATATGATTAATGTTTCCCGAAAAACCCACTTTTTCCCACCCCTTTGGTCAATGGTTGGTGCTATAAAAAGAACTCTTCAAACATAAATTTTTGGCCTTTATCCGACACATAGTATGAACGTTGAACGGATTCGATATTTCACATATTAAGAGAGTTATAGCAATATTTCACTTTTTCGAAAAAAGCCCCCCATTTTCACCCCCTTCTACCGATTTAGCCCAGTAACGAACTCGACCGAGATTTTATAGGTATACATATTCGGTAAAAAGTGATTGGTGAAAAATTACGGCAGTTATCGTGTCCACAAGAAACTGATATATATATATATACTGTTGAACTGACGGTGGTTTTGGGGTCTCGGGGATGTGAAACGCGAAGATATGTCGAAATTTTCCGGAAGTCGAAACATGGTAGCCTACCCATTGCAATAGTTAGCTTTCTAATGAAATCTACCTCTGGTTGGTTCCTCAGTTTAGGGGCTGCGACAACGTGGTCATCTAACCCCGTGTACTTTGGGTGAGTGTAGAATCTGTCTGATAAACGGTGTGAATTGTAATGGATGTATTAGTCTGTAATTCAGGTAAGGACTGCAGACGGTCAATTTCAAGCAGTAGTTCCTAATGTTGCTACCAGGTACTACCGTCAATGACACCTAGCTGTGAACTTGGCTACTAGATGCCACCCCAACCAGCAACTCGTAACGAACGTTGGAACTTCCCCTCCAAAGGAAAGCATACTGAGGGATTTTAGCGCTCTTAGAAAATCCGACGACTTCGGCCGGCTTTGAAACCGCGACCTTGGGCATAGACATTCTGCATGCTACCAGTTACGTCACCGAAGCCGCTTCCCACTTAGTCAGATGTCAAAGTCAACCCCTGGCACCATCCAGCCCATGACGGGCTAAGGCCGACCAAGCGACCGCTGCCCAGCCATTTGGCCTGCAGATATTGGGGTGACAAGTGATCAGCGCGTCGGGTCCCCTCGGCCGTTAATATTGGTATTCGTGATCGGGGTGCTGTCTCACTGTCAGACAGCTACTCAATTGTCCTCACGAGGCTGAGTGCACCCCGTTCCAACCCTCACGTCAGTTTTAAAATCCCTGACGGAGCCGGGGATCGAACCCGGGGACTCCGGGTGAGAGGCAGGCGCGCTACCCCAACACCACGGGGCCGGCTTAGCCAGATGGAAATACTGAATCTGATCTCGTGCAAGTGCGTTGTCATGGCAACGGCACATCCCTCATCAATTTAGTAGTGTTGCCATGGCAACCTCTGATAGCTCTTGGCATTTTCTTATAATTCCGAAATCATTTTTCTCATCCCTTGGCGTAATGGTGGGTCATATCAAAAATTCTTTCAGACAAAAGTTTTAGGTAATTATTAGGGGAATATTGTCCATTTTGTACGGTTTTGATATTGTGCCTATTAAGAGAGATATGATTAATGTTTCCCGAAAACCCCACTTTTTTCCACCCCTTTGGTCAATGGTTGGTGCTGTTGTTACGTGCCACCCCCTAGTGGCACTTTTGTTAACTGGATTACGGTGGGGGTACAAAGCACAACACCAATTACTGCTTAAAGAAATAATTAACTTTATTGTGGCCAGAAAATTACACTAATCAGCAAATACAAGCAATTAGGAACCTTCTCCAGTTTCCTCAAGTCTCTTCCTTATGCGCTCTTGGCCCCTTTCACTTGCAACAGATCACAGAAGTTAATCCGTCCTAATGAGTCCGGTGGCCTTGGCAGAAGCTACCTGCCCCTCTTCCTCAGGTACAACAAATACAGTTACTTACGAGCACTTGATGTACGCTGTTCACAAGCTGGGAGAAACAATGTCACAGGATTTCGTAACTCGCACAGCACTTCGTCACCACACTTCTGTCGCACAAGATAATCGCTCGCACTAGCTCGTAAAACACAACAACAACCACTGCTTGACGGGTCACTCTTATATAGCCGGCCGGTGACTCAATAAATGCTTCTAGATCCATCCAGAGTCCACGGCTTCTCGAGGTTTCCAGCGCTGGTCCAGTCACGAATGTTCTGGACTATCCCTTTGTCCTAGTAGCCCTGTTGCATAAGGCGCGCGCAATACAGGAGGCAGGGCACAGCCCAGCCCTGGGGCAGTTGTGACTCACGCGGCGACTGATGACACAAACTCACAGCCGTAACACTATCAAAAAACTTATTTGACATAAATTGTTGGCACTTATCCGACACATATTATGAACTTTGAATGGATTCGATATTTTACGTATTAAGAGAGTTATAGCGAAATTTCAATTTTTCGAAAAAAGCCCCCCATTTTCACCCCCTTCGACCGATTTTGCCCATTAACGAACTCGACTGAGATTTTATAGGGATACATATTATGTAAAAAATTCAAAGTGATTGGTGCAAAATTACGGCAGTTATCGTGTCCACAAGAAACTGATATACATATATACATATATATATACATTAATAAATTATATATAAACTTTTGAACTGACGGTGGTTTTGGGGTCTGGGGGATGTGAAACGCGAAGATATGTCGAAATTTTCCGGAAGTCGAAACATGGGACCCATTGCAATAGTTAGCTTTCTAATGAAATCTACCTAAAATTCAGGGTGATATCAGTAAT
This sequence comes from Meconema thalassinum, assembly GCA_946902985.2. Lineage (NCBI taxonomy): Eukaryota > Metazoa > Arthropoda > Insecta > Orthoptera > Tettigoniidae > Meconema > Meconema thalassinum. The sequence continues at coordinate 468,823,789 of OX336390.1, read as the reverse complement.
ACAATAGTTTCTGATATATAGAATGCCGGTGAAATATTTCGTACAGCGCCATATTAGATCGGTGAAACGTTTTCAGATTTGAATGCCACGATCTAGGTAGAGCAAGGTATTTCCCCACCGAGTTTTATTCAATCACTCCATCCGTTTAGATTTTATTATGGAGGTGGGGGGGTACGAGACACGCACACATACAGTACATACACACATACGGACTGAAGGTGATGTCATAAGCCTGTATTTCATTTGATGAAAATGGGCAAATAAAAAGAATGCTGTGGGAAGCAGTGTAGAAAGGTGCTACCTTGTTGGTAGTTAGTAGTTGGTTTTAGTATTTAAGTTTGTTTGACATCTGTAGTACTGTAGTAATATGCTAAAATAATCAACTTATGCCTTAATTTTACATTTTAACCTTCTGATTCACTGTGCATTCAGTTTCGTGACAGAAGAATACAAATATTCATTATAAATAAAGTTCATTATGCAGAAGTACGAGCACTTATATATATTTAGAGATTTGTCAGTTACCCGTTTAAACTGTAAAATCACCTTCACCCGAAAGCATGTGCCCACAAATATTTTCATTAATCAATATCATTCGGTTTACATGTACTGCATTTGCTTTCCTCAGACCCCGCTTAATCTAATTTTCATTTCATATTCATAATTGTGCAGGTTTGTGGAATCATGACCCCCAATACTCGGAGCTTGGACACATATACTAATCAACTGTTAAGTTGCAGTTTCCACTCACATATTTCAACCTAATAGTGTTAACACGACAAAGAATTATGGCGTGAAACTGCAGATAAATCCAGTAGCTAACCTTATTCTGTGAGAATGATGGACGTGGAGATCACTCATTAACTCACTCGGGAATGTCACAGTATCCCCTTACCATTTTCATCAATTTATTGACCGCTAAAATGATTCACGGATAGTACTTTTGCCTCAAATAGGAAGCATTACAGCGGTCATTACACTGAAACAAGTACCGATATATTTCGTGTCCTGATTTATTAATTTCATAATGGATTTCCTTGATGAGTAACTGAATTAATTTTATTGCACTTATAAATCTTCCTTTGGACGTCCTAATAAGCGATGCAGGCCAAAGTTGTGTGAAAATGCTCGTGAAGCAACGATCAGTGTATTTGGTACCGAATAAGAAATTTTGTATAAAACGAAACAGTATATTGTCTATTGTCTATTGTCCATTTTACTTTTAAAGCATCAGTGGATTGGAGGGAAATAGATGATATAATATTATTATTATTGATTTAAGCCCACTAAGGAGCGCTTATGACTAGTTCTTCTTAGATGGTCTCTTTCGTTCCCATTATCTCTTGATCCCGGCTGATAGTTTTTAGCCAACTTTCGATTTTTGCCAAAAATGAATGTAGACTTATGAGATCACTACAAGGCCAAAAATTGTGTGTCCGTCTGTGTGTGTGTGTGTGTACGCTGAATGCATGCCCCCCCCCCCCCTATCAATTCGAACACGGTGAAACCGAATTGAACGAAATTTGGTACAGAGGTATAACTAGCAAAGGGCACCTCAGTGCCATGTTTTATATCACTGCCATCTTGATGGAAACGTAATGGCGGCCACCCAAATGTTCAAAGCTTAAATCAAATTACGACTAACTTACTCATCCGATCTTTACCAAATTTTGCAACAACACACCTTTATATAGCGAGCGTCTTTTTACTAAACTACAAGATCATCAGCCCAAGAGTATGCAGATGTCGGCCATGTATGTGTGCAAATCGATTCCCCCTATCAATTCAAACACAGTGAAACCGAATTGAACGAAATTTAGTATAGAGGTAGCTCTGGCAAAGGACACTTCAGATTCATGTTTTAAATCGCCGCCATCTTGACGAAAACATAATGGCGGCCACCCAAATGTTAAAAGCTTAAATCGAATTACGACCAACCAATCATCTGATCTCTACCAAATTTAGCAACATTATACTTTTAATTATGAAGAATCTTTTGACCAAACTACAAGGTCATCAGCTCAATATTTTTCGAATCGCGGCCATGTATGAATGCAAATCGATTCTCCCTATCTATTCAAACACGGTGAAATCGAATTTAACAAAATTTGGTACAGAGGTAGCACTAGCAAAGGGAACCTCAGTGTCATGTTTTATATCGCCACCATCTTGACGGAAACGTAATGGCGGCCACCCAAATGTTAAAGGTTTAAATCAAATTACGACCAACCTAACAATCTGATCTCTACCAAATTTTGCAGCAATATACCCCTATGTAGGGCGCATATTTTGCCCAAATTACAAGATCATCAGCCCAATAGTTTGCAGATAGCGGCCATATATGTGTGCAAATCGATTCCCCATATCAATTTAAACACGGTGAAACCAAATTGAATGTTTTTTTTACAGAGGTAGCACTAGCAAAGGGCACCTCATATTCATGTTTAATATCCGTATAGCACGTTGTATTTCAACAAGCTACTACAACCAACATTCAATTATACTCCTTGAAAAGGACAAGGAATTGTAACAATACCCATGTATTTAGGAGAAAGTAGGCTATATGTTCTTTACTGAACATCTAGTTTCTTTCTCTCCTGCAAGAGGGGTGTCCAACACGTAGACACTTTGGGAGGAGGGGACCAATAGTTAACCATATCAGCAAATTCGTTGTTGGACATCAAGTGCGGAAATCCCAGTGAAATCCACGTTTTTTTTTTACTACATTGAGCCATACGCTTCCAGTCTTGTAGCTTTTAATCAAGGAGAGGATCCGGTAGGTAAGCCTGCCGTTGTCCATTCGCAGACGGTGCACGCCGCCTACGTCGCATGCTGGTATTGGCCGTTTCCAATCGTCGAAACAGTTCGGAGTTTGCTTCCGGTCGGAAGCAACCTCGGTCCATGCATTTTCCTGAGCATACGTCTTTTGACCTTCTCCAGATCATCCATGATACCTTTCCTAGGAGAGTCTCTGTGGCGTTCAAAATCTGTGGCCTGACATATAAGTAGGCTATGTATGAATCATGATTAATCATGAGCATAATCATGATAAATCATTTTCAGCTACAACTTTTGATTTATCGCGGATGAGGTGTAGCCCGAAATATTTGAAGGAATACAGTACTAAAGTACTTCTTCTTTGCAGCTATAATACCGTCATATTTGCATGCCCTGCATTTATTCCATATTATAGCAAAGCGCGTTTATTCCATAGTCTGAATATCTATGTATATAAAGCACAAAGTTTGTCTGTTTGTCTGTTATGTATACAAATCTACACCGTTTTACCGCTCTGAACCAAAATTTGTATACTTACCCTTTGGAACCCGACAAGTAACCCTGTCAACTTTAAATTTTGGACAGACCACCCCATTCTCTGCATTTAGGCTCTTTTGCACAAATCTACACCGTTACACCGATCTGAACCAAAATTTGTATACTTACCCTTTGGAATCCTGCGAGTAACACTGTCCACTTAAAATTTCGGAAAGACCACCCCATTTCCTGCATTTAGGCCCTTTCGTCCAAATCTACACCGTTTCATAGATCAGAACCAAAATTCGTATTCTTACCCTTTGGTACACTGCGAGTAACACTGTCTGCTTAAAATTGCGGACAGACCACCCCATTCCCTGCATATAGGCCCATTGGCCCAAATCTACACCGTTTCACCGATATCAACCAAAATTTGTATATTTTCCCTTCGGAACACTGCGACTAACACTGTCTGGTTGAAATTGCGGAGAGGCTACTCCATCCCCTGCATTTAGGCTCTTTGGCACAAATCTACACCGTTTCACCGATCTGAACCAAAATTTGTATACTTACTCTTTGGAACCCTGCGAGTAAAACTGTCCACTTAAAATTTCGGACAGACCACCCCATTCCCTGCATTTAGGCCCTTTGGCACAAATCTACACCGTTTCACCGATCTGACCAAAATTTGTATACTTACCGTTTGGAACCCTGCGGGTAACCATGTCCACTTGAAATTTCCGACAGACCACCCCATTCCCTGCATTTAGGCCCTTTTGCACAAATCTACACCGTTTCACCGATCTGATCCAACATGTGTATACTTACCATTTGGAACCTTGCGAGTAACACTGTCCACTTAAAATTTCGGACAGACCACCCCTTTCCCTGCATTTAGGCCCTTTGGTCCAAATCTACAGCGTTTCACCGATCAGAACCAAAATTCGTATTCGTACCCTTTGGTACCCTGCGAGTAATACTGTATGCTTGAAATTGCGGGCAGACCACTCCATTTCCTGCACTTAGGCCCTTTGGCACAAATCTACACCGTCGCCGATCTGAACCAAAATTTGTATACTTATCCTTTGGAACCCTGCGAGTAACACTGTCTGCTTGAAATTGCGGACATACCACTCCATTCCCTGCATTTGGACCCTTTGGCCCAAATCTACACCGTTTCACCGATCTCAACCAAAATTTGTATATTTACCCTCTGGAACACTGCGACTAACAATGTCTGCTTGAAATTGCGCAGAGGCTACTCCATCCCCTGCATTTAGGCCCTTTGTCACATATCTACACTGTTTCACCCATCTGAACCAAAATGTGTTTACTTACCCTTTGAAACACTGCGAGTAACACTGTCCACTTAAAATTTCGGACAGACCACCCCATTCCCTGCATTTAGGCCCTTTGACACAAATCTACACCGTTTCACCGATCAGAACCAACATTCGGATACTTACCCTTTGGCACCCTGCGAGTAACACTGTCCACTTGAAATTTTGGACAGACCACTCCATTCCCTGCATTTAGGCCCGTTGGCAAAAATCTACACCGTTTCACCCTTATCAACCAAATTTTACATACTTACCCTTTGGAACCCGACGAGTAACACTGTCTACTTTAAATTTCGGACAGACCACACTCCATTACCTGCATTTAGGCCGTATGAGAAAAATCTACTCCGTTTCACCCATCTCAACCAAATTTTACATACTTACCCTTTGGAACCCGACGAGTAACACTGTCTACTTAAAATTTCGGACAGACCACTCCATTACCTGCGTTTAGGCCGTTAGAGAAGAATCTGCACCGTTTCACCCATCTCAACCAAATTTTACATACTTACCCTTTGGAACCCAACGAGTAACCCTGTCTACCTGAAATTTTGGTCAGACCACTCCTTTCCCTGCATTTACTTTTAATTTTGGGCAGACCACTCCTTTCCCTGCATTTAGGCCCTTTGGCAAAATTCTACACCATTTCACCCATCTCAACCAAATTGTACATCCATACCCTTTGGAACCCGACGAGTAACCCTCTCTACTTGAAAATTTGGGCAGACCACTCCTTTCACTGCCTTTAGGCCCTTTGCTAAAAATCTACACCGTTTCACCCATCTCAACCAAATTTTGTCTTGCTCGACTGTGATTCATTATTACTATTACGATAGCTTGTAAGTTTGACGTGCCAATTCAATAGTTGTAGTGTATGTATGTCCCCTATGCGTTCATATACCATTCATCCGATTGCGATGATACTTGGGTCAGTTGTTGTGTGGATTCCAGGGAAGGTTTCTAGCTACAAATTATGTATGTAACACAAAAGGGTGAGGGACTTAACAGGAAGTTTGAAATGCCACAGTAACCCAATTCCACAATGCCAGTTGTGATGATGATGATGATGATAATTGTTGTTTAAAGGGGCCTAACTTTGAGGTTATCGCCCCTAATGGTTTGGGAGATCGTGAAAATGAAACTAATACTAAAACTAACTACAAAACTTATGGGCTAGAAGAAGATAAGGACAAAAGAAAGGAATAAGGGAAATAAAATACAGGAGGAATTGAAATGCCCTCAACCCTAGATAAATGAGAATTGAGGACTTGGAAGGAAGGAGAGCCAGGAAATGCAGATAGAAACGGGAAAGAGGACAGGGTCCGTCCCAAAGGCAATGGAAAAAAGGGGTAAAACCGGACCCAGCTCAGGAAACCCTCAGGGTTGCCAGCTCCCGAACTCACCAGCCATGAGCCATTGAGGATGTAGCACTATCCAGGGTGCACCAGAAGTGGTGGGGCTACACACACCCTGCCACCTTGAGGGCTTTGAGCAGAAGACATGAGATATTAAGAAAAGAAAAAGAAGGCTGACACCTCGAAGAATGAGGCTATCAGGAATGATTAGACAAGGGCCAATTAAGGCGGGAAAGTGAAAGAGTCGCTAGGACTCTGATACCCTGATACCATCGGGGTTGGAAGAGAACAAGTGTTTGACCAAGGGAGGCTAACTGGAAAGAGAACTGAAAGGAACCCGGCACCAGTAAGTAGAAGCAATGCCGGACTCAGCTGGGGTCCCGTGGTCGCAAACCCACAAGTTGTTAGACCCTGGCGGTAGAGGGTTGGAGGAGGGGGCAGGTGTTAATATAGCTTGCTGATTCATCGCGAGGTGACATGAGAGGACTGTCCGGAGGCCGCCGTGTTACCTGGTATTGCTGACTATGCTGATGTTCATACAGGGCCTTTGCTCAAACCACTGTAGTGTTACGAAAGAGTGAGTGATTCACCGGCCAATGTATAGGATCAGGAACCCCCCCGAACGTCTGTCATCATATATCGTCATCAACTGCGATATTCTCAGGTTCGTGCAGCATCATAAGCCCTTTCACTAGACGCTTCGAGTATAGGCCTAAGCCAGAAAATAAGGTTTAGACTTTGGAAGACATCGAAGGTAGAAATCTGAATTACCTATATCAGATTTAAAATTACACCATGTTCGTTTAGTAGTCATTTTGTATTACCTTATTATTATCATCATAAGGGCAAATGACCTAGATGTTACGCACATTATACCACTAATCACCACACACAATACGCCTCCATCGCCTGTGAATTTTGAAATATTTCTACCACGGTAGTCTGTAAGTTTGTCGTGTAAATTCTACAGTAGTTTTCATTATCATTCTCATCAAAAGGGCAAATGACCTAGATGTTACGTCCATTATACTACTAAGCAACACCACAGTCTTCAACGCCTGTGATTTTTAGCCTATTTTCAATTTTGAAAAAATAGGCTTATGAGATCACCTTTTGTCCGTGTGTGTGTGCGCGTGTGTGTGTGTGTGTGTGTGAGGTGTGTGTGTGCCCCCCCCTAATAAAATCTAAACGGCTGGAGCGATTTCAATGAAACTCAGTGAGTTCATAGCGCTATTCCCGGTGACCTCGACCGTGCCCTTCACATTTTGTTACGTCTCACCAATCCAACATGGCGGCTGTGCGAAATATTTCACTAGCATTCAATATCTCCGAAACTATTACCGATATCGCCCTGAAATTGTGCACGGTGATAAAGGGCACTACTAGAAGTTCACCTATGAGACTTTCAAAAACCTGGTGACTACAAAACCAAGCGGCCAAGCGAATTTGAGACTTTTAAATAGACTTTTCTCACGAGTTAACTATCCAAACGCAATGAAATTTGGTACAGCAATTGTTTATACACATTGTAATGCACGGGAGTCTAATTTAGTTGAATTGTTTACATAACCTCAAAATGGCGGCTGTGCGAAATATTTCACTGACATTCTATATCTCCGAAACTATTACAGATATCATCCTGCAATTTTGTACGGTGATAAAGGGTACTGATACAAGTTTACCTATGTATATTTCATAAACCTGTAAAGTACAAAACGAACATGGCGACCAAGCGAATTTAAAATATTTTAATAGACTTTTCTCGTGATTTAACTCTCCGAGCGCAATGAAATGTGGTACAGTAAATGATTTTGCAGATTGTAATACACTGCCATCTAATTTAATTCAATTGTTTATATAACCTCAAGATGGCGGCTGTGCGAAATTTTAAAATTAAGTTTTTATTTCTTGTGTCGTAATCATGCGATCGAAGTGAAAGTTTGAATAATGAACCTAGGCAATAATTGTCCTTGAATGGTACATAACTCTATGGCCTATACATATGAAAATCCACAGCCTGCTTCCAGTCTCCGACCGGGTCAGGAATGGAACGAATGAAGCCCCCATCTAGCGGCGAGGATATGAACTGTGCCGGCTGCCGAGGCCTGACGCACTCCTCTGGGGCAATGATTAAATGAATGACAGATGAAATGAAATGATAGTGGAGAGTGTTGCTGGAATGAAATTTTGACAGGGAAAACCGGAGTACCCGGAGAAAAACCTGCCTGCCTCCGTTTTGTCCAGCACAGATCTCACATGGAGTGACCGGGATTTGAACCACGGACCCAGCGGTGAGAGGCCGGCGTGCTGCCGCCTAAGCCACGGAGGCTCCACGCCTATACATATAACAATCCTAAATGGCGAGCTTCCGAATTATTTAGACGGTTCTCAATATCTATGAATCTTTTACAGCAACCAAACTGAATTTTTTTTTTAATGTTCATAGAGACTATGAACATATGTTCACCTATAGGACTTTCAGTAACCTGGTGAGCACAAATCCAACATGGCGGCGACGCGAAGTATAAATATTTAAATGGACGTTTCTCGCGAATTAACTATCCGAGTGCCGTGAAACGTTGCACGTTAAATGCTTATAGAAATATTGATCCACTGGCATCTAATTTATTTCAATTGTTTGCATAATCACAACATGGCTGCTGTGCGTAATTTTAAAATCTCGTTTTTACTTCTTGTGTTCTAATCATGCGATTGAAGTTTGAATACCACACGTACACAATAATCTTAATGTAATAGTACAAAAATAAAAATCCAACCTGGCGACCATCTGAAATATTCAGACGGTTCTCAATATCTACGAATCTGTTACAGCAATTTAACTGAAATTTTGTATATTGATAGAGGCAATTAACATGAGCAGGATATATGAAAATAGACTGTATAGTTCCTCACGGAACTACTTGTTAAAATGTGTATTTCCATTAGATGGTAAGTTTGATATACCCGTTCAGTAGTAGTCGTCTTCATTGCCATCCTCATCATTAGGGCAAGTGACCTAGATGTTACGCCCTTTACTATAGTAATAATCACCAACACATATTCTTGCACGAACTATGATTCTTAAAAATGCTTTGTCTATTAATTTATAAGTTTCATGTGTTCAATGCAATAGCAGTCATTAGGGGCCAATGACCCATAATATGCGCCGTTCATACTACTTTTAAATAACACGACATAAAATCTTTCTTGACTGCGATTTACAGGTACATGGTACGCCCTTTGGTATAGTAACAATCACCAACGGCTTTCCACTTCGATTTTTTAAACTATTTCAAAATGCCTCCGAAAAAGCGATATTCTATTGGGAAAATCAGCCAACAAACCAAGATTATTAAGAGCTGCTGAAACACCTGAGCAGCGTCAATATCGGCATGAACAGGATGAAAAAAGGCACGCTGAGCTCAGGGCTGATGAAACTCCTCAGCAGCGTTAAGACCGTCTTGAACAGGATGAAAGAAGGCATGCTGAGCTCATGGCTGCTGAAACATCCCAGCAGCGTCAAGACTGGCTTGAACAGGATGAAAGAAGGCACGCTGATCGCAGGGCTGCTGAAACTCCTCAGCAGCGTCAAGACGACTTGAACAGGATGAAAGAAGGCACGCTGAGCTCAGGGCTGCTGAAACATCCCAGCAGCGTCAAGACCGGCTGGAAGATCAGCAAATAAGGCAGTCTCAGACTAGGGCTCCTGAACCATCTGAGCAGCGTCAATGTCGGCGTGAACAGGATGAAAGAAGGCATGCTGAGCTCAGGGCTGCTGAAACACCTCTGCAGCGTCAAGACTGGCTTGAAATCGAACGTACGCGACTTTTTCAATCTAGGCAAACATTTAGGCAGTCTGATTTGAAATTAGAGGCATTTCAGTACGATCACACTTACGATTATGGAATACACTCCAAAGTAACAATTGAAAAAATGGATGTTGTATGCCATCACTGTCTAGCCAAAAAATTCAGATCGGAGTCGCCTGGAATATGTTGCTCTAACGGGAGAATTAATTTAGCCGCTTTAAATCCTCCTCCCGAACCACTTCTTTTGTACACGTCAGGAATGACTCATGAATCTAAACACTTCCTGAAAAACATTTGGAAGTACAATTCATGCTTCCAAATGACTTCTTTCGGTACAACAGCAATAGTAAAAGAAACTAGTTTCATGCCAACTTTCAAAGTGCAAGGACAAATTTATCATCAACTTGGATCAATTCTTCCCTTCACTAATGAAAATCCAAAATTCTTACAAATCTATTTTATGGGAGACGAACGATAACAAGCCGATCAAGGTTGTAAAAATATTCCCAGCACCAGAAGGGAGATTGTTATAGCTCTACAGAGGTTGTTGCAAGAGCATAATAACTTAGTAAATATGATTAAGACCGCCCTGGATCGAATGCCAACGGATGAATATAAGGTTGTCATATCAGCAGCAAGAGACCAGTAGGCGAACATGAACGTCGTTTTAATGCTCCGACCATTGACGAAGTGGCCATTGTAATGACAGGACAAGAATTCGAGAAACGTGACATAATCATTCATAGACGGAGTGATGTTTTGCAACGAATTTCAGAAACACACAGATCGTACGATGCCCTTCAGTACCCATTAATATTTTGGGAGAAGGAGGGTGGGTACCACTTTAATCTGAGGCAAACTGATCCAATCAGTGGTACAGCCACGAATAAAAAGACATTAGCTATGGATTTTTATGCCTACAGAATAATGATTAGACCAGGATCATCAAACCATATTCTGAAAAGCGGACAACTCTTCCATCAATTTATTGTTGATATGTACGCCAAGATAGAAAGTGAACGCCTGCTCTACACCCGATTAAACCAAAATAAACTTCGAGTTGAGGATTACATTCATTTGCGTGATGCTGTAGCCAAGATGGCAATGTTGTGGACAATGGATAAATTGTTATTTTACCGGCAACATTTCCGGGAAGTCCAAGACATATGCACGAATATGCCCAGGATGCCATGTGCTATGTTCGGATATACGGATGTCCAGATTTATTTATTACAGTTACATGTAATACTGCCTGGACTGACATTAAGGAAGAACTTTTCTGTGGCCAGGCAACTACTGATCGCCATGAGTTGACAGCGAGAATTTTTAAACAAAAATTAGCAAAGCTCATGGATATAATAACCAAGAGCCATATTTATGGAGAAACTCGCTGTTGGATGTACTCAATTGAGTGGCAAAAAAGAGGCCTTCCACATGGTCACATATTATTATGGCTCAAAAGCAAGATACATCCAACTCAAGTGGACAGTGTTATTTCCGCGGAGATACCCGGTAAAGAACAAGACCCCATGCACTTTGATATAATTACAAATAATATGATTCATGGACCATGTGGAGCTATCAACCCGAAGTCTCCCTGCATGAAGGAAGGAAGGTGTAGCAAAAAGAATCCCCGAGAATTTTTCCAGGAAACCCAAACCGGAGATGATGGCTACCCTCTGTACAGAAGACGAAAACCAGGAAAAGGAGGCTATACTTCGAATATTAATCTTAAAATAAACAACCAGTACAGACAAACTGAGGTAGACAACAGATGGGTGGTTCCATACTCTCCTCTACTTTCTAAAATGTTCCAAGCACACATAAATGTTGAATACTGCAATTCAGTGAAATCCATTAAATACGTCTGTAAATACGTCAACAAGGGTAGCGATATGGCAGTATTTCAACTTGAAGGACAAACCAGGACTATCGATGAGCCTACACAATTTCAGTTGGGAAGATATATCAGCAGCAACGAAGCAGTTTGGCGTATCCTTAATTTCCCAATTCATGAACGTTATCCACCTGTTGTTCATCTCAGTGTTCACCTAGAAAACGGACAACGAGTTTATTTCACAGCTAATAACGCCCAAGAGAGAGCTGTACAACCTCCTAACACGACACTAACAGCATTCTTTCTTTTATGTCAACAAGATCCATTAGCTAGAACACTGTTGTATGCAGAAGTTCCAAGATATTATACATGGAATAAATCCACCAAAGTGTTCTGCAAGAGAAAACAAGGTGCTTTAGTTCCAGGACATGATGTGCGTGCAAGTGAAGCCTTAGGCCGGGTATATACAGTTCATCCCAACAACGCCGAATGCTATTACCTTCGATTACTACTTCACACAATTCGAGGGCCAACATCATTCAAATATCTGAAAACTGTGAACGGGGTAGAATGCCAAACATTCAGAGAAGCATGCCAACAGCGTGGCTTACTTGAAAATGACCAACATTGGGACATAACATTGTCCGAAGCATCCCTCACATCTTTTCCATGTCAACTAAGAAGTCTCTTTGCAATTATAATAACAACTTGCTCCCCATCAAACCCTCAGGCTCTTTGGGACAAATATAAAGAAAGCCTTAGTGAGGATGTACTTAGAGAACAACGAAGAGCTAATCCAGCGTTGGATTTGATTGTTTCTCCTCGTGTATTTAATGAAGCCCTCGTAATGATTGAGGATAAATGCAACGGCAAAACTCTCATACAGCTTGGTTTGCCAGCCCCATTACGCACTAATGCTGACGTACTTGATAGGGACATATTGAGAGAAAGAAGCTTCAACACTGATGAGTTAAAAAGGTTCGTTGAAGACAAAAAGCCTCTCTTAGTTGATGACCAAAGATTTGCATACAGTGCCATAATGGACTTAATCAATAACGGAAATGGTGGAATTGTTTTTCTTGATGCACCAGGAGGAACAGGAAAAACGTTTCTCATTAATTTGCTACTTGCAGAAATTCGGGCACAGAACGAAATTGCATTTGCAATGGCATCATCAGGAATTGCATCCACACTACTCACTGGAGGTCGAACAGCACACTCAGCTCTGAATCTGCCATTAAATCTTGCGCAGTCAGAAACTCCAGTATGTAACATCAAGAAGGGCTCCGGGAAAGCTGAAATACTAAAAACATGCAAAGTCATTGTTTGGGTTTAGTGCACTATGGCCCATAAGAAAGCTCTTGAAGTGCTTGATCGAACACTGAAAGACATACGAGGAAACAATCAACTAATGGGAGGAGCTGTTATAGTTCTGGCGGGTGACTTTCGCCAAACATTACCAGTTATACCACGATCAACTCCCGCTGATGAACTCAATGCTTGCCTCAAAGCATCGTATCTTTGGAGACATGTTTACAAAATGACACTGACGACCAATATGAGAGTCCATTTACTAGGAGATGTGACTGCACAGAATTTTGCGCAACAACTCCTGCATCTCGGTGATGGTGATTTCACGCCTGATGCGACAACCAATCTCATTTCTTTCCCGTTAGACTTTTGCGAACTGATGCGTTCAGTTCAGGAAATGATGAACGAAGTATTCCCAAATATTCCTGGAAATTATAAAGACCATCAGTGGCTTAGCGAGCGAGCAATTCTAGCGCCTAAAAACTAAAGTGTACACAAAATGAATATTCAGATCCAAGATCATCTTCCTGGTCCCAGTACGACGTACGAATCTATCGATACTGTTCTGGAAACCGAACAGGCTGTATTTTACCCTACTGAGTTCTTGAATTCTTTGGAACCACCTGAATTTCCACCACATAAATTAATACTAAAAGCTGGATCATCATTACTGCTATTGCGTAATATCGATCCACCAAAATTGTGTAATGGAACGAGACTCTGTGTGAAAAAAACTCATGCCAAATGTAATAGAAGCCACAGTATTGACAGGCCATGCCAAAGGAGAAGATATCTTCATTCCCCGGATCCCTATGATCCCTACTGATATGCCTTTTGATTTCAAGCGACTGCAATGCCCTGTACGTCTTGCATTTGCAATGACCATAAACAAGGCCCAAGGACAGTCACTAAAGGTAGCAGGCCTTAATCTGGAAAGTCCATGCTTCTGTAATGGTCAGTTATACGTAGCTTGCTCAAGAGTGGGCACACCTAAACATTTATTCATTTATTCACCGGAGGGAAAAACAAGGAATATAGTTTATCCTACTGTAACGCACTCCTTTAACTACCATGTTAGCTACATACATGTTAGTATTTATTAAATAACAACTGCGAAGTGAGATGAAACATTTCTCTGAAGTTTAACCATTACATCGTATATTAGGCCATGTTACTTTGTGTTTCATCTGTCTAGGGTACTATTTAATCTACTGTCACTGTATTCATTTATGCCAATGATCTGGTTCCTCTTCTTGTGAACCTGTACCGGAACATGTAAGCCGGTCACGTAGAAAATTCACAGCGAGTGTTATGGTATATCGTACATCTCTTTTCTATATTTTATTCCTCTCATTCCTTTAACGTATCAATTTTTCCCATTCGTTGATAAGTTACATGTGGCAGTAGTCGCTTCTATGTTCATCATCACTATGTAGAAGATGTTTTGCGTCAGAAGAAAAGACAACTGGATGCCCAGGAACGTTAACGATATATCGACTGCGAAATCTGGAAGCTTCTCTTGGAGGAATTGCTTCAGACATTTATCGTACAGGTGAAACCTTAACAAGACGAAACTTTTAACCAGATAGCGATCTAAGTGGGAGCTCTTTAGCAAAAAACAATCATGTCTTTCCCGAAATGTGAGTCCTAAAAATAAATTTGTCTATTATTTTCTATGTTTCATATGTCAGTTATGTAGTAATTTTCAATATCATCCTGATCAGTAGGACAAATTACCTAGATGTTACGCCCTCAAAGTCATTGGGGGCAAATGACCTAGATTTTAAGTCCATTATATTTCTAATCACCACCACATTAAGTCTTCTACGACTAATATGTCACGAATTCTGGGACCGCTAACGACATATCTCGACTCGGGCTGAAGACAAATATCATGAGAATGATCATTATTTTACAGAGCCTTCCCATAGTGACTTAAGTAGAAACATTGTCACTGGGTTTGGTAATGTAAGAAATCAATACATAAATAAATATAATTTATCACGTTGAGTGTTAAGGAGACTGATATATTATCATCATTCTACCGGGCGAAGCCGGGTACTACTGCTAGTCAGCCTATATAACTGTTTCCCTCAGTCTGGGGTTCTTGTGTATGAGAGGAATGCAGTTGCAGTATGTGGACCACACAATACCGTGGCCCGGTTTTGGCCTCCTGCCTATCTCTCACCACACCACACCACACCGCACCGCACCGTGCCCAGTCAGACGGTTCTTCACCCTTGGCTGAGCACAGAGCACCTGCATTTTATAACATTTACTCCGTGATTCAGATGGCAACAGTCAAGATAGTGAGGGACAACATTTATTTAACAATAGTAAGGTGATAATAATAATAATTATTATGTTATTGGTTTTATGTCCTTCTTAACTACAGTGGCTTTTAGAGGCACCAGGGTGCCGGAATTTCGCCCCGAGGGGGATCTTAAACGTGCCAGAAAATCTACTGACACGGTGCCCTCGTATTTCAGAAACTGACTGTGCCAGGATTCGATCCTGCAACCTTGGACACAGCAGGCGAGAACGTTACCGATGCGCCACACACCCAGTGAAATATGAAGGTGCACAGACATAAGCCTATTTTACGTTCCTTTTTGATATATCAAAGAGGAAAGAAGAGAAAAAACAGAGTACTAAATTCAAAAACAGCGTAAAAGCTACTAGAGAAATTACGAAAAAATATGCTACAGATTAACAAACACACAAACAAAGAAAAAAGACTGATAGTCAGTCTGAAAGACTTTATATCATTTTGAATGCATTAAATGCTACAAATGCTGCGTGAACTCAAAGTCCGTTAGCAAGTGAAAACCAAGGTCAAAGGAGGTAGCTGGCAGGATGACGTCACGCTCACCGGAGCGCGAGGGGAAAGGAGGAAGCTCAAGCAGTTCTATGACGTCACACACCACAGTTCATCCCGTCACCGTAACGTAACGCCTGACCCCTGCGTAGCGACGAAGTCGACAAGATCATTTAAAATGATAAAACCAAGGAACTTCCATGTAAAGTTAATAAGAAATCAAATCGAAAACTAGAAATAGTTGCGTAGATTGTTGCTTTAGTGGATAGAACATCGAGTTCATCCGCTGCAAGGGCTAGAAACTTTGTGGCCACCGGTATTTGATATTTGGAAAGTTTTGGAGCGAGGAAGCCTCCAGGTTGAGCTCGTGCTGATGGTGAGCCTCTCCAGTACAATGGATGAAAGGCACTGACGCTGTTGAATTAGTTTACTAAATAAAGCACCTATGAATTGAGGTGTTTGGACATACCCAAAGGGCGTGTAGAGAACAGCTGACACTCTCTTGATGAATCCGTGGTATTCTGACAGGTATTCGCAGCCGCCTACAGATATTAAAATTTAATGTAATTTCCCACGCTAGGCACAAAGCAAGCGTAATGAAGTCAGAAGAATGGTAATAAAACAATCACCATTATTCCACAACACAAGAGGGCTTTGTCCCGGCCGCCACTTTACGTGACAGCGACGACGCGTCAAGCACGCGTCCAGTTCGGCAGCCTTCAATCACTCTTCTTCATTATGCAGTTTGCCGCCTCGGATATTGAAGAGGAGGATCGTATTAATTCATAAAGGTGGCTCATATTGGGCTAATTGCGAACGGATCAGAGGGTGCATGTCATCAATGAACACAATAGACGCGTATTGTTTTATACGGACCATACACGTGGTAGTTGGAGGGAATTTTATACGCCTTCCAAGAAAGAAGTTAACTTGTTTAGCTTGATTTAGAATGAGAAAATATGGGGAATTGTGATATTCAGTTCCGGATTACAGAATATTATATCGTGTGGAATTTTATTGACTTTAGTTAGTTAGTTAGTTAGTTAGTTATTGTTGTTTTAAGGGGTGGAACTACAAGGTCAGCTGCCCCTTTTATTGACTTTCACATAAAAATGAGAGGTATTTTTTATATTTGAATAGGAGTCAATGGCCATAGCATTTTAATTGAACGCCTCTAGGCTCCCCATCAAGTTCAGTTTCAAGTAGTTCCAACTTTGGCTACCAGAGATGCCACTGTCTCTGACACCTAGCGGTGATCGTTTGAACTAGATAGAGCGCTTCTAACCAAATAACCTACAAATTTAGCTACACACTACCAATTGTAGAGGTAGGTTCTTTTACATGCCATAAATCTATGATATGGGCCTGCCAGCTTTACTTCCCCTCCCAAGGAAGATATAGCCTACTGTAGGATTTTAACGCTCTTAGAAATCCGATGACTTCGGCCGGGTTTGAACCCACGATCTTGGGCTTAGCAGTTCAGCATGCTACTGACGACACCACCGTAGCCGCTAGAAAATGTATTTTAACATTTACGAATAAACAATAGAAAACTGGTGATGTTATGTGCTATCTAGAAAGGTTTAATTGGGGGCTCAAAATTTGGTCTAATATAGATGTATTCTTTTTTCTTTTGGAAATGTTACACATTGGATGGAACGTAAGGTCTGACAATTGGAGAATTTTCGTATTTTTGAAATGCTTAATTAGAGGATGGAAGGATTGTCTGAATATTAGTGAATTTTCGTCTTCATCAAGTCTTGACAGAATACAGAAAGTAAGATCTAGAAATTGGTGATTTTCTCCTTTCAGAGAACCTGGGCTGAAACTGAAATCTGAAATTTGGTGGTCTTCCGTAATGTTGAAAGGCTGTAGAACGTGTCTGAAAACCGCCGGAATGTCATCTTTAGAAAGTAATAACTACAGTCCCGTAATTAATAAGGTCTGGAAAATGGGTAGAATTTTCGTCTTTTGGAATGGTTTAACCGACCGCTGGAAGTAGGGTGTGAGAAATAATTGGTGTTTTAGTATTCTAGAAAGCCTTCAGCGAGTGTTGAGAGTAGAGACTGAATGTAGTTGGTTTCTTGTAATTTTTAGCCTATTTCCAATTTTGAAAAAATAGGCTTATGAGATCACCTTTTGTCCGTGTGTGTGTGCGTGTGTGTGTGTGTGTGTGTGTGATTCGTGTGTGTGTCCCCCCCCCTAATAAAATCTAAACGGCTGGAGCGATTTCAATGAAACTCAGTAAGTTCATAGCACTATTCCGGGCGACCTCGACCGTGCCCTTCAAATTTTGTTACGACTCACCAATCCAACTTGGCGGCTGTGCGAAATATTTTACCAGCATTCAATATCTCCGAAACGATTACCGATATTACCCTGACATCATGTATGGTGATAAAGGGAACTACTATAAGTTCACTTATGTGATCTTTGAAAACCTGGTAACTACAAAACCAACATGGCGGCCACGCGAAGTTGCGACTTTTAAATAGACGTTTCTCGCGATTTATCCAACCAAACGCAATGAAACTTGGTACAGTATATGTTTATATACATTGTAATGCACCGACAACTAACTTCGTTCATTTGTTTACATAACCACAAGATGGCGGATGTGCGAAATATTTCACCGGCATTCTGTATCTCTGAAACTATTACCGGTATCTCCCTGAAATTTTGTACGGAGATAAAGGGCACTACTGGAAGTCCATTTATACGACTTTAAAAAACCGATTATATACAAAACAAACATGGCGGCCAAGCGAATTAGAAAATTTGAAATAAACCTTTCTCGCGATTTAATGCTCTAAACGCACTGAAATCTGGTACAGGAAATATTTATACACATTGTAATGCACTGGTATCTAATTTAGTTCAATTGTTTACATAACCTCAAGATGGCGGCTGTGCGAATTTTAAAATTAAGTTTTTATTTCTTGTGATGTAGTCATGCGATCGAAGTGAAAGTTTGAATAATGAACCTACCCAATAATTATCCTATAATGGTACATGACTCTATGGCCTATACATTTAACAATCCAACATGGCGACCATCCGAAATATTTAGACGGCTCTCAATATCTACGAATCTATTTTAGTAATCAAACTGATTTTTTAATTGTTCATAGGGGCTATGAACTCAAGTTCACTTATAGGACTTTAAATAACCTGGTGATCACAAATCCAACATGGCGGCGACGCGAAGCATAAAGAATCACATGGACGTTTATCGCAATTTAATCATCCGAGAGCAGTGAAACTTGGTACAGTTAATCCTTATACGAATGGTAATCCACTAGCATCTAATTTATTTCAATTGTTTCCATAACCTAAAGATGGCAGCTGTGCGAAATTTTAAAATCTCCTTGTAACTTCTAGTGTCCTAATTATGCGATTGAAGTTTGAATACTACACGTACACAATAATCTGCATGTAACAGTACATAACTCTAGGACCTACATATATAAAATCCAACATGGCGACCATCCGAATTATTTAGTCGGTTCTCAATATCTACGAATCTATTACAGCAATCAAACTGAAATTGTGTATGTTGATAGTGGCAGTTAATATTAGTAGGATATATGAAAATAGGCTGTATAGTTCTTCACGGAACTACTTGTTTAGATACGGGTTTACTGCAAAGCAGAACCTGAAGCCGTGTAACTCTTCGTCTTGTAGAAGGGCTGGACCAGGGATTAGTTTATGTTCGACGATGTCAAAATGTAAATATTATACGTCAGAAAACTGTATCATAATGAGGGTCATTATAACACCATTTTTCATTATGAAACAGTTTCTCCCACCAATCAGAGCTCAAGAAACAGTTGTGTGACCAAGTAAGTAAGGATAGCATCGCATCTGCGCTGACTTCCACGGCCTCCTAATTTAAATTTCACTGCGTGACGACTGTCATAGTGGAGTATTCGAGGAGGCCATGGTCAAATACAAGGTATTCTCTGCGTTCCATGTGCTTTGTTCAGTACAGAAAACTGGCGAAATCTCGACAGATATTTATGAATACTTATGTTCGAACATAAAATAGTTATAATTATCGTCGAACATAAACAGTCGTATGCAGCTTGTCTATAATGGTAATTTAGACACTAGTAAATTATTGCCATTATAGGCTCGTTGCATAATGTACTAATTCTATGCTACAATATTAATCAGGATTATTTAATATATTTCTTTTACTTGCATGTACATTTCTGTCCACGGTGTGTGGTATGAGTCACATTGAACCAAAGTTACTTTCTATCTTATCAGTTTGTTGGTTGGTTCTTAAGTTTAGGGGCTGCGACAACGCGGTCATGTAGCCCCGTGTACTTTGGGTGTGTGTAGAATCTGTCTGAAAACCGGTGTTAATTTCGATGACTGTTTTAGTGTGTGTTATCTGTTTTTTTTTTAATTTAAGTACTGCAACTTAGAATTTTTCAAATAGTTCCGACTTTTGCCGCCAAGCGCCACCGTCAACGGCTACTAGGCCAAATTCAGAACTTAGCTACTAGACGCCACCGCAGTCGGCTCTTGGCAACGAACGTAGAAACCTAAGAGCGTTGTTTACATTCTTAACCTATCCAATTTAGCTTCACACAGGTGCAATTAGTGGAAGGGTCTTTAACATGCCATAAATCTATGACATGGGACCGCCGGCTTTACTTCCCCTCCGAAGGAAGGCATATTGAGGGATTTTTAACGCTCTTAAAAAATCCGTCGGCTTCGGCCGGGTTTGAACCCGCTATCTTGGGCATAGAAGCTCAGCATGCTACCGACTACGCCACTGAAGCCACCTAAATCTTATCAGTTTGGTGGAATCAATAATGAATATATACCGGAAATGCCATCGTTGATGCTGCACATCACGATTCTGTTCTGGCCATTAAATGAATTCAGTTTGATCATCGTACTGTGTGATTTGTACCATTCTTGGTGACGACCCGGGAGGCCCTTGTGTTAGAATAAATACCAGAACTGCTTAGTGTGGGTACTTGTAGAGCCACGTGGCACAGTTGGGAGAGCAAGCGTGCCCGCCTCAAGTAGCTGACTCAAACACCACCTCATTGCACTTAGTGCTATATCGTCCAGGTTCCAACGATTCTTCTTCTTACTGTCATTCTGACCATCTACGGACCATCCTATTTCAACTGTCTTTTCCATTTCGTTACGCTTGGGCTTTAACGTTCGCCCAGTAGCTTATTCCCGCATTCCTTTGCTATGCTGTTCTTTCCTCGCTTCAGTGCATGTTTTGCCAGTGTTCTGCATTGAATGTTCTTGGAATTTCATCTTGACCGGAACACGTTTCTGGAAATCCTCCGGTGTTCCCCCCACTTTATGTAGGCCTAGGTCTTTATCTACCTCGGTGAACCGCGCCTTCTTGATTTGTTTTGTTAAAGAGAAGATCCTATTGCTCAACCTTATAGAACTCGTACGAGCAATGTGGGCATAGAAAACAATCCTTCTCCTGAAAATGGTGTCCGCAATATTTTCTACATGTGTGGTTGATCAATTGCTATTCTTCTTCTTTTTCTCTCTCTCTATTCTTCTTCTTCTTCTGCGCCTTTTCTCGTTACGCGGGGTCGGCTTTCTTAATCCTGAGGTGCCATTCATTTCGTTGTAAGGCATCATCAGCAGATAGACCCAATACCCGCATTTCCCTTTGGACATTCATCATTCTGTTGTTTGAGGTCTGCCGCTCCCTCTCTTTTGTATAGCCATGAAAAGGAACTTCTTCACTACGTGATTTTCTGGTCTTCGCATAACATGTCCATACCACCTTAGCCTGGACTCTAAACGTTTCTCTGTTATAGGCGCTACTTTGAAACTGCCTCGCGCATGTTCATTACGGATTTTATCTTTGAGGTTAACTCAACCTGCCCAACGAAACATATACATTTCAGTAGTATGTCGCTTTTGCTCATGATTGTAGTAGCCCATGTTTCACAAACATAGGGTGGGATTGGTCTAACGGCAGTTTTATAAACTTTACCATTGGTTCTTATGGGTAATTTCGGATCACATAAAACTCCTGTTAGTTCGTGCCATTTGTTCCACCCAGACGTGGCCATGAGGATTATAATAGTGGTTATCGTGTCATCTTCAGCAATGACAGAACCTAGATATTCAAATGTTGTTTTGCTATTGTTATTATTATTATTATTATTTTAATAATTATCAAGCGTATGGAACATTACCTATACAGAACACAGATATTACAGCGTGTTACCTAAATTAGAAATAGTATGTATATAATATATATTCCACTAATTCAGGGGTTGTGTAGATAAATACCGGCTCATCTTCTGTGTAAAACTTTATTAACACACTTGAACGATTGTAATTTTTACGTGACCGTCAAATTTGCAATATATAGCCACATGACCACCATTTTACTTGGAATCCAAACCACAGGACGTGATGTTTCACTTCGAAAATCTCACATGCATTGATCGTGAATCGAACCGAGTCCGCCTTTGCGAGAGGAGAGCAACTTGACTGCTTGACAACCCTTCCCAATTGAACGATAATAGGTCTATTATTTGCATACTCAATTTATGTTATTTTAGGCAAATTATAAAAGTAACGTGATCTTGGTTGCCGATGTCGAACATATGACACTTGCTTATTTTATTTAATCGCTTGATTTCAACCAACAATCCTGATTTGATCTGCATCTACGTTCTACAAAATATGAATTTGCTGTAAATGCCTGTGGGAATTGGATCTTTAGAACACATGTACTCCTACATCAATGTGAAGCTCTGGTATTGGAGAACCCAAAGAGTGGAACATCTCCCATCCCATGATTCTTGGAACGTTAGGTACTCACTTGGTCACTGATCTTAAAAGGAGAGGTAGAGGGTCAGGCGTGCAGTACACGCCTGTTGTAGAGGGCTGTGTAGTGGCTGAGATAAAGAAAAATGCTTCTTATTTATCTTCTCTATTGGAGAACCCAAAGAGTGGAACATCTCCCATCCCATGATTCTTGGAACGTTAGGTACTCACTTGGTCACTGATCTTAAAAGGAGAGGTAGAGGGGTCAGGCGTGCAGTACACGCCTGTTGTAGAGGGCTGTGTAGTTTCTGAGATAAAGAAAAATGCTTCTTATTTATCTTCTCTTATCATCCTGCACATGTGTGTCCAATATCCATTTATCAGTGTCAAGCTACGGTCTTCAACTAGTGCACATCATTTTGAATTGGAAATATTTAGCTTTAAGTAAAAAGAAATGATTACGTGTTCAGGGAAAGATACACACATCAAAAAAAGTTTTGCATCACCTCGGTTCCCAGATCTCCGGCATATAGACGTTGACTGTGTATATTGTATCCAAGATACAGTCCCTTTGACTGTTCATAGATGTCACTAAAACTGCTCAAAGATGTAAACAACCATGCATGAGCAGGGCCTATTAGACGGAGGGGGTACGACAGCCGATCAGTTCCAGTCATTCCACCAGGACGAAGGTACGCTGCTCATGTTGTCTGTAGTTCTACCATGCCTAGAAGGTCAATACCGCAGTTCGATCGCGTCCGCATTGTTACTTTGTGTCAAGAAGGGCTCTCAACAAGGGAAGTTTCCAGGCGTCTCAGAGTGAACCAAAGCGATGTTGTTCGGACTTGGAGGAGGTACAGAGATATAGGAACTGTCGATGACAGGCCTCGCTCAGGCCGCCCAAGGGCTACTACTGTAGTGGATGACCGCTACTTACGGATTGCCGCTCGGAGGAACCCTGACAGCAATGCCACCATGTTGAATAATGCGTTTCGTTCAGCCACAGGACGTCGTGTTTCAACTCAAACTGTGCGCAATAGGCTGCATGATGCGCAACTTCACTCCCGACGTCCATGGCGAGGTCCAGCTTTGCAACCCCGACACCATGCAGCGCGGTACAGATGGGCCCAACAACATGCTGAATGGACCCCACGGAATTGGCATCACGTTCTCTTCACCGATGAGTGTCGCATATGCCTTCAACCAGACAATCGTCGGAGACGTGTTTGGAGGCACCCTGGTCAGGCTGAACGTCTTAGACACACTGTCCAGCGAGTGCAGCAAGGTGGTGGTTCCCTGATGTTTTGGGGTGGCATTATGTGGGGCCGACGTACGCCACTGGTGGTCATGGAAGGCTCCGAAACGGCTTTACGATACCTGAATGACATCCTCCGACCCATAGTGCAACCATATCGGCAGAATATTGGAGAGGCATTTGTCTTCATGGACGACAATTCTCGACCTCATCGTGCACATCTTGTGAATGCGTTCCTTCAAGATAACGACATCGCTCGACTACAGTGGCCAGCATGTTCGCCAGACATGAACCCTATCGAACATGCCTGGGATATGTTGAAAAGGGCTGTTTATGGACGTCTTGACCCACCAACCACTCTGAGAGATTTACGCCGAATTGTCGTTGAGGAGTGGGACAATTTGGACCAACAGTGTCTTGATGAACTTGTGGATAGTATGCCACGACGAATACAGGCATGCATCAATGCAAGAGGACGTGCTACTGGGTATTAGAGGTAGTGGTGTGTACTGCAATCTGGACCACAAATGCTGAAAGTCTAGCTGTATGATGGTACAACATGCAATGTGTGGGTCTCATGAGCAATAAAACGAGCTGAAATGTTGTTTGTGTTGATCTCTATTCCCTTTGTATTTAAAGGTTCCGGAACTCTTGGAACCGAGGTGATGCAAAACTTTTTTTGATGTGTGTATTTGTTAACAATATACAGCTAAGTAAGAAAAAAGAATTGTGACATGCTCTTAGTGATTAATTAATTAATTAATTACACGCATTCAATATTCAGGTAATTTACAATCACATTTCACAACAATACTAGCCTTGCACAACCCTGAACAGAAGTATATGCGGATGACGTCAAGATTCGAATTTAGTTGGCTTCGAAATATCTAATTTCTGCAGTCAACATTCTTTTAAATTACATGTTTAATTGATTCAGTTGAATGTTATAAGTCTGTTTACTTAGTTACCTATTTGCGTAAACACGTTTTCCGACGATGGCAAACCTGAAAGCAAAAGCAAGGAACAAACTTTAGTTAAGGGGCAGATGACCTCGTAGCTCCGCCCCTTAAAACAGCATTAACTAGCTAACTAAACTTTAGTTAGAGTGACTTTGTGTCAACTGGAATTAAGATGAGCTTCGAATCATTAATTGATTTTATAATGCATCATAGTGTTAGCGGATTTGTTTTAAAAGTGGGTTGGTCGGATCGTGATAATTGACATTACGTCACGTGCGTCGCCAGAGGGAAATAGTTATAGACCACTGATATAAGTATGAAAGTCCTTAAAACGAATCACTAATGTATTTCCTTCCTCTTGAAATTGTGTTTGCTAACGTAATTTAATTAAAGAACGTGTTGTAGTGTTCCCAACTTATACAGTACGTGTCCGAAAAGAAGAATAGCAATTTTGGTGTAAACTGTAAGTTAAAGCACTGAGCAATATATTTTATACAGGTTTAACTCTACACAGATGGCAGATGACCTCGCTGTTCGACCCCTTAAAGCATCAATAATAACTCTACAATCATAACATTATGCTCATGTCGTTCCTTTAATGATGCTATGTTATTTTGCCTAGGCTGTACCTACTTTGTCACGTTTGACAGCCCATCAATTGATAAGTAATGAGTAATATACGTTTTCTTTCACTCATTGCCCATCCCTCTTTGCTGTCGAGGGGTCTGCGACATCTTGGTTATGCCGTACTTCGGTGTGTGAGATTTTGTCTGTTAACCCGTGTCATTATGATGACTATTGTAGTGTGTGCAGTTGGGATTCAGTTAGGAACCATTCTGATATTTGCCTGGAGTAGAGGTGTGAAACCACACTGTTTGTCACTCTCCTATAGATTAACCCGGCATAACACCATTCTCAATGTACAGAAATACACAATTTGACGCTCACCATCGGCCATCCTTCCAGAGAAATGGCGGGACGATACCTTCTAATAGGTCACAGCTGGTTCCTTCTAACGCTGGAGTCGCCTTCTGTGGTCTCGGCGGACACGGATTGTAACTCCGGATCTAAAAGTGCTAAGTTCTATTCCCACCTCTTCCAAAATATTCAATTATGGCTTGAGAGTTGGAAAGGGATGCACTCAGCCCCGTGATGCAAAATTGAGCAGAGAGGGGGTTCTATCCCCACCTCAGAAATCCTGGAAGTACATTCGCTTAGTATTTCACTTCTATTCGAGGCAAATTAAGTAAATTAAGGCCACTGCCACCCCCTTTCCAATCCTCACCTCAATTGCAAATAAACACACGAATACAGCCATCACAATGGCACAGGTTATCGGACAGAATCCACTCATACCCAAATCAGCTTGCACGGGGCTAATGCTCATGATGTGCAAATTCTCTAATATAAATCAATAAGAAACAACCTTCCAACTCCTAGTCATATGACATTCATAATTCATTGATTTCATCTCTGTGGTAGGATTGGTGTCAGGTAGAGCATCGTGTCATAAAATCAATTCTGTCACGTTGAGACACATCTCACCTCATCCCTAATCCCGTAAGAACTGAATAATAAGGGTCAGGAGTAATGTGCTCGTGGTCGACTGAAGGGACATGCCACAGTGCCAACAGTTTCTTATTACCGACACAGGCTGTGCCCTCCTCCCAGAAGGCATCCGGGCGGAAAACCGTCGCGGCGACGGGTGAATCACTCATCACGCGGCTGTCCAATCCAGCGCTGCTTTGCAATTCCGATGGCAATGCTCCCTCTTTGGTCTGATACACAAGATTTGTCAAGTGGAGACAGCGAGAGGCGGTACGGGGCGTCCTAACACGATAATAGAGACAGCCGGCATCTGTACTCTGTGGTTGTTGCACCCACCTCGGCGAGATAGCACATTCCCTTTGTGTGATAAGCAGGGCGATAGGAGATGTAACAAAACACAAATAGCCTATTTTGGAAATGAAATATCCAGCTATAAAACAAGGTACTTTGTTGTTGTTGTTGTTAATTCATTCTAGGGTCTAGAGATATCTTGGTTATCAGACACGCGTTTGTGTTATACAGCCAGTGTCTCTGATAACCTGGTGTTCTATGGTGACTTTGATAGTGTGTGTAACAGTAATTTTTGTTGTTTGTGGTATCATCCCGGAATTTACCATGTAATACAAAATAGAACAGTGCGATTGACAATGTTCTTCATTGAAGCACAGTTAAGTAGGGTAAACATATTTTATGTCACATGTTTGTATGATTTACCGCGTTAATGTATAACTGTTTAAGAAGATAAGGGCAGATGACAACACTGTTCCGCCCTTTAAAACAACAATGATCGTCATGCGTAAGTAATATGCTAAACAATTGTGAACATGACGATGACGTCTGGGTCCTTTTAACCCAAATTTACACGTTTAGTTGTAAATAAATACGGTAGTAATACAAAACATGGCCGCAACGCTATGCTGGAAAACGGAGCAGTGACATATTCTGACTTCCTGAACTGTTTGCTATGTTCACATTAAAAGCGTTGCTTAGCTTCAAATACTGTACAGAGGTGCCGACCGCAACCGAGTCCGGCTTGCTTGGAGACTGCAGAGGTATGAGCCTCCAAGGTTGCTGTCTACACGCCAAAAACATAGCAATTTTCTCAAAATTATCGATATGTATGAAATGTCACTGATGTGGGTAATTATCCTTCTTTTGAATGTTCATTTGTTACGATTGGTTACTTTTAGGGGCTCCATATATACATATACAGTATATAGATATAAAGTGGAACTTCACTTTGTGGACACCTCTGATGCGGACACTCCCTAGAAAGGGACAGATTTTTATGTCCCGAAATAAATTATATCTAACTGCTAATAAAATGAACTCTATTTTACGGACACGGACAGCTATTTAAGGCGAGAAAGTCCTCCGTTAGTCGGTCAAAATCATTCGGGTTTCAAACGTAAACAAATTTGTGAAGGACATGCTAACAACAACAAAACCAACGGCTGATCAAGACAGTGAGTGTAGTGAGAGTGAAGGAGAGGAAGAGAAAGATGAAAATCCTATAACAAATTATAACTCAGCTTGCCAGGTGGTGGAGCGATTGAAAATAATTGTTCTTAGTCCCAGTGGTACTGATGCGCTGCCATAATACAACAGTTAAATGGTGTATTTGAACAGGGACTTACTCATGCAAAGTTCACTCGACAAACCAACCTGCCGGATTTTTTTTAAGAAATCATCATAAAATAGTAAGTACTATACTGTACTGCATTAATACTTGTATTTACAGTGATTGGAGCTGTGTATAACCTAACTATACTTTTGTATTTTGTTCAGTATGTAATGTACATATTGCATTTTTATTTCTGTCTTGACCCAAGTTTGTTATGAAAATGTGACCCCTTCCATTTAAGGACACCTTCCAGATACGGACAAATTATTTCGTCCGATTAGTGTCCGCCCGGCTTTACTGTTATGCGGGATTGACATGACACAATTCTGGCAGGGGCTATCGTCTTGCTTATTTGTTTAATCGCACTTTATAAACAAGTAAATATATTTCCGTTAACCTTTAAGGAAATGCAGGATTTTCCTATATTATTGAGACGATTTGGGAAGCCTCCGTGGCTTAGGCGGCAGCACTCCGGCCTCTCATCGCTGGGTCCGTGGTTCAAATCCCGGTCACTCCATGTGAGATCTGTGCTGGACAAAACGGAGGCAGACAGGTTTTTCTCCGGGTACTCCGGTTTTCCCTGTCAAAATTTCATTCCAGCAACACTCTCCACTATCATTTCATTTCATCTGTCATTCATTTAATCATTGCCCCAGAGGAGTGCGTCAGGCCTCGGCAGCCGGCACAGTTCATATCCTCGCCGCTAGATGGGGGCTTCATTCATTCCATTCCTGACCCGGTCGGAGACTGGAAACAGGCTGTGGATTTTCATTTTCATTGAGACGATTTGGAAGTTTTTGGTACAACCCACACTCCCTCTGGTTTATATAACATTGGTATTGTTTTTTAAGGGATGGAATAGCAAGGTAATCTGACCCTCTGGTTTAAGTGCTTGACGCAGTTTTCGGTGAAACGTCCGGAGATAACATCCTTTCTGGACCACGGCCTACAAGCCCGGACAACTTTTTTTACATACTTAACGTTCATCACAAGAATATTATTCTATTATACTCCTTGATAAAGGCAATGAGTTATAACTATACCAATACTTTTGAAGTAAGTAGGCTATATTTTCTTTACTGAACATCTAGTTTAAAAGAAAATTGAATAGGCAAGTTTTTCACTTAATCACTCAAGTTATAGGATGTTTGTCTATAATGTGATATGTATTCTGAATACTATGCACCTCAGCGTTATGATGCTATTCTGTATTTCGAGTACAGTTTTACGTTCACAATGGCCATGGAAAATTCGTTGACGAATTTGCTCTCGATATCACTAATAAGCACAAGGTGAAGATGGTTGAGTGTGGAAGGACGACGAGTGAAGTAGCGGCTGGGAATCACCTGGATGCTTGCCATAGATACGAATTGATGGAGGAGACTAAACTATGCACGAATACAAGAAAACAGCACGATAGAAGAAGAAATATGCCGCATAGGAAGAAAAATAATGTTAATTTGACGGTATTGCTTTGTTATTTCAAACAATTATTGCATGTGACACATATCAAAAGAGCTGGATTATGTGTACCGTATAATAACAAGGAGTTTTATGACACATCGCTTATCCTTTGAGAAAATCTTACTTCCAATCGTGGTTGCAATCCTTTTGTCAAAACGTGAAATGGATACGATAATTTGTTGCCTACAGCAAGAGACCTCAGAAAGAATCGATACGTATAAACAATTTTTATCCACCATTCAAAAATTAGACAATTATATTAAATCTTTACAGTCCTGTTTGCTATGGCATTTTTATTGACTAAGCTAAATTCCTAGAGATAATAAATACTCTTGTTAATTAAAATGCAATTATTAAATTCAATAATTGTTCTGTATAAGATTATTGATTAATTAGTAATAAACCTTTAAAATCGGCAGTAATTTCAACTGCTTCTGTGCTGCCTGGATATGAGCCTCATCGCCCAGTCCGCCTAATATTTGTGTGGTTGCCGCATCAGGTTGAGCTGGGCGGTTTGCAAATGCACCGCCAACATGTCCAACTGGTTGAGATTATCTCTTGATAGACGACTGAATTGGCCACATCTGATTTGACGTTAATTGACTCCAATTTGTTTAGCTTCAGACCTTTAAGAAATGTATTAATAACTGGACAAGTGAAGTCTGCAAAAAAGAAGTGCTGAGTTGTCCAGCAGACAATGGGCACGTGCCTTCAATGCACATTCATTCTAACTCGAATTCAATGGTTCAACAATGTGAATCCATATTTGGTTCTTTTTACATTTACATGTTATCTAAATCAGTGTGAGAACTACAGTATGTAAGCATACTGATTCAGCGTTTCTTGTAATCGTCCACCTCGTGGCGTTGCAGGTACCATTCTTGGCTGTCCCCTCGGAGGTCCTGGTTCGATTCCCTGCTCTGCCCGAAATATAATGATTGTTTTAAGGCTAAAACGGGGTACAATCAGCTTCATGAGGCTAAACTGAGAAGTTGTGGGTTAGATTCCCAACTCAGGCATTCTGGAAGTGTATTTTCGTGGTTTCCTACTTCTACTCCAGGCAAATGCCGCTTCCTTCCCAATCTTCACCTCAATTAAAAATACACACACAAACACACTACTACAGACACCATACTAACATAGGTTATCACACAAATTCTACACACACACCTAAATAATCAGGGCAAAATGCCCACGAGTTCCAGAAGTTCATTTTAAGGCAAGTCGGAAGTACAGCTTCTATAATTTATGAAAGGTGAGCTAGAGAAATTATTGCCAGTAGATAAAGATAATGTTGGTTCATAAAATGAAGCTTCACTTTTAAAATGCAATTATTAAAATCAGTTATTTTTACTGTATAAGATTATATTAATAATATAATTACGTGAAGAGGACCATGGTCTAGACCAGAGGTCCTCAAAGAGGAGGGCGTGCCCCCTGACAGGGGCCGATAGAGCGATAAAGGGGGGCACCGGCTCTGATGGAAATATTGTAGTTATGTTTCATATTCTGTAACAAATATTGCTATCCTCATATCCATGAATCTATCACAGGCAGGAAGCTACCACGACCAATGAAGACTAATAAACCAGTACCTTCGCTGTCTTATTTCACAACAACTAACCAGCAGATCCTGCCAGCAGGAATTCTGAGAAGAGGTGTAGAGTAACATTTCCCACACAGCACCCTTTCAACCGCCACCCACAGCGATATCTCCTTACCAAACACTTAACAGCCACTAATGACAATGTGACCGCCACTTCTTTACAAGAATAGATTCTTCTATTTCTGCCATTGTCGACTCGAATTCAGCCTGGCCTTTGCAGTCAGTAAACATGTGAATTCTAGTGCATGTTCAGTGGAAGTGGTTTGTCCGATTTACAATCAACTGATACAAGTAACGCCATTACCCATGGATTAGTGGCTTATTAACAGTGGTAAAAAGAGACCCCATGAATGCGATAGTGGTTGCCCTCCTTCTGAAATATTCAGTCCTAATAAAGAATGAGAAGAATAAAGGGAAGGGGGGAGGGGGCACTAAATATTTTGTGTTGTTTCAGAAGGGGGCGCCAAACGTGGACAAACTAATAAACAGACAGATATTTTACTTTATATAAAGAGATAGCGTGTGGTACATCCTCGAGAAGTCTTCCTGAGAAGAGCCCAAAAATTGGAATTTATTTACTGGTCATAGTTGTTGGTTCTCTCTTCTCCTTTGTTCTATGCACCACATTTTTAGCCTACTTTCGATTTTTGCAAAAAATGAAAGTAGACTTATGAGATCAACACAGGGCGAAAAATTGTGTGTCTGTCCGTGTGTCTGTGAGTCTGTGTGTCTGTGAGTGTGTGTACTCTGAATGTCAGTCCCCCTTTATCAATTCGAACAGGGTGAAAACGAATTGAACGAAATTTGGTACAGTGGTTGCACTAGCAAAGGACAGCTCATATTCATGTTCATGTGTAATATCCGTATAACACGTTATATTTCAACAAGCTACTACAACCAACATTCAATTGTACTCCTTGAAAAGGACAAAGAGTTATAACAATACCCATGCATTTAGGAGAAAGTAGGCTATATGTTATTTACTGAACAACTTGTTTGCTTATGAATCATTTATGAAAATACGAGTATTAGATAGAGCTTGGCTAGTTTAGTGAAACGAACAACGGGTTTTCTGCTGGTAATAAAATGAATCTTGAGGTATGTTTTTCAAAATATATCATTGTTAAGCTGCCAGATAGAAACTGAGTTGGGTGAAGACCAGTTTGGTTTCAGGAGAAATGTAGGAACAAGGGAAGCTGTACTAAGTCTCAGGCTGATTTTGGAAGGTAGAATAAGGAAAGACAAGAGAACGTTCATGGCATTTGTAGACTTAGAAAAGGCTTTTGATAACGTTGATTGGACTAAATTGTTTGAAATTTTGAAAATGATTGGAATAAAGTACAGGGATAGGAGGGTGATCTACAATCTATACAGAAACCAGACAGCAGTCATTCGAGCTGAAGGACATGAGTGAGAAGCTGGTATTCAGAAAGGTGTAAGGCAAGGCTGCAACTCATCACCCATACTTTTCAATCTTTACATTGAACAAGCAATGAAGGAAATTGGAGAAAAATTTAAAGTGGGAGTGAAGACTCAAGGAGAAATAATTTCAACTCTGAGATTTGCCGATGGCATAGTCATCTTGGCCGACAAGCCTGAGTATTTGAAAGAGTATTTGAATGGTATGGACTCCGTCTTGAGGAAAGAATTCATGATGAAAATTAACAAATGTAAAACAAAAATAATGGAATGCATCCGAAAGAAATCAGAAACCTCTATGGACATCAAATTGGCAGGGGAAAAGCTGAAGGAAGTAGGAGACTTCTGTTACTTAGGAAGCAAAATAACCAGTGATGCACGAAGCAAGGAGGATATAAAAAGTAGGTTAGCTCAGGCAAGAAAAGCATTTCTATAGAAAGGGAATCTGTTGACATCGAATATAGATATAGGTATTAGGAAGTCATTTTTGAAAGCCTTTGTCGGGAGCGTGGCGCTCTATGGAAGTGAAACTTGGACAATTGGTGCAGCAGAAAAGAAGAAAATTGAGGCGTTTGAAATGTGTTGTTACAGGAGAATGATGAAGATCAGATGGGTAGATAGGGTGACAAACGAAGAGGTATTAAGACGATTGGGAGAGGAGAGATGTTACTGGCGACTGCTAATGAAGAGAAAAGATCGGTTGGTAGGACACATACTAAGACACCCATGAATAGCAAGCTTAGTTACGGAAGGAAGGGTGGAGGACAAGAACTGTAAGGGTAGACCAAGATTAGAATATGTTAAACAGATTGCCTCGGATGTAGGGTGTGGTAACTATGTAGAGATGAAACGATTAGCTCAGGACAGGGAGGTATAGAGAGCTGCATCAAACCAGTCGAAAGACTGAAGACTCAAACAACAAGCTGCAATTAGCACTGTTCGTTTTCCATTCCCACACAAAAAGGTTTGGACACATTTACAAGTCCAAAGTAGGAATAAAGGTGATATTTCGAGTATTGGAAAATATTAGATGAGGTCAATATAAATGGTTAATAGTCGTGTTCACATTTTGCTCCCGATAATAATACATTGACGCTAAAGATTTGAAGCATATGTAAATAATTTCCACTGCGTAGTTCTCACCATGAGCTGATATGAATCTCAGAGTTATATAGATTTCCTCCGTTGTTGGCAAGCAATCTGTCGTCTTGAGAGAATGACGAAAGGAAGCGCAATATGCCTTCGCCGCTTGACCGAGATCTATTGAATATGTTCACCTTCATTACGGACGAATTCAATGAATCAGTTGACTCGTGTTGGGCAAAAACAGTGTGGACTTGTTCATTCATCAATTCCATAGGACAGTTCATAAAGCAACATTTGGTTGTCAATTAAATAATGTAGGTCGTACATCAGTAGCCTATCACAAGTTCTTCCTGCACAAGGATATGAGAAATTTTCAGGAATGCACCAATAAATAGCAATTGAGACAGTTTCAATTGCTTTTGGAATCAATTATATGCTGAAATTACCTTTTAAGTAAGTAAACGAAAATATTGTCATATTGCAATCGAAGAAGTTGATTCAAAGGCAAACAATGTAAACTTATCATATTGCGAATAGACTTGTGGATTCCAAACCACAAAAAGTAACTTATCATATTGCGACTAGACATGTGGATTCCAAACCACACAAAGTAATTTATCACATTGCGACTGGAGAAGTGGATTCCTTACCACACAAAGTAATTTATCATATAACAAGATGTTCAGTAAAGAACATATAGCCTACTTTCTCCTAAATGCATGGGTATTGTTATAACTCTTTGTCCTTTTCAAGGAGTATGATTGAATGTTGGTTGTAGGAGCTTGTTGAAATACAACGTGCTATAGGGATATTAAACATGAATATGAGGTGCCCTTTGCTAGTGCTACCTCTGTACCAAATTTCGTTCAATTCGGTTTCACCGTGTTTGAATTGATAAGGGGAATCGATTTGCACACATACTTGGCCACCATCTGCAAACTATTGGGCTGATGTTCTTGCAGTTTGGTCAGAATATGTTTCCCACATAAAGATATGGTGTTGCAAAATTAGGTAGAGACAAGATTATTAGGTTGGTCGTAATTACATTTTAGCTTTTAACATTTGGGTGGCCGCGATTACGTTTCCATCAAGATAGCGGTGATATAAAACATGACACTGAGGTGCCCTTTGCTAGTGCTACCTCTATACCAAATTTCGTTCCATTTGGTTTCAGCGTGTTTGAATTAATAGGGGGAATCGATTCTGTCACAAAGATGGCCGCCATCCGCAAACTATTAGGCGAATGACCTATTAGATTGGTCAAAGGATGCTCCCTCCATAAAGGTATGTAGTTGCAAAATTTGGTAGAGATCGGATGATTAGGTTAATCGTAATTTGATTTAAGCTTTGAACATTCGTGTGGCCGCCATTACGTTTCAGTCAAGATGGCGGCGATATAAAACATGACACTGAGGTGCCCTTTGCTAGTACTACCTCTGTACCAAATTTCGTTCCATTCGGTTCCACCGTGTTCGAATTAATAGGGGGAATCAATTTTGACATAAAGATGGCCTCCATCCGCAAACTATTAGGTGAATGACCTATTAGATTGGTCAAAGGATGCTCCCTCCATAAAGCTATGTAGTTGCAAAATTTGGTAGAGATCGGATGATTAGGTTAATCGTAAATTGATTTAAGCTTTGAACATTCGTGTGGCCGCCATTACGTTTCAGTCAAGATGGCGGCGATATAAAACATGACACTGAGGTGCCCTTTGCTAGTGCTACCTCTGTACCAAATTTCGTTCCATTCGGTTCCACCGTGTTCGAATTAATAGGGGGAATCAATTTTGACATAAAGATGGCCGCCATCCGCAAACTATCAGGTGAATGACCTATTAGATTGGTCAAAGGATGCTCCCTCCATAAAGGTATGTAGTTGCAAAATTTGGTAGAGATCGGATGATTAGGTTAATCGTAATTTGATTTAAGCTTTGAACATTTGTGTGGCCGCCATTACGTTTCCGTCAAGATGGCGGCGATATAAAACATGACACTGAGGTGCCTTTTGTTAGTACTACCTCTGTACCAAATTTCGTTCCATTCGGTTGCACCGTGTTCGAATTAATAGGGGGAATCGATTTTCACACAAAGATGGCCGCCATCCGCAAACTATTACGCTGATGACCTATTGGTTTGGTCAAAGGATGCTCCCCCCATAAAGGTATGTTGTTGCAAAATTTGGTAGAGATCGGATGATTAGGTTAATCGTAATTTGATTTAAGCTTTGAACATTTGTGTGGCCGCCATTACGTTTCCGTCAAGATGGCGGCGATATAAAACATGACACTGAGGTGCCTTTTGTTAGTACTACCTCTGTATCAAATTTCGTTCCATTCGGTTGCACCGTGTTCGAATTAATAGGGGGAATCGATTTTCACACAAAGATGGCCGCCATCCGCAAACTATTACGCTGATGACCTATTGGTTTGGTCAAAGGATGCTCCCCCAATGAAGGTATGTCGTTGCAAAATTTGGTAGAGATCGGACGATTAGGTTAGTCGTAATTTGATTTAAGCTTTGAACATTTGTGTGGCCGCCATTACGTTTCCGTCAAGATGGCGGCGATATAAAACATGACACTGAGGTGTCCTTTGCTAGTGCTACCTTTGTACCAAATTTCGTTCAATTCGCATTCACCGTGTTCGAATTGATAGGGGGGGACAGACATTCAGAGTACACACACTCACACACACACACACAGACACAGACACACACACACACATACACACACACAGACAGACACACTTTTTTTCGCCCTGTGTTGATCTCATAAGTCTACTTTCATTTTTTGCAAAAATCGAAAGTAGGCTAAAAACTCACATTTGCGCTGCACTAGTGATAATTGACTGTAATAGTGCTTATAAAATCCACTCGGGATATGAAAGAATGAATGTGATTCATGTATCAACGCATATTCCATGAGTGCATCCTTAAAAGCTGTGCGTGAGATCTTCTCTACTATTGTTAATCGGTGTGTCTAATATGATGATAAAATATTCTTCCTTAGTGGATATCATAAGCGAACATTTGTGATGTTAACTGTGTTATGGGAACGTAGAATTAAATCAAAGTAGGTATTACTTTTTTGTGATTTGTCGGCATATTGTGTTGATGATGTGTCATGGACCCTGCTCTATGACTCAAAGCGTCATGCATTTGTAGTAACATTGTATAAATAGTAAACTTCGCTCTATAGGACACATTTTTTTTTTTTTCTAGCGCATGGCTTATTAGTGCCGGGAGTGTCCGAGGACATGTTCGGCTCGCCAGTTTTTGTAGCTGCTTCGAGACGGACACCCAATGGGTGAGCTACAAGTACCGTTGGGGAGGAACGTTGGAATGTAAGGACGAGGAGTTGGAAGGTAGCGGCTGTGGCCTATAGTTAGGGACCAACCCTGGCATTTGCCTGGAAGGAAGATGGGAACCCACAGAAGACCATCTTCAAGGTTGCCGGCGGGGGGGATTCGAACCTCCTCGCCTCCCGGATGTGAGCGACTGCCAGCAGTCATGCCGTAACGACCACGGCTAACTCATCCGGTTAGGACACAATAATGGATATTTTATAAATTTTTGCCTGCCACCGTTACTATACTGAAATCATCAAAATATGTAGGATCATTTTAGGAAAATTAACGGATGTCAGCTCAATAGATTATGAGATAACAAATTGGCGAGGAACTGAAACTAATAAAACCTGGAAGTATTTCGGGATTCTCATCCACTGTAATAATGTTGGCGATGACTTGTACAACTAGGCCCTCTGCATTGCATGGCTTCCAGTATTAATGCATGCTGAAGCAACATGACAGGGTTGTTAATACTCCTTGACGTAACCATACCCGTTAACCTGCACACCACGTCTGTCCCAAGATCCCGTGCGGTACATTCAGGAAGACTCCTATATCTTTGTTGGTTGTTTTGGTTTCTTGAAAATGAAAATCCACAGCCTGCTTCCAGTCTCCGACCGGGTCAGGAATGGAATGAATGAAGCCCCCATCTAGCGGCGAGGATATGAACTGTGCCGGCTGCCGAGGCCTGACGCACTCCTCTGGGGCAATGATTAAATGAATGACAGATGAAATGAAATGATAGTGGAGAGTGTTGCTGGAATGAAATTTTGACAGGGAAAACCGGAGTACCCGGAGAAAAACCTGTCTGCCTCCGTTTTGTCCAGCACAGATCTCACATGGAGTGACCGGGATTTGAACCACGGACCCAGCGGTGAGAGGCCGGCGTGCTGCCGCCTAAGCCACGGAGGCTTCTTTTGGTTTCTTAATTAATTTAATTTAATGACCTCCTCGTGGTGTGGAGGCTAACATTATTGGCTGCTGCCTTGGAGGCCCGGGTTTGATTCCCAGCTCTGCCAACAAATCAAATTCTGTCTGAGGGCTGGAACGGGGTACACTCTGCCTCGTGAGGCAAAACTGAGAAGAGGTAGGTTTGCTTCCCACCTCAGCCATCCTGGAAGTGCTTTTCCGTCGTTTCCCAATTCTACTCAAGGTAAATGCCGCGATGGTTCCTGAATTAAGGACACAGCCGCCTCCTCCCCAATCGTCACCTGAATTGTAACTACACACACTACTACTTACACCGCCATGACACAGGTTATCAGACAAATTCTACACACATCCAAGTACAAGGAGCTAAATGACCCTCAAATGAAACAACAACAACAACAACAATAACAACAAAGGACAATGTTTAATTTAAAAGAAGATCATTTAATGGTTTGGTGATTCATCCGTGTTAGGAGAAAGTTGTGCACGATTGATGAGCCGCGAACAAAGAAGTGAGTAAGCAATACATCACTCAAGCCGAGTGTTTTGCATGTCAGCCGTGTGTAATGGAAGCTACCTTGGTATTTACTTACAAGCGTGCCAACACATTAACATATGTACCCCTCGTTAGTGAGGACAACCCTCATCCCCACCACCGCATGCAGCAGACAGCTATGAAGAAATGGTTGGGTCAAGCCTCAAGACACTAGATTAATACAAATCTTGTTTTCTTCTGTCCGACCGTCGTGTAACCTCCATCTCCTTGGTACACTCACTTGCTGGTAACAATGTAGCACCGATGTTGCCAACTCATAACTTTATCCACGCCAAAATTAAGTTCACTTATAGCCCGTAACAATA
This sequence comes from Meconema thalassinum, assembly GCA_946902985.2. NCBI lineage: Eukaryota > Metazoa > Arthropoda > Insecta > Orthoptera > Tettigoniidae > Meconema > Meconema thalassinum. The sequence goes on along the minus strand of OX336390.1, from coordinate 468,785,186 downwards.
AATAAAAGAGCCTTTTGTTGAGTGGCAGTAATGCGTATCGATTTTTACAGTTTTCAATACGACCATGAACCTCTTATAAAGTATCTGTAGAGTATATTAAATTCCAATTTTACCTTATTTTATAAGGATGATAGCTAAATCCTTGCTTCATTTAATTTTCTTCCGACTAGCGCATACCAACACACTCAGAGCATTCTTCATTTATTTATACATTCCAAGAGAATTTTCTGAACCAGAGGTTGCTTGCAGTGGGGTGGCAAGTTACTTATTGACAACCTTCTCCCTTCACCCACTAATAGCCCGTAATTTCTGAGCCGGTTATCTTAACAATTACTACTGTAACAATCCCCAGCATTACTGAAATATCACGTGATACATTGAAAATTCTGTACTAAAATTATGAGATAAATCCTCTGCAGAAATAATTGAATAATGCAATTATACTACAGCTAATAATTTAAATATTGCGATTTCACCTATGTTCTCATTACTTTACTTGAACTTCGTTAAATAAAACAACAAAATCTTACTGAACTGCACCGGCAAACTTACTTATATTTATCGGGTTCAAATTGTTGATTGAGCTAGGTGTTCCTTCAAACACGTACAGTGTTCTCACCATAGATTTCTTGCCACCTCTTCTGAGGTTTATTATCCACTCCAGTCTTCTCTTACCTTAGATATAAATAATACTTAATTTAATACCGTAAACTGGAGTTAGATCGGCAAATGAAAATGTAACTTAGAAAACTTATTTTAATTAAGACTGTTTTTTTAACTTGGAGAGAAGAAGTTTTGAATTAATAGAATAGTCACACACCCTACGTCCCAACACTTCCAATGAACTGTCATTTATGCGAGTACGTTATGTGGTTTTCTTTGTATGTATTCCAATCCACTCGCGGCGTTTAGTGAAATAATATACAATATATATTATGCCCGTCAGACGAGAGTTTCGGGGAGCTGCAGGTCTTAAACAGCCCTTCCGGGACCCTCCTCTGGCCAACACACAGGACTCGGGGAAAGAATGTATTCGTAGACTGGCCTAGCACGAAAAGCTGTACTCGGAGGTGTCGGGAATATGAGAGTTCTATTCATACGCCTCTCCGTCGACTAAATACAAATTATGTAAAGTAATTTTTATTTAACAATCTCTAGTTCTGATGGTATTTCTTGAGATTAGCAGCGTTATAAATCCCAATCCTTTCGTCTGTCTGCAAATCGTTGATTGCATAGCTTCCATTACCATATACAACAGCAAATCGATGTGGTCCGTAAAATAGAGTGACGAACTTGTGGTATATCCTCTCAGATGGGATAGAGATTCCAGGTCTCCGTATTAGAACTAGATCGTTCACATTCAGTGCTCCACGAAAGCGTTGGTTTCTCACACGTCGTAATCGCTTCTGGGCTTGACTCCCCATTCGTTCTCTCGCAGATGTAATTCTACTTGCATGGGATGGTTCCAAGCATGGTGGTATGGTAATTATATGCTGTCAGGCTCTTGTAGGTTTCTGACTGAGATGTAATACTGCAGGTATTTGTCCTGTGCTCTCATGACGTGTGTAATTAATGCATTTAGTCATAACGATGAGTACTTCAGTCCATTTCCAATGCGCATCAGCACAATAAAGACGCATATATTTGCTCAGTTCGGACTTAATTCTCTCGGATGGATTAGACTCTGGGAGCCTAATAGATGATAGAAAGTGTTCAATATTCAGCTCCTGCATAGCCTCAGCAAATTTGGTTGAAGTGAATTGGGATCCATGATCCGTGAGTAAGAATTGGTGGTTTCCAGCCTCCGGAATCACCTGACGCTTGATTCTCTGGATAAACTGCTTAACAGTGGCCTTCTGAATTAGGTGTAACATTGTATACTTCGTAAACACGTCAAGTGTAACGACAATATACCTGTTCCTTCTGACAGACTTCGGAATTGGTCCTTACAGGTCCATCGCGTAAAGTTCTCTAGGCTCATTTGGTAATGTTGGCCTAGGCGGTTCCCTCAACAATTCGGAATTGTACTTGTGGCGTTGGCAAGGATCACATGCTCTTAAGCATTTCCGAACAAAGCTTCCCATATTCCTCCAAGTGAAAGTCTCCTGGATAGTAGCCAGGGTCTTATCCGTACCAGAGTTTCCTGTAGTTAGGTGCGCCAGTTTAGTGGCAATGGCTTTGTATCTGGGAGGTACCATCACACGTAATTGAGTGTGGTCTGCGTCTATGAATCGATATAGCAAAACTCGGTATAAGACATAATATTGTCAGCAATACGGACAGTCCTCACGTAGTCAGGATTATTAGCATCCATCTTCCGTTCTAAAAATTGGATGATCCACCACAGCTCATCATTACGTCTTTGGTCTACTCCAAGATACTGCATTATTCTTAGGTGCTCGTCACAGTCTACCACGATGTCAATGGCATTTAGCTGCTGCTCCGGATTACGGCTAAGGATATCCGCTTGGATATTCTCCTTGCCGGTACGATTTTCAATAGTAAGATCGTACTGCTGTGAAAACAAAGTCCATCGCGTAATGCGGTCGTTTGCCAGTCTTGTCTTCATTAGGAATGTGAGTGCTGGTTGATCAGTCCTTACGTTGATTCACTGTCCATAGAGTAGTTTTCTCCAGGAGTCTAGAGCATAAACTACTGATAACACATCCAGCTCGGTGGTGAAATAATTCCTCTCATGCAAACGCAGTCTCCTACTTAAAAATGCAATGTAATGGCGTTGTCTCTCGTCATCTTCTTGCAACAGAATTGCTCCAATACCAATAGCTGACGCATCAGTCTCGAAAAAGAAATTGTGAGAATAGTCAGGATATTCAAGCATTATGCTCTGAACAAGCATGGTCTTGGCTTTATCAAAATCATGATCACATTTTCGGTTCCAGGCCCATTTATTATTCTTCCGTAATATATCATGTAATGGCGTGACAGTGTCGGAATAAGCAGGACAATGTGCGCTTAAGAATTGGAAGACACCAAGGAACTGTCTCACGTGTTTGATCTTCGTTGGCCTAGGAAACTTGGAAATTGCCTTTATATAGCGGGGTTCGGACGATACCCATTACCATCGATGAAATGTCGGACAAAATTAATATGAGGCTTGTTAAATTCACATTTAGCCAGGTTTACTTTGAAGCTTGCAGCCCTGCAGTCATTAAAAACAAGGCGAAGAGCATCAAGGCGTTCTTCCCCTGTCTCTGAAGCAATTACTATGCCATCCACGTAGTAAATAACCTTCTTCTTCATTTGAGCGCTTAAGTTGGCATCCAATGCCCGAATCAAGGTGGCGCCTGCCGTTTTAAGTACAAATGGCAATTAACAAAAGTCATTTATGTTCTGGGTCGAGTCTACTGTTCAAGGAACGTGCGTCAAGGCACAGCCTTAGACTGCCGTCAGTTTTAACCTGCGTAGTAATTGGGTTAAGATATGACGTAGACATTTTCATAATGATGCCGGTCCTTTCCAACTCATGGATCTTCAGTCGGGCTTCCTCGAAATGTTGATATGGCGATTGATCCTGAACAATCAATTCGTACTCGAAGTTAGCTATTTCTCCTGGAATAGTGTCAAATATGTCACTGTATTCATCCAATAAATTATTGAGAGATGGCGATAAGGGCTTCAACACTCTGTCCTTCTTCTTCTTCTTCTTCTTCTTCTTCTTCTTCTTCTTCTTCTTCTCTATCTCATATTCAGATTCAGCAATATCTTCCAGAACTCTCTCAAAAGCGTTAATAAAGTCCTCTTCTTCCTGAGCAGTCACAATAAGTTGAACTGGAACAGATTCTTGGAATTAGATGGTGTTGGATTTTAAATCAATAATCCCCTCGTATCGGCGTATAAAGTCGGCTCCTAAAATTGCTGGATGTCTAAGGTTGTTCCAAACTATGAACTCGTGGATGTAGGTATGGCCACCAATGGTAAAAGTTCATAATAACTGTAACTTGGACTTCACCGTGCGGTCAGGAATTAATCCTCTGATTTTCATGTTTGAGACACGCAAATCTCTCAACGCACCTTCCAATTTAAGCTGGTCATATAATTATAAGGGAAGAAGTTAGACCTGATCCTTCCGATGCGATGTGCGCCCAGTTGCATTACGTCATCCCCCCCCCCCACCTGGATTCTTTGTCAACCAGTGAGCACATACTTCACCACGCGCTGGTTAGATGTTGCCAAGTAGTCATTATTCCCAACACTTTGGCAGGGTACAGACGCTGTCAAGGCATGCGGAGTACGACTGAACGGCTCTGTTCTTTGACAAGCACGGCAACAAGCTTGCTGTCAGGAGTGTGTGAAGTGGGCGCGCTCTCAGTTCATTACCACCAATACCAATGCTATGTCACTGAGAATGCTCCTATTCGATACTTTATGCTTGCATAATATAACCATGACGAGCAGCGAGCGGCTCCAAACAGCTGTTGCACCAAATGGGGGAAATCGCATTTGCGCCTAGTGATCCCACCACATCCCCTCCTAGACGAGACTCCGCCATGACAGGCCAGGTCTAACTTGCCACGCTATACTTGTGATCACACTAATTATGACCCCAGTATCGACTAAAATATTTACACATATATTACTTACACGTGCTGCGATAACAGGCACTCGGTTAGTCGCGCATGGTCTGTAGTCTGTCGTTCGTCGAGCAGGTCATTATTTACAGATTGCCAGAGTAGCACTTCTGCTACCAGCCTGGGCCTACCTAAGTGTTGAACTATTGCCTGAAAATTTGCGTTTTTTGTCTAGGATCTAGCCCTGAGGTACTGGGTCTATTGTGATCCTCTTCTTCTCTACCTGTGGGTTCCTCCCCTGGTATTTAAGGATTCTGTTCAGCCTCTCTTCTCCCCCTTAGTTCGCACAAGTATTGGCGGCTCTCTTTCGCTCTGCCTTTCCAATCACGGTCTCTCGCAGGATTATCATTCCTCTGGTAACGAGGGTCCCTATCTCGACGATAGCCTCCACTGTACCGGTAATCCCTGCGGATATTACCCACAGTCTGTTGTTGATTGTTGTAATTATTATTGTTCACCATGCGATTCCCTCTAGGGTAACCATTCCTTAACGCCTGGTATCGCCTACGACTGTAGTCTTCAACTCTACGATATCGTTCGTATGGCGTCCAGTTCCTCCTCCTGAGTACACTTTCCTCTCGAGTGTTATTGTTCCTTGCATACTTAGTATTGTTACTATCAGCATGAGTATGAACCATTCTGTCCACTGATGTAACTTTAACATCATGAATTTCATTCCTGTGTCTCGGACTAACAAATTCCTCGTTGGTATGGTCCAACCTCCTTAAATTTTGATCGCATTCCAGAAAGGTACTCGCTCCTGAAGCTATCAGTACTTTCTGTACGTCCATCGGATACTGTCTACGTATGGTTTGAATCTATTCAGGTTCAGCTAACGGTGGTTTCAAGCAAAGAAGTTTGACTAGCTGAGCTGTAAAATAGGCCACGTATTTAGTTAATTTTGTGCTAGTGTATTTTTTGTGATACATTTTGGCCTGATGTTTTGTTGAATTTTCACGGACCAATACGTCTTCAACAATGCTTCCTTAAATTCCTGGTAGTTATGGAAAGAATATCTGAACGCGTTATACCAAGTTAAGTAAGTGCCTTCTTACTACTCTCAACTCTCAGTCTGGTGTTTTCATCACCTCTCACTTATAATTTTCCAAATTTTGAAGGAATTCGACTGGGGTGGTCGGTCCAAAACCAGAATATTTAGGAGGGCGTTCCTCATTGGCCCTTATTACGACTACATTTGAGCTCGGAGTTCTACTCATGTCAGAAAATGGATTAAAATTAGGTGTATCGAATTTTATGTGAGTGGGATTCGAATTCGGAATTATGTCTTCCCTTGGTGTTTGGGTAATCATTTCTGATTCATTAATTCGAGACGATTTTTGTAAGTTGGAAACATTAAGCGAACGACCCTCTTTCGTGTGTCCAATTGCCTCTTCATTATTATGCTGAATAAAATTCACTTGTAGTTGCAAGCGTTCTATCTTTCCTCATACACATTTGTCGAATTCATTCATTTTATCTGTCAATTCAGTGTCAAATTCCTCTGCGAATCATCGTTAGCTTCCTGCGTTTCTCTGCGTACGGCTTCATTAGCCTCCTGCGTTTCTTTGCGTGCAGCTTGGATCTGCCTTTGCATGCCTAGTCTCCAGTCATGATTTTTAGCCTATTTTCAATTTTGAAAAAATAGGCTTATGAGATCACCTTTTGTCCGTGTGTGTGTGCGTGTGTGTGTGTGTGAGGTGTGTGTGTGTCTCCCCCTAATAAAATCTAAACGGCTGGAGCGATTTCAATGAAACTCGGTAAGTTCATAGCACTATTCCCGGCGACCTCGACCGTGCCCTTCAAATTTTGTTACGTCTCACCAATCCAACATGGCGGCTGTGCGAAATATTTCACTAGCATTCAATATCTCCGAAACTATGACCGATATCGCCCTGAAATTGTGTACGGTGATAAAGGGCACTACTAGAAGTTCACCTATGAGACTTTCAAAATCCTGGTGACTACAAAACCAACATGGCGGCCAAGCGAAGTTGAGACTTTTAAATAGACTTTTCTCGCGATTCAACTACCCAAACGTAATGAAACTTGGTACAGTAAATGTCTATACACATTGTAATGCACTGGAGTCTAATTTAGTTCAATTGTTCACAAAACTTCAAAATGGCGGCTGTGGGAAATATTTCACTGACATTCTATATCTCCGTCACTATTACAGATATCACCCTGCAATTTTGTACGGTGATGAAGGGTACTGATACAAGTTTATCTATGTATATTTCATAAACCTTAAAAGTACAAAACGAACATGGAGACCAAGCGAATTTGAAATATTTTAATAGATTTTTCTCGTGATTTTACTCTCTGAGCGCAGTGAAATGTGGTAGAGTAAATGATTTTGCAGATTGTAATGCACTACCCTCTAATTTAATTCAATTGTTTGCATAACCTCAAGATGGCGGCTGTGCGAAATTTTAAAATTAATTTTTTATTTCTTGTGTCGTAATCATGCGATCGAAGTGAAAGTTTGAATACTGAACCTAGGCAATAATTGTCCTTGAATGGTACATAACTCTATGGCCTATACATATAACAATCCTAAATGGCGAGCTTCCGAAATATTTAGACGGTTCTCAATATCTATGAACCTTTTACAGCAACCAAACTGAATTTTTTAATGTTCATAGAGACTATGAAAATATGTTCACCTATAGGACTTTCAGTAACCTGGTGAGCACAAATCCAACATGGCGGCGACGCGAAATATAAATATTTAAATGGACGTTTCTCGCGAATTAACTATCCGAGTGCCGTGAAAGGTTGCCCGTTAAATGCTTATACAAATGATGATCCACTGGCATCTAATTTATTTCAATTCTTTGCGTAATCACAAGATGGCTGCTGTGCGTAATTTTAAAATCTCGTTTTTACTTCTTGTGTTCTAATCATGCGATTGAATTTTGAATACCACACATACACAATAATCTTAATGTAATAGTGCAAAAATAAAAATCCAACCTGGCGACCATCTGAAATATTTAGACGGTTCTCAACATCTACGAATCTATCACGACAATCAAACTGAAATTTTGTATGTTGATAGAGGCAATTAACATGAGCAGGATATATGAAAATAGGCTGTATAGTTCTTCCCGGAACTACTTGTTAAATTTATGGATCACCTCTGTCCAAACTGAAGTTAAATGAAACAAGCAAAGCTAAGATAATTTAATTTTACTCAAAACTAGGTGGGCTATCAAGTCAATATACTTCACATTAATTTTAAGTCGCCACCTACCCTCATGTTCTGATCTCTGCATGAGCGCCATGCAGCTTTCCAATCGGCAGTACGAAATCTCAGTTCGTCACTGACCTGTTGAAGTGGTAATAAACTGTACTCTCAAGTTAAGTCCTACTGTGGTAACTAGAACACTCGTTTCGGAGCTTCTACGTTCGGCGCAAAAAAAAGCAAGTTTTTATATGCCCGTCAGACGAGTTTCGGGGAGCTGCCGGTCTTAAACAGCCTTTCCGGGACCCTCCTCTGGCCAAAACACAGGACTCGGGGAAAGAATGTATTCGTAGGATGGCTTTGCACGAAAAATTGTACTCGGGGGGTGTCGGGAATATGAGATTTCTATTCTTACGACCAGCCCAGTGGAATACAATCATAGGAAAAACACAAAAAAGTATCTACGAAATAATGAGGAGAGGCTTAAGTTAAAATCTCACTAAATTTATTGACAAGTTCGTAAATCCCTAGCCTACTACTGAGAGGTGAAAATCGACCAGTCCGAATGTAAACTTCCCCGAAGAGAAAGTCAAAATATCTCCTATCTGAAGTTCATCTTAAGCCTCTCGAAGTCCTATTCACAAATCTAAAAATAAATCAATCACTAAGAGAGAAATACGTGACGATTCTCCAAGCAATTACATCGGAGATTTAATAATAATAATTACAGGCGTGAATCTACGAGCAAGAGAGATATTTACTTGTTTACAATGCAAAGTCCAATTTACGTTTATCAGTTGCTCAATAAGAATAGCTAAGCTATGATGGTATTCCCTCCAACATTTATATTTGCATTAAATCTAGCTTACCCTGTCTGATAATGAAATATTACTGATAAGCGAGACACGTTTATCCAATAAAAGTAAAACAACTAAACTATGCACATTCTGTCCTATTTTAGTTAAATCGAAGAACAATATCAAAGCTATTTACAACACAAATTGCACAGGTTCAGTACAGTCCTACTAGTAATGCAATGGGCATTTCTGCCTGCTCAGTTTCCTGCGGTTTGCAGAGAAATGGTCATTAGTGTAAACGGGAAATTACGTTGGCAACAGCTGTGACAGGCCGCCACGTCTTACGTCACTTATCGTCATAATGACCGGGTTTTCAAATTATCCTGTCATTAGATGATCGTCGTCTCAAGATCGGGGATTGTCAAAATGTATTTACAGTACGTCGAAACTCACAAACTGTAAGAAATGGTCAGAAAAGGAATTTAAGTTTAACATTCATTAGTCTGGACCACATAATTATTTATTTTTCAGTTTAGTTCAAAATCCTATCACTTTATTATTATTTTCAATATTAATTCATTATTAATCCTCAAGGTTTAATGTCTATTTTTAGCAACCAATCAACTTGTCTAATGTAGCTATAAATAATGTGGGAGAAGCATCTATGAAATACCTCGTAATATGAGTGAATCGCTGTTTACTAACATGATCAACACCCTGTGTTCAATATCAATAACATGGACTCGTCAGTCGCAATCATCGGTCAAGTTGCTGGAAAAATACCATAGATACTTAAAAATCGGCTCCAAGATCTCAAACACCTCCCTAAAAGTCACTCCTCTAGACACAATACTAGCATGATCCTAATTTATGCAATGACGTCCTGTTGTGGACTCAAAATCGCAATAACTACTCATATGGTCATACTTTCTGTATCAACATTAAACATTGAAAAGTGGTCGAAATCTCACGACTCTGACAATTAGCAAGTTTCTAATACACTTCAGAATGCCATACTCAAAATATCAGTTCTTAAAGATCAAGTGAAACCATTCTCGAACTTGGGTCCTTTTGTTTGCAAAGATACATATTTCATACAGTCAGATTATGTCGTCGCTTGTCTAGAGTAAATACATATAACCAAGGCCTCCTACACAGGGTATAAGCGAAACATGTTCACAGCTGTTCTGCGGGCAGCAAGTAGCTTATAAGAATGCACTGCCTTGTAAACTCTCGTGCAGGTTCGCACCAACAATATTCCCTCAAAATTAACCAGCGTCACGGCCACCACGTGGCCTTGAAAAACATATGCCAGCTTTAAACTATTCATAAATATAACACTGTCTTGCATTCTTATGCACTGCTTTCTCGACTCGTATTAAACATAGCAAAAGTTGGTTACAAGCAACTTTGCTCCAGGCGGTTATTCAAAATGATACGTATGACCAGAAATAATCTTTAAACTAAACATAACAATCCCTACCTATCAGAATGTGCAGCAAAATAGTGAGTCCGTCTATAAGTACTCCACAAAGAAATATCCATCCCAGTTTAATGACAAAGTGTAGCGTTGACTTACATGTCGTCGTTCATTCGAGTTTCGCCCAGATCATCACGGCGATTTCAAGGCCTTCCTCCATTGCCAAACTCCTCACCCGGGCATATCATGACATCCGTCGTCCTCCCAAGGCATATTTGAGTTATTTCATACTCATCTCTTCCATAGTAAAAGGTTACTTATTTAATTAGGATGTATCTCCATAAGTAGATATTTCCATGTTGAAGAAATGTTGATTCAAGTAGAGTGATTCTCACAGGTTAAAGAACACTTTTCACTGACTTTAATAATGGGCGGTACAAGCAAAAATGAGCATAATATCCACAACTGGCTTTAGAAGTATCATTAAGATGATATTTATCAACACTCCAAACTGTTTTACTGACACTTAAGTGCACACCACGTGATCGTTGAACATCACTGCCATCAACCGTCAAATTAAATTAAAAATTCACAGTTCCTTCTGCTGATGCTTTAAAAAATGTTATTTCACTGTAATTTGCATTGTTGGTTTATTCCGTTAGATTTAAATGACATGTTCTCACAAACATTTAGACCACATGTCTCCTACTTTCATGTCCTCGAGCTCGCTGTATAAAATTTTCTTTGGCAATAACATCAAAATAAAGCAAAGCACTGCTTTAAATAACTTGATTGTTCACAATACTCACAATGATGAGTGATTATTTGCAACTTCTCACACTTATACCATGCACATTATTAGTCACAAGTTTTCACTGGTATACAACATGTCTACCCCCCCCCCCCCTCCCAATGGGTTGACAAAACGAGAGTATATCACGTCGAAGAAGACAGAAGTAAGCTGTATCAACTGGTGGTCTATTAAATTCCGATCGCGTTTCTGCGATGTTTAACCCCAAATAATAATAATAATAATAACCACAAATAATTCCAAAAATTCAGAAATAAAGGTGGTGATGAATTCCTAATATTTTCATGGTTATAAATAATACAGGATGTACAAAAATAAATTATCCAGACACCAAACTCAAACCAAGGTCCTCAAAGAGTTCTCATGCTCCACAGGTGCGTTCATCATAGTTCCAAGATAAATTCTTCAATGTTGTCTTCACGCTGCCATCGATCTTCAAATCTAGAATGAACAATCGGGCTCAATATTTAGTGGCTATATAGAAGCCTCTACTCGGATTGAGCCAGCAATAACAATAATAATAATATATTTTATTTTTACGGTGGAGGAGAAATGCATTTACGTGCTGTACATAGTGTCGGACTCCTGAGTGTCAAACTACCGACTATAACTCCCCCTATGACTTGTGTAACCTAACCATGCTAGGACCATATACTAGGACACTTGTCCTCAACTATCTACTTATATTTTTAGCCTACTTTCGATTTTAGCAAAAAAAAAAATAGGCTTATGAGATCTACACAGGCCCAAAATTTGTGTCTGTGTGTGTGTGTGTATGTGTGTGTATGTGTGTGTACTCTAAATGTCTGTCCCTCCTATCAATTCAAACCGAATTGAACGAAATTTGGTACAGAGGTAGCAGTAGCAAAGGGCACCTCAGTGTCATGTTTTATATCGCCACCATCTTTACCAAAACTGAATGGCGGCTACTCAAACGTTCAAAAAGTAAAATCAAATAACGACTAAACGAATCATCCGATCTCTACCAAATTTGGTAACAACATACCTTCATATGGGATACGGCTTGTGCCTAAACTACAAGGTCATCATTTGTAATATTTAAGGATGGCGGCCGTGTGAATTATGCAAACTTTATAATCCGTTACATGGGACCCACCAGTTCCGATAATCGAACTGAGATTCTTTTAACTGTTCTAAAGGACGTGGCACGTTCGAAATTAAACGTTTATATTGTAATATTATAGTGCAGAAGTGATTTTAAAAATCTGAGCCGTCTCAGTTACAAGACAAGATGGCAGCTGTATCTTGTGCCTGACCTATATTTCACTAGTTTGACTATTGCATGCAATATAGATCCTGATAGAAATAATATAAACTTTGTAGCCTATTAAATGCTTTATATATACAAAATATACTACACTGAAAAAATCGTTTAGTCTAAATTATTATTTGCTAACACGTTGTATGTAAGTCAATTGATATCGGCCAATTGTGGTTGACATGTTTGGCTGCGTGGTAGAGCATTTGCCTTTCACCTGTATGGCGAGGGTTCGAATCCTATCAGAGTTGGATTTTTTGCTTGAATGTTTATTATATTTATTGTTTTGTAATTACTCAGACGTTTTAAAATTAAGCGTTATATTGTGCCTATTACAATGGAAAATATGTGTTTAATTAAGACAAAATTCGCCAGCGGATCTGCACGAGATATCTAACAGCAACCAGGTGAATTATCATGGCCAACTGGTTGCGAACTGCACTCCGGCCCACAGATTAACTTACAGCTTTAATTGAAAAGTTTCATTTTATGGCCACTAGAATGCACTCGCCCTATTAGGATATCTTATTCGATACTTTTTCACTAGATGTCACGACTGGTCTACGTGGGACTCCATTGGTTAGCATACCATTGACATTCTATACGCATCGATTTTGAAGAATGACAAGTTGATAATACGATACATTTTTAGCCTATTTTCAATTTTGAAAAAATAGGCTTATGAGATCACCTTTTGTCCGTGTGTGTGTGCGTGTGTGTGCGTGTGTGATTCGTGTGTGTGTCCCCCCTAATAAAATCTAAACGGCTGGAGCGATTTCAATGAAACTCGGAAAGTTCATAGCACTATTCCCGGCGACATCGACCGTGCCCTTCAAATTTTGTTACGACTCACCAATCCAACATGGCGGCTGTGCGAAATATTTCACCAGCATTCAATATCTCCGAAACTATTACCGATATTACCCTGAGATTTTCTATGGTGATAGAGGCAACAACTATAAGTTCACTTATGTGACTTTTGAAAACCTGGTAACAACAAAACCAACATGGCGGCCAAGCGAATTTGCGACTTTTAAATAGACGTTTCTCGCGATATGACCAACCAAACGCCATGAAACTTGGTACAGTATATGTTTATATACATTGTAATGCACCGACATCTAACTTCGTGCAATTGTTTACATAATCACAAGATGGCGGATGTGCGAAATATTTCACCGGCATTCCATATCTCTGAAACTATTAGCGATAAACCCATGAAATTTTGTACGAAGATAAAGGGTACTACTGGAAGTCCATCTATAAGACTTTCAAAAACCGGTTAACTACAAAACGAACATGGCGGCCAAGCGAATTTGAAAATTTTAAATAGACCTTTCTCGCGATTTAATGTTCCAAGCGCACTGAAACCTGGCACAGGAAATATTTATACACATTGTAATCCACTGGTATCTAATTTAGTTCAATTGTTTACATAACCTCAAGATGGCGGCAGTGCGAATTTTAAAATTAAGTTTTTATTTCTTGTGATGTAGTCATGCGATCGAAGTGAAAGTTTGAATAATGAACCTACGCAATAATTTTCCTTTAATGGTACATGACTCTATGGCCTATACATTTAACAATCCAACATCGCGACCATCCGAAATATTTAGACGATACTGAATATCTACGAATCTATTTTAGCAATCAAACTGCATTTTTTAATGTTCATAGGGGCTATGAACTTAAGTTCACCTATAGGACTTTAAATAACCTGGTGATCACAAATCCAATATGGCGGCGACGCGAAGTATAAATATTCACATGGACGTTTCTCGCAATTTAACCATCCGCGTGCAGTGAAACTTGGTACAGTAAATCCTTATACGAATGTTAATCCACTGGCATCTAATTTATTTCAATTGTTTCCATAACCTCAAGATAGCAGCTGTGAAAAATTTTAAACTCTCCTTGTTTTTTCTTGTGTCCTAACTATGCGATTGAAGTTTGAATACTACACGTTCACAATAGTCTGCATGTAACAGTACATAACTCTAGAACCTACATATATAAAATCCAACATGGCGACCATCCGAAATATTTAGTCGGTACTCAATATCTACGAATCTATTACAGCAATCAAACTGAAATTGTGTATGTTGATAGTGGCAATTAACATAAGTAGGATATATGAAAATAGGCTGTATAGTTCTTCACGGAACTACTTGTTATTTATGTTTTATTTTTAAGCGTTTTGTGTGTTATTTGAAAATGTTATTTTAACTAAAGAACAAAACGATCTCACATAGTACCTGAACTCTAGCAGTTGGTGCTAGTTCAGGAAATTATTTAATATTTTTATCGCAGCCAAATAGCAATCGAAAATAATGAACATGTACACTAAAATTGCACTCTGGGGATTTGAATTGCATAGTCTTTGATTGATGGTATTCTTTTTCTACTGAACTCTAAATGGTAGCGTTCACATTCTTGTCCACATAGTTGGTATACACACAACACTGTAGGGACAATTGAGGTGGTGAAAGCCATGGACAGCCAGACGTGTAATCACATGACTCAATTCAAAGTTGGATGTTGCTCATATCCGGTCGATTATGTCTCCAGTTCCATAAAATTCATGAAATATGTCTTCTCTTTCTTTCTTTCTTTTTTTCTTTCTTTCTTTCTTCCTTCAATGATGGTAGTGGTTTTCTCGAGGTTCTGGTGTTTGGTAGAGGTGAATAGCTTCTAAGGTATTCAACCAAGAAATGATTCTATTATTCTCTTTGATAAAGACAAAGATATATAACTATAGTCATACATTTAGGAGAAAGTAGGCTATATGTTGTTTACTGAACATCTTGTTTTATACTGTTCACTGATTCACAAGATATCACTTTGCTTCTCTGTGACTAGCTGATACGGCAGATCATTGGCTGTTTTACTTCTATGTACTGTAGATTGGCTTGTAGTAGACGCACCATTTGAACCTCAGAGCCTTTTCTTTGTCATTAAAGCTCCTCTGAAGACCTTGCACTGGTCAGTTCCCACAGCATGTGCTAAATAATCTTTGTCAAAACCTCGTTCTTCACACAGAACACAATAATTATAATAATTATACTACTACTACTACTACTAATAATAATAATAATAATAATAATAATAATAATAACACATATAGGCCTATTAAGGCACCCAGGAATAGCAAACTTAGGTATGAAAGGAAGGGTCGAGGACAAGAAATGTGAATGTAGAGGTAGACATGGTTAGAATATGCTTAAAAGATTGCCTGGGATTTAGGGTGTGGTAGCTATGTAGAGATGAAACGGTTAGCACAGGATAGGGAGGAAAGAAGGGCTGCATCAAATCAATCAAATGACTGAAGTCTCACACATCATCAACAACAACAACAACTACTACTACTATTATTATTATTATTAATTGAGACACCGGAGGAAGTAGACGTGTACCTGAGTGCTCCGCAACAAAGTTAAGTATAGCAAGGAAATGGTTTGCGACCGTTGTCAAGAAGGACTCCCAAGTGATGGTGACTATGTATCCTGCACGGGATGCAAGGGGAGATATCACTATGAATGTACATCAGTAACTGCACGTACATGGAAAGATATGGCCAAACAAGCGAAGGAATCATGGCGGTGTCCTCAATGCCGTAGTTTCAAGAAGACGACGTCAGCACCTGCTGTCGCAAGCGGTGGAACAATGACCCAACCAGCTGCTAATACTGATGACACAGAGACTCCACATTCAACACCGGACACGGAGACAATACACGCATCGGCTATCAAAGGTATGTTCTTAGAATTAAAGAAACAGATTAGTGAACTGAAAAACCATGTGAGTGAAAGTGTAAAAAGTGCCGACTTTATTGCGCAGAAATATGATGAGTTGATTAAGGAAACTAAGTCAAATGCAACTCTTCTGAAATCACTTACAGCAGAAATAAAAACCCTAAAAGACGAAAGTAATCTACAAGTTAAAATAATATCAGATCTAAACGAGAAAGTGCACACAATGGAACAGAACGGTAGGCAACAATACATTGAAATATGTGAAGTGCCACGCGCGAAAGATGAATGCCTGGATGAAATCGTCCACAAAATTGCTGAGACTCTAGAAGTAGATCTAAACATGTTTGATGTAGAGGAAGTTTACTGGCCCCCACTGCAAAGAAAGAACAAAATCCCCCCAATAGTGGTAAAATTCAACTCTATATCCGAAAAGAATGAATTTTTACAGAAAAGAAAAGGACAAAATTTCCTCACTCATGGGAACACTAAATCTAGGTTTTTCATTAACGAAAGTCTAACGTCATTTTACAGAGAGCTTCTACGGAAAACTAAAAATCAGGCCAGAGAAAATAACTGGAAATTCATTTGGGTTAAAAACAGCAAAATTCTAGCGCGAAAAAACGACGAATCTGGTATATTGAGAATCTCCCGTGAGGAAGACATTAACAAAATTAGGTAAGCCCCCCCCCCCGCCAAAAAGAAAGAATTATTATTGAATTATTATATTAATTGATATTATGAACAGTTGGGATAGCAATATAAATGTTTCTGGAATACAAAAGGAACTCACATTCTCAATATACCCGATTTCATCGAAAATGGTAATAAGACTAGAAATAATGCTGAAATCAATATCCTTTCTCTAAATATTCAATCTATATCAAGAAACTGGGATTATTTAACCATAACCTTAGGCAAGAAAATTAATGATCTGGATATTATTTGCTTAACAGAAATTAACATACTTGAATCTAATAATTACCTATTTACTTTGGATAATTTTAATGCTGTATTTTGTAATAGAACAAATCGTAAAGGAGGAGGCATAGCCATATATGTAAAGAACAACATGGCTATTAGAACACACAATCCATACATTTCCAATAGTCATGAATCAATGGTAATAGAAATACTTCACATGAACAAAAGGATTGGATTAACATGCATTTACAGACCACCTAGCACTAACATAAATGACTTTCTTGATGATCTGGAGACACATATAACACAACACAACAGTAAGTACAGCGAATACGCCATTTTATGAGATATCAACATTGATACTTTATATAATGACAGCAGCCTATCAGCTATCAAATATACAAATATTATGGCAACTCATGGTTTCCTACCACTTATCACTCAATGTACTCGTTATGATCCAAATTTAGACTCGAGAACATGTATTGATCACATATACTATCGTAGCAGACTAGATAAATATACTTCTGCAGTCATACAATCAGACATCTCTGACCACTACATAACATATGAAAGTATTGGGCCAAAAAATATAAGACACAATTACAAGATAATGAATCGTACATTATGCTAATGAAAGATACTATAATACACACAAGCCTTAACAACACAGACTGGACAGATTGCCTCGAATTAAAACATCCTAATGCCATATATAACAATATAACAACCAAATATTAGGAAATCTACCAAAAGCATCTTACATAACTACACGTAAACACAGAAAAAGCAAACAATGGTTCACTTATGACCTAAAAATACAATGTAAGGAAAGAGACAGATTTTACAAAACAATGCTCAGAAACAAGGATAATATTACAATAAAAAATGAATACAAAGCTTTCAGAAATAAATTAAATAAGCTAATAAAGAAAACAAAACATCAATATTATAAAAATAAGATAAATAGTTCCAAAAACGATAATAAAGGAATGTGGAGAGTCATTAATGATATAACAGGTCGGAAAACACAAACTGTCAATGAAGTCATAAACAAACATTTAAGATTACATTATACTAACGAAGTGATAGTCAATAAATTCAACACTACCTTTAGTGAAAAAATAAACAGCCTAGCTCATAACTGTAGTATCAACACATGGCAATCAAATAGAAACACATTTTGAATTCCTTTACATTACTTGAAACTGATGAATGTGAAATAGAAAACATAATTAAGGAATTAAAAACAGACAAATCGCCTGGGGCAGACAATATACGCTTGAAAGACATAAAGGCAACATCCAAAAAAAACTATACCAATCATAACACATCTCATAAACAAGATATTCGAATCAGGCATAATACCAAAATATCTGAAATACACAATTATTAAACCAATATATAAGAATGTTGGCCTGTTTGTCATCTCTTGATGAATACAGTACATTTGCATTTGTCAGTTGGCACAGGCTAGAGTAAAAGGTGGCTTTTCACCGATGTCTCAGTCTCACTCATGGCTGTGATTATATGGAAGCTACTGAGGTATGGGTGGTGCTTAGTAATGGCATTCAGGGCACAGTCAGAGCCTGTGAGTGCTGTGAAAGGTTCTACTCATAGGGTTAGGACTACTGTTCTGACTCAGTGAGGAAAGCAATGGCAAACTACCTCACTCCTCTTCTTGCCTAGAACGCCTCAATATAGCACTGCCTTGGGTTTTTGTGGGTATCGACTCACATAACGTAACGGCGGTGCTTTTGAGGATCCAACCAGCCTTCGGGCTGACTACCTAACAGACATATAAGAATGGCGATCACTTAGACTTTGAAGATTTTCCTAAATAAATATGATATTTTAAAGGGACACCTATAAGGTTTCAGGAAGGGAAAAAGTACTGAACTACTCCTGGCTGAATTTGCCAATGTAATAAATAATGCCTTAAATAAGAACAATCACATAATGGTACTTTTTCTTGACTTTTCTAAAGCATTTGACACAATAAATCACAATAAACTACTTGCTAAATTACACGATATTTGAATAAGAGGCACGACTTAAAAACTATTTGAAAGCTATCTGAAAAACAGGGAAATGACAGTTATGGTCAATAACACTATCAGTGACGCAGTAGAAGGAACACAGGGTGTCCCTCAAGGCAGTATTATTTCACCTACACTATATAACCTGTTCGTAAACGACATGAATGAAGCCATTAAACACAGTAAAATATTTATTTATGCTGATGACACCACTATATATACCATACATAAAGACTCTAAAACAGCTTTTGATAGACTTCAAGAAGACTTCAATAACATCACAAGATGGTGTCATGACAATAATTTGTATATAAATACAACCAAATCTAAAATAATGCACATCATAGTTGATCACTTCACACAAGAAAAATACAAACTAACGCACCACAGCATATCATGCATACACCAAAACATCCTGGCAGGTTGCAAATGTAACACCTTCATAAATAGTACTTCGACACAAAAATACCTAGGAATTACCCTTGATGAACACTTTAAAATGAACACACACACAGTAAACATAATAAAAAACTAAGAGCAAACCTCTACACCTTCTACAATCTCCGATTTGATGTAGATAGGAAAACTTACAAAACAATTTATAGTGCTCTGATTGAAAGCAAATTAAGATATGCTATAGCAGCTTGGGGAAATCAAAACACAACTTTAATTAATAATCTTTAAGGTAGCTAAAACAGGTTCTTTAAATATTTCACTGATATCCCTTATTTTAATATTAAAGAGTAGTTCCAAATTACTGTACTGAATCCAAGATTCAGCCATAAGGTCTCTCACAACATGCAAACAAGAGCCATAACATGTACTAAATATGTAAAACCTTTATGTATAAATAGCTATGGTTTTAAGAGACTAAATTATATTATACCATCACTACTTAATGCACTACCACCTGGATTGACGAACATTAACAGCAAACAACTAGCTATAAGTCGCATTAAAAATATTACTTAACCAAACATTAACTCATAACATAAATTTATGAATATAACTACCATAGTGTAACCTTTTGTGTCTTTAATTATTTACATTAATATTTTATCATTATCATTACAGAAAAAATTGCATGCGCTCTTGTATTGAAATATAATCTATATATATGTTGTAAATAATAATTAATATGTCTCACAGATAATATGTACTGTCATCAGATTCGTGAGACATATCACAATAATGTAACATAAATAGTATTAAATAAATAAATTAAATTAAATAAAATTATTATTATTATTATTATTATTATTATTATTATTATAAGTTCTATTAAACACAGTGGATCTCATTATTAAGTTGTTTTCTCTTCAACTTGGGAACAACATCCGTCGAATTCTTACTGAACAGGCCCCACCAGGAAACAAGCATATCTCTCAGTTTCAATGTTTGATTGAGCTAGGTGTTTCTTCAAAAAAGGAAGTCTCATCGTGACGTTCCAATTATGTTGGGTGACCTATGGATGAGATTTAATTAATATTGTCTTATAGACATCACATGTGATTCGAGAGGTCTTTCAGGAGCCGACCTTGTATAACTCATAAAAACATGGATTTGTATTGGTTTTCAATAACCCAAACTACTTGACGGGGAGGCACCTAGTCATACGTCATGAGTGGAACACCGTACCACTGAACTACCGAGAATGTTTGACAACTTTGGCCACCCCTCGACACAGTGATGGAGAGGATGCAGTCTACACTCCCGCCAAAAGTTTCCTCCTTCCACTAAAGTGAAAAAGCTTTCCTCTTCAAGTTCTTTTTTATAAAAGAGCTTGTAACATCAGATTAGTCTTTTTTCCCTCTCTTGCTCCTGTCACTTTTAATTCATTTCTTCCTTTCTCGAATAGTTTTCTCCATTTTTGCCAAACCAATAGCACGTGTGTGGGTTCCCTAGTAAGAAAAAGGTAATCAAGAACTATTGTAAATTTTTCTCCCGTCAATAATAAATTGCCTTCTGGTAGATTCAAATGAGTGAATGTTCTCGTTCTTATCGTACACAACATTCTAGACACGGGTAATCTATGTTTCGCTTCAAGTATTAGCCTGCTGTCACATGGAGGATATTTTTTTAAGAAATGCTTCCATAAATTATTTTGTGCAAGAGTGGCTGAGAGGTTTAGCATTGGCATGCTGACTATGCGAACAGGGTTTGATCCACTGTGACATGCTGTTGGATTTTAGCCTTTTTTTTCTTTTTCTTGCGAATTTACGCACTGGGCTGAATTTTAAACCACCGAGTGATGTAGCGTTTTAAAACCATGATTTCAAGATACACTCAAGTCCCAATATGTGTTACAGACTGAAGGACTGCAAGTGATCAGCTACTTTTGGTTTCTTCAATTATACCTGCAGTGTATACAGTACTATATTTTATCAATGTTTTGCTTGCCACTAGGGTAGATGATGATGATGATGATAATTGTTGTTTTAAGGGGCCTAACATCTAGGCTATCGGCCCCTGATGGTTTGGGTGATCGTGAAGTTGAAAATGAAATGCAAACTTAAAACTAAAAACTAACTACCAACCTACATACTAGAAGAAGAAATGGAAAACTAAAGGAGAATAAGGCAAATAAAGGACAGGAGGAAAAGAAATGCCCTCAACCCTCGAAGAATGCGGATTGAGGGACTTGGAAGAAAGGAGAGCCATGAAAGGCAGATAGGAAAGTGAAAGAGGAGAGGGTCCGCCCCGAAGGTAAGGGACAAAAGGGGAAAACGGACCCAGCTCAGGAATTCCTCGGGGTCGCCAACTCCCGAACTCACCAGCCGTGAGCCCCTGAGGGTGTAGCATTATCTAGGGTGCACCAAAAGTGGTGGGGCTACATACACCCTGCCTCCTTAAGGGCCTTGAGCACAAGGCAGGAGGTAAAAGGAAAAGAAAAAGAAGGCTGACCTCTCACAGAAGGAGGGTATCAGGAAAGATGAGACAAGGGACAATTAAGGCGGGAAAGTGAAAGACTCCCTAGGCTTCGGATACCCTAATACCGTCGGGGTCTGAAAAGAATAAGAGTTGACCAAGGGAGGTCGACAGGAAAGAAGACAGAAGCCCGGCACAAGTAAGTGGAAGCAATGCCGGACTCAGCTGGGGTCCCGTGGTCGCCAACACACGTCCCACTACATGTGAGCCCCTGGGGGACACTAGGGTAGAATAGTGGTGTCAACTATCGAATTGTGCTTGGATTAGAATTCACCTCACGATGTCAGGAGCACTGGATTGAACCCAGACAAAGTAGTTAGATTTGAGAAGGGTGGGTGAATTCATGGGGCTCCATGTCGTACAGGCCATAGCATGTAATATGGCTTAGTGTCACATTTGATGAGTGTCTAACTGAATTAAATCTAAGTACCATAGCAGGAATGTTCTGGAATAAATGTGTTAAAATCCACAGACATTTTGAAAAATATGGATAGCAACTGCCAATACCAGTACATGAACTGCAAATATCCAAAAAATGTAGATACAAATCTGCTGCACTTGTCACTCAAACTGGTGTTCTGCAGTTGGTGAACAAAGGTAAATACGTATGGCTAATTTGCGGCAACTGCTGATAAATGTAATCGAAATGATAGACTAATTTGGTAAGTCGATTGTGTAAAGTACTTAGGTTGTGCCACCTAATCTCAAAATAAACGGTCGATATTTAAGACTTTAAATACAAGTCGTAGCATTCACACGCCCGTGTAGGTAAAAGTTCCTTCGTCTTTCATATAAACGTAAACAGATGAAAAGAATGACACGCCGTTAGATCTCTGGCTCATGAAAACTAACCTTAATGGACATCGATACAAATCTGAGTAACACTTCAAAATATGAGGAGTTTAGTGTTTGTGTTAGGGGCAGTTGACCACGTTGTTCCGCCCCTTAATGCAACAATAACTAACTAATTCAGGAATAATCCCGTGCCTATTTGAATTACACAGGCCTGCAAAAAAGAACACTCCTGAGGTAAAAACGAAAATAGGTGTGTTTGATTAACTTCGCTGTGCTCAAATCGAAAATGCATTCTACTTTCTTTCATATCACATCTGGTTAAATTGGCAATAGTAAAAACTATTGTATTGATTATAAAATAAAAAGCGAATTAAGCCTAACATGATATTATGTTACAAAGCATCAACCATTTTCGGATTCAAAACATTAAGCTTTAAGCTTTATCAACAATTTTAATTTACAGCAAATTGTTGCAAGCCTGGCCTTCAAAAACTAAAATATAATCAGCGGTACAACAGGAAAATAGTTGTGTATTTCGAAAATGTCGTGTGATTGTCCCTGGCAGCATTTTCGGATTCAAACTATTCATCTCTATCAACATTGCCCATTTTGTAATTTTCAGCAAAATCGTGCAGGCTTGTGTTATTAAACAAAGTACTATTAATTTGAGCAAAATTTCTACAAACTGAAAGAACTGATGGTGCCAGAAGCTCAATGGAAGCTCTAATAGCAACTTTAGACATAAGCTGGATAGTTAGTAGCGGATTATTAGCGATTAATGTTGTACCTGTATGTCTATTGTTATTTGTAGCTCTTCAGCCGGTCAACAGCTTGCCACGGTGGGTGAGTGGTTAACTTGTCGGTCTACTAACCCCAAGATTGCAGGTTCACTCCTGGCCGAGGTAAGTGATTTTTTCAAGGCAGTAAAAATTACGACACGCTTGTCATACGATGTTGGCATGTCAACTAACCCATTTGAATTCAGTAGGCCATGTTCATAATGGCAAAATTATTCTCGGGAGTATCCGCTAACACAAAGTTCCTCATTTCTCTACTAGAAAGCGCTATAGCGTTCAAGGAGCTTAGATATCTAACCTCCTTGACTTTCATAGTGCTTCAAGGAACAACGAAATTCGACTTGCAAGCTATCCTCTGGGTGTCAAATTACAAAGGTTCCACCCGGCACCCGAGGCCATACGATATTATTATTATTATTATTATTATTATTATTATTATTATTATTATTATTAGTCGGTCAACACGATTGTGCCCAATGAATGGGCGGGGACAAGATGGAAAAGATTACATGTATTAATTACACTAACACAATTAATTGGCGGCTTCGGTGGCGTAGTCGGTAGCATGCTGAGCTTCTATGCCCAAGATAGCGGGTTCAAACCCGGCCGAAGCCGTCGGATTTTTTTAAGAGCGTTAAAATCCCTCAGTATGCCTTCCACTAATTGCACCTGTGTGAAGCTAAATTGGATAGGTTAAGAATGTAAACAACGCTCTTAGGTTTCTATGTTCGTTGCCAAGAGCCGACTGCGGTGGTGTCCAGTAGCTAAGTTCTGAACTTGGCCTAGTAATCGTTGACGGTGGCGCTTGGCGGCAAAAGTAGGAACTATTTGAAAAATTCTAAGTTGCAGTACTTAAATTAAAAAAAAACAGATAACACACACTAATACAGTCATCACAATTAACACGGGTTATCAGACAGATTCTACACACACACAAAGTACACGGGGCTACATGACCGCGTTGTCGCAGCCCCTAAACTTAAGAACCAACCAACCACAATTAATTGGGGCAATTTAGGATTACGCGCTTTGACCCTCAAGTGGTCATGATCAGATCCTGCTCACTGGTAGTGGTTAAAGTTTAAACTAAAAATAATAATTAATTTATTTCATTTTCTTCGCTACTACATTATTGTAGTAGTTAGCCTTGGGTGTAGGTATATTGTAAACTTAAGCTCATTTAACTTCGCTTTGTGCTTTTATGTAGTCTCGAGGTGTGAACCTGCTGATGGTGTTTTACTATGCCTGTAAATATGATCCTTACAAAAATAGTTTTAGAACGCAATAGTACAGGGCGCCAGGAAATGTTCTCCGCAGTGAATACGTGCGGCTATGGGAGGTTGCGTCATCAGTTTAGTTGGCAGCACAGTGTCCTTGATAGGGTGAAGGCCACATATGTGGGCTGTGGGCTGTCGAAATCGTCAGTGTGTTTAGTTAGATTATTGGAAGAGTGCACCAGTATGTTATGAATGGCTGTGGTGAGTATAAAGTTTACTGTTGTTTATTATTATACAAGCGATAGTCGTGCTGCCAACGTAACTGGTGACGTAATCTCTCGCAGCAGCACTGCGGAGAACATTCCCTGGCGCCCTGTATAGGTAAAGGAATGATTGGCTGGAAGGTTGTTTTGACTGCTCGATAATTATGAGTAATTTATGTCGGTGAGCTGGCATGCTGCACAGCGATTAGCCATCATACTTAGGACGTGAAAATAACATCATATAATGTATTGATTAATTTAGAGGGACACGGTGCTTTATTATAAAGGTCAGGGCTCAATTGTATGGTACGAGCTGTTACTCCTTTGAGGAGAGGCCGCTACCTCTCGTGGCTTGCTTCTAATAGGAGTAACTTGATTTTAATTTTTAATTTTAGAGGGCTTGGACATCGTAGTCATCAACTCCGTGCACTGGAATAGTAAATGCAGCTGGCCCCGCGGTGTTGGGGTGGCACGCTTGCCTCACACCCGGAGGCCCCAGGACGATTCCCAGCTCCATCAGGGATTTAAGAAACTCACGTGAGGGCTGGAAGGGGGTGCACTCATCCTCGTGAGGACAATAGATTCGTACCCCGGTCCCGGAGACCAAGATTAACGGCCGAGGGGATCCAACGCGCTGACCACGCGCCACCCAAGAATCTGCAGGTCAAATGACTGGGCAGCGGTCACTTGGTAGGCCTAGGAACATCGTGGGCTGTAGCACTACGGGGTTTAGTTTAGAAAAATGCTTTTCGGTCGGTCAAAACGATTGCACCCAATTTTTTATGGGAGTTATTCCATAAACCTGAAAACGCTAAGGTGTATGTTTCACAAAACTCAAGTTCTTGTTAAAAGGTGCGGTTTATGTCAAAATCTTCCTAATTGTCTCAATATTACAGGAAAAAAATACATTTCTTGAAACGTAAACCGTCATAAATGTATTTGTTTAAATACCGTAGTGCATTGAAACAAATAAACAAGTGGATAGCCCAGACCAGGACTGTGTCGCCTCCAGCCCGTATAACAGTAAAGCCAGGCGGGTGGTCTATAAACATAGGTAGACTGCAAGTTACCGATAGTGCATTCAATAGAAACAGAATTACCCGCAGCAGAAGCAAATAGCACTCTGATTTCATCGACTATTTGGTTATTAAACAAGTAGAACAGTACGAGATTTCTCGCACAGGTTCCCTAGTATTATTTAAGCTCATATTTTATTTTCTGGCTTAAGGAGTTACACCATTACAATTTGGGTACAATCGTGTTAACTGACTGAAAAGCATTCAAATATTCCCTGATAACATGTATTATTATGGTGTTTGTATTTGTTATTGAGCCTAGGATTGTGAAGGAGGCAGCCGTGGCCTGGCGTGAAAGTGGGGAAACCCCTTCTAGAGTGGTTGAAGTGGATATCAAACCCACCTGACCCCAATCCAGCACTCAGACCAGAAGTACATTTCTTGGCGGAGTCTCCATACGTACCCAGAAGGTGATCATGTAGTATTTTATTAGGGGAAACATTGCCTCAAATCTTTTATAGAGTGTTAGGAAAGAGACCAGAATAAATTCCTTCTAGAGCAATACATGTTAATGTGCGATGTATTGCGTGAAATCGCGTGAAAATGAAAGTAGGGTGTATACTGACATTTTATACGCGCCGAGTTATACTTGATATCGTCGTAACAATGTTTCTGTGAAGTTGAAATCACTGGTTATCGATATTATCTCGATAGATAGCTATTAATTTTTTTGGTTCCATGTTGTGGAATAAGGAGTTTCTGGACATTCCGCAAAAAATAAACTCTTGTTTGCATTATAACAGACGCAACAAACCACGACCAGGTAGCGTCTTTCAGGAGCATGAAGCATGTTATACAGTGTGTAATGAGTTGTTTGTTGTTCAATCTTTCATGGGCTTTGCGTCATCGTGGTCATGTAGCCCCGTGTACTTGGGTTTGTGTATAATTTATCTCATAACTTGTGTTATTGTGATGTTTGTAATAGTGTGTGTATTTGTTATTCGGGTAGGATTGGGTAGGAATCAACGGTGACCTTAAGTTAGGTGCCATCCCGGCATTTGAAAACCCTCGGAAAACCACTTTCAGGATGGCTGAGGTAGGAATCAAACCCACCTATTCTCAGTTTTGCCTCACGAGGTTGAGCATACCCCGTTCCAGCCCTCAGATCAGAACTATATTTTCTGGGTAGGGCCAGGAATCTATCCCGGGCCTCCGCGGTGACAGCGAAGACTGCTAGCCACTATGCAATGAGACTTTATGTAATGACGTATGATAACACATCTTTATAAAAAAGTAAGCTTTCTCCCTGAACATATAGAATATCATATTGAATTACAGATGCCCCCATGGCTTAGGCGGCGGCACGCCGGCCTCTCACCGCTGGGTCCGTGGTTCGAATCCCGGTCACTCCATGTCAGATCTGTGCTGGACAAAACGGAGGCAGACAGGTTTTTCTCCGGGTACTCCGGTTTTCCCTGCCAAAATTTCATTCCAGCAACACTCTCCACTATCATTTCATTTCATCTGTCATTCATTTAATCATTTCCTCAGGGGAGTGCGACAGGCTTCGGCAGCCGACACAGTTCATATCCTTGCCGCTAGATGGGGGCATCATTCATTCCATTCCTGACCCGGTCGGAGACTGGAAGCAGGCTGTGGATTTTCATATTGAATAAGTCAAAGTATTTTGTATCTACAATAACTCGGTTCAAACTTTGTATATTTCTTGGAAGAGGGGTATTATGACCAAACAAACACCAGTTGGCGTCAGAACTATTGGAGTGATTGGTATGAAAAATCGTATTTAAGTAGAAGCCTCCGGTACAATAAAGCGAGGCTGCAAATTATTTGTGTATTGCTAGGGTATGAGAGGGTCAGGACGTAGCCCTCACGTCTCTTCAGCTCTTTTCTTCTTAGCGGTTGGTTTAATTTTACAAACTGTACAGAACAATAGTTATTGGAAACTTGATCATGAACAACTTAACTACTAACGTTTATGATGGAATTAACATCTACTAATATAAATCTGTCCATGGAAGTAAAATAATCTACAATGAACAATCACTCTCTTTCCCCATCTACAAGGCAAGGACTGATGGCTCGCACCGTTCATTAGCACATCACTAAAAGTGAAGGTGAGAAAGATGTGAAACATGTATAGCCTATATGTTTCCGAATCAGCTTCTTTCTTTTTCCTTTCCTTCTGGCGGTGTCGACCAGTGGTCTTAAATCTGAGGCCACACTCGTATGTCGGTTCGATACCAACCATGAGTTGTGTGTGTTGTCTTTCATTTATGTGAAATAGAATAAATATATTCCAGCCATCATTCCTTATGACAAACTACATAATGCAAATACAAATAAGTTAAATTAGAGCTCATGGCTAGAAATTACCTAAAGTCAATATATTTTTAAACATTTTGTTTAGTATTGGCGTGATGGATGATAGTTTATTTCTATTAACAAATCTTCAATGTTTATTGTTGTCACTCCAACAATTCTTATTTCTCAGTACCTAATTCTAAGCAGAATAAAGTACACGTTAATTACCAAATCCAAGGTGTTGGCTAAACAAGATCCTGCAGCCTAGGCGTAGCTAATCTGATCCTTTACCGGTCTCTCGAGCCAGGGCAATGATGGGTATGAATAGCTAGAATATATAGCCAATAATATACAGTACTAGCAGAAGAAACATTCTTCGAACGGCTTTTCGAACTCTTCGGAAAAAAGCTCTCAGAGAAAAGTATGTAGTTATGTTATTGCCTGTATTTCAATTAGATTCATGACTTAACTACCGATGCCTAAACAGACTTTATTTAGACAGCCCAATGGTGGTGATTTGATAGCGATTTGTGGCATTGAAACAGAAGAGAGAAAACCAAGTTAATCTTCGTATAACTCTGATCGTCCAAACTAAATGCAGTAACAAAGAATGTACCGGTACTTAGTTTTAAACAAGAATGAAATGGCCGCTTCATGAAAAACAACAGCATTAATGGCATCACAGCAAAGAAAACCGAAATACCAGTTAAAGAAATGACTTTGAAATAACTTAATGACGATTTTTAGCCTATTTTCAATTTTGAAAAAATAGGCTTATGAGATCACCTTTTGTCCGTGTGTGTGTGCGTGCGTGTGTGTGTGTGTGTGTGTGTGAGGTGTGTGTGTGTGTGTCCCTAATACAATCTAAACGGCTGGAGCGATTTCAATGAAACTCGGTAAGTTCATAGCACTATTCCCGGCGACTTCGACCGTGCCCTTCAAATTTTATTAAGTCTCACCAATCCAACATGGCGGCTGTGCGAAATATTTCACTAGCATTCAATATCTCCGAAACTATTACCGATATCGCCCTGAAATTGTGTACGATGATAAAGGGCACTACTAGAAGTTCACCTATGAGACTTTCAAAAACCTGGTGACGACAAAACCAACATGGCGGTCAAGCAAAATTGAGACTTTTAAATAGACATTTCTCGCGATTTAACTGTCCAAACGTAATGAAACTTGGTACAGCAAATGTTCATACACATTGAAATGCACTGGAGTCTAATTTAGTTCAATTGTTTACATAACTTCAAAATGGCGGCTGTGCGAAATATTTCACTGACATTCTATATCTCCGAAACTATTACAGATATCATCATGCAATTTTGTACGGTGATAAAGGGTACTGATACAAGTTTATCTATGTACATTTCATAAACCTGTAAAGTACAAAACGAACATGGCGACCAATCGAATTTGAAATACTTCAATAGACTTTTCTCGTGATTTAACTCTCTGAACGCACTGAAATGTGGTACAGTAAATGATTTTGCAGTTTGTAATGCACTGCCAACTAATTTAATTCAATTGTTTACATAACCTCAAGATGGCGGCTGTGCGAAATTTTAAAATTAAGTTTTAATTTCTTTTGTCGTAATCATGCGATCGAAGTGAAAGTTTGAATAATGAAGCTAGGCAATAATTGTCCTTGAATGGTACATAACACTATGGCCTATACATATAACAATCCTAAATGGCGAGCTTCCGAAATATTTAGGCGGTTCTCAATATCTATGAATCTTTTACAGCAACCAAACTGATTTTTTTAAATGTTCATAGAGACTATGAACATATGTTCACCTATAGGACTTTCAGTAACCTGATGAGCACAAATCCAACATGGCGGCGACGCGAAGTATAAATATTTAAATGGACGTTTCTCGCGAATTAACTATCCGAGTGCCGTGAAACGTTGCACGTTAAATGCTTATACAAATGTTGATCCACTGGCATGTAATTTATTTCAATTGTTTGCATAATCACAAGATGGCTGGTATGCGTACTTTTAAAATCTCGTTTTTACTTCTTGTGTTCTAATCATGCGATTGAAGTTTGAATATCACACGTACACAATAATCTTAATGTAATAGTACAAAAATAAAAAGCCATCCTGGCGACCAAATGAAATATTTAGACGGTTCTCTACATCTACGAATGTTACAGCAATTAAAGTGAAATTTTGTATGTTGATAGAGACAATTAACATGAGCAGGATATATGAAAATAGGCTGTATAGTTCTTCACGGAACTACTTGTTTTCTAACAAAATTGTTCATTTAGAATCCAATAAATGATAATAACTACTCAGGCAGTTGGAATTAAAATGAAATGTCTTTCTTTATGTCATTAAAATTGTATGTCAATATTGTTGCAACATAGCCTAGCTGTGAAGATTATGTTCGCTCTTGCTCGGAAAACAAAGCGTATTCCAATACGGAAGGGGGAGCTCGTTTTGAAGGAACATCTGATGGCATCATGCATTCAAGATGGCGGTTAGGTATATTGCTAACATATTGAAATTAGTAACTCAGAACATAACAGCACAATTAAGAAAAAACGTGGTAGGTGAAAAGTATTATGTACGAGGCATCAGTTGTGTTAATTTATCACACATTTATCACGCAGTAGCCATCCTGAAATATCATAATTTACGGCTACGAAAAATCTGTGACAGGATACACATTTATAAGTAGTTTCGTATACCCGAAGGAAAATAACAGGGACTCCAAATTTTGAAGATGGTGGCTGGGCGTACTATTATAACGTAATAATGAATTATCCAGAATGTAATTGTGTAACTATAATGAAACTTAGTAAGAAAGGAGTGCCATGTAAGGGACCTCGCTAAAATAAGCCATAAGTCTGAATGGAACTGGCAGCAACCATCTTGAAAATATAGAATATCACAATGAATAGCTGAA
Organism: Meconema thalassinum; assembly: GCA_946902985.2. Classification (NCBI taxonomy): domain Eukaryota; kingdom Metazoa; phylum Arthropoda; class Insecta; order Orthoptera; family Tettigoniidae; genus Meconema; species Meconema thalassinum. The sequence continues at coordinate 468,754,126 of OX336390.1, read as the reverse complement.
AGTATTTTGTAGCTACAATAACGGAAATTACTAGGCATCTCCCAAGTGTCTTGCTATGACCAAGTAAAAAGATCAGCGACTCTATACATTTAGGATGGCGACTGGGCGTATTCTTTAAACTTGATTATCATTACCTCATGATATAATATCACAATTAACGCGAAATTTGGTGAGTGAAGAGTGCCATATAAAAGACGTCAATAGCTATAGCTTACTCATAAGAAGATCACACTGAATATAGTGCACAGCGGACATCTTGGAATTATGGAATATGAAATGAAATAACTCCACACATTATGGATTTACTATAACGTAAAAAATGAGTATTAGGCTAATGTAGAAGCATGTGAGTGCATTGTATGCCCAAGGCAAAAGAACAGGCTCGTCATACATTCAAACAGTGTCTGAGAGTACTGTTAAAATAGCAATAACTCTGGATCCAATTGCGCAATTAATACAAAATTTTGTAAGACATTAGTACACTTTAAGTGACTTTGCTAACATTAGTCATAAGACTATCACACTGCATATAACACGCAGCCGCCATCTTGAATATATGAGATATTTATATGGATAATCCAGTATTTATTACAGTTATAATGATGAAACGCAGCAAAAGGCCATAAAAGACATTCTCTGTAGAGGACAGAATTTCAACGATTCCATTTGTTCAAGATGGTAGATGAACGTACGTTTCTAATGTTAGAATCAATTTATCTGGATGCAAGAGTGGTATTACAACGACTTAGTAAAAGAAGTCTTCAATATACTTTAACATTCATCACAAAAACATTCAATATTATACTGCTCGATGGGAACAAAGGGTTAAGAGACTGCCTCGATGCAGAGAATATCGATACCTTGCCTAAAGATGATTCGATAGTCAAATGTTTTTTGAAACCTGTGAGAGACAAATGAAGATTGCATCCATTGATTTTTATATTACTTATATGAAAGTAGACTAACTGACCTCTAGTTTTTTATATAGTTTCCTTTCCTTTTAAGCCTGCCTTTATCATACGAAAATATAGGGTTATGAGATCATATTTTGTCCGTGTGTGTCCCAGTACAATCAAAATGACTGAAGCGATTTCAATTTAAAATTATTGTATTTGAGATCCCTTCCTGATTATTGACTGCCTATCAAAAAATTACCCCAACGTAAACAAACCTACAGTCACTTACAATAGAGTTTCCTTACATCCGTAAGAAAGACTCATAATGTATCTGTATTCGTAAATGACAAGGAGCCAAAGTGGATGAAATATATTATTTCTTTTTATGAATTAAGTAATAATAATGTAAGTACTTTGCAGGACCAAACATATTCCCTTAAATGTTTGGGTGTTCTGAACCCTTAACCTAGCCGGGCATGTACTTGTGCGTTAATGCCACCCATTAGCACGCGCCTGTGTGGGCACAAATACAACAATGACACTAATGTATGTTCCCTACTTACATGCCGCCAATGGATAACAAATTTGGTAGGTGGTGGCATGTTTTATTTCGCATTTGAGTAAAATACTCTAAGATAACTGGTGCTTGAAGGTTGAGCGACAGCATTCGAAGAGGCAAGGGGACCGCGGGGAAGGTCTGAGCAACAAGGACAACAGCCGCATTATGCATTCAGTCTTGGATCGTGGGCCAGCACATACATACATAAGTACATGCCTACCTGCAAGAAACTAGCTAGCCCCGATATCAAGTGACCAATCACAAACAAGTAATCACACACAAGGTACCTCCTACTTGATACATGTATTTAGAAAACTAACGTGCGATTGGTTAGCTATTAAAACTGAAGTGATTTTATGATTAGTTTTCTTCTTTTTATACTAGTCTTTAAGTTACTTACTTGTTTATTTTATTTCGGAGCATTCTGCTCCTTTTTCCATCATGTTCTGGTATGTTTTGATTTTATACCAACATATTCTAGACTTATGAGCTGCCTTTACAAACTAGAAATCCTCCTTTTGTTTCAGAATTAAGTTCATTTTAATAGATGAAACTATACAATGCCTCATGAAACTTAGCACCATTTGATATTCACTAATTTCTATTCATTGAGACTATTATCATTCCGCCTATTACGCTCAAGAATTTAATGAGAGATTATTCCAATAAATTATCTTATCACTCACAATCATTAAAATGTTTGGTTGCCAGAGTTGTGGTAAGTGGGTAATTACGATGTAGTTAACACACTAGATTATAATGAGTGTGTGAAATGGCGGCTAACCATGAGTGATGGGACACCTTGATCACAGTGATAACAGTTTGACAGTCGCCGAATGATGCTTAACTCATACGTTTTTCAGGTTCACCAAAATCTGGTTCCAGGTACACGAGTTCACACTGTAGAAGAAAAAGATGATGATGATGATGATAATTGTTGTTTTAAGGGGCCTAACATCTAGGTTATCAGTCTCTAAGAGCGAAACGAGAGAAGTAGAAACCAAATGAAATAAATACGAAATTTCCTAGCTTCATAAGACAGATCTCATAAACTGGTAAACGTTTGTGTTATGGTTAGCATAAATGTATGTTATGTTGGAAGTCATTTTTCAGTAAATGAAATGTAAATGCTATTCAGTCGGTCAACACCATTGAGAATTGTGACAGAAGCTGAACGAGAAGGAACACCACATCGCCCAAATGCAATGCTTGCCACGGTGGGTGAGTGGTTAACGTGTCAGTCTACTAACTCCAAGCTTGCAGGTTCACTCCTGGCCGTGGTATGTGATTTTGAATGGCGGCAAAAATTACGTATATCGTACGATGCTGGCATGTTCATAATAGAAAAAATAACCTCGGGAGTTTCCGCCAACACAAAGTTCCTCATTTCTCTACTAGAAAGCGCTATAGTATTCAAGGTGCTTAGATATCTAACCTCCTTGACTTTCATAGTGCTTCAGGGAACAACGAAATTCGACATGCAAGCTACCCTCTGGATGTCAAATAACGAAGCTTACACCTGGCAACCGAGGTCATAGGATATTATTATTATTATTAGCATCGCCCAAATAACCAGCTAAGTTCTTTAATCCATATCCAAATTACAAACACCAACATGACAATTTACTAAACATTATAGATTATCACACTAAACAAGTAAACTAGAAGGTCAATAGCCACTAAAATTATCGTAACAAAATATACATAATACTAGCAAACCTGACAAGTTACGCAAGTTTACAATAAGCTTCTGTAACTAGAATAATGCACAGGCAATATTGTGTATATTTTAACCCACATATTTGCAGACGTAGATTATTAGCTTGAGTGTAAAGGATCCGATGATGATCGCTTAACGATTGAAACTAGTCATCCAAATGTATTAATTAATCTCATGTAATTATTTAATTTTTATTTGGGTACAATTATGTTGGCCGACTGAAAATCATTTACATTTCATAAAATTAGCATGCTGACCTTCTATGCCCAAGATCGCGGGTTGAAACCCGGCCGAAGTCGTCGGATTTTTTAAGAGCGTTGAAATCCCTCAGTATGCCTTCCTTCGGAGAGGAAGTAAAGCCGGCGGTCCCATTTCATAGATTTATGGCATGTTAAAGAACCTTCCACTAATTACTCCTGTGTGATGCTAAATTATAGGTTTAGTTTAAACAACGCTCGTAGGTTCCTACGTTCGTCGCCAAGAGCCGACTGCGGTTGCGTCTAGTAGCCAAGTTCTGAACTAGTATTCGTTGACGGTGGCGTTTGGTGGCAAAAGTAGAACTACTTGAAAAATCCAATGTCTGCAGTCCTTACTTGAATTAAAAACACATAACACACACTAATACAGTCATCACAATTAACACCGGTTATCAGACAGATTCTACACACACCCAAAGTACACGGGGCTACATGACCGCGTTGTCGCAGCCCCTAAACTAAGAACCAGCCAAACAATGCTCAGTGATCTTTTAGCTCCCTTAGCTCAGAGGATCCATCTCTAGGACGCAGCACACAGTTTGGTATCCGGCGTATTCCAGACACGGGGTACACATAGCTGCTATTGGGCCCAATTCGGTACGCCATGGCGATAAACTTGAAAATGGGCTGACTTTTATATATTTATTGTTTCTACTGTATATGAATCGTAAGATTTGGAGATTTATTAGATTTGGAGTTAGTGAAATTGTGGAAATTCCAAAACATTGGTAATAGTTGACCGTTCTTGACTCCGACTTTCATGGCATCTGGCAGGACGATGATGTAGAGCTGAAATCTTCTGGTGTTCCCTAATTTTAGTTATTATTGATACGCCATTAACCTAAAAGAATACTATGCTTTTTAGTTCACAGTTATTCTGAAAGAAACTGTGTTGCAATAATTCGTACATAGTCTAAATATTATATTTTAAAATATGACGTCAATGTGTACTAAGTACAAATATTTTGCACAGTTCTAAATTTATTCTATCTAGACGTCATTTTCTGCTCTGGTGTTGAGTAATTTTATAGAAAAGAAGGAATTTCGACTACGCTAAATCAAATCCTCCAATGTACAACTAGTTCCGTTCCGTTAATCTCTTATGACTGCCCACCACAGTCCCGTATAATAATCTGATAATGATGATAATTGTTGTTTTAAGGGGCCTAACATCTAGGTTATTGGCCCCTACGTATAATAATCTGTTTAAAGTGTATTTTCGTAAGCTATGTTGGTATTCTGAGAAAGTTAACTATTTTGAAACGAATATTTTGAGAGTCGGTTTAATGTAAACATGAAGTTCCGTGACAATCTAAAGAGCCTACTTTCCTTAAAATTTAAAATTCATGCCAATGATTAATCTATATGGACCTAGGCTATCTAGAATAATGACGAAATAAAGTTGGTAATATAGAAATTTCTAATTAGTTCGAAATATACCTGGGCATTATGTAGCCTGATAGAGCACTACAGTTGGCAGCCCTGGTGACTGAATATATTCTTAGTTCCATCTCTTAAGGTACAGAATACAAAATTTGGTTGAAGTCCAATGGATATCATGGACTTTACATGCAGTTAAACATTGGACTTAATGCAGCGTGCGTAAAATGATGTTGGCAACAATGTCATACCTGTGTTGGTCAGAAATAATTTTAAATATTATCATCTATTGTTGTGCCAATTTTGAATGAAATCCATTTGTTAATATAGTAGTTACTGGTATTTTAAAATTGGACCTATCAGCAGGCTTAGAATGATGTTGGTAGCACTGACGTACATTAGTTGCTCCAAATTAATCTAGAAGGGCAGGTACTATACGTGCGCAAAGTTTAGAGCTGTTGGCTTGCAAACTTTCTGATAGCCTATATTAATATCAGGGTAAACAAGAAGTTCCGTGAAGAAGTATACAGCCTACTTTTCATGCCAATGATTATTCTACAGAATATGAACCTATCTAGAATAATGACGAAATTAAGTTGGTAATATCAAAATATCTAATTATTTCAAAATATACCTGGTATAATGTAGCCTAATAGAGCACTACAGTTGGCAGCCCTGGTGACTGAATATATTCTTAGTTCCATCTCTTAAGGTACAGAATACAAAATTTGGTTGAAGTCCAATGGACGTTACATGCAGTTAGACATTGGATCTATCAGCACGCGTAGAAGCATGTTGGCAACAATGTCATGCGTGTGCTGGTCAGAAATAATCTGAAATATTATGATATCTCTTTGTGCCAATTTTGGATGAAATACATTTGTTAGTATAGAAGTTACATGTATTTTAAAATTGGACATATCAGCAGGCATAGAATCATGTTGGCAGCACTGTCTTGTATTAATTACTCCAAATTAATCTAGAATGTCAGGTGCTATACGTGTGCAAAGAATAGAGCTCTTGGCTTGCATACTTTCTGATATATTGATATTAGGGTAAAAAAATATAGACAGCATTTATTAACAGTTGGCAGTCCTGATTGCTCTTAACAATACTAATAGTAATATCTGTTATGGTACACATAGCACATATGAAATTTGGTTGAAATCCAACTGATAGTATAGAAGTTACATGTATTTAAAAATTGGTACTATCAGCAGGTTTATAATCATGTTGGTAGAACTGACGTATATAAGTTACTCCAAATTAATCCAAAATGTCAGAATATACGTGTGCATAGTTTAAAGCTGTTGGCTTGCATACTTTCTGATATATAGGTATTTGGATGAAAAAAATAGAGAGAGCAATTATTAACAGTTGGCAGCCCTGGTGGCCTTAAGAATACGCTCAGTCATATCTGTTTATGTACAGATATTACATACAAAATTTGGTTGAAATCCAATTGATAGTGTAGAAGTTATATGCATTTAAACATTGGACCTATCAGAAGGCTTAACATTATTTTGGCAACACTGTCATAGTTGGCCTCCTGGAAATTAAACTGAAATAGTCTTATCTACATGTGTGCCAATTTTGGAATAGCTCCCATGCATACCTTGCAAGATATCCAACATGGAGCTCAAATTTCTAGTGCGTTTTTTCAGCAGTTGGTAGCACTGACATCATTTTCAAATATGGACGTGAGATATTCCGGTGCACATCTTTACTCATACTAAATTTGGTTTTGATTGCTGCAGCCGTTTAGGAGTTGATAGGGGGGGACACACACACAGCCAGACAGACAGACAGAAGGACAGACAGACAGACAGACACACACACATTTTCCCGGATCGATCTCATAAGTCTACTTTTTCCTCATTTTTGCAAAATGTGAAAAGTAGGCTAAAAATATAAACAGCATTTATTAACAGATTGCTCTTAACAATACGCATAGTCATATATGTTATGGTACACATAGCACATAAGAAATTTGGTTGAACTCCAATTGATAGTATAGAAGTAACATGTATTTAAAAATTGGTCCTATCAGCAGGCTTAGAATCATGTTGGTAGCACTGACATACATTAGTTGCACCAAATTAATCTAGAATGGCAGGCACTATACGTGTGCGAAGGTTAAGGCTGTTGGCTCGCATACTTTCTGATATATTTGGATTAATAATAGAGAGAGCATTTATTGACAGTTGGCAGCCCTGGTGGTTCTTAAGAATACGCTCAGTCATATCAGTTTATGTACACATAGTACATACGAAATTTGGTTGAAATTCAATTGATAGTGTAGGAGTTATATGCATTTAAACATTGGACCTATCAGTAGGCTTAGAATAATTTTGGCAACACTGTCATGTACAGTATGACCTCCTGAAAATTAAACTGAAGTAGTATTATCTATATATATGCCAATTTTGGAATAGTTCCCATGTATATATTCCAAGATATCCAACATGGAGCTGAAATTTCAATTATGATTTTTCAGCAGTTGGTGGTACTGACATCATTTTCAAGTATGACGTTGAGATGTCCCGGTATAGATCTTTACTCATACCAAATTTGGTTTCGATTGCTGTAGCCGTTTAGGAGTTGATAGGGTGGGGGCACACACACACAGACAGACATACAGACAGAAGGACAGACAGACATTTTCCCGGATCGATCTCATAAGACTACTTTTTCCTCATTTTTGCAAAATGTGAAAAGTATGCTAAAAAGTGTATTATTGATTACCTGAACTAGGGTACGTAATAAAATCTACCTAACAGTTTGTTAACAATGACGAGTGCAATGATATTCGTCTAATATCACTGTGCACATCTGGAAGTTTGCTACAAACATTTCGGAGGTGGTCTCTAATCCTTGTCAGTGACCCTGATGCTGCAATTCACACACTCACAAGTGGAAACGGTACGAGATTAGTAAATTGAAATATGTTTATATTGAATTATTACTAATATGTTTATTTGAACACTGCACGAAATTGTAACTCAATATAATGTAAATATTGAATTATTACTAGATAGATCTATTAACCGACATATATAACATCCATGAAAATATATTGCTAAATAGCTGACGCAAAAGCTCGAAAAAGAACGTATCTCATGAAATGATCAGAACAAGATTATAACATGATTTAGGGCCACTGTAATTAAATAAAGTAGAGTCGTCTGTTTATCATTCCATGGAATGATTTAAGAAGAATAACCGAATTAATTTGGAAAAGAGATAAAAATGAAAACAAGAATGACAAGGTAAGTGAAGTAATTGAGACGTAAATAAAATACTGTATTAATCCCTATATATATTATAATTGTGAAAGTCTGTGTGTGTGTGTGTTAGTTTGTTACCTCTTGACACTAAAACGGCTGGACGGATTTGGATGAAATTTGAAATGGAGACAGCTTATACCCTGGGATAACATATAGGCATCCTTTCATCCGGAAATAAATCATTGTTCCCGTGGAACAGGCAACATAACTGAAAAGTCACCAAAAATACTCAACCGGGACAAAATATCGAAGTTGTCGCAAAAAGACCGGACAAAGCTCATTTTACGCCCCTCGATGCAAGGAACAATACTCGGTAGGTCCCTACGGGACACCGAAACCACATTTTAAGGCCCTAAAACCAACCGTTTCAAAGATATTCGCAGAAAACTATCTTTACTCTGATAAACTGATGAAATAATGGCAAGTCCGTTTCCATGGCAACTGAACCTCACGGTATGACATCCGATTTTATATACATATCCCTGTAGGAGGCAAAGCCAATCAATTTGTTATCTTTTTCAAGATATATATGAACACAATAAGAACAGGGTAACGCGCCTGCCTCTCATCCGGAGGCCCCGGGTTCGGTTCTTGGCTCCATCAGAGATTTTAGACACTGACGTGAGGGCTGCAACGGAGTGCACTCAGCTTCGTGAGGACAATTGAGTAGCTGTCTGATAGCGAGGCAGCGCCCTGGTCACGAAGAACAAGACTAACGGCCGAGGGGACACAGTACACTGACCACGCGTCACCACAATATCTGCAGGCCAAATGGCTGGGAAGCGGTCGCATGATAGGCCTAGGCCCTTCATGGTCTGTAGTGCCAGGGGTAAAAAAAATAGGGAAAGCGCCTTCTAATACCACCTTTAATTTGTAAACACTACAGTAGCGGCTTCTAGGGAAGCGTGATGGCGCAGTGGCTTAGCTTCTCGCCTTTCACCAGGACGGCCGGGGTTCGAATCCCGGTGACAGCGGGGTGGAATTTTCACCTGGAAAATCACGTGGCGTCAGGAAGAGCATCCGGCCTTAAATCCCCGGCCAAAACCGAAATGAGCCTGGCTGGCTACGGCGACCCCAATTAATTGGGAATAGCTGAAGAAAGTTTTACAGTAGCAGCTACTAAATAAAGGTAGCGATATAGCTACGTTCAATTTCATAAACACTGGGCTCACAAATCCCGTATAGTTAAGTAAAAATAACAGTCTGGTCGTTATTTCAGTAGCAACGAAGCTCTGTGGTGGCTATTGCCGTGTCCGTAACACTTAAGGCATCCCGCCGTCACATACCTCAATGTGCACTTACAAAATTGTGAACCAGTCTATTTTACTGAAAAGAATTTCTACGAGCGAGTATCCACTCCGGCAAAAACCACACTCACTACCTTTTCCAAAATTTACACAAGACATGATTTTTAAAGCACTCTTCTGTGTGTTGAGGTACAGAGATATACCACATGGAAAGATACAATAAAATGTTGGCAAATCTGAGTTCAAGGAACTGCTGTTCAGAATAGGCTTTCGGTGCAGGTTATGCGGCCCATGTTCGTAACATGGAATGTTTTCTTTTGACAATGCATCTACACCATGTGCGAGGGCAACGCATTTCAAAGATCTCTAAAAACACAATAAACAGGTAGTTGGAGAAAAATTTTAAGTGGGAGCGAAGATTCAAAGAGAAATAATTTCATCTTAGAGATTTGCTGATGAGATCGTCATCTTGACCGATGCGCCAGAGGAATTGCACGAGTTTTTGAATGGTATGGACTCCGTCTTGAGGAAATAATTCATGATGGAAATCAATAAATGTAAAGCAAAATTATTGGAATGCAGCCAAAATAAATTAGAAACCTCTATGCACATCAAATTGGCAGGTGAAACGCTACGGGAAGTAGGAGACTTCTGTTACTTAGGAAGAAAAATAGCCAGTGATGGACGAAGCAAAGAGGTTGGCTCAGGCAAGGACATCATTTCTACAGAAAAGGAATCTGTTGACATCGAATATACATTTAGATATTAGGAAGTAATTTTTGAAAGCTTTTGTCTGGAGCGTGACACTATAAGGAAGTGAAACTTGGTCTAATGGTGCAGCAGAAAAGAGGAAAATTGAAGCGTTTGTAATGTGGTGTTACAGGAGAATGATGATGATCAGATGGGTAGATGGGGTAACAAATAAAGAGCTATTAAGACGAGTGGGAGTGGAGAGATGTTTCTGGCGACTGCTATTGAAGAGAAGATATAGGTTGGTACGACACATATTAAGACACCCAGAAATAGCAAGCTTAGTTATGGATGGGAGGGTTAAGGACAAGAACTGTAGGGTAGACCAGGGTAAAACAGATTGCCTCGGATGTAGGGTGTGGTAGCGATATAGAGATGAAACGATTAGCTCAGGAGAGGGAGTCATGGAGGGCTGCATCAGTCCAGTCAAGAAACTGAAGACTCAAACAACAACAGTTGGGAATTTTAATTACTTAGAGAGGCATGTGAGGCAAAAGGGTTGTTGGAGAATTTCAATCCCTGGGATGTAACACTGGAAGAGAGTGCATAATGTACATCAACGGCCAAGGTCAGAGATATTTTACTATAGGTAAGGAAAAATACTTTTGATTCCCCATATTCCGATAGATTTGCCATTCCAGTGTGCAAGAGTGCAGTTCCCTCTTCAAACAATATTCGCAATTTCTATTAACAAAGCGCAATCGCACACACTTAACAGCAGGTGTACAATTGCATCGTCCCCATTGACTTGATCGCAAGCGAAGCCGCGGGTACCTGCTAGTAATTATATAAATGTGACTGTATATCAAGTTCAAGATCAGTATATAAGCTACTCACTCATTGAGTTTATTTACACAATCTCCATTTCCAAATTACTCAACAAAAATGAAAAGTTTTTTTCTAGAAGAACTTCAAGGAGTAAAGTTTTAATTAAATCAGGTCTCTCGAATAAACCTTAATTCGAACTAGTTTATATTGCCCATTGCTGACGAGTTACCACTGTAGATAAATAAATAAAACACCCATGGAAATATAATGCTAAATAGCTGACGCAGAAAGAGTTCACTCCTTAGATATTTCCCGAGACTATTATTAACACTGTAAACGAAGAATTCCACCCAATCTACTATGGATGTTTGGGACCTTTATAGATGGCTCTGAGGGATACGTCAATACATCCTCCAGGTCTTGTGTATTATGGTCAGGATGTGGGGTCATAGTACTTAAACAGCGCTATCAGATTAGTATCGCACGGAGTTGTGACGACGCACGCCCTATGAAAAGCCAGCACGTCCACAACAGACGACGAACCATGCGTTCAGTCCATTTATCCGCTGTACACCGGGTGAGTTAGCCGTGGTCGTTACGGCAGGACTGCTGGCAGTCGCTTACATTCGAGAGGCGAGGAGGTTCGAATCCCCCCGTCGGCAACCTTGAAGATGGTCTTCTGTGGTTTCCCATCTTCCTTCCAGGCAAATGCCGGGGTTGGTCCCTATCTAGAGGCCACAGCCGCTACCTTCCAACTCCTCGTCCTACATTCAAACTTTCCTCCCCAGACAACACTCCACACGCGACGGTACTTGTAGCTCACCCATTGGGTGTCCGCCTGAAGCAGCTACACAACTGGCGATCCGAACATGTCCTCGGACACTCCCGGCACTAAAAGCCATACGCTAAAAAGAAATCCGCTGTACGTCACATGTGTTAATTTTTACATCTGAAGGTCACAGGAGGAGCTTCCACGTGCTCTATAGTGCGGTGTCTTCTAACTTTGCACTCGTACTAAGACCCAGCACCCTGATTGTGATACAGGCATATAACATACTTCAACTTTTATTACCGTACAATATATTTACATTAACTTCAGTACTAAATTAATATTTGGATCTCTAAGTTCTAAATAGGTAATCTGTATTGGAATTGCGACCAAATGTTCGTGCCTACGTCAATTATATTCAGCATCGACAAGTCTCTTAAAACGTTGCTATAGACCAATCAAAATTAAGCATGGATGTAAATGATGCATGTGTAATAATGAAAGTCAACACTATAGAATATTTTATATATTTAGCGTATGGCTTTTAGTGCCAGAAATGTCCGAGGACATGTTCAGCTCGCCAGATTTTGAAGCTGCTTCTATGCAGACACCCATGGGGTGAGCTACAAGTATCATCGCGTGTGAATGAAATGAAATGAATGAGCAAGTTGAGTTTCAATTAGTTGCAGCTTTGGCTACAGGATACCACTGACACCTAGCAACGAACGTGGGAACTTGATAGAGCGTTTCTAACGAAATATAACTTGCACATTTGGCAGGTTATTTTTAATGCCATAAATCTGTGACATGGGCCCGCCGGCTTTACTTCCCCTCCGAAGGAAGGCATACTGAAGGCTTTCATCGCTCTTAAAAATTCCGACGACTTCGGCTGGGTTTGAACCCGCCATCTTGGGCATAGCATTTCAGCATGCAACCGACTATGCCACCGAAGCCACTACTACTCTTTTTACTGTAGAATAAAAAACAAAGAACAGTGGTATTCGAACCCATTCACCTTAATAGTCCACAAGAGATTGCACCTTAAAGCGTATAGCTATTCCAAATCCGTGGAACTTTACCTATATGGTGACGATGATGGTGATGATTACGATGATGATAATAATAAAAATAATATGGTCTCAGCAATCTGGTGTAGCTCTTTTCTGTTGGAGTCATTCAGGTGATCTACTCTCCAATCTAAAGGTTCTGCTTAACACTGCCATCCATCAGCGAAACCAGAACACTATTAGGAGACCTGAGGCTGTAATATTTCGTCTTGAAATCACCAAATTCATTATGCAACGACTTGTATGGTTCATAAAAGATGATGATGATGATGATAATTGTTTTAAGGGGCCTAACATCTAGGTGTTCATAAAAGAGAGAGGCCTCTTGCCAATCAATCTGGGTTTCACTTTTATAGTTCCCCAACGTCCATTTAGTGCAATTGGAGAGCGCCATCCAAGAGGCATTTCTCCAAAAAAGACCTCCTAGTAACCGCTCTCTTCTTCTTCTTCTTCTTCTTCTTCTTCTTCATGTCAAGTGTTAGGCCAGGTGGCCTGTTGCGGTCTCGTTCCATCACTTTGTAGGTCGACCTACGTCTCTTCTGTCTGTAGGTTGGTATTTGAGGACTCGTCTGGGATCCGGCCGGTCTTTATACGTAGTACATGGTCCTTCCAAGCTGATCTGTAATTCTGCACTGTATTGATAATTGGTTTTACTTCTAGTTCGTTAAGGATATTCTCAGATCTTTTCCTATCCCATTGTGTGTATCCAGCTGTTCTCCTCATGAACCGCATCTCGGCACTCGTAACTCCGTTGATCCCCTTTGCGAAGGGTCCAAGCTTCGCTGCCATATAAAAGGGTTGGTTTGGTAGTTTGAGACGTGTGTGCCTCTGGACTAAAGATGGCCTGAAGATGTTATTTATTAGTCCTGTGGCCTTAGTGAAGTTGATGATTTTGTGCTTCATATCGGTAACTGAGGTTATAGCCAAGTTATTTGAATGTTGATCCTGCTCAAGGGTTGTATTTTCTATTGCAATTTTTGTTCTCACATGCTTTTATCCTATGAAGGCCATAACTTTAGTTTTGGTAAGGGAAATCTCCAAGTTCTCTTCGTTCTCGAAAAGGCGTAACGTATATTACGGTATGACGTTACGGAATCCTTTTCACCTCACAACGGAGAGGATTCCACGGCAATCAACCGATATTCACTTCACGTTTCATACCGCTCTGACTGTTTCGTTTGACAGTACACTATCTCAGTGCCACAAAGCTTGATCAGAGAGTTATAGTTTGACGGCAGTACAGTTCAGAATCAGTACGCCAATCAGGCAAAATTGCCTTGAGCATTGAGCCACTCATCCTACCCACGCACCAGGTTGAATATCCCCATGTGCTAAAACATAGTCTCCTGGTGCGCGAAGAAGTCGATAATCACCTGCTGCACATCCTCGTCCGAGCTTGTGAGGTATTTTTTAAGGTACCGAAGGCGTGATATTCGCATGGGGAGAGATCAGGACTATAGGACGGCTGCTGGAGCATCTCCCAAGTGCGTTGACGTACCTTATGCGTTACAAACTTTTGCGGTATGGGGACGTTCGTTATCATGAAGTAGCAGCACCCCTTGTCGCATTTTTCCCGGACGTTTCACCTTAATACACGCCGTAATTTCTCCAGTGGTTCGCAGTGCCATTCCCCGTGATGGAGGCACCAGGTTCCTTGAGATCAATAAACAATGGACCCCGAAAACCAAAGAACCGGGTGAGCATCAACTTTCCAGTGGAGGTTTGACACTTGAACTTCCTGGGATGAGGGGACGGTGGCTGACACCACTGCATCGTCGACGCCTTTGTTTCCAATTTCAAGTGGTGGCACCAGATTTCGTCGCCTGCAACAATGAACGTGCTGTCTTCAACATTGAAACGCATCAGGTGCTGCAGGCAAACAGCTATCGGTGTGGTTTATGTTTGGCATTCAACGCCCGGAGTATACGCATATACGCCGCATCAACGCCTTCAAACGGAAACGTTTTGGTCACGCCTTATACATCCAAGAAAATGGAGTTGCGCAGTGATCAGAGGTAAGTTAGGTGTCTCTAGGCGCACAGCTGTCGCCACGGGACCCACGGTAGTTCCATCGCTTAGGTAGATGATTTAGCTCCACATTACAGCTCTGGAAGTGAACGGCAAATGTAGCTAGCTATCAATCTGAATTATTTCTCCGGGAAGCCTTATTACCGTTCACTGACACTTATTTATTTATTTATTTATTTATTTATTTATTTATTTATTTTTGTTGTGAACATTACAGGAAGCCCCAATTACATTGCTCACTACTAGAATTAGATAATATAAAACAATATATAAATAGAAATACAAAAGATACATAAAGAGAAGATATAGATAGAGTTACACGTGATAAATAAGAAGAAGAAAAGGAAGGTTAGGTATGAGAAGGAAATGGGCTGAATACAGTACAATATATTACAAGACATCTTGCAGTTTATCACAGGATGCTGCAAACTGGTTTTCTGGCATACTGAAAATATCTAAGTCAAGATGATGAACTTTATTATAGTGGGATAAAATTCTGTTAATCGGCGAGTTTTTATGATTGTCTGTGTGAACTCTAGGAATAAAGAAAATGTTTCTGAATCTACTAGGTTTCACAGCTAGGACGTATAACGTAATTATCTCTCGAATTTTAGCGTCGTCAATTTTATTGTTTACTATTTTTATAGAGGAAAAGCAGGCCCTGACAATTTCGCCTGTGAGATAGTTTTCTGACATTGAAGGACTGTAATATAAATGTGTACGATTCGTAAGAGGGATAATAGCCAAATCTTTTGTAATATACGTATTTTAAGAATTTCTTTTTGGATGTTCTCTATAAGCTTATTATGTTTCAATGTGTATGGATTCCATATAACTGAAGCATATTCTAGTTGTGATCTGTTGAAGGCATTAAAGAGCAATATTAAAACCCCATAGGAGAAATTAAATGCATTTCTTATTACAAATCCCATACATTTATGTGCTTTAGGGACAATTTTCGTTATATGTCTTTGAAAATTCAGATCATTGGTAAATACGATTCCCAGATCCTGATGATGATGAATTTTAAGTAAGCACTCCCCGTCAATGTCATAGTGAAAATTTATGTAATTTTTTCGCCTACTGCTTACTGCTCCCTGTGGATCCATTTTGACAGCAAGTTAACGAGGCAGTACCATATGAAAAAAAAACGGGTATTTTTTGAGGAAAATGAATATGGTTAATTTCCTAAGTGGTACTTCGCAGGGGCAAACCGTGCGATGCTTCTATGGTTTTATCAAGCCTTCGTCCTGTACCAGAATAATCTATGGTTCGCGGATTACGGTTCAGCACGACTCAGAAATTCGACAATAGTGGACAGTGTCCATCGTAGTCGCATTAGGCTGCCAAGTGATGCTTGCCGGACTAGCCTGATTTCCGGCCAACCCCAAATCGGGTGTTTCACCTCTGAATATTAGACGACAATATATACTGTTAATTTACATGTGCAAATAGTCTGCGACAGAAACTGCATTATCCGATCGTATTATTTCCTACTAGATGAATTTGCAATATCTAAGAATTGATCTATTAACGTAGACTACTGTATTATATGAATGCAAGTTGTATAGGAATCTTCTTCTTATTGGTTTATCAGTAAAGGGTGTTCTTTTTGTCTGATTACCTAAATGTTTGGTTTCAATGGAACATAAGATACGAGAGGATGGAAAGACAGATAGAAACAGAGTTGGGTCAAGACCAGTTTGGCTTCAGGAAATACGTATGAACAAGGGATGCTGCACTATGTCTTAGGCTGATTTTGGAAGCTAGAATAAGGGAGAATAAGAGAGAACGTTCGTGGCATTTGTAGACTTATAAAAGGCTTTTGATAACGTTAATTGGAGTAAGTTTTTTGACATTTTGAAAACGATTTGAATAAATTACATGGATAGGAGGGTGCTCTACAACCTATACAGAAACCAGACAGCAGTTATTCGAGCCGAAAGACATGAGAGAGAAACTGGTATTCAGAAAGGTGTAAGACAGGCTGCAACTTATCACCCATACTTTTTAATCTATACATTTAACAAGCAATGAAGGAAATTTGAGAAGAAATCACAGTAGGAGTAAAGATTTTAGGGTAAATAATTTCAACTCTGAGATTTTCAGATGACATGGTCATCTAAGCCGACACACCAGAGGAGTTGAATGTTTTTTTATGTGTAACATCTTTCCGCTCGGTTGCTGGATAGTTTTGTGGGAGTGATTTTGAAAATTGGGGACGGAAGTGAATCGGACGGAAGTGGATCGAACGGAAGTGGATCGGACGGAAGTGAAGACGCACTGCCAGCTGGATGTACAATTGAAAATGTGTGTATTGGAAACGGGGCAGTGTGTGCTCTGTAGCGCGAGAATGTTATGACAATACAGTAGGAGGCGCATTTAGCAGGCACTGGTTTGACGAGCACAGTGGCAAATGTTTCATCGACTTTCATTTGTCATTGAGCAATTTATGAAGCTTCGCGTTCAAGGTTGAATATCACATGGGGTAGGACAAAGACGACAAATGACATTTAAGTAAGCGGCATTATTGTCAAGCTGTGGGTGAGTAGTCAAATATTAAATGCCTAACAGAATGTTGTTATATGAGTGGAATAAAAGCTGTATTTTCATCATATGTGAGACTAGGTCATTTCATGATTGTAGGAAGCCATGTTTTGATTGTTTATGACGAACTGTATGAGAGCCTTGAGAATAATGATTGTTATAGTTACTGAGGAATGTGCTCACGGTATTTGAGAGTACTGTCGACGTTGTGTGTCACTTTGTTATTCTGAATTATTAATGTAAAAGGAAAGAAGGAAGCTTGTAGTTTTGCGTGTCCGTTAATCTCACGATCATGATCCACGGTACCTCCCTTTTACGTGGAATGCGAACCACGGGACATGGCATTTCATTTCGAAAATCTCACATGTATTTACCGGGAATCAAACCCGGTCTACCTTGGTGAGAGACTAACAGCTTGACCGCAGAGCCACAAATGTGACAGTAGCATATCTCCAATTCAATCTATACATTCATCATAGTACCAGTGTGAAAATTGAGTGTAAATTAACATTTTAAGAATGTCCAAGCTGTGTAGTATACGAGTAGGATAACATGTCAGATGTTACACATCATATGCGACTACTGTAAGGCTCGTATCTTTTTTTAAATGGTATGGATTCTGTTTTGAGGAAATAATTCGTGATGCAAATTAATAAATGTAAAACAAAAAAATTGGAATGCAGCCGAAATAAATCAGAGACCCCTACGGCCGTCGAATTGGCAGGTGAAAAACTAAAGAAAGTAGGAGACTTCTGTTACTTAGGAAATAAAATAACCAGTGATGGACGAAGCAAAGAGAATATTAAAAGAAGTTTGGCTAAGGCAAGGAAAGCATTTCTACAGAAAAAGTATCTGCTGACATCGAATATAGATTTAGGTATTAGGATGTCATTTTTCAAAGCCTTTGTCTGGAGCGTGGCACTCTATGGAACTGAAACTTGGACTATTGGTTCAGCAGAAAAGAGGAAAATAGAAGCGTTTGAAATGTGGTGTTACAGGAGAATGATGAAGACCAGATAGGTAGGTAGGGTAACAAATGAAGTGGTATTAAAACGATTGGGAGAGGAGAGATGTTTGTGGTGACTGCTAATGAAGAGAATAGATAGGTTGGTAGGACACATATTAAGACACCCAGGAGTAGCAAAGTTAGTTATGGAAGGAAGGGCCAAGGATAAACACTGTAGACCAAGGTTAGAATATGTTTCAGATTGCCTTGGATGTAGGGTGTGGTAGCTATGTAGAGATGAATGAAGCGATTAGCTCAGGACAGGGCTGCATCAAACTAGCCAAAAGACTGAAGTCACAAGCGACAACACTGGAACATGAAGACACATTCTCAAAATTAAAAGTTTACGCCAAGTGGTGTTACTGGCCCCACGTGATGTTTGTGATGATTGTCCTTGCTCCAAATCTTCTGACTCGAACTTGGTTCACTTGGACGGGAGGTGAACTAGTAGAAAAATTCGCCATCACAACTCTCGAGTTTTATCTATCATATATGGTTACATTAACTGCATTGATATAAGGTTCCCCGTCGGCCCATGCGTTAAAATCTCTCCGTATTTTGTGCAGATTCAGTACATTAAATGAATTCCTTCAAAAATGCTTTCACACATAGACATTTCATTTGCTATTCTTCATAAACCGATTTAACTGAATAGGTCGGGGAGTATTTTCCTAATAAATTAGTTCCACAAGGTT
Organism: Meconema thalassinum; assembly: GCA_946902985.2. Lineage (NCBI taxonomy): Eukaryota > Metazoa > Arthropoda > Insecta > Orthoptera > Tettigoniidae > Meconema > Meconema thalassinum. The sequence continues at coordinate 468,735,150 of OX336390.1, read as the reverse complement.
CGTTGCTATACGAACTTATCTGCAATTGCCACCTTCCCAATCATCACTTGCACGGTAGGTGAGTGGTTATCGTGTCGGATTACTAACCGCAGGCATGCAGGTCTGCTCCTGGCCTTGGTAAGTGATATTTGAAAGGTGACAAAAATCACGATACGCATGTCATACGATATTGGCATGTTAAAGAACCCATTTCAATTCAGTAGGCCGTGTTCATAATGGCGACATTAATCTCGAGATTTTCCGCCATCATAAAGTTCCTCATTTTTCTACTAGAAAGCGCTATAGTGTTTAAGGAGCTTAGATATCTAACCTCCTTGACTTTCATAGTGCTTCAAGGAACAACAAAATTCGACATGCAAGTTACCCTCTAGGTGTCAAATAACAAAGCTTGCACCCGACACCCGTGGCCATACGTTATTATTATTATTATTATTATTATTATTATTACAAATTCACACACACTACTATTACTCCTACTACTACTACTACTACTACTACTACTACTACTACTACAGCTATCACAATAACACAGGTTATCAGACAAATTCTACATACACCCAAGTACGCAGGGCTAAATGACCACGGTATCGTAAAGCCCCTAAACAAATCATCAACAACTCACTATTCTTCCTCCAAGCATTTGTTCCGATGGGGCAAGGCATCAATGACAGCATGGAGGAAATATATTTCCAGTTCCTGAAGCTACGTTGAAGACGCACCTGGGGAATTAGTGTGTAAGAGTAATTTGTAGGAAAATTACAAAATTGTGGTTCTAAAACTCGTCGGCATAACTTTCATCTCTGTTCAGATCTCTTCTAGGTGGGCACAAAGGATGACGTGAATGTTCGCCATATATTGGTGTTAATAATAATATATCCACGAATCATATACTGTTACGAAATGCAAATAGCAGATCAACATTACGCACTTCCATGCACGAACTCATCTTTCAGCTGATATTGCGAGGGTCAGATGTATCATATACTACGTGATAACACTGTGATCTTCTAATTCGACCCTGGCGTAATATTCGAAATCGAATGGGAATATTTAACCCCATGAGAGCTCTTGTTCTTCTATTATTTGGAGTTGCAATGGATTTTTGACCAGGCTGTGATCTATACATTTCGTTGTTTGTTGTTGTTGCTAATTCGTTTTAGGGGCATGAGATATCTAGGTCACGAGCTCTGTGTGTTCCTCTGGTAACTTTTGTATTGTGTGTAATGGTGATTATTAGGGTTGGGAATGGAGTAGGTGCCCCGGAACTTCAAATAAGTTACTATCTCAGCATTTGCCTGGATGGAGCGTAGAGAAAACGGAGCAAATTTCAATCGCGATAACTGCTTTCAGCGCCTGGATTTGATCCTCCGATCTCCTGACTTGCTGCAGCTGCAGATCCTCAACGCTGTCATGGTGAACAGATCAACGCAAACGGCTACGGCGTGAGGTGAGTATACTTTTGTGTCAACCTCATAGTCGTAGTATTTCAGACTTAAAGTGAATCAATTTCGGAGGATGAAGGGTGTTTCTTTCCTTCTTAGATAATTTTTCACCCCACAGAACTGCAACGTTTCGCCGCAGCGCGACGGTACAAACGCTGTAAATGTTGGGCGCGATTACGCTGATTCCTTACGCATCTAATGTAGAGAATTGGGAAATCTGAGTTCCGAACATTTCGATTTGGAACAAGAGTACTACTATTTGATGCCAATATACATTTTTAAGAGCAGGAGATACATCGTATTGTATACCAAAGTGGTGCTAGTTCCAAGGGGAGAAACATCCAGGTTTTCAATCCCTCTCAATCTCATTTCCGGATGTTAAGTTTGATAAGTCTTAGTTAATATTCTTTGCAGAGAAGGTGTCACTGTTACGGAGAGGTAATCTGTTTAATTGATGACCTGCCACTGCCAAAATATAGGCTAATTCTTACTGGACAAAAACACTCGTATTAGCATTATTCCATTATAGGCTGCACGTAACTATCCAGGTAATAAGTTATGTCCTTCACTTGGCAAGATACACAGAGTAGCCATTCCATACCAATAATCCTGTGTAACCCTCTCCCAGTTTTCCTGACACTCTGGCTAGGTCTAAAGCAGTGGTTCTGAACCCGTAGAAGTCTGCGGACCACTCAGCGTGAAATTGAATCGTGTACGGACCACCCCTCCCCCCGTTCCCCATCCCCCTCCCCCCCCCTAATACTCCTTATCAGTAATTGTAACCCTTCATCAATAACACTTAATTTAAAGATATTTCAATTCAAAACCTGATAGTCATCGCCGCGAATACACTCGGACGATTCTCGTTCAACGCACATCGTTTTCGGAATCCCCATTTATTGGCCACTTTTTTATACGTGCTGGTGGACCCTTTTCTCTCGCGGACCACTCCCGAGTCTCTCGGGGACCACCCGTTGTCCGCGGACCACCAGTTAAGAACCACTGGTCTAAAGGAAACAATATGATCTGTAAATAACACATATCCTACTTTCTTTGAAATTCACGATTTCATTTGCATCTCCTGTTCTTACAGAGCAGTAACTTTCGTTACAAGTACAGTAGGGTGTGGAACCCAGTGGGCACAAACTTTTCGCATCTTCAGCTCTTTTCTAAAAATGTGATGGACAGACGATCCTGCAATACCAAGTTCCTTGGAAATCTCCACAAGACTACAATGCTAACCACTATGATCACTGATTGTCAATAGTGTTGCCATTACTACCCTGCCAGGGAATTTTTACCGCTAGACGTGGAGCGGGGCTGTTGTGTATAAATTACGTCAGCTCACCAAATTATGGGTGCCACGGTTGGGTGCGGCGCAAGAGGGGGAACGCATGTACAGTCATACAATGAGAACACACCGCACAGCGCAGGACCCAGCACGAACCATGGCACACTTGGCATGCGATGAGGTTTCGCTGGTGACGACTGCACGTCTACCACAGGCGTGCGGCTGGGCGGAGCGCATTAGTTCCAATTTCCGCCACCGGCAACAATTCGCTGGCTGGGTAGTACTTATCGAATGCCCTAGTATTTGTATATTTTATTATTTCAAGATGACGGCTGCGTGGTATATTCAGTGTGATATTACAATGAATCTAGTAGCAGGGATGTCTCCTGTAAGGTGGGTTACTCCTCTCTCACAAAAATCTGCGTTAATTATCATGAGTTGAATAATGTATATTCAGGTCTTAGGAATACGCCCAGCCGTAATCGTGAACGTATGGAGTGGCAATTCTTTTGACTTGGGCTAAGGAAGCCATTTATAAGGTTCTACATTACTGATAAATGTCGTTGTTGTATTTCAAAAATACAATGAGTTATGCATTATCATCTACCTCATAAAACATGAATGAGTGGTAATTTGTTTGTATGTTTTTTGTTTGTATGTTTGTCCTGTATGCGTTCATATACCAATTATCGGATGGCGATAAAACATTGGTGAGTAGTTTTGCACATTCCTGCGAAGGTTTGTAAATTATTAAATCCATTTTACAATAGATGGCGCGCGATTCTCTTCAAAAATGCATGTTGGTACTCGAATAGTTTCAACAAACAAAATTTTATTTTAGTTTCGTTTAATTGCGCAATTATATTCTGAAGGATTCAGTAGGCCTATTCTTTTTTAATATTACGTCCAGCCACCATTTTGATGTTTTGGAGTCACTTTTATTATACTTTGGACATACAATAGTCCACATAGGTTTCTACCATGTCCATGATTATCGTTATTGTAGTTTTAAATCATGGAAAGTTAATATTATTTAACAAGAAGTTCCGTGAAGAACTATACAGCCTACTTTTCATGCCAATGATTATTCTACAGAATATGAACCTATATAGAATAATGACGAAATTAAGTTGGTAATATCGAAATATCTAATTAGTTCAAAATATACCTGGTATAATGTAACCTAATAGAGCACTACAGTTGGCAGCTCTGGTGACTGAATATATTCTTAGTTCCATTTCTTAATGTACAGAATACAAAATTTGGTTGAAGTCCAATGGACGTTACATGCAGTTAGACACTGGATCTATCAGCACGCGTAAAAGCATGTTGCCAACAATGTCATGCGTGTGCTGGTCAGAAATAATCTGAAATATTATGATATCTTGTTGTGCCAATTTTGGATGAAATCCATTTGTTAGTATAGAAGTTACATGTATTTTAAAATTGGACATATCAGCAGGCAAAGAATCATGTTGGCAGCACTGCCTTGTATTAATTACTCCAAATTAATCTAGAATGTCAGGTGCTATACGTGTGCAAAGTATAGAGCTGTTGGCTTGCATACTTTCTGATATATTGATATTAGGGTAAAAAAAAATATAGACAGCATTTATTAACAGTTGGCAGCCCTGATTTCTCTTAGCCTACTTCTCACATTTTGCAAAAATGAGGAAAAAGTAGACTTATGAGATCGCGCAAATGTGTGTCTGTCTGTCTGTCTGTCTGTCTGTCCTTCTGTCTGTCTGGCTGGCTGTGTGTGTGTCCCCCCTATCAACTCCTAAACGGCTGCAGCAATCGAAACAAAATTTGGTAGGAGTAAAGATCTATACCTGAATATCTCACGGCCATATTTGAAAATGATGTCAGTGCTACCAACTGCTAAAAAATCGCAATTGAAATTTGAGCTCCATGTTGGATATCTTGGAAAGTATGAATGGGAGCTATTTCAAAATTGGCACACGTACAGATCATAATATTTCAGTTTAATTTCCAGGAGGCTAAACATGGCAGTGTTGCCAAAATGATTATAAGCCTCCTGATAGGTCCAATTTTTAAATGCATATAGCTTCTATACTATCAATTGGAATTCAACCAAATTTCGTATGTTGTATGTGTACATAACCAGATATGACTGAGCGTATTCTTCAGACCTACCAGGGCTGCCAACTGTTAATAAATGCTCCTAATTTATTTTATCCAAATACCAATATATCAGAAAGTATGCAAGCCGACAGCTTTAAACTATGCACACGTATAGTCCCTGACATTCTATATTAATTTGGAGTAACTTATATACGTCAGTGCTACCAACATGATTCTAAGCCTGCTGACAGGTCCAACTTTAAATACATGTAACTTCCATACTATCATTTGGATTTCAACCAAATTTCGTATGTGCTATGTATACCATAACAGATATGACTATGCGTATTCTAAGGAGCAACCAGTGCTGCCAACTGTTAATATGTGCTGTCCCTATTTTTGTTACCCTAATATCAATATATCAGAAAGTATGCAAGCCAATAGCTCTAAACTTTGCACACGTATAGTACCTGGCATTCTAGACGAATTTGGAGTAACTAATATACGTCAGTGCAGCCAACATGATTCTAAGCCTGCTGATAGGTCCAATTTTAAAATGCATGTAACTTCTATACTAACTAATGGATTTAATTCAAAATTGGCACAACAATAGATCATATTATTTCAGATTATTTCTGACCAATACATGCATAACATTGTTGCCAACATGATTTTACGCGCGCTGTTAGATCCAATGTTTAACTGCATGTAACGTCCATGCTATTCATTGGACTTCAACCAAATTTTGTATTTTGTACCTTAAGAGACGGAACTAAGAATATATTCAGTCATCAGGGCTGCCAACTGTAGTGCTCTATTAGGATACATTATGCCAGGTATACAGTATTTCGAACTAATTGGAAATTTCGATATTAGCAACTTAGTTTCGTCATTATTCTAGATAGGTTCATATTCTGTAGAATAATCATTGGCATGAAAAGTAGGCTGTATAGTTCTTCACGGAACTTCTTGTTGCAAAATGTGAAAAGTAGGCTAAAAATATGAAATTTCAGAATGGCTGCCGAACTTTTCAGGTTTGTTAGTAGTATGTTAGCCTACTTTTCACATTTTGCAAAAATGAGGAAAAAGTAGACTTATGAGATCGGGCAAATGTCTGTCTGTCTGTCTGTCTGTCTGTCCTTCTGTCTGTCTGGCTGGCTGGCTGTGTGTGTGTCCCCCCCCTATCAACTCCTAAACGGCTGCAGCAATCGAAACAAAATTTGGTAGGTGTAAAGATCTATACCTGAATATCTCACGGCCATATTTGAAAATGATGTCAGTGCTACCAACTGCTAAAAAATCGCAATTGAAATTTGAGCTCCATGTTGGATATCTTGGAAAGTATGAATGGGAGCTATTTCAAAATTGGCACACGTACAGATCATAATATTTCAGTTTAATTTCCAGGAGGCCAAACATGGCAGTGTTGCCAAAATGATTATAAGCCTCCTGATAAGTCCAATTTTGAAATGCATATAACTTCTACACTATCAATTGGAATTCAACCAAATTCCGTATGTTGTATGTGTACATAACCAGATATGACTGAGCGTATTCTTAAGACCTACCAGGGCTGCCAACTGTTAATAAATGCTCCTAATTTATTTTATCCAAATACCAATATATCAGAAAGTATGCAAGCCGACAGCTTTAAACTATGCACACGTATAGTACCTGACATTCTATATTAATTTGGAGTAACTTATATACGTCAGTGCTACCAACATGATTCTAAGCCTGCTGACAGGTCCAACTTTAAATACATGCAACTTCCATACTATCATTTGGATTTCAACCAAATTTCGTATGTGTTATGTGTACCATAACAGATATGACTATGCGTATTCTAAGGAGCAACTAGGGCTGCCAACTGTTAATATGTGCTGTCCCTATTTTTGTTACCCTAATATCAATATATCAGAAAGTATGCAAGCCAATAGCTCTAAACTTTGCACACGTATAGTACCTGGCATTCTAGACGAATTTGGAGTAACTAATATACGTCAGTGCTGCCAACATGATTCTAAGCCTGCTGATAGGTCCAATTTTAAAATGCATGTAACTTCTATACTAACTAATGGATTTAATTCAAAATTGGCACAACAATAGATCATATTATTTCAGATTATTTCTGACCAATACATGCATGACATTGTTGCCAACATGATTTTACGCGCGCTGTTAGATCCAATGTTTAACTGCATGTAACGTCCATGCGATTCATTGGACTTCAACCAAATTTTGTATTTTGTACCTTAAGAGATGGAACTAAGAATATATTCAGTCATCAGGGCTGCCAACTATAGTGCTCTATTAGGATACATTATGCCAGGCATACAGTATTTCGAACTAATTGGAAATTTCGATATTAGCAACTTAATTTCGTCATTATTCTAGATAGGTTCATATTCTGTAGAATAATAATTGGCATGAAAAGTAGGCTGTATAGTTCTTAACGGAACTTCTTGTTTGATATGATAATGTTAGTGGCTATTGACCTTCAAGTTCACAGCTTGTTTAGTGTGATAATCTGTAGTGATTAGTAAGCCTTGAAGATATCACCACAAAAAATTATATACTTACAAAATTGGCGAGTTACGCAAGTTTACAACTTCTGTAACTAAGCCCATATAAACGTAGACATAGATTAGCAGCCTGAGTGTAAAGGATCTGAAGCTGATCGCTTGACGATCGAAGCTGGTCATTCAAGTCTAATCATTATTCTCATCTAATGTTTTCAGGTTTACGGAACAGTACCCGTTACAACTTGGGTAGAATCGTGTTGACCAACTAATAGTACATTATGCAACGAGCCTATAATGGCTATAATTAAGACACGAGTATCTTTCCATACGAGTGTCTTAATTACCATTATAGGCGAGTTGCATGCGACTGTTTATGTTCGACGATAATTATAACTTTATTATATGTTTTAACATAAATATTCATAAATATCTGTTGAGACTGTCCTTAGAATTTTGTGATCGGGTGCTGCGCTGAGTATAGGATATCTCTGATTTCTAAGCTCTCTGACCGACCGACGCATGCGCTCTGTGTGCTTCAATGCCATATGTGCAGATTGAGCACCAGTATTCAGTACAAATGTCACCGAATGCGTTTGAAAGCAACGCGCTGTGTAGAAATTGGATTTGGAGATATTAAGGTACAGTGCTATTTCTTGTCTTACATTCACCAGTTTATGTACGCGAACAAATGGACGGTGCACTTTCGGTAATTTATACAGACATGTTGGATTTTGAGCGCATGCGCGAAGGTATCCTTATCTAATTGGTCAAACAACTGTTTCTTGAGCTGTGATTGGTGGGAGAAACTGTTTCATAATTAATAATAGTGTTACAATGACCATCATTATGATACAGTTTTCAGACATATAATAGTCAGGGTCGAACATAAAGTACATTTAAATTTCATATATTAGTCATTGTTGCATTAAGGGGCGCAACAGCGAGGACATGGAATATAATTCGGATATGTTATATCTATCACGTATATATGGTTGGTCTGTAACGAAGTGAAGTCACCATAGGCTGATAAAGCACATTCCTACTCCCCCTGAAGGTTGATGAGCAAGCAGATGATTATGCTTCATTACTGTAACATTATCATGCTACACGTAGAACAAAGACAATTTTTTGTTGTTTTTGCTTTATATAGGAGCTTACCTCTGTGCACTCACTGAGTGTTTTAATTTCATTTGATAACCTATGTTAACTGTAATGTCTGACTACTGTATGTATTTTGTAATGGAGGCTAGGATTGGTCAAATGATGATGGTTTTGAAGAAATCACCATGTCAATATTTACATTGGGTTGAAACAGCAAGCAGTGAGAATCGAACCCACCTGCCTCCTAAGCCTCGTTATGATAGATATACTAACCAGAGTTTACTCGCATTGAACTACACTGATTTTCAATTCAAGTTGTCTCGTAATGCCGGCTGCTGTATAACGTGCGTCGTTAAGAGTGCAGGCAGGGTGAAAATAAAATTGGTTATTTTGAGAAGGTATTTCCTTGATCCAAACATGCTTTCAATATTTATAATAGCTGACATCACCGTAACGTGTTTGGAACTCTATCTGGATCGCACTTTGTACATCAGAAAGCAAGCAGCCAGGTAACAAACGGATGTTCAAAATTAGAGTAATAGGAGATACTTCCTTCGGATTGTCAATCATCTGTACGGCGGCTGTGGTGGCGTAGTTGCTAGCGTGCTGAGCTTCTATGCCCAAGATCGCAGCCGAAGTCGTCGGATATTTAAGAGCATTCGAAATCCTCAGTATGCCTTCCTTTGGAGGGAAGTAAAACTGGTGGGCCCATGTCATGGATTTATGGCATGTAAAGGAACCGTCCTCTAACTAAAATTGTGTAAAGCTAAATTTGTAGGTTAGATTTGATTAACACTCTATACGTTTCATTGTTCGTCGCCAGGTGCAGGTTGCGGTGTCATCTAGCAGCCACGTTCACAGCTAGGTGTCGTTGACGGTATCATTTGGTAGCAAAAGTAGGAACTACTTAAAATTGATCGTTTGCAGTCCTTACCTGAATTACAGATAACTCACACTAATACAGCCATCACAATTAACATCGGTTATCAGACAGATTCTACACACACGGGGCTGTATGACCGCGTTGTCGCAGCCCCTAAACTGAGGAACCAACCAATCATCTGTACAGTTTTGATACCCACGAGAACAGCTGCCATTGATAGGTTACTAATAACATTCAACGTTTGCGTTATGCCCAAACTAACGCAATTATTATCTAAATACAGTAGTGTTATCTATGAAACTGCACTCCCCGGTACCACAAGTAAATCTGAAAGAATCTCACAAGTCTCTCATAAATAGTTTACGATTACTCTCATTTATCCGCGATTACATTTTACTGCGAAAGGGACCTGACAATAGAAATATTATGTTGATCTTTGATGATTAAGATCTGAAGATGAGGCCACCGTTGGATCTTGAACCAGATTCCTATCCATGCCAGGCAGGTACGAGCTGTCCACACCTCAAATTAGTTCATTTGTCAACTCTTACGATTCAAAGTTCCTCCTCCTTAAAACAGATGAAAGTTCATCTCTATGAACTCATATATATGAGCTATTGCTTGTAGAAACTCTGCAGAACTTAGAAGAGGTGGGTTGGATTCCCTCCTCAGTCATCCTTGGATTGGTTTCCAAGGTTTCCCGCTTCTACTTCAGGCAAATGCCGGAATGGATCCTAAGTTACGGCCACAGCCTACTCCATCGCAATTCTAGCCTAAATTACAAATACACACACTCCTACAGGCATCACAATAGCACAGGTTATTAGACAAATTGTACATACACCCAAATACTGTACTTGGGATTGAAATGACCACGATGTCCAAGCTCCTAAATGAAACAACAACAACTGAATCAGAAAATAAGTTACTTCATATTATAATTTCAGTAGAATACGTACCTCCGGTGGACTGTCAGTGTGTTGTGTTATAAATGCAAGCAGCGCAGGCACAGTGCGGGAACAACGGAATAGATCGCGCTCGACAACCATGAGACCCCACATGGCAGCAGCAACAGTCAACCACATTGGCACCATCGGATGGGAGTGCGCCCTGAAAATTACACTGTTTTCCCTATTACACTAATAACTTTACCAACAGTGGTTTATAAATACCATAAAGGGGTGCGAAAAATGAATTAATGTCGATGGGGCTAACTAAAAGTAGCTGTTCACACTGTTTCAAGTCGCGTCAATCAAGTTCCCTGTGGATGGCAGGCAATACACGTATAAGAGTATTCAGAAGCAGCTTTTAGTATTTCCCTCAGTCACTTCGGGCATATTACATTTTATCCTTCTGATGCTGATGCTGATGATTTCAAGGGCGAAACGTCGATGTTATTTGCCCTTACTCCTCTGATGATGCCCATGAATACTGGACGCTTATATCTATTTTAATTTGATCAAGTACGCCACGTTGTGTGGTGGGTAGCGTTCTTCGCTACCTCTCTTCGATTCCCGGCTCTGCCAAGATACTTAAATCTGGCAGGAGGTACTGGAATGCAGGTCAACCAAGTAGCGTCAGTTTCGAAGACTTGTACCAAGCTAGTGGGCTGCCTGATCATGCAACAGTTTTCAATACAAAGCATGCTATTTGTAGTACTTTGCTTTCATATTTATGAAGAGAAATAGTGTTTCATTTATTCCAATGAGGTCGTATATTAGTAAATTAGTTGGAAAATAAGTTAAGAATGTCCAGACACTGTCGGTGCCAGGGTTTGAGCCATGGATCTCCGAACGTGGAGTGTGGCTTAACTCACTCAGCTACGGAGGAGGGCTTCTAAATTCTCATGGAGATGGTTGAATAAATGAATAATCGTGTGGCTTCTGGGGAGGCCAAGTGCAGGTCTTGCTAGTTGACGCCCGTGGGCAACTTGCGCGTCGTAATGAAGATGAAGAGATGATGACGACACATGCACCCAGTCCCCCAGTCACGGGAATTAACCCCAGGAGATTAAAATCCCTGATTGCTCCACCGGGAATAGAACCCGGGGCACTTTGGGCCAAAGCCTAGCGAGCTAACCATTTAGCGACGGAGCCGGACCATGGAGATGGTTATAAACTACCTGATTTACCCACCATAATTTAAAGTTGTAAGTAATGTCACCGAATACTCACAAATCTTAGTTCGAGCTATGCATTTCAAGAAGCAGGATGATGTTTTAAATGGTTGGGACGATGAATTAGGAAACAGTTTTGAATACACTTCTGCGTGTTCAAGCACCACGAGAAGTGTGTTAAAATGGCAGATAAGGGCAGCAAGTGGGAAGCCGGTGACACGAATAACAACACGCCGCCGACAAGTGCTAAGTAATGCGACACTGGGCGTGTGCTCGCATGCATGATGGGCTCCACAATCCCAGCTTTCAGAAACTCGTTCACGAGCTGCAGTAGGCTATAATATGTTGAAAAAATCCACAGCCTGCTTCCAGTCCACCGACCGGGTCAGGGAATGGAATGAATGATGCCCCCATCTAGCGGCGAGGATATGAACTGTGCTGGCTGCCGAAGCCTGTCGCTCTCCCCTGGGGCAATGATTAAATGAATGACAGATGGAATGAAATCACAGTGGAGAGTGTCGCTGGAATTAAATTTGTGACAGTGAAAACCGGAGTACCCGGAGAAAAACCTGTCTGCCTCCGCTTTGTCCAGCACAAATATCACATGGAGTGACCGGGATTTGAACCACGGACCCAGCGGTGAGAGGCCGGCGTGCTGCCGCCTAAGCCACGGAGGCTCGAGACTATATGTTAATACTCTTAATTTTAATGATTTGTTGATTAATGACAATCGTAGGCATTAAAATAATACCACCATCAGTACTCTAGTCTGAACCCCCAACATTCCAGGCAGTGTGGGAAAATATGTCACCACGCCAAGTCTAGACCACCAGTGGTTTCGGTGACGTGTACTCTGTGAGCTGGCAGAATGGTATTGACATTTGGCTGGAAATTCCACATCAGTCATCTCCCCTCTGCCTCTTGACCAATCAATGTTCGCATAGTTGATGTCACAATACCTTGCGTTGCAATATTACAGCCCACGTGTTTCAGTGCCTTGTCAGCTGTATCTCTGGCTTGTACAGTTAGGCAACCTCGTTCTCAGACCACATGGCGAGGCGAGAACTGTCAATCCTATTCTGGCAACTCACAGAGTATAGTTGGTAGCATGATGAGTTTCTATGGCCATGATCGCGGGTTCAAACACGGCCGAAATCGTCGGATGTTTTAAGAGCTTAGAAAACCACTCAGTATGCCTTCCTTTGGAGGGGAAGTAAAGCCGGCGGGTCCATGTCATAGATTTATGGCACATAAAAGAACCTTCCACTAACTACAATTGTGGGAAGCTAACTGTATTAAGATAGAAAGTTTGTCGCCAGGTGCCGGTTGTGGTGGCATCTAGTAGCCAAGTGCACAGATAGGTGTCGTTGACGGTAGCATTTGGTAGCAAAAGTAGGAACTACTTGAAATTGATCATCTGCAGTCCTTACCTGAAGACAGATAACACACACTAATACAGCCATCACATTTAATACCGGTTATCAGACAGATTCTACACACACCCAAAGTACACGGAGCTACATGACTGCGTCGTCGCAGCCCCTAAACTGAGGAACCAACCAACCATGGTCCACACCCGAAGTAGTCCATTTGTGAAATTTGAAGCTATTTAGAGCAATACCTAAATCACGTGGGTTTGCATGCTTAAGCGTTGATGTTGGTGATTCTTTAGGGGAATTGGAACACCGTGATCATGTATCCCCGTGTACTTGGGTGTGTGTAGAAGATGTCTGAAAACCCGTGTTACTGTCATGTCTGTAGTAGTGTGTGTACTTGTAATCAAGGTAGGATTTGGATAGGAAGCAGCCGTGGCCTTACGTTATACCACGAACACCCACTTCCAGGATGGCTGAGGTAGGAATCAAAGCCGCCTCTTCTCAGTTTTGACTCACGAGACTGGTGTATCCTGTTCCAGCCCTCAGACCAGAGCTGGGAATCCAACCTGGCCTTCTGCATTGATAGCCAAGAGTAATAGCGACTACGCAACGAGGCGGACATGCTTAACCGAGGCTATACGAATACTATATGATTATTTCTTTCAATTTGTCTAACTCTTGTTGCGTACTTGGCTGAGGGTTGTTACTCTTGCGCAGGCGCGGATCTAGAGTTTGGTTTTTTTTTTTTTTTTTTTTTTTGGGGGGGGGGGGGCAGAGAATCGATAAGAGTTTGGCTTGGGGGGGGGGGGGCAGAGAATCGATAAGAGTTTGGCTTGGGGGGGGGGGGTCAGAGAATCGAAATTGTTAAGAAAAATGGTATCACTAAAAACGCAATCACAAAATAACCAAACGTACAAAACCAGACCAATTTTTTTGCAAGCTTCATGGATAGAAATTTGATGCGTTTAGCGCACCAAAAATATTCGTACAAATTGCAACGGCGTGTTTTGCGACTTTTACATCGAGCTTCGAGAAAAGGATCTAGGTACGTTACAGTTTCGGCAAGTCGAGTTGATACCGACAAAGGGAGAAAGTCACAGCTTAAATTGCCAACCAAGCTTGCAGTTTGGACGTCGGCAAAAATTTTTGGTGCGAAAAAAGCCCCAGTTTCCTATCCGTGCATTGCTGCACATTCATCGTGACATCACTATAAACATCGATTCGGTAATCACAAGATTTGCTAAACAAAATAGACGAGTTGATTTTGTTGTATAACTAATAGTTTTTATACAAGAAGTTTGAAGTTGTAAATATGTACAGTTGTAACAGAACATAATAATTCCAATAAAGATAATTCAGTATTGAATAAAATGAAAAAAAAACTGTTTTTCAGTTAAAATTCGTTAAGTTTTATTTGTCTGGTAATTGTGTTTTCGTTTTTTTGAGTTTGCAAAAATATTTGGTCTCCGTTTGGGGGGGGGGGGGGGTCATGACCCCCGTGCCCCCCCCCCCCCCTCCCTTGAATCCGCGCCTGCTCTTGCACTCATGATTGTGGGCCAGTAATATTTGAGTGCTAACATGGCAGATCAGTGTCAAGGAATTTGCTGCCATGCTCAATATCCCCTCCAAGTCGACACGGGAAGGCTTAATTATTATTATTATTATTAGTAGTAGTAGTAGTAGTAGTAGTAGTAGTATTAGTATGCATACATTAACCATGTCATTTGGTATAATAAAGCATTTCATTGGCAATTGATGCATGATTGAGTTGAGTTCTTCATGTTGCTCGGTTGAGAAACGATAAAACTCTACAGTGGGTCTCTAAAATTACTTTATGCTTTCTGTGTACTGATGTGCAGATTATGGTGGTACTCCAGCTTATCAAGGTTATCCCTCGGCAACTTCGGAATCAAGTCAGTGGATGAGACTATGATAAGCAATACAGCAAAAAATTCCTTTCGCCACATCCGTCAGATATATTCAGCCAGAGGCATATATTTGGTCATTAGATATGATGCGAGTTTGCGATGTTGATTTCTTCAGTTCATCATCATGATCGATGTTGGCCAACTCAGGACCACGTAAATAATTCTTCATGATTTCAGTTTCTTTTGGCGCCAGTATTCCTTGATTCTCTTGTTCACAGCTTCCTTCTTTTCAGCTGTCCAATGTTGTTTCTTCTTGGTCGCTGTTTCTGGCTCCAGGGACCCCTCAAATGTGTGTATCTTATTCCTGAAAGTGGTTCTGTTGCGGATGTCTTCATCAGTGATGTTCATTTCTTGTAGATCCTTCTTGGTGTTAGCAAACCATTTTTCATAAGAGTTGCCTTTTTTATTGGGCTTGTTGAAGTGGTTAAACATTTTCTCAGCGAGTCTGTCCTCAGGTATTCCTGAAACATGTCCAAAGTATTTAATCCTTCGTTTCCGTATGGTGTCTGAGATTCTGTTGCGTGTTTTATATACTTCTTTGTTACTACGTAATTGGTATGTGTCAGCACATTTTTTTGGTACAAGAATTTTTCTGAAAATATTTCGTTCATTTTTATCAATATCTTCAACTTCTTTTTTAGTTGTTAGTCCTGGGCATTTCGAAGCATACAGGCACTCTTGTTGAATTACTGTTTGATAATGTCGTAGTTTAGTCCCAAATTAAATCGCTTTCTTGTTGTATGTGTTTCTCGTACGGTGGAAAACAAGCTCCATTTTCCTAGCTCTCCCATGATGTCCTTCTTCGTCGAGTTTCTTTAGGCTGGATTATCTCACCAAGGTACTTCAAATTTACTACTTCACTTATCTTATCCTTTTTTGTTGGGGCTTCTTTAATGATGGTCATTAAATATGCCTTTTTAAACGATATCTGAAGGTCGATTTGCCCGCCATTTCTTCCAAAGTGTGAACTTGCATTATAGCTGATTCGATATCCTCTGACAGCAGCACAAGATCATCAGCAAATGCTAAGCAGTTGACAGCAATGTTTTCTTTCTTGTACCCTATCGTTCATCAATAAGTATTATTATTTTTATTATTAGGCTATTATTATTATTATTATCATGATTATTATGCGGAGGATACACAAGCTCGGCAGATCTCGGCTTGACATCGCCCGTGGCTTATCGTGGCCACATCGCGCACCACGTCGGAAGCTCGGACGTGAACAACAAGGGAATCTGAACCCCTGCGTAAAACCTTGAAAACATTTCTTTTTCATCCTTTTGTTCTTCAAGAGGTAGAATATGGCTCCTGAATACACAAGTATTAATCTCTTTGTAGTTATCAGCCTTTTGAGAGATACACGTCAGACCCTTAACCACAACCGAGATTGACAAAGAAAGGAAATAATACTCGTTAGGGATTGCAGTTTTAAACTTCAAAACGGGAAGATATATCAGACTCAATGGAAATAGGGCTCAAACAACTGGCGATACCTTACTCTTCATATTTGGTGTTTACTGCAGATGGGAGAGCATTGCCCCTCGAAAATAACCACTATCTTCCCCACTGGAATTCAAGGACGAATACTACTACTTATAATAATATTTAATTTAATTTTAATGTGTTAATAATATTGTGATATGTCTCACGAATCTGACGGCAAATCCAGTACTGATAATTTTTTTTTTCTTTTTTAGGGGAAGAAATGCATTTACGCACAGAGTGTCGGGCTCCTGCTCCTGAGTAGAAGACTACCGACTAAAACTCCCCCGTTACTTCTGAACACTAGCCTGGAACCGTTTATCACATTACTTCAGGCTAGGGTCATTTTATATTTGCCTGTAAGGCACTCTTCCGTAATGAATCATCTTCAGTGGCGATCCAGATCCGTCTTCTTTGTTCGGAGGATATCTTCAACAAAGCTTGCTACCAGTTTCCAGTTTTCCTCACTTTGTAGCATCACTGCAACAATATAGTACTGATTATAATAATAATAATAATAATAATAATAATAATAATAATAATAATAATAATAATATTAATAATAATAATAATAATTATAATGAAAATCCACAGCCTGCTTCCAGTCTCCGACCAGGTCAGGAATGGAATGAATGCAGCCCCCATCTAGCGGCAAGGATTTGAACTGTGCCGGCTGCCGAGGCCTGACGCACTCCTCTGGGACAATTATTAAATGAATGACATGAAATGAAATGATAGTGGAGAGTGTTGCTGGAGAAAAACCTGTCTGTCTCCGTTTTGTCCAGCACAGATCTCACACGGAGTGACCGGGATTTGAACCACGGACCCAGCGGTGAGAGGCCGGCGTGCTGCCACCTAAGCCACGGAGGCTTACAGTAATAATAATAATAATAATAATAATAATTCCCTCACCACAGCTACCTGATATACATCTTTTGAATTTCAGCCATCTGGGCGTTCAAGTCTGAAATGTTGATATTCCGTTTGTATTGCCACTCAACAGGGAAACATTTAATTGATTTTGTATTTTAGTCACCGAATATGATACAAACCGAGTCGTAATCCCGTGGAGTTCCCTCACCCTTTAAAATTGCTAGTTTCTCGTCGGAAATCGAACCTTAGGATGATAAATTAGATCATCTAGTATTGATCAACAGATAATGGTAATTGAAAATATCAGTCTCCTTAACATCCCCCAAACAGTTTTAAATTATCATGTAGAAAAGTTGATTGTATAATATTGCTTTGAGAAGGAGCATTGTTTTGATAATATTATACTTAGGTAGTAAGGACAAATCGCCGTCTCTGTTCAATAAATATCTGGGTTGCAGCTGATCTAAAAATACACTCTATTGAGGTATTTGGTTTCTGAATGAAAATACCAACCATAGGCAAGCATATACGAGGTAGCTTTCAAAGAATTTAGGCAAAAGGAAGCTCTCATTGTGCCATATTTGAGTTTAAATCGCATACGAATATTTCTTCAGAGCTGAATGAGGAGACCAACGTTTTCATGCAGCCGTTAGATGTCGTATCAGACCCTCGCAGTATCAGTTGAAATAAATATGGTCAAACGTGGAACAGTATAATATGTCCCGATGTTTTTGTAAGTGATAAGAGATGACACATGGGTGTATCATGCGAGACTGGAGACGAAGCAAGCATCCAGATAACGCAACCATCGCGCCCACCTCCCTGGAAAGTAAAAACAGCTCCATCCGCGAAGAAAGTCATGGCAACGGTCTTCGGGGACCACTAGAACGTGCTACTGGCTGATTTCCTCACTAGAAGATTGGCAGTGAATGTTACCACTTACTGTCTGTCTATTAGGTAGTCAGCCCGAAGGCTGGTTGGATCCTCAGAAAGTACCGCCGTTAGGTTATGTGGGTAGACACCCACAAAAACCCAAGATAGCGCTATATTGAGGCGTACTAGGCAAGATGAGGAGTGAGGTAGTTTGCCATTGCTTTCCTCACTGAGTCAGAACAGCAGTACTAACCCTATGAGTAGAACCTTTCATAGCATCCATCGGCACTGACTGTGCCCTGAATGTCATTACTAAGCACCACCCATACCTCAGTAGCTTCCTTACAATTACAGCCATGAGTGAGACTGAGGCATCGGTGAAAAGCCACATTTTACTCTAGCCTGTGCCAACAGACAAATGCAAATGTACTGCATTCATCAAGAGATGGCAAACAGGCCAACCACTTACTGTAACACACTTAATACCCAGGTTCTTCTTCAACGTGGCTTCAGGTACTGGATGTACATGTATTCCATGTGATAATCGATGCCTTGTGGTACCGATGGTATAAGTGCCTGCATATGGTGGTGACAATGTTGAATAATGATACGTGTAAGCTCTCTTCCACTCTGTACCCTTACATCTGCCTGTAAAATATTGTTTCTCTGTGCATACCACTATTATTTTATTTTTGAAACTCTTTTGTATATTCAGAACTTGCTCACGGTTATAATATAAATTACAATAATGCTCAGTATCTACTTTAAAGTGTTATAGTTGTTTTGATCATCATTTGTGTTAGTATTATGTTCCTGTTGTATTTGTAGATTTAAGTACATTATTACAGTCCCATTTATTATTTTATTGTCTACACTACATTCATGTTATATACTGGTTATGTTAAAGAATCTGAATCATATTCTTCAAACAATGTTAATCTGAATCAAAAATGAATATATTCTTGTTTTGTACAGGTATGTACGGTATATGTATCTTCAAGATACTGTAAATGGAAAATTCTTATTATTAGAAGACTTTCTCGACTAATGAATTTGGTTTCATTTTCGAATGATATTTCACGTCCATCATACATATACAGAACTTAATAATATTTCCAATGTATTCATTTTGAAAGACCAATGAAAATTTTTATATTATGTAAAACGTTTTTAGATCGTAAGCTTTCTCGGCCGGTGTCTAGTTTAACATCTTGGCTTACATCATCTTGGTGTCCGTACGGACACCTACTCGTACCTACCCATGATTAAGGCTGCTGCAATGTAAGCCGAAGCGTCGGGAAATAATAACCTATATGCGACGCGGCTCAATCCCGTAAACCAAGATGATAAATTATGTAAAACGTATTTGATATACATTTCTTCTAAGAACCATTCCTTGTTTATACGTTATTTCCAGTTTTTTTAATGTAGAATATGTCACGTTGTATTTTCAGTTTCCAAAATCTTTATGATATACATGTTATCAATACGATTAGAAAAGTTTAGTTTCTACAATTATTTACTTTAAGATAATTTTCTATGCTGACGCAGAAAGCATTGCTTTTTCAAAACATGCATAAAAACAAGTAGTTCCGTGAAGAACTAAATAGCCTATTTCCATATATCCTACTGGTCTTACTTCGGAGAAGAGAAATGTAAACGAGATTTAGAAAAGAAGCACAACCGCCATTTTAATTTCTCATAAAATTCCATTAAATTACACGTCAGTATATTAAGGCATCTATGAACATATACCGTGCCAAGTTTCATTGCGCTTGGATGAATAGCAGCGAGAAAAATCCACTTAAATATTTATATTTTGTGACACAGTTTGATTGCGGTAATAGATTTGTAGATATTCAGAACCGTCTAAATATTTCAGATAGCCGCCTTGCTGGATTGTTATATATGTAGGCCATAGAGTTATATACCATTAGATGAAGATTCTTGCGTAGGTTCATTACTAAAATGTTCACTCTGATCACATGATTAGGACACAAGAAAAAAAAAATTTTAAATTTAGCACAGCTACCATCTTAAAGTTATCAAAACAATTGAGTTTAATTGGATGTCTGTCGACTAAATTTTATATGAACATTTACCGTACAAAGTTTCACTGCGCTTGGATGAATGTATCACGAGTAAATTCCATTTAAATGTTTAAACTTAGTTTTGCCGCCATGTTGGTTTTGTGACCACCAGATTATTTAAAGTCCCATATGTGAACTCGAGTTAATTGCCTCTATCAAAATACAGAATTTCAGTTTGATTCGTAGATATTGAGAGCCATCTAAATATTTCGGATGGTTGCCATGCTGGATTGCTATATATGTAGGTCATAGAGTTATGTATCATTAAATGAAGATTATTGCGTAGGCTCATTATTTAAACGTTCACTTTGCTCGCATGATTAAGACACAATAAATAACAACTTTTTGATGTGTAACATATTTCCACTCGGTTGCTGGATATTTTTGTGGGAGTGATTTTGAAAAATTGGGACGGAAGTGGATCGGACGGAAGTGCGTAAGACGCACTGCCAGCTTGCAGTGGTACCATGTGGAATGTATATAACATACGGATGACTTCAAGGTTTGAAGGTGCCATTACAGATATTTCTACAATAAAGCATCATCAAGTTGTCGTTCCTTGGTGCAACAATATTCATTAAATCATATTTGTCGCCTCCGTAGCGTAGCGGTCAGCATGGTTAGCTGCCGCCCCGGAGGTCCTGGGTCCGATTCCCGGGACTGCCACGAAATTTGAAAAGTGGTACTGTACCCGATAATCCGGAAAGGATCCTGTTGGAATATCCATTGCCCCCACTGGATTGCCTATTTCTAACAGCACCGGCATATAAAACAATAGAAACCGCTTCCAACATGGCCTTTAGCGTGTAGGAAGAGTTCCTGAATATTTCCGTGAGTATACTTCTGCGCATAGGGAGTTTTGTGCTTCAATAGACCAAAAACGCTTTATTAGTGCTTCTGCGAATTCATCGCGAAGTTCATGAAGGTATATCTGAAGGCCGAAAACCATTCAAGGGGCCCATCTGGCAGATAGCGTTCTACGATCTTCATTTCCCTCTCTCTTGGAATATGCGCTTCAATAAAGTAATCTTTGAGATTTCTGATGTACTCTATCGGTGGGAAACTATCTAGGTTGCTGAACTTGCGCGGTTTGTCTTCAAAGTTCCTTATGACCGTCACGTTTCTCGGATATGAATCCTGAAGGTTTTGTCGAAAATCTCTATTGTTACTTTCGGGCTCTTTACTCCTCTCCTCTAAACCTTCCGTAAACCTGAATAATGTTTATTTCGGCCTAATTTCCCTTTCTTCCACTTCTAGGTTATTTCTTCTAGTCTGATTCCTCGAATCTTCAAAATCTATCTTCTCCCTTTCCTTTTCTTCTATCTCAGCGATAATCTTCTTCAGCTGTTGCCTACTTCGGCCTTTAAATCTTCCTTATACGTCTCAAGCTTGGCAACATCTCAGAGATTAAGATTTTGTAACTTCTTGGATGCGTATTCTTCTAGTTCATTAGTTTTCTCCTCACTCATGGCATTAACGTTAATGACAACCTTGTTTAATCGTTCCTCTTTCGTTTTAGTCTTACTCTCTAACGATTCTTTCAAAGCTTGCACATCCTGACTAGAATGAGTTCTATCTTCTACTTGCTTTTCAGTGAGCGTATCAATCCTTTTACCTAGATCTGTTCTTACTTCAATAACCTCTCTATTAATTTCTACTTGGATACTGGCTAATTTCTTTTCTATGTTATCTTGGATTTGCTTAACATGTTCCCCACTAGATTTGTTCCACTCGTCTTTCCATACAACTACATTAGCTTTTAACATTGCAGCTATATCCTCCTCAATATTAGCCTTAAGAATTTGATTATGGTCAATAACCTGTGTTCGTAAAGTTTCTACGTTACCTTTTAATTCGACCAGAGAAGCTGTAGTTTTTTAACGCATCGTTAACAAAACGTGTCGCTAAAGCAGTTATGTTTTGTGTACACAATTCTTTAGACGCCTCTACGTCTTGTCTAATCTTATTAATGTCCACTTGGACCTTTGTTACATCTACAAATACCGTATTGACTTCTGTCTGTATTTTACCTATGTCAGCCTGTACATCAGTGACATCTGACTGCATATTATTTATGTCAACCTGAACATTGGTGACATCAGCTTGGACTGTATCTACCTTAGATTGGACTTTGGATACCTCTAACCTCACATTACCAATATTGGACTGTACTAAGTCTACTTTGGATTGGACATTAGATACATCTGACCTAACATTACTAACATCGGACTGTACATTAGACACATCCGCTTGTACTGAGTCTACTTTGGATCGGACAGTGGATACATCTACTTGGACTGTATCTACTTTACTTTGGACAGTACCGGCCTCTGTCCGTACACCACTTACATCATCTTGTATCTGCTTTGAGCTGGCCTGTAATCGCGTGAGATTAGCAACCATTTAAGATGCACAAGTATGTAAACCCTCTAAAGAAGTCTGAACTTCCTGAATTTCAGTTTTGAAACTCTCTTTGACACTTTCAGCGACTTTATCTTTAAGAGAATCAACAACTTTGACAATCACTGTGTTAAGGTCCTCCTTTCGTTCCCGCTTCAGTTGTTCAAGGTCCTGCTTGGCTTCCTGAAATTTACCTTCCATATCTACCATATTCGCAGATAAATACTCCTTTATCTTACCTTCAACAACATTCAAACTGCTCTGCAGTTGCTCCTTCAAATTCTGCTTCATACTTTCTTGCAGCTTCATCTGCATCTCCTCTAACATTCTATTTACATCCTCACTTGCCATTGCAATAACCATTTATATAATGCTGTAGAGACATAAACAACAACAGAGCAAAATAACAACATCTGAGCAACGTCCTATTCCATGTATAATTTTGAGCACCTTAATGTCTAAAAGTAACTTACAATTACCTTAGCATTAATTTAAAGTACACCCCATGTTGAATAAACCTACTCATCATGTTCGTTCTCCTGTGATTCACTTTAAATATACTACCACAAAGAAACATTCTACCATTATAATCATCAAAACAAGTTAGCTTTAGTTTTACACATGACCTTAGCAATCGTCATGTACCGGTGAAATAAAGTAGATATTCAGATCGTAGGTCGTTTTTCGAAACTGTCTACCTACTACACCTCTCTCAGGTTTCTAAGATCTGATCTTTATCTGAGTGTAACCTTCCTAATATTATTTTAAATTAAGCCTATATAATTACACTCACATCCTCCGAAATTAGATAAGACATCCCACAAGTGTGGTAATTATTTCTTTCACTAGAAATGTTCAAACCAACTTCCTTTAGACACTACGAAGCTAACTTCGTAGCCCCAATGTTCATAGGCACCATTCCTACTGTACCCGATAATCCGGAAAGGATCCTGTTGGAATATCCATTGCTCCCGCTGGATTGCCTATTTCTAACAGCACCGGCACATACAACATTAGAAATCGCTTCCAACATGGCCTTTAGGGATTTACAGACAGCAGTTACCAGAATATTGTGGATCAACAACCAACTACACGGGGCACTCACCTTTACTTACCTCTCGGGGACTGGGAATTCAGCTTCACCTATACTACATCCACAATACTCTGCTCCTTATATTTAAAATGAATCACACTCCAACAACAATGGAAAACAATCTGAACAAAATGTATTAACAATAGGGTAAACTAATCTACTATAAACAAAATAACAATAAACGAATTTAACAATAGACATTAAAATTAAAAAGCACGCAATCATTCACACCTCCTTTCAACTCTACATCTTACTACAATGCTGTATTAAAAATTATGAGTATAAAATCTTGGCTTGTTCTAGGCCTACCATGCGTAAAAATAAAAACGTTTAATGAAGCCTCTTAATGGCATTCCAGACACATGGTTTCATTCACAAGCCTGCGTTTGCAGAACGCACGTGCATTAACTTTGTTTCATCAATGAAATCCCGGCACCACGCCGTACTCGAAACTGGTTTATACAATAAATACAAGGCGGTTGGTCTACACATGTTCATATTATGACATCGCTCTCCAATGCTAACGGTGAATCATTCTCTCTAGCCCACAGAGACTGCTTGTGTGTGCATTTATAAAACACGTAAAAATTAACATTTATATCTTACAAAAGTTCACATAACTACTTTGTTTCTTAAACAATCATGCTAAAAATTTGTATACACTCTTTCATTCGCACTCCACAATTGTTCTAGACCAATTCGGTTCCACATTTGCTCTTAACAATGAATAATACTACACACAGAAAACATACGCTCATAAACACACACTGTTCCAAAACAATTGATTAATAAATCCTACTAAATTATTTAACTAATTAAATCATTTCCACAAAAATTATTTACATGTAATATGTTTATAATAATATCCATTATCTAGTGTTGCTAAAGCGACACTTTCGAGATTCTAACTTCTCGGTTACAATATAAATCTTAACTAAATATATACACTGGTTTTTCTCATAACCATCCTTCTCTAACGTTCTGTAGTTTTAATATACTGCTTACACATCGTCTTATATAGGTTTCATTATATTATCGGTATAATACAGTCGACTAATTAAGGTAAACTGTACGTAATTACATAACTTCGGGTTTAATAAGATTTAATAGTTGTATTATAGACGTGAGTAGACAATCTTTCTCAAGTTCATTTCCGCTGAAACCCTCCTGTTAACACAGCTAAATCGTTAATTCACAAGAACTGGACTACTTGTATACAACGGCTCTCATCATGATACATACCTTTTTATCAAAGAACAACAATACTTTGACTTCCTTAAAATGCGGAATTCCCACACAAGAGCACTCCATAGCACTACAAATCCTCATGTAACAGTATATATATGGCATAAACAATTATCATCTACTATGTTAAACAATAACCAAAAAGGGATTAATTGTTATTAACATATCTTATGTAGGAACTTCTCTCAAATAATGGCATGACCCTCAGTATCATTGCACATGACTACTGGACTACAATTATACATGTGTAAGTTCTTCAAACGAAACTTCCAATTGTAATGAACGATATTAGACAGTCGTGATTAACCTCCTAAAGTTTACTCCACAACAAGATAATTAACTGTTAACTCGTCTGTCGCAATTACATGTAATAAAAATAATACTCCTGTTTCATCTCACTTGTCAAGCTATAAATTGTTTATAGTTATAATATCATGTCCACAAATGACGTGATGTTACACAAATAGGATACAATAACACACATGTTATTTATAATGTCAGATAGAATTCAATCTTTACCGGGATAAACTAGCTTTGAATTCCTAGCCAAAGATTTGAATAATCTTCTAACAAAGGTATTTCCTCTAACATATTAAAGGAACAAAGCTCTTAGCTTTACAAATAATAAGAAAGTTTGTCAATGTCTTAATATTTTTCCAGTCTACACAAAGAATGTTCATATGGATAAAGACTTCGGTGTTATCAAACGACTAGTATTTCTTAGATCGTCGATAATTTATGTACAATAATGATATAACAATATCATTCGATGTTTCTTCTTTTCTTGAAGTTATATGCTGTTACATTAAAGTGCTCAAATTAAAATTAATAAGAATTTAATTTGAAGCTATGACACAATGTCAGAATACTTGGTTTAAATGAAATTATTAAAATTCGAGAGTCGAAACGACTAGTCTCCTATGAGGCAATATAATTCCTCAAACAAAAATTTTAATGTCAGTTCCACAACTGTTCCGTAGAATAAAATTGAAAAATAGATGAAATGCAATCATCTTCTAAATAATCTTGAAGTATAAAAACTCAACACACATCTGAAGTGTAAAATACATAAAAGCACTGAAATACATGAAACGTGAAAATATAGAAATATGGAATAAGATCGCTGAAAATATGGAATAAGATCGCTGGCTCAGAATGTTACTAATCAAGCTCTATATAACAATTGAGATACACTAATACCTCATTTGGACGAAAACTTGAAGATCTATTTAAGTATTCCCACAATTCTTTAGATGTTTCCTCAGTACAAGACACTGATATGGATCTGCATTCGAACCTCGGATCTGCGACCTCAGAGATAAGAATCTCTCTGGAATTCACCAACATTCGCCTGGGCTCGAACGACATCCTTCTGGCAAATTCTTCTGTGTTGCTGGGCTACCTTTCCCTAGCATCTTGACAAATCTCTTCTGTAAAGTCTCCATTCTCCGTCGTAAATATGTATCAGCTTCATCATTGGAATATAATTATGGAAATATTCATATAAATAGTGAATGAAATGTTTCCATTGCTAATTGATGTTATATTAGTGTTCGTAGACTGACGAAAATGCACAAGATGGACCGTACACTACGTCTGTATTCAAGAATACGTTGTCTAACGTAGCTCCATCGTTGTATCTTAACTCCTGTTATCGAATATGTCTGTGGCGCATGACTATCTAGTTCATCATATCAACAATGTTAATTATGCTGAATGATAAGGTTTGAAGAATAATAATAGTCATTCTATTAATGTTTATGTGTTGCGCCAATATTAAAAGTTCTCCGCCACTGTTCACTTGAACTACGTTCGTCAACTTCACGTTGCAATTTATAATGATATTCAGCTTTGTTTCCAACACATTTCGAAATCTAAATTGACAGGCTTATATTGTCGAAACGGTGAATTTTGAAGCGCTCGACTTTTCACAATATATAGTATGCGACCTGTTCTTTATATACATATATATATATATATGCTTATTTTACCTCAGATCTCAATTATATAAGAGATATAATCAATGGAATGTTCCTCGCACTTCACGTAGAATGGAAGTGCGGTGATCTCTAACGTTCCAGCTAGCTATCCTCGCGACTCCACAAGTCGACAGTCGTCGCACTCGGACTAAGCCTTGGGATCTCCGTTAACCCAGTAAGAACACTTTCTCACTCTTCAAAGTCTGCTGGAATAAGAACCTCGATCCTTGGATCTCCCCCTCCAAGTCGAATTTTTGGCGGCCATATCAATCTCCCACCATAATTTTAGCGCGTAGATTACTAATGCTTATTACTGCGTAGATTAACCGATCTGTGGTTTTTAAAGTATCAGGCATAATTTCTCTTAATATTCTCTTCATTACCAAATAAGAAAATCTTCTTCTGAGGGCCTAAATGCATAATTTCATCATATTGTGTAATTAAAGTTGATCCCGTCTTCAATAAGACCTGTTCTCATTGGCTCTGGGCTGGGATCCAATAGCATAATTTATAACAATATTTATAATATTAATTTCCAAACTCGATGTTACTATGCTAAATATAGCCTTCTAGAAGCGTCCATTGTGCAACATATCACGTGATCGGGCTCTCCCACAGTCTCGAGCTTGTAACACTACACGCTTGTGTCACACTTCCAGAAATTATATTTGCTGGTTAAATTTTATCATGGGGACGGAAAATACTCTCATTTTTGTCCCTAAATAATTCATAATAATAATAATGTTATAATGTTATTGATTTTACGTCCCTTTTAACTACCCTGGCTTTTAGAGACGCCGGGGTGCCGGAATTTTGCCCCGAAGGGGATCCTTAACGTGCCAGTAAATGTACTGACACGGCTCCCTCACATTTGCGCACCCTCAAATGCCATCTGATTGCGCCAGGTTTCGAACCTGCAACCTTGGGCTCAGCATGCGAGAACGTTACCCCTGAGCCACGCAGTCAGACCTAAATAATTCAATTTACGGGGGCAGTACGAGGACTGGATCGGGGTCTACTCAGCCTCGGGTGGCCCAAATGAGTAGAGGGGGTTCGATTCACCCTCAGCCATCCTCGAAGTGGTTTTCCGTGGTTTCCCACTTCGTCTTCGGGCAAATGCCGGGATGGCACCTTCTTCAAGGCCACGGCCGCCTCATTCCCTCTTCCTTGCCTATCCATCCTCACCACCCCTTACCTTCCTCATGAGGCCCCTGTTCGCTTTGCAGGTGAGGCCGCCTGGGCGAGGTGCCAATCCCACCTCACCAGTTGTCCCCCTTCCGATTCGATGTTCCCAGCTCTAGGACACTGCCCGTAGAGGCGGTAGTGGTGAGTTCCCTCGCTGAGTCCGTGGGTTCCACCACCTTGGAGGGTAAACGACTAATAAAAATCATATTTGCTGAAAACAATTATGATTTATTAAGAGTCTGTTTTTCAATTTCTGGATAAAAGTGATGGGCATCCACTCGCCGAGTATCTTTCCTCAACACTTTCATACTGAACGGTAAACGTTCATGTGAACTCTGGTGTCAACTCATGGAAACACACACCACATATCTTCGTATCAGTATTTAAATGATGATATGCTTTTATATGAAACATTGTAATTAGTCGGCAAAGCCGGTATTATGTTTCTGCACAATGGCCATTCAGATACTAACCCACATTGCGGTAATGCAGTGATCAATGTAATATATATAGATGATTTTATACGGGAACTGGGCTAGTCTTCATAGACCACTATAGGAATTCCCTTTATTGTCAAGTAGGCGTATTCATAACTAATTTAAACTCAATTCCACGCAAGAATATTATCGAAAAAAAGCAAAATATTAATGGAGCATAACAAAATACTTCCATATTATTACCGGCTCGTGAAAATGAGTGCCTGTCTTGTACGCCGATTATCTGTGGTTGTAATGGCTGCGTGGGTAACATCTTGTTCTGTGAATCATGAGGTCTCAGGTTCGAACCCCAGTCCCGGCAATTATTTTCGCTACCAGTTTATCGATTTAAACGATATATATCATAACATTATGCGTCATTTTAACATAATCTACATGAATTTACGATTTATCTAATTTTAATTACAATAGTTTGCACCAATTATCAGTTGGGAAATTTGATTGTATTGAACATTATTTCTAGCAATCTATAGATAGGCTACAGACGATGGTTTCATTCCTCCTCTTAATTTACAATATAATATGTGATGTTTGTTCAAACAAATGTGACAGTAGCATATCTCCAATTCAATCTATACATTCATCATACTACCAGTTGGTTTATTCTTTGGAATACACGGTTAGTTAGAGTTAGCTCTTGCTGCTCTTTGCTTTTCCTTTTTCATTAGTTTCTCTTATTTCTCTCGCAGACACCAACAGGGACCCCTTATTTTGTATTCCCCATTTTCTTTGAATATACACTAATATGCATGTAAGCCAGTTATGTATTCCTTGCAAAGTCGTAACGGCGCACCGCGCGGCAACCTGCCGAAATTTTTGGATTCATCGATTTCAAGAGGACTTACAAACCATTCCAGCAGACGTCCTCTTTGTCGTCAGCTATCATCTCCTTGAAAACCCTACACCATGAAGAACATTATATTATGTAAAGGATTTATATTGCTCAGATGTTACCACCCCCCTGTTTTATGTTCCTTTGTCAACCCCCACCACCCCTTCGTCTTCTCGCTCTCCGTGTGCTCAAATACTCCTTTCACTTCTTGTGTAGTCAGCTTAGCGAACAGTTCAGACCTCTCTCAGAGGTTCTCCTCCTCTCTAAATGAGGTGATTCAAACGGACGCCATGTCTGAATTTTGAGTGTAACGGTCGCAGGAGGCTTCAAACTTCAATCCACTATGGCAAGATAAGTAACTACCTACATTGATTTTAAAACATTTTAGAAGGTTTTAAACAACATTTTGAATGCTTTTGATGAAAGTTATAGGCAGTGTTGGGATTTCCGCAAATTTGAGTAATAATTGCCCCACGTGGGAGAACCGTCATTCTTTGCCAACCAGGCTTGCTACTAATGTTATGAAATTCAGCATTTCTTGAACTAAATAAGGGAATACTTTTCCTGCAACGAGATATTTCTGTTAAATTCATAGCTGTCTAAAACTTAACTTGTCTACCTCCGTGGGATGTCTACTTGCTCCTTTAAACTGTCACTACAGCTCTGGAACCTTCAATTGAAAATAAACTCTAAACAGTGAAGAACTATACTGAATATCGTCAAAATTACTGCAACCTTTAAGTTAAAGTGAATTCATAAACTGCAATATCAAGACTACATACTGCTAAAACCCGTCAAAGTGTAACTCAATGATCCTATACATACTGCAATAGTGAAAATTTACAATCAATCAACAAACTCTAGTGCTACATACAGTGTCCGTTCAACAATCTACCTCGTCGCGATTCGTATTAATAAAATTGGCCAGGACTCTTTCCTATAATTCCTACACTCCCAATCCCTTTTTCTAACAATTTAAGGTATATTTAAACTAGTTACTTCTTTTCTACGAGGCCTCGCCAAAAATAGGAGCCCTCCCAATTTTGCTCCATTTAACATTTTTTATTCATTCTGTAATAAATAACCGTGATTGTAATGCACATTTTAATACGTATTTTTTCCTGTTGCAACCATCCAGGAAGTTCTAATTTTCCAATTGTTAAACGTTTATCTAATTTGTGTAATCCAGGTTTCGTTAATACGGCCAGCCCCATTTGAATTTAGAATTTCTTAAACTCTGTGTCAATAACAGAGGTTATAGAAACCTCTTATTAATCTCTTTTTTCTTCCCCTGCTCTGACCAGGAATTCATAACCCTTTCACTTATAAAAATGTCATTCTCTAAGTATTTGGTATTCTTACCAACCAATACAACGAAATATTAAACCATATTGTAATTTCTTTTCTTTATTGTTATGGGCTTTAAGCCTTTTAATTGTATGTAAAATTTGAAAACTCTTGTAAAGTTTCATATTGTTCCTACAAGTCAGAGACCTCAAAAGTATACTAAAACAAACAATTTTGTTCTTAGCTCAAAATAGATTTGAAATCTAATTGTTACTATTCTTAAACTTCCTCAATTTGTTAAATAAATTCTTTATTATTTGTTTTCTATCTCTCTTGCTAGAAAAATGGTTAGGCAGGACCTTCTCTTCCCTAATTTTTCTCCTGAATTATTATATATTCAAAGAAAAAGGCAAATCACTGAATGATACGTTTATTAAAAACCCATCACTTGTTGCGTTTAAAACAAAACTCCTATTAACTACATTTACAAAGTTTCTTGTAGCTATCTCATTTAATCCTAGTAAATTATTAATGCAAGTATAGCTCGCTCTGCCAGCTTCCTACTTGTAGAAATTTTCTCTCTGGCTTGTGATTTACTGTCTAAGATTGTGGTTTTGTTCAAGTTAGGTTTGAGATTTTCATCCTTTCTAAACTGTTAGTCGACACCTTGCTGGGTAAAAGATTAGCCTGCTTTAAATGCAACAATTGGTAATCTCTGAAGATTTATAATAATAAAACCATTGCTAAAAGCACTAGAGTTGCTTTATCTCTGCCCACTCTGGGGGACATTCGGCTTTTCTGTTGGAGATCCGACAGTGTCGGGTAATAAAATATTCCAACTAATTTAAATCCTTCTAGCATTTCAGAATTTTTCAGAAAATCTGACCCTTTTGAAGGGAAAGTACATAAATTAATTTCACCTTACATATCCTTGCTTGCCAGCGAACTACCTATCCCCATAGTACACAAATATCTGCTCGGGAGGGAAAGATCACTTAGCGATAGCCTGCAGGTAACCTTAGCTCACGCGGCTCTCTCCGTTAACCATGCTCAAGCTCCTGCATACCCCCATAGTACCCAAATACCTGCTCGGGAGGGAAAGAGCACTTACCGATAGCCTGCAGATAACCTTAGCTCACGTGGCTCTCTCCGTTAACCGTGCTCAAGCTCCCGCATATGTTAGTTATTTCACGGGCTTTGCGCAGTGTAACTATTCTTTATATCACTGTTTCTTTATTAATTTGACTTGGATTCTCTTCCTCTTTGCCTACGATCGTTTCCCTCCTAAACATTCTCCTTTTCTTTCAATCATCTTCCATCAGGTAGTGTTGAAGCTCAGCATTAACCTACCACCAGTATGGAAACGGAGCGTAAATTAACATTTTAAGAATGTCCAAGCTGTGTAGTAACGAGTAGGATAACATGTCAGATGACTTAACATACATTTCATCTCAATTTCATACTATGTTTTTGAATGATTTTTCCCGTAATTTTTGATTTATTGTTATAATTTTTATATTTTTTTTTTTTGTTTTATTAATTTTTGGTCTTTTTAAATTTAGGTGTCCACCTCAAAATTTTAAATCCAATTCCAAATTTGTATTCTTTAATCTGTGTTAAGAGGGGCAGATGACCTCGTAGTTCCGTCCCTTAAAACAACAATAACTAACTAACTGTTACACATCATATGCGACTACTGTAAGGTTCGTAACTATTTTTTAAATTTCGCACAGCACCATGTTGAGGTTATGTTAACAATTGAACTAAATTAGATTTCAGTGTATTGCAATGTGTATATACCTTTGCTGTACTAAGTTTCACTGCGCTCCAATGGTTAAAACGAAGAAATGCATTATTTAAATGTTTAAACTTCGCTTGGTCGCCATGTTCGTGTTGTACGTAACAAGTTTATGAAGGGCACATGGATGGACGTCTAGTGAAAATCCACGTCTAGTAGTAACATTTAACACCGTACCAAATTTTATGGTGATATCCGTTATTGTTACGGAAATATAGAATGCCAGTGAGTTATTTCGCGCGGCCGCCATGTTGGATTGGAGAAACGTATTCAAATTTGAAAGGCACGGTTGAGGATGGATGTGTTTCATTGAAATCACTTCAGCCGTTTTTATAAGGGGGCGAGAGGGGGGGGGGCACACACATACACACAGACACACACACACACACACACACACACATGGACAAAAGATGATCTAATACGCCTATTTTTTCATATTTCATAGATAAAAGTAGGCTAAAATTATACTAATTTCTTTCTTGATTAATATTGATTGACATATGATAAAAATTCTTTAATACTGATACGTATACTATTCAGTTTAACCAGCTATTAGAGAATATTATAACCAATGAGATGGAAGAGAGGGCCCAGTAGTCCAAATCTTGCCAGGTAAGATGAATCTAACCTAATATAAAATACTTATTTTGCAGGGATGCCAGATTCGACTCGGGTGATTGAGCGACCTCAAATTAGTCTACTGTAATATCAATCCAAGTGGTTTCTTGGCGGGTACAGTACAACAGTTGTTGTTTGATAAATTTGCTACTCGTTATCACAGCACTCGTTGGGAAACAGCATGGCGCCGCAGCCTAGGGAGGTCGTGCGAGCGGGCGAACTCAGTCGACATTTGGAAAAATAATATTCCTCTTGTTGTACGTTCACTTCAAAAATATCCTGGTATCGATATCGCATCATTACACTTTTATCTGTAACTAGCAATAGTGCCCGGCTTCGCCCGGTGGATTTGTTTGTTTTATGGATGATAGTGAATACTACTACAGAAATGTGATATAGTACTTAAATTAACAGAAAACAAGAAGTTCCGTTAAGAACTATACAGCCTACTTTTCATGCCAATGATTATTCTACAGAATATGAACCTATCTAGAATAATGACGAAATTAAGTTGGTAATATCGAAATATCTAATTAGTTCAAAATATTCCTGGTATAATGTAGCCTAATAGAACACTACAGTTGGCAGCCCTGGTGACTGAATATATTCTTAGTTCCATCTCTTAAGGTACAGAATACAAAAATTGGTTGAAGTCCAATGGACGTTACATGCAGTTAGACTGGATCTATCAGCACGCATAAAAGCATGTTGCCAACAATACCATGCGTGTGCTGGTCAGAAATAATCTGAATTATTATGATATCTTGTTGTGCCAATTTTGGATGAAATCCATTTGTTAGTATAGAAGTTACATGTATTTTAAAATTGGACATATCAGCAGGCATAGAATCATGTTGGCAGCACTGCCTTGTATTAATTACTCCAAATTAATCTAGAATGTCAGGTGCTATACGTGTGCAAAGTATAGAGCTGTTGGTTTGCATACTTTCTGATATATTGATATTAGGGTAAAAAAATATAGACAGCATTTATTAACAGTTGGCAGCCCTGATTGCACTGAAGAATACTTATAGTCATATCTGATATGTTACACATAGCACTTGCGAAATTTGGATGAAATCCTACTGATAGTATAGAAGTTACATGTATTTAAAAATTGGCCCTATCAGCAGGCTTAGAATCATGTTGGTAGAACTGAAGTATATAAGTTACTACAAAATTAATCAAACATGTCAGGTACTATACGTGTGCATAGTTTAAAGCTGTCGGCTTGCACACATTCTGATATATTGGTATTTGGATTAAAAAAATAGAGAGAGCAATTATTAACAGTTGGCAGCCCTGGTGGCTCTTAAGAATACGCTCAGTCATATCTGTTTATGTACAGATATTACATACAAAATTTGGTTGAAATCCATTTGATAGTGTAGAAGTTATATGCATTTAAACATTGGATCTATCAGAAGGCTTAAAATTATTTTGGCAACACTGTCATGGTTGGCCTCCTGGAAATTAAACTGAAATAGTATTATCTACATGTGTGCCAATTTTGGAATAGCTCCCATGCATACCTTGCAAGATATCCAACATGGAGCTCAAATTTCTAGTGCGTTTTTTCAGCAGTTGGTAGCACTGACATCATTTTAAAATATGGACGTGAGCTATTCCGGTGCACATCTTTACTCATACTAAATTTGGTTTTGATTGCTGCAGCCGTTTAGGAGTTGATAGGGGGGGACACACACACAGCCAGACAGACAGACAGAAGGACAGACAGACAGACAGACACACATTTTCCCGGATCGATCTCATAAGACTACTTTTTCCTCATTTTTGCAAAATGTGAAAAGTAGGCTAAAAATAATTTAAAAATATAACTTTTTGTGGTGGTGGGTGATCAGTAGTACAGTATAATGGACGTAACATTCAGGTCATTTTCCCGTAATGATAATGACAATAATGAATAGGGAAACGGTTATTTACTAACTACAGTACTGACACATGTAATTTACAAACGAATTGAAAAATATGATTAGAAAGAGGAGTTTGTGACATAAATGGCACGGCCTAGGGCCTATATCTCATTGGCTGTTAGAAAAGTAGAGATCAATAGTGTCGTCTTTTGTCACAAAGTGCCATAGGAAAATAATCAGAGCACTTTGGAAAACTTCGGCTGTCCCGAGCTCCTGAAGTAGCAATAGTGTCATTTATCGCCACATACCGCTCAAGGATAAGGATCTGAATAAATGAAAGTAAATATGAAAGCACCAACGCTTATTGCAGCTGATTACCTCAATGTCCTGCACCAACACCATCGCACTTATACAGAGGCATAATATTTTCATGATGATTACTGTTTTAAGGGGCCTAACAAATCTTCTTGCAATAATTGCTCCCAGTGACTCCAATTTATAAGCAGCGCAAGTTGTAACTATTTTCGCAATTCTGATAGGGGTGACGTGATGCAGCTCGCATTGCCAGACAACAATTGACTTATTAAAATATTCTTACAGTTACACTATACGGACATGAATGATTCTAGGACCTTAAAACGTAGTTTTCAAGTTCATTTTGTCTGTTGTTCTAAATGTAGGGAATGGAGAGAGTTGTTCAAAATATCAAGTGGATAGTGTTACCCGCAGGGTTTCGAAGGGTAAGTACATTAAGTGTGGTTAAGATCGGTGAAACGATGTAGACTTGTGCCAAAGGGCCTAAATGCAGGGAATGGAGTGATCTGTCTGAGATTTCACGTAGACAGTGTTACTCGCAGGTTTCCAAAGGGTAAGAATACTCATTTTGGTTCAGAACGGTGAAACGGTGTAGATTTGTTCCAAAGGACCTAAATGCAGGGAATGGAGTGGGCTGTCCGAAATTTCATATAAACAGTGTTACTCGCAGGGTTCCAAAGGGTAAGTATACAAATGTTGGTTCAGATCGGTGAAACGGTGTAGATTTGTATAAATAACAGACAAACCAACATTGAGCTTTACACCGTATTTACACATGCTAGTGCAACAATCACAATAACTCAGGTTATCACATAAATTCTACACACACACCCATGTACACGGGGCAACATGACCACGATGTATAAGCCCCGCAAATGAAATATTAACTGTGCATACGATAGCAAAGAGAATAGTTCTACAGTCCTTGATTGTCAATCGGTCAGTTTTCCCATGTGTCCTTTAGCAAATTTACCGGACTATCATGATACAGAGTAAATCGTTGTTGCCTAGTGACAACCTGTCCATCAATGGTGTGGCGTTGACTATCATGATACAGTGTTAGTCGTTGTCGCCTAACGACAATATGTCCGTCAAGTTATTAGATCGGTGAAACGGTGTAGATTTGTGCAAAAGGTCCTAAATGCGGTGAATGGAGTGGTCTGTCCGAAATTTAACATAGCCTAAACTATTCCTCTTGAATCAGGCTATCATATACAAAAATAATTTTTCGAATCCGACTGGTATTTCCAGAGATTAGCGCGTTTAAACACATAAACACACAAACACACAAACTTTTCAGCTGTATTATATTAGTATAGATAGGGAGCACAAGGATGTTCACGATTTAACTGGACAATTACACCGACGAGGACACGTCCCATACACGATGTAGGCGATAAGCAGTCTGTACCTGGATTAAACGTCAGCTACACAAATGCAAATACGTGCACAACTACAGTAGTGGAAACAAAGGTACTAGAGTGGAGCATGCCATGCCTTCCCTCTTCTTCATTTTTTCTTTATTGTTTCCCACTTCGTCTTCTGCTTCTTCTTCTTCGTCTGATTTTCTTCTTCTTATTATTATTATTCTTTTCTTCTAGTGCACAAGTCGTTGGTGCTTAATTTAGCTCATGTAGGCCTGTATACTTGGGTGTATGGTGAATTTGTCTGATAACCTGTGTCATTGTGATGGCTATAGTCTATATGTGTGTGTAACCTATTTGAAATTGGGCGCTTGGCTTGGATAGGAGGCTGCCGTGGCTTTAAGTTAAGAACCATATCGGTTTGTCTAGAGTAGATGTGGAGAACCACGGCAAACTACATCTGTAGGATTGCTGAGGTGGATATCAAACCCTCGTTGCAACCCTTAGACTAGATTGAAATTGCTTGACAGAGCCGGAAATGAAACCCGCACCTCAGAAGGAAGAGAGCCAAGAATGCTACCACTGCGCCACATGGAAGTCAGTATCCTCATCACGAGGGCCAATGACCTCCACGTTCCGTCCCTTTGACAACAATCACCATATCCTCTCCAGAGAAATGTAGGCTACCTAACGTCACATGGTATGTTCCACCTGTCCTATGGACGCGTTGCCATACTTTTGATCGGTGAGAAAAAAGTCGTGAGAACTTCAAATTTCTTTCGCATGTTCTCCGCTGTTACCCTAGGCGTTGTATTCTGCAGTAGTTTAACCTTTGACTTAACCTGTGTGGAATTCTTAGCTAATCATCACTATTCCGAGTATGTCTGCCGTCCACTAACAACGTGCTGACAGATTGGTAGCTATTTCATTTAAGAGCTCCTTTTAAGTAATGGATTCGCGAGGAAAACCAGAACAATCACTGTGAATATTAATGTTTTTCTTTGAGATTCTAGCGCCGTTCTCTCTAGATAATTAGTCATAAAAGAATCATATTCTTAAAAATTAGCTGCTGAGAATTTAAGAAATAAGAATGAAAAATGAAATACCTGGAAGAGAGGTACGTACGAGCCCTTAAGGCACCTTTCAATAAGCTCTTACATGGGAGATAATAATGACGGATTAAGTGTGGCAATATATCAGTCCTTGTAGCCATACCAGTGGCCACCTTATACAGGCATGGCTGCCAACACTCCACATAATGACATGGATTCCCTAGAAACAGAGGGGCCTATCGAAAACTAGATGACCGATAAAGTTAATATACCCACTAAATCAGACCCACGACTGGAATGGTGAGCTGCACTTTCGGGGACGTGAGCCTTCATTCACAGCATTGACAGTGGCATTCATGAGATTGCTGTTTTTATGTGTTTTCGACGGTCATCTTATTTCAAATCCTTGGACATATATACTTCAATTCCCTAATTTGAACAGTAGTATACATTACTGTGTTTTTTTTATAGAAAAATGCCGCGCATTAGTACACGGAGCCAATGACCAATATGTCTCTATACCCTCACTGGACAACAACAAATTTTCCTGAAAAAAGTATTATCAAGTCATTTTTAATTACTTGTGGTTCAGATAACAACAAAAGTATATGTGGTGTATTTGTATTCACTAATGGACTTGGATCAGCTCTAGAGATAACGAAATGACATGTTTTCAAATAATGTATACGCAGGAGAGATAATGCTTAGTAAAATGAATTGTGTCGCATGCCTCTTCGTATAATAGATAGCGTTGTTGGCTTACATTTATTGACATTCGGGTTTTGATTGCAAACACTGACAAGATATTTAATTCCGGTATGAGGGCTCAAATGAGGCCCAACTGAGCGTGGAGTCTATTCTCAGTTCAACCATCGTGAATGTGGTTTTGCAAGTTTCCCCCCTTTCTACTCCAGTCAAATGCTGGGATAGTTCTTGACTTGAGGCCTTGGTCACCTCCTTCCAAATCATAGTTTCAAGCACTCGACAGCTGTACAGTGTAGCCTAATTCAGTTTACTGTGCATAGATACATCGCTGGCTTATTATAACAAGGTTCTACAGGAGAACGGAGGACATAGATGAGTTTGTTTCTTGGGATAGACTTCAAAACCAAATTGGAGGATTTCAATGAAATAAGAATATTTGATTCATATTTTTTAAAATAACACTTAGCCTAATGTTCGGACAATTCGACAACTGTGTAATTTATCCAATGACAAACTTTGGTTCAAGATTCAATTGATTTGTTTCGTAATTGTGCATGGACCTCTCAGCAGACTTTGGAACAGTGATCTAGTTTAGGCTATTTTTGGGCTAGCTGCGTGGCTCAGCGGTAACGTTCTCGCTTGCGGAACCCAAGGTTGCAGGATCAAATGCTGGTGCAGCCAGTTGGCATTTAAGAGTGCGCAAGTGCAAGGGGGCCGTGTAAGTAGATTTACTGGCACGTTAAAGATCCCCTTCGGGGAAAATTCTGACATCCCGGTGTCTCTAAAAGCCACAGTAATTAATAGGGACGTAATACCAATAACATTATTATTATTATTATAGACTTTTTAAACTGTTAAACATTGGTTTTGTGTTAGAACCATATGCTATCAATGTGAGAGGATTGATACCTGCAAGGAGATTAAGATCATTGTCTTAATTTTGATTTTAATGGACTTAACAGTTGTGGAAATACATGACTCGAATAACTTTACTAGTTAAGAAATATTACTGCTGATAATTATAATGAGGTGGAGAGAAAAGTAATAGGACTACATAAATAAGTAGAAGGAAGGTAAGATATTCCTGGGTGTGTATCACGGTTACGTAAATGTTGTAATATGTATTACAGATTCAGCTATCTTCTCTTCCTGAATGGAACTCATTGTAATCGCCGCAGTGAAAACAGACGTGATGAATGAGTCACCTTAATTTGCGTATGCATTATTTGTACTCCGCTATGCTAACGTATGTCTCTGAATGGTCATTAAAACTAGCCTACTAACACATATAAAATTCATTTAAAAAAGGAATAAGTATGGATGAAGTAAATTTACTACGAATGTTCGATGCCATAAATCTTGGCTCGCACCAATTTCCTACCATTTCTCAAGGAATTTGAAGAGCCCCGAGGTTTCTGTCGTACAGGTGCACAACCCCTGCAAGTGGGCCGCCCCGCACACCGCTACCTACCGTATTGAATAAATCATTACCAAAGAAACGCCCACAAAATTAACGAACGGATTCGTCTACCACGCTCTATCAGGAACTTGTAACAAAGAGGGTAAAAAGAGGTAAATTTATATGTATAAAAAAGTAGCAGGGGAATTTTGATTAAAATTTGACTTTTAAGTCATTACTCTCACAATTACTTTTACGACCACCGAGAATAGTATTTCCATCACATTAACATTTTGTTCGGAAAATGGCATGATATGTTACTAGATGTGACAAGGAAATTACTTTCCTTACAGGTCTAACGCTATATTTAATGACAGCACGTTTTGCCTTGTGATTCTCATTCGTTAAATGGACGCTGTTTCCAAGAAGAAATCAAGACATTTGTAGTGTGTAAAACTACTTAAAGAAGTGCTGTAATAAATTAAAGACTGCTCTAATCTGGGTCCTAACACCAGCTAAATATGACTTTCTTGATGAAAAATGCTTACATGAATTTGTTAAAACCACTTAGCATGCAGGTTTCAACCGGAATGCCACATTGTCGAACCCTTGTTAAAGTCATGTAAATGCAATATCAAATTGTTTATCGTACTGAAGTTATTATGCTGTCACATCAGACAAATGAAAGCAAATATTCAAACATGAATTACCTACACCATTAATCTCTTTCCAGGACGGCCTCGGTGGTGTAGTTGGTAGCATTCTGAGCTTCTACACCCAAGGTCACGGGGAAAATAACCTCCTAATAACTAAACTTGGCGAAGCAAAATTTGTAGGTAAGGTTTGATTAATGCTCTTAAGTTCCAACGTTCGTCACTGGGCGCTGGTTGCGATGGCATCTAGTAGTAGCCAAGTTCACAGCTAGGTGTCGTGGGTGGTAGCATTTGGTAGCGAATGTAGGAACTACTTGTAATTATCGTCTGCTGTCCTTAATTGAATTAAAAACAGATAACACACACTAATACAGTCATCACAATTAACACCGGTTATCAGACAGATAAAGTATACGGGGCTACATGACCACGTTGTCGCAGCCCCTAAACTAAGGAACCAACCAGCCAACCAATCTCTTTTCAATAAATACCATATACTAATTAAAATGCGAAGATATTCGCCATTAAAATCCGTATTGATAGAAGTTAATCAACCATTCAAGTAATACGCCAAATCAATACTCAATTTATATATAATTCTATATAAATATGACATATTTTGGCCTTCAATGAGGCCATCTTCAGCTAAACAAGAAATTAATTAAGAATTAAGTTAAACTATTAAAAATTACTTAAATCTAATAACAAAAGAAATGTTAATGTTAAAATTGAATAAAATGGATCACTATTAAAATGGATATCCTTACAAATCAAATTTAGCCTCATTGATCAAAACGGTGAACATACTCTAGGTTACATATGTTATTTACATACCACGATAAAGCTATAGAAGATAAGAATACATAATAATATATAAATGCAGTTAACATTTCTTCAATCATCTAAACATGTGCTTCACAGACATTTGCGCACAAGAAGCTTTTATCTAACATTGTCGCACCTCTTTCTTCGTTCTCTTACATCAAGCAGGGCACTTTATGTCAACGCGATTACTTATTGGGCACGTATTCAAAATTTTAACTCCATCATGAGTGAAGATCTCCTTATTCGTCTCAAGCACTGATCCATTTACTTAATATTTCAAGCTCTAAACTACGTTCATGTCGGCACACTTACTGTCGACCAAAGTATTATGTTTACTCGAGTTTGAAGGTTGTTTGTTAAGTAACCAATAGACCTACATAAAATCCAATACCATTAACATTTTCGTCGTTCTATTTTACGTTCGTTCATGTAGGTTTGGATTTTTTAATTTATATTTTAATATTTTTATCGCAGTTGGAACACAAAAAGTGCACGTTTTTAAGCGTGTTTCAACCATGCGTCATATTTTAGATTTATTATCTCAAAAGCCCGCCATCAGATCGAATCCAAATTTTAACACAATATACATTGGAATGTTGTATAACTGGTTTATTAATTTCACAATTTTGTGTGTCCAAGAAACAAAGTTGTTATCATTGTTGAAAGGTAACTTTTTCTCGGCTCGGAGTGGTTGGAAAATGTAGTTCTTGGTTGCGTTGTAATCGTTATACATCAAATAGTTATGCTGTATGACTGTGAAATACGTAAATAAATTAACTTATTTTATATCGGTTTGTAGTTGTACGAGGAAATAACACATGGTTCTCCCACTAGCCGCTCCAAGAAAAGCTGTACAGCATTGCTGAGATGGAGCCAATCACTTCTGAGCGAGACGCGCCATGATGCGCGTGGGCACCATTTCGGCAACGCCGGAGGGGCTAGCTAGTGAAACATGTGTTATTTCCCCGTAGAAATACAAACCGATATAAAATATGTGAATTAATTTACGTATTTCACAGTCATACAGCATAACTTTTCGATGTATAAGGATTACAATGCAACCAAGAACTACATTTTCCAACCATCCCGAGCCGAGAAAAAGTTACCTTACAAAAATGATAACAACTTTGTTTCTTGGACACACACAATTATGAAATTAATAAACCAATTATACAACATTCCAATGTATATTGTGTGAACATTTGGGTTCGATCTGATGACGGGTTTTTGATATAATAATTCTTAAATGTGACGCATGGATGAAACACGCTTAAAAACGTGCACTTTTTGTGTTCCAACTGCGGTAAAAAATATTAGAATATAAATTAAAAATTCCAAACCTACATGACCTAACGTAAAATAGAACGATAAAAATGATGATGTTATTGGATTTTATGTAGGTCTATTGGTTACTTAACAAACAACCTTCAAACTCGAGTGCACATAATACTTTGGTCGACAGTAGTATTTGGCACCTATTGAGAATTTTAACTTCATGTTGAAGATAGAAGAGTTACTTATCCATTTAAACATTTAACCATGTGCTTATTCAATTTCACTGATCTATATTAATTATTGGTTACAGAACTTTACTTTTAAATTATTTTAAGTGTATTATTTTGATAAGAATTATCATATCGTTTAATATTTGTTTACATTCACCAATATTATTTTCTCGTTTTTAACTACATTTTGAAGAAAAATGACAAGTATTTTATTTCCATTTATAAAATTTGATTTGTAAGGATATCCATTTTAATAGTGATTCATTTGATTCAATTTTAACATTAATATTTCTTTTGTTATTAGATTTAAGTAAATTTTAATAGTTTAACTTAATTCTTAATTAATTTCTTGTTTAGCTGAAGATGGTCTCATTGAAGGCCGAAACATGCCCTATTTATATAGAATTATATATAAATTGAGTATTGATTTGGCGTATTACTTGAATAGTTGATATACTAAATACTAAATACTTCCTATAGGCCACATCACAAACAAGTAGTTCCGTGAAGAACTATACAGCCTATTTTCATATATCCTACTTATGTTAATTGCCACTATCACCATACACAATTTCTGTTTGATTGCTGTAATAGATTCGTAGATATTAAGAACCAACTAAATATTTCGGATGGTCGCCATGTTGGATTTTATATATGTAGGTCCTAGAGTTATGTACTGTTACATGCAGATTATTGTGAACGTGTTGTATTCAAACTTCAATCGCATAATTAGGACACAAGAAAAAACAAGGAGATTTTAAAATTTTTCACAGCTGCCATCTTGAGGTTATGGAAACAACTGAAATAAATTAGATGCCAGTGGATTAACATTCGTATAAGGATTTACTGTACCAAGTTTCACTGCACGCGGATGGTTAAATTGCGAGAAACGTCCATGTGAATATATATACTTCGCGTCGCCGCCATATTGGATTTGTGATCACCAGGTTATTTAAAGTCCTATAGGTGAACTTAAGTTCATAGCCCCTATGAACATTAAAAAATGCAGTTTGATTGCTAAAATAGATTCGTAGATATTCAGTATCGTCTAAATATTTCGGATGGTCGCGATGTTGGATTGTTAAATGTATAGGCCATAGAGTCATGTACCATTAAAGGAAAATTATTGCGTAGGTTCATTATTCAAACTTTCACTTCGATCGCATGACTACATCACAAGAAATAAAAACTTAATTTTAAAATTTGCACTGCCGCCATCTTGAGGTTATGTAAACAATTGCACTAAATTAGATACCAGTGGATTACAATGTGTATAAATATTTCCTGTACCAGGTTTCAGTGCGCTTGAAACATTAAATCGCGAGAAAGGTCTATTTAAAATTTTCAAATTCGCTTGGCCGCCATGTTCGTTTTGTAGTTAACCGGTTTTTGAAAGTCTTATAGATGGACTTCCAGTAGTGGCCTTTATCTCCGTACAAAATTTTAGGGAGATACCGCTAA
This sequence comes from Meconema thalassinum, assembly GCA_946902985.2. Classification (NCBI taxonomy): domain Eukaryota; kingdom Metazoa; phylum Arthropoda; class Insecta; order Orthoptera; family Tettigoniidae; genus Meconema; species Meconema thalassinum. The sequence goes on along the minus strand of OX336390.1, from coordinate 468,690,995 downwards.
TAGTTTCAGAGATATAGAATACCGGTGAAATATTTCGCACATCCGCCATCTTGTGATTATGTAAACAATTGAACGAAGTTAGATGTCGGTGCATTACAATGTATATAAACATATACTGTACCAAGTTTCATTGCGTTTGGTTGGTCAAATCACGAGAAACGTCTATTTAAAAGTCGCAAATTCGCTTGGCCTCCATGTTGGTTTTGTAGTTATCAGGTTTTCAAAAGTCACATAAGTGAACTTATAGTAGTTCCCTCTATCACCATAGAAAATGTCAGGGTAATATCGGTAATAGTTTCGGAGATATTGAATGCTGGTGAAATATTTCGCACAGCCGCCATGTTGGATTGGTGAGACGTAACAAAATTTGAAGGGCACGGTCGAGGTCGCCGGGAATAGTGCTATGAACTTTCCGAGTTTCATTGAAATCGCTCCCGTCGTTTAGATTTTATTAGGGGGGGACACACACACGAATCACACACACGCACCCACACACGGACAAAAGGTGATCTCATAAGCCTATTTTTTCAAAATTGAAAATAGGCTAAAAATTGAGATTTTGCACAATTATTCACCACTTTTGTATGGGGTTGATAGTAAATAGTAGTTGCAATATTGATCTTTATACTTGTCATAGTGTGGGAAAGATACTTACCCGTATATAGGCTAATTCTACTTTAGATTTAAAACAATTTTAGGTGCCTTATAGACAAGAATGAATTCCAAATTTGATGGAATAAAATAAATTACCAAAACTTTTATTACTACGTGAAACAATTATCAATTAGTAATGTGTAGAATTATTTTAGAAAAAAATAATGTCAATGTAATTTAGCAGAGGAACACACAACCAACGCAATTCTTCTTGTAAATCAGCCTATTATTCTACAAGCAAGGAACAGAATATGTTTATCACAAGTAATAAAGAATTTCATATCATGTCCCATTTATAATGTACTAGCAGAAGTACCCGTTCTTCGAACGGTGTTCGGTGTTAACACCAGACATTATCAATTGAGCTACTGTTGCAATGGTTAGCGGTTTGTCATTCCTTCATAAGTTTATCAGAACGAAGTTAGTTTTCTGGTAATATCACACACACTGTTAATTTAAGGGCCTTAAAATGTGGTTTTCGGAGACCCTTTATAGACTCGCGAATTTTGAGTCTCACATTGAGAATCGCAACATATGCTTTGGTCGTCCTTCTAGGATAATGTTTATATTTCGCCTTTTTTAGAATGTATTTTGAGAAGTTTATCCCTATATCCACCCTTCTACTGTATGAAAAGTACGGTGAAGAGTTTTATAAATGATTGGTGTATTGACTCGTGTTTACCATACCTAATTTTACGATGCACCAAGCATCCGAACGCAATTTATAGGCGTACATAAAGATACACAGAAAGACAGACAGACAATTCTATTGTCTACAACATATCACCCAGATATCCAAATATGGGTATATCTACCACACAGTATCAAACAAAATCATCCTTACGATGAACCCGTATGACCACAAAAGAAAGAAAAACAAGTAGTTCCGTGAAGAACTATACAGCCTATTTTCATATATCCTACTTATGTTAATTGCCTCTATCTACATACAAAATTTCAGTTTGATTGCTGTAATAGATTCGTAGATACTGAGAACCGACTAAATATTTCGGATGGTCGCCATGTTGGATTTTATAAATGTAGGTCCTAGTGTTATGTACTGTTACATGAAGATTATTGTGTAATAGTAGGCTATTCAAACTTCAATCGCATGATTAGGACACAGGAAGAAACAAGGATATTTAAAATTTCGCACAGCTGCCATCTTGTGGTTATGGAAGCAATTGAAAAAATTAGATTCCAGTGGATTAACATTCGTATAAGGATTTACTGTACCAAGTTTCACTGTACTCAGATGGTTTAATTGCGAGAAACGTCCATGTGAATATTTATACTTCGCGTCACCGCCATGTTCGATTTGTGATCACCAGGTTATTTTAAGTCCTATAGGTGAACTTAAGTTCATAGCCCTATGAACATTAAAAAAATCAGTTTGATTGCTATAATAGATTCGTAGATATTCCGAGCCGTCTAAATATTTCGGATGGTCGTCATGTTAGATTGTTAAATGTATAGGCCATAGAGGCATGTACCGTTAAAGGAAAATTATTGCATGGGTTCATCATTCAAAGTTTCACATCCATCGCATGATTACGACACAAGAAATAAAAACTTAATTTTAAAATTCGCAAAGCCGCCATCTTGAGGTTATGTAAACAATTGAACTAAATTAGACACCAGTGCATTACAATGTGTATAAACATTTCCTGTACCAGATTTCGTTGCGTTTGGAATATCAAATCGCGAGAAAGGTCTATTTAAAATTTTCAAATTCGCTTGGCCGCCATGTTTGTTTTGTAGTTAATCGGTTTTTGAAAGTCTTATAGATGAACTTCCAGTAGTGCCCTTTATCTCCGTACAAAATTTCAGGGTGATACCTCTAATAGTTTCAGAGATATAGAATGCCTGTGAAATATTTCGCATATCCGCCATCCTGTAGTTATGAAAACAATTGAACGAAGTTAGATATCGGTGCATTACAATGTGTATAAACATATACTGTACCAAGTTGCATTGCGTTTGGTTGGTTAAATCGCGAGAAACGTCTGTTCAAAAGTCACAAATTCGCTTGGCCGCCATGTTGGTTTTGTAGTTACCAGGTTTTCAAAAGTCACATAGGTGAATTTCTAGTAGTCCCCTTATCACCGTAAAACATTCCAGGGTGATATCGGTAATAGTTTCGTAGATACTGAATGCTGGTGAAATATTTCGCACAGTTGCCATGTTGGATTGGTGAGACGTAACAGAGTTTGAAGGGCACGGTCGGGGTCGCCCGGAATACTGCAGTGCTATGAACTTACCGAGTTTCATTGACATCTCTCCAGCCGTTTAGAAATTATTAGAGGGACACACAGACACACCATCACACACACACGCACACAGGCAGACACACGGACAAAAGGTGATCTCATAAGCCTTTTTTTCTTTTCAAAAATGAAAATAGGATAAAAATCCATATAGCATGTATCACTTTTGTATTGCGTACAGAGATACAGATGTTGGTATGTAACCATGGTAGTTGTTTCGTATGTTGGCACACAGTTTGTTATGGGCACGTTTCGTGGCCACCAAGGTCCCCGGACCTTACCCCTTTGGATTTTTGCCTGTGGGGATGGTTGAAAGGCGAAGTCTGCAAGGAAAATGTTAACACAAGAGCCGAGTTGGTCGTTCGGATTATGCATAGTGCGGCCCTCATCAAAGTACGCCAAGACGCTCTCCGACGAGCTACACGGGGTAACACCCCGTGCAAAATGCATTGAAGTTTGTGGTGGAATTTCTGAAAATGAACTTCGAGCGTCCTCATTTGCCTTGGCTTTACATTTGTTTGGGTAAAATTCTACCAGCTGTATCTCTGTACGCAATACAAATGGAACATATATTATATGGATGTTTTTGTTGCAATTCATCTATACTACCACCTCCTAAAATATTTACTATTCCTCCTGAAACACCATGTATAAAAATGAGACGGTGTGTGTCTGTCTGTCGTCCTGTCTGTTACTCAATCACGCAAGAACCACTGGTCCGATTGAAATGAAATTTTGCATGGATGTAGTTGATTTACCAGGTTTACACATAGGCTACTTTTGATTTCGATATTTTGCAATATTTAAAAATGGCGACCATTTTAGTGACATCACTACACCCTTTGGTTTCAAAATTTCATATTTCCATTTCAAATAAAAAGAGAACACTAAGAAATAGCAAACTTTAGATGGCACACACGAGCTTTAAAATTTTATTTTCTATCCGAAAGGTCCTTATCACTTTTCGTGTATCTCCAACGGTTAGCGAGTAAAACCTATAAACCACGGTCAACGCCGAGCGGTGCAGTATATCTCTCTATATATAAAAACTAGCGGAAGTACCCATTCTTCGAACGGTCGTCGGTATTAATAACCAGACGTAATCAATTGAGCTACTGTTGCAATGGTTAGGGGCTTGGAACTTGTTTGTCGACAAAGATAAATGATTAGTTGAAATATGCTCTGAAACTAATTTACCTAACCTGTACTTCCTGACGTGAAAATAAAATTGAAAACCTCGTAGACGAAATGCAATTCTCGTCACATAAAAACTGACCCACACTGTTGTGTCAAGTGCGCATCCAGAGGAAGACCCCTTTAATAAATTATAAAGGCTTGTGGTGCATGAAAATTCAGGTTTTTTAGCCTCCAATGGTCCAAATTCCTAAAAGCAAAGAAAATAAAATAAAAATAAACTATTTCAATTCAGGAATTTTTGAAAATAATGTTGCTGTTTGAAGATATAATAGACCTTCTGTACGACACATCGCACGTTTAAGTCTTGTGAAAAAATCCAGGGTACCTCTTGACCCCCTTAAGCGCATTGATGAATTTTACAGTTTTTGTTGGTTCCGTGATAACCTTATAGCCATTTGCAAACTTTCACAGAAATTTAATAAATGGAGTGGCATTACTTCTTGCAGAAATAGATGGAAAGTTGGATGTACGTTTTGAGACACTGTTGTCATGGTAACTGGCTTGCATTCCTACATTAGTTTATTAAAAGAAATTAGTTTTCTGGGAATATCTCAGAAACTCTTGGTTTTAGAGCATTAAAATGTAGTTTCCGGGGACCCTATACGACTGTTTTGGAGCCCCGAGGTTTTTTTTCTGACACCAGGGGGCTGAAAATGAGCTTTGTCTCGTCGTTGTAGGCCGTAGTATCATCATCATCATCCTCTTGCACAGTTTCCAGCCGTTGGCCGGGTCTGTTTGGAACACAGGCCACTCCAACGACTTCTGTCTTCCCACCATCTCTCAGCTTCCACCCCTGTCCAGTCTTCTCCTCTCTTCTTCACGCAGGGGCGTGGTGGCTCAGCGGTCTAGCTGTATGCCTCTCACCAAGGCGGTCCGGGTTCGATTCCCGGTCAATGCATGTGAGATTTTCGAAGTGAAATGCCATGTCCTGTGGTTCGGATTCCACGTAAAAAGGAGGTCCCGTGGCTCATGATCTCGCGATTAACGGTCACGTAAAACTACAAGCTTGCTTTTTTGCTTTCTTCTTCACGCTTTCTTCCATCCCTTTCAGCCACCTGTCTCTCGGTCTTCCTCTCGGTCTCTCTCGGTCTCTTCCTTCACTTCGTCTCGTGTATCCTCCTGGGTATCCTCTTATCCTCCATTCGTTTTACATGCCCATGCCATCTAAGTCTAGATTTCTCTATACCATCCCGTAATGGTTCCTCCTTTATTAATTCTCTGGTCCTCTCATTTCTAATTCTGTCCATCTTTGTAGCTCCAATACTGCTTCTCAAGAACCTCATCTCACTGGCCTGTATTTTGCTCTTCTCCCTTCCTTTCATAGCCCAGGTCTCCGAGGCATACGTCAGGATAGGGGCATAGAACGTCCGATATATGATCTTTTTCTGTTCTGAGGGACATCCTTGCTCCATAACATGCTTCTCACACTCCTCCGGAATGCTTCTGCCTGTCTCCCCCGCTCATTTTTTCTCTATAGTTTCTTCCATTATCTTGTATCATGCTTCCCAGATACTTGAAACTCTCCACTTCCTTCAGCTGTTCCCCACCAATTGTTATTCCCGTTGTGGTTCTTTCCTTCTTCTTTGTTGTGATCACTATCTCACTCTTATTTATGCTAAATGTCATCCCATATCCTTGTATTATTCCTTCCTACACGTCCAACTGTTCCTGTACCTCCTCCTCCTTGTTCCCCCAAATCATCAAATCATCCGCTAACACCATTGCTTTCATCTTTCCTTCCCCAATTACTTGTACCACTCGGGTCATTATGTCATCCATCACCACAAGGAAAAGTAACGGTGCCAGTGCACTTCCTTGTTTCAGGCCGTTTCTCTGTTCCACCCAGTCCGATCTCTCTCCTCCCACTTTCACACAGCTCACGCTTCCCTTGTACATCTCCATTATCCTCCTTATAGTCCATTTTTCTACTCATCTATCCTCCAGGGACTTCCATACTTTGTTTCTGCATATATTGTAATATGCTTTCTCAATGTCCAGGAAGGCCATCAGTAGATCTGTTCCATACTCACAGTGCTGTTCTTGTAACTGCCTTACAGCAAAAATCAAATCCACTGTGGACCTTCCTGCTCTGAAGCCATGTTGTTCTTCCCTCATCCCTCCTTCTATCCTTGTCCTAATTCTCCTTTCCAAAACTTTCTCAAACATCTTCGCACAATGACTCATCAGTTTTATTCCCCGATAGTTTCTGCATTCTGTTCTACTACCTTTCTTGAAGATCGGGACAATTATTCCCTTTTTCCAGTCCTCTGGGGTCTTACTTTCCGTAGTGTAATAATAATATTAATTATAATAATAATATAACAATATAGGGATAGGGATATAATAGACCTTCCGTAGCACACCAGCACGTGTAAATCGCGTGAAAAAATTCTAGAGTACCCCTTGACCCCCTTAAGCGCATTATATGTATTGATGAATTTTACAGCTTAGTTTGGTTCCGTTATAACCTTCTAGCCGTTTGCAAACTATCTCAGTAAATTAATAAATGGAATTGTATTGCGTCTTATATTACAGCAATAGATGGACCTGTGAATTTCTGTTGCCATGGTTACCGGCTAGCTTCCTTTCATTATTTTATTAAATGAAATTAATTTTCTGGGAATATCTCAAAAACTATTGGTTTTAGGGCCTTAAAATGTGGTTTTCGGGGTCTCTTTAGGGCCCCGAGTTTCGTTTCTAACATTGAGGGGCTGAAAATGAGTTTTGTCTCGGCCTTCTACGCCTATTTCAGCATGTATTTTAAGGGGTTAGGCCCCCTTTTTTGAGAGGTGCAGAGAAGGGTTACATCAATGATTGGTGTCTTGCCTCTGAAGGATATTTGTACCAAATTGTACGTTGATCCACTCAGCCGTTCTCGAGTTATAAGGACACAAAAAATTGTCCACAGACAGACAGACAGACAGACAGACAGACAAAAATTTCATTTTCGCGTGCATCGTCATAAAACAGTCTGAAACGCGTAAATAACGCAGTTTCAGACTGTTTTATGATGGATGCGCGCGAAAATATTTTTTTGTCTGTCTGTTTGTTTTTGTTTGTTTGTTTGTGGACAAATTTGTTCCCTTATAACTCGAGAACGGCTGGGTGTATCAACGTAAATTTTAGTACACATATCTATCAAAGGCACGACACTAATCATTGAAGTAACCCTTATCAATACCTCTCATAAAAGGGGGCCTACCCCCTTAAAATATATGCTGAAATAGGCGTAGAAGGACGAGACATGGCTCATTTTCAGCCCCTCAATGTGAGAGACAAACTCGGGTCCCCGAAAACCACATTTTAAGGCCCTAAAACCAACCGTTTTTGAGATATTCCCAGAAAACTAATTTCATTTAATAAACTAATGAAAGAATGCAAGTCGGTAACCATGGCAACAGAATCTCAGAGGTCCATCTATTGCTGTAAGACGCAATGCAATTCCATTATTTACGTTAGTGTGTAAATTTGCAAACGGCTAGAAGGTTATCACGGAAACAAATTAAGCTGTATAATATTCATCAATACGTATAATACGCTTAAGGGAATCAAGGGGTAATTACTCGAAAAAAAATCACGCAATTTACACCTGCGGATGTGGTACGACAGGTATATTTATTCCTATCCCTATATTATTATTATTATTATGATTATTATTATAAGTAGTAGTAGTAGTATTAGATTATGGCGTACAACGACGAGATAAAGCCCCTCGGTGCCAGAAACAAAACTTGGGGGCCCTCAAGTGTTATCGAAAACTACATTATAAGGCTCTAAAACCAACAGTTTCTGAGATATTTCCAGAAAACTAATTTAATTTATTTTAACAAACTAATGAAGGAATGCAAGTCGGTAACCATGACAACATTATCTCAAGGGGTGACCTCCAACTTTCCATCTATTTCTGTAAGAGGCAATGTCACTCCATTTATTACATTTCTGAGAAAGTTTCCAAATGGCTATAAGGTTATCACGGAACCAACTTAGACTGTATAATTCATCAATGCAATTAAGGGGGTCAAGGTGTAACCTAGATTTTTTTCACGCTATTTTCACGTGTGACATAATAGTACAGAAGGTCTATTATATATCCAAACAGCACCATTATCTTCAAAAATTCCTGAATTCAACCAGCATTTTTGCGGCTTTTAGGAATTGGGGCCATTTGAGGATAAACAACCTGAATTTTCATGCACCACAAGCCTTTATAATTTATGAAAGGGGGTCAGTTTTTATGTGACATGTATTGCGTTCCGTCTACAAGGCTTTTAATTCTATTTCACGTCAGCAAGTACACGTTAGGTGAATTAAGTTTGCGAACACATTTTAACAAATCTCTTTTTTAGCCTATTTTCAATTTTGAAAAAAAAATAGGCTTATGAGAGCACCTTTTGTCCGTGTGTGTGTGTGAGGAGTGTGTGTGTCTGTGTGTGTGTGTCCCCCTAATGAATTCTAAACGGCTGGAGCGATTTCAATGAAACTCTGTAAGTTCATAGCACTATTCCGGAAGACCCCGACCGTGGCCTTCAAATGTTGTTACGTCTCACCAATCCAACGTGGCGTCTGTGCGAAATATTTCACCAGCATTCAATATCTCCAGAACTATTCCCGATATCACCCTGGAATCTATTACGGTGATAAAGGGAACTACTAGAAGTTCACCTATGTGACTTTTGAAAAACTGGTAACTACAAAACCAACATGGCGGCCACCCGTATTTGCGACTTTTAAATAGACGTTTCTCGCGATTTCACCAACCAAACGCAATAAAACTTGGTACAGTATATGTTTATACACATTGAAATGCACCGACATCTAACTTGGTTGAATTGTTTACATCACCATAAGATGGCGGATGTGCGAAATATTTCTCCGGCATTCTATGTCTCTGAAACTATTAGCGGTATCACCCTGAAATTTTGTACGGAAATAAAGGGCACTACTGGGAGTTCACCTATAAGACTTTCAAAAACCGGTTAACTACAAAACGAACATGGCGGCCAAGCGAATTTGAAAATCCGAAATATTTAGACGGCTCTGAATATCTACGAATCTAGTATAGCAATCAAACTGTTTTTTTAATGTTCATAGGGACTATGAACATAAGTTCGCCTATAAGACTTTCAATAACCTGGTGATCACAAATCCATCATGGCGGTGACGCGACGTATACATATTCACATGGACGTATCTCGCAATTTAAGCATCCGAGTGCAGTGAAACTTGGTACAGTAAATCCTTATACAAATGTTAATCCACTGGCATCTAATTTATTTCCATTGTTTCCATAACCTCAATATGGCAGCTGTGCGAATTTTTAAAATCTCGTTTTTACTTCTAGTGTCGTAATCATGCGATTGAAGTTTGAATGCTACAAGTACCCAATAATCTTCATGTAACAGTATATACCTCTAGGACCTACTTACAGTATATAAAAATCCAACATGGCGACCATCCGAAATATTTAGTCGGTTCTCAATATCTACGAATGTATTACAGCAATCAAACTGACATGTTGATAGTGGCAATTAACATAAGTAGGTTATATGAAAATAGGCTATGTAGTTCTTCACGGAACTACTTGTTTTTATTCCAATAATTCATCTATACTACCACCTCCTAAAATATTTACTATTCCTCCTGAAACACCTTGTATAATAGTATGATGATAATTTAACTTTATTCAATGTTCGAAATAGAACATTTTAACTAATTTTATCGTGTGAAAAATAGGCTTATGAGGTCACTGTTCATATGGTGCGTATGGTTTGTGTGTACATTATACCTGTAAGCCTCAGAGCTTGTGTTGGCGGGTGGGATGGTGTATTGCAAGATTTCAGATAACTAAATGACTTTATTGAGACGTGGTAGGAATCAGAACAAGGTTGAGAATCTCCAGCCGTACTTTTAATGCTTTCAATGCCATGGAGCCTTACTAGCTGTTCTCAAAAGTTAGTATTTCAGGAACTATTCAATAAATGATGTTAATAACTCAAATATTTTACAGTATTTTAACATAAACTCATACATTTGTATTCTGAACAACTTAAACGCGTGGACCTCTACTCCAAGCTAATGCCAGGATTGATCGTAACTTAAGGCCACGGCCGCCTCCTTGCCAATCCTTACCTGAATTACTAGTACATACACCATTACTGCCATCACGACGAAATCACAGGTTATCAGACAAATTATCATGCTTTGGTTCAATGTAATCTGCGTAATTACTTTTCATTCTACCAGACACGAACTGAGAACAACGGTGATATAATAATAATAATAATAATAATACCAACCGAAGAGGAGACACGGTGCCCCTTGGACAGAGGAGCGTAAGCAGGTCCACTCACAAAGAATGAGGGAAATCTTGGCTCTGAAGAAGGCCAAGTTCAGTGTCAAATGCAACAAGACTTAACGTGGTCCTTGATGGCCCCAGTCGAATATATAGGGAATTCATGATTCATTTATCAATTTCATCTTTAGAGACGACATGGAAAATAACATTTAACGTGCCAGTAAATCTACTGACACGGATCTCTCGCAATCGTCCTCAAGTGCCAAATCACTGGGCTGGAATTCAATCCCGCAACAGGTGAGCGCCTCATGACAGCACTGCGCAGCCAGCTGAATCAAGAATGAACAAGCTGTGAGCCCTTGGAAGCTGTCCACTTCTCACAGAAGTAAGCTACATGCTCCATTTCCACCATCGCTCACTTCTTATCATCTCCAGTCTCTCCACTCGTATTTTTTATGCTAATGACTCGTTTTGGTTACGATTACGCTCGGATCGAAAATTACAGTAATTTTCCACTATAATTTGAGAGTCGTTTAAAACTTTTATTTAATGGACGAATGAATGCTGTGGAATTTGTGTTCGGCTCGTGTGTATCCATTGTTTGAACACCTGGTCTGCGAGCAGTTATACATGGATCATCGCTTCTTCTCGTAAAGCCTCCAACATTTCACAGAGAAATGCCCTTAGTTATCACCTACTTTCAGAAATGAGCAGTGAAGTGTAGCAAATTGTTCATGTTTCAAACTCCGTAGCATCCTTACGATTTCTGAGTCATATAGTGATTTATTTTTCTACTCGTGCATTCCATGAGTTGAGTACTTTGTAGCATGTTTGTAACTGAGGAGAGATATACAAGTACGGCACAGAAACTGTATTTCATATGATACAACACTTCGTGTTTCCACTACAGTTTTAATTGGAATTACAATTAGTTGGTTGGTTAGTTTCTTCGTTTGGTTGGTTGGTTGGTTGTTTCCTTAGTTTACGGGCTGATTCCTTAGTTTAGTGGCTGCCACAACGCGGTCATGTAGCCCCGTGTACTTTGGGTTGTGTAGAATTGGTATGATAACCGGTGTTAATTGTGATGACTGTATTAGAGTGTGTTATCTGATCTTAATTCAAGTAAGTACTGCAGACGATAATTTCAAGTAGTTCCTACTTTCGCTACTAAATGCTACCGTCCACGACACCAAGCTGGGAAATTGGCTACTACTAGATGTCATAATAATAATAATAATAATAATAATAATAATTTGAACACTTATTTAAGGGTACTCATAAACTAACTCATCTTCATATCACCTTCGTGGTTGCAGGGTACACGTTAAGATTCCAGCCCCAACGGTTCTGGAATCACTTCTCGACCTCACCAAACAGTTTAATTTATGCTAATTCTTATAACAACTTAGGTTATAATTAAAACTGTCCAAAATAACTGGGCCTTTATTTAATAAGAAACATAACGACTCCATCAGTAGGTTGCCCTCCATTTCCTATTGTATGCTACTCGCTGTAGTAGACTGTTGCGTGAATGAATGAATGAATGTGTGTGACTGCTATGTGTTGTTTACACGTATCATAGCGAGCCCCAGACTGGATGTTTATTGTGATTATAGGGACCGGTGGAGACAAAGGCTGACTCTTCGTGGTCTCTTTATGACCAACATAATTAGCCCTCTCAACGATAGCGTCATGTGAATGGGCCACATAGCTATAGACTGGGTCACAGGTCTAAACTAATCCTCACACACTGTGAAGGATCCATCAATTACTTACGTTTCCCAAGCTCACTCTGTAGCGGTGTCGGTAGTTCACGCATTTACTGTGCCCAGGTCGCGATGTTCAGTTCTGACACAGTATGTGGACATTTCAGGTTGCTGAAATGAGAGAGACGCATGACAGTAGGTAATCTCTGAATGTTGTAATAGAATAATAATAATAATAATAACAATGATAATTTAAGTTTATTACATTTTCGTTTTGTGAATTTCCAGGGCGGTTTGTCTTATTTACATGTTTTGGCTGTTTCATGACCAATGTCTGCTAAAGACGAAACATTTTAAAAGTCAGCAATTCTTCTAGGTTTGTGCCGTGTCTTGTGTGGGGTTTCGCCTAGGACTCCAAGCTGGCTCATCGGTGGGCTCTTGGTGTCCCCGCCCGGACCCTCACAGGAGTGACGAACTGCGCGCTACCTCCCTTTATATCGAGTGCAACTGCACTACTTTGCTGCGAGAACTAAAAATTCAAGCAGCCATAACCTCCCTATGAAGGCTTCCAAAACGATGGTATATTGGCTTTCACGGCCGGTGAATTAAAACTCAGCAATTCTTCTAGGTTTGTGCCGTGAAAGCCAATATACCATATTTTTGGAAGCCTTCATAGGAGGTTATGGCTGCTTGAACTTCTAGTTCTCGCAGCAAAGTAGTGCAGTTGCACTCAATATAAAGGGAGGTAGCGCGCAGTTCGTTACTCCTGTGGGGGTCCGGGCGGGGACACCGAGAGCCCGCCGGTGAGCCAGCTTGGTGTCCTAGGCAAAACCCCACACAAGACACGGCACAAACATAGAAGAATTGCTGAGTTTTAATTCACCGGCCATGAAAGCCAATATACCATACATTTTGTTGGACATTTTGCACTGTTATAATTCGTGGACGGCTGGGTGGATCAGCGTAAAATGTGGTACCTGTATCTACCACATACATGGCTACAATGATTTCTACGAGGGGGCCTTTGAATGAAAATGTCATCATTTTATTTCACAGGGAAACTGTATTACAAAATCAAAAACACATCGCCATGATAAAGGACACTTTTTCATGATTTCTCGACGCATAAAGTGAAATGAGAGGAGTACTGGTGCATGCGCACAATTCCAAGGCAAAGAGACTGGCGTGCCCAAGTTCATTCGAGTGCAAACTAGTATGGCAGAAAAATATATGCTGGAAACGTGGTCACGAATGGAAGTGTGTGCGTGGTACTAGTGTTTCAGATAGTCATCGTCGCTTACAGAGCGTCTATAGAGACGACGTGATGTGCCGTCAAAAGGCTAGTGAAGGAGAGCAGAGTGAGGGAGAAGACAGATCTAGGCACTGTCCATGTTCACGACTTCAACAATGATCGATAGAGTGCAGAATATGGTGTTAGCCGACAGGCGGGTGTTGACCCGTTACATGATTCACGATGTATCGGGAGGTGTCGGAAAGATGGATGCTGTGACAGCTCAGTCCTGATCGCGTGCAGGCAGTTTACGAGTTCGTATTTCTGCAGAAGGTTCTATTGACGCCTTAAACATCAACGTGGAAGGCTGGCGTGGGTCGACGAATTGCGTACTGTTGTCTTTAATGTTAAATTGTCCTTCTGTCTTGCCCGCAGTGATCGACACAGCCGTGTGGGACGACGAACCGGGTAGAGAGGCCGTCCAGACCTAATTGTCAAGAGGCACACTGGGCATTAGGGTCGGGGAAGCGTTTGTGATAACAATCATTCATAGGTCAACAGGACTCATCACCGGCATGTTGACAGTGATTGTTCCTACGAGGGCAAACATTGCAAATTGGATGATTCAGTAGGGCTACGCATCACCATGAAACCTTACAATGGCCCGTCATATACCCAGATCTCAACTGAATTTAATATGACAATGATGATGATAGTTTGACAACTGACCATTTTGCCTCAGTCCCCACAGCTCTGGAAGAACTGATCCACGTAGTGCTGCAAGGATGGACACGATTCTTCTATTGATTATTGTCCACATTGAGGCCATAGGGACCTGAAAGTGCTATTATTGTATCAAAGATACCCACCCATGCAGCATGTTGAATTGCAGCAGCGCAATTCTCACCGCTCCTTCCTGGCGCTTCAAGTTCCATTTTCAACATTTTTCAAATATCAACAATGCTCTGAAAATAGTATCGTGTTGGAAGCCATTTTTCAGTATTGCTTAGAAAAGGAAATTTAATTGTATTTCAGTCAGTCAGCAGTATTGTACCCAAGTGTAATGAGAGTTATTCCCTAAACCCGAAGAACATCATATGAGATTATTAAATTTACTTGGATTATCAGTTCCATTCGTCAAGCAATCATCATCAGATCCTTAACACTGGAGCTAGAAATGGTTGTCAACTGTACACTGTATGTAGTGCAAATATCTTCATCCACACACTCGTAGACATAGATTTTAAAGGCGATTCATCGGAGAGGCTATGAGAGCTCTCGGTGTTAAAGAATCTGATGAAGATCGCTTGACGAATGAAACTAATACATATTAATCTCATGTAGTTTTTAAAGTTTAGGGAATAACTCTCATTGCAATTGGGTATAATCCTGCTGGCCGAGTAAAATACATTTCAATTTCGTTTCTGGGAATATATGGTATAGAAACTTTCCGTAATCGTAAGATATTAATAGAACATACAGTTTCGCCATAACAAGGGAACCTCTCCAACATAAACATCGCGATATCGCAGAAACGTTTCGCACATGTTGAGCAGATCACAAGTAAAACATAGCGTATGTGATGGCATTTCATCCCGAAATGCATCCAGGCCTTCACCAAAGACGGCAAAATTGTAGACAATTGTAGACTTAAAACAAGCCAGGAAGGTATGCACTTCTCCAACTCATTGCACTACTTCAAGCACCTCCTTGAGCAGCCTATCTATGGAGAGCGAGCTGACGGAACGTGCTGCAAAAGAGGTTGTAGTTCTGCGATTAATCGGAGAGGCTATGAGAGATCTGTGGATTCATCCACCAGGTCTGATCCACGTCTAACACGCGTATTTAACCTCATACAAAATCTCCCTCTCAAGAGATAGCCCAAGTGATATGTGGATTATATAACATCACATATGTTTTTCTAGTGATCTAACAATCATATATCGTACATAAAGTTGCACCGAGATTGGTAATTTCACATTCCCGGAGTTCCCCAGGCACGTTTGACACAAAATAGAACATTCAATAGCTCGAAACACGGAGGTTCTTCAAAGGTTATTTTTGGATGACCACCGGCTTAGAGAAATGACCTAGAGGAGTGCAATTTTAAATGCTTCTGATGATTATCTGAGAGCTAATAGCTGCAAAAACCGGCTTGCTACAGTATTAAAAGGAGAATTATCCTAGTACTGGTCAATTTAAATATTCTTACTATATGTAATCCTGGTTCCATGCCAACATGGACGTGTTTTCACTCCCGAAGACTTACAGACATATGCTCTGCTCGCCCTGGTATAATTTATTTATGTTTTCGTTTACTGAAATATGTTTTGTATTCTGTAATTTGGCTCCTACAGTACAGACAACCACGAATACTGAATAGGGTGGATATAATACTTGCGCAAAATATATTCAAGGAAATTTTAAAGGGTCCGTTCCTCTCCATTTACGATTGGAAGTACTGTAGTAATATCACTACAATGAATAAACGTTATAATGTTTTATAAGCAATTTTAAAATGAAAAGCTAGTTTCGATTTGGTTAGTTAGTTAGTAAGTTATTGAGGTTTTATGAGGTGGAACAGCAAGGTAATATGCCCCTCGTAACACTGATCAAAGTACCCAAATTTAGAATTGAATTAAAAATTTCGAGGCGGACACCTACAGTAAATATGAAAAATCGAAAATTAATAAAATAAAAAATGAATTAAGACTAATAATAAACATAGCCTCCTTGGCTTAGGCGGCAGCACGCCGGCCTCTCACCGCTGGATCCGTGGTTCAAATCCCAGTCACTCCATGTGAGATCTGTGCTGGACAAAACGGAGGCAGTCAGGTTTTTCTCCGGTTACTCCGGTTTTCCCTGTCAAACTTTCATTCCAGCAACACTCTCCAGTATTATTTCATTTCATCTGTCATTCATTTAATCATTGCCTCAGGGGAGTCAACCTTTCTTCTAAACTCACTTCTATTGTGGACCAACTCTGGAGTAATTCCAACTTCTGCTGCATCCCTCTTGACCTCTTCTAACCACTTAGAGGTGGCCTTTAATCCCATGACGTATTTGAAGATCTTTTGGTTAGTCGGTTCTCGTCCAATCTTACCAGGTGTCCATAGAATTTCAGCCTTCTTTTCCGCATTGTGTCCGTGATCTTTTCAGAACACTTGTAGAGTTCCTCGTTTTTCCTCTTCTTCCAAGTTCCATCAGAAGTCTTCTGAGGTCCCAGAATTTTTCTCAGAATCTTACTTTCCTTTTCTCTAGTTCTTGCAGCTCCCCATTTTTATTTAAAATTAGACACTCTGAAGCATACAATCCTTCTGGTTTTATGACTGAGTTATAGTATCGGATTTTGGCCTTGTATGATATTGCCCGTTTGTTGTACCTGTTCTGTGTTAGCTTGTAGGCCAAGTCTAATTTTCTGGCTCTTCCCTTGTTTGCCTCTTTATCCAGTCCGTTGGGTTCCATCCATTCTCCCAGGTATTTGAATTTCTCTGTTCTTTTAATTTTCCCCATGCTTTACCTCCATATACCTCTCGTGTTGGTGCCTGTACTTTATATATTCCGTCTTTTCATAAGAAACTTTAAGACCCGCTTTTTCGGCGATTTCATGCAGGATCTCCAGCATCTTTTGAGCGTCTTCTCGGTTTTTGGCTAAGAGGGCAAGGTCATCGGCAAAAGCTAAACACTTGATTTCTAGGTTCTCTCCTTTCCTTCCAAGGTGTACTCCGCTTATTCTTTCCACCTTCAGAGCTTCTACCCATGCTCTCATTATTTTTTCTAGTACGATGTTGAAGAGGAACGGGGATAATCCTTCTCCTTGCCTGACCCATGTCTGTATTTCAAACGGATCAGAGACTTCTCCGAAGAACTTAATTTTTGAGATGGTGTCGGTCAGGGTTAGCTTTATGATTTCCCTTGTTTTTAGCCTATTTTCAATTTTGAAAAAATAGGCTTATGAGATCACCTTTTGTCCGTGTGTGTGTGCGTGTGTGTGTGTGTGTGTGTGTGAGGTGTGTGTGTGTTTGTCCCCTAATAAATTCAAAACGGCTGGAGCGATTTATATGAAACTCAGTATGTTCATAGCACTATTCTCGGCGACCCCGACCGTGCCCTTCAAATTTTGTTACGTCTCACCAATCCAACATGGCGGCTGTGCGAAATTTTACACCAGCATTCAATATCTCCGAAACTATTACCGATATCACCCTGGAATTTTTTACGGTGATAAAGGGAACTACTAGAAGTTAACTATGTGACTCTCGAAAAACTGGTAACTACAAAACCATCATGGCGGCCAAGCGAATTTGCGACGTCTAAATAGACGTTTCTCTCGATTTAACCAACCAAACGCAATAAAACCTGGTACAGTATATGTTTATACACATTGTAATGCACCGACATCTAACTTCGTTCAATTGTTTACATAACCACAAGATGGCGGATGTGCGAAATATTTCACCGGCATTCTATATCTCAGAGTATATTAGGGGTATCACCCTGAAATTTTGTACGGAGATAAAGGGCACTACTGGAAGTTCATCTATAAGATTTTCAAAAACCAGTTAACTGCAAAACGAACATGGCGGCCAAGTGAATTTGAAAATTTAAATAGGCCTTTCTCGCGATTGAATGTTCCAAACTCAATGAAACTTGGTACAGGAAATGTTTATACACATTTTAATGCACTGGTATCTAATATATTTCAATTGTTTACATAACCTCAAGATGGCGGCTGTGCGAATTTTAAAATTAAGTTTTTATTTCTTGTGTCGTAATCATGCGATCGATGTGAAAGTTTGAATAATGAAACCACCCAATAATTTTCCTTTAATGGTACATGACTATATGGCCTATACATTTAACAATCCAACATGGCGACCATCCGAAATATTTAGACGGCTCTGAATATCTACGAATCTATTATAGCAATCAAACTGAATATTTGTATGTGCATAGGGGCTACGAACCTATAGGACTTTCAATAACCTGGTGATCATAAATCCAACATGGCGGCGAAGCGAAGTATAAATATTCACATGGACGTTTCACGCAATTTAACCATCCGAGTGCAGTGAAACTTGGTACAGTAAATCCTTATACGAATGTTAATCCACTGGCATTCTAATTTATTTCATTGTTTCCATAAGCACAAGATGGCAGCTGTGAGAAATTTTAAAATCTCCTTGTTACTTCTTATGTCCTAATCATGCGATTGAAGTTTGAATGCTACACGTACTCAATAATCTTCATGTAACAGTGCATAACTCTAGGACCTACATATATAAAGTCCAACATGGTGATCATCCGAAATATTTAGTCGGTTCTCAATATCTACGAATCTATTACAGCAATCAAACTGGAATTTTGTATGTTGATAGTGGCAATTAACATATGTAGGATATATGAAAATAGGCTGTATAGTTCTTCACGGAACTACTTGTTTTTGTCAATTCCGAACTCCTCCAAGACACTGATCTGGGCTGCTCTTTCCTTTCATTTCTGAAGTCTTCCCATTTCTCCTCATTGGAGTTCCACCTCTTCCAGGATTTCAATCTTCCTTCAAGTGCTTCATCACACTTTCCATTCCACCATCTGTGCTTCCGTTTTCTTGGAGGTTTTCCCAAATTTTCGGATGCCTTGGTCACGGATTCTCTAATCTCTTCCCAGCTATTCATCTCCAGGTTAGACAGGCTTTCAAGATATTTATCTTTGTCCTGCTTAAGTGTCTCTATATTGATTCTAGGCTTCTTGGTGGCTCTGAGTTTGGGTCTATTTGGCTGGAATATTACTTTGATCTCTGACAGGTAGTGATCTCACTTTTACGTTTAGTATTTCTTTTCGATTTCTGGCTGTTATTGCCACATGGCCGATCTGGAACTCCCCTAGCATTTTATTAGGAGACACCCAAGTTTACTTTTTCCATGGGAGGGCTTTTAAGTATGTGGACATCAATATTTAAGGTTGAATTGTCTACAGAATGCGATAAGTCTTTCGCCATTTTCATTCGTTCTTCTATGTGCAGGGTAGTCACCCATGATTTGTCTATACTTCTTTTCTCTGCCCACCTGAGCATTGAAGTCGCCGAGCAAGATTTTTACGTGGTGTTGAGGGATTGTAGAAGCTGAGTCTTCGAGAGTTTTTCAAAAGTCGTCCACCTTTTCTGGGTCTTTCCTATTATCTTCATTTATTGGGGCGTGCGCATTAATAATTGTGTAGGCTTTATTTCCAGACCTAAAGGATCGGAGCGAGATCCTCTCTGAAGGTGAAGTGAAATTAATGATACACTCCATTATGTTCCTTTTGACTACAAAAGCCGTCCCTAAGATGTTGGAATTGTTCTTTATAGCGGGTTTTCCCTTGTAGATTCGGAACTGTTCTGAATCTATTGGGTTTTCATCGAGGTACCTGGTGTCTTGCAGTGCCAATATGCAGATGTTCAGGTCTTCCAAAACGTTAATTAGTTGTTTTAATTTCCCTGCTTTGAGAAGTGTATTGATGTTCAGCGTTCCAAGCTGGTGTTTGCGCTTGATTCGTAACTTTCATGTTGTGGTTCTGGGAAGCTCCGACTCTTCCCTACATGATGTCCCAGGCTGTCCAGAGTCCGACGGCCTGGTTGCACCGCTCAAGGCGGTGGAGGATTTCCGTTTCCGGCTACCTCCTGGAGTAGTCGTTACCGAAAGTGTTTCCATCATGCCTTAAGTTGAAGATAGTTGGGAGGGTGAGCACACCTCACTCCTCAGTGCTAAAACTGGAGTTGTAAGCCCCAGAGTTTATTTCAGGCCACCCCTAATCTGGAGTACAGACGCCTTTTGCAGCCGCCCCTAACCCTTAGAACAGACCCTGCTTGCTGAATTTCAGTGGCATTTCCTCTACTGAAGGATCCAGCACCCACCTAAAGGGGCTCCTCCGCCCATAGCCATTGGCGCCCTAGGAGGTGGGGTTATTTTCCGCCGCCCTACACTCGGCGTAGAGACGCTGGCTGTACGGTCTACTCCATTACCGTAGCAAGGTGAACCTGGCCAGACAGTCCCATATAATGGTTATAAGAAGCATTTTTAGAATGAAAAGGTAGGTTTGATTTGGATGAGACGATAAAAATTTGTTCAGTAGGAGCTGTTGAATATTGGCGGTTAATTTGCATACTTTGCATCTGCAAGATAAACAAAATCACTCACAAAAGGCTGTGTTTATCGTACAACTCAGACCATAATATTATTGTAGGCCAAACAATAACGTTTAGATGCAATAACACAATTACATTTTATCAAATGTACAGTATGTTATGTTACGAAAATTAGCTCTTAACTCGACATTCCGTTGGATGCACATTGTGCTGGACGAAGCACAGGATGTGAGAGTTGCGCCATCACTTGGTTAAGCAGTGTTTTGATGTAATAATATGGCGGTGACACCTGCTCCCAGTATAGCAGCTGCAATCTGCGCATAAATCAGGTCTGGAAGGGTTGAACGGTCCTATCAAGGCGAACAAATTCTCATCATCTTCTAAAGTAGGCTATCTACTTTTAATACCTCATATTAATGAAATGATCACCCTTTGATTACCCTACTATTACTGCTTTCCAATGTTGTGATAAAACCAGCTGCAGTTATTTGAGATCGAACTGTGTGGAATTACTGCATCGCTCCGTCTATATAGGTGGGCGAATAGGGGTAAATGCAACCCCACATTCCAATTTTAAACTCTACACCAGTGGTTCTTAACCGGTGGTTCGCAGACCAAAGGTGGTCCGCGAGTGCCTCGGGAGTGGTCCGCGGATGAGAAGGGTCAACCAGCAGGGGATTTCAGAAACGATGTGCGTTGAACGAGAGTCGTCCGAATGTATTCACGGCGATGACTATCAGGTTTGGAATTGAAATATCTTTAAAATAAGGGTTATTGACGAAGGGTTACAGTTGATAAGGTGTATTGGGGGGAGGGATGGTCCGTACATGATTCAATTTTAGGCTGAGTGGTGCGCAGACTTCTATTGGTTCAGAATCACTGCTCTACACAGACAATAATGAAGGAAATAGCTCCCTTTGGAGAGATCATGACTGTTGACTATGTTATTGTAGTCGGGATTCGAAACCGATTTCTCGTGTGGTCCGGACGAGTGCGATTTCCAACTTACACCAATGCAGTAACGCCTCAAGTGCGTTGTATCGCATAAATGGGGGATATTCCCCTGAGCCATGACGAGGTTCATTTCTTAAGTCAACGCAACAATGTTATATCTTTCGAACATATGGCATCACGGTAATTCCAGTGTAGACATTCGAAACCCCGCGGCAAACAGCACAGAATTTACCCGACAGAAGGCGACTGTAAGTGCAGGTGGTTATGTACCTGCGCCATACACGTTCATTCTGAGCTTGGCAGTGCTACACGATGGGTGTAACCAGATTGAAACAGCGATCGTTCGTGGAAATTGCTTTTCTCGGCGGCAGAAATGCTAGTCAGTGTGATGCAGCACTATGTGACCGGGTGAGTTAGCCGTGGTCGTTGCGGCATGACTAATGGCAGTCGCTCACATCCGGGAGGGGAGGAGGTTCGAATCCCCACGCCGGCAACCTTGAAGATGGTCTTCTGTGGTTTCCCATCTTCCTTCCAGGCAAATGCAGGGGTTGGTCCCTAACTGTAGGCCACAGCCGCTACCTTCCAACTCCTCGCCCTTCCCTTCCAACTTTCCTCCCCAACGGTACTTGTAGCTCACCCATTGGGTGTCCGTCTCGAAGCAGCTACAAAAACTGGCGAGCCGAACATGTTCTCGGACACTTCCGGCACTAAAAGCCATACGCTAAAAAAAAGCACTATGTGAAGTTGTTGGTGATTACCGAACAGTTGCACGTTGGATGGAGCTTTCCGACATGGACGCGCAGTAACTGCAGTGGGCGCCCCTTGTCTGCCCGAACTGACATGTCCGTGTGATGCAGCACTAAGTGAAGCAGTTGGTGATTACCGAACAGTTGCACGTTGGGTGGAGCTTTCCGACATGGACGCGCAGCAACTGCAGTGCGCGCCCCTTGTCTGCCCGAACTGACATGTCCGTGTGATGCGCACTATGTGAAGCTGTTGGTGATTACCGAACAGTTGCACGTTGGGTGGAGCTTTCCGACATGGACGCGCAGCAACTACAGTGGGCGCCCCTTGTCTGCCCGAACTGACATGTCCGTGTGATGCAGCACTATGTGAAGCTGTTGGTGATTACCGAACAGTTGCACGTTGGGTGGAGCTTTCCGACATGGACGCGCAGTAACTGCAGTGCGCGCCCCTTGTCTGCCCGAACTGACATGTCCGTGTGATGCAGCACTAAGTGAAGCTGTTGGAGATTACCGAACAGTTGCACGTTGGGTGGAGCTTTCCGACATGGACGCGCAGTAACTACAGTGGGCGCCCCTTGTCTGCCCGAACTGACATGTCCGTGTGGTGCAGCACTATGTGAAGCTGTTGGTGATTACCGAACAGTTGCACGTTGGGTGGAGCTTTCCGACATGGACGCGCAGCAACTACAGTGGGCGCCCCTTGTCTGCCCGAACTGACATGTCCGTGTGATGCAGCACTATGTGAAGCTGTTGGTGATTACCGAACAGTTGCACGTTGGGTGGAGCTTTCCGACATGGACGCGCAGTAACTGCAGTGGGTGCCCCTTGTCTGCCCGAACTGACATGTCCGTGTGATGCAGCACTAAGTGAAGCAGTTGGTGATTACCGAACAGTTGCACGTTGGGTGGAGCTTTCCGACATGGACGCGCAGTAACTGCAGTGCACGCCCCTTGTCTGCCCGAACTGACCTGTCCGTGTGATGCAGCACTATGTGAAGCTGTTGGTGATTACCGAACAGTTGCACGTTGGGTGGAGCTTTCCGACATGGACGCGCAGTAACTGCAGTGGGCGCCCCTTGTCTGCCCGAACTGACAGGTCCGTGTGATGCAGCACTATGTGAAGCTGTTGGTGACTACCGAACAGTTGCACGTTGGGTGGAGCTTTCCGACATGGACGCGCAGCAACTGCAGTGCGCGCCCCTTGTCTGCCCGAACTGACATGTCCGTGTGATGCAGCACTATGTGAAGCGGTTGGTGATTACCGAACAGTTGCACGTTGGATGGAGCTTTCCGACATGGACGCGCAGCAACTGCAGTGGGTGCCCCTTGTCTGCCCGAACTGACATGTCCGTGTGATGCAGCACTATGTGAAGCTGTTGGTGATTACCGAACAGTTGCACGTTGGATGGAGCTTTCCGACATGGACGCGCAGTAACTGCAGTGGGCGCCCCTTGTCTGCCCGAACTGACATGTCCGTGTGATGCAGCACTATGTGAAGCTGTTGGTGATTACCGAACAGTTGCACGTTGGATGGAGCTTTCCGACATGGACGCGCAGCAACTGCAGTGGGTGCCCCTTGTCTGCCCGAACTGACACGTCCGTGTGATGCAGCACTAAGTGAAGCTGTTGGAGATTATCGAACAGTTGCACGTTGGGTGGAGCTTTCCGACATGGACGCGCTGTAACTGCAGTGCGCGCCCCTTGTCTGCCCGAACTGACATGTCCGTGTGATGCAGCACTATGTGAAGCTGTTGGTGATTACCGAACAGTTGCACGTTGGGTGGAGCTTTCCGACATGGACGCGCAGTAACTGCAGTGCGCGCCCCTTGTCTGCCCGAACTGACATGTCTGTGTCTATTATTGACCAGTGTTCCAATGCTTGGAAACGGTGTCCGGGATGTTAATTGATTGATTTGTATTAGTGCAATACAAATATACACACAGTTCCATTGTGTGGTTTTCATTTGTACCTTTGCCGTTAACTCCAGTACTCGAACCCTATTTTCTGTTGGCATTGAGATATCACACGGTCTTAATGGTTCAATGCACATCGTGGATGTCCCATGCTGTAGCATTATCAAAAGATATAACATAGTTACCATGACTTAGGGAATGACCCTCGTATATATATATATATATATATATATATATATATATAAACGTTTCAGCCTCATTGCACAGTGGCTAGTATTCTTGGCTGTAACCGCGGAGACCCGGGTTCGATTTCCGGCTCTGCCAAGGAACTTAATTCTGATCTGATCGCTGGAACGGAATACATTCAACCTCCTGAGATGTGCTGGATAAAATTTTAATACATTTAAAACTAACAACATCAACAATTAAAGTGAAAATTAAAATATAAATATAGAAATAAAATTCATAAAATTAAACAAGATGTTCAGTAAAGAACATATAGCCTACTTTCTCCTAAATGCAGGGATATTGTTATAACTCTTTGTCCTTTTCAAGGAGTATAATTGAATGTTGGTTGTAGTAGCTTGTTGAAATACAACGTGCTATAGGGATATTAAACATGAATATGAGGTGCCCTTTGCTAGTGCTACCTATGTACAAAAATTCATTCAATTCGGTTTCACCGTATTTGAATTGATATGGGGAATGGATTTGCACACATACATGGCCGCTATTTGCAAACTATTGGGCTGATGACCTTGTAGTCAGTCATAAGATGCTTTCCACAAAAAGGCATGTTGTTGCAAAATCTGGTAGAGATCAAATTATTAGGATGGTCATAATTTTATTTAAGCTTTTAACATTTGGGTGGCCGTCATTCCGTTTCCGTCAAGATGGCGACGATATAAAAAATGACACTGAGGTGCCCTTTGCTAGTGCTACCTCTGTACCAAATTTCGTTCTATTCGGTTGCACCGTGTTTGAATTGATAGGGGGAATCGATTTGCACACATACTTGGCCACCATCTGCAAACTATTGGGCTTATGAACTTGCAGTTTGGTCAGAATATGCTTCCCACATAGAGATATGTTGTTGCAAAATTTGGTAGAGACTAGATTATTAGGTTGGTCGTAATTACATTTTACCTTATAACATTTGGGTGGCCGCGATTACGTTTCCTTCAAGATGGCGGTGATATAAAACATGACACTGCCGTGCCCATCAATAGTGCTACCTCTGTACCAAATTTCGTTCCATTCGGTTTCACCGTGTTCGAATTGATAGGGGGAATCGATTTTCATACAAAGATGGCCGCCATCCGCAATATATCAGGCTAATGACCTATTAGTTTGGTCAAAGGATGCTCCCTTCATAAAGGTATGTTGTTAGAAAATTTGGTAGAGATCGAATGATTAGGTTAGTCGTAATTTGATTTAAGATTTGAACATTTGTGTGGCCTCCATTACGTTTCCGTCAAGATGGCGGCAATATAAAACATGACACTGAGGTGCCCTTTGCTAGTGCTACCTCTGTACCAAATTTCGTTCTATTCGGTTTCACCGTGTTTGAATTGATAGGGGGAATCGATTTGCACACATACTTGGCCACCATCTGCAAACTATTGGGCTTATGATCTTGCAGTTTGGTCAGAATATGCTTCCCACATAGAGATATGTTGTTGCAAAATTTGGTAGAGACTAGATTATTAGGTTGGTCGTAATTACATTTTATCTTTTAACATTTGGGTGGCGCGATTACGTTTCCTTCAAGATGGCGGTGATATAAAACATGACACTGCGGTGTCCATTGCTAGTGCTAACTCTGTACCAAATTTCGTTCCATTCGGTTTCACTGTGTTCGAATTGATAGGGGGAATCGATTTTCACACAAAGATGGCCGCCATCAGCAAACTATTAGGCGAATGACCTATTAGTTTGGTCAAAGGATGCTCCCTCCATAAAGGTATGTTATTGCAAAATTTGGTAGAGATTGGAAGATTAGGTTAGTCGTAATTTGATTTAAGCTTTGAACATTTGTGTGGCCTCCATTACGTTTCCGTCAAGATGGCGGCGATATAAAACATGACACTGAGGTGCCCTTTGCTAGTCCTACCTCTGTACCAAATTTCGTTCCATTCGGTTTCACCCTGTTCGAATTAATAGGGGGAATCGATTTTAACACAAAGATGGCCGCCATCCGCAAACTATTAGGCTGATGACCTATTAGTTTGGCCAAAGGATGCTCCCCCCATAAAGGTATGTTGTTGCAAAATTTGGTAGAGATCGGAAGATTAGATTAGTCGTAATTTGATTTAAGCTTTGAACATTTGTGTGGCCACCATTACGTTTCCGTCAAGATGGCGTCGATATAATACATGACTCTGAGGTGTCCTTTGCTAGTGCTACCTTTGTATCAAATTTCGTTCAATTCGCGTTCACCGTGTTCGAATTGATAGGGGGGGGACATACATTCAGAGTACACACGCTCACACACACACACACACACACACAGACTCACACACACATATATACACACACACACACATACAGACACACTTTTTTCGCCCTGTGTTGATCTCATAAGTCTACTTTCATCTTTTGCAAAAATCGAAAGTAGGCTAAAATACAGCACTACAACACCGTTGTCAAACCGGAATGCCTGTATGCGAGTGAATGTCTCGTACTGAATTACAAATTGGATAAATTAGAAGTAGTTGAAAGAATTATACGCAAAAAAACTCGGTCCTTTAAAAACAGCAGAATTCTGAAAATTAAGAAGTAATGATGAAATTTATCGAAAAATAGAAAACATATCAGAAACACTACGGAAGAGTGATATTTTTTGGACATTTGTACAGGATGGATGACAGTGATTAACCAAGCAAATCTTCACATTCCTGTGGAACAAGAAGTCGACAACAACCTGGGTACAAGAAGTCAAAAAGGATTTAGAAGTAAACAATATCAGAGAAGAAGATACACCACAGAGGCAAAAAACGCTAAAAATAGAAGGATTCCAAGGGAGGAAGGGAAAGAAAACCAGCTCAAAATGGTCCGAGGAAAGGAATAGGAACCATAGTGAGATGATAAAGGAATACTGGAGGAAGAAAAGAAACAGCAAGGACAACGCATTGAAATTGGCTCGTGGTCCCTAGACCGAAACGAAAATAATAATAAAACTAGAGAAATTAAAAATAAAATTAATAATAATAATATAAAATTAAAATATAAAAACAAACAAGAAATTCCGTGACGAACTAGAGAGCCTACTTTTCATGCCAATGATTATTCTACAGTATATGAACTTATATAGAATAATGACGAAATTAAGTTGGTAGTATTGAAATGTCTAATTAGCTCGAAATATTCCTGGTATAATGTAGCATAATAGAGCACTACAGTTGGCAGCCCTGGTGACAGAATATATTCTTAGTTCCATCTCTTAAGGTACCGGGTGAGTTAGCCGTGGTCGTTACGGCATGACTGCTAGCAGTCGCTCACATCCGGGAGGCGAGGAGGTTCGAATCCCCCCGCCGGCAACTTTGAAGATGGTCTTCTGTGGTTTCCCATCTTCCTTCCAGGCAAATGCCGGGGTTGGTCCCTAACTATAGGCCACAGCCGCTACCTTCCAACTCCTCGACCTTCCATTCCCACTTTCCTTCCCAACGGTACTTGTAGCTCACCCATTGGGTGTCCGTCTCGAAGCAGCTACAAAAACTGGCGAGCCGAACATGTCCTCGGACACTCCCGGCATTAAAAGCCATACGCTAAAAAAATCTCTTAAGGTACAGAATACAAAATTTGGTTGAAGTCCAACGGACGTTATATGCAGTTAGACATTGGATCTATCAGCACGCGTAAGAACATGTTGGCAACAATGTCATGTGTGTGCTGGTTAGAAACAATCGGAAATATTATGATATCTTGTTGTGCCAATTTTGGATGAAATCCTTTATTTAGTATCGAAGTTACATGTATTTTAAAATTGGACCTATCAGTGAGCATAGAATCATGTTGGCAGCACTGACTTATATTAATTACTCCAAATTAATCTAGAGTGTCAGTATAGAGTGTCCAAAGTATAGAGTTGTTGGCTTGCATACTTTCTGATATATTGATATTAGGGTAAAAAAATATAGACAGCATTTATTAACAGTTGGCAGCCCTGATTGCTCTTAAAGAATACTTATAGTCATATCTGTTATGTTACACATAGCACATACGAAATTTGGTTGAAATCCAACTGATAGTATAGAAGTTACATGGATTTAAAATTGGTCCAATCAGCAGACCTAGAATCATGTTGGTAGAACTGAAGTATATAACTTACTCCAAATTAATCTAAAATGTCAGGTACTATACTGTGCCCAACTCTAGGAATGGGTATTCCAAGATTCAAACACCTAGATATCAAGGGAAAGGCTGTAGCCGCTTTTGAAAGTTGAGATATTTGAATATCGCGCTACATTGCTTCTCGAAGCAATTGGAAAGAATTTACCGATACTTGGATGCCAAGTGACGTAGCGAGTAATAGCAGAGGTTGAAGCTATTTATTGATTAAATAGTTAACCATGGAGTAGAGACTTGAGACCAAATGAAAGAGAATGCAATTAGTATCAAGTAAATCGGAACAGGGATTCAAGAGATATGAGGATTTCCAGATATCAGCTGATGCGGCGTGACCCTGACAGTTTTGAATAAAAGCCGGCTGGACGAAGCATCGATAGCTCATTTCAACACAAGCATTTGCCTAGCAAGTTGCCGCGACGTTGAGCCAAGGCACATGGTTGCCGGATCTACGCAGAAGTTCTTTTCAAAGTCGTGATAGTCACGAAAGTGCTGCGCTACGAGGTGGAACTTAGTAAGTTTACGGCGAGGAGAATCACTGAGGTGATTGATTTTTCTACAGACATTGGTGGAAATATTTATATTTCTACATGGACATATGCTAGACTTTGTCTAGAATTTAGTATTTTGTCACAGTCCAGTAATAACTTAATACTTGTATATTTAAATCCATTTCAGTCAGTTTTCATTATTTTGTAACTAGTTAACCACTTCGATCTGTCAGTACACTGAAGACTAGTCTATAACGGTGGCGTTCATTAGTCTACGCAAGGGAAACTACAAGTTGCTTAGCGCATGGTAGATGGTGATATAATAAACCCAGGGAACGATCTTCAGAACAGCCGTTGATTGGTTAGACTGTCAGTGTTTTTCTTGTACTGATAAGATTACCGTGAGTTATGTTACAACTGACATATCTAAGAAGAGATCACTTAGATCTGACCCTATTTAAACAAACTGTTATGGCTTTGATAGAAGCCCATATTAAAATGGAACAACAGTTAATTCAAACGTCAAAAGATACTACCACTATGTCTGACTAGACGGATTGTGGGTATATAATGGCGGCCGATACAAGGATTATACGTGCTTGTCCAATAGGGCATGTCTATGGATAAATCTGGTACAGACCAGGTTTACTACACTTCAAGACCATCAAGAAATGTAAGCCACATTTGAATTATATTATGCCTAGCTAATTGGAACAAACTATTTTTCTGCAGATGACCAACACATTTTTTTTTCTTCGTATTTACATCTTGCAATGATTTACGCAAGACTTAGTAGAGTTATTCTGAAGATTTTCAGCACTCAGATCAGTTTAGGATCGATGACCGAGCATTTCGAAGATTTATTTGAATATTTCATATTTTAGGGAGACCACGGAAAACCGTCGATGTAAAGGTTGAGTTAAATTATTTTTGTTGAGGAATGGATATTTTTTCCATATTCGAAGATTCGAACATGTGGATTCTCACATAATGAGATGATAATTAAACACATTTAAAATGATATAAATAATAATAATAATAATAATAATAATCCAATAATAATAATAATAATAATTTTCATAATTTTTCTAAATAATTCTTGGATATTATATTTCATAATAATCATATGTATTGAGAGAGAGCCTATGAAGTAGTTTAATCATTTCTAGTTTGGAACAGGAGATTTTCCGAAGGAGAGTGGTTAGCGCAAGCCCGCATTCAACCAACATTTCAGTTCTGGTTGAACAGTTGATATTTGCTATGAGCAAAGTATATTTTTCATATAACACGGAGAGGCATGAAACGGGAAGCAAATGATATTTGTATCAAATAGGATATTTTTGTATTTATATAAAATCATGACGTAAATACACTTCGAAAGTGAAATAAAGATTTCCATAAGTATGGTAAATTCACGGGTTGAACTGAATGGTAAAATAAAATAAACTTGTAAGTTTATTAATCTTCCAGTGTTGATAACAAGCAGAGGCTTGATTTATTGTATAAATTTTGGGAAGAAAATTTATATGTGTGGAGTAGTTGAAATGCCATTCCCAGGTGCGCATGTTTAAGTCGCAGGAATGAAGAGGTTTTTTCGAGCATCAATCAAATAGCAGGTTCGATGGCTCAGGTTTATAGTAGGAGTATTGGAACTACACATTTCGTCGGATGAATGACCCGAAGGTTATTTCTTGAAACCATCAGCTCTTATTTCAACCTTGTTTACGAATTCCATTTAGACTTTGACTTTGCTAGAACCCGGATTTGTCATGATAGTAGTTTATTCTTCTTCAGAGGAAGACCTTTGCCGTTGTTGTTGTAATATTGTGTTCTTACACAAATAGTAGAATGGGCCACTGCCAATTAAAAATAATTCTTTAACCACGAATAATTTGAAGGATATTTTCAATCCTAGTGCCATGAACTAAATGAATTTATTATGAAGCTACAATTCTTATTTCCGCATTCTGTCAAAGAATTGCAAGTTGTAAAAGTTGCTAAAAATGGCCATAAATATAAATATTTTTTTCATAATGATTCCAAGTGGAAAATTGAATAGTTGAATGGTTCAACAATTTAGTGATCAAGTTGATGATTCAGAAATCATGTATTTTGTTAGGAACTTGAAGTTCATAATCGAGTCACTTCTCGAATGTTTAATGTCAGAAGAACAATTAATTTGTGTTGTGATTCGCACAGTTCTTCGATGCTATGCTCAAGGTCAAATACTTTTCAGATGTTATTAATATGTGTAAATAATGTGTGTTGATTCAATGAAAATAATATTTTTCGACGATATATTTTTGAAACTGGAAAAATAAGTGAAAGTTTAAAAATTCTATGAACATTTATTCTACGAGTGTTAATATCATGTAAATATTCAAACAGTGATCTACGATATTTCCAGTATAGACAATTAACTTTGAACTGGAATTAATCATTAATAATTTTGGAGCACAGTCTACAGGACTATTAATCGGACTAGTGTTTCCAAAAAAAGATTGTCAAATGTGTTTGGAAATTTTCTGTATATTGTGTGTAAATAAGAGTGTGGATCGCCACACGGGAGTGATGCTGCTTTGAGCATCTTTGCAGTCAATTTTAACTTCAAAATAAACTGAGATAATTTTACCAGATGTGTCATACCCAATTGAATCTCCTTCTATCCTTATTGTTGCATTGAGCCAAAAATCAGTAAAGCATTTTTTTCATTTGATGTCGTTTTTGCGATTAGCTTTAACCCATCTGGCGCTCCGGGATATTTTGACTCTCGTGCTGACTGATTATTGGTAAAATGCATATGTGGTCGTGCGGACTCCGGTCTGAACGGGCACAATACGTGTGCATAGTTTAAAGCAGTCGGCATGGATACATTCAGATATATTGGTATTTGGATGAAGAAAATAGAGAGAGCAATTATTAACAGTCGGCAGCCCTGGTGGCTCTCAAGAATACACTCAGTCATGTCTGTTTATGTACACATATTACATACAACATATGGTTGAAATCCAATTAATAGTGTAGAAGTTATATGCATTTAAAAATTGGACCTATCAGAAGGCTTAAAGTTATTTTAGCAACACTGTCATGTATGGTCTCCTAGAAATTAAACTGAAATAGTATTTATTATCTACTAGCTGAAGTACCCGTGCTTCGCTACGCGTCATAAATAAATTATAATGTGAAGGTGACAGTTAAAACAGGGGATAGGCGAGGTGCTGTGCAGAGGGAGATAAAGGATGGAACATTTTGTCCAACTACACCGCTCGGCGTTGACCGTGTTTTATAGCACAAATTTTGGTTTTACTCGCTAACGGTTGGAGATACTTTTCGGAACGAAAATGTAATTTTAAACCTCGTATATGCCATCAAAAGTGTGCTATATCTTAGCGTTCTCTTTGTATTTGAAATGGAAATATGAAAGTTTTAAACCGAAGGGTGTAGTGACGTCACTAAAATGGTCGCCATCTTTAAATTGTGCAAAGTATTGAAATCAAAAGTAACCTATATGTTAACGAGGTAAATCAGCTTCTTCCATGTAAAATTCATGTAAATCCAGTGGTACTTGCGTGATTGAGAGTAGTGTGTTTTGGCCGGTTCAGATGCCTCCACCACCACACCCTCCACACAAGATGGCGGCAGCCCGATAACTCCCGAACCCGTGGTCGGATTTTTACGAATGAGGTGTCATTGAACTCGGGCTGATACCTCCTTTCCAATGGACAACATATTTCAACCCCAACAATAAAACCTATCCCTACTAGGCGGTGGAATTGTAATTTTTTTAGAGAATCTCTCTTTCCAATTGCAACATGTGAGAGTTTGAATGCTAATATGGAATGAAACGTTGTTCTACACAAGAGACATGTGTGCGGTGGAAAGCCACTATGAATTAGCATGCCCACTCATGGCTTTTGTAAGAGGGTGGGAGAGCGGATCCCTATGGATGGGTTATTGTTGACGGGTCATTGTTGGCGGGGTCATTGTTGCCGGGTCATTGTGGACGAGTCCTTGTGGACAAGTCCTTGTGGACAGGTCCTTGTGGACAGGTCCTTGTTGACAGGTCCTTGTGGACGAGTTCTTGTGGATGAGTCCTTGTTGATGAGTCCCTTTGGACTGTTCCCTTTTGGACCGGTTCCATACGGACTGGCTCATGAATTTATTTAAATTATGTCAAAGGGCCTAACTACATTTCGCGTGTGTTGAACTGACGTTGTTCCCCAGTCTCTACTACTATAATAGGA
The DNA here is from genome assembly GCA_946902985.2 of Meconema thalassinum. Lineage (NCBI taxonomy): Eukaryota > Metazoa > Arthropoda > Insecta > Orthoptera > Tettigoniidae > Meconema > Meconema thalassinum. Next base: position 468,657,827 of record OX336390.1, on the reverse strand, counting down.
TAACGATATGAAAGGAAAGTGGCGAAATACATGTGAACATACAAGGGATCTAACTTGGTGGATGGATGTGTTCTAACGAGTCATTTGTAGTTGAAAGAGAATAATACATGTTCTTAAGATGTTAAAACTATGGAGATGGTATGTGCAGTAAGACGTCTTGTTATATTTCCTGTGTCATATTACAGACATGGCAGAGAGCGCACAAATCTGTTGCTATTACTAACGCTGCAGTAATTTGAAACCGCAAGTGTTCATTAAGACAATGGGTGATGATCATGTAAAGTTAACAGTTATTGGATATTACACAGGTGTTCCTTCCGGTGTCATGTTGCTGACATTGCAGAGAGCGCACACTGTTGTTGCTATGACTAGCGCTGCAGTAATTTAAAACCTCAGGTGTTGATCAAGACAATGGGTGATGATCATGCAAAGTCAGCAGTCATTGGATACCACACATGTGTTCCTAGCGTACTTTGGACTCTCAGCTGTATTGGGAAAGGAATTGCAATGATCTGCAAAAATCTGCTGACACGAGCGATGAGAGTTTATATAAGAGGGGTGTCATATATTTCCCTACTGTCAGTCTTTATTACTCGCTTTGAGTGAACAGTGCTCTATTACTGCTCAAGAGTTGTAAAAAAAAGCCGTTTTGATAGAAAATCATTAAATTATTTTGCAAGGTAAGTACTTATTATTAATGGATTGTAGTCTTTTATTACTAATTGATGTTGAAGTTATTGATTGAATTGTATTTATTTATTTATTGATTGATTGATTGATTTGTTTACAGATAATTGGGTACCTGAAGGATACCAGATTCCTACAATATGTTCATTCAGTGGCAGCAGTTGATAATTTATAAAAAGGTAAGTGCCCCTCTAATAACTTTTAAACAGTTAGAGTGATATTTTCCAATGTTCACCACTACATGTCAGTGAAAATGGTATATTTGGCAGTCAAAAGTTGGATCTACTTGACCATGGTGTGTAAAGCTAATTTTGTAGGTTAGATTTTGATTACCGCTCTATTAAGTCTGAATGTTCATTGCTAGGTGTCAGTGACAGAGGGAATATTTAAAGACTTAACCTCAGTTCACCTAACATAACCTAACTTCACCTAACTTAACCATGACACGTGACATGTTTTACAAGTTTAAACTTGTTTTAAGACTGGCTATGACGTCACACTTAGCTCACTTAACTGGCGATCGCTGGTTTCTATCACGTGACATGTTCTACAAGTTTAGACTTGTTTTAAGACTGGCTATGACGTCACACTTAGCTCACTTAACTGGTGAACGCTGGTTTCTATCACGTGATATGTTCTACAAGTTTAGACTTGTTTTAAGACTGGCTATAACGTCATACTTAGCTCACTTAAATGGCGACTGCTGGTTTCTACCACTCTATCAAGTTCCAATGTTCATCGCTAGGTGTCAGTGACAGTGGTATATAGTAACCCCAGTTAGATCTACATGAAGTTAGACTTGCTAGGAGTTCACAGATCGATTTAAATACCCTGCTATAACCATTGACTGGAATATAATTAAACTATCTATATTGTACTTTTGTTTTATTTTTATTAACATTTATGATTTCTTTCTTTTATAGGTAATTTCGAAAGTGATCATCATGTTCAAGTGTGGTGAATGTAAGAAACAGTTCTCAAGACCTGACAACCTTCAACGACACGCAAATGCTAAACATGACATTAAAATATTTGTGTGCAGTCATTGTGCTATGACATTTAACAGACAAGATAGTCTTGGACGGCATGTAAATTTAATGCATGTCAGTTCAGCACCTTTTTCATGTTCAGTTTGTGATCTTGGTTTTTCTGCTGTAAAGCGATATCAATCCCACATGGTTGAAGTGCATGGGGAACAACAGGAATTAAAAACTGTAAAACCATCAACTAGCACGGAACCTTTAATGAATGTAATGCTCAAAAGCGTAAACGTTCTCAAGATTGTGAAAATAGTTGTGCATCAGAAAGAAAGAAGAATGGTGAACCTTCAATAACACATTGTGATGTATGTAATATTGATATACCTTCTTCAATCATTCATGGACATTTACGCAGTATTCAACATAAAAATAACACTTGCCATGAAAGAAATTCTGGAAATGTTCAACAAATTGGTAGTGTATTTAAAAGTCGAATTGCTAGTTATAGACTTTATAGTGAAGAAAAAACTTAAAGTATTGAATCATTTTTAAAAAATGTTCAACCTACTGTGTTTGGCTTGGTAGTGTCCCCGTTTACCTGGATAGTAGGCTGTCAGATATCCGCCCCCTCAATCGGATTGCCAATTATCAATCGCACCGGCACAGTTACATCAATGAAAATGGCACTGACAGATACTATCGAGATAAGAGCACAGAAATTCACAGGAAATCATTGTGGAACACACCAAAATAGACGGGGGATTATACTTACCGTTGCTTACCTCTTAATTATCTCGGGGTTTGAGTTGACAACAGGATCACTAAAAGTCTGTTCACACAATAATCTCCGCCATGACATTTAAAAATGAACCAGAACGAAGACGAGAACTTTGAACTGTACAAAAGCTTTATTTCTATTAAAGGGAATGATTTTCCTAACACAACAAAATATACGTGGCTATCAGTAGCCCAAGTCAATCTGACTATGTCCTCCAGTAGGACTTGCAAAATTATTATACAACATGATATATAAAACATTTTAGCTCCCAAGAGCTCCAAATACCGTAATATTCATAACACTATTGGATTGGAAAAGGACGTCAGGGTGTGACATATATATAGAGCATTTGTTTCCTTTTAATAAACAAGAGAATGATATTTATAGTCGCAAGGCCAGAGTGTACGACCTCACTCTCTGAAAACCATATGTTGACACAGCTGCGGGCTACCTTCCAGCCTGACGCATACTGGTCAAATGCACTCCCTTCTCACACGCTATGTTACGTAAGAATCCAGCCTGCACTCTCAAGCTTTTAAATGTCTTACAAGACAACTCACATTATATTTACGCAAATCTTTCAAGTACTTTGATCACATCCTAATGGATCATTACATAAATTTCTTAAACTTGTTAACTTCAATCCAAATGTTTGATTAGCTCTTAAATGTTTATAACAAAATCACATAAATTATTTATAACAATTCGAAATTGTTTATAATACTTGTCAAAGACAATAAAAATATTATAAGCACGCCTTTAACATCACTCTCGTTTCACATTAGTTTCAAAATATTTACAACAATTATTTACAATATTAATTTAAATTGTTTAAATTATTAATTTAATAAATACATTAGCCACATGTTCATTCGGTTGGTAATTTTATAATCCTGTTTAATATAATCGACCAATGAAGGTTAGTTATACATGTTAATGTCACAATCCGGTTTAATAAAGTTTTTAATAATGATTTGTGACGGCAACCTTCATTCATAATCTTGTCTCAAATTCTTTCAAAACTCGTGTTAATTATAACAGTAAATCACTTGATTAATTTTCAACGAACTATAACAATCTTACTCCAGCGGAAAATCCTTCGCTAACAAGTTAATGCACAATCTGCATTAAAAATATGCCCAAAATCATCATATATTAATCTATATGGCATTTACAACTTTCACATCACTTACAAAACTTCCATAAATAATTCTTTAACATTTATTCCTGTGGGAACTTCCTTCATATTCAAGGGCATTATATTTCAGCGACTTTCAACACGCGCTGCACTAGCGATTATACATTCATAGTTCCACTTAAAAATTTTATAATCATAAATTGTTTCAAAACTGTTTTTCTATTTAACCTTCGTAGATTTTATTCATGAACTGAAATGAAGTCAAAACTTGCCAATCACAAACAAATTTAATAGTGAATACGCTTATATACGCCTATCTGGTCTATCAAAATTTAAGACTAACATCTTAAAAGAAAAATTGTAGTATGAAAATACTATCTTCAAATAAAGTGCGACTAAAAAGCAAAGTAGTCGAATAGAATCCAATTAGACTGGGGAATGCAAACATCGTTATATAATTCTCTAATTGAGAAAAACTCCTAACAAAAGTACTTGACTTTAATGCATTCAATAATTCATTATTAACATTACTCTTTCACAAAAGTGTCTGTAATGCAATGTTCATTCATAACTGACGATAAATGTCTGTGTTGCAATCAATACAAATAACGACTAGTATTTCCAAGATCGTCGATAACGTAAGATTTTAACGCTCTAAAATCATTTATATGTTCTTCCTTCTTGATGATGACAGAAAATTGTTCAAAGTAATTAAACTGGGGTAGAATTACTTTAATAAAGTGACACGCTGTCTGAATTTAAATCTGCCATAAAAATCATTAACTTACAGTCAAATCGTGACTACAAAAATAATTAATTACTGAAAAATCTAAATATCAGTCTCAACTGATTCAAAATCGTTAACTATGCCCATGACATAACAATGTCTTAATAAATCGTCGAAAAATGCAAAACTCATCAAGGTGTACTGAGAATAAGAATCTCAACAAGAAAATAAGGCAAAATACAAGAGGATAAAAATATGGGAAAAATGGTTGCTCAAACATTACTAGGTTACTCAAATACAATAAACGTTGCCGATTGACGTTCCAGAGGAAAATTTTCCAAAGAAGACTGCTGATGGATCCATATCACCACGTTAAAGCTGAGCTCCATCCTCGAAATAGGAAATAGCACCTTCGGAGAATCGAACTGCTTCCTTCTCCGTGAATCACTCTGCTCCTCGAAAACGAATAGACATCCTTCCGGCAATAATCTTCTTTGTGAGTCGGGACTACCCTGACCTCTCTTGAAAAATTCCCTGAAGTTCCAGTAGACAATCATCATGACGTTTTGTAGAAATTTCCGAAGAAATTATTCATATTCAGAGTATGAAATTGTTTCTATGGCTGTTCGATGATATTCAGCCTTTACTTACGAAACATGGGTGTAGATGGTATTCACCGCATGTTCGCTTGTGTGGAATAGCAATTAGCGAAGTTCCATGTCGCTATCTTACTCCATTGAAGTATGTCCCAATTGCAATAAGCCTTCTTAGCCTTCCATTTGCTCTTCAGTTGTAGTGTCAGAAGAACAAACTGCCGTATTCAAATGCTCCATTATACTGTATCGTTCTGTAAGCAAGCAATCTGAAGTCTTTCTACTCCACTCACAGCGTTAGCCTTGCGTTGATTCTGGCTTATACAAAAGTGTTTCTCTAGTGGTGAGATAATCACTTTTGCCAGTCGTATAAAACAGCTAATATCTTTTGAAGTACTCGGTCGAAATTGTTCAGCTTTTCTCTATAATTGCTTGTAGTACTGCACAATACAATTATGTTATCGTAGACCGCTAACTGTTTGAAGTTAAACTTATAGAAGCTTTCTAAGGTCTGTTTCAACTTCACCTAGTTTGACCTGTATCTCGTTACTATAGTGGCCTCGCCACGCGTTATAAAAACGATTCTTTTCACTTGCTGTTCACTTTGATGTCTCACTATATTGAATGTATAAGAAACTGACTTTCACAATTACTTCGATGATCTGAGCATTAGATCTCAGAATGATCAGCGAACGAAAGAGAAGAGAAGAGAAGAGGCTCCTCTCTTCTGCGCAAGCCCTTTTATTACCTTCTCGAGGGGCGTTACCATCCCTTCCAAAGCGTGATACTACGTCATCGCTAGAACTTCCAACTTCGTTAATACATGACGGATTTTCAAAATTCAAAAACTGAAAATAAATTTCATCAAAATTCCAAATCAATGCTTTTACTGCAAATGTATTTCCACAATTCTGCATTCAAAAAGTCATAAAAATTCCATAGTTTCAGCAATCTCCGTCTTCCTTTAAACTATCGTTCATTGGTTCATGCCTCTCCTCCAATAGCATAGTTTCTTCCTCAGCAGAATTCCTCGTTTCCTGCGACTGCGTCGTACATCTTGGAACATTCTGGACAAAAATGCTGACGTCACTGAGAATCTCAGCTCAAGTAGCTTGCTGGCATAACATTTACGTCATCCGTGCTTACGTCATGACTACCCACGTCATAACTATGACAGCCATAACTCTAATCATAATTTCAAATATAGCCACCGTGGTCTCTACATAATTCAATTACGGGGGCATTCTCCTCCCACCACGTTTTAAAAACAGTTGCAAATTGTTTTTAAACTCAATGTTACAAGTATCTCAACTCTCTTGAACACGAAATTGAATTATTACTGGCTTACTCTAGTATAGTATCTTTTTAAATTTCCAGCATTGAACTTGCCGTAAACGACATTATTCTCATCATCGTAGAGTTCATAACAGTTGTTTCCATAAGCGTTCGTAATCCTAAACGGCCCCAGGAACACTAATCCAAATTTGGGGTAGATTTTCTTGGTCATATCAGCTTTGACAGGTCTGCGTAATAATACAAGATTTCCAACTTGAAAGGGTGTACCAAAACGTTTTCCAGCTACTCTCTTCAATCGTTTCTCTGCTGCTTTCTGGAGTTGTTCCTTTGCCTTGTCAATCCTCTGCTGTCTTCCTATGTCGGGATCTCTCGGTATGTGGTTGAAAAGATTATCCCACGGCCTTTCTGGGTTTCTTCCTAGATGAAGTCGCATTGGCACTTCTCCTGTGCTCTCCTGCACTGTAGAGTTCAGACATTCCTCAATAAGGGGTACAAATCTCACCCAACCAGAATGATCATTAGGACAGAAAATTCGACAGAATTTCGAAAATTCAGCCATATATCTTTCTGAGGAATTCGATTCAGGGTAACGCACGCTTGAAAATAAGTGCTTAATGCCAAGCCTTTCCATATCCGCTGCAAATTCCACGGACGTAAACTGCGTTCCATGATCCGACAGTAGATATTCCGGTATACCAGCTTTAGGAAATACAGCATTTTCCAGTCTGCTTACTACGTTCCTCGTGTTAGCTTTCTGCATGGGACTCATTGTAACAAATTTTGAGAAAACATCCACGGTCACCAACAGGTACTGGTTACCCTGGTATCCCTTCGGACAGGGGCCAAATATATCCGTCGCCATGAGTTCGTTTGGCTTAGAAGGAATCATCGCCTTCGGTTTTCCCTTTAATAAAGCAGAAGCATACTTTGCTCTTTGACATTTGTCACAGGATCTAATGACCTTGGCAATGCTGGAACGCATGTTAGTCCAGATAAATCTCTCTTTAAGTGTATTAAGAGTTTTATCTAAACCGGCATGTCCAGTTGCATGATGAGCTACCCACACTAAATTGACAACAAGTTTAGGTGGCACGACTATTCGAAGTTTTGTATGCGCAGGGTCAGCATACTTGCATACAATGTCTCCACTCAAGACAAAATGTCGTGAATTTCTCCGTGTAGTCTCATAGTCAACATCCGTATTGTCCATGTAACCCTTGAGGAACCTGTACATTTTCCTTATTGGAGCGTGTCTCTTCTGTGACACACCGATTCGGGCTAACCTCCTAACGGTTTCTTCATCTTCTTGCTCCAATTGTACATGGTGTATCTGCACATTTTTAATAGGGTTACGTGATAGAGCATCAGCCAGTAAGTTATCTTTCCCAGGCTGGTGGACGATAGTAGCGTTAAACTGTTGGGTGAACAAAGCCCAACGTGTCAATCTATCACTCGACATGTCAGTTTGCAACATAAACTGTAGTGCTTTATGGTCAGTAATAATGATGACCTTATGTCCCAGCAGGATTTTCTTCCAGGCTTGTAAAGCTGTCACAAAAGCTAACGCTTCAAGCTCTGTCGTGAAGTAGTTTTCCTCGTGCTTTTTCAACTTCCGACTAGTGAACGCAATGTAGTGCTTGTTGCCTGCCTCGTCTTTCTGGTATAAGACTGCACTAATGCCTATTCTTGATGCATCAGACTCAATATAGAACACCTTCTCAAAGTCTGGGTACTCCAGTTTCACATTATTTTTGAGCATCTCTTTTGCTTTCTCAAAAGCCTCGTCTGCAGCGGTACTCCATTTCCATCTGTTGTTCTTCTTGAGTAAGTCATACAGAGGAGCCATAATTTCCGAGTATCTTGGACAGTGGCTGCTAATAAATTGGCATGCACCTACAAATTCTCTGACTTGTTTTACCTTAGTTGGCTTTGGAAATCTCGTGATCGCATCTACTTTTTTCATGTTTGGATGATATCCATCTTTATCAATAGTATGCCCCAAGTAATTTATCTCCTTCTTCAAAAATTGACACTTTCCAAAGTTCACCTTTATGTTGGCCTCCCTTAAATTCTCGAACAACTTTCTCAAGTGCACTAAATGTTCTGCGGCGCTGGGTGAAGATACGATTAAATCGTCAATGTAGCAGATTACATTTTCTTTCACTTCGTCAGTGAGCTTACTATCAAGTGCTCGAATAAGTGCTGGTCCACTGTTAACCATTCCAAAAGGCATTCTGGCAAAGACCCATGACGTCTGGTCAAATAGGAATCCAGTGTACTGCATACTATCCTCTTCTAATTGAACTTGATAAAATGAAGACGTCAAGTCAAGAACGCTGAAACAAGCTCTTCCTTTGAATTTCCGAAGCAGATCTCTAATCTTGGGTGGTCTGTCATTTTCTGGAAGAATCTTCAAGTTGATGGTCCTGGCATCGAGACAAAGACGTATCTGACCATTACTTTTCTTCACTACTGTGATGGGGTTTATATAAGACGACGCCTGTTTTCTAATAATCCCGTCTACCTCCATTTTTCTGATTAACCCTCGTACTTCTTGATAGTATTTCTCAGGAATGGGGTATATTCTCTTCTGGTAAGGGGTTTCATCTGTCAGTCTTATCTTGTACTTATAATCCTTAATCAATCCAGGCTTTTCATCGAAAATATCTTGGAATTCCTTTATCAGATCCTCAAATTCCCCCTGAATTTCTTCAAATCCTTCAGTTTTTCTACTGGGTATTTCTTCTAAGTTTTCCACTTCATTAATTATTGTATTCAAAATTTCTTCCCTAAGGTCTATATCCAGACTGTTTTTCACGTCCTGTTCTTCTATCTCTTCTGTGATTATGTACCCATCATTAAAGCTAATACTTCTGTTCTTCATGTCAATAATAGCTCCAACCTTCGATATAAAATCGATTCCAAGCACCATATCAAAATTGATCTTGCTCACCACAATGAAGATCTGTTCATAATTCCTTCCATTGATCTCAAAGTTCAATAACACTTGAATCTTGCATTTCACTGCCTTATCTTGGAATATCCCTCTCACTTTGACGGTAGAAACAGGTAGAACTGTCATGTTCTCTCCTCTTAGCAGACTTTGATAACACTCCTCTGAAATGATGGAAATAATAGCACCAGTATCCATCAGGGCTTTGTACTGCTGTCTATCTATCCGTACAGCAATAATCGGTAAGGCACATGGTCTTTCCTCTTTAACAATACCCCTCTCTTCTAGTAAATCTTCATCGGTAACTTCGTATATCTCATTAATCGTAATCAGGTGTGGTGTGGCAATGTATTTACAGGTTCTCACTGACGTTGAGAAATCGGCGTTTTTTTTTGTGTTACCGACCTCAAAATTCTGTTGGCTCGTAGAAGGCCCAGGATCGATTACAACATCCTGCCTTTTCCTTTGATTGTCAGCTTCTTTATCCCTTAATTCTTTTAAGTATTGCTGGCTTTCCTTTTCTCTTTGCTGATATTGCTCAGGTGTCAAAACCTGACTTTGAGTATTCTGGTTTCTATTTTGGTTTTGGTTATTCCTATTATAGTTACGATTATACCCATTATTGTTATAATATCTGCCTCTTCCATTATAGTTTCCTCGGTTGTAGTTCCAACCTCTTCTCTGTTGATATGGTCGGTAACCTTGTGATCTGTAATTTCTAAACTGATTATTCCTGTGAGGACCTACATTGTCAGTTTTCTCCTCCTCTGGCTTGTCAGTTTGTTGGACTTGGTCCTCCATGTATACCGTATTGATTTCCTTATACTCTTGCCTTTGACCTTTCTGGACTACGTTAGGCATTGGACTTGTGTAGTCTAACCTTCTTAGTAATTCATCCATGCTGGATAAATCCCTGATGTTGGACGAAATTATAAGTCTCCTCACCTCAACTGGCAGCATACGAGAAATCGCATCTATTAGTTGCTCCGTGGACAATGGGGGTTGCAAAAATCTCAAGCGGGACAACTGACTCGTAAAGAAATCAGCGTACCTCGTTGGAAGAGTACCTGAGTATTTTCTTGAATATACCTCCGCTCTTAACGAATTCTGCGCTTCTATGGACCAAAATCGTTTGATTAATGCCTCTGCAAACTCGTCAAAGTTACTGAATGTATATCTGAAAGCTCTAAACCATTCAAGGGGTCCTCCAATCAGATATCTCTCTACAATCTTCATCTCTCTCTCTCTGGGAATGTGAGCTTCGATGAAATAATCTTTGAGATTCCTTACATACTCTATAGGTGTCAAACTATCAGTGTTACTGAATTTTTGTGGTTTGTCCTCGAAATTCCTAATGACCGTCACGTTCCTCGGATATGAATCCGGATAGTTTTTCCCACTATCTCGATAATTCCACTCAGATTCCATATTCCTCTCGTCATCCTCCTCTCTGAATCTGGATACACGTTCTTCAGGAGTCACGTCTCTTTCTTCTAGATCTAGGTGACATCTTCTGGTATGCTTCCTGTTCAATTCGCAAGCAAAGCCTTCTGTATCCTTGTCGGTGATTTCTGTTAAGACTTTCTTGACTATCTCTTCCTTGTAGTTCTCCATTAAACTAGCCTCTCCTAACTTCAAATTTTTCAGTTTACTCGTCGTTTCATTTACATCCGAGACAACTTTATGCATCTGTTCCTCTAATGTAGATTTTAAAGTTTGCATATCCTGATCTAGTTGTGTTCTATCGTCAACTTGTTTTTCGGATAGCGAATTTATCCTGACGCTTAAATCTTTTCTAATCTGTACTACCTCATTATTAATTTCTATCTGCGTACTGGCAAGTTTTCTTTCAATCCTTTCCTGAATTTGGGTTACATGTTCCCCACTTGACTTATTCCACTCGTCTTTCCATACCGCTACGTTTGCTGTTAACATCTCGGCTATGTCTACTTCGATATCCTCTTTTAATACTCTATTGTGGTCTAATACCTGTGTTCTCATGACCTCTACGTCATACTTCAACTCTGCTAAAGACGTTGTTGTTCTAACTGATTCGTCGACTAACCTAGTCGTTAATGCAGTTATATTACGCGTACAAAGAGTTTTTGAGTTTTCGATTTCTTCCCTGACTTTATTGACATCAGTTTGGACTTTAGTGATATCTACGAAAACTGTGTTGACCTCTACCTGAATCTTAGTTACATCACTTTGCACCTCAGTTATATCCGCATGAATGTTGTTAATGTCTACCTGAACATTGGATACATCTGTTCTAGCTTTTTGAATTTCTTTCTGGACTTCCTCGACCTTGTCTTGGACAGTCGCTACATCGTTTTTGACAACAACTACTTCGGCTCTAGCACAAGCAATATCCCCTCGGACATTAGCTACATCTAAATTTAACATTGTAAGGTCCCTCTGTACCTTAGACACATCATTTTTAACATCATCAACATTTTTATGGACATTAGATACATCTGTGCGGATGTCCGTTACAGTATTTTCAATTCCTAGGGTATTAATCTGTAAACGCGACATATTATCCTCCAAATTAGCAGCACTAGTTTGGATACCCTTCAAATTAGCAGACACATTACGAGCATTCTCCTCCATTCTTGCATTTAAATTAGCAGACAAATTACTAACATTCTCCTCCATTCGACTATTATTCTCCTTCATGCTTTCATTCAGCATCTGCTTCATACTACTATTCATGCTAGCAGACAAATTACTATTATTTTCCTCCATCATCTGCTTCATGTTAGCAGACATCTCCTCTAACATTTTCTTCAAACTTTCATCTGCCATTACAATATTATTCAAAATGAATTGCTGTAGGGACATACATCAAAAGAGCAAAATAACAACGTTTGAGCAACACTTTTCACCATATATAATTTTGATCAATTTTCTGTCTTAAATCTAACTTATAACTACCTTATAATTAATATTGGAAGATACTTCATGTTGAAACAAACTCAAGCACATGTTCAAATTTCTCTGGCTCATTTTAAAATATCCTAACACAAATAATTTACATTTACAATCCAAATAATTAATTTTATCTTTAATATGACTGAAATGTCATAAGCCGGTCAAATAAAATAAGATTCCCGATTATAGGCGATTTTTCTAAGTTTCCTGCCCATTTAACCTTTCTCAAGTTGTATAAGATCTGATCTTTTCTGAGTGTAATTTTCCTAATACAATACAACATTTAATTCCTATATAATCACACTCTTAAATACTACAATTGGCCTAGACATCTAACAAAGAATCAACCTCTTTATTTGAGTCTAATCGAACCTCACGTTTTAGGTTTGTCAATCTTTCTGGTGTTCAACCTGGTAATCCAGTTTTGTTAAATTCGTCCCACATATTAGGGTCAATCTTACTGTTGACTCAGCCCCACGCTCTTGGGTCGCCAATCTTTCTGTCCCCGTTTACCTGGATAGTAGGCTGTCAGATATCCGCCCCCTCAATCGGATTGCCAATTATCAATCGCACCGGCACAGTTACATCAATGAAAATGGCACTGACAGATACTATCGAGATAAGAGCACAGAAATTCACAGGAAATCATTGTGGAACACACCAAAATAGACGGGGGATTATACTTACCGTTGCTTACCTCTTAATTATCTCGGGGTTTGAGTTGATAACAGGATCACTAAAAGTCTGTTCACACAATAATCTCCGCCATGACATTTAAAAATGAACCAGAACGAAGACGAGAACTTTGAACTGTACAAAAGCTTTATTTCTATTAAAGGGAATGATTTTCCTAACACAACAAAATATACGTGGCTATCAGTAGCCCAAGTCAATCTGACTATGTCCTCCAGTAGGACTTGCAAAATTATTATACAACATGATATATAAAACATTTTAGCTCCCAAGAGCTCCAAATACCGTAATATTCATAACACTATTGGATTGGAAAAGGACGTCAGGGTGTGACATATATATAGAGCATTTGTTTCCGTTTAATAAACAAGAGAATGATATTTATAGTCGCAAGGCCAGAGTGTACGACCTCACTCTCTGAAAACCATATGTTGACACAGCTGCGGGCTACCTTCCAGCCTGACGCATACTGGTCAAATGCACTCCCTTCTCACACGCTATGTTACGTAAGAATCCAGCCTGCACTCTTAAGCTTTTAAATGTCTTACAAGACAACTCACATTATATTTACGCAAATCTTTCAAGTACTTTGATCACATCCTAATGGATCATTACATAAATTTCTTAAACTTGTTAACTTCAATCCAAATGTTTGATTAGCTCTTAAATGTTTATAACAAAATCACATAAATTATTTATAACAATTCGAAATTGTTTATAATACTTGTCAAAGACAATAAAAATATTATAAGCACGCCTTTAACATCACTCTCGTTTCACATTAGTTTCAAAATATTTACAACAATTATTTACAATATTAATTTAAATTGTTTAAATTATTAATTTAATAAATACATTAGCCACATGTTCATTCGGTTGGTAATTTTATAATCCTGTTTAATATAATCGACCAATGAAGGTTAGTTATACATGTTAATGTCACAATCCGGTTTAATAAAGTTTTTAATAATGATTTGTGACGGCAACCTTCATTCATAATCTTGTCTCAAATTCTTTCAAAACTCGTGTTAATTATAACAGTAAATCACTTGATTAATTTTCAACGAACTATAACAATCTTACTCCAGCGGAAAATCCTTCGCTAACAAGTTAATGCACAATCTGCATTAAAAATATGCCCAAAATCATCATATATTAATCTATATGGCATTTACAACTTTCACATCACTTACAAAACTTCCACAAATAATTCTTTAACATTTATTCCTGTGGGAACTTCCTTCATATTCAAGGGCATTATATTTCAGCGACTTTCAACACGCGCTGCACTAGCGATTATACATTCATAGTTCCACTTAAAAATTTTATAATCATAAATTGTTTCAAAACTGTTTTTCTATTTAACCTTCGTAGATTTCATTCATGAACTGAAATGAAGTCAAAACTTGCCAATCACAAACAAATTTAATAGTGAATACGCTTATATACGCCTATCTGGTCTATCAAAATTTAAGACTAACATCTTAAAAGAAAAATTGTAGTATGAAAATACTATCTTCAAATAAAGTGCGACTAAAAAGCAAAGTAGTCGAATAGAATCCAATTAGACTGGGGAATGCAAACATCGTTATATAATTCTCTAATTGAGAAAAACTCCTAACAAAAGTACTTGACTTCAATGCATTCAATAATTCATTATTAACATTACTCTTTCACAAAAGTGTCTATAATGCAATGTTCATTCATAACTGACGATAAATGTCTGTGTTGCAATCAATACAAATAACGACTAGTATTTCCAAGATCGTCGATAACGTAAGATTTTAACGCTCTAAAATCATTTATATGTTCTTCCTTCTTGATGATGACAGAAAATTGTTCAAAGTAATTAAACTGGGGTAGAATTACTTTAATAAAGTGACACGCTGTCTGAATTTAAATCTGCCATAAAAATCATTAACTTACAGTCAAATCGTGACTACAAAAATAATTAATTACTGAAAAATCTAAATATCAGTCTCAACTGATTCAAAATCGTTAACTATGCCCATGACATAACAATGTCTTAATAAATCGTCGAAAAATGCAAAACTCATCAAGGTGTACTGAGAATAAGAATCTCAACAAGAAAATAAGGCAAAATACAAGAGGATAAAAATATGGGAAAAATGGTTGCTCAAACATTACTAGGTTACTCAAATACAATAAACGTTCACGACTACCTTATCTGCCGATTGACGTTCCAGAGGAAAATTCCCCAAAGAAGACTGCTGATGGATCCATATCACCACGTTAAAGCTGAGCTCCATCCTCGAAATAGGAAATAGCACCTTCGGAGAATCGAACTGCTTCCTTCTCCGTGAATCACTCTGCTCCTCGAAAACGAATAGACATCCTTCCGGCAATAATCTTCTTTGTGAGTCGGGACTACCCTGACCTCTCTTGAAAAATTCCCTGAAGTTCCAGTAGACAATCATCATGACGTTTTGTAGAAATTTCCGAAGAAATTATTCATATTCAGAGTATGAAATTGTTTCTATGGCTGTTCGATGATATTCAGCCTTTACTTACGAAACATGGGTGTAGATGGTATTCACCGCATGTTCGCTTGTGTGGAATAGCAATTAGCGAAGTTCCATGTCGCTATCTTACTCCATTGAAGTATGTCCCAATTGCAATAAGCCTTCTTAGCCTTCCATTTGCTCTTCAGTTGTAGTGTCAGAAGAACAAACTGCCGTATTCAAATGCTCCATTATACTGTATCGTTCTGTAAGCAAGCAATCTGAAGTCTTTCTACTCCACTCACAGCGTTAGCCTTGCGTTGATTCTGGCTTATACAAAAGTGTTTCTCTAGTGGTGAGATAATCACTTTTGCCAGTCGTATAAAACAGCTAATATCTTTTGAAGTACTCGGTCGAAATTGTTCAGCTTTTCTCTATAATTGCTTGTAGTACTGCACAATACAATTATGTTATCGTAGACCGCTAACTGTTTGAAGTTAAACTTATAGAAGCTTTCTAAGGTCTGTTTCAACTTCACCTAGTTTGACCTGTATCTCGTTACTATAGTGGCCTCGCCACGCGTTATAAAAACGATTCTTTTCACTTGCTGTTCACTTTGATGTCTCACTATATTGAATGTATAAGAAACTGACTTTCACAACTACTTCGATGATCTGAGCATTAGATCTCAGAATGATCAGCGAACGAAAGAGAAGAGAAGAGAAGAGGCTCCTCTCTTCTGCGCAAGCCCTTTTATTACCTTCTCGAGGGGCGTTACCATCCCTTCCAAAGCGTGATACTACGTCATCGCTAGAACTTCCAACTTCGTTAATACATGACGGATTTTCAAAATTCAAAAACTGAAAATAAATTTCATCAAAATTCCAAATCAATGCTTTTACTGCAAATGTATTTCCACAATTCTGCATTCAAAAAGTCATAAAAATTCCATAGTTTCAGCAATCTCCGTCTTCCTTTAAACTATCGTTCATTGGTTCATGCCTCTCCTCCAATAGCATAGTTTCTTCCTCAGCAGAATTCCTCGTTTCCTGCGACTGCGTCGTACATCTTGGAACATTCTGGACAAAAATGCTGACGTCACTGAGAATCTCAGCTCAAGTAGCTTGCTGGCATAACATTTACGTCATCCGTGCTTACGTCATGACTACCCACGTCATAACTATGACAGCCATAACTCTAATCATAATTTCAAATATAGCCACCGTGGTCTCTACATAATTCAATTACGGGGGCAGTAGGTAATGTTTTATTAGAGCATAAAACATTTAAAATGAATTTTGAACTTTTTGGCCTCTATGTAAAAACTGGGAGCGAAGGTGAAATTACGGATATCAAATCTTTTAATACAAAAAACGTAATTGTTAGTGAATCAACTAATATTAGTGATATATACCAAAATATTTCAAGTGCTATCATTGTGAAGAGTGAAGAGTTCCAGGAAAGGGAGTCAGGCTGGGCGTTAGTTGAAGTACTTTATTTTGAAACCAACATGAATAAATACAACCCCCTTCGAGCATCATCATACGTTGATTTGCCAGGATGGATCAAACGTAAGCACGCTTGTGTAAACGTTATGAATAATGATGACGCATGCTTTGCATGGGCTGTAACCTCAGCTCTCCATCCAGCAGTGAGGGACACGATGAGAACATCATCATATCCTCACTATTCTTCAGTGTTAGATTTAAAAGAAATGGAATTTCCTATGGCGATAAAAGACATTCAACGTTTTGAAGAGCTGAACAATGTAAGTATTAATGTTTATGAAATTGAAAATAAGAGTATAGTAGGCCCTCTATATTATACTCAGGAAAAAAAAGGATGCTCATGTAAATTTACTTTACATAACCGAAGGTGAAAATGCCCACTATTGTTGGATAAAACATTTAAGTAGACTTGTTGGTAGTCAGATAACAAAAAGAGAACATAAGAAGTGGTTGTGTGATGGCTGTTTGCTACATTTCCAGAAAGAGGACCAACTAATTCAACACCAAAAATGGGGCTGTAATCATGTGTGTACGGTATTACCGACTCCTAAAAATAACATTCTGAAATTCAAGGATTATGAGAAACAGCTTCGAGTACCATTTGTTATATATGCTGACTTCGAGGCTTTGCTAAAACCATTTAATACATGTTCATCGAATCCAGCCCAACCTTTCACCAACACTACTCACATTCATGAACCTTTTAGCTTTGCATATTATATTAAATGTAGTTACGATGACTCTTTAAATAAGTTTGAGCTCTATAAAGGACCTGATGCACCTAAAGTTTTTATGGAAAGGCTTGAGAAAGATGCCATCCGTATATCCTCTATTTTAAATACGATCATTCCAATGGAGCCACTAACTTCATCAGAGCATATGAATTTTGAAAATGAAACTAATTGTTTTATATGTGGTGAATGTTTATGTACAGACAGGGTTAGCGATCATGATCATTTAACAGGAAAATATCGTGGTGCTGCTCACCAAGAATGTAATTTAAATTATAGAGTGACTAAATTCATTCCGGTCATTCTACACAACGGTAGCAAATACGATAACCACTTTATCGTTAAAGAATTTGGAGCTTCAGATGTGAAAATTGATGTTATTGCAAATAATAAGGAACAATACATATCGTTCACAAAATACATCAAAACTAGCAATAAAAAACATTAAACTGCGATTTTTAGATTCATTCCGCTTTATGTCGAGTAGTCTTGATAAGCTGACTAGCAATTTAAAATCAGATCAGTTTCATGAAATTCAACGTGTCTTTCCTAAAGAAGATGATTTTAATTTGATTCGTCAAAAGGGTATATTCCCTTATGAATATATTAACTGTGTGGAACGTCTTGAGGAGTGTTCTTTACCACCGAAAGATGCATTTTACAGTTCCTTAAACACAAGTCATATCAGTGATCAGGAATATGTACATGCACAACGTGTATGGGCACAGTTTGACATTCAAACTTTAGGAGAATTTTCAGACATATATTTGAAGACAGATGTGTTGTTATTAGCAGATGTTTTTGAAAATTTTCGGAATGTATGTATGAAAACTTATGACCTTGATCCTTGTCAGTATTTCACAGCTCCTGGGTTAAGTTTCCGTTCAATGTTGAAAAAAACGAAAGTAAATTTAGAATTAATGACTGATATAGACATGATCAATTTTATAAAATCATCAATTCGAGGTGGATTAAGCCAATGTAGTGGACGGTACTCTAAAGCGAATAATAAATACATGCCTAGCTACAACCCTTGTGAAGAGTCAAAGTATATTGTCTACCTCGATGCAAATAACCAATATGGTTGGGCTATGAGTCAATATCTACCACTGAAAGATTTTCGCTGGCTGACACAACCTGAAATTGATGTCTTACATGTTGACACTCTTAATGATAACGATGATAAAGGATATATTTTAGAGGTAAATCTTGAGTACCCTAAAGAGTTACATGATGATCATAATGATTTACCATTTTGTCCTGAGAATATGAAATCTCCATACATCACATCACGAACAAAAATGTTAATTTCTAATGTAAATGATAAATGTAAATATGTAATACATTATCAAAACTTGAAACAGTGTCTACAGCATGGATTGAAATTAACTAAAATTCATCGCGTATTGCAATTTCATCAGTCAGCATGGCTCAAACCGTATATTGATCTAAACAATAATTTAAGAACACAGTCAACAAACGCGTTTGAAAAAGATTTTTATAAACTCATGAATAATAGTGTTTTTTGGAAAGACTATGGAGAATATTGATAAACGAGTTGATGTAAAGCTGATAAGAAAGTGGGAGAATGATGGTAAAAGGTATGGTGCGAGCAACTTAATAAGCAAGCCTAACTTTCATAGCTGTTCAATTATTCATGAGGATTTAGTTGTAATACAAATGAATCGTCTTAAAGTAACTTACAACAAACCCATATATGTGGGTTACACCATTCTAGAATTATCAAAAACACTTATGTATGAATTTCACTATGATTATGTAAAGAAAAACTATCTTGATAATGCTAAATTACTCTACACAGACACAGATTCTTTTATTTATGAGTTTAAAACTGATGATTTTTATGAGGATATCAAAACTGAGCTTAAATAGGTTTGATACAACGACTATCCCGAGGATAACATTTACCATTTACCTCTGGTAAACAAAAAGGTTCTTGGGAAATTTAAGGATGAATGTGCTGGTGTTATTATAGACACCTTTGTAGGCACAAAATCTAAATCATACAGCTATATGACAATTGATGATGTAGTAGTAAAAAAATTAAAAGGAGTGAAAAAGAATGTTGTTAGTAAAGAGTTAACCCACCTGTATTATATAAGAAAATGAGTGTATTTAGAAGTAAAAATCATCAGCTACATACCAATTTGCTGAACAAAGTTGCTTTAAGTAATGAAGACAACAAACGATTCATTATACCCAACACATTTGATACTTTTGCTTGGGGAAACAGTCGCATTGACGACTATTACTTAACTTAAGTCTAATGATCACTATATTGTAATATTTGTAGTGTGTTTTATATTGTAATATTTTTTTGTAAAAAACTGTAAGTAGAATGTATAATGTTAGGCTACTGTAGTTTAGTAAAAATAAGATAAGTAATACATTTTAGTGTAAAATGTTTGCTTTTGTATATTACGAAAAAGATTTTAAAAAATGTACAGAATGTGTGAACTAAACAAGGGAAATGTAAAAATGTAAAGTGGAAAATTGTAAATATCCATGTGTGAAAAAGTGAAATAGTTATCACCATTTTAAAATTAAAAGACATTGTGATCTGGTAAACCTTGTTTTTATATCACAACAACAAAAATGTACAGAATGTGTAAACTAAACAAGAAGAATGTAAAAAATGAAAAGTGGAAATTGTAAATATTCATGTGTGAAAAAATGAAAATAAAGAAATGGCTATCACCATTTTAAAATTAAAAGACATTGTGATCTTGTAAACCTTGTTTTTATTTCACAACATATATGGCTTTACAAAATAGAATACAAAGAAATACCATTTCCTCAATCCTTTTCAATGTTCATGTCCACTCATCATTAACTTCCCTTTTATAGCAGTAATCACAATGAGGGCTACCAACCTCTCCCCCACTGAGCCATTATAGGATGTCAAACGTTGCTTAGCTTTTCAACGATACTTTATCCACCACACGTATTAAGGCATAATGACTATGACGATAAGAAAGGTCGTGTTCTTTACATGCTTAATCCAAAGAAATAATAGGTATTTACTTAACACAGGGTCTTGAGTCCATGAGTTTGGTACATGTTGCAAGATTTCTTTCACGGCATTGACTGTCAAAAAATAAATGAAAACTTGGAGAGCACCAATAATTCATCTTTGGTAAGACTATCCAGGATCTTGAGTCCATGATTTTGGTATAAGTTGCCAGATTTCTTTCACGGCATTGACTGTCACATAATAAATGAACAACTTGGAGAGCACCAATAATTCTTCTTTGGTAAAACTATCTGCATATCAATGACAGATAACCTTTTAGTTCCACCCTTAAAACAACAACACTACCTCTTGCATAATCTGCGATGTTGATGGCTCTTGAGACGTGAAAGATGGATTAAACATAACTTTTACATCAACAGGAGTTAGACTTTGCTCAGTAAACAATGCACTGTCATGAGCCACAGTATTTTTTTCTTGGACTTGCTTTTTTCTTTTCTTTATAAGTGTTTGAAACGGTGTATTAAAAGAGAATGATAAACATTCAAAGGGTAAATAGAGTGACAAATAAAGAGAAATGAAAATGATACTTCCATATCAATTGTCAAGCATGAACTAATCTCTAGCAAAGTTCACTCAATACTATAAATAATAGTTTAAAGTGGGTGCAAAAGTGGGTGCAAAAGTGGGTGCATAAGTGGGTGCAAATGTGGGTGCATAAGTGGGTGAAAAAGTGGGTGCATAAGTGGGTGCAAATATGGGTGCATACGTGGGTGAAAAAGTGGGTGCATAAGTGAATGCAATAGTGGGTGCAAAGGTAGGTACAAAAGTGGGTGAAAAAATGCCCCCCTTTTTGAATCTCGCTAACGCCCCTTTTTAATCTATTTTTTTGAAATTTTGACAAAGGGTCTAAGTGCACTTTTGTTAATATCTCGCGAACTCCTTTGACATAATTTGGATAAAATGCGTGGACAAGTCCATAGGGATCAGTCCAAAGGACCCGCCCACAGGGACCCGTCAACAAGGACCCATCCTACGGGACCCGTAAAAATAATGGGCCAGTCCATAGGGATCAGTCCAAAGGACCCGCCCACAGGGAGTTCGCGAGATATTAACAAAAGTGCACTTAGACCCTTTGTCAAAATTTCAAAAATTAGATTAAAAAGGGGGCGTTAGCGAGATTCAAAAAGGGGGGCATTTTTTCACCCACCTTTGTACCTACCTTTGCACCCACTATTGCATTCACTTATGCACCCACTTCTTCACCCACTTATGCACCCACATTTGCACCCACTTATGCACCCACTTTTTCACCCACTTATGCACCCACATTTGCACCCACTTATGCACCCACTTTAAACTATTATTTATAGTATTGAGTGAACTTTGCTAGAGATTAGTTCATGCTTGACAATTGATATGGAAGTATCATTTTCATTTCTCTTTATTTGTCACTCGATTTACCCTTTGAATGTTTATCATTCTCTTTTAATACACCGTTTCAAACACTTATAAAGAAAAGAAAAAAGGAAGTCCAAGAAAAAAATACTGTGGCTCATGACAGTGCATTGTTTACTGAGCAAAGTCTAACTCCTGTTGATGTAAAAGTTATGTTTAATCCATCTTTCACGTCTCAAGAGCCATCAACATCGCAGATTATGCAAGAGGTAGTGTTGTTGTTTTAAGGGTGGAACTAAAAGGTTATCTGTCATTGATATGCAGATAGTTTTACCAAAGAAGAATTATTGGTGCTCTCCAAGTTGTTCATTCATTATGTGACAGTCAATGCCGTGAAAGAAATCTGGCAACTTATACCAAAATCATGGACTCAAGATCCTGGATAGTCTTACCAAAGATGAATTATTGGTGCTCTCCAAGTTTTCATTTATTTTGTGACAGTCAATGCCATGAAAGAAATCTTGCAACATGTACCAAACTCATGGACTCAAGACCCTGTGTTAAGTAAATACCTATTATTTCTTTGGATTAAGCATGTAAAGAACACGACCTTTCTTATCATCATAGTCATTATGCTTTAATACGTGTGGTGGATAAAGTATCGTTGAAAAACTAAGCAACGTTTGACATCCTATAATGGCTCAGTGGGCGAGAGGTTGGCAGCCCTCATTGTGATTACTGCTATAAAAGGGAAGTTAATGATGAGTGGACATGAACATTGAAAAGGATTGAAGAAATGGTATTTCTTTGTATTCTATTTTGTAAAGCCATATATGGTGTGAAATAAAAACAAGGTTTACAATATCACAATGTCTTTTAATTTTAAAATGGTGATAGCCATTTCTTTATTTTCATTTTTTCACACATGAAAATTTACAATTTCCACTTTTCATTTTTTTACATTCTTCTTGTTTAGTTCACACATTCTGTACATTTTTGTTGTTGTGAAATAAAAACAAGGTTTACCCGATCACAATGTCTTTTAATTTTAAAATGGTGATAACTATTCCACTTTTTCACACATGGATATTTACAATTTTCCACTTTACATTTTTACATTTCCCTTGTTTAGTTCACACATTCTGTACATTTTTTAAAAATCTTTTTCGTAATATACAAAAGCAAACATTTTACACTAAAATGTATTACTTATCTTATTTTTACTAAACTACAGTAGCCTAACATTATACATTCTACTTACAGTTTTTTACAAAAAATATTACAATATAAAACACACTACAAATATTACAATATAGTGATCATTAGACTTAAGTAAAGTAATAGTCGTCAATGCGACTGTTTCCCCAAGCAAAAGTATCAAATGTGTTGGGTATAAAGAATCGTTTGTTGTCTTCATTACTTAAAGCAACTTTGTTCAGCAAATTGGTATGTAGCTGATGATTTTTACTTCTAAATACACTCATTTTCTTATACAATACAGGTGGGTTAACTCTTTACTAACAACATTCTTTTTCACTCCTTCTAATTTTTTTACTACTACATCATCAATTGTCATATAGCTGTATGATTTAGATTTTGTGCCTACAAAGGTGTCTATAATAACACCAGCACATTCATCCTTAAATTTCCCAAGAACCTTTTTGTTTACTAGAGGTAAATGGTAAATATTATCCTCGGGATAGTCACTTGTATCAAACCTATTTAGCTCAGTTTTGATATCCTCATAAAAATCATCAGTTTTAAACTCATAAATAAAAGAATCTGTGTCTGTGTAGAGTAATTTAGCATTATCAAGATAGTTTTTCTTTACATAATCATAGTGAAATTCATACATAAGTGTTTTTGATAATTCTAGAATGGTGTTACCCACATATATGGGTTTGTTGTAAGTTACTTTAAGACGATTCATTTGTATTACAACTAAATCCTCATGAATAATTGAACAGCTATGAAAGTTAGGCTTGCTTATTAAGTTGCTCGCACCATACCTTTTACCATCATTCTCCCACTTTCTTATCAGCTTTACATCAACTCGTTTATCAACATTCTCCATAGTCTTTCCAAAAACACTATTATTCATGAGTTTATAAAAATCTTTTTCAAACGCGTTTGTTGACTGTGTTCTTGAATTATTGTTTAGATCAATATACGGTTTGAGCCATGCTGACTGATGAAATTGCAATACGCGATGAATTTTAGTTAATTTCAATCTATGTTGTAGACACTGTTTCAAGTTTTGATAATGTATTACATATTTACATTTATCATTTACATTAGCAATTAACATTTTTGTTCGTGATGTGATGTATGGAGATTTCATATTCTCAGGACAAAATGGTAAATCATTATGATCATCATGTAACTCTTTAGGGTACTCAAGATTTACCTCTAAAATATATCCTTTATCATCGTTATCATTAAGAGTGTCAACATGTAAGACATCAATTTCAGGTTGTGTCAGCCAGCGAAAATCTTTCAGTGGTAGATATTGACTCATAGCCCAACCATATTGGTTATTTGCATCGAGGTAGACAATATACTTTGACTCTTCACAAGGGTTGTAGCTAGGCATGTATTTATTATTCGCTTTAGAGTACCGTCCACTACATTGGCTTAATCCACCTCGAATTGATGATTTTATAAAATTGATCATGTCTATATCAGTCATTAATTCTAAATTTACTTTCGTTTTTTTCAACATTGAACGGAAACTTAACCCAGGAGCTGTGAAATACTGACAAGGATCAAGGTCATAAGTTTTCATACATACATTCCGAAAATTTTCAAAAACATCTGCTAATAACAACACATCTGTCTTCAAATATATGTCTGAAAATTCTCCTAAAGTTTGAATGTCAAACTGTGCCCATACACGTTGTGCATGTACATATTCCTGATCACTGATATGACTTGTGTTTAAGGAACTGTAAAATGCATCTTTCGGTGGTAAAGAACACTCCTCAAGACGTTCCACACAGTTAATATATTCATAAGGGAATATACCCTTTTGACGAATCAAATTAAAATCATCTTCTTTAGGAAAGACACGTTGAATTTCATGAAACTGATCTGATTTTAAATTGCTAGTCAGCTTATCAAGACTACTCGACATAAAGCGGAATGAATCTAAAAATCGCAGTTTAATGTTTTTTATTGCTAGTTTTGATGTATTTTGTGAACGATATGTATTGTTCCTTATTATTTGCAATAACATCAATTTTCACATCTGAAGCTCCAAATTCTTTAACGATAAAGTGGTTATCGTATTTGCTACCGTTGTGTAGAATGACCGGAATGAATTTAGTCACTCTATAATTTAAATTACATTCTTGGTGAGCAGCACCACGATATTTTCCTGTTAAATGATCATGATCGCGAACCCTGTCTGTACATAAACATTCACCACATATAAAACAATTAGTTTCATTTTCAAAATTCATATGCTCTGATGAAGTTAGTGGCTCCATTGGAATGATCGTATTTAAAATAGAGGATATACGGATGGCATCTTTCTCAAGTCTTTCCATAAAAACCTTAGGTGCATCAGGTCCTCTATAGAGCTCAAACTTATTTAAAGAGTCATCGTAACTACATTTAATATAATATGCAAAGCTAAAAGGTTCATGAATGTGAGTAGTGTTGGTGAAAGGTTGGGCTGGATTCGATGAACATGTATTAAATGGTTTTAGCAAAGCCTCGAAGTCAGCATATATAACAAATGGTACTCGAAGCTGTTTCTCATAATCCTTGAATTTTAGAATGTTATTTTTAGGAGTCGGTAATACCGTACACACATGATTACACCCCCATTTTTAGCCTATTTTCAATTTTGAAAAAATAGGCTTATGAGATCACCTTTTGTTCGTGTGTGTGTGCGTGTGTGTGTGTATGTGGGTGTAAAATCTAAACGGCTGGAGCGATTTCAGTGAAACTCGGTTAGTTCATAGCACTATTCCCGGCGACCTCGACCGCGCCCTTCAAATTTTGTTACATCTCACCAATCCAACATGGCGGCTGTGCGAAATATTACACTAGCATTCAATATCTCCGAAACTATTACCGATATCGCCCTGAAATTGTGTACGGTGGTATAGGGCACGACTAGATGTTCACCTAAGAGACTTTCAAAAACCTGGTAACTACAAAACCAACATGGCGGCCAAGCGAAATTGAGACTTTTAAATAGACTTTTCTCGCGATTTAACTATCCAAACGTAATGAAACTTGGTACTGCAAATGTTTTTACACATTGCAATGCACTGGAGTCTAATTTAGTTCAATTGTTTATATAACCTCAAAATGGCGGCTGTGCGAAATATTTCACTGACATTCTATATCTCCGAAACAATTACAGATATCACCCTGCAATTTTGTACGGTGATAAAGGGTGTTCGCTTTTGCGAATGTTTTTTTTTTGTAGGCTATGTTTCCCGCACGGTTTGAAACACTCGTTCAATTTCTGCCCCATTATTTTTTCCGTTATAATTGCAGTATGAACGCGGTGTTCTGATTATTTACTTAACTTACGTTTCATTTGAATTGTTGTTCTTTATTATTCTTGTCAACTCACCTTTTTCTGAAGTGTCTTTCTAGACGCACCATACTGTCACACTTTTTCATGAGGTACTGTGCTCATCTCAGCGGCAACCTTCGCAATGTGCTTGGGGCTGTGCGCTGATTGGCTGTTTGACGCCCCTCCTTCATTCTGGATTGTTCGGCTCGCTGTCGTCATTTCCACTATAAATTCTCCGCTTCGCCGTCCTGCGGCCCTGTCTACATCTACCTGCTTGAACCAGTCTGACCACGGCTGCCTGCCGTTCCACAACAAGGCCCTTCTTGGGAAGGCCCTGTTAGTAAACCTTGTGTGGCTGGAACCTTGCCAGGCGGCATGCTTCATCGCTCGGACTCTGTCATGCTAGGCGAGGCATGAGTCAACGACCTTCACCTCAGCAACTAAGTCAGCCCGCTAGCTCACTACAACTCGGCGATGAGAAACTATAACTACTTGTAATCCGCCAGACAGATCATTACCAAGAGGTCTGTTCCTGCGGGGTACAATTCGCCAATGGAGCCACCATCCATCTTTCTCGGAAGGCATGCCGAGGCATCTTAGAGGAAGCCTTTGTTTGGATCACAACCCGCTTCCTGCGGGCCAAATACTAAGTATAAAAGTATCGAATCATTGGTAACGTGAACTTCCTTCACTTGGTTTATACATTCTTCAAGGCTAAGCCTTTTTTCTTGCTTCTTGCTTATTTTTAGATATTTTTCTTGAAAATACTTTTTAATCGCCTTTTATATGGCCTTTTTATGCATTTTTATTGTAATTCCTATTTATTCTGAGTTTCCTGGAGAAACATTGCATTTTTTATTATCTTCTTTTAATTATTCTTCTAAATGAAAATGTTTGTTATTGCTTCACAAATCAAATAAATGTATCGAACCTTGGTTATCAATATTTGGTCTCTTCCTCATCGCTCTATTTAAATTTCACTGTGTGCCCGAATCCTAATCCCCCTTTTCCCAGTTGGGGTGCTAACCATCACCCCTTTCCATGGTACCTCAACCCCGGATCGAACCCAGAACCTTTATTCTGAGACCACAAATTCTATTCCAAAAAAAAAAAAACTTGTGTATCTAATATTTGTCTTATACATTTCAGTATATCGTGGCTAGCGCAGGAGATCTGCGGGAAAGCGGAAACAATCCCAGCTTATTACACAACTGGTTTCTTTTTGGAAAGCAGGTCTGTCTGGTGCCGCAAGCAGCTTTGGTAGGTGAGTTATTCCAGCTTCCCAGCCATGCCAGTAATAATAGATGACAAACTGTTAAACTCTCGGGCGGCCTACAAAGGTCAACTCACCCGGTTTCAAAAATACTTAGCTACTCTACCGAAAGAGGAACAAAACCTTGATATTATATCTCAGCGTTTAAAAGCTTTTGAACAGGCGTACGAGAAATATGATCTCGTGCAACTTGAAATTGAAATCAAAAGTCCAGAACATCAATCAGATAGGGAAGAAGTAGAGAGTAATTACTTTGATACACACGCTCAGGCTGTGGCATTAGTTAGAACTTTGACCCTGGCGTTGAAGGTAGAGGAAACTCAAGGAAGAATTAGCGACCATGGGAATGGTATCAAACCATTGCTACCTAAAATTGAAATTCCGCATTTTTCAGGAAAGGAAGAGATGTGGCAATCATTCTTTGAATTGTTCAGTTCATTAGTACATAATAATGCCACGCTTCCAGAAATTCAGAAATTTCATTACTTAAAATCCATTTTGCAGGGGCCACCCCTTCAACTTATAAGAGAACTTCCCTTAACAGGAGAAAACTATAACATTGCTATCGAGCTTCTTAAAGGCCGTTATGGCAATGAAAAATTATGTTTACAAAGGCATATTCAAGCCTTATTTAACCTGCCCGCATTGCGAGCTGACAGCTTGTCAACACTGCGAGCCTTAAGTGACACGGTCCAACTACACGTCAGAGCATTGGCACGGTTGAATCAACCGGTCGAGCATTGGGATCTATTCTTAGTTCACTTGGTTACTTCTAAATTTGATTCATCAACTTTAAAGGCATGGGAGAGGGAACTAACAAATGACACTTCATATACTTATGGCTCATTGCTTACTTTTATGAATAATAGATGTCAGGTTTTGTCAGCTGTAGCCTGTCATATGTCAGGAAGTGCAGATAACAAATCTAATGTTGTGAAACCAGTCGGTGCAAAAATAAACAAATCTGCTGTCTTTACTGTTCAGCATAACTCAACGGATTGTATTCTCTGTAAAGCACCTCACAGGTTATATTCCTGCGTTGCCTTTAAAGCCCTTTCTACCGATGAAAGACGCAAATTAATAGCTCAAAAAAGATATTGCTATAACTGTTTGTCAACTAGGCATATGGTGCCTGATTGCTTATCTAAAAATACTTGCTCCCATTGCAAGGCTCAACATCATACCTTGCTTCATAGGTTTGAAAAGCCACGTCAGGCTCCTTCCCCTGGATGTTCTAAAGATGCATCCCCAGGAGCTAATGCGCAATCTTATACTCAGAGCTCTAGCTCAATTCGTAGTTCCCAGGTGCTACTACCCACCGTGTTATTAAAAATTCAAGACTCTTCTGGTAGATGGCTTGAAGCACGTGCCCTATTGGATAATGCCGCCACCCATGACTTCATAAGTGAGCGTCTCATTAAGAAACTTGGTCTTCCCAAGCAACCTACATTAATTCAGGTTACCGGTATTAACAATAGCAATGTTAAATCTTTGCATTTTGTTCGTGTTCACATCAAAGATGCTGTTAATTCTAACACAACATTTCAGTTGAATTGCCTTGCCATTGATACTATTGGCAGTAATACCCCTAGTACTTCTTTTGAAATTAGAAAGTGGCAATTTCCTCATAACATTCAGTTGGCGGATCCAACATTTAATACGAGCGCTCCGGTAGACATACTTCTCAGTGCCCAAGTATTTTGGCAATGTCTCCTTAGCTCTAAGGTTAAAATATCACCAGGAGTGTTTGTTCATCATACCAAGCTAGGTTGGTTAGTAACGGGTCAGATCCCTCGTGAGTCATTTCAAAATTTCTCTCAATGTCATTTTGTCAATACAAGTCTCGATTATAACTTAGAAAGATTTTGGAAAATCGAAACTATAGATTCAGTTTCACCTTCCTCGGTTGAAAATGAAATGTGTGAAAAACTGTTTCGCGAAACAACCAAACGCAATTCAGAGGGTAGATTTGTCGTAACAATGCCCCGTGTGGATAATCCACCTCTTTTATTTGAAACACACCCTAGGGCTCTTAGAGCACTCTATGCTGTGGAAAGCAAATTTAAACGTGACCCTGTTGTTAAAACTCAATACTCCACGTTTATGGAGGAATATGAGGCACTTGATCACATGGAGGTTGTTACCAAGAAAGATGATGCTTCTTATACCCCATCTGAAGTCATTTACCTCAATCATCACCCAGTTTGGAAGAATGAGATTTTAAAGGAAAACATAAGAGTGGTCTTTAATGGCTCTGCATTGGATGCCAATGGTTCTTCTCTGAATGACACATTATTATCAGGCCCTCCTATTCAATCTGACATTTCTTCTGTCTTGATGAATTTTCGCTTGTTCCCTATCGCAGTGATATCTGATATCAAGCAGATGTATAGACAGATTTTGGTCGATCAACAACAGCGCGACCTTCAGAGAATTCTTTGGCGCGACGAGCCTACTAAACCTGTCAAGATTTTTCGGCTAAAAACCTTAACCTATGGACTAAAGCCTTCTGCTTTTTTAGCCATACGTACGTTGAAATTACTTGCTGAACAGGATGGCCCGTTGTATTCTCCTAAGGCTTCTGAAGTGTTAAAATCATCATTCTACGTTGACGATTTTCTTCATTCATTTGAGTCAGTGTCTGAAGCACTGCAAGTCTCTAAGGATTTGACAGCTTTGCTTTTGGGAGGCGGATTTTCCTTGTGCAAGTGGAACTCTAATTCGGAAGAATTTCTTTCTAAATTTCCATTAACTTCAGTCTATAATGACTCAGTAGAGCTTCTTCATGAAAATAATTCTATCAAAACTCTAGGCATCTATTGGAGTCCTCAAAAGGATTTTTTCTTTTTCAAAATTAATCTCAGTGACATCAAACCGCAAACTAAGCGGCAAATTTTGTCTGAGATTGCAAAGATATTTGATCCTCTCCAATTTTTGGCGCCAATTATCGTCACAGCAAAGCTTTTCACGCAAGACCTTTGGTCCTTGAAAACTGGTTGGGATGAACCAGTTCCTTCAGAGTTGCAAAAAAATTGGATTTCTTATAGAAATAGCTTGGAAGATCTCTCCAATGTCATTATCCCGCGAGTGATTATTCCCTTTCCCTCCTGTGGAGGATATGAACTTCACATCTTTGCCGATAGCTCATTGAAAGCTTATGGATGTTGTGCGTATATTGTTTGCCGAAATTTTGACCAGTCATATTTCTTTTCCAATTTAATTTGCGCTAAGTCAAAGGTGGCTCCTCTTAAATCCTTATCCTTGCCACGACTGGAACTTTGTGCTGCTCTTCTGGCGGTTGAATTATCGGTCAAAATCCGCCAATCTTTGAAAATCCGATTTAGCAAAACTTACTTTTGGAGTGACTCAGCCATCACGTTGGCATGGATTGCCAAACCCTCCTCGCATTGGCAGGTGTTTGTAGCTAATAGAGTGTCCAAAATTCAACAATTGTCTAACTTTGAACAATGGCATCATGTATCTGGCAAGGAGAATCCTGCAGATGTCATTTCTCGGGGATGTTCCCCTCTTATGTTGGCTAACCTGACATTATACTGGCACGGTCCCCCTTGGCTTCTGCAAGAACCTTCCGCTTGGCCAAATTTTCCTCTTCCGGAGTTATCAGACTTGCCGGATGTTGGTAAGATTACTGGATCTTCTCTTCTCGTTTCTGACTCTCCCCTTCTCTTGCAGCGATATTCCTCTTTCCATAAATTGGTGAGGGTTACGGCTTATCTCCTTCGATGGAAATATTTTGTGGTAGAACAACCTCTTTTTCCTAAGCCATATTTAACCCTTTCTGAATTAGGTTTAGCCACTACAAAAATCTTATGGCTTACTCAACAAGAAATATTCTCTGAAGAATGTCAGGTGTTGTCTCAAGGTCAATCCCTTAAGAAATCAAGTAGGCTTTCCTCACTCGCCCCCTTTTTGGATGCTGATGGTTTATTAAGAGTGGGAGGACGTTTATCTTTGGCTGATCTTTCTGAGGATAAAAAACACCCAATTATTCTTCCTTCAAAGCATCATGTCACTTCTCTAATCATTCGTCAGTATCATTACCAGCATCTTCATGCTGGAACTCGTACATTACTTTCTACCATTCGTGAAAGGTATTGGCCCATAAACGGAGTCCATGAAGTTACCTCTGTTATCCGAAAGTGCATTCCATGTTTTAAATCCAACCCTAAAATTACCACTCAGCTCATGGGTGATCTTCCCAACTTTAGATCTGCGCCTGCTAGACCTTTTGCCTTTACGGGGGTGGATTATTCCGGGCCTTTTGTTTACAGAAAAAATTCTCCTGAGGCCAAAAAATGTATTTTTGGAAAACTCTATATTTCGCTGTTTGTATGTATGGTCACCGGAGCAGTTCACTTAGAACTAGTTACCAACGCCTCTACTGCTTATTTTTTGGCAGCTTTTGCCAGATTTTCTGCTCGCCGAGGGCTTCCTTCAGAAGTATTCTCCGACAATGCTAAAAATTTTATCGGAGCTTCTGAGCAAATTAAGAGAGCTCTTACTCAAAATGCAGCCCTGGAAAGGATTACTGATTATGCTCACCAGAGAAATTTCAAGTGGCACTTCATCCCCCCTTATGCACCCCATCAAGGTGGACGGTGGGAGTCTTGTGTTAAACTCACCAAGAAGCACCTTAGACGTGTTTGTGGCCATACCCCCCTTTCTCATGAAGAGTTTAATTCTTTAATTATTTTTATTGAGGGCATAATTAATTCTCGTCCTTTATCACCCTTATCTAATGACCCTTCAGATCTTCTACCATTAACGCCGGGCCATTTTCTTATCGGTGGTCCATTGACTGCCTCCCCACCTTTATTATATTCTAATTCTCAATCTTCTTTAGCCATTTCTTGGCGCAAAATTGAAAGTTTGCGCAACAATTTTTGGCGTCGCTGGAGGTTGGAATACCTCGGTTTGCTTCAGCAGCGTGGTAAATGGCGTGTTTCCTGCTCTAACCTTCAGATTGGGGACTTGGTCCTTTTGAAAGACCCTAGTCCCCCTCTTGTCTGGAATTTGGGTAGGGTTGTTGAGTGCTTTCCTGGCAGAGATGGTAGGATTCGCGTGGTAAAACTGCAGACTTCTGCTGGCCATTTTCTCAGGCCAATCACTATGATTGCTCCTTTGCCACGCGAGGCCTAACTTCTGCGCTTTCTTACTGCAATTTTTTCTCGCCCCTCCCAGCATGTTCGCTTTTGCGAATGTTTTTTTTTGTAGGCTATGTTTCCCGCACGGTTTGAAACACTCGTTCAATTTCTGCCCCATTATTTTTTCCGTTATAATTGCAGTATGAACGCGGTGTTCTGATTATTTACTTAACTTACGTTTCATTTGAATTGTTGTTCTTTATTATTCTTGTCAACTCACCTTTTTCTGAAGTGTCTTTCTAGACGCACCATACTGTCACACTTTTTCATGAGGTACTGTGCTCATCTCAGCGGCAACCTTCGCAATGTGCTTGGGGCTGTGCGCTGATTGGCTGTTTGACGCCCCTCCTTCATTCTGGATTGTTCGGCGCGCTGTCGTCATTTCCACTATAAATTCTCCGCTTCGCCGTCCTGCGGCCCTGTCTACATCTACCTGCTTGAACCAGTCTGACCACGGCTGCCTGCCGTTCCACAACAAGGCCCTTCTTGGGAAGGCCCTGTTAGTAAACATTGTGTGGCTGGAACCTTGCCAGGCGGCATGCTTCATCGCTCGGACTCTGTCATGCTAGGCGAGGCATGAGTCAACGACCTTCACCTCAGCAACTAAGTCAGCCCGCTAGCTCACTACAACTCGGCGATGAGAAACTATAACTACTTGTAATCCGCCAGACAGATCATTACCAAGAGGTCTGTTCCTGCAGGGTACAATTCGCCAATGGAGCCACCATCCATCTTTCTCGGAAGGCATGCCGAGGCATCTTAGAGGAAGCCTTTGTTTGGATCACAACCCGCTTCCTGCGGGCCAAATACTAAGTATAAAAGTATCGAATCATTGGTAACGTGAACTTCCTTCACTTGGTTTATACATTCTTCAAGGCTAAGCCTTTTTTCTTGCTTCTTGCTTATTTTTAGATATTTTTCTTGAAAATACTTTTTAATCGCCTTTTATATGGCCTTTTTATGCATTTTTATTGTAATTCCTATTTATTCTGAGTTTCCTGGAGAAACACTGCATTTTTTATTATCTTCTTTTAATTATTCTTCTAAATGAAAATGTTTGTTATTGCTTCACAAATCAAATAAATGTATCGAACCTTGGTTATCAATATTTGGTCTCTTCCTCATCGCTCTATTTAAATTTCACTGTGTGCCCGAATCCTAATCCCCCTTTTCCCAGTTGGGGTGCTAACCATCACCACTTTCCAAAGGGTACTGATTCAAGTTTACCTAAGTATAATTCATAAATCTGTAAAGTACAAAACGAACATGGCGACCAAGCGAATTTGAAATATTTTATTAGACTTTTCTCGTGAGTTAACTCTCTGAGCGAAGTGAAATGTGGTACAGTAAATGATTTTGCAGTTTGTAATGTACTGCCATCTAATTTAATTCAATTGTTTACATAACCTCAAGATGGCGGCTGTGCGAAATTTTAAAATTAAGTTTTTATTTCTTGTGTCGTAATCATGCGATCGAAGTGAAAGTTCGAATAATGAACCTAGGCAATAAGTGTCCTTGAATGATACATAACTCTATGGCCTATACATATAACAATCTTAAATGGCGAGCTTCCGAAATATTTAGACGGTTCTCAATATCTATGAATCTTTTACAGCAACCAAACTGAAATTTGTATGTTCATAGAGACTATGAACATATGTTCACCTATAGGACTTTCAGTAACCTGGTGAGCAGCATTCCAACATGGCGGCGACGTGAAGTATAAATATTTAAATGGACGTTTCTCGCGAATTAACTATCCGAGTGCCGTGAAACGTTGCACGTTAAATGCTTACACAAATGTTGATCCACTGGCATCTAATTTATTTCAATTGTTTGCATAATCACAAGATGGCTGCTGTGCGTAATTTTAAAATCTCGTTTTTACTTCATGTGTTCTAATCATGCGATTGAAGTTTGAATACTACACGTACACAATAATCTTAATATAATAGTACAAAAATAAAAATCCAAACTGGCGACCATCTGAAATATTTAAACGGTTCTCAATATCTACGAATCTCTTACAGCAATTAAACTGAAATTTTGTATGTTGATAGAGGCAATTAACGTGAGCAGGATATATGAAAATAGGCTGTATTGTTCTTCACGGAACTACTTGTTGATGTTGAGTTAGTTGGTCCTCTTTTCTGAAATATAGCAAACAGCCATCACACAACCACTTCTTATGTTCTCTTTTTGTTATCTGACTACCAACAAGTCTACTTAAATGTTTTATCCAACAATAGTGGGCATTTTCACCTTCGGTTATGTAAAGTAAATTTACATGAGCATCCTTTTCTTCCTGAGTATAATATAGAGGGCCTACTATACTCTTATTTTCAATTTCATAAACATTAATACTTACATTGTTCAGCTCTTCAAAACGTTGAATGTCTTTTATCGCCATAGGAAATTCCATTTCTTTTAAATCTAACACTGAAGAATAGTGAGGATATGATGATGTTCTCATCGTGTCCCTCACTGCTGGATGGAGAGCTGAGGTTACAGCCCATGCAAAGCATGCGTCATCATTATTCATAACTTTTACACAAGCGTGCTTACGTTTGATCCATCCTGGCAAATCAATGTATGATGATGCTCGAAGGGGGTTGTATTTATTCATGTTGGTTTCTAAATAAAGTACTTCAACTAACGCCCAGCCTGACTCCCTTTCCTGGAACTCTTCACTCTTCACAATTATAGCACTTGAAATATTTTGGTATATATCACTAATATTAGTTGATTCGCTAACAATTACGTTTTTTGTATTAAAAGATTTGATATCCGTAATTTCACCTTCGCTCCCAGTTTTTACATAGAGTCCAAAAAGTTCCAAATTCATTTTAAATGTTTTATGCTCTAATAAAACATTACCTACTGCCCCCGTAATTGAATTATGTAGAGACCACGGTGGCTATATTTGAAATTATGATTAGAGTTATGGCTGTCATAGTTATGACGTGGGTAGTCATGACGTAAGCACGGATGACGTAAATGTTATGCCAGCAAGCTACTTGAGCTGAGATTCTCAGTGACGTCAGCATTTTAGTCCAGAATGTTCCAAGATGTACGACGCAGTCGCAGGAAACGAGGAATTATGCTGAGGAAGAAGCTATGCTATTGGAGGAGAGGCATGAACCAATGAACGATAGTTTAAAGGAAGACGGAGATTGCTGAAACTATGGTATTTTTATGACTTGTTGAATGCAGAATTGTGGAAATACATTTGCAGTAATAGCATCGATTTGGAAGTTTGATGAAATTTATTTTCAGTTTTTGAATTTTGAAAATCCGTCATGTATTAACGAAGTTGGAAGTTCTAGCGATGACGTAGTATCACGCTTTGGAAGGGATGGTAACGCCCCTCGAGAAGGTAATAAAAGGGCTTGCGCAGAAGACAGGAGCCTCTTCTCTTCTCTTCTCTTTCGTTCGCTGATCATTCTGAGATCTAATGCTCAGATCATCGAAGTATTGGTGAAAGTTATTTTCTTATATATTCAATATAGGGAGACATCAAAGTGAACAGCAAGTGAAAAGAATCGTATTTATAACGCGTGGCGAGGCCACTATAGTAACGAGATCCAGGTCAAACTAGGTGAAGTTGAAACGGACCTTAGAAAGCTTCTGTAAGTTGAACTTCAAACAGTTAGTGGTCTACGATAACATAATTGTATTGTGCAGTACTACATGCAATTATAGAGAAAAGCTGAACAATTTCGACCGAGTACTTCAAAAGATATTAGCAATTTTATACGACTGGCAAAAGTGATTATCTCACCACTAGAGAAACACTTTTGTATAAGCCAGAAACAACGCAAGGCTAACGCTGTGAGTGGAGTAGAAAGACTTCAGATTGCTTGCTTACAGAACGATACAGTATAATGGAGCATTTGAATACGGCAGTTTGTTCTTCTGACACTACAACTGAAGTGCAGATGGAAGGCTAAGAAGGCTTATTGCAATTGGGACATACTTCATTGGAGTAAGATAGCGACATGGAACTTCGCTAATTGCTATTCCACACAAGCGAACATGCGGTGAATACCATCTACACCCATGTTTCGTAAGTAAAGGCTGAATACCATCGAACAGCCATAGAAACAATTTCATACTCTGAATATGAATAATTTCTTCGGAAATTTCTACAAAACGTCATGATGATTGTCTACTGGAACTTCAGGGAATTTTTCAAGAGAGGTCAGGGTAGTCCCGACTCACAAAGAAGATTATTGCCGGAAGGATGTCTATTCGTTTTCGAGGAGCAGAGCGATTCACGGAGAAGGAAGCAGTTCGATTCTCCGAGGGTGCTATTTCCTATTTCGAGGATGGAGCTCAGCTTTAACGTGGTGAAATGGATCCATCAGCAGTCTTCTTTGGGGAATTTTCCTCTGGAACGTCAATCGGCAGATAAGGTAGTCGTGAACGTTTATTGCATTTGAGTAACCTAGTAATGTTTGAGCAACCATTTTTCCCATATTTTTAATCCTCTTGTATTTTGCCTTATTTTCTTGTTGAGATTCTTATTCTCAGTACACCTTGTTGAGTTGTGCATTTTTCGACGATTTATTAAGACATTGTTATGTCATGGGCATAGTTAACGATTTTGAATCAGTTGAGACTGATATTTAGATATTTCAGTAATTAATATTTTTTTGTGTAGTCACGATTTGACTGTAAGTTAATGATTTTTATGGCAGATTTAAATTCAGACAGCGTGTCATTTTATTAAAGTAATTCAACCCCAGTTTAATTACTTTGAACAATTTTCTGTCATCATCAAGAAGGAAGAACATTTAAATGATTTTAGAGCGTTAAAATCTCTTACGTTATCGACGATCTTGGAAATACTAGTCGTTATTTGTATTGATTGCAACACAGACATTTATCGTCAGTTATGAATGAACATTGCATCATAGACAATTTTGTGAAAGAGTAATGTTAATAATGAATTATTGAATGCATTAAAGTCAAGTACTTTTGTTAGGAGTTTTTCTCAATTAGAGAATTATATAACGATGTTTGCATTCCCCAGTCTAATTGGATTCTATTCGACTACTTTGCAGTTTAGTCGCACTTTATTTGAAGATAGTATTTTCATACTACAATTTCTTTTAAGATGTTAATCTTAAAATTCGATAGACCAGATAGGCGTATATAAGCGTATTCACTATTAAATTTGTTTGTGATTGGCAAGTTTTGACTTCATTTCAGTTCATGAATGAAATCTACGAAGGTTAAATAGAAAAACAGTTTTGAAACAATTATGATTATAAAATTTTTAAGTGGAACTATGAATGTATAATCGCTAGTGCAGCGCGTGTTGAAAGTCGCTGAAATATAATGCCCTTGAATATGAAGGAAGTTCCCACAGGAATAAATGTTAAAGAATTATTTGTGGAAGTTTTGTAAGTGATGTGAAAGTTGTAAATGCCATATAGATTAATATATGATGATTTTGGGCATATTTTAATGCAGATTGTGCATTAACTTGTTAGCGAAGGATTTTCCGCTGGAGTAAGATTGTTATAGTTCGTTGAAAATTAATCAAGTGATTTACTGTTATAATTAACACGAGTTTTGAAAGAATTTGAGACAAGATTATGAATGAAGGTTGCCGTCACAAATCATTATTAAAAACTTTATTAAAACAGATTGTGACATTAATATGTATAACTAACCTTCATTGGTCGATTATATTAAACAGGATTATAAAATTACCAACCGAATAAACATGTGGCTAATGTATTTATTAAATTAATAATTTAAACAATTTAAATGTTAATATTGTAAATAATTGTTGTAAATATTTTTGAAACTAATGTGAAACGAGAGTGATGTTAAAGGCGTGCTTAGAATATTTTTATTGTCTTTGACAAATATTATAAACAATTTCTAATTGTTATAAATAATTTTTGTGATTTTGTTATAAACATTTAAGAGCTAGTTAAACATTTGGATTGAAGTTAACAAGTTTAAGAAATTTATGTAATGATCCATTAGGATGTGATCAAAGTACTTGAAAGATTTGCGTAAATGTAATGTGAGTTGTCTTGTAAGACATTTAAAAGCTTGCGAGTGCAGGCTGGATTCTTACGTAACATAGCGTGTGAGAAGGGAGCGCATTTGACCGGTATGCAGCAGGCTGGAAGGTAGCCCGCAGCTGTGTCAACATATGGTTTTCAGAGAGTGAGGTCGTACACTCCGGCCTTGCGTCTATAAATATCATTCTCTTGTTTATTAAAAGGAAACAAATGCTCTATATATGTCACACCCTGACGTCCTTTTCCAATCCAATAGTGTTATGAATATTACGGTATTTGGAGCTCTTGGGAGCTAAAATGTTTTATATCATGTTGTATAATAATTTTGCAAGTCCTACTGGAGGACGTAGTCAGATTGACTTGGGCTACTGATAGCCACGTATATTTTGTTGTGTTAGGAAAATCATACCCTTTATTAGAAATAAAGCTTTTGTACAGTTCAAAGTTCTCGTCTTCGTTTCTGGTTCATTTTTAAATGTCATGGCGGAGATTATTGTGTGAACAGACTTTTAGTGATCCTGTTGTCAACTCAAACCCCGAGATAATTAAGAGGTAAGCAACGGTAAGTATGCACCCCCGTCTATTTTGGTGTGTTCCACAATGATTTCCAGTGAATTTCTGTGCTCTTATCTCGATAGTATCTGTCAGTGCCATTTTCATTGATGTAACTGTGCCGGTGCGATTGATAATTGGCAATCCGATTGAGGGGGCGGATATCTGACAGCCTACTATCCAGGTAAACGGGGACAGAAAGATTGGCGACCCAAGAGCGTGGGGCTGAGTCAACAGTAAGATTGACCCTAGTATGTGGGACGAATTTGACAAAACTGGATCACCAGGTTGAACACTAGAAAGATTGACAAACCTAAAACGTGAGGTTCGATTAGACTCAAATAAAGAGGTTGATTCTTTGTTAGATGTCTAGGCCAATTGTAGTATTTAAGAGTGTGATTATATAGGAATTAAATGTTGTATTGTATTAGGAAAATTACACTCAGAAAAGATCAGATCTTATACAACTTGAGAAAGGTTAAATGGGCAGGAAACTTAGAAAAATCGCCTATAATCTGGAATCTTATTTTATTTGACCGGCTTATGACATTTCAGTCATATTAAAGATAAAATTAATTATTTGGATTGTAAATGTAAATTATTTGTGTTAGGATATTTTAAAATGAGCCAGAGAAATTTGAACATGTGCTTGAGTGTGTTTCAACATGAAGTATCTTCGAATATTAATTATAAGGTAGTTATAAGCTAGATTTAAGACAGAAAATTGATCAAATTTATATATGGTGAAAAGTGTTGCTCAAATGTTGTTATTTTGCTCTTTTGATGTATGTCCCTACAGCAATCCATTTTGAATAATAATATTGTAATGGCAGATGAAGGTTTGAAGAAAATGTTAGAGGAGATGTCTGCTAACATGAATCGCAGTATGAAGCAGATGCTGAATGAAAGCATGAAGGAGAATAATAGTAATTTGTCTGCTAATTTGAATGCAAGGATGGAGGAAAATGCTAGTAATTTGAATAGTAGTATGAAGGAGATGGAAGCTAGGAATACTAGTCGAATGGAGGAAAATGCTAGTAATTTGAAAGCTAGCATGGATGAAAGTTTGAATGTTCTTCATACTAGTGCTGCTAATTTGGAGGATAATATGTCGCGTTTACAGATTAATACCCTAGGAATTGAAAATACTGTAACGGACATGCGTACAGACGTGTCTAATGTCCATAAAGATGTATCTATTGTACATAAAAGTGTTGATGATGTTAAAAATGATGTGTCTAAGGTACAGAGGGACCTTACAATGTTAAATCTAGATGTAGCTAATGTCCGAGGGGATATTTCTTGTGCTAGAGCCGAAGTTGTTGTTGTCAAAAACGATGTAGCGACTGTCCAAGACAAGGTCGAGGAAGTCCAGAAAGAAATTCAAAAAGCTAGAACAGATGTATCTAATGTTCAGGTAGACATTAACAATATTCATGCGGATATAACTGAGGTGCAAAGTGATGTAACTAAGATTCAGGTAGAGGTCAACACAGTTTTCGTAGATATCACTAAAGTCCAAACTGATGTCAATAAAGTCAGGGAAGAAATCGAAAACTCAAAAACTCTTTGTACGCGGAATATAACTGCATTAACGACTAGGTTAGTCGACGAATCAGTTAGAACAACAACGTCTTTAGCTGAGTTGAAGTATGACGTAGAGGTCATGAGAACACAGGTATTAGACCACAATAGAGTATTAAAAGAGGATATCGAAGTAGACATAGCCGAAATGTTAACAGCAAACGTAGCGGTATGGAAAGACGAGTGGAATAAGTCAAGTGGGGAACATGTAACCCAAATTCAGGAAAGGATTGAAAGAAAACTTGCCAGTACGCAGATAGAAATTAACAATGAGGTAATGCAGATTAGAAAAGATTTAAGCGTCAGGATAAGTTCGCTATCCGAAAAACAAGTTGACGATAGAACACAACTAGATCAGGATATGCAAACTTTAAAATCTACATTAGAGGAACAGATGCATAAAGTTGTCTCGGATGTAAACGAAACGACGAGTAAACTGAAAAATTTGAAGTTAGGAGAGGCTAGTTTAATGGAAAACTACAAAGAAGAGATAGTCAAGAAAGTCTTAACAGAAATCACCGACAAGGATACAGAAGGCTTTGCTTGCGAATTGAACAGGAAGCATACCAGAAGATGTCACCTAGATCTAGAAGAAAGAGACGTGACTCCTGAAGAACGTGTATCCAGATTCAGAGAGGAGGATGACGAGAGGAATATGGAATCTGAGTGGAATTATCGAGATAGTGGGAAAAACTATCCGGATTCATATCCAAGGAACGTGACGGTCATTAGGAATTTCGAGGACAAACCACAAAAATTCAGTAACACTGATAGTTTGACACCTATAGAGTATGTAAGGAATCTCAAAGATTATTTCATCGAAGCTCACATTCCCAGAGAGAGAGAGATGAAGATTGTAGAGAGATATCTGATTGGAGGACCCCTTGAATGGTTTAGAGCTTTTAGATATACATTCAGCAACTTTGACGAGTTTGCAGAGGCATTAATCAAACGATTTTGGTCCATAGAAGCGCAGAATTCGTTAAGAGCGGAGGTATATTCAAGAAAATACTCAGGTACTCTTCCAACGAGGTACGCTGATTTCTTTACGAGTCAGTTGTCCCGCTTGAGATTTTTGCAACCCCCATTGTCCACGGAGCAACTAATAGATGCGATTTCTCGTATGCTGCCAGTTGAGGTGAGGAGACTTATAATTTCGTCCAACATCAGGGATTTATCCAGAATGGATGAATTACTAAGAAGGTTAGACTACACAAGTCCAATGCCTAACGTAGTCCAGAAAGGTCAAAGGCAAGAGTATAAGGAAATCAATACGGTATACATGGACCAAGTCCAACAAACTGACAAGCCAGAGGAGGAGAAAACTGACAATGTAGGTCCTCACAGGAATAATCAGTTTAGAAATTACAGATCACAAGGTTACCGACCATATCAACAGAGGAGAGGTTGGAACTACAACCGAGGAAACTATAATGGAAGAGGCAGATATTATAACAATAATGGGTATAATCGTAACTATAATAGGAATAACCAAAACCAAAATAGAAACCAGAATACTCAAAGTCAGGTTATGACACCTGATCAATATCAGCAAAGAGAAAAGGAAAGCCAGCAATACTTAAAAGAATTAAGGGATAAAGAAGCTGACAATCAAAGGAGAAGGCAGGATGTTGTAATCGATCCTGGGCCTTCTACGAGCCAGCAGAACTTAGAGAATAGAAATACTGGTCAGAAGAGGAATTAGAGAGGAATGAATACATTAACCACATACAACCCAGAGTAGAAGAGATAATGATTAAGGAACATAGAGGAAATATCATACTAGAGTAAGCCAGTAATAATTCAATTTCGTGTTCAAGAGAGTTGAGATACTTGTAACATTGAGTTTAAAAACAATTTGCAACAGTTTTTAAAACGTGGTGGGAGGAGAATGCCCCCGTAATTGAATTATGTAGAGACCACGGTGGCTATATTTGAAATTATGATTAGAGTTATGGCTGTCATAGTTATGACGTGGGTAGTCATGACGTAAGCACGGATGACGTAAATGTTATGCCAGCAAGCTACTTGAGCTGAGATTCTCAGTGACGTCAGCATTTTAGTCCAGAATGTTCCAAGATATACGACGCAGTCGCAGGAAACGAGGAATTCTGCTGAGGAAGAAGCTATGCTATTGGAGGAGAGGCATGAACCAATGAACGATAGTTTAAAGGAAGACGGAGATTGCTGAAACTATGGTATTTTTATGACTTGTTGAATGCAGAATTGTGGAAATACATTTGCAGTAATAGCATCGATTTGGAAGTTTGATGAAATTTATTTTCAGTTTTTGAATTTTGAAAATCCGTCATGTATTAACGAAGTTGGAAGTTCTAGCGATGACGTAGTATCACGCTTTGGAAGGGATGGTAACGCCCCTCGAGAAGGTAATAAAAGGGCTTGCGCAGAAGACAGGAGCCTCTTCTCTTCTCTTCTCTTTCGTTCGCTGATCATTCTGAGATCTAATGCTCAGATCATCGAAGTATTGGTGAAAGTTATTTTCTTATATATTCAATATAGGGAGACATCAAAGTGAACAGCAAGTGAAAAGAATCGTATTTATAACGCGTGGCGAGGCCACTATAGTAACGAGATCCAGGTCAAACTAGGTGAAGTTGAAACGGACCTTAGAAAGCTTCTGTAAGTTGAACTTCAAACAGTTAGTGGTCTACGATAACATAATTGTATTGTGCAGTACTACATGCAATTATAGAGAAAAGCTGAACAATTTCGACCGAGTACTTCAAAAGATATTAGCAATTTTATACGACTGGCAAAAGTGATTATCTCACCACTAGAGAAACACTTTTGTATAAGCCAGAAACAACGCAAGGCTAACGCTGTGAGTGGAGTAGAAAGACTTCAGATTGCTTGCTTACAGAACGATACAGTATAATGGAGCATTTGAATACGGCAGTTTGTTCTTCTGACACTACAACTGAAGTGCAGATGGAAGGCTAAGAAGGCTTATTGCAATTGGGACATACTTCATTGGAGTAAGATAGCGACATGGAACTTCGCTAATTGCTATTCCACACAAGCGAACATGCGGTGAATACCATCTACACCCATGTTTCGTAAGTAAAGGCTGAATACCATCGAACAGCCATAGAAACAATTTCATACTCTGAATATGAATAATTTCTTCGGAAATTTCTACAAAACGTCATGATGATTGTCTACTGGAACTTCAGGGAATTTTTCAAGAGAGGTCAGGGTAGTCCCGACTCACAAAGAAGATTATTGCCGGAAGGATGTCTATTCGTTTTCGAGGAGCAGAGCGATTCACGGAGAAGGAAGCAGTTCGATTCTCCGAGGGTGCTATTTCCTATTTCGAGGATGGAGCTCAGCTTTAACGTGGTGAAATGGATCCATCAGCAGTCTTCTTTGGGGAATTTTCCTCTGGAACGTCAATCGGCAGATAAGGTAGTCGTGAACGTTTATTGTATTTGAGTAACCTAGTAATGTTTGAGCAACCATTTTTCCCATATTTTTAATCCTCTTGTATTTTGCCTTATTTTCTTGTTGAGATTCTTATTCTCAGTACACCTTGTTGAGTTGTGCATTTTTCGACGATTTATTAAGACATTGTTATGTCATGGGCATAGTTAACGATTTTGAATCAGTTGAGACTGATATTTAGATATTTCAGTAATTAATATTTTTTTGTGTAGTCACGATTTGACTGT
Source organism: Meconema thalassinum (assembly GCA_946902985.2). Taxonomy (NCBI): domain Eukaryota; kingdom Metazoa; phylum Arthropoda; class Insecta; order Orthoptera; family Tettigoniidae; genus Meconema; species Meconema thalassinum. The sequence goes on along the minus strand of OX336390.1, from coordinate 468,613,116 downwards.
AAGTTAATGATTTTTATGGCAGATTTAAATTCAGACAGCGTGTCATTTTATTAAAGTAATTCAACCCCAGTTTAATTACTTTGAACAATTTTCTGTCATCATCAAGAAGGAAGAACATTTAAATGATTTTAGAGCGTTAAAATCTCTTACGTTATCGACGATCTTGGAAATACTAGTCGTTATTTGTATTGATTGCAACACAGACATTTATCGTCAGTTATGAATGAACATTGCATCATAGACAATTTTGTGAAAGAGTAATGTTAATAATGAATTATTGAATGCATTAAAGTCAAGTACTTTTGTTAGGAGTTTTTCTCAATTAGAGAATTATATAACGATGTTTGCATTCCCCAGTCTAATTGGATTCTATTCGACTACTTTGCAGTTTAGTCGCACTTTATTTGAAGATAGTATTTTCATACTACAATTTCTTTTAAGATGTTAATCTTAAAATTCGATAGACCAGATAGGCGTATATAAGCGTATTCACTATTAAATTTGTTTGTGATTGGCAAGTTTTGACTTCATTTCAGTTCATGAATGAAATCTACGAAGGTTAAATAGAAAAACAGTTTTGAAACAATTATGATTATAAAATTTTTAAGTGGAACTATGAATGTATAATCGCTAGTGCAGCGCGTGTTGAAAGTCGCTGAAATATAATGCCCTTGAATATGAAGGAAGTTCCCACAGGAATAAATGTTAAAGAATTATTTGTGGAAGTTTTGTAAGTGATGTGAAAGTTGTAAATGCCATATAGATTAATATATGATGATTTTGGGCATATTTTAATGCAGATTGTGCATTAACTTGTTAGCGAAGGATTTTCCGCTGGAGTAAGATTGTTATAGTTCGTTGAAAATTAATCAAGTGATTTACTGTTATAATTAACACGAGTTTTGAAAGAATTTGAGACAAGATTATGAATGAAGGTTGCCGTCACAAATCATTATTAAAAACTTTATTAAAACAGATTGTGACATTAATATGTATAACTAACCTTCATTGGTCGATTATATTAAACAGGATTATAAAATTACCAACCGAATGAACATGTGGCTAATGTATTTATTAAATTAATAATTTAAACAATTTAAATGTTAATATTGTAAATAATTGTTGTAAATATTTTTGAAACTAATGTGAAACGAGAGTGATGTTAAAGGCGTGCTTAGAATATTTTTATTGTCTTTGACAAATATTATAAACAATTTCTAATTGTTATAAATAATTTTTGTGATTTTGTTATAAACATTTAAGAGCTAGTTAAACATTTGGATTGAAGTTAACAAGTTTAAGAAATTTATGTAATGATCCATTAGGATGTGATCAAAGTACTTGAAAGATTTGCGTAAATGTAATGTGAGTTGTCTTGTAAGACATTTAAAAGCTTGAGAGTGCAGGCTGGATTCTTACGTAACATAGCGTGTGAGAAGGGAGCGCATTTGACCGGTATGCAGCAGGCTGGAAGGTAGCCCGCAGCTGTGTCAACATATGGTTTTCAGAGAGTGAGGTCGTACACTCCGGCCTTGCGTCTATAAATATCATTCTCTTGTTTATTAAAAGGAAACAAATGCTCTATATATGTCACACCCTGACGTCCTTTTCCAATCCAATAGTGTTATGAATATTACGGTATTTGGAGCTCTTGGGAGCTAAAATGTTTTATATCATGTTGTATAATAATTTTGCAAGTCCTACTGGAGGACGTAGTCAGATTGACTTGGGCTACTGATAGCCACGTATATTTTGTTGTGTTAGGAAAATCATACCCTTTATTAGAAATAAAGCTTTTGTACAGTTCAAAGTTCTCGTCTTCGTTTCTGGTTCATTTTTAAATGTCATGGCGGAGATTATTGTGTGAACAGACTTTTAGTGATCCTGTTGTCAACTCAAACCCCGAGATAATTAAGAGGTAAGCAACGGTAAGTATGCACCCCCGTCTATTTTGGTGTGTTCCACAATGATTTCCAGTGAATTTCTGTGCTCTTATCTCGATAGTATCTGTCAGTGCCATTTTCATTGATGTAACTGTGCCGGTGCGATTGATAATTGGCAATCCGATTGAGGGGGCGGATATCTGACAGCCTACTATCCAGGTAAACGGGGACACTACCAAGCCAAACACAGTAGGTTGAACATTTTTTAAAAATGATTCAATACCTTGAGTTTTTTCTTCACTATAAAGTCTATAACTAGCAATTCGACTTTTAAATGCACTACCAATTTGTTGAACATTTCCAGAATTTCTTTCATGGCAAGTGTTATTTTTATGTTGAATACTGCGTAAATGTCCATGAATGATTGAAGAAGGTATATCAATATTACATACATCACAATGTGTTATTGAAGGTTCACCATTCTCCTTTCTTTTTGATGCACAACTATTTTCACAATCTTGAGAACGTTTACGCTTTTGAGCAGTACATTCATTTAAAGGTTCCGTGCTCTTTGATGGTTTTACAGTTTTTAATTCCTGTTGTTCCCCATGCACTTCAACCATGTGGGATTGATATCGCTTTACAGCAGAAAAACCAAGATCACAAACTGAACATGAAAAAGGTGCTGAACTGACATGCATTAAATTTACATGCCGTCCAAGATTATCTTGTGGGTTAAATGTCATAGCACAATGACTGCACACAAACATTTTAATGTCATGTTTAGCATTTGCGTGTCGTTGAAGATTGTCAGGTCTTGAGAACTGTTTCTTACAGTCACCACACTTGAACATGATGATCACTTTCGAAATTACCTATAAATGAAAGAAATCATAAATGTTAATAAAAATAAAACAAAAGTACAATATAGATAGTTTAATTATATTCCAGTCAATGGTTATAGCAGGGTATTTAAATCGATCTGTGAATTCCTAGCAAGTCTAACTTCATGTAGTTCTAACTGGGGTTACTATATACCACTGTCACTGACACCTAGCGATGAACATTGGAACTTGATAGAGTGGTAGAAACCAGCAGTCGCCATTTAAGTGAGCTAAGTATGACGTTATAGCCAGTCTTAAAACAAGTCTAAACTTGTAGAACATATCACGTGATAGAAACCAGCGTTCACCAGTTAAGTGAGCTAAGTGTGACGTCATAGCCAGTCTTAAAACAAGTCTAAACTTGTAGAACATGTCACGTGATAGAAACCAGCGATCGCCAGTTAAGTGAGCTAAGTGTGACGTCATAGCCAGTCTTAAAACAAGTTTAAACTTGTAAAACATGTCACGTGTCAAGGTTAAGTTAGGTAAAGTTAGGTTATGTTAGGTGAACTGAGGTTAAGTCTTTAAATATTCCCTCTGTCACTGACACCTAGCAATGAACATTCAGACTTAATAGAGCGGTAATCAAAATCTAACCTACAAAATTAGCTTTACACACCATGGTCAAGTAGATCCAACTTTTGACTGCCAAATATACCATTTTCACTGACATGTAGTGGTGAACATTGGAAAATATCACTCTAACTGTTTAAAAGTTATTAGAGGGGCACTTACCTTTTTATAATTTATCAACTGCTGCCACTGAATGAACAGATTGTAGGAATCTGGTAACCTACAGGTACCCAATTATCTGTAAACAAATCAATCAATCAATAAATCAATCAATCAATAAATACATTCCAATCAATAACTTCAACATCAATCAGTAATAAAAGACTACAATCCATTAATAATAAGTACTTACCTTGCAAAATAATTTAATGATTTTCTACCAAAAAGGCTTTTTTTTACAACTCTTGAGCAGTTATAGAGCACTGTTCACTCAAAGCGAGTAATAAAGACTGACAGTAGGGAAATATATGACACCCCTCTTATATAAACTCTCATCGCTCGTGTCAGCAGATTTTTGCAGATCATTGCAATTCCTTTCCCAATACAGCTGAGAGTCCAAAGTACACTAGGAACACCTGTGTGGTATCCAATGACTGCTGACTTTGCATGATCATCACCCATTGTCTTGATCAACACCTGAGGTTTTAAATTACTGCAGCGCCAGTCATAGCAACAACAGTGTGCGCTCTCTGCAATGTCAGCAACATGACACCGGAAGGAACACCTGTGTAATATCCAATAACTGTTAACTTTACATGATCATCACCCATTGTCTTAATGAACACTTGCGGTTTCAATTTACCGCAGCGTTAGTAATAGCAACAGATCTGTGCGCTCTCGGCCATGTCTGTAATATGACACAGGAAATATAACAAGACGTCTTACTGCACATACCATCTCCATAGTTTTAACATCTTAAGAACATGTATTATTCTCTTTCAACTACAAATGACTCGTTAGAACACATCCATCCACCAAGTTAGATCCCTTGTATGTTCACATGTATTTCGCCACTTTCCTTTCATATCGTTATCCTATTATAGTAGTAGAGACTGGGGAACAACGTCAGTTCAACACACGCGAAATGTAGTTAGGCCCTTTGACATAATTTAAATAAATTCATGAGCCAGTCCGTAGGAACTGGTCCAAAAGGGATCAGTCCAAAGGGACTCATCAACAAGGACTCATCCACAAGGACCTGTCAACAAGGACCTGTCCACAAGGACTTGTCCACAAGGACTCGTCCACAATGACCCGGCAACAATGACCCCGCCAACAATGACCCGTCAACAATAACCCATCCATAGGGATCCGCTCTCCCACCCTCTTACAAAAGCCATGAGTGGGCATGCTAATTCATAGTGGCTTTCCACCGCACACATGTCTCTTGTGTAGAACAACGTTTCATTCCATATTAGCATTCAAACTCTCACATGTTGCAATTGGAAAGAGAGATTCTCTAAAAAAATTACAATTCCACCGCCTAGTAGGGGTAGGTTTTATTTTTGGGGTTGAAATAAGTTGTCCATTGGAAAGGGGGTATCAGCCCGAGTTCAATGACACCTCATTCGTCAAAATCCGACCACGGGTTCGGGAGTTATCGGGCTGCCGCCATCTTGTGTGGAGGGTGTTGAGGTGGAGGCATCTGAACCGGCCAAAACACACTACTATTTAGTAATACATAGACACACATCGTCTATTTTTTAGTCTCGCTTCGCTCGCGTCATAGCCGTGTCATATTGTTATTCAATGAAATGCAGGTTTAGCCACATTAACACCCCTTTAGAACCTGAATATCCAAAAATCCCTCCTTAGTAGACGTTTTCGACACAAGACAAACATATCCCCATAATATCATTCTTCTAACTTTAATAGTTAGGGTTGGTCGATGAGAGTGAACATCCGAAAATCCTTCCTTAGGGGACGTTTTCCTTCCAGAATTTCACCCCTCCCCATAGGCCCCTTAAATTGGATTTATGAAAAAACGGTCGAACACCTATTTATTGTATTTTTTATTTATTTTTAATGATTGATTTCCTCCGAGTTTCAAACACCTCGCCTATGTCGTTTAAGAGATACACGCTCCGTTAGGAATCTTTCAACCCCTACTTTTCATCCCTTTCACCTCTTAATATACACTACATCGAAAAACCATTAGACATGTGTCAGGTTATTTTTAATGATTAGTATATATGCCAAGTATCACATCCCCAAATGAAACCACTCGTGAGATATTGTTATTCAATGAAATGCACGGTTACCCCCTTAACACCTATTTAGAACCTGAATATTCAAAACTCTTTCCTTAGTGGACGTTTTCGACATACAATGAACATATCCCCCAAATTTCATGTTTCTAACTTCAATAATTTTGGCTGGGCGATGATGAGTGAGTCAGTCAGTCAGGACATTTCCTTTCATTTATTTTTGATAATTTCTCCCCTCCCCATGAACCCCTTAAATTGGATTTATGAAACAAACGGTCGAAAACCTATTTACGTATTTAAAGCTGTTTTCCTCCTGAGTTTGATGAGTGAGTAAGTGAGTCAATCTTTCCTGTTTTATTTTCCCCAGAATTTCACCCCTCTCCAAGGGCCCCTTAAATTGGATTTATGAAAAAGCAGTCGAACACCTATTTACTTGTATTTTAAGCTGTTTATTTTCGGCCGAATTTCAAACTTCTCGCCTATGTCGTTTAAGAGATACACTCTCCGTTAAGAATCTCTCAACCCCCAATTTCCACCCCTATCACCTCATAATATACACCACATCGATAAACTCTTAGACATATGTCTGATTATTTTTAATGATTAGTTTATATACCGAATATCACATCCCAAAGAAACAACTCATGAGATATCGTTATTCAATGAAATGCACGTTTACCCCCTTAACATCTCTTTAAAACCCGAATAAACAAAAATCATTCCTTAGTTGACGTTTTCGACATACAGCGAACATATTCCCAAAATTTCATTTTTCCAACTTTAATAGTTTTCGCTGGGCGTGATGAGTGAGTGAGTCAGACAGGACATTTTCTTTCAATTATTTTTACCAGAATTTTACCCCTCCCCATGGGCCCCTTAAATTGGATTGATGAAAAAACGCTTGAACACCTATTAATTTATTTTTAAGCTGTCTTGTTCCCCTGAGTTTGGTGAGTGAGTGAGTTTGTCAGTCAGTTAGGACACTTTCTCTCCTTTCCCCCCCAGAATTTCACCCCACCCCATTGGTCCCTTAAATTAATTTATGAAGAAACGGTCGAACACCGATTTATTATTTTTTAGCTGATTTCTTTTCGCTGCGTTTCAAATTTCTCGCCTATTTCGTTTAAGAGATAGGCTTACACGCCCGGTTAGCAATCATTCAACCCCCACTTTTCACCCCTTTCACCTCATAATAATACACCACATCGAAAAACCCTTAGACACATGTCTGCTTATTTTTAATGATTAGTTTATATGCCGAGTATCACATCCACAAATGAAACCACTCGTGAGATATTGGTATTCAATGAAATGCAGGTTTAACCCCCTTAAGAACCCTTTAGAGCCTGAATATCCAAAAATCCTCCCTTAGTGTACGGTTTTAAAATACAACGAACATACCCCCAAAATGCCATGTTTCCAACTTCATTATTTTTGGCTGGGCGATGATGAGTGAGTGAATGAGGCAGGACATTTTCTTTCATTTTTTTTCCTTCAGAATTTCACCCCTCCCGATGAACCCCTTCAATTTGATTGATAAAAAAAACTGTCGAACAGCTATTTACTTACTTTAAAGCAGTTTTCCCCCTGATTTTGATGAGTGAGTCAGTCAGTCAGTCAGTTAGGACACTTTCTTTCGTGTTCCCCCCCCCCCAAAGAATTTCACCCCTCCCCATGGGCAGCTTAAATTGGATTTATGAAAAAAAGGTCAAACACATATTTTCTTATTTTTATGCTGATTTTTTCCGCTGAGTTTCAAACTCCTCGCCTATGTCGTTTAAGAGATAAACGCTCCGTTAAGAATCTTTCGATCCCTACATTTCCCCCCTTCCACCTCATAATATACACCACATCGAAAAACCCTCAGACACGTGGCTTCTTACTTTTTAATGATGAGTTTATATGCCGTGTATTACATCCCCCAATGAAACCAATCGGGAGATATAGTTATTCAATGAAATGCAGGTTAAACCCAATTAAGACCCCTTTAGAACCTGAATATCGGAAAATCCTCCCTTAGTAGACGGTTTTGACATACAATGAACATATCCCCAAACTGTCATGTTTCTAACTTCAATAATTTTGGCTGGGCGATGATGAGTGAGTGAGTGAGTGAGTGAGTCAGGACATTTTCTTTCAATTTTCTTTTTTCAGAATTTCAACCCTCCCCATGAACCCCTTAAATTTGATTTATGAAAAAAACTGTCGAACAGCTATTTACTTACTTTAAAGCAGTTTTCCCCCCTGAGTTTGATGAGTGAGTGAGTCAGTCAATCAGTTAGGACACTTTCTTTCCTGTTCCCCCCCCCCCCCCCAGAATTTCACCACTCCCCATGGGCCCCTAAAATTGGATTTATGAAAAAACGGTAAAACACATATTTACTTACTTTTATGCTGATTTTTAGCCTATTTTCAATTTTGAAAAAATAGGCTTATGAGATCACCTTTTGTCCGTGTGTGTATGCGTGTGTGTGTGTGTTTGTGTGTGTGTGTGTGAGGTGTGTGTGTGTGTGTGTCCCTAATAAAATCTAAACGGCTGGGGCGATTTCAGTGAAACTCGGTAAGTTCATAGCACTATTCCCGGCGACCTCGACCGTGTCCTTCAAATTTTGTTACGTCTCACCAATCCAACATGGCGACTGTGCGAAATATTTCACTAGCATTCAATATCTCCGAAACTATTACCGATATCGCCCTGAAATTGTGTACGGTATTAAAGGGCACTACTAAAAGTTCACCTATGAGACTTTCAAAAACCTGGTGACTACAAAACCAACATGGCGGCCAAGCGAATTTGAGACTTTTAAATAGACTTTTCTCGCGATTTAACTATCCAAACGTAATGAAACTTGGTACAGCAAATGTTTATACGCATTGCAATACACTGGAGTCTAATTTAGTCCAATTGCTTACATAACCTCAAAATGGCGGCTGTGCGAAATATTTCACTAACATTCTATATCTCCGAAACTATTACAGATATCACCCTGCAATTTTGTACGGTGATAAAGGGTACTAATACAAGTTTACCTATGTATAATTCATAAACCTGTAAAGTACAAAACGAACATGGCGACCAAGCGAATTTGAAATATTGTAATAGACTTTTCTCGTGAGTTAACTCTCTGAGCGCAGTGAAATGTGGTACAGTAAATGATTTTGCAGATTGTAATGTACTGCCATCTAATTTAATTCAATTGTTTACATAACCTCAAGATGGCGGCTGTGCGAAATTTTAAAATTAAGTTTTTATTTCTTGTGTCGTAATCATGCGATCGAAGTGTAAGTTTGAATAATGAAACTGGGCAATAAGTGTCCTTGAATGGTACATAACTCTATGGCCTATACATATAACAATCCTAAATGGCGAGCTTCCAAAATATTTAGACGGTTCTCAATATCCATGAATCTTTTACAGCAACCAAACTGAAATTTGTATGTTCATAGAGACTATGAACATATGTTCACCTATAGGACTCTCAGTAACCTGGTGAGCACGAATCCAACATGGCGGCGACGCGATGTATAAATATTTAAATGGACGTTTCTCGCGAATTAACTATCCGAGTGCCGTGAAACGTTGCACGTTAAATGCTTACACAAATGTTGATCCACTGGCATGTAATTTATTTCAATTGTTTGCATAATCACAAGATGGCTGCTGTGCGTAATTTTAAAATCTCATTTTTACTTCTTGTGTTCTAATAATGCGATTGAAGTTTGAATACCACACATACACAATAATCTTAATATAATAGTACAAAAAATAAAATCCAACCTGGCGACCATCTGAAATATTTAGATGGTTCTCAATATCTACGAATCTGTTACAGCAATTAAAATGAAATTTTGTATGTTGATAGAGGCAATTAACATGAGCAGGATATATGAAAATAGACTGTATAGTTCTGCATGGAACTACTTGTTTCCCGCTGAGTTTCAAACTCCTCGCCTATGTCGTTTAAGAGATACACGCTCCGTTAGGAATCTTTCAATCCCCACTTTTCACCCCTTTCACCTCATAATATACATCACATCGAAAAACCCTCCGACTCGTGTCTTCTTATTTTTAATGATGAGTTTATGTGCCGAGTATCACATCCCCCAATGAAACCAATCGGGAGATATTGCTATTCAATGAAATGCAGGTCTACCCCCTTAACACCCCTTTAGAACCAGAATTTCCAAAAATCCTCTCTTAGTGGGCATTTGCGGCCCTTGGGGAAGCTGCATACCAAATTTCATTCCAATCCGAATGGTGGTTTCTGAGATTTCGTGATGAATGAATGAGTGAGTGAGTGGTATTTGACACATATATAGTAGAAGATAGTGTCAAGTCTTTGTTATGCTAAACTCGGTTGACCGTGCAGTGTGAGTAGTTGAGTAACTAACGGGATTTCAAGTAAAGATCCTCATTTTCTATACCGGTAGTGCAGAGCGCAAATGGCATCCAGTCGGCCGTGTCTCGACTTGAGCTATGTTGTCATGGAAACTATCTGCCTTGCCATTCCTTCATGAGTATATTTTATGATTTGATTAGCCTGTGCTTGAGTGCAAAAGGGCCGAAATAAGAAGAATGAGAAAGACTATCGAAAATTCATGTAGCCAGCGGTTCCTCCTGGGTCCTAAACTATGTGTATGCAAAATATGGTTGTGATTGGTGGAGCGGTGTAGATTTGTACACGGTACCAACCCACATACATACATACAGACTATCACTTTTATATATTAGACATGTGTGCCAATTTTGGAATAGCTTCCATGAATACCTTCCATGATATCCAACATCGAGCTCAAATTTCTAGTGCGTTTTTTCAGCAGTTGGTAGCACTGACATCATTTTCAAATATGGGCTTGAGATATTCCGGTATACATCTTTACTCATACTAAAATTGGTTTCGATTGCTGCAGCCGTTTGGGAGTTGATGGGGGGGGGGGGGAGGGGGGACGACGACACACACACACACACACACACACACACACACACACACAGTCAGACAGAAGGACAGACACACATTTTCCCTGATCGATCTCATAAGTCTACATTTTCCTAATTTTTCAAAATGTGAAAAGTAGGCTAAAAACAAGAAGTTCCGTGAAGAACTATACAGCCTACTTTTCATGCCAATGATTATTCTATAGAATACGAACCTATCTAGAATAATGACGAAATTAAGTTGCTAATATCGAAATTTCCAATTAGTTCGAAATACTGTATACCTGGCATAATGTCTCCTAATAGAGCACTACAGTTGGCATCCCTGATGACTGAATATATTCTTAGTTCCATCTCTTAAGGTACAAAATACAAAATTTGGTTGAAGTCCAATGAATAGCATGGACGTTACATGCAGTTAAACATTGGATCTAACAGCGCGCGTAAAATCATGTTGGCAACAATGTCATGCATGTATTGGTCAGAAATAATCTGAAATAATATGACCTATTGTTGTGACAATTTTGAATGAAATCCATTAGTTAGTATAGAAGTTACATGCATTTTAAAATTGGACCTATCAGCAGGCTTGGAATCATGTTGGCAGCACTGACGTATATTAGTTACTCCAAATTCGTCTAGAATGCCAGGTACTACACGTGTGCAATGTTTAGAGCTATTGGCTTGCATACTTTCTGATATATTGATATTAGGGTAACAAAAATAGGGACAGCACATATTAAGAGTTGGCAGCACTGGTTGCTCATTAGAATACGCATAGTCATATCTGTTATGGTACACATAGCACATACGAAATTTGGTTCAAATCCAAATGATAGTATGGAAGTTACATGTATTTAAACTTGGACCTGTCAGCAGGCTTAGAATCATGTTGGTAGCACTGACGTATATAAGTTCCTCCAAATTAATATAGAATGTCAGGTACTATACGTGTGCATAGTTTAAAGCTGTCGGCTTGCATACTTTCTGATATATTGGTATTTGGATAAAATGAATTAGGAGCATTTATTAACAGTTGGCAGCCCTGTAGGTCTTAAGAATATGCTCAGTCATATCTGGTTATGTACACATACAACATACGAAATTTGGTTGTATTCCAATTGATAGTATAGAAGTTATATGCAATTAAAAATTGGACCTATCAGGAGGCTTATAATCATTTTGGCAACACTGCCATGTTTAGCCTCCTGAAAATTAAACTGAAATATTACGATCTGTACGTGTGCCAATTTTGAAATAGCTCCCATTCATACTTTCCAAGATATCCAACATGGAGCTCAAATTTCAATTGCGATTTTTTAGCAGTTGGTAGCACTGACATCATTTTCAAATATGGCCGTGAGATATTCAGGTATAGATCTTTACTCCTACCAAATTTTGTTTCGATTGCTGCTGCCGTTTAGGAGTTGATAGGGGGGGACACACACACAGCCAGACAGACAGAAGGACAGACAGACAGACAGACAGACAGACAGACAGACGGACAGACAGACAGACAGACACACATTTGCCCGATCTCATAAGTCTACTTTTTCCTCATTTTTGCAAAATGTGAAAAGTATTTTCTCGTGATTTAACCATCTGAGCGCAGTGAAATGTGGTACAGTAAACGATTATACATATTGTAATGCACTGGCATCTAATTTAGTTCAATTGCTTACATAACCTCAACATGGCGGCTGTGCGAAATTTTGAAATTGAGTTTTTATTTCTCGTGTCGTAACCATGCGATCGAAGTGAAAGTTTGAATAATGAAGCTATGCAATAATTTTCCTTTAATGGTACATAACTCTATGGCCTATACATATAACAATCCAAAATGGCGAGCATCCGAAATATTTTGACAATTCTCAATATCTACGATTCTTTTACAGCAATCAAACTGAATTTTTAGCCTACTTTTCACATTTTGCAAAAATGAGGAAAAAGAAGACATGTGAGATCGGGCAAATGTGTGTCTGTCTGTCTGTTCCTCTGTCTGTCTGTCTGTCTACTGTGTGTGTCCCCCCCCCCCCTATCAACTCCTAAACGGCTGCAGCAATCGAAACAAAATTTGGTAGGAGTAAAGATCTATACCTGAATATCTCACGGCCATATTTGAAAATGATGTCAGTGCTACCAACTGCTGAAAAATCGCAATTGAAATTTGAGCTCCATGTTGGATATCTTGGAAGGTATGAATGGGAGCTATTTCAAAATTGACACACGTATAGATAATAAATTTGCAGTTTAATTCCCAGGAGGCCATACATGGCAGTGTTGCCAAAATGATTCTAAGCCCGCTGATAGGTCCAAATTTTAAATGCATAAAACTTCTACACTATCAATTGGATTTCAACCAAATTTCGTATCTGCTATGTGTACATAACCAGATATGACTGAGTGTATTCTTAAGAGCCACCAGGGCTGCCAACTGTTAATAAATGCTCTCAATTTTTTAAATCCAAATATCCATATATCAGAAAGTATGCAAGCCGACAGCTTTAAACTATGCACACGTATAGTACCTGATATTCTATATTAATTTGGAGTAACTTATATACGTCAGTGCTACCAACACGATTTTAAGCCTGCTGAGAGGTCCAAATTTAAATACATGTAGTTTCTATACTATCATTTGGTTTTCAATCTAATTTCGTGTGTGCTATGTGTACCTTAACAGATATGACTATGCCGATACTTAAGAGAAACCAGGGCTGCCAACTGTTAATACATACAGTCTCTAATTTTGTTACCCTAATATCAATATATCAGAGAGTATAAAAGCCAATAGCTCTAAACTTTGCACAAGTATAGTACCTGGCATTCTAGATTAATTTGGAGTAACTAATATACGTCAGTGCTGCCAACATGATTCTAAGCCTGCTGATAGGTCCAATTTTAAAATACATGTAACTTCTATACTAACTAATGAATTTCATTCAAAATTGTCACAACAATAGATCATATTATTTCAGTTTATATCTGACCAATACATGTATGTCATTGTTGCCAACATTATTTTACGAGCGCTGTTAGATCCAATGTTTAACTGCATGTAACGTCCATGCTATCCATTGGACTTCAACCAAATTTTGTATTCTGTTCCTTAAGAGGTGAAACTAAGAATATATTCAATCACCAGGGCTGGCTACTGTATTTCTCTATTAGGCTACATTATGTCAGGTATACAGTATTTCGAACTAATTAGAAATTTCGATATTACCAACTTAATTTCGTCATTATTCTAGATAGATCCATCAAGATTTATCATTGGCATGAATCTTAAATTTTAAGAAAAGTAGGCTCTTTAATTCGTCTTATTTTATGTTCATAGAGGCCATGAACGTAAGTTCACCAATATGACTTTCAGTAACCTGGCGAGCACAAATCCAACATGGCGGCGACGCGAAGTATAAATATTTAAATGGACGTTTGTCGTGATTTAACCATCTGAGTGCAGTGAAACATGGCACGGTAAATGCTTAAACAAATATTAACCTCTGGCATCTAATTTATTTCATTTGTTTTCATAACTACAGGATGACAGCTGTGCGAAATTTTAAAATCACGTTTTAACGTCTTGTGTCCTAATCGTGCGATTGAAGTTTGAATACCACACGTACACAATAATCTTCATGTAATAGTACATAAATAAAAATCCAACCTGGCGACCATCTGAAATATTTAGATGGTTCTCAATATCTACGAATCTATCACGACAATCAAACCGAAATTTTGCATGTTAATAGATGCAATTAACATGAGTAGGATATATGAAAATAGGCTGTATAGTTCTTCACGGAACTACTTGTTATTGTTAGGGACATCATTTCAGTGCATAATTATCATGGCATTTCAAGAGTATGGATTGGCAATTATAGAGTATATTTTGACTATTTAAGAACATATTTGCCTGTAGCTCTTAGTACATATACTTTTCATCACTAATCCTTACATACAATCTCTCACTCAAAGAATGAGTACACCCTTGGTAACAGGATAGTACTTTATTTTACATATTAAAAAGAGCTAATGTTGTGAACATAACTCCATTATATTCCAGCAATTCATTGTCCAGGATAATGTAATGTAATGTAATACAGCTGAAGAATTTCTCTATCACTATCATATTAAACAGACTGGCTGCGTGGCTCAGCGGTAGCTTTCTCGCTGGTTGTTCCCAAGGTTGCATGATCGAATCCTGGCGCAGCCAGTTGACATTTGAAGGTGCGCAAATGCGAGGAAGCCGTGTCAGTAGATTTACTGGCACGTGAAAGATCCCCTTCGGGACAAAATTCAGGCATCCTGTCGTCTCTGAAAGCCAAAATATTTAAAATGGATGTTAAACCAATAACATTATTATTATATCATATAAAACATCGTCCATTACCAAATGTTGCTTCGTTACAAGAATAGCATAAAGCGAATACGTGTACCGGTATGGGATATAATATGTAAATGTTGAGTCGCTACGTTCATGACGAACTGGTTCCCCTCTATTATAGCTCGATCATTACGAGTCTGTCTCCTGGCCGTCTGGAATGTTCTCTCCTCACATGGCGTAGGAGGAAAGTAATTTATTCAGCGTATAAACTATACCAACAGAAGCGTCTTGGTAAAGACAAGTAGCTGGGAAGCTGCTTTACAAAACCTTTAATTTGAAGGAGGTCCCTTTTAAGACTTCCTTTTGGGTTAATAAGCTATCACGGTAATTGTTTTTCATATCCAGAAGCTGTTTGGGGCTGATTGGACTCCTCCCAGTCAACTCGCTCACATAACCTGCTATCTACTACTCTTAATACAGTCATAAATCATTACAAATAGACCTGCTTTTTAGATAAAAATAAAGACTCCTTTTATTCCTCTCTGAACTTGTTTTATTGGAATAAAGTACACCAGAGAGTAGTGCATCATTCTATTACATTGTTTGCAAGAAATTAATTCTTTGTGACACAAGTATGCTCTTCCATGAAATGAGAATCCATTGTGATCTGTTTTGATGAAGTGACTGTACCTCCATTCATAATTAAAATGAGTCATTTAACTTAGTTTTTCACGATATAAAATAATTTATAAAAGTTGTTACAGTAGGTTGTTGTTTTTAGTTTATAACCACAGCAATACAATATGTTATATAATCATACGATATTAAATTTAATCTTACCTTAATATTCAATGGCAGATAATTCCAAGATCGTTGGTTTGTTTCCCGGGGATGTAAGTTGGAATGCTGAAGGGTAAGATAAATCCACGACTTTTTGACTTAATCTCATGACACATTACTAATTCCAACCACTGGGCTCCCCCTTTCCCCCCCCCCCCCCACTAGATGGAAGTGAAAATTGATAGTAACATTAACTTGGTGCGTAGATTGCTTGGATGACACTTACTCAAATGATCAATACAAGGCAGCTAAGAACATTATTATTATTATTATTATTATTATTATTATTATTATTATTATTATTAATAATAATAATATTTTTACTATCGTCATCACCATCATCATTAACATTTGTCCCTCCGTAGATCAGTGGCTAGAAAGTGGTGAAGCAGAATGGAAATGAGATATTTCGGAGATAGTCAAGAGTGCAATTTGTAAGTACAGTTGCTCGTCGTTTTGGGAGATGAAGAACTACAGATTAGCAGTCAGGATTCCTGTTCATTACACAGATTTATCATATGCATTAACTTATTTTTATGGCAAGAGAATTAAGACACTAACTGGCCTATGTCCATGCCTAAGAGTTTAGTGTTTTGTCTGCACGTAAGTTTCGTAAACGGAGTTTTAAGAAATCATTCAATCACTGTTGTTTGAGCATAGTTCCACGGCGTTTCCCTGCACATTAAATCACGTAGTTCAAGCAAGTCTGGAAATCGTAGGTTTGAATCCCGGCGCTGACAGCGGTTATCCTGAATGTGACTCTTCGCCAGCTTTCCTTCTCTCCCCCACACTCCCTCGAGGCAATGGTGGTATAGTACCTTACTTCAAGTCCCGGAGAACATACCACCTCCCTGACCCTAATGCAGCTGCACACACTACTGCAGTCATCACATTAATACAGGTTATCAGTCGAATTAAACACACACAACTACATGGAGCTGATGACCAAGATGTCCCAAATCTCTTAACAACAACGTTTGAGCTTAGTGCCAAAGTGTTCCATATGTAGCGTTTCCCGAAGAGGAACCTTGATGGTGGAACTGATGAGAAGTGCGGAAGTATTGTTAATGCTCTCATAATTATATTTGAAAATTGAAATACTAAAAATTTACGGTTATTAAATGCAGTCCATTTATGAGCGGCATCAATTTGAATAATCAATGACCGACAAGAGTACAAGGTTGATGATGCAATGAATTCATTAAATTTGCGATCAGCCACCTCAGTGAATGTTATTACGTCAGAATATTAATAATATCCGTAATCTAGAGGAACTATTGATCACAGTGACGTAACAGCTAAACAAGAGCGATGAGATCATGCGCCGTGAATATCCATGATTAACAGAAGTGTATTTGGATTCGTCTTGTGGCAGAAAACAAAACTGGAGATATTTGTGGAAGAGAACTATGAATGAGCAAATCAGTGTTATAGCAAGTCTTTAATCACTTCTTAGCGTTCTTCACTTTCATCGCGTCAAAAATGAATTAAGGAAACCACTAATGTAAAACTTAAGCCACTGTAATTCATACTGCCTACTACCCTGACTTACATTACCGTACTATGTATTTTATGTACGTATGCATTCATGTATATCACTTATTATTTCCGGAGTCGCGGAAGAGATGCAATGAATTTTTTGTCAGATGGTTTATACGGCTGGATGCTCTTCCGTAACACCAACCTCATGTGAGATGAAATCAGTGAAGATGAATGAAACTGGACAAAGAAGGTACCATCTGGAGTTGAAACCACTGAAAACCTCCGGGTAGAGCGTTCGAATCCACTCGGCTACCGAATTAGGTAATAGTCTGGCCTTGATATGACCTGGTGCCTTATCACGCGTAGATAACGTGGTAGGTACCTAAACTAATGAAATGATTTACGCAATAGATCCGCATAGACCTATAGGCCTCTTGAGAGTCCTCCTCAAGTGTATCGTACTGTTTCAAACCTTGTAATGGTTAGCCTTTCCAATTGTAGGCGCGATCTGTGTTTCCATATATTACAATATTTACGGTGTCATGTAAAGCAAGGAAAACCCATTTTCCACATCAAAAATAAACTAATCTTTTCACCGGAAAAATAGTTCGTAAAAATGTCCTTGGGGTAAGAATTTAGTCAGGATTGATGATAAATGCATCTAATTCAATCGCTCAGAATATAAACATTGTGTGTAGGCTAGGTATTTTGTTACAGATGATAAGTAAACTTTCTCGACATGCACAGAAGTGGTTTATTTCACAATTAGTGGATTCTTAGGAACATCAACGAAATGAGATGAGTTTGTATTGTGTACCTATAGTTGATGCACGCATGTGCACGAAAGAACAAAAACGATAAAGCAGACGCTACGTTTCATTTGAATACCTTATGAACGTTGAAGAGCCTCTCCACCTCTAGTAATGTTGCAAGGGGACGACGAAATGAAGTAGGATGAAAGTAAACAAGAAGTTCCGTGGTGAACTAAAGAGCCTATTTTTCTTAAATTTAAGATTCATGCCAATGATAAATCTACAGTGTATGAACCTATCTAGAATAATGACGAAATTATGTTGGTAATATCGACATGTCTAATTAGTTCGAAATATAACTGATATAATGTAGCCTAATAGAACACTACAGTTGGCAGCCCTGGGGACTGAATATATTCTTAGTTCCATCTCTTAAGGTACAGAATACAAAATTCGGTTGCAGTCCAATGGACGTCTCATGCAGTTAGACATTGGATCTATCAACACGCGTAAAAGCATGTTGGCAACTATGTCATGCGTGTGCTGGTCAGAAATAATCTGAAATATTATGATATTTTGTTGTGCCAATTTTGGATGAAATCCATTTGTTAGTGTAGAAGTTACATGCATTTTAAAATTGGACCTATCAGCAGGCATAGAATCATGTTGGCAGCACTGACTTATATTAATTACTCCAAATTAATCTAGAATGTCAGGTGCTATACTTGTGCAAAGTATAGAGCTGTTGGCTTGCATACTTCCTGATATATTGATACTAGGGTAAAAAATATAGACAGCATTTATTAACAGTTGGCAGCCCTGATTGCTCTTATGAATACTTATAGTCATATCTGTTATGTTACACATAGCACATACGAAATTTGGTTGCAATCCAACTGATAGTATAGAAGTTACAAGTATTTAAAAATGGGTCCTATCAGCAGGCTTAGAATCATGTTGGTAGAACTGACGTATATAAGTTACTCCAAATTAATCTCAAATGTCAAGTATTATATGTGTGCATATTTTAAGGCTGTCGGCATGCATACTTTCGGATATATTGGTATTTGGATAATAAAATAGAGAGAGCAATTATTAACAGTTGGCAGCCCTCGTGGCTCTTAAGAATACGCTCAGTCATATCTGTTTATAGACACATATTACACACAAAATTTGGTTGAAATCCAATTGATAGTTTAGAAGTTATATGCATTTAAGAATTGGACCTATCAGAAGGCTTAAAATTATATTGGCAACACTGTCATATACGGCCTCCTGGAAATTAAACTGACATAGTGTTGTCTACATGTGTGCCAATTTTGGAATAGCTTCTATGCATACCTTCCAAGATATCCAACATGGAGCTCAAATTTCTAGTGCGATTTTGCAGCAGTTGGTAGCACTGACATCATTTTCAAATACGGGCTTGAGATATTCCGGTATACATCTTTACTTATACTAAATTTGGTTTCGATTGCTGCAGCCGATTAGGAGTTGATAGGGGGGGGGGGGTTTACACACACACAGCCAGACAGACAGAAGGACAGACAGACAGACAGACAGACAGACACACATTTTCCCGGATCGATCTCATAATTCTACTTTTTCCTCATTTTTGCAAAATGTGAAAAGTAGGCTAAAAATACATACATGCCATATCTAGAGAATGCTTATTGGTGAATACTTAAATGTATTGCATCGGGATATTCAAGACATTTACTGACTCTTTCACTTTTTAGATTTGGACCAATAACATGTAAGCATACTGTGTGTTATCGCATTGTTTTATGACACCTTCCGCTTTTACTGATCACAATATTCACTGTAGTTCTCTTGTTGACAAAGAAAAACGGCACTGATCATAAGTTTAATAACATTGAAATGTCCTCATGAATGAATTATATAAGCGTGCCAATTTATGGGACTGCACTAACGTTCCCTCGAGTTTATTTGTGAAGTAGCCACTATAAGTGAAACTCGTACAGTTACCTACCATAAGTGGTTTTTTTTGTTTTTTTAGCGTATGGCTTTTAGTGCCGGGAGTGTCTGAGGACATGTTCGGCTCGCCAGTTTTGTAGCTGCTTCGAGACGGACACCCATTGGGTGAGCTACAAGTACCGTTGGGAGGGAAAGTTGGAAGGGAAGGGCGAGGAGTTGGAAGGTAGCGGCTGTGGCCTATAGAGAGGGACCAACCCCGGCATTTGCCTGGAAGGAAGATGGGAAACCACAGAAGACCATCTTCAAGGTTGCCGGCGGGGGGATTCGAACCTCCTCGCCTCCCGGATGTGAGCGACTGCCATTAGTCATGCCGTAACGACCACGGCTAACTCACCCGGTACCATAAGTGGTAATCTATCGTCACTGATATACTTGTACCCGTAACACATATCACGAGGGGGGGGGGGGGGTTGCTCCACAATTCAGTTGTTACTTTGAGTCGACTCATCATTTTTTTATTTTTTTTTATTTTTTACTTTTAAGTTAGAGGAAAGCAGACTTACACAAGAGGTAAAGTAGTTTAGTAGGTTTGAGTAAGTAGTAGGCCCTAGGCTTTTAACTAACAACAATTAATTTCCGACAAATTTCAAATGGTCTTTTTACGTTAACTGCATCAGGAAATGTCAGAAAACAATTTAAATAACAAATGTTTCATCATATAAATATTAGTTGAAATTAAATAATTAACTTAAGAAACCCTCCTGCCACGCCGGAAGTTGAGGTTGATTTCACTGGGCAAAGAAAAATATTTAAAATTCACTAAATTTGCTAATTGTTGTATACCTTTACATGTTTAGCATTCAAGAACCTTCTTATAATCCCGAAAACATGTTGCTCTTCGCTTGGTGTAAGCGTGGGTCTTATCAAAAATTCTTTCAGACAAAAGTTTTAGGCCTATTAAGGAAAGGATGATTTTTTTTTCTCTCAAAACTCCATTTTTTCAACACCTTTGTTCAATGGTTAGGGCTATCAAAAATTTTTACAGTGATAAGTTTTTGGCCCTTTTCCTCTCCGACAGAAAACGTTATTCCAAGGTATAGACTAGTCAAACATAGCCTAAAATGTGACGTTTGGTGCCATAAGCAGCCTGATGAGAGTAAGGATTGCTTATGTATTCTTCACCTTTGCCAACAGAAATTGAAGGTTGACCGTCATCGTGTACCAATTGTACTTGCCAACGTCATCAAAATTTTCCATGTTGACAATCTTATATAATTATTTGCTTAGGGGTAAGGACATATTTGATCATCAGCCCCAGGAGCATGTCGTTGGCTTACAAGTGAAATACAAAAAATAAGAAAGGTCTGCTGACCCTGCTGTTCCGCCCCTAAAAACAACAATAACTAACACTAAGTCAGAGAACACGTTCTTGATAAGATGTATATTGATTATCTATACGCACATCATTTCATTATGAACTTGTTCTCTGACTTAGTGTGCTTCACTTGTAAGCTGACAATATGGTGTGCATAATTATATTTTTATAATAACATGCGTTATTGTTGTGACTGTAGTGTGCAATTTATTGTAATTAATTGAGATTTAGGGTTGGGTTATATACCCAAGATTCTTCCTGTAGTTAGTAGCGAAATTCCCGGGTACAATTTACACTACGCTAGGCACTGTTAGTACTGGTATTCGGACTTTAGATCTCTGAACTCTGCAGCTTCCATCGCAGTCGTAGAGGGTGACTAAGACTGTCGAGGAGGTCACACATAATAAATGGCCAGACCATCGTCTCACTGATACTGAGAGCCATTCTGTCCTAACATGGCCACGTTGTTACTGTGTGTGAAATGTCGTCCATAAAATGTCATATTAAGGGACTAAGGAATGCGCGTAAGAGTGTGGAGTAACGCCCATGTTGAGTCAGCGACTCCCATCACTATGCTGGCTATGGCAGAAGCACATACGCGTGTCCCTAGCACGTCACGAGAATAAGAAGCTCCTACTTAAATGCACCGTTTTGCATGAGAAAACTTGTGACATTCATCACATATCGCAGACATCAATAAATAAGGTTTCGGCAGTTATAAACCTTGACTGGTTGGCAATGCACCACACATCAGGCACTCCCACCCAGACACAATCCCACCCTCCTTAGCTTTCCATGTTCATCTCTCCTTAACGGCTATAATATGCCTCTAAAGTATCTCATAGTAGTCGTTGATTCAATTAGGTGCGTGGATATCATGGTGTGATCTGATACCCTGTATTATTGTAGTCTCTGTAGTAATGTGTATTTATAACTAAGACTGTGCTAGGAAAGCCTCCGTGGCTTAGGCGGCAGCACGCCGGCCTCTCACCGCTGGGCCCGTGGTTCAAATCCCGGTCACTCCATGTGAGATCTGTGCTGGACAGAACGGAGGCAGACAGGTTTTTCTCCGGGTACTCCGGTTTTCCCTGTCCAAATTTCATTCCAGCAACACTCTCCACTATCATTTCATTTCATCTGTCATTCATTTAATCATTGCCCCAGAGGAGTGCGTCAGGCCTCGGCAGCCGGCACAGTTCATATCCTCGCCGCTAGATGGGGGCTTCATTCATTCCATTCCTGACCCGGTCGGAGACTGGAAGCAGGCTGTGGATTTTCATTTTCACTGTGCTAGGACCTATGCATTTTGCGTACCATTTAATTGTATTGTTGCGGTTCTGGAGGAACTCAATTAACAATTATTAGCCTATAGAAGGCTAATAGCATGTGCTTTAATTACATCAAACTAAATTACTGCACTTCAAAATACCACCTGGAATTTTTAAAATTTTGGTGAATTTTTGCTTGTAAATGCAGACTTTTTAAACATCTATTACGGTGTTTTTGTGAGACTGAATTGCCAACATTTCCAACCATACACTACCGCAGTTTCCTATCAGTGTTCTCTAAAGTTTAGGTGCAAACTCAATAGATTCTCTGATCTAAATCACAGGCAGGACAGTAAGTCATTGAAAAGATTACAGAGTCCGATAAGTCTCACCAAGTTTCTATTTCTGCCAATAATAAGAGTGTCATATGCATACACCACAGAGTGCAAAACACATGGTTTCTGTTTATCTGTGTACGAGGCCCATCCATAAAAAAAAGTTTCCCTATTTTGTAATCGGAAAGAAAACATAGTTTCATGAATAACTTTATTGGCACCAGACACAGCAACGATTGAGCTATTCAACAACGTAATTACCACCAGAATTGAGAGACCTGTCATAACGTGGGATCAATGTCTGTATTAACCTGCCACGGTGGGTTAGTGGTCAGCGTGTCGGTCTACTAACCCCAAGCTTGCAGGTTCGCTCCTGGCCTTGGTAAGTGATAATTGAAAGGCGGCAAGAATTACGACAGTATGTCATACGATGTTTGCATGTCAAAGAACCCATTTGAATTCAGTAGGCCGTGTTCATAATGGCAAACTTAATCTCGGTAGTTTCCGCCAACACAACGTTCCTCATTTCTCTACTAGAAAGCGCTATAGTGTTCAAGGAGATTAGATATCTTACCTCCTTGACTTTCATAGTGCTTCAAGGAACAAAGAAATTCGACATGCAAGCTACCCTTTGGGTGTCAAATAAGAAAGCTTGCACCTGGCACCCGAGGCCATACGATATTATTATTATATTATTATAATGCCTGTGTTCATGTGTGGTAGAAGTCTGCCGCCTGGGAATGGAACTATCGTATGACAGAGAACAGGAATTGCTTGAGGTGCAAGAAAAGGTGGACATCTCTGGGAGCAAGATCAGGACTGTACGGTGGCTGATCAAATAGTTCCCGTCCGAACTCCTAAACACTGAATTTTGTGGTCGGGTGTCAGGTTACAGTTTCTTGAACATCATGTGCTTAGTGACAATTTCATTCAACAAGGATCGCGATATCTACGGAAAATGGCGAAGAGCTGAAGACGAATATCACACGCTGGTTCCATTTCCAGGTAACAGACTTCTAAGACATAGCTACACTAACGACGGTTCCACGACATGTCTGGTGTCTCAATTCTGGTGGTGATTATGTCGATAAATTATTCAAACATTGCTGTATCTGGTGCCAATAACGTTTTCCATGTAGGACCTAACTCTGTATACTTTTTATTTACAAAATGGGGAATTTAATTTCTGGAAGGGCCTCGTACTAAGCCAATAACTGTAATGAGAGTAATAATTATTTATAACATTGGATTTCCGTCATTCTGTCGCTTGATTTTAACACGAGAACGTCCGGACGTTCTTTCCTGAAACTTTGTGAATTCATGGCACGGTTTTATTTAGGATGATTATAAATGAGGGGGATAGATATTCATCTTTATCTAATTTATACCTGCGATATTTCGTCTCAAGCTCACTCTAAGTTGAAAATGGTAGAATATGTATTTTTTAATTTCTCCCATTTATGGAGGCGAGTGAGGGAGCCAAAGTTTATTTCGTTAGGAAATAAGTTCTCGCTGTTATAAACACTTGAGCATGGCTTGACATATTTCCCTAAAATTCTGGTCAATTTTGATCTAGGGAATCATGAGGGTTAAACTTTCTTTTCCAGTTGGAATTTGCAAAAAATATTTGGCCTTCAACGTATAGACCAGGGTATATTTGGTTCAGAAATTAATCCACATTGTTTTAAGAGGAAATTTCGTATCGATGCAGTTAACGCAAGAAACAAATTTTTTATAGGTTCATGATGGATTTATAATTGATCGGAATTGGTCTATATAACTGGGGACGAATATTCATTCTCATCAAATTTACTTAGACGATAGCTCATATCAAAGTTCTTTTGAGTTGCAATTAGCAAACAATGTATTTATTGATTTCAACTAGGCTATTTTAAGGTTGAAGGGGAAAGGGAGTTAATGTGTATTACGTTCAGGATTTAATGTCTCGTTGTTGAAATAGGCTTCATTGAGAAAGGCAGGAAAGACTTTCCTCATACTTTGTGAATAGCTTTATATTTGCACGGATCACAAATTCGGCGATATTTTGTATGTACATAATTAAGGGGCCATGCTGTCAGGGGAAATACCTGATTTTCGACAAATTCACGCGTGTGATATACGTAGAGTTGAAATTATTAAACATAATCTTCTTAAAAGTTCCCGTTTTCCATTTTTACAGAACATTTTCTGTTGGATTAATTACTGTATAACGGTACATTTATTGCCAGTGCAATACACCTTAAAGAGAACTGTGTTATTTATTTATGATGGAATTACATTTAACCTAGGGAAAGATTTTGATCAATGGGTGTGGGAAAGTATAGTAGGCTATATTACGAGAGATAGGGGAGGCATAAATCAATTTTCACTCATCTATTCATGTGATGTGTCATTTCGAAGATCATTTAGTGTTGAAATTGGTTAATTGTTTTTGTTACATATTTCTCAGTATTTGGGAGGCAATGTGAAGTGGATACAGCAAATCACTTATTTATGTGATAATGTCCCATTTCATTGTTATAAATGTAATGCAATATCTGTTGTAAACTCATGAAATTTTTATTTTTGGCCGGGCGTTATTTGAAGAATAATTTTTATGAGGTCGCGTCGGTCTGCAACGAGTAACAACAATGTATTTCGTGATTATGTGCAAATCTATCATTAATAAAAAAAAAGTCCACTCAGCACGCCGGAAGGCGGAGGTAGATTTCACCTGGCAAACTTGGGGATAGGCGAAAATAGCCAAAATATGCAGGTTTTCGTTGAAGGATCAGACCTCATTTATTGCGAGAAAGTATGTTACAATTGGAGCTAAATTAACTGTGTTTTTCGTCATTTTATGCATATTTCAAACATATTATTATCTTATGGGGACGGTAACCTTCTCGTCATTTTGGGTCCATTTTTATACTTGTGATCACACTGTCCTTATGCAAGGTTTCGACACTGATGTGTAACTATCTAACGGTCTATTACTTCTTCACGCAAAATTTAATCTCCCGCAGAGATTTTGGTTGGTTCCTCAGTCTAGGGACTCCCACAACGCGGTCATGTAACCCCGTGTACGTTGGGTGAGTGTAGAGTCTGTCTGATAAACGGTGTAAATTGTGATGGCTGTATTAGTCTGTAATTCAGGTAAGGACTGCAGACCGTCAATTTCAAGCAGTAGTTCCTAATGTTGCTACCAAATACTACCGTCAACGACACCTAGCTGTGAACTTGGCTACTAGATGCCACCACAACCAGCAACTCGCAACGACCGTTGGAACTTCCCCCCCAAAGGAGAGCATACTGAGTGATTTTAGCGCTCTTAGAAAATCCGACGACTTCGGCCGGCTTTGATCCCGCGACCTTGGGCATAGAAGTTCAGCATACTACCAGTTACGTCACCGAAGCCGCTTCACACTCAGTCAGATGGAAAACTGAATGTGATCACGTGCAAGTTCGTTGTCATGGCAACGTCTGATGGCTCATCCCTCATCAATTTAGTAGTGTTTTCATGGCAACCTCTGATGGCTCTTGGCTTTTTCTTATAATTCCGAAATCTTTTTTCTCATCCCTTGGCGTAATGGTGGGTCATATCAAAAATTCTTTCAAACAAAAGTTTTAGGTAATTATTTGGGGAATATTGTCCATGTTGTACGGTTTTGATATTTTGTCTATTATGAGAGATATGATTGATGTTTCCCGAAAACCCCACTTCTTCCCACTCCTTTGGTCAATGGTTGGTGATATCAAAAAACTCTTCAAACATAAATTTTTGGGCCTTATCCGACAAATAGTATTAACTTTGAATGGATTCGATATTTCAAATATTAAGAGAGTTATAGCGATATTTCACTTTTTTGCAAAAAAAAAAAAGGCCCCCTTTTCTCCCCCGTCGACCGATTGTGCTCATTAACGAACTCGACCGAGATTTTATAGGGATGCATATTATGTAAAAATTTCAAAGTGATTGGTGCAAAAAAAAGGTAGTTATCGTGTCCACAATAAAGTGATATATCTATATTATATTTATAAAGGTCCTCTCGGCACGCCGGAAGGCGGAGGTAGATTTCACCGGATAAACTTGGGATAGGCGAAAATAGGCAGAATATGCAGGTTTTCGTAGAAGGATCAGACCTCATTTATTGCATGAAAGTATTTTATAATTGGAGCTTACTTAACTTTGTTTTTCGTCATTTTATGAATATTTTAAACATTTTCTTTTCTTATGGGGATGGTAACTTTCTAGTCATTTGGGGTTCATTATTAGCCTATTTTCAATTTTGAAAAAAAAAAATAGTCTTATGAGATCACCTTTTGTCCGTGTGTGTGTGTGTGTGTGTGTGTGAGGAGTGTGTGTGTGTGTGTGTGTGTCTCCCTAATAAATTCTACACGGCTGGAGCGATTTCAATGAAACTCGGTAAGTTCATAGCACTATTCCGGACGACCGCGACCGTGCCCCTCAAATTTTGTTACGTCTCACCAATCCAACTATTCCTGATATCACCCTGGATTTTTTTACGGTGATAAAGGGGAGTACTAAAAGTTCACCTATGTGGATTTTGAAAAACTGGTAACTACAAAACCAACATGGCGGCCACGCGAATTTGCGACTTTTAAACAGACGTTTCTCGCGATTTAACCAACCAAACGCAATGCAACTTGGTACAGTATATGTTTATACACATTGTAATGCACCGACATCTAACTTCGTTCAATTGTTTACATAACTACAGGATGGCGGATATGCGAAATATTTCACAGGCATTCTATATCTCTGAAACTATTAGCGGTATCACCCTGAAATTTTGTACGGAGATAAAGGGCACTACTGGAAGTTCATCTATAAGACTTTCAAAAACCGATCAACTACATAACAAACATGGCGGCCAAGCGAATTTCAAAATTTTAAATAGACCTTTCTCGCGATTTAATGGTCCAACCGCAATGAAATCTGGTACAGGAAATGTTTATACACATTGTAATACACTGGTAACTAATTTAGTTCAATTGTTTACATAACCTCAAGGTGACGGCTGTGCGAATTTTAAAATGAAGTTTTTTTTCTTGTGTCGTAATCATCCGATCGATGTGAAAGTTTGAATAATGAACCTACGCAATATTTTTCCTTTAATGGTGCATGACTCTATGGCCTATACATTTAACAATCCAACATGGCGACCATCCGAAATATTTAGACGGCTCTGAATATCTACGAATCTATTATAGCAATAAAACTGATTTTTTTTATGTTCACAGGGGCTATGAACTTAAGTTAACCTATAAGACTTTAAATAACCTGGTGATCACAAATCCAACATGGCGGCAACGCGAAGTATAAATATTCACATGGACGTTTCTCGCAATTTAACCATCCGAGTGCAGTGAAACTTGGTAGAGTAAATCCTTATACGAATGTTAATCCACTGGCATCTAATTTATTTCAATTGTTTCC
The DNA here is from genome assembly GCA_946902985.2 of Meconema thalassinum. Lineage (NCBI taxonomy): Eukaryota > Metazoa > Arthropoda > Insecta > Orthoptera > Tettigoniidae > Meconema > Meconema thalassinum. The sequence goes on along the minus strand of OX336390.1, from coordinate 468,584,876 downwards.
ATAACCACAAGATGGAAGCTGTGCGAAATTTTAAAATCTCCTTGTTACTTCTTGTGTCCTAATCATGCGATTGAAGTTTGAATGCTACACGTACACAATAATCTTTATGTAACAGTACATAACTCTAGGACTTACATATATAAAATTCAACATGGCGACCATCCTAAGTATTTTGTCGTTTCTCATTATCTACGAATCTACTACAGCAATCAAACTGAAATTTTGTATGTAGATAGAGGCAATTAACATAAGTAGGATATATGAAAATAGGCTGTCTAGTTCTTCACGGAAGTACTTGTTATACTTGTGGTCACACTGTCCTTACACTGATGTGTAACTATGTAACGGTCTGTTGCTTCTTCACGCAAAATTATATCTCCCGCAGAGATTTTGGTTGGTTCCTCAGTTTAGGGGCTGCGACAACGCGGTCATGTAACCCCGTGTACTTTGGGTGAGTGTAGAATCTGTCTGATAAACGGTGTGAATTGTGATGGCTGTATTAGTATGTAATTCAGGTAAGGACTGCAGACGGTCAATTTCAAGCAGTGGTTCCTAATGTTTCTACCAGATACTACCTTCAACGACACCTAGCTGTGAACTTGGCTACTAGATGCCACCGCAACCTTCAACTTGCAACGAACGTTGGAACTTACCTTCCAAAGGAAAGCATACTGAGGAATTTTCAGCGTTCTTAGAAAATCCGACGACTTCGGCCGGCTTTGAACCCGCGACCTTGAGCATAGAAGTTCAGCATGCTACCAGTTATGTCACCGAAGCCACTTCACACTTAGTCAGATGGAAGTCTGAATCTGATCTCGTGCAAGTGTGTTGTCATGGCAACGTCTGATGGCTCATCCCTCATCAATTTAGTAGTGTTGCCATGGCAACCTCTGATAGCTCTTGGCATTTTCTAATAATTCCGAAATAATTTTTCTCATCCCTTGGCGTAATGGTGGGTCATATCAAAAATTATTTCAGACAAAAGTTTTGGGGGAATATTGTCCATTTTGTACGGTTTTGATATTGTGCCTATTAAGAGAGATATGATTAATGTTTCCAGAAAACCCCACTTTTTCCCACCCCTTTGGTCAATGGTTGGTGATATCAAAAAACTTTTCAATTATACATTTTTGGGCCTAATCCGAAAATAGTATTAACTTTGAACGGATTCGATATTTCACATATTAAGGGGGTTATAGCAATATTTCAATATTTCGAAAAAAAAGTCCCCATTTTCACCCCCTTCTACCGATTTAGCCCAGTAACGAACTCGACCGAGATTTTATAGGTATACATATTCGGTAAAAATATCAAAGTGATTGGTGCAAAATTACGGCAGTTATCGCGTCCACAAGAAACTGATATACATATGTATATACATAAATTATAGATACATTTTTGAACTGATGGTGGTTTTGGGGTCTGGGGGATGTGAAACGCGAAGATATGTCGAAACTTTCCGGAAGTCGAAAGATGGTACCTATTGCAATAGTTAGCTTTCTAATGAAATCTACCTAATAATCTTAGAGAATTCTAGATTCCACATTTTTATGCAATATAAGATTTCAATGGTATTTCAGTGTTAATTATTTATTTATTTATTTATTTATTTATTTATTGAGGTTTTAAGAGGAGGAACTACGAGGTCATCTGCCCCTAGGTATTTCAGTGTACGGTTTATTTAGATATTATAAAAACTTTGTTTTAAAACACATTTCAGTTACAAAGTTAAAGAAAAAAATAGATTTTTGGAACCCCCAGATATCTAACTATGTTGGAACAATGGATCCATATTAATTTTTAGCAAAATATTAGGGATGAAAATGCATCGATCATACCTTATAAGGATTGGAGCACGATTCCCAGATCTAAACCCATAATCTCCACAACCACATTGATGCGAGTTGACAAGAGCTGGTGACCTTATAATATAACAAGAAGTTCCGTGATGAACTAAAGAGCCTACTTTTCTTAAAATTTAAGAGTCGTACCAATGATTAATCTATATGGATCTATCTAGAATAATTACGAATTTAAGTTGGTAATATCGAAATTCATAATTAGTTTGAAATACTGTATACCTGGCATAATGTAGCAGCCCTGGTGACTGAATATATTCTTAGTTCCATCTCTTAAGGTGCAGAATACAAAATTTGGTTGAAGTCCAATGTATAGCATGGACGTTACATGCAGTTAAACATTGGATCTAACAGCGCGCGTAAAATCATGTTGTCAACAATGGCATACATGTATTGGTCGGAAATAATCTGAAATAATATGCTCTATTGTTGTGTCAATTTTGAATGAAATCCATTAGTTAGTATAGAAGTTACATGCATTTTAAAATTGGACCTATCAGCAGGCTTAGAATCATGTTGGCAGCACTGGCGTAGGCCTATATTAGTTACTCCAAATTAATCTAGAATGCCAGGTACTATACGTGTGCATAGTTTAAAGCTGCCGGCTTGCATACTTTCTAATATATGTGTATTTGGATTTAAAAAAATGAGAGCATTTATTAACAGTTGGCAGCCCTGGTGGCTCTTAGGATTACGCTCAGTCATATCTGTTTATGTACACATAGCACATAAGAAATTTGGTTGAAATCCAATTGATAGTGTAGATGTTATATGCATTTAAAATTTGGACCTATCAGCAGGCTTATAATCATTTTGGCAACACTGCCATGTGTGGCCTCCTGGAAATTATACTGCAATATTATTATCTACACGTGCGCCAATTTTGAAATAGCTCCCATTCATACCTTCCAAGATATCCAACATGGAGCTCAAATTTTAATTTCAGCACTTTTCAGCAGTTGATAGCACTGACATCATTTTCAAATATGGCCGTGAGATTTTCATGTATAGATCTTTACTCCTACCAAATTTTGTTTCGATTGCTCCAGCCGTTTAGGAGTTGATAGGGGGACACACACACACACAGCCAGACAGACCGACAGACAGAAGGACAGACAGAAAGACAGACAGAAGGCCAGACAGACAGACACACATTTGCCCGATCTCATAAGTCTACTTTTTCCTCATTTTTGCAAAATGTGAAAAGTAGGCTAAAAGCAGTTAAAATACTGCTACGTATTAAGAATAGGCCAGACGTTTGTTTTAGATATTGCCCTTGACCTTGAAGCGTGCGGGTGAGCCTGTACACAGTCACTCTCTCACCCTATCGCTTCACAATTGTCACCACCGATCTGATGTAATGGAATTCCAGACTTGAGCACGTGGCGACACCGACTTGCAGACAGTACAGTCAACGTCGAAGTATTGTGTGACGCGGAAGTACACGTTACGTATTTACGAACAGAACGTCATTATATTTGCCAATGCCTGTACTTCAGTAGGAGAGTGAGACAGCTTTGTCAATCATCGGACCGCTTGGGGCAGCTGATAACAACACAGGTACTGCAGTAACTCGCCTCCAGGCTTCCATTAAGATTTTTCACTCGTATAAAACAAACGTCCGGTCTGTACCCTCCTGGCAACTCCGGGTAGAACAACCACTAATATTATACAATGAAATAAATCAACAAGAGAACACTGGAAGCGAATCTCAGCAATTTTTCTAGGTTTATGCCGTGTCGTGTGCGGGGTTTTGCCTAGGAACACCAAGCTGGGTCATCAGCGGGCTCTTGGCATCCATGCCCGAGGTTGTGATTCACTGGCCGTGAAAGACAATATATCATCTTTTTGAAAACCTTCGTAAGGAGGTGAAAGGCTGCTTGAGCTTTTAGCTCTAGCAGTAAAAAAGCGCAGGTGTGCTTCATAAGAAGTGATATAACGCACAGTTCACTACCCCTGTGGAGGTTCACGGACCTCGAGAATACCAAATTCATTCATCTCTCCCCTCAAGGTGAACCCAGAGACAGGGCTGATGAGCCAACTTGGTGTTCCTAGGCGAAACCTCCCACAAGACACGCCATACACCTAGATAAATTGCTGAGCAAAGTTTAGAACCTTTGTAATGTAAAAGGTAAGTTTCCATTGCAATAAGATGTATCATATCCTGCGTAATTTCACGGGGATCATTTTGTATGCACCAACATGGGGCTAGTAAACTCTATAATATTAATTATGAAAAAGAAAAGGTAAAGAATTCAAAAGTGTTTATTTACAGAGAAATTTAAGAATTTTAAACCATCAAATTGACAAGTGTTATGCGCCATGAACCCCATGGCCAGGTTGCTGATATCCGGGAGCACGGCGCGGGCTGCTTAGCAGGCCATGCGCAGCGTGTTTGAGACATATCCCAAGGATCACGCATGCTTGTGAGACACTCGAGAATACCAAATTCATTCATCTCTCCCCTCAAGGTGAACCCAGAGACAGAGTAGACAAGGCACGTGCATGACGACCTCAGGGAACCCAGCATCCATCATCCACTCGGCCTGCAACAAGCAAGACTTAGGCTATATTGACATCTCAAAATTTCTCCATTGTGTATTTTCTAAAATTGACTATTTTGGACTTGTCGTTAAAAACCCTTCTGTGATAAGCAGTCCTGTAAAAGAACAAGTAATAAATGTTAATAATCATTCCCTCCGATGACCAATTAGTGAACTATGTGTACTCTGACGATGCAACTCTTGTGTAAGCGACAGTATTTGTATCTGTATGACGTGCTGGAAGCAGGCTGTGGATTTTCATTATGACGTGCTGGCTTACAAAACAGCTGCATGGACATACTTTTCTATCCGTCGGTGTGGGGCTACTAAAAATGGTAATTTATTTTGGAAAATGGAATAATACATTTTGTTTAAATTATTTGAAGACCATTTCTATCATAATAATGAATTAATATACCTATCCGAACTGCTCATTCATTGTTTAAAACTTCTAATACAACACTGGTTGATCTCCTCGCGCAATCCAATAAGCTATCTCAAATTATTGACATTTTGGTTTATTATGTCTTTATTCAATTAAGTAAGAACAAGTAATGACAAATGTTTGGTGCTTTTCAGTCGGTCAACACGAATGTACCCAAAAGAGCTGGGGTATGCCCTAATCCTGAAAAAATACATGAAATCCCAAAGGATCCTAGGATCCTAGTGTATTTATTCATTTCATGTAATTTTTTCAGGATTAGGGCATAACCCAGTTCTTTTGGGTACATTCGTGTTGACCGACTGAAAAGCACCAAACATTTGTTTACAAAGGCAACACTGAAGAATGGCTTCAAACCCTGGTGTATTCCTTGGAATACACGCTCAGTTAGAGTTAGCAATTGCTTTCTTTGCTTTCTTCCATTAATTCTTTCTTTCCCTTTTCGCAGACACCAACAGTGATCCCTTTGTATTTCTTCTTTCTTTCGAGCAGGAATTTATTGTGTTTTTGAGTTGGTTTCAGTTGCTTATTCTGTGAAAACTTCACTGGCTCACCATGCGGCAACCCACCGAAGTTCTTCGGATTCATCGAGTAAAGAGAACTTACACACCGCTCAACCAGACTTCGCCGCTGTCGTCAGCTAACATCTCCTTGAAGACCCTACCTCACGAAGAAAATTAATTTTGTAAAGGGTGTTTATTTTTTAATGTTTCCCACTCTGCTACATGTTCCTTTGTTCTTTTCCCCCACCTCTCCTCCCGTTCGTTAATGCTCTCCGAGGCTCGTTGTTCGCCTCCTCACTTCTTATCGAGCCGACAACGTGTGAGTTCGGCCTCTTTCAGAGGCTACCTCCTCTCAACCGAGGTTTATATTCAAATCGCCGCCATGTTGTGGTATTGGATGTAAGCTAACGGCTACCAGGAGCCAGCGGCTATGAAAAAGTTAAGTGCAAATCTTCAATGATTTTTAACACCTTATAATGTTTTTAATCCACGCTGATCGCTTTTAATAGAAATTTATAGAAAGTGTGGGGAATTACGCACTATTGTGCAATAACCGTCTTCGTGGGATTTTCTTTGTCATGCTTTAGCTAACCAAGCTTGCTTTAAAACATGAAATTTAGTACTTCTTGTACGTAATAAAGGGGATACCTTCCCTACACCGTGGTATTTCTGCTAATACTCATAGCTGTCTATAAACTTAAACTTTTCCACCGTGGGATTTCAAACGCCCTATTCAACTGTCATCACAGCTCCATTTAAAACAAGCTTTCAACCGTCAAAACCTATTCTAAATTCAACAAGAAGTTACGTGACAAATTAAAGAGCCTACTTTTCTTAAAATATAAGATTCATGTCAATGATTAATCTATGTGGATCTATCTAGAATGATGACGAAATAAAGTTGGTAATATCGAAATTTCTAATTAGTTCGAAATACTGTATACCTGGCATAATGTAGCCTAATAGAGAAATACAGTTGGCAGCCCTGGTGACTGAATATATTCTTAGTTCCATCTCTTAAGGTACAGAATACAAATTTGGTTGAAGTCCAATAGATAGCATGGACGTTACATGCAGTTAAACATTGGATCTAACAGCGGGCGTAAAATCATGTTGGTAACATTGACATACATGTATTGGTCAGAATAATCTGAAATAATCATACTAATATATAAAAATGAGATGGTGTCTGTCTGTCTGTCTGTCTGTCTGTGTGTTACTCAATAAAGCAAGAACCAATGGTCCGATTTAAATGAAATTTTGCATGGATGTAGCTTATTTACCAGGTTTACATATAGGGTATTTTTGATTTCCAAATTTTGTACTGTTAAAAAATGGTGACCATTTTAGTGACGTCACTACACCCTTTGGTTTCAAAATTTCATATTTCCATATCAAATAAAAAGAGAACGGTAGGAAATAGCAAACTTTTGATGGCACATTCGGGTCTTGAAATTTAATTTCCTATCCGAAAGGTCCTTATCACGTTTCGTGTATCTCCAACGGTTAGCGAGTAAAACCGACATTTGGGACGTCACTACACCCTTTGGTTTCAAAATTTCATATTTCTATTTCATATAAAAAGAGAACGCTAAGAAATAGCAAACTTTTGATGCCATACACGAGCTTTAACATTTAATTTTCTATCCGAAAGGTCCTTATCACTTTTCGTATATCTCCAACGGTTAGCGAGTAAAACCTAAATTTGTGCAATAAAACACGGTCAACACCGAGCGGTGCAGTAGATCTCTCTATATATAACAAGTAGTTCCGTGAAGAACTATACAGCCTATTTTCATATATCCTGCTCATGTTAATTGTCTCTATCAACATACAAAATTTCAGTTTAATTGCTGCAACAGATTCGTGGATATTGAGAACCGTCTAAATATTTCAGATGGTCGCCAGGATGGATTTTTATTTTTGTACTATTACATTAAGATTATTGTGTACGTGTGGTATTCAAACTTCAATCGCATGATTAGAACACAAGAAGTAAAAACGAGATTTTAAAAGTACGCACACCAGCCATCTTGTGATTATGCAAACAATTGAAATAAATTACATGCCAGTGAATCAACATTTGTATAAGCATTTAACTTTTCACGGCACTCGGATAGTTAATTCGCGAGAAACGTCCATTTAAATATTTATATTTTGCGTCGCCGCCATGTTGGATTTGTGCTCACCAGGTTACTGAAGGTCCTATAGGTGAACATATGATCACAGTCTCTATGAACATTAAAAAAATTCAGTTTGGTTGCTGTAAAAGATTCATAGATATTGAGAACCGTCTAAATATTTCGGACGCTCGCCATTTAGGATTGTAATATGTATAGGCCATAGAGTTATGTACCATTCAATGACAATTATTGCCTAGCTTCATTATTCAAACTTTCTCTTCGATCGCATGATTACGACACAAGAATAAAAACTTAATTTTAAAATTTCGCACAGCCGCCATCTTGAGGTTATGTAAACAATTGAATTAAATTAGATGGCAGTGCATTACAATCTGCAAAATCATTTACTGTACCACATTTAACTGCGCTCAGAGAGTTAAATCACGAGAAAAGTAGATTAAAATAATTCAAATTCGCTTGGTCGCCATGTTCGTTTTGTACTTTACAGGTTTATGAAATATACATAGGTAAACTTGTATCAGTACCCTTTATCACCGTACTAAATTGAATGATGATATCTGTAATATTTTCGGAGATATAGAATGTCAGTGAAATATTTCGCACAGCCGCCATTTTGAGGTTATGTAAACAATTGAACTAAATTAGACTCCAGTGCATTACAATGTGTATAAACATTTGCTGTACCAAGTTTCATTACGTTTGGATAGTTAAATCGCGAGAAATGTCTATTTAAAAGTCTCAATTTCGCTTGACCGCCACGTTGGTTTTGTAGTCACCAGGTTTTTGAAAGTCTTATAGGTGAACTTCTAGTAGTGCCCTTTATCACCGTACACAATTTCAGGGCGATATCGGTAATAGTTTCGTAGATATTGAATGCTAGTGAAATATTTCGCACAGCCGCCACGTTGGATTGGTGAGACGTAACAAAATTTGAAGGGCACGGTTGAGGTCGCCGGGAATAGTGCTATGAACTTACCGTGTTTCATTGAAATCGCTCCAGCCGTTTAGATTTCATTAGGGGACACACACACACACACCACACACACACACACACACGCACACACGCACGGACAAAAGGTGATCTCATAAGCCTATTTTTTCAAAATTGAAAATAGTCTTAAGTTCCCTTATAATTCGAGAAAGGCTGGGTGTACCAACGTAACATTTGTTACAGGTATCCATCAGAGGCACGACACTTATCATTGATGTAACTCTTCTCCGTACCTCTCATAAATGGAGGCATACCCCCTTAAAATACATGCTGAAATAGGCGTAGAAGGACGAGACAAAGCCATTTTCAGACCCTCAATCTGAGAGACAAAACTCGGGTCCCCGAAAACCACATTTTAAGGCCCTAAGACCAACCGTTTTTGAGATATTCCCAGAAAACTAATTTCATTTAATAAACTAATGAACGAATACAAGCCAGTAACCATGGCAACAGATTCTCAGAGGTCCATCTATTGCTGTAAGACGCAATGCAATTCCATTAATTACATTAGTGCGAAAGTTTGCAAACGGCTAGAAAGGTATCACGGAAACTAATTAAGCCGTAAAATTCATCAATACGTATAATGCGCTTAAGGGGATCAAGGGGTGCTCTAGAATTTTTTCACGCGATTTACACCTGCGGGTGTGGTACGGCAGGTCTATTATATTCCTATCCCCATATTATTCATTCATTCATTTATTTCGTATAGGCCATCTATGGACCGCGTCATTCCAACTGTCTCCTACTAGCTTTGATGTTTGCCCGGTACGCCCGCATTCGTTCTTGGTGGACTTCCTTCCGTTCCTGGGTCCAAATCTTTCCCGTTTTCAACTTCGGTTTTTCTTGGGAACCTTTGCAAGCTTGAAGTTTCCTTTTGAGTGGGACGCGCTCCTGAATGTCTGTTGGTGTAATCCCCACTTCTTTCAGATCTTTATCCAGTTCAATGAACCAGGCCCATTTTGTTTTCCTCTCCTGAAAGTAAGTTATGTTGCGGTTGGTCAGTCTCGCTGGGCTCATTCGTTTCACATGCCCAAAAAATGGTATGCTTCTCTTCCGGATGACGTTACTTATTTTCCCCACATGAGTATATAGTTCATGGTTATGCCGTCTTCTGTATTCCCCATTGTCTTTGATGGAACCCGATATCTTTCTCAAAATTTTCCATTCTTTGGCCTCCAGATTCTCGACCAAGCCTTTTTGTTCATCGTGAGGCATTCAGAAGCATGCAAGACCTACGGACGGATGACACGGATATTGACCTTTTCCTATAGATGTCCTTAGTTAAATGGTAGGCCATTTCCATTTTGCTCATGCGTGATGTGAATGCTTCTTTCTCTGATAATATCCCTTCCTTGACCCGTCCTGAAAAGAAAAGTACATGGCCATTGGCTGCATTAATAATTTAAAAAATAGGTGATGTAATTTATCCCTATATTATATTATTATTAGTATTATATTATGGCGTACAACGACGAGACAAATCCCCTCGGTGCCAGAAACAAAACTCGGGGGCCCTAAAGGGTCCTCGAAAACTACATTATATAAGGCTCTAAATCCAACAGTTCCTGAAATATTCCCAGAAAACTAATTTAATTTAATTTAACAAACTAATGAAGGAATACAAATCGGTAACCATGAGAACATTATCTCAAGGGGTGGCATACAACTTTCCTTCTATTTCTGTAAGAAGCAATGTCACTCAATTTATTACATTTCTGTGAAAGTTTGCAAATGGCTATGAGGTTATCACGGAACTAACGTAGACTGTATAATTCATCAATGCAATTAAGGGGGTGAAGGGGTAACCTAGAACTTTTTCATGCAATTTTCACGTTCGACATATAGAACAGAAGGTCTATTATATCTCCAAACAGCAACATTATTTTCAAAAATTCCTGAATTGAACCAGCATTTTTTGCGGCTTTTAGGAATTTTGGCAATTTGAGGCTAAAGAACCTGAATTTTCATGCACCACAAGCCTTTATAATTTATGAAAGGGGTCTTCCTGTGTATGGGCACCTAGCACAACGTAGAGGGTCAGTTTTTATGTGACGTGTATTGCGTTTCGTCTACAAGGCTTTCAATTCTATTTCACGTCAGGAAGTACACCTTAGGTGAATTTAGTCTGAGAGCACATTTTAACTTTTTTTTTGTCGACATACGGGTTCATCGTAAGGATGATTTTGTTTGATACTGTGTGGTAGATATACCCATATTTGGATATCTGGGTAATATGTTGTAGACAATAGAATTGTCTGTCTGTCTTTCTGTGTATCTTTATGTACGCCTATACCTCGTGTTCGGATGCTTGGTGCATCGTAAAATTAGGTATGGTAACCATGAGAGTCAATACACCAATCATTTATAAAACTCTTCACTGTACATTTCATACAGTAGAAGGGTGGATATAGAGAAAAACTTCTCAATACATGCTAAAATAGGCGAAACATAAAAATTATCCTAGAACGACGACCAAAGCATAAGTTGCGCTTCTCAATGTGAGAAACAAAATTCGGGAATCTATAAAGGGTCTCCGAAAACTACATTTTAAGGGCCTTAAATTAACTGTGTGCGTGATATTCCCAGAAAACTAACTTCGTTCTGATAAACTCGAAGGAATGACAAACCGCTAACCATTGCAACAGTAGCTCAATTGATAATGTCTGGTGTTAACAACGAACAACGTTCGAATAACGGGTACTTCTGCTAGTATGACCTAATGTTGCGTCAATTTTGAATGAAATCCATTAGTCAGTATAGAAGTTACGTGCATTTTAAAATTGGACCTATCAGCAGGCTTAGAATCATGTTGGCAGCACTGGCGTAGACCTATATTAGTTACTCCAAAATAATCTAGAATGCCAGGTACTATACGTGTGCAAAGTTTAGAGCCATTGGCTTGCATACTTTCTGTTATATTGATACTAGGGTAACAAAAATAGAGACAGTATTTATTAACAGTTGGCAGCCCTGGTTACTCTTAATAATAGGCATAGTCATATCTGTTATGGTACACATAGCACACTCGAAATTTGGTTGAAATCCAAATGATAGTAGAGAAGTTACATGTATTTAAATTTGGACTTCTCAGCAGGCTTAGAATCATGTTGGTAGCACTGACGTATATAAGTTACTCCAAATTAATATAGAATGTCAGGTACAATAGGTGTGCATAGTTTACAGCTGTCGGCTTGCATACTTTCTGATACATGGGTATTCGGATAAAAAAAATGAGAACATTTATTAACAGTTGGCAGCCCTGGTGGCTCTTAAGAATACGCTCAGTCATATCTATTTATGTACACATAGCACATACGAAATTTGGTTGAAATCCAATTGATAGTGTAGAAGTTATATGCATTTAAAATTTGGACCTATCTGCAGTCTTATAATCATTTTGGCAACACTGCCATGTATGGCCTCCTGGAAATGAAACTGCAATATTATTATCTATATGTGTGCCAATTTTGAAATAGCTCCCATTCATACCTTCCAAGATATCCAACATGGAGCTCAAATTTCAATTGCGAGTTTTCAGCAGTTGGTAGCACTGACATCATTTTCAAATATGGCCGTGAGATATTCAGGTATAGATCTTTACTCCTACCAAATTTTGTTTCGATTGCTGGAGCCGTTTAGGAGTTGATAGGAGGGACACACACACTGCCAGACAGACAGACAGACAGAAGGACAGACAGACAGACAGACAGACAGAAGGACAGACAGACAGACACACACACATTTGCCCGATCTCATAAGTCTACTTTTTCCTCATTTTTGCAAAATGTGAAAAGTATTCTAAAAACTTTCTAATGCAATAAACCTACTTAAGTCAAACTCAGTGAATTCATAAACTACATTCTCAAGACTACATACTGCTAAAACTTGTCAAAGTGCAATTTAACCAACTTACATATACTACAATAGTGAAAGTTTACAATCTATCAACAAACTATCAGTGTGTGTTAACTTCAATCGCCTCACGTTAATTAGAGCAATAAATTGGCCAGAAATATAAATCCCTATTTCCTTTTCCCCAAATACCTTTTACTAACAAATTTAAGTTAATCTAAATATCTAGTTAGTACTCTACGAGGCCTCGCCTAAATTTAGGCGCCCTCACATTTTCTCTCAATGTGCTACTTATTCACTCTGTAAAAATAACCGTGGCTAGAGTCCACGTTTCAGAACGTAATTTTTCCTGTTGTGATCAGGAAACTCTAATTTTCGAATTGTTAAATGTTTGCCTAATTTCTTTAATCCAGGTTCACAAAAGATGACCTGCCCAATATGAATTTAATTCTGCTTAAATAGAAATGGTTATAGTAAACATTTGTTAATCTTCTTTTTTCTAATCCTGCTGGTCAAGGAATTGGTAATCTTCTAATTGTTAAACTTTTGTACCTGATATATATATTTTTTTTTTTTGCTCCAGGCTTCGTTAATACGACCTGATCCTTTTGAATGTAAAATTTATTAAACTCTGTTTTAATAATGATACAATGATTACAACCTCCGCTTGTAATTCTCCTTTTTCCTCCTGCTACGATCAGGAATTTAATCTATTTGTTTATAACCTTTTCGCTTGCCATAAGGGCATTCTAATAGTGCTTGTATCCTACCTAACTAATTTATAAAAGTTATAATTACTTTACAATTGTCATTACAAACTTTAAATTTCTTAATTTTAAGCACATCTTAAAACCTTTGTACAGGTTTAGTGCTCGTAATAGGTTCGAAACCATTTAAATTGCTTAAAATTATTTGTCAATTGTAAATGTCCAAATATTAGGTCATAGACCTCGAAATTTGTAAACAAAAAACCAAAAAAGTTGTTCTTAACTCAAAATAAGATTCTAAATCTAACAAATGTTAATTTTTCCAAATTCTATTAACTGTTAAATAAATAATTTGTTGTTTTGTTGCTATCTCAATCACTAGAACAACGGTTAGGCAGGGCCTTCTCTTCCTTGATTCTTCTCCCAAAATTATTTTCTATTTTAAAATAAAAAAGGCATCACTGAATCAATAAAAACTTTACCACTTGTTGCGTTTAAAACGAAACTTCAAATAACAACATTTGCAAAGTTTCTCTTAGCTTTCACAGCTAATTCTAGTAAATCATTAAGGCAAGTATAGCTCGTTCCGTCAGCTTCCTATTTGTAGAGACTTCTTCTCTAACTTGTGTTTTACTTTTTAAAAATTTAGTTTTGTTTAAGTTAGGTCTGAGGGTTTCCTCCGTTTTAAGCTTTTAGTCGGCACCCTGCTGGGTAAAAGCTTATCCTGCTTTAAGTGTAACAATTGGTATCCTTAAAAGATTCTCACTAATAACAGTAAGAATATTGCTAAAGGCACTAGAGTTGCTTTATCTCTTCCCACTCAGGGGGCATTCGGCTGTCCTGCCGGAGATCCAACAGTGTCCAGTAATAAAAATATTACGGCAAATTCAAATCCTTGCAGCATTTCAGAATGCTTAGAAAAATCTAACCCTTTTGAAGGGCAACCACATAAATCCACTTCCTTTCATATATCCTTCCTTTCTAGCATAATACCTATACCCCCATAGTACCCAAATCCCAGCTCGGGAGGGAAAGAACACATAGCGATATCTTGCAGGTAACCGTAGCTCCCGCCGCTCTCTCCGCTAGCAGTGACCGAGCTCCCTCTTATTTTAGTTACTTCACGGGCTCTGCCCAGCATAACTTGTCGTTAGATAACTATTTTCGTGCTCTTTTTTATTGGATTCTCTTCCTCTTTGCCAAAAATTGTTCCTACTCCTAAACCTATTCCAGTTGTCCTCATCATCTTCCCTCAGGTAGTGTTGACACTCAGTATTAACCTAACAAACCCCACAACAAGTAATGTCATTGCTCAAGGATTTCAAATGATATGATGATGTGTAATTACCTGGAATAATTCTCATGTAATTTTTAATTGAACATTTCTCGTAGTTTTATTTACCATCATTTACAGTGAAGTGTATGCATTAAAATGAATCATCGCTACTCTTAGCTTTGAAATGTATATGTCCAGTAATAGCCCTAGAACTAATTACAGTATCTAGATTCTTTTCCGTGACGCCGTTGTAAAATGTAAAATGCTATTCAGTCGGTCAATACATAATAAGAAAGTCCAAAGCCATTATATTATTTTCTGCTCGTACACAAAAACATTTCATTGTAAAGCTATTTAAGTAGTTAAGTGTACAATTTGTAATTGGTTATTTCATTTAAGATATTTCCGTACTTTAACGACCACCTCCACCCTGGTGGAGAGGTTGGCATTCTTGGCTGTCACCCCGGAGGTCCACGTTGGATTCCCGGATCTGTTAAGAAATTCAATTCTGGTCTGAGGGCTGAAACGGCGTACACTCATCTTTGTAAAGCAAAATTGAGAAGATGTGGATTCAATTCCATCCATAGTCATCTTGGGAGTGGTATATGTGGTTTCCCTCCTTCTATTCCAGGCAAATGCTGGGATGGATCCTAAGTTATGTGCACGGCCGCCTCCTTACCAATCCTCACCTGACTCACACAAACACTACCATACACACCCCAAAAACACAGGTTATCAGACAAAATTCTACTTCATGAAATGGCAATGTGCAATTGCCCAAATACACAGGGCTAAATGATCACGATGTCCAAGCCCCCAAATTAAACCACACCATTATTAACTTTAACTTCACAAGAAAAGTGGGCTTCCTTATTAAGTGTTCAGGGACAGTACAGAATTTTTTACTTTGCTCCGATGCTTAAATCGCAAAAAATATCCATTTCAATTTCGCGTGCCTGCCATGTTGGATTTGTGCTCATCAGGTTATTGAAAATTCAATAGACGAGCTCATTTTAATTGCCTCAATTAGCATGCAATGTTTCAGTTTGATTGCTGTAAAAGATACTGTATATTGAAAACCAGTGGAATATTTCGGATGACCGCGATGCTGGATTGTTTTGTATGTTGGCCATATATTTATTTACCACTCGATTATGACTATTATGATGGTACATTATGAAACCTTCCACTTTGATCGAATGATTATCACACAAAAAATAATTTCATTTTACACTTCGCACGACCATCAGCTTGAGCTTATACAAACAATTGAATTAAATTAGATCACAGTTGATTAAATCTTGTATAAAATCATCGTGCCAAAATTCAATCCTTGTGGGTGATTAGATCGCGAGGAAATATTTCAATATTTTAACTTGGCTTGGCTGCCATGTTAATTTTGTACTAAAGAGGTTTTTGAAAGTCTTATGTGCGAATTGCATTGATATCCTCTATAACTGCACACAATTACAAGTTGATATCAGTAAAGTTACGGATATAGGCTACAGCATACCTGTAAAATATTTCATCCAGCCGCCATGTTGGATTTGTGAAAAGTATTACAATTTGAAAGGCACAGTCGAAGTCGGACAAGTTGGTTGGTTCCTCAGTTTAGAGGCTGCGACGACGCGGTCATGTTGCCCCGTGTACTTTGGGTGTGTATAGAATCTGTATGATAACCAGTGTTAAATGTGATGACTGTATTAGTGTGTGTATCTGTTTTAATTCAAGTAAGGACTGCAGACATTGATTATTTTTCAAATAGTTCCTACTTTTGCCGCCAAACGACACCGTCAACGACTACTAGTTCAGAACTTGGTTACTAGATGCCATCGCAGTCGGCTCCTGATGATGAATGTAGAAATCAAAGAGCGTTAGTCAAATGTTTTAATGTATAATTTAGCTTCACACAGGTGTAATTAGTGGAAGGTTGTTTAACATGTTATAAATCTATGACATGGAACCGCCGGCTTTACTTCCCCTCCGAAGGAAGGCATACTGAGGGATTTTTAACGCTCATAAAAAACGACGACTTCGGCCGGAATTGAACCCGCTATCTCGGGCATAGAAGCTCAGCATGCTACCAACTACGCCACCGTAGCCGCTGAAGTCGGACGAGGTACAGTAGTAGTATGTTTCATTGAAATAGCTCCAGTCATTTAGATTTTATTGGGGACACACACACTCACACGGTGGCTTTGGTGGCGTAGTTGGTAGCATGCTGAGTATCTATACCCAAGATTGTGGGTTCAAACCCGGCCGAAGTCGTCGGATCTTTTAAGAGCGTTAGGAATCCCACAGTATGCCTTCCTTCGGAGGGGAAGTAAAGCCGGTGGACCCATGTCATAGATTTATGGCATGTAAAAGAACCTTCCACTAACTGCAATTGTGTGAAGCTAAACTTGTACGTTAGATTTGCTTGCCAAAAGCTTAAGTGTGGGATGTTTTACAGCAACCCTGAGTGAATGAGTATGTGAAATCCCTATTAAGTTCCAACGTTCGCTGCCAGGTGCCGGTTGCGGTGGCATCTAGTAGCCAAGTTTGTGACTAAGTGTCGTTGCTGGTAGCATTTGGTAGCAAAGGTAGGAACTACTTGAAATTGATCGCCTGCAATCCTTACCTGAATTACAGATGAAAAATGAAAATCCACAGCCTGCTTCCAGTCTCCGACCGGGTCAGGAATGGAATGAATGAAGCCCCCATCTAGCGGCGAGGATATGAACTGTGCCGGCTGCCGAGGCCTGACGCACTCCCCTGGGGCAATGATTAAATGGATGACAGATGAAATGAAATGATAGTGGAGAGTGTTGCTGGAATGAAATTTTGACAGGGAAAACCGGAGTACCCGGAGAAAAACCTGTCTGCCTCCGTTTTGTCCAGCACAGATCTCACATGGAGTGACCGGGATTTGAACCACGGACCCAGCGGTGAGAGGCCGGCGTGCTGCCGCCTAAGCCACGGAGGCTTTACTGAATTACAGATAACACACACTAATACAGCCATCACAGCGCCGGTTATCAGACAGATTCTACACACACCCAAAGTACATGTGGCTACATGACCACGTTGTCGCAACCCCTAAACTGAGGAACCAACCAACACTCACACTCACTCAAGGTCAAAAGATGATCTCATAATCCTATATGATGAAAATAGGCTAAAATATGTACTAAATTGTCTTTTACCAATAAAAGTTTCAGTCAGGCACTTTCTTCATGTTGACACTTACTTCTGCACTGGTGGTTGCTGGGCGATATTTTGGCATCTTGCTGAGATTCTGTCAATTTTCTTAAATTCGTTACTTCTTGTTTCGTATAGGCCATCTATTATTATTATTATTATTATTATTATTATTATTATTATTATTATTATTATTATTAGTGCACATAAAATACCATTGTCTTGCCAAAAGCTTAAGTGTGGGATGCTTTACAACACCCTGAGTGAATGAGTATGTGAAATCCCTCTGCCCAGACAGCGTGCTGTTCAAGATGCATCACGTGTGAGACAGTGTCAAAACTGCTCATGAATTGTAATTGAGACTGACTCATAAGATCTATGAGTCAGCGAAATATTTTTGCGATTTAATCCTCTACTTTTCGAACACAAACGTTATCAATTTTATAAAAGGGTCCGAGCCCAAATGAGTTACAGTTATAAACTAAGGTTGAGATTCACAATCAGACGTTAATCCGTAGGTTTGCTAACCTCTTGGCTGTATTTAAGCTTTGGGACAAGTTTTACAATAGCACGGTTAAGTTCTGCGCAGAAAGGTGAACTTCAGTTTGATTAGCATTTATGCTGGTAGCCTATTGGACATGCCTAACTTGGAAGGTAGTATATGGGTATACAGAGTATTTCTACCCAACGACGTATCCGTGTGTGCAAAGTCGCGAATTACGACTGCAATGGGAAGCTACGGCATGTCCAGAGAACAGAGGTTTGAGTCCCAGTTAGTGCGATTTATCTCTGTTTTGCACACTTCCTCCAGGTAAATTCTGGGATTGTTCTTTATTTAAATTACCTGGACACTGACCACAAGCCTAGACCCTAATATTACATACTACTGTAGTCACTACAGTAACACACATTATCGGACAAATTCAACACATACCAAAGTACATGGGGCTGACGTTCTAAATCCGTATTGTTGTGTCTCTTTCTAATTCGTGGTCTCCAAACTGATAGGATTAACTATTAAGATATCCAGACACGAGCAGAGTTCTCCTTGAAATGTCCTCATCTTACGATGTCTCCCAAACGTTAACTTCCCGATCATGCTGAAGCTCTGTACACTTGTTCGTCAGATAAAGAGAAGGTTCGTTGGTTGGTTCCACAGTTTAGAGGCTACGACAACGCGGTCATGTAGCCCCGAGTACTTTGGGTGTGTGTAGAATCTGTCTGTTAACCGGTGATAATTGTGATGACTGTATTAGTGTGTGTTATCTCTTTCTTAATTCCAGTAAGGACTGCAGACTTTGATTTTTTTCAATTAGTTCCTACTTTTGCCGCCAAACGCCATCGTCAACGGCTACTGGTTCAGAACTAGGCTACTAGACGCCACCGCAGTCGGCTCCTGACGACGAACGTAGGAACCTGAGCGTTGTTTACATTTTTTAACCTAATTTAGCTTCACACCGGTGTAATTAGTGGAAGTTTCTTTAACATGCCATAAATCTATGACATGGGACCGCCGGCTTTATTTCCCCTCCGAAGGAAGGCATACTGAGGGATTTTTAACGTTCTTAAAAATCCGACGACTTCGGCCGGGTTTGAACCCGCGATCTTGGACATAGAAGCTCAGCATGCTACTAACTCCGCCACCGAAGCCGCTAGTTAAAGAGAAGAACATGAGTTCCATTCGTGAGGAGGGAGAAAGTGCACTCGATTAATTGATCAAAAGGGAGATAGAATATCAGGCCGGATGCTAGAACGGAGATCCATTGTCCTCTTCGACTAACCTCTCTACTACCTCACCTTGCCTCAGTAGCCTGTACTTCACAAGGTGCATATCATCGGGGTGGAACGTCCAGGTCATCAGCGTCTCGCAACATGCAGTCACGTTGAAGGAGAGAAAAGGAAGATTTCCTACCCTTCGAAGAATAAGTAGCAGTAAAGCAAATTGAAGGGCCTTAGATACCATCATCGTCTGAAGAGAACAAGTGTTGACCAAGGGAGGTCGATAGAAAATATTATTGGGAGGAGCTATCATAAGCAACGCTAGACATGTAGGGGGTACCATGCTTGCCTCATAAGTTTTTGGCATCTCATCTTGCAAATCGATTGACAATCCCGGTGGTTCTTCAAAAGCATACAGCCAGTGAGTTACGAAATGTCTCCAACAGATCCAGTTCCAGTTCATAATACTGTACTATATTATGGGTCTTCACATAAACAGTACCTTTATTTGTTCCCGTAGACATTAAACGTGAGTAGAGTCCAATGATTGTATAACTTAATCTAGATTGTTAACTCTCAAACAAAATGTGAAGTAGATCTTCAAAATAGAAATCCGAATGCAAATGTTTTACATCCTCTTTAGGATAAGCTATAGAGGACAGGCCAAGAACATGATGATAAATAAACTGGTGAGGACACAGGCTATTGATGGATCTGTGTTATTATGATGTAACCTGTGTTTCTGTACATCAAGAGTTTAGTCACGCAAAGGAAGCCGAAGAAAGTACTGTAGAGTAGGGAAATATAATTTAATCGCTATGAATGAAATCTGATTTTCCCGACCATGAGCTATTGCGATGATCAGAAAGGCAGTGACTTCTGGGGATGACAAATGAACGTCCATGTCACAAATTCACTTGAAAGTGTGGCTTTCTCTTAATATACAGGGCTCTATCTATGTTTGTGAGGCCATAGTGGACTCTAAACATTCGAGCAAACGCAGGCATTGACTGAACATCCAAGTATTTCCTTTAGTAAGCAGTGCTGACATTAGTATTCACCCGGATTTATCAACACAACTTCGCTACCATGCAGAGTCCAACCAAACTATGGCCCGCGAGAAGCAAGACTCCCATGAGCACACTCTGTTGCATTCAACCATAGTAGGGTCCTGTCAGGAAATACAGTATGAAAACGTTGTCACATTAAAAATACACTAGTGAACAAGTAGTTCCGTGAAGAACTAAATACCTATTTTCATACACCCTACTTATGTTAATTGCCTCTATCAACATTCGCAATTCCATTTTGTTTGCTGCAATAGATTCAATGATATTGACAACCATCCAAATATTTCTGATGGTCACCATGTTGGGTTGTTACATATGAAGGCCATAGCGTTATGTACTATCAGATGAAGATTATTGCGTAGGTTAATTATTCAAACTTCAATCTCATGATTAGGACACAAGAAATAAAAAACGAGATTTTAACATTTCGCACAGCCGCCATATTGGGGTTATGAAAACAATTGAAATAAATTAAATGTCAGTGGATTAAAATTTGTATACGTATTTACCGTACCAAGTTTCACTGCGCTCGGATAGTTAAATCGCGAGAAAAGTCTATTTAAATGTTTCAACTTTGCTTGGCCGCCATGTTCATTTTATACTTAACAGGTTTTTGAGAGTCACGTAGGTGATCGTCTAGTAGTGTCTTATAGGGTGATATCAATAAACGTTTCGGAGATATAGAATGCTGGTGAATTATTTCACACAGCCGCCATGTTGGATTGGTAAGACGTAATAACATTTGAAGGGCACTGTCGGGGTCGGACAAAATAGTACTATGCTTCTACCGAGTCTCATTGAAATCGCTCCAGCAGTTTAGATTTATTTATTGACACACTCACATTTATCTCACACACGGACAAAAGGTGATCTCATAAGCCTATTTTTTTCATAAATGAAAATAGGCTAAAAATGAGAAATGAATACCTATGTATAAGTGATGCATAAACACCATATTTGCATGTGTTAATGATAGAGGGCAGGTAAGGCAATGATGAAACGATCTGTGCTGTGGAGGGACTAGGATTCTCGTACTGAGCGTGAAAACTCTTGGCTGAATGAGTTTTCTGTCTGAGAAAATATTGCAGACATGCCAAGACTATGTCAACTACCACAATTTGTACAATTAAGGAGTATAGTATCGGGCACAGTAATATTACCTGAGAATTTAACTTTGTACATTTGGGAGTATAATTTCCCATATTTTTGGTGATCTAATCTATACTGTTATTACGCTTGCGGTAGGCACCTAGTTGGTCCTCTCTAGCGTAGATTTTGTTTAAACCAAGGGTACGCTATAGAAACCCGAAAATCGAGCTCATTACCACACCCACGTGGCCAGGAGTTGGCAGTGTGAGTTACTGGATCTTTGACACGGTCAGAAATTAGATCCTCAATGTGCATGAGCGAGCCACGAATTCCTATAGGTTGATTGATCGACTGAGGCTAGGTCTTATTTATTTTTTTATCGCATGGGTTTTAGTGACGGGAGTGTCCGAGGACATGTTCGGCTCGGCAGAGGCTGTAGCTGCTTCAAGCGGACACCCATGGGGTGAGCTACAAGTTCCGTTCAATTTCAAGTAGTTCCAAATATCGCTACCAGATGTCACTGACACCTATTGGTAAACGTTGGAACTTTGATAGAGCGTTTCAACGAAATCTAACCTAGAATTTTAGCTTCACACATGTTTAGTTAGTGGACGGATCTCTTACATGCCATAAATCTATGACATGGGACCACCGGCTTTACCTCCCTTCCGAAGGAAGGCATACTGGAGGATTTTAACGCTCATAAAAAATCCGACGACTTCGGCCGGGTTTGAACCCACCATCTTGGTCTGATGGACACTGAAACCACCTAGATTAGCCCATTGGTCCACCATCAACGAATATATGAGTGAAAGGAGCATAAAGGGTTAGGTGACTTAAGTTAGATCCTTGTGTGACATAATAGACTCGCCTCGCGCAGGTCAGGATGAATGCACTCTTCGGTCAGAGTAGGCTTCTTTGCCGTAGCGACAGTTGAGGTCTGCGCACATACAGGGACTTTCTGCATTGACATACGGCCAAGTGGTATGCGTCTCGCAATTTGCCCTCTCTAAGAACAGCTTGATTGAATCTGAGATTGAAATACCAAATAGCCTACATATTTTCCATAATGCATGACCGTGGTCGAACATCAATTCCCCTCGATTTTCCTTAATTCCACTCGGTCCTCCAAGGGACCCGAAAATGAGTTCCTCAATTCCGCTCAGGCTTTAGCAAGGGGTCGGCAAAGGGGTTATCCCCAATGACGTAAACAAATGTCATAACCCTCCTGCTCGCATACCAAGTGCCGGGTCAAAATATTTAGGGGATGAAAAGAGTGTCATCTAATGTTTATTGTATAGTTTGAAATTAAGTCAAGTTTTATGTGATTTTAAGATGCTGATTTTTCTTATTTTTTAAAATTTCCTGTCCATATTTTTATTTAACAACAGTGATTAATATCTAGTTCTTTATGTATTTTGTTTATATCTGATTTAACGAATGAACGGACTTGACTTCAGAGCGCTTGACCGATGGCGTAGTGGTGTTGTCAAGACATTGTTGTGCTATTGGTCAACCGCTCTGATGTCAAGTCCGCTCATTCGTTAAATCAAGTATAAAGTGTTTGGCACATTATAACTATATGGAAGAAAATACAAGTGATTGAAAATTAATCATAATATTCTTTTAAATAATTCCGCCAAGTTTTCTATTTTTTCTACAAATTTTATGCATTGTTTTTAACATGTACATAATTAAATGTTTGTATATTTTTGAACCTAGTCAGACATTATAAAATTAAATTTAGATAACAATATGTGTATAATTTGTACCTAAAAATACTTTCGATATCACCTGCGAATGCTGAAAAAACTGTTTTCCAGCTTAGAACGGAAAAATCAGCTGCATTCCCATGCAACAAATTAATTGTGAATTTTAACTCTTATAGAGCTAGGCTAAGGAGGCTAAGGAGTGCCCAATGAGACCAATAGTCAATTGTAGGAATGCCCCTAATTACAAAATCAGCAAAGAATTACTACAAATCTTAAAATGCCGTCTTTCCAACGACAAAAACAACTCTGTAAAGAATACAGCAGAACTAGTAACAGCATTGAACACCCTACAAATGAAACCTAGCTTCAGGCTAGTATCCTTCGATGTAACTAACATGTACACCAATATTCCGATTATTGAAGCAATCAACACTATCGAAAACAACTTAAAATCCAACAATTCGGTAAAAAAAACTGAAGAGATTTTGAGATTACTGAGGGTCGTTCTCAGCCAAAACGTGTTTCAATTCGACAATAAAATGTACACACAGAAAGAAGGCCTAGCGATGGGATCGCAACTAAGCGGGTTAATCGCTGACATCTTCATCAATGCACTAGAAAATGCGTTCTTAGAAAAGGCTTCAACAAAGGGAATAGTAATAAGGAAAAGATACGTAGATGATGTCATTTGCATCTACGATACTGAACTAACAAGCGAAGAAACAATTCTGTAATCCATTAATAGCCTACACCACTCAATCAAATTCACTAAGGAATCCGAAATAGACCGAAAAATAAATTATCTCGACATAACTATTAATAATAATAATAATAATGTTATTGGTTTTACGTCCCTTTTAACTACGCTGGCTTTTAGAGACGCCGGGGTGCCGGAATTTTGCCCCGAAGTAAATGTACTGACACGGCTCCCTCGCATTTGCGCACCCTCAAATGCCAGCTGACTGCGCCAGGTTTCGAAGACATAACTATTGAACGTAAAGACAACGAGCTTTCATATTCTATATTCCGGAAAGCGACACAAACCTCGCATTCAATCGACAATCAGTCTAATCACCCCAGTACGCACAAAATAGCGGGGTTCAATTCAATGGTGCACAGAGCTTTAAACATACCCATGTCAAAAGACAACTATAATAAGGAAATAAGAACCATTAAGCAAATAGCAAAGGAAAACAATTTCCCGCCAAGCAAAATAAACCAAATTATAGCCAAACATAAAAATAAAGATAAAACGATTCTCAAACCGGACAGTAATGAGAAAAAATTTGTGCGTTTCAACTATGTGAATGCGAATACATATAAAATCACTAATCTATTCAAAAATCAAGGCATAAAGATAGCTTTCACAACGAAAAACACAACCGGTAGGCACCTCCTAAATAGTAATCTAAATAAACATGACCCGTATTAAAAGTCAGGGGTATATTCCATAACATGCCAAGACACCGGTTATCAAGCTAATTACATCGGACAGTTTGGAAGACGAGTAGACACACGTTATAATGAACATAGGAATGCGATAAGATACGGAACACATTCAGCCGTATGCGAACATATGTGTGACGCGGGGCACAGCTTTACCAACATAGAGTCGGACCTTAAAATAATCCATCACGAATCGAAAGGCAGAACTCCTGACATAAAGGAAGCAATCGAGATACACCTAGCCAAACGAAACAATCCCAACAATCTAAATGAACACACGTTCATGGAGAGCTCGCCCCTCTTCACGCTACTAAAAAACACACCCTGTCGGAAACAAGACACAATTTAGCGATACAGCCAAGCTAGATAACAAGGGGGGGGGGATTAGGGGGTTTTAATAGGTAAATGTTATCTGAATCAGGTGTACGATGTACTTTTCTTCTTCAATAAACCTAGGTCCTGATTCATGGCAGTATTAAAGGTGCCAGGACGTCCTCAAAAGACCGGGCAGCGCTTAGTTTGTATGGCTTATGGTCCACGCGTGGCGAGGGCTAATCCACGGTCTTTGATAGTTGTAGACCCACCTCATTCAATAACATACATTTTATCTAGGTTGGCAACACCCCACATAAACACATCGCAATGACTCCGCACAGCACATATGGACAGGGGGGAGAAAGAAGGGAAAAAACAGTCGTTAAGATAACAACCTACCACAGTCGACCGCACCTTGAGTTACAGTGAACACAAAAACTGCGCGTAGCTCTAGCAAGGAAGACAATCAAATAAGTAGTTAGCCTATAATATTATAGTTTAACCATAGTTGATTTTTACAACCTTATAATCACTCCAAAATACAAACTCCGGATATCTATCACCATTTAGCATTTCACCTAACATCATATATATACTGCATTTAGCATACACCGGCAGTTGCAGTACCAATACTGTAACTAAATAATTGTACATATTGTAAATATTTTCACCTTTATTTTCAAACATAGATTTTATAGCCTAAGTGTAATGGATCTGATGATAATCGCTTGACGATCGAAACTGGTCATCCTAGTGTATTTATTAATCTCATGTAATTTATTTCAGGATTAGGGCATAACCCATCTCTTTTGGGTACATTCGTGTTGACCGACTGAATAGCACTAAACTCTTGTAGAGCTAGGCTAGTTTACCGTAACAGCTACTCGGATTTAAGATATCGTCTGCACACCACTTTTTCTATGCAATCATCTCGTCTGTTCTTGTCAGTTTACAAGTAATAAGAAATTGTTAAATGAGGAGTAGACTAAGTAACAACAAAAAGTTAAACAATTCTACTCTATGTTTTGAAATTAGCTGTTCCACTTATTTTAGTAAACTTAAAAATGTAAACACTGAAGCAGTGGTTATTGTACTGCTGAAATATAACTGACCACGGTAGGTTATTTTGAGAAGTTATACTTAATTTGTTATCATCATTAGAAGTTATATTAGTTATATTAGAATCATTGATTATAATCAATGGTAGAAGTGAGCATGGACGACTTGTGTCGTTCTATGGATGCATAAGGATAAAGAGACCGCGACCGAGCGGAGTTGAGGGACTCCTCTGGCGACTACCTCGAGTGTCGAGTGGAATTTAGGTAACCCTGGTTACCTGACTGGAATTCCCGAGTGGAATTGATGCCCGCCCATGACCGTGATCAGCGTGATCGAAGAGTTCGCTTGCAACGTTTTGCCGTTAGTGCAGGTTAGATTACCTTGAGGTCCTGCGCATTAAACAACACTCCTGGTTCTGTAATAATACCTTAAATCCAAAACTATAATGGTTTATCACTTCCTGTGAAGTATCCCTTCTACTTCACGATATATCCACAGGTTTAACTTCTCGAGTATTAAAAAATAAAGTTCTAAAATACCAACATTATATTTCTTAAATTGAACCCTCTCAAAGGATAGAAGATATTCTTTTGAATAGGGTGTGGCCTGGAGCAAAACGGAGTAATGACGCTCAAGAGCAAACGGGAAGATGGTAGCATCGTACATCAATGTGAGTGTCAATATTATGATAGCCTCCATTAAAACTAGAGTGGCATAGAAGTCCATTACTGAGTGTTGACATTCCCCGGCCTATGAATAATACAGGTTAATGAGAGAATACTTATTTACGATGAGAGACAATTAGAAGAGAGCAGGAGATTATCCCATCTATCAGGAGCATGTAAATCGTATCTTCCCCATTGTTCACTCTGAGAATATGTCTTCCTTGGTGATGTTAAGTGAGGTTTGAAGACACATAAAGAACCCATAGGTCTCGTTAACGTGTCCAATAAAGAACGTAGAATGACTGTTTGTTTGTCTGTCTACATGATGTTTAAGAAACTTTCTTGACAACAAAGAAAATATCTGAGTAAAACAAATTATACATGACTCGCCCTGTTGATTAAAATTGAACATGAAATAAATTATTTTTTTCTATATGAATGCAACGTCATATTTTAAACATTCGTCTGTAGTTTATTCTGTTCCATTATAGACTATGAGAGCTTTCGTAAAACATTGTGTAGAGCACACCAGTAATTATTTTAAGTTAATATTGAAATAAAATGCGTATGTAGACAATAATAATAGGTATGATGAACCAAACCAGCTGTGCCCATATCTGCGTATCTCAACGTAGAAATATATCTGGGCCTCAAGAGGAAGGTAAATTAATAAATCAGTAAATTTTCGTTCTAACTAGGCCTGACAGGAAATGGTTTGTTTATCAATATCTTACTATAATAATAATAGTAATAATAATAATAACACAAAAATTCGTCACTACAACACTGTCATCAAACCAGTACCGCTGTATGCATCTGAATGCCTTATCCTATCCGAGAAATGTTTGCTCGCGAAGTTAGAGAGAAAAGAAAGAAAGAAAGAAAGAAAGATCCTACACATCATACTTGGCCCGGACTACAAAAATGGCATCTACATCACAAAATCCAGGCAAGAAATTTACTCGAGGATAGAGAAGATCACAGACATAATGCGAAAACGCAGAGTTTGCTTCTACGGTCATATACGACGGATGATCGACTCCCGATGGACGAAACGTATCTTCAGTATATTCGACTCAAAACCAAAAACGACAATGCCATGGTATGTTAACGTCCAGAAAGATCTGATAGAAATGGGGATACGAGCAGAAGATGCACAAGACCGAAATCTTTATAGAGTAGCCATCAAGAAGTTTGGGACTTTCCGGGACGAAAAACGGACAACTGGTGCGAAATGGACAGAGGAACGTCGTGCTAAACACAGTGAACTCATGAAGACAAGGTGGATCAAGCGAAAAATGAGCAAATGCCAGAATGTAACATGAGGCTTATCGTGGTCCCTAGTTGGCCGATTAGTTCTCGAGGGATTTCATTACGCCTTGCTAAATCTTTTTTCAACTCGTCATTAAATGGTTATGAAAGCATTAATAGATTGTCACTATTCCAGTTTATGTAGTTTGTACTGAGTTGAAAGTTAGCAGTAATTTGACGTTATAGAGTTTGAGGTGGTAGCCTGTATAGTTTTTCACAGGACAGAGTCTATTGCATGATTTGAAGTTTCACAAGATGAAGATAACATAAAATGGGACAAGAAACAAAATCACATACATGACATTGTTCCCACCATGATTTTACGCTCACTGATAAATCCAATATCAAACAGCATGTAACGTCTATACTATCCTTTAGACTTCAACCAAATTTTGTAAGTGCATTCTATACCTTAAGAGATGGAACTAAGCATATATTCAGAGTCACCAGGGCTGCCAAATGTACTAAGTTACTCTATTAGGCTACACCATTTCAGGTGTATTTCAAACTGCAGTACTTAGAAATGTTAGTATTACCAACTTGATTTCGTCATTATTCTAGATAGGTCTATATAGAATGGCATGAATCTTAAATTTTAAGAAAAGTAGGCTCTTTACTGTAGTTGGTCACGGAACTACTTGTTCATAAATGAAAATAGGCTTAAAATAAAATAATGAATAACTAAATAAATAACGAAATAAATACATTACTAAATAAATAAGTCGCCTCCGTGGTGTAGTGGTCAGTGAGCTTAACTGCCACCCCAGAGGACCAAGGTTCGATTCCTGGCTCTCCCACGAAATTTGAAAAGTTGTATGAGGACTGGATCGGGGTCTAATCAGCCTCGGTGTGTCCAGATGAGTAGAGGGGGTTCGATTCCCACCTCAGCCATCC
Source organism: Meconema thalassinum (assembly GCA_946902985.2). Lineage (NCBI taxonomy): Eukaryota > Metazoa > Arthropoda > Insecta > Orthoptera > Tettigoniidae > Meconema > Meconema thalassinum. The sequence goes on along the minus strand of OX336390.1, from coordinate 468,556,099 downwards.
TCGAAGGGGTTTTCCGTGGTTTTCCACTTCGTCTCCAGGCAAATGATGGGATGGTATCTAACGAGTTAGCCAATGAACAAGCCTCTTTGTTGTGGAAGCTTGCAATAAAATGTGCTGTGTAATTCGTATTAATTTTCTAATGAAAAAGAAACACACTATATGTAGCCTAACTAATGGGTAAATATAGAACAACAAACAAGAATAAAACACTAAGAAATAACCAACCTTTACATGATTCGAACCCCGGCTTCGCGAGTGAGAGCCAAGCATATAGACCACACGACCAAAGTACCATATTGAGTTACGCAGTGGATAATGGATCCAGTAAGTACCGTAATGATTGGAAATAAGGAAAATATTTAGCATTGTATAACGCACAGTACACCACGCTGTACTTTAAGAAGCTACTACAACGAACATTCAATTATACTCCTTGATAAGGACAAAGAGTTATTACTCTACCCATGGAGTAAATAGGCTACATGTTCTTTACTGAACATCTTGTTTTAGTTTGTGTTCTGGTTTGATTATTCCAATCTGATTCCAACCAAGACCATGACAGGAATGGTCCCATCTTGCGTAAATGAATGACAATATGTCGTCAGATGAGGCCTGTCACACTCCTCAGCAACACTGCTATTGATTAATGATTGAGTATTACCAGGGGGTCACGAAAGAAGCCACCCAGAAGAATGCACTAATTACATGCACTCGGGCGTCCCCTGGGCAACGGTAAAATATATAAAATATAAACAATATTGTAAAATTTACCGGCTGATTCTTTAAACACCAAAACACCACTACTATAATGTCGATCCTTTTAAAAAGGCATTTTTCAATGCCAGCACTAGTGATAATCTCCATTAACATTGAAGGTAATTCATCAGAAAATACTACTATATTATTATATTATCCAACATCTGCAGGAAACATGACTGTGATTTCTTACTGGTCCAAGAAACCCATAGGGGATCAAATGATCGCCGACCAAGGGTGAATGGAATGAAACTCGTTATGGAGAGACATGATGAGCAATATGGGAGTGCAGTATTCACTAACCTGGGAAGCAACATTCTCTCTGTTGATATGACCTGTGTAGATCATATAGAAATTCTGACAGTTGAAATACAATCCTGTACTATTACATCTGTCTACAAACCACCAAATAAGGAATACAAATTCACAGAAACCTGTAACTTCCATTCCCAAGCAACAAAACTAGTCGTAGGCGACTTCAATTGCCAAAGTATATCATGGGGATACAAAGAGAGGGACTTAAATGTTCAAAAACTGGAAGAATGGGCCGAATGCATGGGTCTTAAATTAATACATGACCCAAAGCTACCCCAGTCGTTTAATAGTGGTCGGTAGAAGAGAGGCTACAATCCGGACAACATTTTTGTCACCGATCATATAGCTTATCAAACCAAGAAGCACATTGCAGAACCTTTCCCAAGAACACAACACCGAGCTCTTATATGTGTAGTACAAGCAATTGTCAAACCTGAAAAAGTCCCGTTTAAAAGACAGTTCAACTTTAAGAAAGCTCAGGGGATAGCTTTTCTCAAAATCTAGATGATTAGGTGACGAAGATCAAGCCTGACCCAGAGAAATACACAGATTTTGTTGAATTAGTAAAGTCTATCTCCCGTAACACATCCCAAGGGGATGCAGAACAATGTATATTCCTGGACTCGATAAGGACTCAAAATCCCTCCTTAACAAATATGAACAACTCTATGGAAAGGACCCATTTGCAAAGGAAACAATACTAACTGGAGAACACCTTCTCTAAGCCATATCAAAATCAAGAACAGACAAATGGCGTAATCTTCTCGACAGTTTGGGCATGAAGCGCACAAGTCGTCAAGCTTGGAAATTATTGAAGAATCTCAATGGTGATCCTACAGTTCCAACTCAGGAATCGGATAAAGTCACCGCTGACCAAATAGCCAATCAACTACTGCTGAACGGTAAAGCCTCAAGAAGGTCCAAAGAAACAAAAATCCAACGATATGAAGAGGAGAACAACCATCTTGGTACACGATTCACAACGGAAGAATTAAGAACTGCTATTCAACAGATGAAACACAACAAAGCTGCAGGTTTGGATGATGTAAGACCTGAGCAAATAAAACTTTTTGGCCCCTTGACTATCGATTGGATCCTACAACTGATGAACACCTGTGTGACTAAAATGATAATTCCGAAGTTATGGCGTAAAGCAAAAGTTGTGGCCTTGCTCAAACCAGGTAAAGAACCAAATGAACCCAAGAATTTCAGACCTGTATCGCTTCTCTGTCATCCCTGTAAGGCCCTGGAGAAAATGATTTTGAACCGAATTTCCGATTTTGTTGACAGAGAGATCATTAAGGAGCAATCAGGTTTCATACCAGGGAAATCGTGTACTGGTCAAATACTGAACTTAACCCAGTATATTGAGGATGGATACGAAAGGAAACAGATTACTGGAGTTGCTTTTGTGGACCTCACAGCTGCTTATGATACTGTAAACCACAAGCGATTGACAAAGAAGCTGTACTCAACAACTAGAGACTTTCGACTAACACAGTTTATTCAGTGTTGGTTGCAGAATCGACGATTTTTTGTCACCCTCAAGGATAAGAAAAGCCGATGGAGGAACCAAAAGAATGGCCTTCCACAGGGAAGCGTGCTAGCTCCGTTATTATATAATATCTACACTAACGACCAGCCACTTAACACTAGGACCAGAGCATTCATCTACGCAGATGACACTGCTGTTGCTGCTTTAGGATCAACGTTTGAAGAAGTAGAGTTAAAGCTGACATCTGCTCTTGAAGACTTAGCCATCTACTACAATGATAACTACTTGAAACCCTACCCAGGGAAAACCCTGCGCAATAGGGAGGCGAGAAGGCAGCTAAACGTCACCTGGGAAGGTCACAATCTGAAACACTGTGTTCATCCTAAATACTTAGGAGTAACCTATAAACAGCATTGCATGGACACCAAACGGAAGGTATGCACCAGGAACGCAGACTAGTGTCCTGCGTACAACTGCCCTTGCTCTGAGTTTCTCTGCTGCAGAATATGCTGCCCCAGTCTGGAGGAACTCTGCTCATGCCAACCAAGTAGATGTTGCCCTCCATGAGACAGGCCGCATTGTGACAGGCTGTATACGTCCAACTTCTGTCGATAAGATCTTTCCGCTTATGGGAGTAGCACCTCCAGAAGTTAGAATACAAGTAGCGGCAGAAGTAGAGAAGAAAAAGCAAGAAACAGATCCAAGACATCCAATGTATGGACTTGATATCCATCCACCTAGGCTAAAATCAAGAAAGAGCTTCCTCCAAACAACAATATCAATTCATTCCTCAGCTGAAGCTCGCCGAATTGAACTTTGGAAAGCAAAATCACCAGGAGGATCGTGGGAAATGAAGGAGAAGCCGGCAGCTGGCTACCACCTACAATACGAATCCTGGAAGACGCTAAACCGACTGAGAACTGGTGTGAGTCGGTGCAAAAGCAATTTAACGAAGTGGGGATACAGTGCTGAAGAAATTTGTAGGTGTGGTGAAAGACAAGACCCTGAGCACCTTCTGAATTGCAGCATGTTATCAAGACCATGTGCTATGCAGGACTTGATAGAAACTAATGACTGTGCCATTCTAACAGTTGAACACTGGAGTAATGAAATTTAGTGTAATTTATATGTATATATGTATGTGTTTTGTACTCGGATAAATAAATAAACTGGATTGAAGTTGACAGGTGAAACCGGAGTTCTCGTAAATAATTCACAAGGAACTTTGGGTCACGATTGGTTGTGAATCGGGAACATAAACCTTTCCACTTTCCTTACTGACGGGATTTGTAAGTCCCGACTTCTGAAAATAACTGTGTGTGTTACACGTTACCTGGAAACCTATTGTGACACCTCAGTCGTCCTTAGAGATAGTTTCTAAATATGGTGTTAGATTGTAGCTTCTACCATACACAATACAGAGCAGTCATCAGGTTGATGACTGTCGCACTACGCTATTTTGTTGAAGCCATTACGGAGAATGTGGAAGCAAAATAAATGTTTTATTTTAAAAGAATATTTACTGCTTAACTGGTAAACTCGTTTTTTCCCACTAAATGAATACGTATACTGATGAATTCTTATGAGTGGATGCATTAGGTCTACTCATGTAGTATGAAATACTAGGGACTTCAAATTTCCGTCAGGTACCTGAGATGTCATGTGGTGGTTGAGGTTATTGAAAGTTTCTAACTGTCTTAGAGCCCATGGGTTATTGGACACATTACGCTGTGTAAATACCATTAATGGTGACTGAAAATTAGTAGTATATTTAGCTTTATTTCAACAGTTGAGTGTTTAGATATATTGATAATCTAACGAGGTCTGCAGTAAAAAATATTTCATACTTTTAAGCATTATAACACTAATAATGTGAGGCTCTACATTCCATAAAATTGTGACAATGTCTTTTCCGGCCGGCTTGTCACCAAGTCTGTCGCCAAGCATTTTAGAGCTACTGCCAGCAGGAGGCCCGATACAGAAACAAATGGCAACAACGTATTCATATAGCGGACCCTGCAGCTAGGCGGGACAAACGCTAAGGAAGAAAAAGAAAAAGCAGAAGAATGTAAGGCTCTACAACGGGAGGGGTCAAAATAGGGTATATGATGAAGTCGCAACTCAAAGAAGTGAATCATTGCGCATTGTAATGCCTTGAGGAAGATTCCTTACCTTGTCTACAAGCACCGCGTTTCCATAGGTATTTTAACCCTACGGCAACAGATACTGAAGAGAAAAGAAAGGCCATGCAAGACCGTAGGCCGAACTTCTACCACACCTCCATGAACAAAACAAAGAAAGTCTAGGTTTTCCGTGTCAAGATACATTCGGCACCAAAATTGGGGGCATTCGTCCAAGCTTGTAGAAAGTCTGAACTCTGTTAATTTAAGAACCTAGAATCTTGGTCTCATTCCCAGTGCTCACAAAGTAAAATATTTATGTTCGTCAATGAAAATAATGCTTGAGCAAGACTGTCATTTCAGTGTTCAATTTGGGCCCGTTTTGTTAGTATTCAGTATATTTAAAATTTAATTGCATACATATGCATATCAAAATATACACATTAAACCGTATTACCATGTATTTCTAAAATATCAATTTATGATAATTCTTAAACATTTTTTACCAAATTAATATATTAATGGTATCAGATTAATGTATATTTGTTAGCGTATCGTGCCACTAACGGAAGCTGGCACTTCAAAATGCTTCCTGGGTGTGTAAAGAATGTTCAAATATGAATCACTGAAATTGTAATATTAAGCATACATTGAGGAATATAATGACAACATTGCTTAAATATCAAATTGTTACGTTTTTATATGTCACTTGCAGCTCCTTCGTATTTCTTGAAAATGAAACAAATATTCATGAAAGAAATTCTTCTATATTTTGAAATAATGTTAACACCTAGATCCTAGAGAATAAATCTGGCAACACTGCTACAAATGTACACGTGCGCAGTAATTATTAACTAATTGAAGAAAGCGATGAAGTGATGTTGTTATTGTCCGTAAGGAAATGCTTTTGAGAGTGTAAACACCGCTCATTACATGTAAAACAAATGACATTGGCACCTCACGCTGTCATTAAAGTGGCATTAGGAGATGTTTGGGCGCAGAATGAAGGCTCCATGGCTATTATTCACGTTAATAGCTCAAACATATCATCACACTTCTCTACCACAAAATGAAGAACAAATAATGCAGTGCAATCTGTCATTCCTTGTATTGTTTCCATTTAGGGGTTTGGGATATCATGGTAATCAGATCCAGAATCTGTTGAATAACCGGTCATATTTGAGTTTCTGTACTAGTACAGGAGGAGTGTTAAGGTTGCGTTAAAGTGTAGCATGTTTCATAATGGAGCACTACATCAGGATGCTGCAATATGGTCATTACTCTCTCCTTACGCACTGAACTTGACGGTGGGCACTTGCTCATATTGTGAATCTGCAGTGATGCTCTTTGACACCACTGGTCTGGGGATCGCGGCTCCAGCTTGAGTCCATCATCCTGAAGCACTCGCTGACAGCTCCGAACTCGGTTCCATGTAAGCCTTGTCTCGCTCGGCGGACTGACTTGCTTTGATTAGTGACTGCTGGGCAAGCTCGCCTAACTTTCCAGGACCTCTCTCATACTGGGCAGCAAGTCTACTCACAGACAGCCTAAAATCGCCGAGCCGACCAGCGGGCAGTTGAGCTGGACAACCATTTACTATTTCAAGCAAATGGTCCAATGTACCACCAGTATGGGAAGTGGGCAGTTCTGAAACAGTCTACGATAAAAAAGGTAAATTCTGTAGGAATTACTTTCGTTGCTTCTATTAGGAGTTTGTATATCTTTTGTCGGTCACCAGCTCCATGTTCTTGTGTAAGAATAGGATGTATTTTCTGACAGTTCCTGTTAGTGGTAACCTTCCGCCTATTGCCGGGAATTAATGTGGAGAAATACGGTATGAAATCCCCCGTTTCAGTCGTGAGGCTAGACTACGCTTGACGTGGGAATGGTTAATATCATCCCTTAAGAAATAATTCCGTGTAATTGGGATTTGTTTGTATCCCGGTTCCTTAGGGAAGAATTCTTAAAGATCAAGGGCAGTCAAGTAACAAATATCAGTTACGTAGTATTGTTTCCTAAGAGGAAATATGTTTTTCACAACGGCAGTTAACGTATAATCAGTGTACTCTACACTGGTATATGGAGTCGTGCGTGCGCTTGCAGAATTGGCCCTTTTGACAAGGAACTCAGCCAATTAAGGTCTAGTGAGGACAACTGCCAACTAATTTTGAAAACAATGACCAATAAGTCATCTTAATTCACTGGTGCATGATAAATATCTGTTGCCAATTAAATAATTTTCGTGATAGTAGAGAGAAGTCCCTTTAGTGTTGAGACGAATAGCCGGGCACTCCTTGCTGCTTGCCTTCATGGTAAACACTTGAAAGATTCGAGCGATCACTGCTCAAATAAATAACAGTTTGATCCATGAGTTCTATAATCAGTAGGAGCACGTGTCTCATTTCACGAGGAGGCAGATATACAGGTATCTACTCCATATTATTCCTGTTTCTATGGGGTCGGGGATAACGTGCGATGGATTTCTATTACGGCTGGATGCCCTTTCCGACGCTAATCGCATGAAAGGAGTTAATAAGAGGCGAAACAAATGAAGGTAAGTTGGTAGGAAGCGTCCATGACCTATTGGAAGGTTCACAACGGAAGAAGAGTACCGTGTGTTTTAGGAATTCAATCTTTGTTTATTCTGACCAAATCTCGTGCAAATTGGGTAGTTTGACCTTTCCATGTGTGATTGCGCAATGTCGCTAGTTTAGCAATTTTGTTGCCAGATGTAATGACTTTACATATCTCATACTGACAAGAAGTGTTTTATTGTTTAAATAGGGATTGTGACCTGTTGCCATCTCTTGATTAATGCTGTGTTTTTGCAATAGTATGTTGGCACTCTCAGAGCAAAACCTGTTTTTTTCCTACCGATGTCTCAGTCTCCTTCATGACGGTGATTACATGGAACCTACTGAGGTATGACTGGAGCAAGTGCTAGTGGTTTCTATGCAAATAACTACGCATAGGGTAAATACAGTACTGGTTTTCACCACAGTAGCCTGGCATATCTTGAGGAGTGCTACGTCTGGCGTTCAGTGTAGCAAAAACTCCCCGAACAAGCGCAGGAAATCCAGTTTCAAAATCGTTTTGAGTACATTACTCTATGTCTGCCCAGTATAATTCTCGATTCACCGGTGTCGGGGATAAGTAAGACACGATGAGGTTGTATGTGGCTGGTGGTTTCTGCGGCCAGTAGAGTAATGTTAATTAGTAATCATGCACCAATTCATCCGAATTGCAAGTGTGTGGACATACTGGTCCCATAGACTCCCCCCAACCCCCAGGGGCTCACATCTAGTGGGACGTGGGTTGGCGACCAAGGTACCCCAGCTGAGTCCGGCATTGCTTCCACTTACTTGTGCCGAGCTCCTCTCCGTCTTCTTTCCTGTCGACCTCCCTTGGTCAACTCTTGTTCTTTTCCGACCCCGACGGTATTAGGGTATCCGAGGCCTAGGGAGTCTTTCACTTTCCCGCCTTAATTGGCCCTTGTCTCATCTTTCCTGAACCCTCCTTCTTCGAGGGGTCAGACCTCTTGTTATCTTTCCATTATATTTCCTTTTCTCTTTAAGATTCCCACACTGTTTTTGTTAATTGGCTCCCCGTGTAGATAAATTCCGCTCAGCCTTTTTTTTTTGCATCTACACTCCTTTGTGTAGGTATTATCAATCTACGTTGCATTTTGTAAGTTTTTTCGATCTAAAATGCATTTTGCGATTGTTTTCAACCTCAATTGCATTTTGTAAAGATTGACAATCTAAATTGCTTTTTAGTAAGTCTTTCAATATAGGGTCTGGAACTTTGGTGAGTATTTTGAATTTCAATTGCATTTTGTAAGTATTTTCAACCTAAACCGCTTTTTTGCAAGTATTTTCAATCTAAATTGCATTTTGTATGGTGGGCATTTTGCAAGTATTTTGATTCTCAATTGCATTTTGTGGGTCTTTGTAATCTAAATTACATTTTGTAAGTATTTTCAATATAAACTGCTTTTTGTAAGCATTGTCAATCCAAATTGGTAGTTTGAATCTACCGTACACTTTGTAAGCATTTCAATTTCAATCGCATTTTGTAAGCATTTTGAATTTCAATTGCACTTTGTGAGTATTTTAGATCTGAAATGTGCGTTTTTCAATCTGAATTGCATTGTGTATTTTCAATTTCAATTGCATTTTGTAAGTATTTTGAGCCTCATGTGCATTTTGTACGTATTTTCAATCTCATTTGCATTTTGTAAGTATTTTGAATTTCAATTGCATTTTGTAAGTAATTCGACTCTACATTGCATTTTGACGTATTTTGAACCTAACCTATATTCTGCGTCTTTTTCAATCTATTCCTTTTGTGAGTATTTTCGTTCTGAATCCCCTTTTGTAAGTATTACCGCTCTCCATTTTGTGAGTATTTTCAATTTGAGTTCCTTTTTGTAAGTATTTTCCGTCTGACTTAATTTTTGTTCTGGTTTCCATTTCATTGTCATTTTGCTATCACCCAGACCATTAAGGGCCGATAACCTAGATGTTAGTCCCCTTAAAACAACAATTATCATCATCATCATCATCATCATAATCCCTTAGACTTCAGACGATGAGCGCACTTGTGGAATGTTTCCAGCACTCAAATTCAATTACTTTCAAATGTACCATTTTAATTTTTAATTTAAAATGGTTAGAAAAATAACATTAATTCTAAATTTTAACAAAGTGCATGAGACTGGTGGAATTCCAACTTCACTAAGTTTTCACTTTTCAGGAAAATGCTATTATATAGATACTATTATCGGTTAAGCGGAGCAGTATGGAATTACTCAAACCATTTTGATTGTACATTATTAATTCCTAATGTTTCCATACCGTTCGACATGCGTTTAGGTTTTAACTAAAACAATATCTCGTACTTTTCAAACTACGATGAAGAGCCACTTGGGAAAATAAGGGATTTATTATCTCTTAATGTCAATAATTGCGTCTATATAACGTGGTTCAATAACTGTGACTTAATTTTGTTTGTAAAGGAACAGACCAAAGTAAGGCTATTGTGAAAAAATATATATTAATGTACGTATATATCTATACATAGGTGAATGAAATATGAACTCGAGATTAATTTACTGCACTTGGAATCCATCTTTTTAATGACAAATACTCAGCTAAGGGCTCGCTCATCTCTGAGCTCATAACTTCAATAAGCGATGACACATAGGCGGTAATTATAGGAGCACTACTAATCTGGACCAGTGACAACCATCATATTATGTAGGGTAACTTTGTGGTGAACGAATTATTAATGAGAGGTTAGAGGTTCTTTTTAACTGAGGTTGGACCTGGCAGGTTTTAATAGCCCCTTCACGGTCACATTGTGTTTGGTTTAATGACAACTATTTTGACAGTTGACTCAAGGTAGTTATTTCGTGTGTTTGGTTAATAAACAATACCATATGGTGGAGGTGCAGCTGCACACAGCCAGAATAGCATTTTGGGGATGCATCGAAGACCACTAATATTTACCCAATGTGCTTGTAATTCCATGTTTGTTTGGTGTTGCTCTTCAAAACTCAAGATAGAGAGTTTCAATCCTGGCTGAGTACCACAGCATTTAAGGGTATTTAAAAACAAGAACCTCGTGTCTGCAGATGGACACCCTGGAGTCGCTTAACCCACAGCAGATAAACGGGGGGAATCAAACCCATGACGTTACATTATTATTATTATTATTAATATTATTATTATCTTTATTTACTCAACTTACAGTTGGTAACATGACTCATATAGGTACTTAAGTACAAGAAAATGAGTAAAGCCTATCGCATACAGTAGGCTACATTTTCAAACTACCTAGGTATATAACATAGACGTTTGACAGTCATATTAGCCTACTTTTGATTTTTGCAAAAAATGAAAGTAGACTTATGAGATCAACACAGGGCGAAAAAAGTGTGTCTGTCTGTGTGTGTGTATGTGTGTGTGTGAGTCTGTGTGTGTGTGTGTATGTGTGTGTGTGAGTCTGTGTGTGTGTGTGTGTCTGTGTGTGTGTGAGTGTGTGTACTCTGAATGTCTGTCCCCCCCTATCAATTCGAACACGGTGAATGCAAATTGAACGAAATTTGGTACAGAGGTAGCACTAGCAAAGGACACCTCAGTGTCATGTTTTATATCGCCGCACTCTTTACTAAAACTGAATGGCGGCCACTCAAACGTTCAAAACGTAAAATCAAATAACGACTAACCAAATCATCCGATCTCTACCAAATTTGGTAACAACATACCTTCGTATAGGATGCGTCTTGTGACCAAACTACAAGGTCGTCCGCCATACCATTTCAGGATGGCGGCCGTGCGAATTATGCAAACTTTATAATCCATATCATGGGACCCACCAGTTCCGATTATCGAGCCGAGAATCGTTTTAACTGTTCTAAAGGAAGAGGCACGTTCGAAATTAAAAGTTTATTTTGTAATACTATAGTGCAGACGTGATTTTAAAAAGCTGAACTGATTCAGTAATAAGACAAGATGGCAGCGGATATCTTGTGCCGGACTTATATTTCACTAATTTGAGTATTGCATGCAATATAGCGTACTGATAAAAAATAAATAAACTTTGTATGAAATGCTTTATATATAAATAATATACTCCAGTGATGAAATCGTTTAGTATAAATCATTATTTGCTAACAAGTTCTATGTAAGTCATTTTAAATAGAACGATATTCGTTGACACAATTAGCTCAGTGGTAGAGCGTTAGACTATCGCTCAAATGCCTATGGTTCAAACCCGATCAGAGCTAGGTTTTTTGCTTGAAATGTTATATGTTTATTGTTTTGTAATGACTCAGATGATTTAAAATTAAGCGTTATATTGTGCACATTATGGTGTAAAATATATATTTAATTAAAACATAATTCGCCAGCAGATTTACTCGGGACATCTAGCTGCCAAAAAGGTAACTTCCAGATTTTATTGAAAAGTTTCTTCTTCTGGCCGCTAGAATGCACTCGCTCTGTTAGGATTATATTGTTCGATATTTCACCAATAGATGTCACGACTAGTCTACGTGGGGATCCATTGATTACTATACCATTATCATTCTATGCGCATCGAATTTGAAGAATGACAAGATGATACTACGATACATTTTAACTTTTCATTTTAAAGGGTTTGTAACAGCCTATTTTGCGTTACTTGAAAATGTTATTAAGCGTTATATTGTGCACATTATGGTGTAAAATATATATTTAATTAAAACATAATTCGCCAGCAGATTTACTCGAGACATCTAGCTGCCAAAAAGGTAACTTCCAGATTTTATTGAAAAGTTTCTTCTTCTGGCCGCTAGAATGCACTCGCTCTGTTAGGATTATATTATCGAAAATATCCACATAGTTTGTATACACACGTCTCTGTAGGGTCATGGAAAGATTTGTTAATTCAATTAGGGTTGTGAAAGCCATGCACAACCAGACGTGTAAAGACATGCCTCAACTCAAAGTTGGATGTTGCCCACGGCAGGTCGTAATAATAATGTTATTGGTTTTACATCCCTTTTAACTACTGCTGATTTTAGAGACACCGGGGTGCCGGAATTTTGGCCCGAAGGGGATCTTTAACGTGCCAGTAAATGTACTGACACGGCTCCCTCGCATTTGTGCACCCTCAAATGCCAGCTGACTGCGCCAGGATACGAACCTGCAACCTAGGGCCCAGCAAGCGAGAACGTTACCGCCGAGCCACGCAGCCAGTCCGGTCGATTATGTCTCCAGATCCATAACATTCTTGAGATACTTCTTATCTTTCTTTCTTTCTTTCTTTCTTCAATGATGGTAGCAGTTTTTATCTAGATTGCGGCGTTTGGTAGAGGAAAATCGTTTCTATGGCCTTCAACAAAGAATAGTTCTATTATACTCTTTGATAATAACAACGAGTTATAACTATACTCATACATTTAGGAGAAAGTAGGCTATATGTTCTTTACTGAACATCTTGTTTTTTGTAATGTTAACTTCCACGTCTCTTTTACACAAGAGGGTCCAAGAAAATCCTAGTGTGTATTCAAAAATCCTCCAACAATGCTGCAGATCTTCAGAATTGCAGCCTTTTGTGCAATAGTGTGGGTGTATATGGGAAGATTTTGTGCAGTTAGATTAACTGAAAAGGATTTAGGTGTCAGGCCAGTGGGAGAAAGGACGAAAGGAAGGATCGTCACATTGTTTGTCTCCAGATTCTAGCCACCTCCATAGCTAGATGAGTATATTTATCAATCTTCTCTGTGTATTTATGGTGGATATTATGGCCATTCGAAACAGGTATTTCAATCAAGTACGTGTGATGGTCCTTCTTATCAGTTAAAGTTATGTCTGGTCTATTATGAGGAGTTGTTTTGTCAGTTTGAATAGTGCGATCCCAGTACAGCTTGTAATGTTCGTTTTCCAGCACACTTTCTGGAGAGTATTTGTAATAAGGTGTCCTGTCATGTATGAGATATCGGGTTAGGGCGATATCTTGATAAATGACTTCGATAACATCGTTATGCCTCTAAGTTAAGATATTGGCGCTAGAATTCTGCAGCTGCTGGTAATATGCTCTATGGTTTCTGGGCCGGTATTGCACTTCCTGCATTCGTCAGCTATAACAGTCTGATCTTTCAGGATGTTTCCTATAACTTCTTGTAGCGATAACTTTGTCCTGTATCGCCTGGTTAAATCCCTCAGTTTCTGGAAACAGCTCACCCCTTGACAGCCATGTGTTTGAAAGATGTTTGTCAATATTCTTGTCATTGCACTGGTTGTAGAATCTGCCATGAAGTTATTTTCCAGCCCATCTCTCCACCTTCTCTCTGTTCAGTGTGTTCTTGTCTTTCATGACGAAATTTCTTTCATGGAGGTTCAGAGGAGTGTGGTTGAAGTCAGCTTGTGCTACCGCTCGGTGTAAAACACTGGTATCTTTTCGAGAATGAAAGTAATTCCTTAGATGTATAACTTGTTGATTGTGCAGAGCTATAACAACAAGAATACCTATGCCTCCTTTATTTCTGGATGTTGTTACCCTCTCTATACAAGCATTGAGATGCAACATTCTGTGTTTCGTAAGCATAGTTCTTATTGTGCGATTAATGTTCTCAAGGTCTGTTTGAGACCATTTTAAAACACCAAATGAATACATCAGCCCAGATATAGCATATGAGTGATAGCTTTTGTTAGGTTATGATCACTAAGCTTTGTTCTCTGCAGAAGTCGAAGTCTGTGATTAAATTTCTGGTAGAGGTTCTCCTTCTCAGATTTACTGTCGATTCCAACTACTTGATCAAATCCTAGGTATGTATATGTTTCATCTTCCCCCATGCTGTCTATTCGCTCATCAGCTGTTATGCTTATTCCCTCTGTTCTACACCACTGTCCTTTATTGATGCTGTTGATTTTGCATTTGCCAGTGCCAAACTCCACGCACATGTCCTTTGAAATGTTATCTGTTATATTGATGAGTGATGCAAGTTGGTTCCTATTTGCTGCATACAGTTTTATGTCATCCATATAAAAGAGGTGATTTACTTTGAGGAGATTTTGTTTATTTTCTTTTATTTGGTATCCGTAGTTATTCATCTTCAGAGTCTCTGATAAAGGGTTGAGATATAAACAGAACCACAGTGCACTTAAGTCATCGCCTTGAAAGATACCACGTTATACCTCTGTTTCAGTGATATTGATGTTAGATTTCAAGATGATTTTGGTACGCCAAAATTGCTTAGTGATATCAAGGAAGTTGATGAGTGTCTTGTTTACTCGGTATATCACAAGGGTATGGATGAGCCAGCTGTGGGGCACCGTATCGTATGCTTTTCTATAGTCTATATATGCCAAGAAGAGGTTACGTTGTTGCTTTTGTGGTTGATGTATAACCACACTGTCAATGGTGAGCTGTTCCTTGCAGCCTTGGCCACCTCTCATACAACCTTTTTGCTCCTCTGTCAAGAGGCTATGCCAGTGCATGTGACCATAAATGACATTAGTGATGACCGATGTGATGATCTTGTAGAGCGTCGGTAAAAAGGTTATTGTTCTGTAGTTTGCTGGATTAGCGGTATCATCATTCTTAGGCAATATGTAGGTTCGTCCCTCGGTGAGAAATCGTGGAAACTCTTCGGAATCATAAATTACCTGAGTTACAAGATCAGCCAATTTTCGGTGTGTGCTGGTAAAGATTTTGTACCAATAGTTCAGAATTTTGTCTGTTCCAGGAGTTTTCCAGCTGTGTGTTTTTCTGATGGCTATTTAGATGTCCTGTTCAGTAATGACTAACTCTTGTGTTTGATTAATATGATAGTGCTTCTGGTTGATTTTATGGATCCATTCTGCATCTTCTTTATGCTGCACCGGGTTAGACCACACATTACGCCAAAAGTTGCTTATTTCCTTCTCATTCGGTGTTTTAGAGATTGTTGGTTCACGGCGGCCATCAAGATTCGCGTAGAAAGTTTTCTCATTAGCTCTGAAGAGATAATTTTGTGTTCTTCTCTGATAACTTTCCTTGTATCTCTTGAGTTTCGCTGCTTGTACCGCCAGTTTTTGCTTGTAGTCGTCCATGATATTCAGCATTTCTTGATTCCCTTTGTATATTATATTCGGAATTATCCTCGTGATTTTTGAAGTGATCTATCGAACTCTATTATCTGAAGCTTATTGTGTGGGCAGACCTATTACATTACGCAATGACATTATTTTATTATTGATTCGTCTTTCCCACGGAGGTATTCTTTCTGTACGAGGACTGAAGTTTTGGTTGCTGGGCACCTGGTCATGAAGTGATACCACAGTAACAGCTGCGCAGTATATGAGCAAATGGAAGTCCGTAAGATTATTTACTGTTTCTAAGAATGCTGCCAAGCAATTGTTTACATCCTAAATTTTATGTCTGCTATTATCTTTTAATCTTAGCTTGGGAATAATACTCCTTGAATTTGGATCACTATCTTCCCATTTCATTAATGCCGTCTGCAAAATGTTGATCACATTTCTACGATCCTCCAGTGTGTTCCTATTGCCTTCAATTTTGACTACAAAAGGTTGATTACCGGTACTTTCTGCAGTACCTTGACGTGGTGTGGTGTCTAGGTTAACAGCAGGATGATCTTCATTGTTGGTCTCCTGCATGGGTTGTAGTTCTGAGAGAACCCTATCTTTAATCTGTTGAATTTCAATTTCGCTTAGGAGACTGTTCCTTATTATGGTTCTACGCTGATCACTTACTCGCTGTTCTGTGATATTCAAATGGGAATATTTACTTATAAACTTAGAATGCAGAGAAGTTCCATATCCAGTCAGATTTCTTTCCATGTCTGTAGCTAGGAAGTAGAAGCGCATGACGTCTGTATTCATTTCACTTGTCCATTGCATGCGTAGTCTACTGCGGCCAGCCTTGGTGGTTGCAAATGAATTCTGCAAAGCACTTTCGGTCGTGCTGATCTGTTGATGTTGGGTATCAGGAGAATTTTCGTTGGCAGCGGGGATTTCTTCGGATGAAATGGCAGTTGTTCGCGCATCCACAACCTGCCACTACTGGTGGCTCGTAAACTGTCACGTCCTGCGCCAGAACTAGACGTGCCTGGACGATCCTCCGGTAGCGGGCGTTTAATTAATTCAGAATTCACAATTGTCGTAAGACACTGGGCATTCCCTTTTATACCTATGGCAAGGTTTACAACATTCCTGTGAATGCTAGTGTTTTGTTTTGACTGATCGACGCAGGTTCTTTTTAAATATGTGATCCAACTGATATCAGTTCACTCAATCCTAACCTCCATTTCTAATGAAATGAACGATATTACACAATGCATATCCGTTATAGGGGCCCAATTGGACTGCTTGAGTAAACGGAGTAATAAACACACACAACAGGACATAGATTAAACTATTTTAAACGAAGTATTTGTGGTAATGTTAACCTAACCTGTACCATCAATTCCTAGGCAACCACGCAAACAAGTTTTATGCACAGACATATGATATCCAAATATCACTATAAAATCCTCGTACAATCACTATTAAACACTGTGTATTGTCAGTAAGTCACTCAAAAACATCTTTCAAACCATAAAACACTCAAGTAGACATGAAATAACTAAACAAGCTATATAAATAGGAGGAGCCTCGATCCGATCAGCCTCACCAAGTCACAGCCTTCTATTGTTATTATTATTACCATTATTATTATTATTATTATCCGATGAGGCCTGCCGTGGACCACGCACCAATTTAACTTATTCACTCTTCGGTTTTACGTTATTTTCCGTTCTTCCCAATATTTCTTCATTCTTAGATTATGCTGCTTCTTTCCGTCCTCTGACCACTTCACCCCAGGTTTCCTCTCCACTCTTCCCTGGAATCATTCCATACTTAACACCTTCTTTCGAAAAATCTCTCTATCCACAGTGTCTTCTTCTCTTATATTATTTCTTTCTAAATCTTTCTTTACCTCATTATGTCTTCTTATTAACGGTTCTGATGTATTATAGGTGTGAAACGTAAATTGAAACTTAAATAGTGTTGAAAGAAATGAATGATATTACGAATTAAATAACCGAACATGAAAAATACATTTTATTAACTTGACTGTTACCCAAATAAGACATATCTCGGTGTGATTATAAAATAATTGAAATGAAGATACTGTAGTTCAATTGGTTGACATGAATCTTGGCTAGATTCTCACATGAATAATGTTGTAGATAGGTGTATATAATAATCCACGTTTATGTGTAGAGGGGCACGATTGTGATCCATCGACACTAATGATTTTAGGTGATAAAAATGTATTCAGCAGATGCAATATGGGCATCAGCACCATTAATAAGAAGACATAATTGATTTTTATTTAACAATATTTGTTTTTTGACCATGGTCGTCCAGTATGGCCACGATGTCTTCAACCAATAAATTGATTACTTTATTTTAAATTCTACCCTGATCTAGGATGTGAACAGGATGTCTTAGAGTACGTGGAGGAGGTGAAGAAATAAGTGACAGGATGATCATAGGAAGGATACAGTTCCAGACAGGGACAGAAGATCTTTTTCAAGTATATGCTCCACAAACGGGGAATAAAGGATGACCAGTGGGTAACTTTTTCCCATCGTAAGCCTTATTGCACGAGATCTATCTTGGATTCTCGAGTTCTTCTCTGAGCTAGTTCATTTTTTTCTTCTCCACAGGCGTTTTCTTAAAGCATTCTTTTAACTATGTGTGTTCCTATCCCTGGTTGATCCATGTTGGTAGAATTTTGTTTGTTTTCCTTTCTTAGCCGGGTACTTCCAGATTCTGCGATCCAGCTGTGTTTTCGGATATTACCCATGTGGAACAAGAATGGGAAAAGTTTAAGAGTGCATTTGTAAACAGTGTAGAGAAAACATGTGGTAGAACATCAGGTAAGTCCACGAGGATACGGGTACAGTACCTACCGTCAGGAAAGGTACGGGAAAAGGCGACAAAATGATGGAATGATAGAGTGAAAGAAAAGGTAAGAGAGAAGAAGAAAACTTGGAAGGAATGGAAAACAAAAAAGACTGAAGAAAGTAGAGAAAAATATATAGAAACAAACAGAGATTGCAAGAAAGTAATTGCAGAGGAAAAGAAGAAAGGCTGGGAAGAATTTTTCTTATAATCATTCCCACTCCATTTCTTGCCTCCTGTCCTCCACTGTAAAACTCTTCTTTAATTTTTCCGTCTCTCTCTCTCTCTCCACTAACAGAGATTTCTTTGTATTTAGCTCTCTTGTTGTGTATTTTCGTATGTTATCTTTAGTTTGTTCCTGGAATCCAGAAAACCTGCTTCGCCTTAGCTTCAGGCTTCTCCCTGCAGCGCTTCATACGGCTAATTGCTGAATTCAATGTTCCTGGTGGCCAGCGTGTGAACTCCTTGCCTGCGGCTGCTGAAGAATGCCTACTACCACAACTCATTCCATAGAGATGGCAGCCTAATCACACCTACGTTCTTTTTAGACTCTGCCCCAAGTACGATATTTGTGTTCCTAATTTATTTCTTATGTCATATGTTGGTATCTGGTGTGTCTTACGTCCCTCCTTCCCCTTACCCTCGCCTCGTTAGCTGCACTGCTGTGAACTATCTCGCTTGTCAGGCTCTTACGTGCAACCAAGCAGCTTGATTAGACCGCTTTCCGAGGGTCAGTCGCCTCGCCCGACATTTTGTTATCGCTATGCAGTGAACTCTACATTAACCTCTGCTAACAAATCATCATGTGAAAGATAAGTACAAAATCGGTATTAATCCAGCCATGAAGCTGTTTTAACATTTTTATCACGTAGCTTTTAACTATCAGGCTAGTCAACAATCGCTTAGTGCTGGATTCTACTTGAAAAGTAAAAGCATCAATTTGTTTTAATTATCAATTTCCTCCTACGGAGTTCATGTCAATGAGATATTGCAACTTGTGTCTGGGCACACCATGGGAATTTTCATAAACTCTGTCCAATGCCAATACATTGGGCCTCCGTGCGATTTGCATTACACTCCGTCAAATCCAAGAAAATTCATCTAGAAAGCTCTCGAAGCATTCTCTTCAATTTAAAGTCTGTGACTTCACAGTGAAATACACTTGTTTCCACTTCTTATGGATTAATGGATGAGCACTGCTAATAACATAAGACTTTCTGGATACTGAATCCATGTTCAAAACTGAAATAATTCACAATAGTAAACGGTGTCTTTTCTTAACTCCAAAATTATGCTCCTATTCTAAACACTCGAAAGTGGTTCGCGCTATAAAGAGTTTGGTTTATAAGTCGTCGCAGTGCTGCGCATAGAGAGACTTAGAGTGAAAAAGCCTTATTTCCTTCCCTCCCACATGTCACCCTTTATAAAGAAACTTAGCTTAAGTAATTCACGTGTTACTTTGTAATTTTTGAGGCTACGTCTGTGATGTCCTACCCATTTCTGAGCTTACAATCAAACGTCATTCTGTTTATATAATCCATGTGGTATATAAGCCACTCCTTTAATCCCAACATAGCTGTTGGATTTTTCCTTTTATGTACTCTCGTTGGTTGTTTTTTTTTTTTCAACTTACAAGTTGATTGATTTGAGTCAAAGGCTCAGTTCAGAGTCCGATTTTACTGCTTTCACCTGAAAGCTTTCTTATAATGCTTATCAGCATTATATTGCTTATGTATTTTCAACTCTCATGCTACTTCATTGCTACTTACATTATATTGCACAAATGCATAGACACCTGTTGTGCCCAAGATCTCATGATCAAAAAGTCATTGAATATCTTAGCCCTTTTCAAGCTTTTCTGTGTCTATTGTAGCACGTCAACTTTCAATATTGTTTAGGTCGCCACCCTCTCTGGTAGGCTGGCGACGATTGGCGGAGGGGTAGCAGTGTGATAGGGGTATAGCCGCGTGAGAAGGTAACTTTCTGAACGGGATGTGTGTGTGAATGCTGGGGATGTAGGGATGAACGAGTGTAGAGGGAATGGAAGTAGTTTCAGGATGGGTACTCCCTATAGATTTGTACGCGGGCCATCTGCTGGGGCAATGGCATGCGCATGTGACCTTGCGCCGACAGCTGGTTACTGCTACGTCAGCGGATTGGTCGCAGGCCGTGGTGTAATCGTGGAGAGGGGAGCTGGGATTGTAATAACGAGGCAAATAAAAGAGAGATTCCTTAGTTGTAACTTAGGGTATAATGCAATAATGCAAGGAGGAAAGTGTTGTCAAAAGGGACAGAGGAGGAAAAGGGATAAAGCTGGCACACTCCCCATTTGGAAGTCAAGTCTGGAAGTCTCGTAGTCTAGCCGTCCTCCATGTTGGGGTAGCGTTGTTTTGCCGAGGGGCGCCGCCCTCCGGCATACGTTGCACTCTCCTCCGTCAGAATGTCTGTCCCCAGCGCGTAGGTCCTATCCTTATTTGAATGTTCCTCTAGGTCGAGAGTGGTTAGCAGTATTTGTAGTTTCTGTTTGTTTGCGGTAGTGTTGCAAACTTGCAGTGTCGGTGTTATTACCTTGAGGCAATAGCTGCTTCACCTGTGTGTTATTTAATAATTGCGCTGTTTGTAATCACTTCCTCATGTTCCTTTGGTATGGGATTTGTTAGGGGTTTTCAGGGCGTTGTAACAATATCCTTACTTGTATATCCTAATTTAGGCAATAATTGCTATTCCTTTTAAAATTGAAATTTTTAAGCTCAATCCTGGTCTGAGACCAACATTCTCACAGCAAATGCTCCTTTTGTATGCCAACATCACAGCAATTGAATTGCTTATTTTTATATACGTGGCACAGTTTTAAAATTTTGGCCACGGTCGCCTCTGTTTGAATCCTGTAGAATTTGTAACCGCTTAGGGTTAAAAATATATGCCTAATCATTGTAAAAGCTAATCAGCATTGTTACTTACCCATTGATCTCACGCTTGGCGGCAATTTGATATGTGCCACGCGAACTTTGGTAATCTTTTGTTGTGCTATCATCAAAGTTTTGTCTATCTATTACTTCAGTTTTTCACAGATCGTTTTGATTGTATATCGCAGGTATAGTTCGCTCGGGTAACTTCCTGCCTAGGGTCGTATCTTGTTCATGCATCTTGATTGCTGATTTTTCGTAATCAAGACTGTGTATGACTTATCTAAATCTCTTATTTGTACTCTTCTTGTGGGAGATTTAGTGTTATTTTCTTAGAGCACATCAAACCTACCTTCAAGTTTGACCATATTTGTTAATCACTTCAATCATTGTAAATGGGCCACGGGCCACTCCTTCCCTAACACTTCTCTTCTTGAGTCGCTCGGAGTTTTCACATTATTATTACCTTTATATTCCAGTAATTATTTTGTATTAACTTGTTTCCTTTTTTTTCATTTGTCAATAAAAGGTATTTGTTTGGGTTCGTCCCTTGTATCCAATCATTTTCTTTCACTCCCAACCCTTTTCCTCATTCTACTACATCTTCTCAATGGTTTTGATTGGAATCTCCTTCCAATTGCTCCACTTTTATACTGTGCTGCCAAATACCAATCACTGCGTGACGAAAATTTGGTCATTTGCAGAAGGTTTAAAAAACGCCGGTTGGCCTTTCCAGAGAAGGCACTAGCAGGTGTGTCTGGGGATCAACAAGCGATCTCATTTTGCAGGAATACCTTCATAAACCTAATTCAATATCCATATCTGAATTAACATTAGCCAGTTCCAATAATGATCGACTAATGTTTTATGAAAAAAAAATGTAACGAACAGGTTTGCAACTGTCAGGTTAAACCTTTAAACTTACAGTAAGCAGTTTTCCAAGTAACATATTTTAGGTATTGCATGTTCACTGAAATAAATTCGGTACAGGTAACTTGCCATAAACTTCATAGAACCTAGCAGCGTTGCCAAGCTAGGGGAGTTTCTGTTAGAGATACGAGGTTCGAATTCCTTCACTGCCAGAAGCTATTTTGATGTGGATTTTCACCGAGTTTTTCCACAATTTCTCCCAGGCAATTTCTGGTATGGTGTTGTATATCAGGTCACGAGACACTAACCCTAAGCCACTACCGTCACTACAGGAATACCAGTGCTCAGACATATTCAACTTACATGGAACTGATAGCCATGATGACCCAAGTCCGTAAATTAATAAAATCAAATTCCATAGAATAATACGGTGCTTGGCTACTCATGAGGAAATGCGTAACTTTAATTTTGTATTTTTAGATACTAATTGATACTAAGCCTATATTGTGTGGGTACATACAATTTCATGTTTATACAAGGTGTCAAAATATCCATCATTTTAGGAGGAGTGAGTAATGTATATGTATTCACCACTCCTAAGGTAGGAAGAATGTTTTGCCTTTGTTTCGCTAGCGGTTGTTATTCCACACGTCCGTCCCTACATCCTGGCTCTGTTACAAAAAGTTTAATCCGTCCAGCAACGATTTATAGTCCTAAGTCTCACTTTCGTAAGTATGGAAATGGCGTCAAAGTACTGACCGCTCCAATCGGTTTTT
This sequence comes from Meconema thalassinum, assembly GCA_946902985.2. Taxonomy (NCBI): domain Eukaryota; kingdom Metazoa; phylum Arthropoda; class Insecta; order Orthoptera; family Tettigoniidae; genus Meconema; species Meconema thalassinum. The sequence continues at coordinate 468,533,419 of OX336390.1, read as the reverse complement.
CACCAACCTGTTTATTTATATGGTCCACTATCAGCTAATAGGCCGCCTGCCTCCTTGCGGTTTCTTCTCTTGTGACATCCCAAGATACACAGCAGGGGGGTTATTTATCGCTTTCGCATGGACCTGCTCCGTTCCGTATTCTCGACAGGGTTTGATCCCCAGACATACCTGCTAGTGCCTTCTCTGGAAAGGCCATCCGGTGTTTTTTAACCACTCTGTAAATGAAATATATGGATACAGATCCATTTTTATGTCTAACTTGCCTTTTATATGTTCCGAACAACAGGAGACTATTGGTCTTACAAGATTGTTAATATCTTAGTTGCAGTCATATCCTTGATGTCATATTCTGTCAAGTAATTGCTTATATTAATACAAAGATTTACTTCACATGATCATCTCTGAGTTTTGATGGCACCCAATTTGGCAGAGAAGCATTTTGAATGTTGGTTGGTTCTTAAGTTTAGGGGCTGCGACAACGCGGTCATGTAGCCCCGTATACTTTGGGTGTGTGTAGAATCTGTCTGATAACCGGTGTTAATTGTGATGCCTGTATTAGTGTGTGTTATCTGCTTTTTTTTCATTTAAGTACTGCAACTTAAAATTTTTCAAATATTTCCTACTTTTGCTGCCAAGCGCCACCGTCAACGACTACTAGGCCAAGTTCAGAACTTAGCTACTAGACGCCACCGCAGTCGGCTCTTGGCAACGAACGTAGAAACCTAAGAGCGTTGTTTACATTCTTAACCTATCCAATTTAGCTTCACACAGGTGCAATTAGTGGAAGGTTCTTTAACATGCCATAAATCTATGACATGGGACCGCCGGCTTTACTTCCCCTCCGAAGGAAGGCATACTGAGGGATTTTAACGCTCTCAAAAAATCCGACGGCTTCGGCCGTGTTTGAACCCGCTATCTTGGGCATAGAGGCTCAGCATGCTACCGACTACGCCACCGAAGCCGCCCATTTTGAATGTAATATTGGTGATTGTAGTGTAGAGTGGGACACTAAAATAAATGCCATCCAATGAATACAATATATTGATACGAGTATATGAATGGAAAGGACACTAATTGGGAAACATCTGTAACCGCCATGTCAATATCAACCCATGCAATTTCTAGTGGGAAATAGCGTCACTAATGAGATGTGTGATACATTACAGCGATTTCTTCCAGGTACCGGTATAATTCTTCCTGTGTGTTGGGTTTCGTCCTGGTGTACCGCTGGGGGTCGTCATCAGCCCATCACTACACAGGGATAACAACTACTTGTGTGTGTCTACAATTATTTCATTCTATCACTGGCCAATTGTTCGTTCAATAGCCCACCCCCTCAGATGATTCCGCCGTCTCTTTGAGCCAAAGTTAAAATGATGTGATTAATTTAGATGATGGTCAAAAGTTTGACGTAAATAATTAATAGATTTGTTGTTTAAAACTAGAAGTAAAATGTAACATGTAAAAGAAATGTAATAACACCGCATTTGTGTTAAAATCACTTCTTGAAAAGAAAGTCATTAAGTTGAAAATTTAGTTTGCTCTGTACAAATTTTATTTTGAAGAATTTTCAAAATGAATGGGATGTTGCATGATAGAAGAGGTACTGTAAGCATGACGCTTATTGAATGTTTAATTGAGGATGAGGCTATTTGGAGTATGTACGAAAAAATGCTACGTTTTGAGGAAGATTTGGGGAAGTGGTTCGTGGTTTTAAGTTTGACAATGACATGGTGAATATTTATCCATTAAACAGTATTTATTTTTGGTTAGTTATTGGTGTTTTAAGAGGCGGAACTACGAGGTCATCTGCCCCAGTATTTATTTGTTTAGCTTATTTTCATTTTATGAAAAATAAATAGGCTGATGAGATCATCTTTTGTCCGTGTGTTTGTATGTGTGACCCCAATAACTTCTAAACGGCTGGAGCGATTTCAATGAAACTCGGCAAAGTTATAGTACTATGTTTCCGACCCCGACCGTGCCATTCAAATTTTATTACGTCTCACCAATCCAACATGGTGGCTGTGCGAAATATTTCACCGGCATTCTTTATCTCCGAACCTATTACCGATATCTCCCTAAAAGTTAGTACAGTGATTAAGGGCATTACTAGAAGTTCACCTATGAGACTTTCAAAATCCTGTTCACTACGAAAGGAACATGGCGGCCAAGGGGAGATGAATCTTTTAAATAGACATTTCCCGCGATTTAGCCGTCCAAACGCAAGGAAACTTGGTACTGCGAATGATTATGCACATTGTAATGCACTGGCATCTACTTTAGTTCAATTGTTTACATAACCTCAAGATGGCGGCTAGGCGAAATATTTCACCGGCATTCTATATCTCCGAAACGATTACCGATATCACCCTGAAATGTTTACGGTAATAAAGGGCACTACTACAAGTTAATCTATGTAACTTTCAAAAACCTGTGTAGTACAAAACGAACAAGGCGGCCAACCGAAGTTGAAACATTTCCGTAGACTTTTCTCGCAATTTAACCATCTGTGCACAGTGAAAAATGGTTCAGTAAATGACTATACACATTGTAATGCACTGGCACCTAATTTAGTTCAATTGTTCACATAACCTCAAGATGGCGGCTGTGCGCAATATTAAAATTAAGTTTTTATTTCCTGTGTATAAATCATGCGATCGAAATGAACGTTTAATAATGAACCTACGCGAAAATCATCATATAGTACATAGCTCTATGGCCTACATAAAAATCCAACATGGCGACCATCCGAAATATTTAGATGGGTCTCAATATCTACGAATCTATTACAGCAATCAAACTGATGTTTTTAATGTTGATAGAGGCAATTAACATAAGTAGGATATATGCAAATAGGCTGGATAGTTCTTCACGGAACTTCTGGCTTAGCCTATTTTCATTTATGAAAAAATAGGCTTACGAGATCCCCTTTTGTCCGTGTGTGTGTATGTCCCCCTGAAAACTTCTAAACGGCTGTAGTGATCTCAATAAACTCCGTAAGGCCACAGCGCCATTTTTGCCGACCCCGACCTTGCCCTTCTAATTATATTAATTTATGGTACATAACTCAATTGCCTATACATATAACAATCCAACATGGCGACCATCCAAAATATTTAGATGATTCTCAATATCTACGAATCTATTACAGCAATCAAACTGATTTTTTTATGTTCTTAGAGGCTGTGAACATAACTTCACCAAACGGACTTTCAATAACCTGGTGAGCACTAATCCAATATGGCGGTGACGCGAAATATAAATATTTAAATGGACGTTTCTCGTGATTTAACCATCCGAGTGCAGTGAAACTTGGTACAGTAAATGCTTATACAAAATTTAATCACTGGCATCTAATATATTCCAATAACTTCGAGATGGCAGCTGTGCGAAATGTTAAAATCTCGTTTTTATTTCTTGTGTCCTAATCATGCGATTGAAGTTTGAATACTACACCTATACAATAATCCTCATGTAATAGTACATAACTCTAAGACCTATATATATATAATAATCCAACATGGCGACCATCCGAAATATTTAGACGGTTCTCAATATGTATGAATATGAATCTGTTACAGCAATCAACAGAAATTTTGTATGTTGATAGAGGCGATTAACATAAGTAGGATATATGAAAATAGGCTGAATAGTTCTTCACGGAACTACTTGTTTATATTTTTCTTTCTTATTTTTATTTTATTTTTGAAGGATACAAGAGCATAAGAAAGGAAGAAAGTTGATATAATTATGCACGATGAATTGATGTCTATGATGATGATAATGATGAAGATGATGATGATGACGAAGATGATATGCCTTATTATTGTTGTTGTTATTATTATTATTATTATTATTATTATTATTATTATTATTGCGTTTCGGCCAACTGAGGACCTCGTCACTTCAACTGGTTTCTTCGTCGAGCTTTAATATTCGCCCAGTACTGTCGCATGAATTCTTGATGTTGTTGCTTCCGTTCTTCCGTCTACTTCATGCCTGTTTTAAGCTTAGGTTTTTGAAGGAAACCCCGGTGAGCAAGGCATTCCGCAGCATATTATGCCTTCGGATGGATGACTGTGTGATAGTGTCTTAGCTTGGCATTTATGGATATTGATTTCTTGTTGTAAACACCCTTTGTTAGATGATATGCCATTTCCATTTTCCTGATGCGTGGTTCAAAAGCTGCCTTCCCGGTCGTGTTGGACTCTATCCACTCACCTAGATATTTGCACGATTTATTATCGTTTAATCTGACCCTCCCACACGACTAGCTCTTTTGGGGCTTGCTTAATGTTAGTGATAAACACAGTTTTCTCAAAGGAGATCTTAGGCCTGCTTTTGCTGCTTGAGCCTCAAGGTGGTTGAACTGCACTGCTGCTGCAACAAGGAAATCTGAAATAATATCGCGAGCTCGCCTGCAAAGGCAAAGGCAATCAACTGTCATGTTCAGGTTTCTGTAACCCAATCTGGCTCCATGTACAACCCCGTTATTGTTAATTTCTTTGTGCCACTCTCGGATGACTTTCTCGAGTGCATAATTGAAAAGCAGAGGTGATAATCCATCTCCCTGCCTTACACTGGTCCTGATTTGAAACGTGTCTGAAATTTCTCCCCTAAATTTCACATTGGAGGTGGTATTGGTCAAGGTCTTCTCGATTATTTTTCTTTTTTCCTTGTCCAATCCCAGCTCCTTCAGGAATTGAAATAGGGTGAATCGATCAATGGAGTCATAAACCTTCTTAAAATCAACGAAGATCAACACAAAATCTTTGGATCTAAGCTTCAGATATGACATGATAGATTTAAGATCCATGATCTGTTCGGCAAATGATCGTCCTTTCCTGAACCCTGCCTGATATTCTCCCAATTGCGGATCTAGATGTTGTTCTGCCCTGGGTTGAAGGGCTTTCGAGAGGTTCTTGTAGGTTATTGTGAGGAGGGAGACTCCACGATAGTTGTTCACATTCAGTCGCCTTTGTTATGAAGAGGGTGAAGTAGAGATGAGGTCCAGTCGCTAGGGAATTCATCCGTTTCCTAAATCTCATGAATTATCTCAGTTAACTTATCGGCGGCTTTTTCGCCAACATGCAGCCATAATTCAGCAATTACAGAGTCCTCGCCTGGTGCTTTGTTGTGTTTGAGTGACTGGATGATCTGTTTAACTTCTTCTTTTGTGGGTGGGGTGGAATACGGGTGTTTGTTCGAATTAGCTTCGAACTGAAACTTTGAGTCTGGAGCCTCGTAGTTAAGGAGAGACTTAAAGTAATTTGCTAGTATTTGGCAGTTTTCCTTGTCATTATAGGCAGATTTTCCATTGGGATCCCTGAAGTGTAGGCTAGGTGGGGCTTATTTACTGATATTCCGTTTAAAGGTTCTATAGAAATCTTTTTGAAGTCTTGTTCAATTTGCCAGTTAGCTTTTGTCAAAAGCACGTTTTACCCCTCGAATGGTTTTTGCAGCCTGTTTTCTCGTACGTAAGAAACTCTCCCAAATATCTTCGTTCTTCTGCGAGTACCATTTCTGCCATGCAATTTGTCTTAGCCTTATTGTCGCATCACATTCCCTGGTCCACCAGGCATGTTTCCTGGGTTTCGTTAATTGGAATGTCTCCTTAGCTGTTGTAGTTGTTCCCAATTCTGTGCAACAAGCTTCTCTGTGAACTCATGATTGTATTGTAGCTTCTCCGTGTCAAACCTATTCAAGTCCATCAGGACTTAAAAAGGGCAAACATGGGGCCGGCCAAAATCTGGGGCAGGACATGATTCAGAACCTAAATTGCAGGTGTGAAGGATCCCCCCAAAGAAAGACCCACGCTTTCAGCCGAAGAACGATTGAGAAGGAGCCAGAGGGTGTAAGATGTTTGGCAGGAAGCTAAACGACAAGGAAGAAGCACCTTAAAGAAGAAAACCTGAACGGTTGTTGTGTATTTGTAATCCATAGGTGGCTGTATCAAATAATAATAATAATGATGTTGGTGAAGATGATGATAATTTTGTTGATGATAATGATGATGATTTTGTTGATGACGAAGATGATTATGTTTATGATGATAATTTTGTTGACGATGGTGATGATGATGATGATGATGATGATATTGTTGATGATAATGATGTTGTTGATGACGATGGTGATGGGTATGATGGTGTTTTTGTTGATGATAATGATGATGATATTGATGCCGATGATGAGTTTGATGATGATGATGATGATGATGATAATGATGTTGTTGATGACGATGATGATGTTATTGCTAACCATGATGATGTTTATGATGATGGCTTTGTTGATGATGATAATGATAATGACGAGCGACCAGTGGCTGAGAATGTATTAATTTTATATTCCAGCCACCAAATGTGATACGTGATAGGAGAGCTATTATGACCCATCGTCGTAGGACTTGGATTGCCATGGTTTCATCTCACAATTAAGTTATATATTCTGACTTCCTCGGCCGGAAATTTAACCCGTAATTTTGGGATCTGGAGGCAGCCACACTGCCACTGAACTACCGAGGGGCTTGTGGTGTGGTTATATCCAATGATGCAGCTAAAACGACGGCAAAGTGGAGTAACTCCGTGGTTATCATTTTTATAATACGCATTCTTTATCACACTTTTATCATTTAAGCCGGCATTAGTCGGCCTCATAGAGCAGTTTTGTCGCGGCGTCCTCTTAGATCGCCTAGTTATAAAATAAGTTCAAATGTCCTTATATATTATTAATACCATCTAGATTGAATGGACGTAATAGAAAATAGACCAGGCAAGTATTCTCAGCTTAAAATAAGTGCTCATAAGATACTGAGACCGTCAGTGGAGCTGCCAGGATAGCCAACAACCGCAATGACTTCCCTAACATCTCACCCGTCGGACATAATTGCCGTGAGGATCAGGTGAACTTCCAAATAGGCTAAAGCGGCACGAGAATCTGTAGTCCTCAGGGATCGTGGTACATGGTGACGATGGTCATAGACTGCCTAAGGAAAGGTTCACCTTAAAAAAAAGTCCTCTCGGCACGCCGGAAGGCGGAGGTAGATTTCACCGGACAAACTTGGGGATAGGCGAAAATAGGCAGAATATGCAGGTTTTCGTAGAAGGTATTTTATAATTGGAGCTTAATTAACTTTGTTTTTCGTCATTTTACGCTTATTTTAAACATTTTATTGTCTTATGGGAACGGTAACCTTCTTGTCATTTGGGGTCCATTTTTATACTTGTGGTCACACTGTCCTTATGCAAGGTTTCGACACTGATGTGTAACTATGTAACGGTCTGTTACTTCTTCACGCAAAATTATATCTCCCGCAGAGATTTTGGTTGGTTCCTCAGTTTAGGGGCTGCGACAACGCGGTCATGTAACCCCGTGTACTTAGGGATGGCTGTATTAGTCTGTAATTCAGGTAAGGACTGCAGACGGTCAATTTCAAGCATAGTTCCCAATGTTGCTACCAGGTACTACCGTCAACGACACCTACCTGTGAACTTGGCTACTAGATGCCACAGCAGCCAGCAACTCGCAACGAACGTTGGAATTTCCCCTCCAAAGGAAAGCATACTGAGGGATTTTTAGCGCTCTTAGAAAATCCGACGACTTCGGCCGGCTTTGAACTCGCGACCTTGGGCATAGACATTCAGCATGCTTGCTACCAGTTACGTCACCGAAGCCGCTTCACACTTAGTCAGATGGAATTCTGAATATGAGCTCGTGCAAGTGCGTTATCTTGGCAACGTCTGATGGCTCATCCCTCATCAATTTAGTAGAGTTGCCATGGCAAGCACTGAGAGCTCTTGGCATTTTCTTATAATTCCGAAATCATTTTTCTCATCCCTTGGCATAATGGTGGGTCATATCAAAAATTCTTTAAGACAAAATTTTAGGTAATTATTAGGGGAATATTGTCCATTTTGTACGGTTTTGAGATTGTGCCTATTAAGAGAGATATGATTAATGTTTCCCGAAAAACCCACTTTTTCCCACCCCTTTGGTCAATGGTTGGTGCTATAAAAAAAACTCTTCAAACATAAATTTTTGGGCTTTATCCGACACATAGTATGAACGTTGAACGGATTCGATATTTCACATATTAAGAGAGTTATAGCAATATTTCACTTTTTCGAAAAAAGCCCCCCATTTTCACCCCCTTCGACCGATTTAGCCCATTAACGAACTCGACCGAGATTTTATAGGTATACATATTCGGTAAAATATTCAAAGTGATTGGTGAAAATTACGGCAGTTATCGTGTCCACAAGAAACTGATATGCATATATATATATACACATATACATACATAAATTATATATAAACTTTTGAACTGACGGTGGTTTTGGGGTCTGGGGGATGTGAAACGCGAAGATATGTCGAAATTTTACGGAAGTCGAAACATGGTACCCATTGCAATAGTTAGCTTTCTAATGAAATCTACCTCTGGTTGGTTCCTCAGTTTAGGGGCTGCGACAACGCGGTCATCTAACACCGTGTACTTTGGGTGAGTGTATAATATGTCTGATAAACGGTGTGAATTGTAATGGCTGTAGTAGTCTTCATTCAGGCAAGGACTGCAGACGGTCAATTTCAAGCAGTAGTTCCTAATGTTGCTACCAGGTACTACCGTCAACGACACCTAGCTGTGAACTTGGCTACTAGATGCCACCCTAACCAGCAACTCGCAACGAACGTTGGAACTTCCCCTCCAAAGGAAAGCATACTGAGGGATTTTAGCTCTCTTAGAAAATCCGACGACTTCGGCCGGCTTTGAAACCGCGACCTTGGGCATAGACATTCTGCATGCTACTAGTTACGTCACCGAAGCCGCTTCCCACTTAGATGAAAATACTGAATCTGATCTCGTGTAAGTGCGTTGTCATGGCAACGTCTGATGGCTCATCCCTCATCAATTTAGTAGTGTTGCCATGGCAACCTCTGATAGCTCTTGGCATTTTCTTATAATTCCGAAATCATTTTTCTCATCCCTTGGCATAATGGTGGGTCATATCAGAAATTCTTCCAGACAAAAGTTTTAGGTAATTATTAGGGGAATATTGTCCATTTGGTACGGTTTTGATATTGTGCCTATTAAGAGAGATATGATTAATGTTTCCCGAAAAACCCACTTTTTCCCACCCCTTTGGTCAATGGTTGGTGATATAAAAAAACTCTTCAAACATAAATTTTTGGACTTTATCCGACACATAGTATGAACGTTGAACGGATTCGATATTTCATATATTAAGAGAGTTATAGCAATATTTCACTTTTTCGAAAAAAGCCCCCCAGTTTCACCCCCTTCTACCGGTTTAGCCCAGTAACGAACTCGACCGAGATTTTATAGGTATACATATTCGGTAAAAAGTGATTGGTGAAAAATTACGGCAGTTATCGTGTCCACAAGAAACTGATATATATATACTTTTGAACTGACGGTGGTTTTGGGGTCTGGGGGATGTGAAACGCGAAGATATGTTGAAATTTTCCGGAAGTCGAAATATGGTAGCCTACCCATTGCAATAGTTAGCTTTCTAATGAAATCTACCTCTGGTTGGTTCCTCAGTTTAGGGGCTGCGACAACGTGGTCATCTAACCCCGTGTACTTTGGGTGAGTGTAGAATATATCTGATAAACGGTGTGAATTGTAATGGATGTATTAGTCTGTTATTCAGGTAAGGACTGCAGACGGTCAATTTCAAGCAGTAGTTCCTAATGTTGCTAACAGGTACTACCGTCAATGACACCTATCTGTGAACTTGGCTACTAGATGCCACCCCAACCAGCAACTCGTAACGAACGTTGGAACTTCCCCTCCAAAGGAAAGCATACTGAGGGATTTTAGCGCTCTTAGAAAATCCGACGACTTCGGCCGGCTTTGAAACCGCGACCTTGGGCATAGACATTCTGCATGCTACCAGTTACGTCACCGAAGCCGCTTCCCACTTAGTCAGATGTCAAAGTCAACCCCTGGCACCATCCAGCCCATGACGGGCTTAGGCCGACCAAGCGACCGCTGCCCAGCCATTTGGCCTGCAGATATTGGGGTGACGCATGATCAGCGCGTCGGGTCCCCTCGGCCGTTAATATTGGTATTCGTGATCGGGGTGCTGTTTCACTGTCAGACAGCTACTCAATTGTCCTCACGAGGCTGAGTGCACCCCGTTCCAACCCTCACGTCAGTTTTAAAATCCCTGACGGAGCCGGGGATCGAATCCGGGGACTCCGGGTGAGAGGCAGGCACGCTACCCCAACACCACGGGGCCGGCTTAGTCAGATGGAAATACTGAATCTGATCTCGTGCAAGTGCGTTGTCATGGCAACGGCTCATCCCTCATCAATTTAGTAGTGTAGTCATGGCAACTCCTGATAGCTCTTGGCATTTTCTTATAATTCCGAAATCATTTTTCTCATCCCTTGGCGTAATGGTGGGTCATATCAAAAATTCTTTCAGACAAAAGTTTTAGGTAATTATTAGGGGAATATTGTCCATTTTGTACGGTTTTGATATTGTGCCTATTAAGAGAGATATGATTAATGTTTCCCGAAAAACCCACTTTTTTCCACCCCTTTGGTCAATGGTTGGTGCTATCAAAAAACTTATTTGACATAAATTGTTGGCACTTATCCGGCACATATTATGAACTTTGAATGGATTCGATATTTCACGTATTAAGAGAGTTATAGCGAAATTTCAATTTTTCGAAAAAAGCCCCCCATTTTCAACCCCTTCTACCGATTTTGCCCATTAACGAACTCGACCGAGATTTTATAGGGATACATATTATGTAAAAAATTCAAAGTGATTGGTGCAAAATTACGGCAGTTATCGTGTCCACAAAAACTGATATACATATATACATAAATTATGTATAAACTTTTGAACTGACGGTGGTTTTGTGGTCTGGGGGATGTGAAACGCGAAGATATGTCGAAATTTTCCGGAAGTCTAAACATGGGACCCATTGCAATAGTTAGCTTTCTAATGAAATCTACCTAAAACTAGACTGAGAAAATAAACATCCAGACTTATGTAAAACACCGTGAAAATTTATTGTTAAAATTCTCAAGCCCCTAGCCTAGTTCGGAGGGTTTCAATCGGCTAGTCCGCAAGCTAATAAACAAACAAAAATAAAGAGCAGGTCCCTACCTGAGAAGTTACGGAAAACCCTCGCGAAAGATCTATCTCACAATAATAAAGCAACAACAGCAACACTAGGAAAATGGTACGACGCAAATCCCTAGGTCAAGTTACAAGATCAAGCTAATATCGGAATTTACATTTAACAGGGTAGCAAAACAAATCTAAGTTAGGATGATACCATCTCCATATTTACATTTAACGTTAATTCGTCTAGCTAAATCCTATCAATTAATAACAAAATTTACGGCGATGACGTCCGTAATAGAAAACAATTACCTTCAAAGCTAAGTGAACAGCCGTGTAAAAAAACATTTAGTTATTCTTAGGAACTACGTGCTAACAGCACACAATAGGGTAACATGTAGGATTCATACACTTTTACATCATAAATAAGTAATAAGAGACAACAGATTTATTAAAATGCCTGCCTGCACCTTGGTTTACTCTTTGTAAGCCATAGTCATCTAATGTGTGTAGTTACGGTGACGACTGCGAAGTAAAGACTACGTCTAACATCGCATGGCCTGCGCTCCACAAGCTACGAACTCAAGGTTCAAGCAAGCTTCAGGTCGCTACAAAGTGTCAGCTGTCCTAGTCATTTCCTCAAAAGGAAATACCTTCATTAGCACGGCCATGTCAGCAGGTTCCAAATGCAAAAGAACAAAGTTAGATAGAAAGAATTCGTTAGTTAGCTTTTGTTTTACCAAAATTATGCGTCTTATTATTAAGATGTTGGTTTAGGTTTATCGTTGGTTAATGGCGAATAATACTGACAATAGCCTGGGCACGGAGTGTCTCCACTGAGATCAATCTCCACCAACAGCCTCGACTCAAAAGTCGGAATATAATCAACGAGCAATAACAACTCGGACACACAATAACACAAGTTACCAGCGGCGCACAGCTCGCGTTCAATAACTCTGGGATGGGCCTGCACACTCAGTCACCCTCCATAACATCTGGTCAACGGGAACAATCCCGGACAAAGTACATACAAATACAATAAATATCTCCTATAACAGGGCAGCCTACAACGTACTATAGAAAACCTGACATAACTGTACACGTCAAACGACGGTACACGCAAAAGGGCGCTTAACTAACAAAAAACAATCTATAAAAACATGTGATCAGATACAAGGTTGGACATTGGTTTCCATGAGCTAAATTGCAATGAAAGAAAGAGCGAATACTAAAAGCATTCTGTCTTCCGTCAATCTATGTCTGTCTCATAATACAAGCGTGCTCTCAAGGGCACTGGGTAAACCAGTTTGTGTCGCTACAGGCTACAACATTCCTGCGCGGTCTAACAAAACCCACACTAACTATCAAGGCCGGCGATTCAAGCAAAATAAAAACTGTACAACTGGCCTCATCATAATTCCTTTACCATAGGTTATAAACCTCGAAGAATACGTGTATACAAAACACGCTATAAATCTGAATACAATAATATAATTCCGTCTTTCAAACCAAAGACGTCTAAATGGTAGCAATGTCACATTGCTGGAGCTCTTTGCTCACAAAGGTATAATTCAGTGGTTGCTTGTACAACATCAAATAAGTACGTGTCTTCACATGACACTAACAAAATAATAATTGTGGCGCAGATTCCACACTCTGGATCTGCTTAATGATACGTTGGGAACTGGGTTCGATGCTAGACAACGAAACATCCCTTTTACTTGTAAGGTCTACACTTGACCAGATGGCTTCTGAGCAACATCTCAAATGAAATATAATGCAGTTACAAAACTGGTAATTACAGTCGATTATCTAAATGATATGATTACTCTAACGAAGTCAGGGGTGTAAAAAAGACTGGTTGCAAAAAATGCAGTTAAAGAAATATAACCACGGCATCTGATTGCCATAACTAAAGTCAGCAAAGACTTGAAAAATCACCCCAAATAGGGTTAAACAAAGTAGCCTCAAATGACTACGGTCACGTTTAGCAAAAGATAGGCATTGACGTTCTATGACGTCCATCAAGCTGCACCAGGGTTGACCAAAATGTCTGACCCAAGGGTGTCTCACTCTAACTGAAATAAATGACATCTAAATAGACTAGTTACATTCCCTACCTATAAAAATGGCTGTCACTGAGTTCGGTTGGTTCACAAACTACATTAAACCTACTATACCACCAGAAACTAGAACAAGAAAGGGTGTACAAAAACTCACGAAATGGAGGAGCTCTCACTCAGCCCTCTGTTCAACGACAAGGGTTGTACAAATTCATCCCTGGCTTTCCGGAACGGCATCGTCCTCATCAGGACTCCCATCTGGACTCTTCCAAAGACCAGGGTTCAATCTGTCCCTGTCGATAACCTCGTGGATGTACTGGACTTGCCTGGGAATGGCATCCTGGGTTCCTTCCTCCTCGTTCGCTGTTCTGGAAGTTCCACCATCACGCTGGTTCCAATAGATACATCACCCTCATACCATGATGGTATTAGCCCATGATGTTGGTCTCAAACATGGTGTAGAATAATTTGATCACGTGGGTGGTGAAATAAATCGTGTAGCAGTTCATTCTTTCACTTCAAAATCACAATGTTCGTAATAAATGTTACAGGCTTTAATTGCAATTGATAACACAGCCTTTACGTCGCAGATATCGAATAATACGTGATCAAGCACTATTCTGTGGTTCTTCACGTGTACTGACGCCACTTTTACATCACGTGGCATCCGTGAAATGTGCGTCGTTTTGTAATTGAAAAATTCACTGTGGCAATTCAAATATATTGTATTTTCATAATCACACTTATTTAAAGTAGTTATAACACGTTTACCTCTATATTTTTCGCCAGGCTCTCGGCCCTCCACAAACACGTGGGTACAAAAATGTGGTGTTACGGTAATGTTAGAATTTTCACTATACTTGCCAATTATTTCACAATATGCTTCCTGCTGTTCACTGTGCATCAAATAACAGTGATTTATAGAATATTTGTGCACGATGGCACCCGATGATAACTTCCACGCTAAACAGCGGATATTTTTCACGTCTGACACGACTGCTATAGCTTCACGCCTTCACAGGGCGGATTTTCCAGATGTAGTGCAAATAATTCACTATACAATTCTTACTTATCACTCGTATTGTAACGTATTCGTGCTCGATGGCAACAGATAACAATTTCCACGCTAAACAGCGGATATTTTCTACGTCTAACAAGACGAATGTAACTTCACGCCTACACGGCGTGGATTCTCCAGACGTAGTGCAAGGCACAGGGTTACTCGAGGAAGTAGGTCGTCAAACCGAAGTCGTTGAGCGACTATTTACATTCCTGTTTGCGTATCTGCAAGGGTATTACCTTACCTTAAGCGAAAATAACTTTCTCCAAAATGTTTTAATAATGCAGCATGACGAAGTGGAATATTCTGAGTCTTGTGGAAAGATAAAATTAATTAATAAGACCTCAGATAAATAATTAGCAGACTTCACCAAAGTCAAAAGTGCGATTCTCCGCTACTTCAAAGAGTATAGCGTGAGCTCTCAGCTCCACGTGGCTTTCTGGGTGTGTTCAAAGGTACTACATCCCATCATAAATGTGCTGTTATAAAAAATATCACATGAACCTTAGCTCGGCGGGTTCAATACTATATAGATGGAGGGAAAAATAGGAATTAAGCATGAATTCCCTTTCTCCAGCGTCACTTGCAGAATATTTTTTTGTGTATGTTGTAAGCATTGGCGGCTGGTGAAAAAAATCAGATGTGTGCTGTAACCCATCCCCCTTCCATAATGTAATAAAAATATTTAGAAACATAATTTATAGAAACACGTACAGGCTCTCCACTGAGTTTTCCATACGGAACAACCTCAACACGTTCCTCATTCAGAATTAACAAAACACACAATAACACCTGCAATGAAAAAAAATATATATATTCACCTTATCATTTCATGTGACCAGTGCTGCCGCTCTGTGGTCGAACGAAGAATCACTGTGATGTCTTAATTCTAGTCTTAGCCGTTGTCCCAACAGCACAACGGAAAAGTTGGGCACGCATGCGCAAAGGCAGAGTTCATGTTTGCTGGCAATAGTCGTAGAAATTCTCGTTGAGCTGCGATCTTCACACCACATGGATAGTTTACACGGTAACTAGAAGAGACGGTAGGTGTAACGCGCAGCTTGTCGAGAGAGCGTGACGTCATTGGGCTCAAGAAGCAGAGTTGCTGTGTGTTAAAAGCAATGCGTGGAGCGGTCCTTGCTCAATTAATTTGTATTGAAGCAATAAAGAGGACAGGATAATGATATTATATTTAAGACAAATCAGGCCCTAAAAATTAAGAAATAGTTTAAGCCGACTTGGTCTAAATAAGAACACATAATTCAAGTAAGATACACACGGTCAAATTGTGTTAAAAATTGCCAAATGAAACCTACCTTTCAGGATGTAATTTTGCTCACCTTCTTTAACTTCTTTCGTGTAGCGTCAGCATCCGCACCCGTGGTCCGACTCAATCTCTTAAGAACTCTTTTCTTATTCAGTTCTTTCATTCTAATAAATGAACGCGTTCTCACAAAACATGCAACTGCAAACTCATCGACCTCACTATATCACTGTTGGACACTTCCTTAGATCATTTCCGTGAAACCTTTGAAATTCTTTTTCTAATTCACAAACGATATTGAACCACTCGGGAGATGGGCTCATTAGGACTCCCCTAGACAAAGCCAAGATCCAGTCTGAATTCCTAACACTAATGCACTTTCCAGTTTTTCCACCGAAGTTAAAGGCAGAGACGATTCCCATTTTTGCAATTCGGTATGCAATATACCCGGACAACATTTTCAACAAGTCCTTGTCTTCTAGTTACCGTGGATAGTTAACATGTCAGCGATACCGTTCCAGTGCCTCACACCAGGGAGCCGAGAATCGAATTCTTCCTTTCCGTATGATAGTCAAATATGCCAACGACAACATCTCGAAGCATAGGCCTACATGTCATACACAGAGCATTGATAGTAAAATTAGTAATTTTGGGCTCACAACTACCTTATTTTCCTATGAGGAACGTGATTCAGGTCAGAAATACGCACTAGATTCCAATCATGCAGCATGTCAGGCAAGAGTCAGTGATACTCGAGTGAAAACAGTGTTGCTACATGTGGAAACAAAATGTGTAGCCAAGACTCAGAAACGGTTTCTTGTATTTCAACCAAGGGTATTATTCTAGATGAAAATGACGCCATATCAAACCAGTTTGGTTACTAAAAGACGCTGTGGCTTCAAGTCAGTCTACACCAACTAGAACAGCTTCACGTGAATAGGACAATCCTATTTTCCAAATATCAATACAGTATATGTGAAATCTTAATGTTGATATATTTGAGAGAAACTATCAACCACAACAAACAAGAACATTTTCTGAAGATGCGTGCGGACACTGCGCTTTTCACATGGGTTGGTTGAAGACTTGTGTAACATAATGAGAGAGTTCATTTTGAGGTTTTACGCTTATAAGGTGGGCATTTTGAATACGAAACACATAGGCCTATTTGATAAATTTGACATTTCAAAAAACTAACAATGAGCTACTCACATATTTTCAAGGAAACGTAGCATAGCCTACTCGGGTCTTAACCCACACGCACTGTAGTTAACCTATTATTAGAAAATTCAGCCATTCAAAATACAACTAAGAGGACTGATATTTTTTCATCTATATTGATTTACGAGATTCGCATGTGGCGGTCAATCAGTCCGTCGGTTTGTGGGTGACCCCCGTTTAATATCTTATTTACTGCAGGAATTTCAGAGATTCTTGTTAAGGATTTACTACTACGCCATCCGAAATCGACCAAATAATTTAAGTTTCGGCAAATACCATCAATTAAAATATGGTGGCCATACGAGCTATTTAACCAGTACACAATACTTTATATCCAAAATTATTATAGCAAAATAAACAAGTAGTTCCGTGAAGAACTATACAGCCTATTTTCAAATATCCTACTTATGTTAATTGCTTCTATCAAAATACAAAATTTCAGTTTGATTGCTGTAATAGATTCGTAGATATTGAGAACCGACCAAATATTGCGGATGGTCGCCATGTTGGATTTGTATATATGTAGGTCTTAGAGTACTGTTCCATGAAGATTATTGTGTACGTGTAGTATTCAAATTTCAATCGCATGATTAGGACACAAGAAATAAAAACGACATTTTAAAATTTCGCATAGCCGCCATCTTGTGGTTATGGAAACAATTGAAAAATAATAGATGCCAGTGGATTAACATTTGTATAAGGATTTACTGTACCAAGTGTCACTGCTCTCGGTTGGTTAAATTACGAGGTCGACCATGTGAATATTTATAATTCCCGTCGCCACCATGTTGGATTTGTGATCACCAGATTATTGAAAGTCCTATAGGTGAACTTATGTTCATAGCCCCTATGAACATTAAAAGATTCAGTTTGATAGCTGTAATAGATTCGTAGATATTGAGACCCATCTAAATAGTTCGGATGGTCGTCATGTTGGATTGTTATATATATAGGCCATACAGTCATGTACCATTAAAGGAAAATTATTGCGTAGATTCATTATTCAAACTTTCACTTCGATCGCATGATTACGACACAAGAAATATAAACTTAATTTTAAAATTTGCACAGCCGCCATCTTGAGGTTATGTAAACAATTGAACTAAATTAGATACCAGTGCATTACAATGTGTATAAACATTTGCTGTACCAAGTTTCATTAAATCATTAAATCGCGAGAAAGGTCTATTTAAAATTTTCAAATTCGCTTGGCCGCCATGTTCGTTTTGTAGTTAACCGGTTTTTGAAAGTCTCAAAGAAGAACTTCCAGTAGTGCCCTTTACATCCGTACAAAATTTCAGGGTGATACCGCTAATAGTATCAGATATATAGAATGCCGGTGAAATATTTCGCACAGCCGCCATCTTGAGCTTATGTAAACAATTGAATGAAGTTAGATGTCGGTACATCACAATGTGTATAAAAATATACTGTACCAAGTTTTATTGAGTTTGGTTGGTTAAATCGCGAGGAACATCTATTTAAAAGTCGCAACTCCGCTTGGCCGGATGGTTAAATTACGAGAAACGTCCATGTGAATATTTATACTTCGTGTTGCCGCCATATCGGATTTGTGATCACCAGGTTATTTAAAGTCCTATAGGTGAACTTAAGTTCATAGCCCCTATGAACAAAAAAAGTTCAGTTTGATTGCTATAATAGATTCGTAGATATTCAGAGCAGTCTAAATATTTTGGATGGTCGCCATGTTGGATTGTTAAATCTATAGGCCATAAAGTCATGTACTGTACCCGATACCTATTTTAGGCTATCGGCTACGCCAGCTGACATTAAGCTATAGTTGAGGTTTTGGAAGGCAAGCTGATAAGATAGCGCATCGATCGCGTCAAGAAGAAAGCCAAGATGACGTAGGAGGTCAAGAATCAAGGAGGCATTGAAATCTGTGAGAAGATAGAATTATGAATAAAGATGTGAAGCTTTATTGAAACATATATGGGATTATAATAAGTTAAAACAACTTAGAAGAGTATATATGACATGCATTATATGTGGAAATAATTTTATGGAAATAAGTTATTGTATAACAGAACAGCCGAGAGGATTCGGGTTCGAGACTATCTTCGTGACGTGGAAGCACCGTGGTGGGGAGAATTAGCCACGTGCCGCACGGAGCTCATAAGCTGAGACACAGCGCTAAGCAGTTCAGTTGAGCTCAATGAGGCGAGCAGTACAGAGCAGCCCTATAGCACAGCGAGACGGGCATTGAAGGTCACGCAACACACGTAAACCGTCACGGCAGGAGTAGGCGACATTTCTCGTATCACCGAGCAACAGAGGCCGAGCGGGTCGTTGATACAGGCGACCTAGCCGAGAAGACAATTGTAGATAGCCGGGGTATTTCAAAACCACACTGATCGCATATGAAGACTTTATTTCAAGCTTCATTTCGACGCTGTTCGAACACAGGCTTTCACAAATAACCTTATAACCATGCTGTTATATAATACATTCAAAGCGACTTTTTACTGTTTCAAGTAAACTGAATGTTTGGCATAGGCTCTGATGAACATTACAGCGTGCATTTATAAGAATTTTATCTTATACAATTTTCATGGATGACATATTACAGACAGATACAGGGTGTATCGTAATCTTGAACACTATCTAGTAAAATTTTTATTTTACTCAAGTCGAACTTTGCAGTAAGTTGAGAGTGGACTTACAATTCTCAAACTGAACATTTATCGGAACAGTGGCGCATATTAGAAGAAGAGTAGGGGGTCCGCTGTTTCCATGAACTTTTCGAGAAGGAGTTGGACGATATCCGCTATGGGTAATCCGAGGTTCAACATGATCGAGTAAACGTGAATAGAGACAAGATGGCACCACAGAGCGATGGATTCGGTTCCTGACGAGAGGAGTCCAACAGCTGATTCGCTTGGGATTTCGAAGGAAATCGTCATTTCATGGATGAAATGATATTCACGCCGATCTTACGAGAAATCTTTAGGTAGGGAAAAACGACGATCTTGGAAATTATATTACAACTGATAATGAAAGGTATTGTAAGAGTTCTATCTACCTGATACGATGTTTTTCATGAATACTGGGCACACATGTATATTTTTCTAATAGGAGTGATTTGATTATTAAGACATGGTTTGAATTTATATACTTCGAATTTGCTAGAATATGGAGTGACCATATGATATGGCAGGCATCATTAATCGAAATTCTCACCGTTGTTTGGCTTTATTAAGAAGATGTTTGGTCTTATAGACATTTTTCCAGCTAGGATATTTCTCATGAATAGTTTTTTTTGTGTAACGAGTATTTCTAACTCGTGATCTGCAATTGATTATCAGAAACTACTTCGTCAGTTCATTGCATACTAGCGAGTGTGTATTATTCATCAGTAGGGATTTTTTTTCATTGGATTGTTTGGAGATATTAAGAAGTTATTCACTTTAGTGAATGAACGTCGCTTTTATATGACAACTAGAAACTTGTTGATTCCTTTCTAGTACATTCACTCATATAGCCTACGAGGTGGGGTCCTTCGTATTTATACGATTGTATGGTGGCTACTCACCTTACCCACCGTTCAGGGAACTATCATCCAAGTCGACGGGGCGAGGTCCTTCGTATTTATACGATTGTACGGTGGTTACACATCTTACTCGCCATTGAGGAACTCATTTTATCATCCGAATGTACACGAGATGTAAGTGAATTAAACAAGGAACTACTAGTCACATATCAGTCGAAATTTTGTTAAATAAAGTAACGATAAATGTCAACAGGATTGCATTTAGTAATTCTTGTTTGCCAATCCAATATTTTGTTGCTATACTCTTTTGAGAGTAATTTCAGATTTAACAGCTGTCACAGCTGATGCTTTGATGATTTTTATAATTGTGTTTGATACCTTTGAGAAGGATTTAAAGTAATTTAATCTTGTAAGATTAATCATTAATGGTCATAATTATTTTAAGGCAGATCAGTATTGCAGATTTTGATGTGAGAGATTATAGCACATTGGTGTTTTTCTACGATGTGAATTATGAAACTTGTGAAAGAGAATTTATGCTATTTGAAAGCAAATATTAAATTACTGAAGTAATGTTTTTCCAATTGTTTAAGAAGTTGTCTAGAAGTGATCAGAGTAATTACAGTCATTGGAGATTATGTGCGTTAATAATTTGAAGCCATTTATATATTTTTGTAGATCATGCAACGTGGTTAAGAGAAGTTTGTGATAGGCATTTTGTGGAATTTGCCATTTGATAGTTGCAACGTTGATAATGTATTTTGAAGCGGACATGAGGTTGTCGTACCCAGTCTAGCGTATTTGTTGAAATTCATGCTGTATGTGCTGAATATTTATGGAGTTTTTGTAGCAATTCTTATATTCAAATGTGATATTTGGAATATTGAAGAAGTATAATGTCGTTGTGGATAGTTAGATCCAACGTGATGTCGTGGAGACAATAATATTTTTTGGCATGATAATTAAATACGAGATATAACTTGGAAGTAATAAAACTGTAAGACAACGTTCTATAAACCTTATTAAACAATTTGTTAGGAAATTAAACAAGTAAATGAAGTTGATAATACAAGATTTTCTGAAAATAATAATTAATGAAATAATAATCTGAGATTTAAGCATATTAACGATCTGACCTAATGAAATAAAAATCAGAATGACTAGATGAAATAATAATCTAAATAACCAGATGATTGAAATTTAAATAAGTTGATAAATTAAATTTTGAAATAAATCGATGAATTAAATAAGTGGATGAATTAAAGATTGAATTGATTAAACTGATTGAAATGAATTATTAGACGATTGTAATGATGATGAATAACTGAATTAGAAGGTGATGATTAATTAAAGAAGCTGATGATTAATGAATTTATATGCAATTAAATAAATTTAATTGAGAGATAATTCGAAGGAATTGCAACTTGAAATGTGAATTTAAATGATGTAATGGTGATGAATTAACGATTCTGACAGGAATATTTGGAATTTTGAAGTGAGAATTAATGTGAGAAATATTTAATTTTGATAATAATGATGAGGATGACCAATGAGAATTTGAATTTTCTGTAATTCACAGATAAGAGATTAATGACGATGTAAATAATGTAAATTAATTAGTCAATGTTTAGGAACATTTGATTAACATGTTCTACGTTCAAATTATACCATGCAAACCATAATTTATGTGATATTTAACATGAGTGATTATTATATGTGTATGTTTAGGCAGATTAGTAACTTAATTAAATCCACATTGATGTTAAATTAAAGAGAATTAGGTCTCAGGTTTCACAAATGTCAGTGACGAAAGACATAGTGATACAGTGATCCTGAGAACCCAAGAGAACTTTATACATTTTCTTGTTATGTGGATTGAAATAATTTTGCATTAGAAAGGAGATGGTTCGATTTTTGGACAATGACAATTTAACTTTGCATTCGACCATACTCTTAGGTAGGATTTATATTTAAAATGTCTGTCTGACTATCAAAGTAAAATAAATTTGTTTTTATCTTAGTTGTGATCTGATGATGGTGTGATGTTCCTTTTTCTTTCCTTGTCTTGAGTAAGGCTTATCCGGAAAGGAAGTGGTTTTGCTAGGAATTCAGTTGATGGCGCCCATTTATATTTGAATTATTTTTATTAACTTAAGCCCGTAACGACCCTAGAGATACTTTGTCTCGTGAAACCCACTGCTTTTTCAAGAACTCAGCTGAATTTCCGACACATTCCTTATTTGACTAGAGGTTCATTTAACTCCGCTCTGTCCTGGAACTCCAGGGATGTGATGTTATAGCAGATGGGTCATCGCATCCCCAGGACGAACGGGCACAGAGAGAGAGGGAGAATTG
This sequence comes from Meconema thalassinum, assembly GCA_946902985.2. NCBI lineage: Eukaryota > Metazoa > Arthropoda > Insecta > Orthoptera > Tettigoniidae > Meconema > Meconema thalassinum. The sequence goes on along the minus strand of OX336390.1, from coordinate 468,510,844 downwards.
GCTTTATCCAACTAGTGGGGCTTTTCGATTTTGTTAATTCTATGGAATCACATCAGATTTAGATTACTGAGAGATTGATCTCAAGTTCATTTAAGTGTGTTACAAAATTTATTATACTTAGTCAGACAATGTACTTGTGTGCCCAATCCAGTGTTCATGTTAATCGTATTAGTAATATCATGTTAGTTATAAGATATTTTTCCCTATACCCAAGTGAATGCAGGAATTGAGACATTGTGATGTGTTGTTGTCTAACGTCTCTATATAATTCTATATTGAAATATAATTATGTTGCCAGAGGATTTAGCGAAGGTGTTAGGAGAGTTACAGACGGGTATGTCTGGAATTGCAGAAACCATTTCTAAGATGGAAACTGAAGTTAAAGAACAAATTAATAATTCAGAAGCTAGATTAGAAGCTAAATGTAAAGAGAATGTACAAGCATTGCAAACTAGTACTGAAGAGAATTTAAAATCATTACAGATTAGTAACGAAGCTAATATAAAATTATTGCAGTCAAATAGTGAAGAAAATTTAAAACTATTACAGTCAAATAGCAAAGATGAGTTGATGTTATTAGAGACTAGGCTACAGTCAAATAGCAAAGATGAGTTGATGTTGTTAGAAGAAAGATTACAGTCAAGGACTGAAAGTCATTTAAAAGCTAACTTGAAAGATAACTTTAAATCGTTAGAAGAGAAATTACAGTCTCGTAGTGAAGAAACTAATACTGAATTAGAAAATAAGTTAACCAGATTAGAGAATAGTTTAACTTTGAAGAACAATGAGATGTTGAAAACTTTACAATTAGACATAATTGCAGTAAACATGAAAGGAGAGGAAAATGTTCAGATATTAAGGAAAAATATTATTGAGTTAGAAAGTAGAGGAGAAGAAAATATTTTTACTTTAAGAACAGACGTTATGACCATACAGAAAGACATTAAGTCAGATGTATCGAAGTTGAGATTCGACATCGATGGTTTAGTGGCAGATGTAGGAAAAATTCAAGATTGGTCTACCGAAATATCTTTCGAGACTAAGATTAAGAGTCTAGAAACGAATCTAGGTAACGAAATAAAAGATTTGAAGACAGTAATTGGGACCATTAAAGATGAAGTCTTGGGAGAGGTCAATTCTAATATAAAGTCGTTAGAAAATCAATTGCAGAAGGATATTAGGAAGATAGACGACGATATAGAGCAAAAGGTTAACGAAAACTTAACTTTATTTAAAAATAGAGTCGGAGCAATTGTTGAAGAACGATATAATGAGGTCGATGCCGAAGCAAAAGAGAAACGTGACGGGTTAGATGAAAAATTAATCGCAGGTATGGCAAACTTAGAAGTTAGGTTTACGGAAAGCAAGGAAGCGATGAAATTAGATTCAACACTATTTAGAACAGATGTTGATCTGTTGAAAGAACAAGTCGCGTTAGTGAAGAACACGTGCGAAGGAAAGATTGACAAGTTGAGGGACGATCTAGACGAAAGTAACAGGACGCAGGATGTTACATCGTTAGATGAGTTGAAGACGCAGATGAAGAGATTAGCAGAAGACAGGGTGACTAAACTAGAAACCATAGTTAACAGTTTTACCAGTCAGAATGTAACATCAGGGGAAACATTGATGAATCAAACAGCGATAGACCGCAGTATGACGAATCAAGACACGAGCATGGTAAAAGACCGTCAAATGCAACCGAATGTGACATTCGAAAGGGTCAGTTCAACCCCTCAGGAGAATCCAAGTTCGAGTAGGAGTACGTTAGGTCCAAGTGAACGATACTCAGGTCCAGTCACAATTATAAGGAACCTAGATGACAAACCGAGAAAATTTTCGGGAAATACAGGAGTTACACCAGTAGAATTTCTGCGAGATATTCGAGACTACATGGCGGAACACAGGGTAGCCAAAGAAAGAGAGCTAAGGATAGTAGAACGCGCCTTAGATGGATCTGCACTTACGTGGTTTAGAGCGTTCAGAAGCAACTTTGCGAACATGGAGCAATTTGCCATGGCTTTCTTGAGGAGATTCTGGAGTGCCGAGGATCAACTCAACGTAAGAGCGGAGATGTACTCCAAACGCTATTCTACGTCACATCCGACGCATTACGCCAACTACTTCACGTCACAACTGGCTAAATTACAGTTCCTTATTCCTCCATTGCCAGAAGAAGAGCTTTTGCAAGCTATAGCGCGACAGTTACCGATAGAGGTACAGCGATCTCTGATAGCATCGGGAGCCAATACGCTGGAACATTATGATGACATATTGCGGCGGTTGGATTATACGAGCGCACAGGTTACACCGAGAAGTAATCGAAACGACAACAGAAACACGCAAGAAGTAAATGCGGTAGTCGTGGACAATGCAGCTCAAACGGACAGAAGGGATTCCTGGGAAAACCGACGGAACGATGGGAATCGAGGAAATATCCGTAACGCAAGAGGAAATGATCGATATAGAGGACCATATGAAAGGCCATACGATCAAGAAGCGAGAGATAGCCGGTATAGGAATTATAACCAAAATTCCAGGTATCAGGACAGGAATCGGTATAATAACAGATATCGGGGAAGGAATAACTGGAACCAAGGTCAACAGTGTAATGGAAACGACCGACAGGATGGCCGAAGAAACGATCCTAACGACAGAAGGGATAATCGTGGACATGAAAGGTCAAGACAAGAGGACAGACAGCCTAGTGCACCACTCGAGGAGACAATGAGAGATGCCAATCGAGCCAGCACGAGTGGCGAAGGAAAAAAAAACGTCAAATTAACTCCAGAGGAAAATGAAAATCATTGGGAATCAATCGTCATCGTAGAAACATATCAGGTCAAGGACGAGGATTTAATCGAGGAAGAAGACATAGTACAACGGGAAAATAGACATGAATTGCCAGTTATTAGTGTGGAAGTCATGGGAAAAGAAATAAAGACACTTGTAGACACAGGAGCTATGGTGAGCTTGATATCCATAGGTTGCCTGGATGAATTGAAATTATTAGGAGGAATTACAATGTTGCCAACTGTTGTTAGCAAAATTCAAGGGGTGATTCCAGACAAGAGTATGAAATGTAAAAGTCAGGTACTTTTAGATGTTGGGATTGGAACCAGAAGTTTTGAACAGATGTTCCTAGTAGTGGGTCAACTACATTTTGACATGATCCTAGGAGTGGATTTCCTAAGTGAGAGTGGCCTGATCATAGATATGCAGAGTAGGCGCATGTACTTTCAAGAAGGGGTTATGGAAAATCAAGAATCGGAGATGACATTCTGTAGAGAGGATATATTGGATGAAATTGTATGCAGCGTTGAAAGGTCTATAGAAGATACAATTGGCATAACTAGTAAAATAAATCCAGAAATTAAGGGGCGGTTTGATCAAGTAATTTCAGAATATGAGGATATATTCAATGACAAACCAGGTCTCATAGAAAATTTTACATACAGCATCAAGTTGATGGATGACAAACCATACCATAAAAATTTATATCCCATTCCGGATAAATGGAAGGAGGAAGTTAGCATAATGATAAGCGACATGGAAACAGATGGAATAATTAAGAAAATGCCAACTGCTTATTTGAATCCTTTAGCTGTTGTCAAGAAACCTAACGGTAAGCTGAGGATATGTCTAGATGCCAGATCCCTTAACGAAAGAGTTCTTCCTGAACACGATAGACCACCTGTTATTCGTGAATTGTTACGCCGATTTAGAGGAAAGAGTGTCTTCTCGACAATCGATCTGACTAGTTCATATTATCATGTTGAGCTAGCAGAAGAGTGCAAACAGTACACAGGGTTCTTGTTTGACCATAAAACATATGTATTCAATAGGTTACCTTTTGGTGTGAAAAATAGTGGTCCGGTGATGATCCGAGCACTAGATCAAAATTTGTCAGATGCAGTTAAAGAGCATGTTGTAAGCTATATTGATGACCTGATTATAGCGTCTGAGACAGCGGAAGAACATATCAGACACCTTCAAATGCTTTTTGAAGATCTTAGAAGAACGAACTTCAAGGTGAACTTCAATAAATGTCAATTCTTTCATGAAGAAATTGAATTTCTTGGACATAGAATCGATGGAGATGGTTATAGGCCCAATCCAAAGAAGATAATGGCAATTTCAGAGTTTCCAACACCACGAAAGATTAAAGAGGTACGGCAGTTTTTAGGCATGTGTCAGTTCTTTTCAACACATTGTCCTGAATATACTGAGACAATGGCACCTCTGCAGGATTTATTAAGGAAGGGAAATCGATGGAAATGGGACGATAGATGCAATCAAGCATTTTTAGCGGCCAAGAAAATGCTAATCCAAAATATCAAGCTTGAGTATCCTGATTTTACAAGACGATTCTTTGTAGAGACAGACGCATCCAAAATAGGCATTAGTGGAATCCTATATCAGCTGGATGATGACAAGAAACATAGATATTTAGCTTTCACCAGTCGCAAGCTTAGGAATTGTGAGAAGAATTACTACGCAACTGAGTTAGAGGCATTAGCAGTGGTTCATGCTCTCAAAACGTGGAAGAAGGTGTTGTTTGGACATGACATAACAGTGATCACAGATCATAAAGCCCTCCAATTTATTATGAAGACAGACTTAGCGAGTGACCGCATCACCAGATGGGCTCTGTTCTTACAGCAATTTAACCCAACTGTTGTACATAGACCGGGGAAGTTAAATCTGTTAGCAGATGTGCTGAGCAGAAACCCTTGTGAAGAAGTAATAGTCAACCATATAAATTTGATTCAAGAGGATAGTGGTACTCTAGAAAAGTTGAAGTTGTTATCGCAAACTCAGAAGAGATATGCACCTTTGCGAAGAATTTACCGTTTTCTGACACGTAGGATGGATAACACTGATCCAGATTTTCAAAGAACTGAGATAGAGGCTAGAAGACATCATATTATGGAAGGTGTTATATGCCAATATATTGACCAGGATCATACTAGACTTAGAGTAGTGATCCCACCCAAGCTTGTCAAACCAGTTATTTGGATGATACACCGAACTGCAGCTCATGTAGGTGTAGACAAGACTTTGGCTCTCGCTCAAGAAACTTTTGTTTGGAAACAAATGGGACAAACGATTCGCGACGTCATAAAGACCTGTGACAGTTGTCAGCGAAGTAAATACTCATCTAAGTTAATGAAAGAAGTTCCCAGATCAATATTACCCAGCAAGCCAAGAGAACTTTTCGCGACGGACATTTTTGGTCCGATTCCTCGTTCGACGAAAGGCAATCAATTCGTTTTAGTAACAGTCGATGTATTTTCGAAGTACGTATCTCTATGCCCAATACAGAAAGCTACATCCAAGTACGTAATAAATCGACTTGAGAAAACAGTTATTCCGAGCATGGGGAAACCTGAAGTTTTGTTGAGTGACCATGGATCGCAATTTACTAGCATGGAATTTTCTACTGCTATGGAACGTTTAGGAATCAGGCATGTGTTTAATTCTGTACGGTATCCTGAGGGAAATCCCGCCGAAAGAATTATGCCGGAGATAAGTAAGCTGTGTCGCTTATATGTGTCAAGGCAACACCATAGATGGATGGAAGTGATACCCATCATTAGCCAATGCTTGAATTCCACAGTACATGAAAGCACAGGACAGATTCCGTCCATGCTTCATCATGGATTGAAACCGGATAGACCATGGGATAGAGTCGTGAGGGCACCAGTAGATCCTCAACCCACACAAGAAAGAAGAGTCGAGATGGCAGGAGAGAGGCTCAGAAGACAGGCGGAGAAGAGAGCCAGGAGACAGGCAGGAAGGAGGTTCCACGAGCCATTTCAAGAAAATGATGAGGTGCTGATTAGGAAGCCAGTCACTTCGAACCTACAGCTGAAGATCTACCATAAATTCGCTCCATTGTACGCTGGACCGTTCAGTATTGAACAAACATACCAGAATAATAGCTATAAGATTGTCAGAATGGATACTGATGAAGTTGTAGGAACTTTTAATGCAGCTAGCATCAGGAAATACCATCATGCTGAGTAAAGGAAATTGTAGAGCTATCGTGTACATGTATAATATATTGAATGCCTGAGAGTGTATTTTTTTTCTCAATCCTGAAAAAAAAGGAGATGTACGGGAGAGATGTACCCGATACCTATTTTAGGCTATCGGCTACGCCAGCTGACATTAAGCTATAGTTGAGGTTTTGGAAGGCAAGCTGATAAGATAGCGCATCGATCGCGTCAAGAAGAAAGCCAAGATGACGTAGGAGGTCAAGAATCAAGGAGGCATTGAAATCTGTGAGAAGATAGAATTATGAATAAAGATGTGAAGCTTTATTGAAACATATATGGGATTATAATAAGTTAAAACAACTTAGAAGAGTATATATGACATGCATTATATGTGGAAATAATTTTATGGAAATAAGTTATTGTATAACAGAACAGCCGAGAGGATTCGGGTTCGAGACTATCTTCGTGACGTGGAAGCACCGTGGTGGGGAGAATTAGCCACGTGCCGCACGGAGCTCATAAGCTGAGACACAGCGCTAAGCAGTTCAGTTGAGCTCAATGAGGCGAGCAGTACAGAGCAGCCCTATAGCACAGCGAGACGGGCATTGAAGGTCACGCAACACACGTAAACCGTCACGGCAGGAGTAGGCGACATTTCTCGTATCACCGAGCAACAGAGGCCGAGCGGGTCGTTGATACAGGCGACCTAGCCGAGAAGACAATTGTAGATAGCCGGGGTATTTCAAAACCACACTGATCGCATATGAAGACTTTATTTCAAGCTTCATTTCGACGCTGTTCGAACACAGGCTTTCACAAATAACCTTATAACCATGCTGTTATATAATACATTCAAAGCGACTTTTTACTGTTTCAAGTAAACTGAATGTTTGGCATAGGCTCTGATGAACATTACAGCGTGCATTTATAAGAATTTTATCTTATACAATTTTCATGGATGACATATTACAGACAGATACAGGGTGTATCGTAATCTTGAACACTATCTAGTAAAATTTTTATTTTACTCAAGTCGAACTTTGCAGTAAGTTGAGAGTGGACTTACAATTCTCAAACTGAACATTTATCGGAACAGTGGCGCATATTAGAAGAAGAGTAGGGGGTCCGCTGTTTCCATGAACTTTTCGAGAAGGAGTTGGACGATATCCGCTATGGGTAATCCGAGGTTCAACATGATCGAGTAAACGTGAATAGAGACAAGATGGCACCACAGAGCGATGGATTCGGTTCCTGACGAGAGGAGTCCAACAGCTGATTCACTTGGGATTTCGAAGGAAATCGTCATTTCATGGATGAAATGATATTCACGCCGATCTTACGAGAAATCTTTAGGTAGGGAAAAACGACGATCTTGGAAATTATATTACAACTGATAATGAAAGGTATTGTAAGAGTTCTATCTACCTGATACGATTATTTTCATGAATACTGGGCACACATGTATATTTTTCTAATAGGAGTGATTTGATTCTTAAGACATGGTTTGAATTTATATACTTCGAATTTGCTAGAATATGGAGTGACCATATGATATGGCAGGCATCATTAATCGAAATTCTCACCGTTGTTTGGCTTTATTAAGAAAATGTTTGGTCTTATAGACATTTTTCCAGCTAGGATATTTCTCATGAATAGTTTTTTTTTGTGTAACGAGTATTTCTAACTCGTGATCTGCAATTGATTATCAGAAACTACTTCGTCAGTTCATTGCATACTAGCGAGTGTGTATTATTCATCAGTAGGGATTTTTTTTCATTGGATTGTTTGGAGATATTAAGAAGTTATTCACTTTAGTGAATGAACGTCGCTTTTATATGACAACTAGAAACTTGTTGATTCCTTTCTAGTACATTCACTCATATAGCCTACGAGGTGGGGTCCTTCGTATTTATACGATTGTATGGTGGCTACTCACCTTACCCACCGTTCAGGGAACTATCATCCAAGTCGACGGGGCGAGGTCCTTCGTATTTATACGATTGTACGGTGGTTACACATCTTACTCGCCATTGAGGAACTCATTTTATCATCCGAATGTACACGAGATGTAAGTGAATTAAACAAGGAACTACTAGTCACATATCAGTCGAAATTTTGTTAAATAAAGTAACGATAAATGTCAACAGGATTGCATTTAGTAATTCTTGTTTGCCAATCCAATATTTTGTTGCTATACTCTTTTGAGAGTAATTTCAGATTTAACAGCTGTCACAGCTGATGCTTTGATGATTTTTATAATTGTGTTTGATACCTTTGAGAAGGATTTAAAGTAATTTAATCTTGTAAGATTAATCATTAATGGTCATAATTATTTTAAGGCAGATCAGTATTGCAGATTTTGATGTGAGAGATTATAGCACATTGGTGTTTTTCTACGATGTGAATTATGAAACTTGTGAAAGAGAATTTATGCTATTTGAAAGCAAATATTAAATTACTGAAGTAATGTTTTTCCAATTGTTTAAGAAGTTGTCTAGAAGTGATCAGAGTAATTACAGTCATTGGAGATTATGTGCGTTAATAATTTGAAGCCATTTATATATTTTTGTAGATCATGCAACGTGGTTAAGAGAAGTTTGTGATAGGCATTTTGTGGAATTTGCCATTTGATAGTTGCAACGTTGATAATGTATTTTGAAGCGGACATGAGGTTGTCGTACCCAGTCTAGCGTATTTGTTGAAATTCATGCTGTATGTGCTGAATATTTATGGAGTTTTTGTAGCAATTCTTATATTCAAATGTGATATTTGGAATATTGAAGAAGTATAATGTCGTTGTGGATAGTTAGATCCAACGTGATGTCGTGGAGACAATAATATTTTTTGGCATGATAATTAAATACGAGATATAACTTGGAAGTAATAAAACTGTAAGACAACGTTCTATAAACCTTATTAAACAATTTGTTAGGAAATTAAACAAGTAAATGAAGTTGATAATACAAGATTTTCTGAAAATAATAATTAATGAAATAATAATCTGAGATTTAAGCATATTAACGATCTGACCTAATGAAATAAAAATCAGAATGACTAGATGAAATAATAATCTAAATAACCAGATGATTGAAATTTAAATAAGTTGATAAATTAAATTTTGAAATAAATCGATGAATTAAATAAGTGGATGAATTAAAGATTGAATTGATTAAACTGATTGAAATGAATTATTAGACGATTGTAATGATGATGAATAACTGAATTAGAAGGTGATGATTAATTAAAGAAGCTGATGATTAATGAATTTATATGCAATTAAATAAATTTAATTGAGAGATAATTCGAAGGAATTGCAACTTGAAATGTGAATTTAAATGATGTAATGGTGATGAATTAACGATTCTGACAGGAATATTTGGAATTTTGAAGTGAGAATTAATGTGAGAAATATTTAATTTTGATAATAATGATGAGGATGACCAATGAGAATTTGAATTTTCTGTAATTCACAGATAAGAGATTAATGACGATGTAAATAATGTAAATTAATTAGTCAATGTTTAGGAACATTTGATTAACATGTTCTACGTTCAAATTATACCATGCAAACCATAATTTATGTGATATTTAACATGAGTGATTATTATATGTGTATGTTTAGGCAGATTAGTAACTTAATTAAATCCACATTGATGTTAAATTAAAGAGAATTAGGTCTCAGGTTTCACAAATGTCAGTGACGAAAGACATAGTGATACAGTGATCCTGAGAACCCAAGAGAACTTTATACATTTTCTTGTTATGTGGATTGAAATAATTTTGCATTAGAAAGGAGATGGTTCGATTTTTGGACAATGACAATTTAACTTTGCATTCGACCATACTCTTAGGTAGGATTTATATTTAAAATGTCTGTCTGACTATCAAAGTAAAATAAATTTGTTTTTATCTTAGTTGTGATCTGATGATGGTGTGATGTTCCTTTTTCTTTCCTTGTCTTGAGTAAGGCTTATCCGGAAAGGAAGTGGTTTTGCTAGGAATTCAGTTGATGGCGCCCATTTATATTTGAATTATTTTTATTAACTTAAGCCCGTAACGACCCTAGAGATACTTTGTCTCGTGAAACCCACTGCTTTTTCAAGAACTCAGCTGAATTTCCGACACATTCCTTATTTGACTAGAGGTTCATTTAACTCCGCTCTGTCCTGGAACTCCAGGGATGTGATGTTATAGCAGATGGGTCATCGCATCCCCAGGACGAACGGGCACAGTACCATTAAAGGAAAATTATTGCGTAGGTTCATTATTCAATTTTTCACTTCGATCGCATGACTACGACACAAGAAATAAAAACTTAATTTTAAAATTCGCACAGCCGCCATCTTGAGGTTATGTAAACAATTGAACTAAATTAGATACCAGTGCATTGCAATGTGTATTAACATTTCCTGTACCAGATTTAATTGTGTTTGGAACATTAAATTGCGAGAAAGGTCTATTTAAAATTTTCAAACTCGCTTGGCCGCCATGTTCGTTTTGTAGTTAACCGGTTTTTGAAAGTCTCTTAGATGAACTTCCAATAGTGCCCTTTATTTTCGTACATAATGTCAGGGTAATACTGCTAATAGTTTCAGAGATATAGAATGCTGGTGAAATATTTCACACATCCGCCATCTTGTGGTTATGTAAACAATTGAACGAAGTTAGATGTCGGTGCATTACAATGTGTACGAAGTTTTATTGCGTTTGGTTGGTTAAAACGCGAGAAACGTCTATTTAAAAGTCACAAGTTTGCGTGGCCGCCATGTTGGTTTTGAAGTTACCAGTTTTTCAAAAGTCACATAGGTGAATTTCTAGTAGTTTTTTTTTATCACCGTAAAAATTTCAGGGTGATATCAGGAAGAGTTTAGGAGATATTGAATGATGGTGAAATATTTCGCACAGCCGCCATGTTGGATTGGAGAGACGTAACAAAATTTGAAGGGCACGGTCGGGGTCGTCCGGAATAGTGCTATGAATTTACCGAGTTTCATTGAAATCGCTCCAGCCGTTTAGAATTTATTAGGGGGACACACACACCTCACACGCACACACACACAAGGAAAAGGTGATCTCATAAGCCTATTTTTTCAAAACTGAAAATAGGCTAAAAATCGGTCCAGTGGGGAGTTGTTGGCGATTTACAAAAGAAAACGCCTTGTGTTTTAAATATAGCCTATAGATGCCAACGTAAATCGCAGAGAATTCATTACTTTACGGGAATTTTAAAAGTTAAGTATGATTTGGCTACGTAATACCGATAGCAAGAAAGAAGAATATGGAAATAAAAAAACAAGTCGGAGGTGGGAATTGAACCCTTTCCATTTCACGATGCCTGAATCCAGAGTTCGCAACGCTTCCATCTGAGGTACCAAATCACTGGTGAAACAGAGCAAAATTAAGTTAGGTAAACAACATACACACTCAACAGTCAGTATAAGTTCTTCTAGATTTCCCGTTTTTTTTATAATTCTATTTCAGTATATATCGTGGAAACATCATATACACTATTCCTCTCCTTTATAATTCTCATAAATAACTATTACATTAAAACGCAGTGGACATCCGCCATTTCTGTCATTAACCAAGCTGATTCTGTGCATGCACTAAGGCCAATAATTTTGCATTCTTGTTTATAAATTTAAGAATATATGGTATCACATTTCTTTATCTTAAAGACACTCTGCAAATATACAGGCCAAGGGCTTTCGTCAGAGTCCATTACGAAGTCAATCGGTTCAGCCGTTCTGTCAATCTCGTGGTAACAAAAATCAGCTTACTGTTTTAAATATATAGATAGACTAGTTGAAACCCGTCAAAACATGACGGACAATGGAAAAAATATTTACTGAAGAAGCTTCTTATATAAGTTACATTCTTTGTACGATTACTTTTTTAGCACTATTGCAACTTAAAGGGCGTCAAAAGATAGCACTCTCAACTTTGCAAAATAATGCTGGTCATGACTGAAAACGTGATGAGGTAAATAGCCCAATACGTTCCAAAGTTTCTCCTTGAGCTTGATTGATTGTGATAAAGGAGGCCGAGCGAATAGGAAATTGTTGCCTATTAAACGAAAATGTACTGCACCTGCAAGTGTTTTATCGGTAGGTGTTAAATCAAGTCGTAGGATTTGAGCTCTCTGACTAATATTACTGCACCTATTATATCCGAATCCAAGCAATTTCTTACATATTTCTTACAATTATTATGTTTCCATATAGGAGTCCTTGAGAAACGTTCAGATTTCTAAGGGGCATAACTATGGCTCAAACGTTCGGAGTATGTGGAGGCGAATCACTTAATTCCAAGGAATTGAAGAATTCTATAGTAGGGAAATGAAGTAGCTGGCTTTCATCTTCAGTATCCAATCTGTTAACGCTGATGTATGTGTTTGAACTACTGGATATAAGTTCAATGACTTTTAAATTAATATCATTACAATGTTGCAAAGCCTCCGTGGCTTAGGCGGCAGCACGCCGGCCACTCACCGCTGGGTCCGTGGTTCAAATCCCGGTCACTCCATGCGAGATTTGTGCTGGACAAATCGGAGGCAGACAGGTTTTTCTCCGGATACCCCGGTTTTCCCTGTCAACAATTTCATTCCAGCAACACTCTCCACGATCATTTCATTTCATCTGTCATTCATTTAATCAATGACCCAGGGGAGTGCGACAGGCTTCGGCAGCCGGCACAGTTCCTATCCTCGCCGCTAGATGGGTGCTTCATTCATTCCATTCCCTGACCCGGTCGGTCGACCGGAAGCAGGCTGTGGATTTTCATTTTCACATTGTTGAAGCTTGGCAAATATTTTATATTCCACAGCAGATCAATTTTTCCATCACAACAGTAAAGGTCAAAGTAACCACGCGATGATTTTACGCAAGAGAAATACAATGTAGAACAATGTTTACATTTGATCGTCAAAGACCTTACACTGTACTGCATAATATCTGGAATTGTTTCTGAAATGGCCTATTTATATTGGATTTTAAATGTGGCTTCGTATTATTCGATAACACTATAGTATCCTGCAATAACGGAGCCGCTAAATATTAAATGGCAAATAATTCTTCCATTGCCGAAATCAACTGCGTAGTTAGACTCAGTACTCTAAACAAATAATCATTAAACAACTGTCTTATACAATGAAGTTCCACATGACCGGCCAGAAACTTTCATACTCCAGTTGGTTGGTGAGGAGAATGCAAAGAGACTGATCGCTTAAAATAAATTCCTTATAATTGTTCCTGCAAGCGAAATTTTTTGCAATAGCTTGAAAATGCATCTCAGAATGACGTTCTTCATTTTGATATAAACAGTACAAATCTGCTCTAAATAAGCAATTTCCATCACCTGTTATAGGTTATGGCAGTACATTTTGCAGGGGAACATAGAATCACTTCGCCAACTACTGGAATGAGCATAGGCCTATGCTCAATACTCACTTCGGCAGTCACCCTAATGGAGGCAGTTTTAGAATTCTATGTCCCGTGCATGTCAAAAATCGTATTAACACATGGAAGCCCACCCATTCTTGGCTATTGTCCCGGAGACCCGGGTTACATTTCCTGCTCTGCCAAGAAATTTAATTCTGGTCTGAGGGCAAAAACGGGGCACTTTCAGTCTCTTGAGGTATAACTAAGAAGAGAAAGATTTGATTCCCACCTCGACAATCTTGGATGTGGTTTTCGTGGTTTCCCACTTCCTCTCAAGGCATATAATGGGATGGTTCCTAACTTAAGGCCTCGGCCGTCTCCTTGCCATTCCCCACCTTAGAGAACATTTTACACATACACACCAAAGTACACGGGGCTGAGGGACCACGATGTCGGAGCCCTTCAAACGAATTATGTTTGCCAAGTGTCTCTCATGGGGAAAGCAATTGTGGACACGCGCGAGTGCCTGGAAAACTACTTTTCTCTTTAAAAATTTAAGAGTATATCGACGATGCATAATTATAACTTTTAGTCTAGGACGCTACCAACTTGACCACCGAAGCATTGGGAAGAGATTGTAATATTAAGGTACATAAACAACATAGCATACACATTCAATTGTCAGTGAATGTTCTTCAACATGTCCCTTCTTTTATAACTCTCGGGAACCCTTCTTGATAGAGGATTTCAGATTCAAGTTCGCTTTGCATACTACGACCTGCTGGAAGAGGGTTCTAGCAAAAAGAACGTTGAAAAGAAGGGAAATCTGGGAAGAGTTCTACTCTACCGAGGCTTCGATCAACAGAGCACAGATGGAACCGAACCACGACTTGCGACACTTTGTGACCTCTTTGGCTGTGCACGGCTTCCACCATAGAATGTGCATGACAAAGACATTCCATGATCCGGACCTGACCTGTGTCTGTGAGCTGTGTGACGGGATCTGTGAACGTTATCACGTTCTTCATTGTAGGAATAGAGGGAAGACCATCATAGGTTACTGCATTGGCTGAAGAGCATCTTACCTTGCATATTATTTGAAATTTTGCACAACTTGTGGGCAATAATACGTTATTATTATAACTCTATTCCAGTATACATATCGTGGAAACATCATAGAAAATATTCCCCTCTTTTATAATTCTCTTAAATAACTATCACGTGAAAACGCTCCATGTCGTGTGTTTTAAATATATCGATGCAATGGTGCTGCCATCTGTTGTCAGTTACTGGAACTATATGGGTGAGATGCTGCCATCTGTGGTCAGTTACTGGAACTGATTGCAGATATTCAAACGGCGTATTGAGGACAACAAACAGTTAGCTCTTTTGATCACATGCTGTAATGCAATGGTAAAACGGAAATAAAACGTATTGAGAGGGAATGTAGAAATATGTATCTTTAACTGACATGAAAATTAATAAATGTAAAACAAAAATACTGGAATGCAGCCGAAATAAATCAGAAACCTCTATGGAGATCAAATTGACAGGTGAAAAGCTGAAGGAAGTAGGAGACTTCTGTTACTTAGGAAGCAGAATAACCAGTGATGGACGAAGCAAAGAGGATATAAAAAGTAGGTTGGCTCAGGCAAAGAAAGCGTTTCTACAAAAAAGGAATCTGCTGACATCGAATATAGATTTAGGTATTAGGAAGTCATTTTTGAAAGCCTTTGTCTGGAGCGTGGCACTCTATGGAAGTGAAACTTGGACTATTGGTGCAGCAGAAAAGAGGAGAATTGAAGCATTTGAAATGTGGTGTTACAGGAGAATGATGAAGATCAGATGGGTAGATAGGGTTACAAACAAAGAGGTATTAAGACGAGTGGGAGAGGAGAGATGTTTCTGGCGACTGCTAATGAAGAGAAGAGATAGGTTGGTAGGACACATACTAAGACACCCAGGAATAGCAAGCTTAGTTATGGAAGGAAGGGTCGAGGACAAGAACTGTAGGGGTAGACCAAGGTTAGAATATGTTAAACAGATTGCCTCAGATGTAGGGTGTGGTAGCTATGTAGAGATGAAACGATTAGCTCAGGACAGGGAGGCATGGAGCGCTGCATCAAACCAGTCAAAAGACTGAAGACTCAAACAACAACAACTGACATAAAAAGTTACTAATACTCCTTGATAAGGCAATATCTCAGTGGTAAAAACGACTGCCGTGAGGTAGGATCGAACCTGTGCTCCTTGGATCCACAGTCAGTCACCTTAACCAAATAACTATTCGCGCGCTCCCATTGAGCAGCACACGCAACCATTCACTATCTTCAAAACCCGCTGTCTGAAGAAAATAATTCATTTCACTAACAATAAAATCAATGTTGCACATTCGTATACGTTCATACTGTTAGTATATTTTATTGTCAGAACTTGGTTAATGTATGTTTTCAATTACATGGAAGCTTTATACATGGGCGCCTAGAGTTATTAAATAATATTACATTTTAATAGACTTCTCACCGCCATTTTGTCATGAACCAAGACGGATTGTGCGCATTCGTGAGGGGCAAGAATTCTGCTATTTTCTATATTAATTTAAAAATATACTGTAACATATTTGTTTATTTTAGAGACACTCAGCAAATCTACGGGCCAAGAGCTTTCGTTAGAGTGTTCTACGAAGTTCTGTCGTTACCTCAATCTCATGTTAACAAAAATCACGTTAGTGTTATAAATATATAGATGTTCACATCTGTGAATTTCAAAACCTCGGTAAGCTTAAACTAAATAAGATGGTCGAGAGTAATTGAAATTGAATGTTAGGGGCGACCTAATCAGACTTAGAGGGGCGTGAGGGTGCAGCGGTCAAGCTGATTCCCTCTCACCAAGGTGGACCGGGCTCGATTCCCGGTCAATGCATGTGAGATTTTCGAAGTGGAATGCCTCGTCCTGTGGTTCGGATTCCACGTAAAAAGGAGGCCCCGTGGCTCATGATCTCGAGATTAACGGTTGGTGCATTCTTTGAATACACGGTACCTGAGATATAATTTTATTGCTCTTTGCATATTCATTTCTTCCTTTCTCTTTGTCAAACACCAACAGTGACCTTTTGTTTTCTCCTTGATAGGCAAATCTCTTATGTCTTCATAAGTCTGTTCTAGATATATAACTTCTGTGACCCACCTAGCGTCATCTCGCAGCGAATCTCTGAAGCTCCTCAATTCTTCCTGGTGCTGGAGGACTTACTTATCCATTTGGCCACCAGATCCTGTTATCATCGCCAGCTATTTTCTCCTTGAGCAAGAGGACTACGTCCACTTCTTTACTCACCATGCTGCGCTAGCATCAACTGTTATCAACTCTTTGAAGACCAGCTCAGCAAGAGATCATTTTTTTTTGTTACAATATTGGCAATACTTATATGTTCTCCTTTTGTCTCCTACCCCCCACTCTTTTCCCCTTCCTCGGTCCCTCAGTGCTTCGTTGAGCAGCTCTCACTACTAAGTCGGCAGTTGATTCGATCAATCAGGGCTCAACTCAAGCCAGTCTCCTCAAACCAAGAGACACTTTCTTCACTCCACGCCATGTGGGAACTCTAGGCATCCGTCAAGGGGATCTTCCCTATCAACATTTAACCAAGATAAGTACAGCTTCAAGTTTTAACCTCCTCTTCAAGATTTTAAAGATTACATGCTTTTAACGATATTTTATAGACAGCGTGAGATTAATTGTTTGGGGCAAAATCATTCTTCGAGGGATTTGCTATGTTGAGCTTTTGTCTGTCTAAGCCAAACTCAATAGAAAGTAGCTTTTCCTACGCTAACTAAATGAGAAATCTTCTCACCACGTGGGATATTATCTAAATACCCGCTGTCTATAATCATAAAGCTAGTTCCTCCGTTGGATTTTCATTAGCCCCATTTGTCTGCTAAGATCGTTCTGGAACCTTCCAGATCTTGTACTTTATCTGCAAGTCCTGCCGTCATGTATTTCTCACTTACTTGTGAGAATGCTATTTAAAATTGAAGAATCTCACTTCTAAATTACTACAATAGTGAATTTTCGTCCACCGCTGGAATTTTCTATGGCATTTAATTGTAATTTACAACTTTCTCAAGAAATAGACTCTCGCCTACCTAGTGAAACCAGATATTTTCATCCTTGCAATAACTTTTTTGTCATAAACTCTCGTGTTTATACAGTGAACTTCTCATATATTTCAACGAACTATAGTGAAAACCAGTGCTTGCTCAACTTTTCTGCCGCGTCGCGATCGTCCGTTTATATTCAAAAAAGGCCATGAACATTTTTCCTCCATCCCCATCTCTCTTTCCTAAACCTCTTACTAACAATCCGTAATAAATTTTTAACTTTAGGTCTGTTTCAACGAGGTGTCAATCTATAGATGTGCCCTCCCATTTTTTCTCATGTGTAATTAATTAATCTCTGTATAATTGCGTGTCCAGCACACGTTTCAAACTTACATTGTTTCTCCCTTCAAATTAGGGAAAACAATTTTTTTCAACTCTTGAGTGAGTTATTTTTAGGTCTCACGAAATGTAAACTGCCCCATTTGGCTCGTGATTTCTAATTAAACATAGGAAGTCTAGAACCTTCTTTTTGATTACCTCTTCAGGGTTCACAGTAAGTGACCTGCCCTCTTTTGTATAATTCTCATAAAGTAATTCTGTTTAAATATAAGAAGTTGTAGTAACTTCTATTTTATGCTTTATGTTTTCCTTGTTGTTATTTTCGAATTTGTTATTCTCTCTAGAATGTTCTTCCAGAAATTTCTTATAGTACACTCCTTGTATTCAATTTAATGTTTAAACTTTAATCATTTCATTGCCCTTTTAAAATCTTATCAAGATTTTAGTACTAGGTTTAAAACCTTAAGAATTGTTATTTGCCTGGAGCAATTTCTGAATGTTGTTGGAGGTCTGCGACTCCAAATTGTTAACAAGATTGCAAAATATTTAATTGTCAAAAATATTAATTTCTCCTGAATTGTTAAATAAATTAAATATTTGTTTTTGGATTCATCATTTCTCTGATACTACAGTTAGGCAGGATCCTGGCTTTCCTAGCTCTTCCTAGGTTTATGCCCTCGTTCATACTCAATAAAGCTTTTACTATCTGTCTGGCCAGACCATCACCCTTCCCTATAGTACTTTTATTCGTGCTTGGGAGGAAATACACTAAAGCCTTTCTCTGGCAAACTGCC